>CM057456.1:1710335000-1712735000 GCA_016271365.2 Neoceratodus forsteri
AATAAACAAGACTAATACAGAGAGGATTTTCCAGAAATAAAAGGGGAGGGACACGAGAGGACACCAACTGAGATTGGAGGTTGGTAGATTCAGGAGAGAGAGATGAGACATTTTTTCATAGGAAGAGTGGTGGACAAGTGGAACTCCTTGCCAGGTGAGGTAGTGGCCTGCAAGACGGTAGACAGCTTTGAGGAGTTGGTATAGGGGAAGGGGTAATAGGATTGGGGGAAGGGAGGGGCAGCAGCATTATAAGGTGCTAGCTGCGCACTCGAGCAGACTCGATAGACCATGAGGCCTGTTTCTTTGGCATTTTCATAGTTTGTGTGTGTGTGTGTATGTGTATACACACACACCACACCACACACACACACACACACACACACACACACACACACTAGTAATAAACAGCATACCATCAGTCATGCCATTTTATACCCCATTTATACAAAGTATCTTAAGACCTTTTCAAGGATGTTGCTTCAACAGAGCCTGGTGCCAGGACCCCTCGAAACAAAGTTTTAACCCCTCTCCCCCACATGATAGTCACTGTGTACCTAAATTCCTTTGTTTCTTTAACCATCTTCAAATAAACAGACTGTGGGAATTTCCTCTTTGTATATTTTGTTGTCAGATTCTTTTCTATATATATTTTGTAGGCTTTTTACCCCGTTTTACTCCCACCCCATCTCTCGCACGTGCACGCGTTGAGAAACCCTCCCTTCGTGCCACCCCCTCTGCCTACGCTGGATCTCCACTGGTGGTGATGGGACTAAGAGGGGAAACCACCTCCCCCAGGAGAGGAGAGCTGCCGCAGGCTGCTCAATCCTGTTCCTCCCCCTGTGCCAGCTCCTGACGACCCAATGTCATTTCAGAACCCGAGTCGCCGGCATAGCACAAGGTAAGGCGTCCAGCGCCTCAGCCCCCTGCAGTACCAGGCTGGCCTTACTGTCAAAGATTCTGCTTCAGTAGTTTTTTTTGACTCCAAAAGTGGCTAAATATTCTTTAAATCTATTTCTTTCTCAACATTATAGTTCAGCTTTGCCTTTACGTTGATTTTTTTCTGTATGGATATTGTTATTGTCAAGGTTGTCGTCCATTTCCCATCATTTAAGTGTTGTAGGTGTGGGAATAGAAGTCTAACAGAGATGCTTGGGACATGTATCTTGATTGTTTAGACCCTAGCCATAATGCAAAAAATTATGACATTTGCCAGGACTTCACTGAGAAGACTAGGAAAGCTAGGAAGAAGACCTAGTCTACAATCTGTCTATAAAGGCCAGTCAGAGTACAGTACAAGGGCTACTTTTGACCTTTCTTTTGTTTGTTTAAAATTGGTAACTGGGAAGAGCACACTGAGCCAAGGCTCATTTCCTGGTGCGACCTGGGACAAGAATACAGGACGTTAAAAAAAAAAAAAATAAAATAAAATAAAAAAGACAGCAGAAACTAATGCAGCAAAAATAATTCCATTAAAATACAGTAATGTGCAGATGAACAGTATATAAAGAAAAATTATAACAAATAAAATCATGGGGGATATATAAGCAAATACAAAATAGGCAGTGGGATTGAAAGGTTGCTAAACTAAATGACTTGGATTACCATTAGGGCAAAAGAAAGTCCTTGTGGGGTGGAGGGGTAAAGGAGGAACAACTCAACTACAGGAGGAGTGCCAAAAGGTCTAACCTGGTAAAGAACAGTACTATGAGGAAGTGACTTTAGTAGATGCATGAAGGGGAAGTAAGAAGGGGGATGTACGAAGCTGAGGAGGCAGGTTATTGCAGAGGAAGGTGAGCAAAGAGGAGAAGGCTGTTTACCTAGTGAAAGATTTTCAAGTAGGGACAGAAAAGGTATGGGAGTCCTTAGAATGGAGTGTGGAGGAGAAGAAGAAAGAAGGCGAGACAGAGACATAGGTCACTCACCTGTAACCATAGGTCTCCGGGGGTATCTCAGTCATCAGGTAACACTGTAGGAACCTTCGCCATCGGTGAAGGGGAATCCACACAGAAGATTTTCAGCAGTACAACTGGGGCCATCCACACCGTCGACGTCACCAATCCTATACAGGCGTGAATGGCCCCACTCCCTCCTCACTTCTTTCCCACCATCGACTCGCTTGCATGGGTCTCTGCAGAAGCTTTGTCGCAGTGTTTGCACCTTTTTTTCCCATTTGCCTTTTTAAAATCCTTTTAAGAGATTTCTTTTTTATGCCGAGAGTTAATTCCTCCTTTTTTTATTTGAATTTTATTGAGAAAAGTAAAAGGCTTCACATACTTTCAAACTGAATATGACATGTCACTGTAGCTATATCATACTATATATTACTACAGAGCATTCGGTTTGATAGCTAAAAATCTTTTGTTAAATCAGCCTAAGTCACATGGTAGTCCATAATAAATATCACTAGCTTTAAATAATTATTTACACAGGATATCCTTTCCAACCATATCAGAACTTAAATAAAATAAAATAGAATAAGCCGGCCTGCCAGCGCAGCGGTTGGATTTCCGCCTGCGATGCCAGCGACCTGGGTTCGGGAATGAGCCCGGGAGCTGGAGGGCCGGCCGGGGAGAGGCTTCTGAGCGCCCTAAGGGCAGCTTCGCCTTCTCCGGGGGGGAAGGGGGATCCAGGGCTCGGCGCATGTCTGACCTCGGGTGGAGACCTGCGGAACGGCAAACCCAAGCCAGTGAGAAGGGTGGCATGCTGGACGTTGGCACTTACCACCTTGACGTCAGGGCACACAGCACGCCAAGAAAACAGGAAAAACATCCTGCAGCACCGCCGGTAAATGGAGCACAATGGCTCCGATCCCCAGTGCCCCTACCTGCCCTAGGTGACAGCATCCCAACGAAAACAGGAAGGACCTTGGGGTGTATGGCCCCCACCTCGTACCCTGCCTGGGGGGGTATAACCATGGCTACATAGGGGATGGACCATGCTAGGCTCCAGGTAAGAGGGCGGGCACTAATAAGGCCATATGTGTGTCTCCTGAAGAGTGGGGGCATTGCGGGTAGGGGGAGAATAAAAGAGAAAGTAAAAAAAAATAGAATCGTTTCCTGGGGATTACCCTGAGGCAATCAAAACCCTTCTAGGTACAAATTCTGGATCTATTTCAAGCAAGTACTGAGTCCATCTCTGCCATTTAGTACGGCAAGTGATCAATTTATTATGGATAATTGCAGTTATACATTCAATTTGATATATTCCCCCAAACTATTTGTCTCCAATCTGTTACTGAAGGAATGACCTTAGTCATCCATTTATGGGTGATGGCCTTTTTGGCTGCCAGTAAATATATAGGTAAAAGGGTCTTGTGCCATGGGAGAGGGGTCTGGGTAGATGGAATAGAGGATCATTTCTGCAGTAAGTTCTATTGCCTCACCCAGGCAGTCTGCTGAAGCCAACTGAAGAGAACACCAGAATGGTATCAGTAAGGGTCAACTCCAAAAGATGTGCCCCAAATCTGCCAACCTACATTTGCAATCTCTCCAGCAATAACTAAAATTATCCGGAAGATAATTATCCAGAATTTCAGGGGAACGAAAGCACCGGCTTCTGCATTTCCAGGCAAATTCTCGTCATATGTGGGATGATGTAAGTTTAACTGCCTGTAATGAGTTTTTTTTTTTCTCCCCAAGAGACGCCTGAGCCTTCCACTTCTAAACCTTTATTCCATCCCTCCAAAATGGAAAGTGTGTTATCTCCCAGAGTTTCCCTCAGGATTCTATAGATATTTCCTACGAGATGACCCCAAGTATTACCCCTGAAGAAGTCCAATAGTAGTGCCAGGAAAGGAGGTAGAGAGGAAGGCAATGTTGGAATAATAGAGGGTTGTCTAAGGATATAATTCATGATCTGAAGGTATCTATAAAAGTCTGTTTGCCTGAGTCCGTAATCCCTCTGTAATGTTTTGAATGAGAGGATCCCTGATTGCCCTAAAAACTGGAATACATAAGTTGGTCTCACCCTCCTCCACCTAGAGAATACCAGGCCTGCTTGAGGTGGTGGAAAGTAGTCGTCCTCCGAAAGCATCCTACAGTAGACAAAGGCCTGTTTAAATTTAGGGTGCTTTCTCAGTGAATACCATACCCGTAAGATATTAGCTGAAATTTGAGTGAAGTTCCTTAAGGGGGGAGACCTGCCCTCGGAAGCAAATAAAAATTTCTCTACATCATGTAAATCATTAAGATTAAATTCTATAAATTTCCATGGGGCCTTAAGTGAGTCGGATAACCATAGAAAGAGCACCTTTTAGAAAGCCACTTCTGCATAATATTCTAAATTTGGTAAATTTACCCCTCCCTGGGTTAGGGATAGTTTTAATACTGAGAGACTAATCCTGTGGCGCTGCCCCCTCCAAATGAAATTTGACATAATTCTGCCCCACGATTTAAAATAAAATCTAGCTGGAAAATAAGGGATATTTTGGTAGAAATACAATAAGCTTGGTAATGCATTCATGCAAATAATTTCTATGCACTGAAAAAGGAGAGATTGAGTTTGCCCCAGGAGTTAAAATCGGATTGTATTGCTAGTGTAATTGGTTCATAATTTACAGTATCCATTACTTTGAGGTTCTGGGGGATATGTATACCTAAATACTTAATTTTAGTTGTTCGCCATTTCAGAGGGCAGGAACGTGTCAGTGCCTCCGGGGGAACAAAGTTCAATAACAAGACCTCAGTTTTAGAAACATTCATTTTGAATCCTGCCACCTTCTGATATACTCCCAGAATTTCCCATGCACAGGGTATGGATTCCTCAGGTTATAAGACCATTGGCAGAACATCGTCTTCAAATAAAGCAATCTTAAATTCCTTTTTTCCCATGGGAATGCCCTCTACCTCCACTGTCATAAGTAATGCCTCTGCTAGAGGCTCCATATAGATCACAAACAAAAGTGGAGAAAGGGGACATCCTTGCCTTGTACCCCTCTGTAAGTGGATAGGAGCAGAAAGTCCTCCATTAATTTGGACCAAAGCCTGTGGAGCAGAATATATTGCTTGAATCCATTTCAAGAAGGAATCAGGAATATGGAACTTCGACAGGGTGTTCCACAGGAAGAGCCAGAAGGCCCTGTTGAAGGCCTTCTCGGTGTCAAGGCTCATTACAGCTGCAGGGATGCATCTAGTTTGGATATATTCCATTAATATTAATACCCATCTAATATTATCCATAGTATTCCTTTTCTTAATAAAACCTACCTGATCAGGATGCATGATAGTTGGTAAAATAGTTTCCAGCCTAGCAGCCCACATCGCCATGAAGATTTTATAATCCACATTCAGAATGGATAAAGGGCGGTAGAAAGCTGTATCCAGGATATCTTTTCTAGGTTTGGGTGAGGCTGCCAAAGTAGCATATGCCTGGAACAGTGGGGGAAGCTCCCCTTCCACCACTGACCTGAATAAAGAAAGCATACTTGGTAATAATTCCTTAAGGTATTTCTTATACCATTCTACCTGAAATCCATCCGGTCTAGGGCATATTTGAGTGGCTGAAGCCTTAACTTGGGTCAAAATCTCATCCGCTGTAATTGGGGCCTCCAATGCACTGATCTGTTCTTCCAAAAGACTCAGATGGCGAAGTCCTGTCAGGAATTTGGATTTATCTTCAGAGCTGCCCACAGGGCCTTGCTGTTATATATTTTGATAATAACTGGCAAAAGTGTTCCTAATTTCTTCATCTCCCCGGACCACTTGACCTGTATTTTGATTTTTAATCTGAATAATAGAGGTTCTTTTATGAGCCCTTAATTTGTATGCCATCATCCGGGTTCCTCGGGATCCCCCTTCATAACCTGTTTAAGATATAGAAGAGTTTGCTGTATCTTTAAATCCATAATATTTTGAATCTCTGCCTTGGTCTGGACCTCTATTCCCCCTCTGTATATAAAAGTTGATAAGTGTGTAGCTGTTCTGTTAATTCTTTGTATTTAGCTTCCAGATCCCTCCTCTTCTTAATTGAATAAGCTATTGTTTCTCCTCTGAGCGTTACTTTCAAGGTGTCCCACAGAATCGCATCAGAGACCGAGAAAGAGTAATTCTCCTCCAAAAACTTGGAGATCCTTTTCTTCATAAAATCTATATAGTGTGGGTCTCTTAAGAGAGTCGGATTAAGGCATCAAAGAGTTTTTTTCTTTTTTCCTAAATTGACCTTTAAAATTAGAGGTTGGATGTCTGGTGATGTCCCTGCGCTATGCTGACTTAGCCGCGACAGCTCTGCTCCCCCAATGGATTATAAACCCTTTTTCTCTGGTCCCCGCAGCAGTAAAATACTGGAAAAAAACCAAAATCGATGTGATCACGATGGCGGTGAAGCAGAGATTAAAAGACTTCGGAGCTGAGAGTCCCCAGACAAAATGGTCATTGTGTACTAACAAGGAGACAGGGACACGCCAGACAAGCCCCGAGGTGGACTTGTTAGAGCAGCAGGAGGTGGGAAAGCAGGATGAAATTGAATGCGCCATAACATCCAAGCAGCTTATTAGTGAGCTGCAAAAAAAATAGGAACAACACTTCAACAGATGCAAGCAGACCTAGCAGGCATTAAAACAGAGGTGAAGGAATTGGGTAATAGCACCTCACTGTTGGAGAGTGGCCTGCATGAGGTCTTCATGCAGGGAGAACACCACAATGCAGCCCTGCTGCATTTATACAAGCGGGATAAGGACATTGCATTTAAACTCAATGACTTAGAGCAGCACTTCCGGAAGAATAACCTCTGGATTCAAGGACTACTGGAGGGCACTGAACAAGAGGAGATGGAGGGGTTTACTGAGAGCCTGCTGCAGGAACTCCTCGGTTAGGATAAAACCCCACTGCTCATAGAAAGGGCCTACCGAGCATTAGCCCCAAGGCCAACAGATCCCAAAACGTGCCACAGATCGATAGTGGCACGTTTTGGAAACTACGCAACAAAAATGAGAGTTGTGAGGGCGGCATGGAATAAAAAAGAAGTTATCTTCGGAGATGCACATTTATATTTTGAACATGACTTCATCCCTCTAATAATGGAGCAGAGACGCCATATCTTGCAGGCATTCAAGGAACTACATGCCCACAACATAAGGGCACAAATATTTGCACCAGCACAATTGAAGATCTTCCTGGAGGGGGGCCCAAAGTTCTTTAGAAGCATCAAGGAGGCCTCCTCGACCTTGCAGAAGCTGGGAGTCAACATGGGGAAAGGAGGTGCTGAAGACTACATGATATGTCAACTCAGAACTGTACAATGGAAGCAACAAGGACCCAGAGGGAATAGGAGAGGAACAAAGGACATCCAGAGACACTGGGAAGCCATCTCAAGCAGGCAGAAGAAATGGGGAGGACGCACCCTCTGCCTCTGCATTGCTGGTCTGAAATTTGGGGGCCCAGTAAGTACTTTTTCGTTGTGGTCCAGTGTGGGGAAAATCAGCTAGGACACAAAGAAGAAAAATATGGACTACTGGGACTTTACTTATTATTGTCTGGTTGCTCAGAAGAAATAAGCCATAAATTTTATTCATGTTAAAAAAAGGAGGAAGGGGATCACGGGGCCGGGGGCTTCTGGGGGGGGTTAAGTATGGAGGGAGACAGAGGGATTGAATTGTAAGGGGACAGGGAGGAAAGGAACAGAGTTGGGGAGGACAAGCACATCTGTCTTAAACTCATCAAGGTCTGATGGTGGACAAAAGGGGGGAGAGATTAAGGAGGTTGCAACTGAAAGGGAGGGCGAAGGGAAGACATGGGATAAATAACATTAAGTGGAAAAGGATGCCTAGGTTTAAGTGATGGTAAGGGAGGAAGTACAAGGGAGATACGTAAAGAATTGGGAGGGGGAGGGGAAACGGGATCATACAACACATAGGAGACAGTGGACTCTGAGCAGCAACCGAGACAGGATTCCAAAGGTAGAGAGAGGAGGGAATTAAGGGGGTGGGGGCGTAAACATGGGGGGGCATACTCCTAGGAATGACTAAGTTGGGGAGTGGGAGTGAATCAGAACCTGAAGCACCTAGGAGAGCAGAGCATGGGAGATGTATAGGTGCAGGTGGCAGATATGTCACCAGAGAAGGCTGGGGCAAGATTGCCTACACTAACCTTACTTCCACAGTAGTGGCAGCCATTAACAGCTGGCCACAGCTTCAAAGAAACAGGTACAGGAGTGTACCCATGACGGCTGGAGCAGTTCATCAATTGAAGTCCTGGAAAGCTGAAGGAATTAGGCAGACATCTGCCGCAAATGAGCAGCAGGATGATATAGTCACACAAATGACTGATAGAGCCAAGTTTTCAGGTTCAGGCAAGGTTATTTATGTATATAGTTTTAAGTTGTGTTCATACATTGTGTGCTTTGTGTATGGTGTAACTGCTGGGGAGGGTAAAAATTTAATTGTTGATCTAAGAATTGTTTCATATAATGTAAGGGGTGTCAGTTCCCCTGTTAAGAGAGCTTGCATACTCCAGGAAGTGAACAGACTAAAGGCTATGGTGGTGTTTCTATAGGAGACACACTTCACCCAAGCTGAACACAAAACGCTGAAACACAGCTGGGTGGGGGCAGTGTACTCGTCAATGTATGAGGCACACCCACACAGGTGGGGGGTGGCTATACTGGTGTGGAAAGATGCCCTAATCGATTTGGAACAAGTAGAGGAGGATACTGAGGGAAGATTTGTTAAGGTGCCTGGGACGTACAGGCTAGTGCAATGTGTGCTGCTAAACGTGTATGCCCCTAATGAGTCCCCGGAAAGATTAACCTCCCTAAAGAGACATTTACTTAGAACACTTGAGGAGCAGGGACTACTGTTTGTGGTGGGGGGTGATTTCAACTGTGTCCCCTTCCCCTCACTAGATAGAAGTGAGAGCAACCACATAGACCAAGGTGGGGAGGGTAGGAAGCAGGCCTCACGGATGTGTGGAGATACTTGCACAGAAAGGAAAGGGATTATACCTTCTACTCCCACCTACAATCAGTATTCCAGATTAGACCATTTCCTCCTTAGAAAAGAATGGGTACACACAGTGAGTGGATGTGACATCAAAAGTATAACGTCCTCAGATCATGCTCCGAACCTGCTCGATCTCAATCTAGAGGTAGAGGTAGTGCACAAAAACCCCTTTTGGAGACTTAATATCTCGCATATTAACAAGACAGACTTCTGCCAGAGGATAAAAACTGAAACAGAGGGTCACCTACAGGACAATGGGGAAGGGGACACATCGGCGGCAAATGGGTGGGATGGACTAAAGGTTACACTAAAGGGGCTGTGCATTCAATATGCCTCCAAAAAAAGTGGGAGAGGGAACAGGCCAGAAGTGAGCTAGAAAAGCAGATTTCTGATATTGAAGCAGAACATAAAATCACACTTAATGAGGACCTGAAAAGACAGATCTTCTTCGAGGTACAGCTCTTGCAGCAGGTTACACCATTAGGACTGAAGCCGGCAGGTGTCAGGACCCCACGGAAATTTTCTAACTAGCAGTCTTCAGCGGGAACCGCCTCCGATGTCGGTCCCGCCCCCGCCGTTGACTTTGCATGTCTCGACCTCATCTGTTAAGTCTAGCGCGCGACGATCAGGAAATCCTTCCAAACTTTCCAATCTTCGGAGGAAATCTATTTTTCAGCCGTTTCTTCGTCTGATGTCCTCCCCAACTTCAGTGGAGGGCCATTCTTCGAAGTGTGCCTGTAGGAAGCAGATTCCTTTCAAAGACTCTCATTCGGCCTGCGTTCGGTGCCTGGGCCCGGATCATGACACCCAGGCTTGCTCCTTCTGCTAGGGCTTTAACAGCCGGACGAGAATCCGCCGACAGAAGGCTCTCCAGGCTTTCCTTCTTGAAGAAAAGCTTAAGGCCATGGAACCTTCCTCCAGAGTGGAATCTTCGGGGAAGTCACACAGGCACCTCGAGAAGCACCAGGAGAAGGTGAGACACAGATCCCCCTCCAGGGCCTCGGACTCCCGCAGCTGCAGCTCCAGCTCCAGGTTGGACCGCTCCCCGTCGAGAGCCCACTCTCAGCCTCCCCCGGTCATGGTCAAATCGGCCAGTGGTTCTTCTACTCTGCAGCCTGCCAAGACCTCCAGGCCCAGACCTCCAGGCCCACTTCCAGGTCAGGGGAGTATCACAAGTCATTTTCCCGGCACTCGGCCTCCGACGTCTGGTCAGTCTCCCTGCCGCTGCCACCCCAACACAAGACCAAGGAGCTGACCTCCCTTAAGCGGACGTCAGACCCGATGTCGGCCCACCCAACGTCGGCCAAGGTACATAAACACTCCTGGGAACCGGCGGCCGTTCGTCACCCATCGCCGGTCAGGCATTCACCCCCCCCAGGACGCCGGCGGGGGGACCGACATCAGATACCGCAGCCAGGAGGACCACACCGCCACCTACCGATGTCAGCCGGGAGGCATTGTCGGAGGAGGAGTCTACTCACCCCGAAGACCAGGCGGGCGATTCCGGACCCGTCGAACTCCCACGGGAGCCCTCTCCAGAACCTGAGACCCCTGGGGAGCCCGCGCCCGGCCGAGATGACAGGCCACCGGTGCCCAGTCCGTCGTCTGGTTTAAACTTGGTGGAAGTGAAGGAGCTCTTCACTTTCTGGTAGGATACCATCAAAAAGGATGTGGTCACCACGCACCCTCCTCCCGTACCCGCGGCACCACCGACGCCTGCACCCCCTCTTTCACCAAAGGGGTCAGCAGGCTGAGCACCTTCCCCCCAGGAACCAGCAGCACCTCCTAGGGGCAGATCTACAGAAAAGAGAAGGCCTCCGTCAAGATCCTCTTCAGGGTCACCCAGCCCCAAGAGACCCAGAAGATGTTGGTATTCACCGTCTATGGAGGATTCCAGATCTGACATCTCTGAATGCTCCAGGTCTCCTTCACCAATCAGCATCCCCTCTCCGGACCCACGCGACCTCCCTAGGTCTCCTCCGGATGACCCTTCGTTCTCCGAGATAATGAGACACATCCAAGAGAACATGGGATGTGGAGGAACTCGACCCTGAAAGACTATGCCTTGCCCGCTACCTTCGGCAAAAAGATCCCAAGCCTGTGGTAGTGCCACCCTTGGTGGACACCTTCGTGGATGTCACCAAGGCAGCGTGGAAGCGTCCACATTCGACCCCGGCAATGCCGAAGAAGGCTGACCGCCTGTACAAGGCCCCAAGGGAGGACCAGTACCTGGCTAACCACCCTCTGGCTGACTTCCTGGTCATTACAGCCTCTCATGACTGGTCTCAGAAACTGCAACATCTGAGCACGCAGCCACCGGACCCAGAGTCCAAGCAATTGGATGTGCTGGGCAGGCACACTTACGCGTCCGCGACTTGCGCCAGTAGATCGTTGAATTACCTGGCCCACATGGTTCAGTTCCAGAATGCGTTGTGGGAACAGGGACAGGAACTGGCGGAGAAATTGCCAGACAGTGGCCAAAAGGAGGAACTCCTTCAGCTCCTCCGCACGGGTTCAGATGTGGGGACCCAGGTGCTCCGAGCCACGTACGACTCTGCAGACTCTTTGGCCAGAGCGGCAGCCTCAGGCGTATGTCTCTGGAGACACTCATGGCTCCGTGTCTCCGGGTTTACCCTGGACATCCAGAAAAACATTATGGACGCTCCTTTTCATGGTGAAGTTTTGTTTGGTGAAGCCTCGGAAAAGGTCATCACCAAATTACAGGAAGCTGGGAAGGCCGTTAGATCTGTCCAGGCCATGTACAGATCTAGATTCAGTTCCTTTTGTAGGAACCAGAGTCATTTTCGCAGCCGGACTCAGAGGCAACAACCTCGTTCCGGCCAGCAACAGAGGGATTCCTTCTCTCGGAAAGCCCAGGTCAAGACCTCCTCAGGTAGAGGCCAACATGCTACCAAGTCGGCCCAACCTGCAGGACCCTCTGCTGCCACAGCATGACTCCTTCCTGGCCCCCGGCTCTCCTCAGGATCAACGGGAAACAAAGGTTGGGGGTCGCATCACGGACCACCTGCCAGGGTGGCGGTCGATCACCACCGACAGGTGGGTGCTACAGTTGGTCGAAAAAGGCCACTATATAGAATTCCTAGACAAGCCCCCCACAAGGCCTCCTCTGCTCTCCCGTTACTCGGGTCAGCACGCTCTGCTCATAAGGCAGGAAGTGCTCACGCTTCTACAGAAAGAAGCTTTGGAGCATGTTCCAGGGAACCAGCGAGGAGCAGCTTATTATTCACACTTCTTCCTAGTTCCAAAGAAAACAAGGGACCTCCATCCAATCTTAGACCTCAGCGACCTCAATATGTCGGTCATTTACAAGCACTTCTGCATGGTGACCCTCCCAGGACTAATCCCCATGCTAAAGAAGGATGCTTTCTTGGCGTTCTTGGACATGCAGGACGCCTACCTGCACATCCCTATTGCTCAGGCGCACAGGAGGTTCCTGCACTTCGAGTTTCTCGGCCGCCACTATCAGTTCTGAGTGCTTCCTTTCAGGCTGTCATCAGCACCCAGGGTATTCACCAAGTGCATGGCAGTCATGGCAGCGTCTCTGAGGAGACAGGGCCACTACGTGTTCCCATACCTGGACGACTGGCTTCTCATGGTCTCCTCCAAGGAGGCATTACTGTTGGCCATTCAGCATACCCAGGCTCTCTTTCAGTCTCTGGGCATCTTAATCAACTATGAGAAGTCACTCCTGGTACTGTCCCAGAAACTACAGTTCATAGGGGCAGTTCTGGACACCGTCAAGTGGAAAGTCTTTCTTCCTGAAGACAGAGCGGAACGCATATGATCCCTCATAAGGGACCTATCAGTGAAGAAGACCATCCCGGCCAGATTCGTCCTTTGCCTGCTTGGACACATGGCTGTGGCCATTCCAACAGTCCTGATGGCAAGACTCCACATTCGGGTAACCCAGTGGATGTTAAGGGTGCAGTGGGACCAAAGGCAAGACCATCTGCAGCATCCAGTCAGAATCATGAAGACCGTGGTTCAGGACTGGCAATGGTGGCTAGATCTGGGAACCCTCTCTGTGGGGGTTCCTTTCACAGCACCGTCCCCGGTGATAACTCTCCACAGACACCTCAGGGCTGGGGCGGAGAGCGCACTTGAATGGGGTGAGGTCTCAGGGAACATGGACTACCCAGGAATCTCATCTCCATATCAGCATATTGGAGATGAGGGCAGTCCTTTATGCCCTGCAAGCCTTCCAGTCGGAGATTCCACCGAGTACTCTCCTGTTACAAACAGACAATACTGCGGTGATGTATTACCTCAACAAACAAGGAGGCACACACTCCTGCCCCCTTTGCAGGGAGGCCATGAGGATGTGGGAATGGGTAATATGGCACGGTGCATACCTCATTGCAGTTCACGTTCCCGGGGTGGACAACACTGTCGCAGACAGCCTGAGTCATTCCCAGGCCAGAGTCCACTAGTGGGAACTTCTACAGGAGGTGGCAGAGGATCTGTTCCACAGATGGGGCACTCCAGAATTAGATCTATTCACGTTCCCATCTAACGCAAAACTGCCCAATTTTTGCTCGCTAGATCCAGGGTCTGGTGTTTTCTGGCAAGACGCGTTGTCCCTCTCCTGGGCGGGCAGATTCCTCTATGCCTTCCCTCCTTTCCCGTTGATCCAGAGAGTCCTTCTCAAACTTCGCAGGGAGCATGCGACGCTTATTTTGATAGCGCCTTTTTGGCCCAGGCAAATTTGGTTCCCGCTTTTGAATCAGTTGTCCTGGGAACCTCCGCTTCCTTTGCCAGTCAGCTCCCACCTGTTGTCTCAGGAGGAGGGTTCACTAGTCCACCCGGACTTACATTCATTGAACCTGCATGCTTGGCTCCTAGAGACACAGCCATGTTGCGACACAGGGTCTCGCAAGAGGAGGCAGATGTACTTTCTGCCGGCAGAAAACCGGTGACACACGCAACATACGTCATGAAGTGGCGCAGGTTTTGCCTGTGATCTCAAGCACGCGGTTTCTTGCCCTTAGACTGTCCTGAGAAGCTGGTTCTGGAGTACCTGCTTTTCCTCTTTCAATCCAGGCTAGCTTACTCCTCGATCAAAGTGCACCTTTGTGCAATCTCAACTTATCATGCCCCCATAGGCCACCGCATGGTGGCCCAGCTGGATACTACCCATGCCTTTTTAAGGGGGATCCTCCACCTTAGGCTGCCCATTAAGGATCTCGTCCCTCCTTGGGATTTACCCTTTGTTCTGGAGCAGCTTACGCTGCCACCCTTTGAACCTGCCACAGATTGCGAGCTACGTTTTCTGTCGTGGAAAACGTTTTTGGTTGCTGTTACTTCGGCGAGAAGAATCTCCGAATTACATGCTCTCATGTGCAAGGAGCCTGATTTAATTTTTCGTCAGGATAGGGGGTCCCTGAGGACGAATCCTAAGTTCCTGCCTAAGGTGGTTTCAGCCCTTACTCTTAACCAGGACATTGATTTACCAGTGTACTTTCCTAAGTACACCAATTGAGGAGAAGCACTGCTCCACACCCTGGATGTTCACAGGTGTCTAAGATATTATTTGACCAGAACCAAACAGCACCGGAAAGTGGAGCAGCTGTTCGTTTCATTTGCTGAGAGGATGAAAGGGGCCCCAGTTTCGAAACAGACCCTTTCACGCTGGCTCATTCAGTGCATCTCGTTTTGTTACGACAAACGTAAGAAACCCTTACCAGGAGTGGTCAAGGGCCATTCCACAAGAGGAGTGGCTACCTCCTTTGCAGCACTGAAGAACGTATCTACATTGGCTATATGTGCCGTAGCTACCTGGAGTTCGGTGCACACTTTTATCAGGCATTATAGCCTGGATATTGCCTCAAGGCGAAGAACTGGTTTCAGCCTAGCCGTTCTTCAGGGACTTCTGTCTTAGGCTCAGGACAGGTCTCAATTTCCGTCTTGCCTCTTCCCGATGGCTTTTCAAAGGCGCCATTGCTTGGGAATCAGTCCTAATGGTGTAACCTGCTGCAAGAGCTGTATCTCGAAGAAGATAGTACAGTTACGTGAAGAACTTATCGTAACAGTAGATCTTCGAGAACAGCTCTGCAGCAGGTACTCTCGCCATCATTCCCCTTGGAGAGTAGGTTCCAGCCTAACACTATCCTTAGGATTGGAAAGGTCGGTTCTTAGTCTTGGCCATCTGATGGCAGGTCCTCGGTCTCCTCTTCTGATGTCATCCAGCGACCGGAAGTCTCCGGCGGGAGAACTGGGGATTCTGGCGGGACCACCTCCTTATGTACTACGCCTGACGTTGGGGGCGGTACCGATGTCGGAAGTGGTCCCCACTGAACACTGCTAGCTAGAAAATTTCCGTGGGGTCCTGACACCTGCTGGCTTCAGTCCTAATGGTGTAACCTGCTGCAAGAGCTGTTCTCGAAGATCTACTGTTAGGGTAAGTTCTTATGAAACTGTACTTTACAGGAACATAGGGACAAACTCACAAGAATTCTGGAGGCCATTATTGAGAAGAACTTAGGTACATGAACCAAAGGCATTATGATACGGTGCAGCACTGGCAAAGGTCAGACAAAGATGAGAGGATGGGGGGGGGGGAGAGACGGTCTCTGACCACTTGTGACTAGAAAGTAAAGGAGGGTGGAGAGTCTCTGCATCGCAGAACTGGAGGGAATACAGATGAAGGTGATACACAGGTTCTTCTATTTCCCAACAAGGACAAAACACTTTGGTACCACAAGTACAGACCTATGCTGGCAGAATTGTGGGGACAGAGTGACCCATTACCACACATAATGGGCGTGCCCAGGATTACATCAATACTGGAGAGATGTCAGAGGAGAACTACAAAAAAATCTGGGGAGTGAATATGCCTGACACAGAAAAGATATACTTGCTGGGGGGATGCCCATTAGGTATATCTGGTAGAAAACAAAAGCAGACATTTAAATGTATGGTTTTAGCGGCAATCAAAATAATCACGTCTCATTGGCTGGACCCAATCCCACCGAGGATAGGGGAGTTGAGGAGAGTGTCCCAAATACGACGTGGAATTCCTGACAGCCAAACTTGTATTAACCGTGGACAAAATTGTGGAATATTGGGAAGGTGGCAACATTACACACACCCTGGGCTGAAGGGACAGGGGAGGAGAAACTCAGACGAGGAGAAAGGAGCTGGCTTTCTCCCCCTTCCCTCTCTCTCGCTCCTCTCTTTTACTTCGCAGAGCACAAAACCACCTCAACAAAATCCTAGAATAGGAGGAAACCAACACGAATAAAAAACGTACAGTTTTGTTTAATGTTTCTTTTATTAATGTTTACAACAACAGGTTGAATATATACATCAGTTGATGTGATAACATTTTGTAGACTTTGGCAAGATGGAAACAATATATTGCACAGAAAGTAGGAAATAGAAATGCATACTTCAGAATACAGAGACAATAATCCAAGAGGATAACTCATTCTTTACAATCAATGTTTGCTTTCTTATTTTAACATTACGTTTTGCTGCCTGAACATACAGGATATGGTCCCCATTTGGCCCTTAAACATGGATACTCACGTGGAAAGCAACAAGAGGTTACAGGTATTATAAAAGCAGACACTGATGTAGAAGAGGACGGAGTCATACAGGTAAGACCAGTCCTGTCTCACTAGAATTGTGGCACCTCCAAGGGGCAGGAGGGGAGGAAAGGATGAGGCTCTAAGTATTCCGTCCAGGTAAAACCATGCCTACAAAGTAAATAGAGTGATAAGTAAGTAGTGGATGATTGTACAGTACAAAGAGAATGTTACAAGTGTGGTAACCAGTTCTGACTGGTATCCTCTGTCCAGGAATGTTGACTGCGCAGAGGAAGATGTAAGTGTGAGAACTGCTCCATCAATAAAATACTGAGTTTCAAAAAAAATTAGAGGGTGATGGTCAGATAATATACTAGGCCCCAAAGAAATCTCCTGTATCAGGGAAAAATGTTCACAAGTTATGAAATAATAATCAGCCTTGAATATGTATGATGCCGTCCAGAGTAAAAGGTATAGCCTGGCAACCTGGGGAACACCCTTCTCCATACATCCACGACACCCAAATGTTCCAGCATCCCTTTAAGATATTGAACCGCATTGGTCTTCCTATAATCCTGCGGGTTAAAGGAGTCGTGAGTTACCGACATGGTCATATTAAGGTCACCCCCCATTATCAGGCACCCATGTAGAAGCTCCATGACAGTTTATAAAGGTTTTTATTATCGGAACCTTCATTTGTGGAGGCATATAAACACTTACCAGGGTTACATCTTGTGAAAAGAGCCTGTCTTTTAAAATAATATCTGCCCTGGCTGTCTACATATGACGTTTGAACTTCTAGGGGAGTGGTAGTGGGAACTAATATAGCCGCCCCTCGGCTACATCCACTTGAGTGGGATGAAACATAGACCCTATGGCCTGGATATTCAAACTGCGCTCAAAACTGGCGCAACAGCAGGAGCAAGCGTAAACCAGTTGCGCAAATGCGCCTTGAGTGCGATATTCAAACATGGAGCGAGCCAGTGGCATAAACGCTTGTCTGAACTCGCACATACTGCGCCATCGCGCAACCGGAAGGAGAAGCTGAGTCAAAATGTTGGCGCTATGGCAACCATGGAAGCTCAGCTGAGCATTCCAGAGCTGCCATAGCGCAGCACAGCGCCCCCCAGAGCAATGGAACTGCATCCAGGGAGGCAGGCTGGGCCCACCGCCAGCCATGCCACACATGGGCACAGGAACACACTGCAGAACCCACACCACACGGCACACCCAAGCACAGCATCACTGGGGTGGGACGGATGATCCACGTGCCCATGGGGACAAGCCAACAAAGCATAGCAGAGCCCTGACACCCCAGCACAACCACTGGCAGGCGGAGAGTGCCACACACAGGGGGTTGACAACCACAGTGCACATCAGCCCCCCGTATGCACAGCGCACCCTGCACTGTGACCCCAAGACACCACCCATGTGCAGTGACTGGCACTGCAGGAAACCATGCAGACCCCCCAGCACACGTCAGCCCCATGCAACACAGAAGTCTACAAGCCAGACACACCCTGTGCACCCAGCAGTGGGTGGCAGCAGATGGCAAGACCAACCGAAAGTCACTGCCATGCTGGAGATACCTCCCCATGCACACACACACACACACATACCCAGGACCATACCAGCCCAGATGGCATGTACACACCTGTAACTGAGCACCCATAGCCAGCTGCAAATCAGAGACCAACACAGTATTCATATATCAAAATAGAAATGTATATTAAACATAGTGCAACAAGAACAATAAAACTATTTACAAGGGGGACGGGTACAAGGAAGGGGTGTTCAAGAGGAGAATTAAAAACTTGGAGAGGGAAGGCAGGGTGGTAGGGATGGAAGAAGTGGGAAGGGTAATGCGACTGCCCAGCCGGCTCCTGGTCCTCCCTGCTGGCGCCCCATTCCAGTCTGCCCCTGATGGCGTCCATGCCTCTGTATTGCTCGCAGGATCCTGTGGCTTGCCACGCTGACCTCTGTGAGGCGACGGACATCCCGCTGCATCCTCCTTAGAACCTCGAGGCCTAGGAAAATGGGAACACAGTCAATGGCTGTGACTGACCACAACCCTGAACACCACCCAACCTGCAAGCCATATAGCCCAATGTCCCGCACCTGTGATGGCATGCACCCACCCACAGTGAACATGCACATGGCCATCACAAACAGGCGGCACCAGCTGCGCACCACCGCCATAACACACACTGCCCACATCAATCACAGTACAAACCAGGCTGGCAAGTGATGTGGCAACGTGGTCGATGCCAGTTACACAGCTATGTGCCCAGTGCATGCCTGGACCACCAGTGACGCACTACAGGCGTGCCGTGATACTGCACTGTGATGCAGGTCACCTGTGTCATGCCTACATACATGGATACATAGACAGTGTCGGCAGATAAGGGCCTATGGGACACCCAGTCTGTCCATTTGACCTTGTAAGTTCACTCTGTTGTCCTATAAGTCTGTTGCCCCTTACCCCTGACCTCCAGAATTCCTTTATGGCTAACCCATGCATTCATAAATCCCGTGACCAAGTCAGCCCCCACCACTTCCTCTGGCAGGGTGTTCCACTTGTCCACCACCCGTTCTGTGAAGAAATACTTTCTCATGTTTCCTCTGAATCGTCCCCCTCCAACTTCATCCCATGCCCTCTAGTCCTGGAACATCCTTTACGCTTAAAATACTGTTTTCCTGCACTCTGTTCCCCCTGTAAGATACTTGTATGTCCCCATCATATCCCCACCTCCTCCTCCTCCAGGAGTACATGTTCAGTTCCGTCAACCTGTCTGCATAGGACTTGTGATGCAATCCATGCACCATCCGTGTCGCCTCCTCTGAACCCTCTCCACCCAGTCCATGTCCATACGTGGTATGGTCTCGAACTGTACACTGTACTCCAGTGTGGGGACTCACTAGTGTTTTGTATAGTGGAATTATGACCTCCCCTTTGGTTGTGTCCCGCATGGCTGGTGGTCTTGCCCCCAGCATGCAATAGCATCCATGAGTAATGATACTACACTCCTCCAGCAGTTGGGTCTGCGCTGCTGCTGCTGCTGTTGAGGCACAACACCCCGGCACCGGGCCCTGGCACAGCACCCGGCCCCTGCCTGTGTCCTCCAATCCAGCCTGTGGGAGACATATGTTGAGACAAACATCAGTGTGACTCAAAAGCAGAGTGCCCCTGCCCCAGTGAGAGTGCCTGCCCACACAGCCATAACCATCCAGCGCTGGCTGCACACTGACACAGCCCACCGTGTCCGAGCCGGCACCTATGCACAGCCACCCAAGCACACACACACCTACAGAGAATATGGGTGCATAGATGGTACACTCCACGTGGCCCTAGGCACCAGGCCCCGCCTGTGCACGTGAGCATGGCCGCGTGTCAAGAGTTCCGGCTCCTTCCGGGCGGAGTCACTGTACCGGTGCCGGCACTGCTCAGCAGACCGCCCCGCCAGTGACCTCCACCAGGTCAGTGGCCACTTGCTGCCACATGGGTCCTAGGCATGGTGAGGGGCCTCACCATACAGTGCCTCACAGTGGGGCTCCACCAGAGCCACCAGGTTGGCCACTTCAAGCTGGCTCCAGGACACCGCCCTCCTCCTAGCCATGGCACCAACTTTACAGCAGGCAATATGGCACCCGCTGCGCCCGTAACCCACGTGGAGTTGCTGCGCAATAGACCACCACAGGCTCCAATCGGCTGTTCGAACAGCGCCGTCCCTACATGGCGCTGTCACCAGACAGGCGCAATGGGACCACACATGGCATGCCAACAGCACCAGGGTCAGGAGGCATACACAAGGTCACGGCAATGGCGCAGGCTACGCACAGCGCCATAGGACGTATAGGCATTCTTCGTGACTGCCAAGCTGAGCACCAGTGCCACAGTGGACTATCGCGCAGTAGTGCCACAGCGCCATATAGTGCCCAGTGCTGTAGCGCCACTGTCACAATAGTGGCCATGGTCTGAATCGCCTATCGCGCTCAGCAGGTCTGCAGCGTGATAGACGCATGCGTAAGCTGTCTGGGCATGCGCAATGCAGTGTGGCACACAGCCACAAACCTGCGCCATTGGCTCAGCCGGACCTTCCGTATTGCGCAAAGCGCAAATACGCGATATTCAGCCGACATATGCAAATCATGCGATCAGCTATTCAAAGGTGCAGTGGCGCGATTAGCATGTCATTAAAGTTGCGCCACACCTCATTTGCATGTGTTGCGCTATAAAAATGCGACAGTGGGTTGTGCTGGCCAGATTTGGTTACTGCAGGTGAGAGGTGAGTTACATGCTGTGTGATGCTCAGGACAATGCTCATGGGCGGAGGAGGATTAAAGGCTGAGGGGCTGAGCATGAAAAGGCACTAGAAAGGACAAAGGCACCCTTTTGATCAGTATCTGCCATGCGGAGTGGAAGCGTGGGGGGCTGCCCCGCGCAGCTATGCTCATGGGGAAATGCTGTCGACTGCACAGTGACAGGTGTCCACTTCCACCCATACAGATCACCATGACTGACCAGAGCCAAGCTGAGGTGTGGGCGGTGGGTGTGGAGGAGGCTGAACTTCACTGCGGCAGAGGCGAGGCCCTCTTCCAGGCCTACCTGGAGGATGAGCCACTAGTGAGTGGACGGAGGGCACCCTCAGGAGCGTGCAGCTGCATGGGAGGGGTAGCTCGGGCCGTCAACCTGCGCGAAGCCACCAGGCGCTCCGTGCAGGAATGAAAGAAGATGGGGACTGACTGCAGGAGGCTGAAGGAGAAGGTGGCAGCCTTCAGGGCGGGCGCGATGCTGGCACTGGTGGGGCCACCAGTGGTGTTGCAAGCTGACCTCTACAGAGGAGACACTGGTTGCGGCCATGCAGCCGAGTGCCATTGCGGGCGTACCAGGTGGAGGATTCCAGACAGGTGGAAGCCCATCACTGCACGGTATGACATGGTGGTGTTGTTGGGGGGGCTGTTGTTCACATGTACTCTCTTTCTGTTACAGATCCTGTTCGTCTTCAGGAGACGGTGGTGGTGGTGGGTCCAGACAGTGATGCAGACCTGCTGGACGTGGAGGAGGGACCATCCACCTCCGCCACCAGCCTGCAGGCACTGCAGCAGCATGCACGCTGGGCCAACAACTCCGGTGTCGGTGATACGGGTGCAGGGGTGCACAGCCTGTGTCACAGCAGTCAGGCATGCAGGTATGCCAGCATGCTGTGCCTATGGCAGTGGCACGCACCTGCACCATTGATGATAGCAGGCCTGCAATGGGCAGTGATAGGTGTGTGTCCCATGACGGACACATGGCAGGCCAGCACGTGCCCCTGGACCTTCCTGGTTCACACCTGTGTACCAGCATGCTGGCACAGTCCCAGGCTGTGCCTGTCAGCACCGGTGGGGCAGCACCGGTGGCTACGGAGGTGGAACAGGTGGACCTGGGGGCTCAGCAGTTGGAGGGGCGGCAGCAGCAGTCGCACACCAGGTCTGAGGGTACAGTGTCAAGCAGTGGCACATGTCCACCGCCCTTTGATCCGCCCATACCTGGTCCTGGCGAACAGCGCCCACCCTCAAGGGGTGCTGTGCAGGACCATCCACCTACAAGGTCACGATGCCATTGGGGCTGGTACCCATTGGGCCGCACACCGCCTGCTGCAGGACTGGTACAGCTGCAGGGGCGGGTTGCAAGGTCCGTGAGGCACTGTCTGTGTCGGAGCGGCATAGCAGGGAGTGTGCTCGACCGAGCCGAGCTGGTCCTTATGCGGACGGATGTGACCGCTGCCATTGACAGGCTGACCCAGGCAGTGGTCTCTGTCGCGGACGCATTGGCCACACTGTCAGGTGCCCCTGTACCACACACCCCACACAGTGCGCTCTCCACTCCCCGTTCCTGGCATCGTGCGACACCAGGCCTGTCGACGCCGGGTTCTGCTGTGGGCATCCCGAGCACCCCTGGTGCAAGTTTGTTTGGCAGGATGCAGACCCCTGTGCGGGCAAGGTCACGTTCGCACAGTGGGACCCCTGGTGGTGCACCAGCACCACCCGATGTGGCCCCTGCTCAGCCTGCCAGTGCTGCTGGGCCACGGCGGGGCCGCCCACGCATCCGTGGTGGCCGTGGGACAGTGCTACCTGACTGAGCTGTCTCCCAGTGCAGGCCCTGTCTGGTGCTGCCCTGTGTGCAATGTGTGTCATGGTGGGCAGTGCACTGCTGGGTGCTCTGCTCACCAAGCTGACACGGACCACCTGCACTCTCCCAACTGCTGTCCACAGGTGCGTGTGCATGATGATGCCTGCATTGCACTGTACACCAAGGTGCAAAGAGGTGCCCAGGTCTGACACGTCGTGGACAGTCCAGGTGGTGGGGTGGTCGGTGGTGCTGTGTGTTGGCAATGTCATTTCCACAGTGCTGTGCTGCTGCCCATGTATGCTGCCTGGTGTGTGTGTGTGTGTGTCCATATGAGTGCTCACCCCTCTCTGATGGTGTGTCGGTATGCCTGGAACCTTCAACTCCCCTGACCTTCATGCACGGTGTGTTCCCCTGTGTGCCTGTGGTTTGCGCATGGACAGTGTTGCCTGCACATGTCCCCTTGACTTACCTGTGTTGGGCGTAGTGCTCTTCTGCAATGGTGTCCCGGTGCAGCTGGGCCTGCCGGGTCAGTCGGGGTCCCTCCGTCCTAGGGGGCTGCTCATCACTAACATCACTGGTGCCACTGGCGTCCCCATCGCTGTCCCCCTCTTGGACCTGTACGGCTATCCCATGGTCTTTGGCCATGTTGTGCAGGATGCAACAGGCCAGGAATATCCCACAGGCCTTTTGGGGGCTGTACTGTGGAGCTCCGCCGAGGTGTCCAGGCATCAGAAGTGTGCCTTGAGCATCCCAAGCACCCACTCTATGATGTTACGTGTTGCGGCATGTGCCTCATTGAAGCATAGCTGCGCTGGGGTCGTGGGGCACCGATGCGGTGTGAGCAGCCAGGGGCACGGGTGGGTATCCGCAGTCACCTGTGTGGAGATAGTGGAGATCAGTGTCATGTCAGGTCCATATTGCCCATATCCTTGTGTGCCACTACCATGGCACCTGTGTCATTCCACCCTTGCCCAGAGTTTGCATTCCATACATGTGTACTCACCCACTAGATGACCCGTGGGGATGTCCCCACTCTCGAATCGATGGCACAGTGCAGACTGGTGCCATATGAGAGGCATCATGTGCTCCGCCAGGGTGTGGCACAGACGATTGATAATCGCCCAGTGGCATCACACACCACCTGGCAGTTGACACTGGAAAACCCCTTCGGTTCCGATATGCCTGGCCGTCGGGGCCAGGTGGCATCGCAAATAGCCGCATGGGTGCAGTCTATGGCCCCTAGCCAGGCATGCGTGCTACCCTAGTGGAACTCCTGCATGTTTGTTATGCGCTCTGCGGTGCTGGGGAAATGGATGTACTCCGCAGCATGAGGCAGCAGTGTGCTGAGGAATTGGGTGAGGATGCGTGGCGGGCCGACTGTGTAATGCCTGTGGTGTCCCCTGTTGGCCTCTAGAAGGTGCCCGTGGCGAACAGGCACATGCAGGCTGTCACCTTGGTCTCCACGGACAGGCGTGACTCCGTGGTGAGGGGTGCCATCACATCACTGCACAGCTCGCAGGCCGTCTCAGTATTGCCCTGTTCAGGCGGTGCCCGGCCCACAATCTCGGCGTCTGTGCAGGCTCGAAGCTGATGCGGACGCGATACGCCTGCCAGGGGCATACCGCCGGACAGGCTCCTCGCGACCCACGTCCCCCTGCAGCATGGTGTCTCACCCCTCATTACAGCTTCCATGTGAAGCTGGCACTATCCATCTCCCTGGCTTCTGCCCCCCGGCTGCTGTTCCTGTGTTACCCCGCTGCTTCCACTGCACCGGGCACCCCCCACTGGCCTCTCTGTCCTCCTGGACCCACTGTCCCTCTCTGCCCTTCCAGCTCCTGTCTCTCTCTCTCTCTCTCTCTCTCTGTCTCTCTCCCCCAGTTTTCGGCCTGCTAGGATTCTTGCGCCACTTCCTTGAGCCTTTTTATTTTGGCTCAATTCCGCTACTGCGCAACTTCCGGCTGAGCCACTCTTGCACATTGCGCAAGTGTTCGATTATCGCATTGCGCACTTTATGCATGGACCTGCCCCCTTCGGTTGCGCATGCCTTCATTTCCATTGCGATGTTGCTCAGCATGTTTTTGGTGGTGCAACTGGCCCCTTCTGAATATCGCAGAATGGCGCATTTTTGGAGTTGCGCATGGCGCAACCCTTTTGAATATCTGGGCCTATATCTCTGTCCCCAGCTTAATTTTTGGTGCTGTGCTTCAGAAAGATGCATCTACAGGACTAAAACTAAATATGCTGATTGTTTTCTAAGATATTGCATAAAACAAGACCCATTGATTGAGCTATGCAAACCATTAATATTCTGTGAAAATATTTTGACAGGTTGGACCATCAAGACAACAATTCAATAGAACAAGACCATCGAGCTGGACCACCCCTCCCCCCTGCGAAAAGAGCGAGAAGAAGGAGCAGCTAGTGGAGACCCCCTCCAATCCCAGCCATCCCATAGGATCCAACGCAGCAGACCAGGATCCGGAGAAGGAGCCATACCAGAAGAGCCCCCCAACTCCAACCAAACAACGTTTTGCTACCAATAAAGTTCGGCCATAATATTCAAAACCAGTGTGTGCCTTTTTTTTTTTAAACAAGAAACAGAAAAATAAAAACTGCAACAACTTCCCACCCCCCTACAAAGTCTATGCTCTCTTCCTCCCCCCCCCCCACATTAACGAGAGATTTATAACTTTCTCTCCAGAGTGAAAAAACTGTATACAATGTGACTTCCAATTGTGAGGTGAGATTTCCAATCTCCCTCAATTTCCCTGAGATTAGAGTCCTAAACCCAGACTCCACCCCAGAGAAGTGGGGTACCAACCTATCAAGGAAGGTGTAAGCCCACTTTAGGGTCGTGAATAACCTTGTAAGGATAACCGTCATACCATAGTGGTTATTCAGAATTGATGATTTCATAGTAAGTGTGCCTTCTTTTGAGGAGCTCCCCCCAATTCTGTTGTAGCATAGTTCCTTGGTTACCTTTGATTCCATTCGCTTATGATTAACCAAGGTGAGACAAATAATTTTCTCCCACCCTTCTACCTTTGCCATGTAAGTCTAATCCCCTGGGGCAAAGGATCAATGGAATGCGACCTCCAAGAGGTTCTAAACCTGCCTAAGAGGGTAGTTTCCTAAAACAAGTAAGTATTAAACCATGACAAAGGAGTGTTCTACTGAGGAATTAATTCATGTTTTTTTTGGGGGGGGAGGGGTTGTTGCACGAGGCTGAAGGCTAAGTGCCTACAACCACCCAACCATGCATTCATTCCACAGTAGAACACTCCTTGGAGTGGCTTAATGCACTTGTAACGTGGCAAGTGCTATGGAATATGTGTAGTATTATTAGAAATAAATCAAATAGTGCTACTAGAAAGAATAAGCAGATAGAACAGTTGATAAAGTTAAAAATAAGTACTGTATTTTAGCACACCACATAATCATGGAAGCAACATTTATTAATACAGTTATGGTGCAAAAACAAAAGCACACATTTAACACTTCAGTACTATAGTAACAGGTATTACTTGCTATTTTTACATTCGATGGGGTATATTTGATTGTAGACCCATCATAATGGACCTGAGATTTATTTGAACACTCGCTTCCTTACTGCCACCTTGCATTGTGGTCTAACGTATTCAGCCAACAAAAAAACGCACAAATTTCCAGTGTTTTAAGAGTTTTGATCTCCATGTCTGGAGAATGTTATATTCATTGTTTTCTTCTATTTGTGACCCCACATTTGAAGGGGAAGTGTCCCACCCCACATTTGGGGGTGATGGGACAGGCTGAGACAGTTGTACTAAGGATCATAGTTGGACGCACATGCGATGCTATGGATGTACTTGCCATCTTGTTGTCATGCTAGTGCTCCAGCACCGAGTAGCCAATGAAAGTGCTGTTGGGTGCCTGATACATTACCGGGTGCTCCAGGTCGCTGTTATAGGCGTAAACGAGACCCAGGGACACCAGGAGAGCCATGATCCCTCGAACCAGGTTCCCTCTCCCAGCAGACGCAACTCTCACCATCCCGGGGCGCTGCAGTAAGACGAAAGCCAAAAGTGAGCAACTTCCCAATAATACCTAATTTATTTGCACACACAGATAAATGCACTACTCAGACTGCTATACGTGTCGAGTATGCAGAATACGTTAAGTCCGCAGCCCTGAAGTCTTTAGCTCCCAGTCCTCATGAAGGCATGACAGCCAAGGAAATTCCCCAGAAACGCTCAACCCCTCCAGAAGAAATAAACCCGAAGCACAAAAGTACTTAGTTGGAAAGAAGTGGTCACCCGGGACTGTCCTGGGAAGGGAAAATGCTCTGTCTCCTTCCTCCTCTCACTAACTGCTGTCTCTGCTCTCCTTTCTCTTGTTGAGCTGGGCTCTGGCTAGTCCCATTATCTGAACTGCCTGCAATACAGAGGAGTGGAGTATATGCACTCAAATGGAGCATTTTCTGTGGGTTTCTGATTTTTTTTTTTTTTAGTGGTTGTACACAGTACTATAAGACCAACTGTGCATTACTTGGGAATTAATGCATGGCGGAGTTTTCTAACTAAACCAAAACTCCCCATGGCTATCTATTAGTCCTGGCTCAAAAGAGCCCAAGTTAAAGTTACCTTCTATCACAGGCCTTTCACTCATGGTATTATTCCTTTTTGGGATTTTGATTTGTTCCTTATAAATTAAAATACTAAGGAGCCATCATTCCCTGACTCCCTACCCCTTCAAGCCAGGAGGGTAGTTGTATATCATAAATCGTAAACCAAAATTAACTGAGAACTTTTAAAAACTGTAAGTTATGTCTGTCTATGCAGGCCCTCGGACGAGCCTTTTAGTCAGCCCTCCTGATAAGCTAGATTAAGGGAACTAGAACCTGAACTGTTCTATACAAGGTGCCATAAGACTCTGCTGACGTTCAAAGCTCTGTTTTATAAGTCAGGAGTAAGTCCCCATTCGATATGCTGTTAAAGTAAATTCGCAGCTAAGATCGCTGCTCCCTAGGTAAATCCCAATGTCCCATGTTCAGTTTGGCAAGTGCCTGGAAGTCCAGTCCAATACTCCCGAGGGACCTCAAGCATGACCATAGTTTGATTAATTCTTTAAGGCCCTAGTCGTACATCATGGCAAAGGAAAAGACCAAAGATGAGGGACTCAAATCAAACAGGTCTGTTACGTTTAAAGTCTCTTCAAACTCATAATGGGCATCAGGGAGGAATAAATTGCTTCCTGTCCATTGCCTGACTAAGGAGCCTGGACTGTAGCAATGCAAATCCCAGAGCCAGGAGGAAAGGGGCAAGCCACGGGGACGTACGGGCGAAGAAAGAGACCCAGATGTAAGGGCCAGTCTCTCCAGCCAGGACATGGTCCCTCCAATGGGAAGATCAGGATCCCCAAGTGCAGTAGCTTTTTTAATTTTCTGTTGTCATCCTAAGCACAGGTACTCTGCCTTCCCACCCATTAGCCCATAGCTCAATCACACACACACCAGCCCGAGACTCAAACCTGACAAACAGCACCAGCCAGGAATCTCCTCACGTTGGCATAGTCTGGTTTCTAAACTGCCTCAATTTGTCGAGGATTGCAGCCAAAGAAAGGTATTTCTCTTGTCTCTTCCTAACAAGGGCCTGGTCTATATTAGATCTCTGGCCTTCTCTCTTTGACCTGGGGGCCCACACCTTGTAGATTCCCCTCTCCTGCAGGTCTTCTTTAGCCTTTGCTGCAGATGTGTACATCTTTTGTCCTATCGGAAACTGTACCACTAGTATGGCAGGCTAGGGGGTTCTAAACTTTAATTTGTGTGATCTCAGGTGGGAGAAAAGGGGGACGTACTCCCGCCTCATGCGCTGGTTGTCCGGCGTGTAATAATTGTCAAAAAAGATTCTGCATCTGCAGACTGGACTATCTTACTTCGAGAGGGTTCTTGCAGTAGGTAATTACATATAGGACTGATGCCAGCCGGCATCAGGACCCAACGGAAAAATTTCTAGCTAGCAGTCTCTGGCGGGGGACCACCCCCACATCAGGTGACTGACGTCATGCGGCGTCAGTATAAAGGGGCGGTCCCCCATGCCCACTGTTAGCTCGTGTCAGCACATCACGATAAAGTTCAACTCTCGTCAGTAGTTTTTACCATGTTTCTTCGATTCTTCGATTAAAATTGTCAGGCATTCATCAGTGTATGTCACCCCTACACCTTCCGAGCACAAAAATAAGTGCGACTTGTGCGGCACCTAACTTCCGCACAAGGACAGCTATTCCCAGTGCCTCTTCTGTCTAGGCCTGGATCATCAGGTGGAGAAGTGCCAGCACTGCCTAAAATTCAACGCCGCCACCCACAGATGGAGGCAGCAGTCCCTGGAGGCCCACATACTAAAGAAGAAAATGTCCTCCATGGAGAAGGAGTTAAAAAAGCTCCGGCAGACGTCCACTTCCCCCGAAGGCCATCATAGGAAGAAAGACAGGAGAAGCACTGGGATAAGGGCTCCTCATCCTCAGCGTCTTCTTGAGGTCACCGATGCTGCGTAACGTTCCTCGAGGACCACTCGCGGCGGCTACCTTGGAACTTCAAGGTAGAGTCGGGCCACCCGTCTGGCTTGTGCTTAGGCCCTTCAGGCCTCCAGGCTATTGGGGCCTCCGCTCCCAGTAAAGCCACACCGTACGGCACTGCACAGTTCGGCGGCTCTGTAAGCCGGACATCAGTTCCTCAGATGCCTTCACAGAGGCGGTCGATAAGTCGCCCAACCCTTCGGGGTGGCACACGGCCCCTCTTCCGCCCAACAAGGCTGCTCCTCCTTCGCGACCTGCCTCAGGCGATGTACTCCGGCTCCTCCGGCGTCCACCCGGACTCCACTGATAAGTCGGACATCAGCCTGCCCGATGGCCACACAGCAGCTGAGCCGATGCCGGACCCTCCCACGTCCGCCGTTCCTGGCTCCCCGCAGCCTTCGCTGCCTTCCGGGTACCCTGGGTCTCCTCAGCCTGACCCGGGGACTTTCTCCTCCATCCCGGGCGTGCTGAGGTTTCCTGCTGCACCCCGTCCAGGCGTCGCCTGCTGGTCGGCTGACCTGTCCGGTTCCGGGGCGCCGGCTCCGATACCAGTCTTGCCGATGCTGGACGACATCCTGCTTCCGGATGCCGCTCCAACACCGGGCCTTCTGCCCACCCAGCCTCCTGCTCCAGGCCCGCCCATGGGCCCTCCGGCCAGTCCATCTCCAGCAGCGCTGTCTTACCCGACTCCGCAGTATCTGATACCTCAGTACCCGATGCCGGCCTATCCGATGCCAAAGTACCCGGTGCCTCAATACCCGAAGCCGGGTTTCTCACCATCTGGTTATGGATACGCACCTTATGGTTACAATCAATACCCGTATCCCCCTCCTCCTCCTCCACTGCCCCCTCAGCCGCTGGTGGACTTGAAGGAGACTCTGACCTCCTTATGGGCTGAGGCCAAGGTTCAACTCATCAGAGAGGTGGAGAGTCATCTCACGACGATGGTGCCGATTCCGGCTCCCGTACGTCCGTGATGACAGACTCCCTCCCCATCTCTGGACACCAGGGGCGAGCCCTCTGGTTCCAGGGTGGGGCAGGATACGCTTCCCGAGGACCTTCCAGGGGTCCGTTCCTCCCCTCGCCGGAAGCGGGTAGTATCTTCATCCTCTTCCTCCTCGGATGACTCCGACGGCTGCTCTGAGCCGGACGACGAGCCATGCTCTCCATCTAAGCCCAGGCCTAGGAATCCTCCAAAGTCTCCTCCGAAGGGGCCTTCTTTTACGGAGTTGCTACGTAAAATCCAGGAGGTTCACAAGTGGCATTCCTTGGAACCGGATCCACAGCATAAGAAACTCACTGAACATCTGGACCTGCCCGATACAGCTCCTACATTGGTGCCACCCTGGATTGAGCCTCATGCCAACCTTGTTTCCGCTATTTGGATGCAACTGTCGGCTTTAGCCCCACTTCCTCGGAAGTCGAACAGGCTATATCAGGCTCCTGAGGGTGTTGACTTTTTAGATTCTCACCCTCGAGCTGATTCGGTCATGATTAGTGCCGCTCATGGCCGGACAGCTAACCCGAAACATCTGAGCTCGTCTCCACCTGGCAAAGATTCCCATCTTCTGGACCAGTACGGGAAGAAGATCTATGCTTCTTCCACTCTGGGTATTAGGGCCCTAAATTATGTCGGTCACATGGGGGATTACCAGAAGGCAATTCTTAGTGAGATGGAATCCAAATTGGACTCCCTTCCGGACACTCAAGTCAAACAGGAAATGGCTGACCTCGTCCGCTCTGCACGTTCGGCCAGTCGGCACATGCTTCGTGCTACTTACGATGCAGTGGGCACTGCTGGTAGGAGCTCCGCTTTTGCTGTAGGCTTATGGCGTCATGCCTGGCTCCATGTGTCAGGGTTGATCCCAGAAGTGCAGTCCGCTATTCAGGAAGCGCCTTTATGGGGTTCGGTGCTGTTCGGTGATGATGTCAAGGACATTATCACCGATCTGCAGGAGAAGGGAACTGCACTGAAGTCTGTGGACTCCATGTATCATCCCCATCAAACGCAGCGCCATCCCTTTCGCAGGCAGAATCGGCAAAAGGTGAAACCCCAGGGAAAGCAGTCCACTGAACGCTGGGCCCCTCCGGCTGCCAAGCCCCCTCCACCCAAAAAAGCAGCGGGTGCTTCAGCTGCGATGCTGCCCCACACCACCTGACTCCCTTCCTCTCCCACAGCCTCTGGGCCTTCCGGAGGAACCAGTAGGAGGGAGATTTTCCCTCCATCTCCCGGGTTGGGAGAGGATAACTTCAGATTCCTGGGTGCTCCAGCTGATTGCAGAAGGACACTCAATAGAGTTTCTTCAGAAACCCCCTCAACACCCTCCCCCAAGATTGTTGTACTCTCAGGAACATCATCTTCTGGTCCAGGAAGAGATTTCAGTACTTTTGCTGAAGGAAGCAATAGAATCTGTCCCCATTCCTCTTCAGAGAACAGGATACTATTCCCATTTCTTCCTAGTCCTGAAGAAAACTAGGGATGTGAGACTGATTCTCAACCTCAGCTCCCTGAACTGGTTCGTGGAGTACAAGAGGTTCAGGATGCTCTCGTTGAAGAGCCTCCTGCCCCTTCTTCAGCCAGGACTGTGGCTGTGCACTTTGGATATGCAGGATGCCTACCTGCATTATCCCTATCCACTCTTCCCATCGCAAATACCTGTGTTTTGCATTCCAGGGGGGCCACTACCAGTTCAAGGCCCTCCCGTTTGGTCTTTCCTCAGTGCCCCGGGTGTTCACGAAATGCCTTTCGGTGGTAGCGGCCTACCTGCATACCCAGGGGGTGCAGGTTTTCCCATACCTGGACGATTGGCTCCTGGCGGCCCTGTCCAGGGAGGAACTCCTGCGCTTCCTTTCCCTTACCCAGCAGGTCTTTGCCTGCCTGGGTATTACCATCAACCAAGTAAGGTCCCATCTGATCCTGTCCCAGAGGCTCCAGTTTATCGGGGTGATCCTGGACACAACCTCTAGCAGGGCCTTCCTGTCACCGGACAGGGTGGCCACTCTTCAGGCCCAGGTCAGTCTGTTGTCCAGCCGCAGGCGGGTCAGCGCCAGGTCAGTCCTTCGCCTCCTTGGGCTAATGGTGGTTGCAATTCTGACAGTCCCTCGCACTCGGCTCCACATGAGAATCTCTCAGTGAAGACTTCGGTCTCAATGGGATCAGCTGATTGATGACCTAGATCAACTTGTCCTGGTCTCCACTCCCATGGCTTGGGACTCGCAGTGGTGGATGGTTCAGGAGAACCTCTGCTGGGGAGTTCCCTTCAGCCTCCCTCCCGCCTCACAGACGTTGACTACAGACGCCTCCGGCGAGGGTTGGGGAGCCCATCTCGGTCCTCACAGGCCTCAGGACTCCTGGTCCAACCTCAAGAAGTCCTTCCACATCAATGTGCTGGAACTAAGGGCAGTACTGTATGCTTTTCAGGGTCTGCATCTGTATCTGTCTCCAGGTCACCTAGCGGTGCAGATGGACAGCATGTGTGTGGTCTGGTACATCAACAAACAGGGAGGAACTCGTTCCTACCCCCTTTGCCGAGAGGCGATGCGAGTCTGGGATTGGGCAGTACAGCACAACCTTCACCTCACGGCATCTCATGTCCCAGGGATCGAGAACGTGCTGGCAGACAGGCTAAGCCAGTCATCTGCTCTAGCTCACGAATGGGAACTGGATCAGGGGGTCGTAGATGACATCTTCCTACACTGGGGAACTCCACAGGTAGACCTGTTCACTTCCCCCCCAAAACACAAAACTTCCCGTCTTCTGCTCGCTCGGTCCAGGGTACAGAATTTTTTGTAGAGACGCTCTGTCTCTAGACTGGAAGGGCAGATTCGTCTATGCCTTCCCCCCGATTCCACTGATTACAAGGGTCTTGCAGAAACTCTGTTCGGAAGGAGCGCAAATGATTCTGATTGCTGCTTTCTGGCCGAGGCAAGTTTGGTTCTCTCTCCAGCAACAGTACTCAGAGGAAACTCCTCTTCCTATTCCTCTGCCACTATTTTTGCTGACCCAGGATCAGGGGACCCTGGTCCATCCAGGCCTCAAGTCCCTTCAGTTGCACACGTGGCTCCTGCAGACGTAGCTCAGGCCCGATTCGGGGCCCCCCCCCCCCCGAGTAACTGAGATTCTGGTGGAGGCCAGGAAACCCTCAACCAGATCTACTTATGCCATGAAATGGAAGTGGTTCTCTATTTGGGCTGCCTCCAATGATGTCGAGCCCTTCTCGTGCTCTGTCGGCCGACTTCTGGATTACCTGCGACACCTCTTCGATCTGGATTTCAGCCATTTATCCTTAAAGGTTCACATGGCAACCATTTCGGCCTATCATGTCCCCTTTGCAGACAGAACGTTTGCTCAGCTGGTGGTCTCTAAGACCTTTTTGAGAGGGGTCCTTCACTTGCGACCCCCTATCCAGGTTCCTGCCCCTCCTTGGGATCTGAATTTCATTTTAGTGAAACTTACTCTGCCTCCTTTCGAGCCAGCAGCCTCAGTGGACCTAAAGTTCATTTCTTGGAAGACTCTCTTCCTAGTACCCATTACTTCTGTTTGACGGATTTCCAAGCTTCAGGCCCTAATGTGTAAAATCCCATATTTGATTTTTCACGAGGAACATGTGGCTCTGTGTACCAACCCTAAGTTTCTCCCTAAGGTGGTAGCGGAATTAACGCTGAATCAATCCATAGAGTTGCCTGCCTTTTTTATGCAGCACTCCAATCAAGGAGAGTACCTCCTGCATACTTTGGATGTTCACCGATCTGAGATACTACACCAACAGGATGAAGGATCTCAGAAAGACTGAGCAACTGTTCGTCTCTTTTGCCCACAAAAGAGAAGGCAATGCAGTTTCTAAACAACGCCTATCGAAATGGTTGGCTCATTGTATCACTTTCTGTTATGTCAAGTACAACAAGACCCTGCCGGGTCAAGTTAGAGGCCACTCCACCAGAGGGGTCACTGCCTCTGTGGCTTGTTTCAAGAACGTGTCAGCGGCTGACATTTGTGCAGCTGCCACTTGGACTTCTGTCCATACCTTTATGAAACATTACAGTTTGGACATTGCCTCTCGCTGTAGAGCAGGCTTCGGGCTGGCTGTTTTGCAAGGCCTCCTTTCCTAAGGCCATCACAACCAGAGGGTCTACTTCTGAGTAGCTTTCCTCCCCCATTTGCTTCTCCTTGTTCCAGACTGCTTGGGACTCAGTCCTATATGTAATTACCGACTGCAAGAGCCCTCTCGAAGTAAGATAGTACAGTTACGTAAGAACTTACCATAACAGTAGATCTTCAAGAGAGGCTCTTGCAGTAGGTAATACCTTCCCGCCCTCCATCCCCCTAAGCTTTTTCAGCTCCTCTTCCAGGAAGGGAAATATCCGCTTCTCTCTCGTCTTGGCCTTTGGCGGGAAAGAACTGGAAGACAGGCGTGGGGGACCGCCCTTTATACTGACACCGCATGACGTCGGTCACCTGATGTTGAGGCGGTTCCCCGCCAGAGACTGCTAGCTTGAAATTTTTCTGTGGGGTCCTGATGCCTGCTGGCATCAGTCCTATATGTAATTACCTACTGCAAGAGCCTCTCTCAAAGATCTACTGTTACAGTAAGTTCTTGCGTAACTGTACTTTCTAGGAATGTGGCTATGTTCTATCCACACTGGCATGTCCCTTTCCCGTTAAATCTTGCCAGATGGTCTGAAAGCTGGCTCCTCCCACCCACCCAGGTGATATTTCCTCGGCTCTGTCCCATGACACCAGATCTTCCTTTCCACTGGAAGATTCCGGTTTCCTCCTTACTGCTCCCACGTTGAGTAGGCCCTGACGCTTCAATCCTCGGATTATTTTCCGAAAATCAAACTCATTAGAGTATCTCCGCATTGTTTTGTGATAGTGACCGCGATGGAGGATAAGTCCTTGCCTGGGTTCTGCCAGTGTCCTTGCAGGCAGAAGATGTCTTGTACCGACCCACATGCCACGTGCGCCTACTGCCTGGGCCATGATCATGATACCCAGGCCTGCGACTTTTGTCATGCATTCCATCCGGCAGTGTTGGACGATCGCCTCGCACATCTGCAGCTTGGTCAACCAGAATAAAGGTACCTGCCAGCCAAATCAAAAGACACCCGTCAGGTGGTCTCTGTAGCTGTGGGGTCCACCAATCAACTTGAGCAGATGGAGACTTTCAAGGAGGAGGTGGCTAGGGCCACCGAGCAATCCTCTAAAAGTTTCGGTCTTCGTCCCACTCAGGGTTGGTTCTCCCTTCTCAGGCTCTGTCAGGGAGTTGTGCCAGTCTCTCCCAACTAAAGGGGAAGGCCCATTGGGTTCACACATCTTCCGCTCCCGTAAGAAGGATTCTAAGGAGTCGAGAGAAGAATCATTTTGTCAACATCGTTCCTGGGATAGAGAGCATTATCGGTCCCAGGAATCTCCAGTTTAGACTTTGGTCGAGATTGCGACCTCGGCTGCTGGCTTCACAGTACCCCCTTCAGGCCAGCTGGCCAAGATGCAGGATGATGATATGGTCAAGATTGGCCTTGACCCCATCGACCCATTGTCAAACGATGATGCCAACAATTCTCTGTTCAGGACTCTGGTCCTGACTGGACCTACTAAGGAGGAAACCCAGCCTGCTGGGAACTTTTTCTCAGTCCCTGTCATTGACCCAGAGGAACTGGGGGTTTCCCCAGCTCCTTCTGAGCACCCCCGTTGGTCCCCTGACAGAAGCGGTCTGGGTTTCGGACACCCTCGACCAACAGGCCGAGGAAATCTCATAAATGTTCCAAAAAAGTGCTACCGCTGCTGTTCATCCTCATTCTCTTCAGATGAAGAGAGGCTTTGACGCAAGTTGCATTGATGCTACGGGGATCTCATGTGGCAGCAGTTGGTGTTGGCTGGTCTGAAGTTGACCCCAGCTTCCATGCTGGCCATCACATGGCTGTCTCCCTCTAGGCTGATGCTAACTCCTCCAAAGCCGGTCAACACCATCCCTCCGCCTGCGGAGCCGGTGAAGACCCGCCCGGCTTGACTTAAACCGGTCTCTCCACCAATCAGGTTGGAGCTGCCACCTCAGCAGTCTCCCACCAGGACTTCTGCATAGGCTGTCAGTTACCCTCACTTGTGACCCTGGCGGGTCAAAGGTAACTCGGGTGGTCAGACGATCTATCCAGACCCCTCGGAGTCAGAGGACTCCAACTTGCATTCTTGTCCATTTGACAATGACTCACTTGGGGGGGGGTCTCTCGACAGAGGAAGGTCCCACGCTGTTTATGGACATTCACCATCTCATCTCCGAATCCATGGGGGATGCCTTTAGAGCCTGTTCAAAAATGGGCTGAATATCCAGATAGATATCCTGAAAAAAGAGGATTCTCCAACAGAGGCCTTCCCAGTGGTCAAAGCCATTGTTGGCCCGGCCTCGGAGCTTTGGTAGCGCCCTGCCTCCTGCTCTGTGCCTTCGGCCAAAATGGGCTGCAAGTATATGTCTCAATCAGCTCCCTATCAGAATTCACAGAGCACCCCTTGGCTGAGGGGTTGGTGACCGAATCTGTTTCAGCACTCTGGCAACTCGGGAGACACTGATAGACCCCCAGACAAAGAGTCCAAGAAATTGGATCACTCTGCCAGGAAAGTCTGTGCTGCTTCTTCACTTGGTCTCCATCAGGCGAGCTCAGGTGTCGTCATGGCACATTTTTTCCATGCCCTCTTGTGCTTTCTGGATGAGGTGCTTCCTCATTTCCCTGTAGACCTTCCAACTATGGTCAAGCAGGTCTGTGACAAGGGTCAGGCTGCTGCTAAACAGCAACCCCAGATGGCTCTGGACATCAGAAATTCATGTGCCTGTTTGGTGGTGGCCGCAGTCGCCACAGGGTCTGGCTGAGGGTCTCGATCTTCATGGCAGACACCCAGCACAAACTGGTGCACAATCCTTTTTCTGGGCACAGATTTGTTCGGTCCCGGGGTCGATGGTCACTTCCAACATATCGAGAAGTCCAATGCCACCTTGAGCTCCATTACTTCTGCCCAGAAGGAATCTCTGGGTTCCAAAAAGCAGAATTGTAAGCCCTTTTAGCCTGCTACCCCTTCAGCCAAGCAGCCCCAGTACCAGGGACAGCAGCAGGCTCAGCCTTGGTGCCCTCAGCCCAAGTCAGGGGCTTTGGTGGCCCATAAGCACAGAGGAAAGGGTCCCGGTGGTCCCCAGGCCGGATCCTCCTCCTCCAAGCCTGCACAGTGACAGGATGGGGGCTGCCACCCACATACCCATCACACCCACTCTGGGTCCTCCCACTGGGGGCTAGCTCCGCCACTTTCTTTCCGCCTTGTCTGCTGTTAGAACGGACAGGTGGGTCTTGGAAGTGGTCGGCCAGGGGCTGCCTCTGAAATTCGAGCAGTACCCACCAAGCCAAGCCTGTGCCCCATGGGAGGAGGAGAAGGTTTCTGTGTACACTCAGTCTGCTTTCCGAGATGACATGGCCCAACTCCTCCACAAGGAGGTAGTGGCCAGAGTTGCAGATCCCCAGGTAAATCCAGAGTTCATTTCCAGGTTCTTCCTGGTCCTGAAATGAACTGGGGGCTGGTGCCCCATTCTAGATCTCCACAACCTGAACCAGTTTCTCTGGTCTCGCACCTTCAGGATGGTAACTCTGTCTCAGATCATACCATCTCTTGAGCAGAACATGTGGCTTTTCACCCTGGACCTGCAGGATGCGTTCTTTCACATATCGATCCGTCCATCGCACCGAAGGTTAGCTTATGAGCAGAGGGAACCCTCTACGAGTTCCAAGCCATGCCGTTCAGCCTGTCATCAGCCCCCAGGGTCTTTACGAAATGCATTGCAGTGGTGGCGGCCCATCTTCGGCATCGAGGAGTCAGGGTGTACCCTTACCTAGACGATTGGCTCATAGCGGATTCTTCCAGATCGGAGGTGGAGAGGTCCAGGGATCTGGCCCTCCAGACCTGCATCAATCTTGGCCTTCTGATCAATGGGGTCAAGTCGAAACTCGTGCCTTCACAGGTGATCTGCTTCATCGGGGCAGTGCTTGACTCTTGCCGAGCCAGAGCCTGCCAGGCTCCCTGCATACAGGGCAGAGGTTCTCTCCTCCTCCTTTGCCCGATCATTTCTGGTTGGGCATTTGCACCCTGCCTGGGACTTCCTGCAACTTCTGGGTTACATGGCGGCCTGCACCTCTGTGGTCTGATGGGCCTGGTGGCATATGCGCCCCCTTCAATGGGAGCTGGCCAGCCCATGGATTCAGCAACTAGGTCATTTTGACCAGCTGGTCACAGTGACCCAGAAGATGCGGGAAGCTCTCCAATGGTGGACCGTCCTAGAGCATCTGCAGGAAGGGATCCTGTTTGTCTATCCCAAGCCTACAGTCGTCCTAATGACAGATGCCTCTCTCACAGGCTGGGGTGCCTTCATGGGGAACCACAGAATCCATGTGCTCTAGACCCCTGAAGAGTCCCGATGTCACATCAACCTGCTGGAGCTCCGAGCAGTACGGTTTTGTACTGACAGCCTTTGTTCTGTTCCTTCGGGGTCAAGTGGTTCAGGTCCAGACGGACAATACCACAACCACGTACTATCTCAACAAACAGGGCGTCACGCATGCCTGGCCTCTGTGCAGGGAAGCTGTCTGCATCTGGACCCTCATAAGCCGACTGGAGGTGGATCTCCCGGTCATTCATGTGGCAGGAGCCTGAAATCAGCTGGCGGACACCCTCAGCCGTGTGGGCAAGGCGTCCCACGAGTAGTCTCTCCATCGAGAGGTAGTACACAGCTTGTTCTTCCAATGGAGCACCCCTCAGGTGGATCTGTTCACCTCCAGAGCTGAGGCTGCGTCATGCCCGCCCCCCTCAGCAGGGCTTGATGCAGGGGGATGCCCCTTCTCGAGGCCATGGACCCCAGGCCTCTTCTATGTCTTCCCTCCACTTCCCTTGATCCACAGTGTGCTCCTCAAGATCAGGAGGGACAAGGCACAAGTGATCCTAGTGGCACCGGACTGGCCCTGCCAGTTTTGGTACCCCAATCTCCTCAGCCTCAGCAACAGTTTCCCAAGGTGTCTTCCGATGCATCTGGACCTGCTTTGTCAGTTGGGGGAAGGTCCTCCACCCGGACCTACAGTCCCTACACCTGACAGCCTGGTTCCTGAGTGGCTAGAGTTCCAGGCTTTGGGTCTCTCCGAAGATGTACACACTGTAGTTGAGGCATCCAGGAAGGAATTGACTAGGAAGTGCTGTGCCTTCAAATGGAAGAGATTCTCCATTTGGTGTCAGGGCAAGGGCTTGGACCCTTTGTCCTGTCCAGTGGCTAGCATTCTCAACTACCTTTGGTCTCTTTCCAAAGGTGATGTTCGGTCTACAACCCTTATGGTGCACCTGGCAGCCATCTCTGCTTATTGGGCATGGGCCGGTCAGCAGACGGCACAGGAGAAGGTGGTCTGGTGTTTCTTTAAAGGCCTTGACCATATTTCCCCTCCCATGCGTGAACCACCACCACTGTGAAATCTACTGCTGGTATTGGCAAAGCTCATGGGCAAGCTATTCGAAACAATGCACAGGAGTGAGATGTCACATCTGTCATGGAAGACCACCTTCCTGGTGGCTATCAGGTCAGCCAGAAGGATTGGGAAGCTCCAGGTGCTCTCTGTCAAGTCTCCTTATATGGTCTTCCATAGGGACAATGTTGTCCTGTGCCCCAACCTGAAGTTCCTTCCAAAGGTGGTGTTGGAGTTTCAGCTGAACCAGGTGATGACTGCCAGTGTACTACCCCAATTGCACCTCAGAGGCCGAGTACAGACTCCATACTTTGGACCTGAGATGAGTGCTGTCTTATTATAAGGAGCATATGGCTGAAGTTCGGGGTGAGGTTCATCAGCTGTTTGTCACCTATGTTGAAGCCGCACCTGGCAGACCTGCATCTAAGTGGACAATTGGCAGATGGATTACATCTTGCATTGATCTCTGCTATAGGTTGGTGGGTAAGAGGCCTCCTATAGGGATAAGAGCTTATTCCACCTACCATACTGCTGCATCGGTAGCTGCTTCTAGGGACATCCCTATCCAGGATATCTGCAGGGCTGCTACCTGGAAGTCAGTAAACACCTTCATTTCCCATCACCACATTGACCTAGAGTCGCGCCAGGATGCTGGTTTTGGGGCTTCAGTTCTCCAGTCCTTATTTCCTAAGTAGGAGGTGTGCGCCTTGCCTCCCTTTTCCCGGAGAACTGCTAGGAGTCTGCCAAACAGTGTGGATAGAACAACATATCCACATTCCTAGAAAAAACGGTTACTTACCTGTAACAGTAGTTCTAGGAGTGGTATATGTTGTTCATCCACATGATCCACCAACCTCGGCGCAGCCTTTGCTTCCAGCGGGCAAGATCTGGCGTCATGGGGCGGAGCTGAGGGATATACTTCCCGAGTGGGTGGGAGGAGCCAGCTTTCAGACCATCCGGCAAGATTTAAGGGGAAAAGGACATACCAAACAGTGTGGATGAACAACATATACCACTCCTAGAAATACTGTTACAGGTGAGTAACCTGTTTTTTTTGTTTCTGCCAAGCTTTAATTAATAACTGCTTCTTTACTTGAAAGCTTTGGAAATGTATCACGAAGGAGTGATGGCGTGCGTCAAGGTGAGTAGGGTTTGGGCCTAATGCACAATGAGCCCTTTCAATATCTAGCTGGAAATCCGGTTTAAGTTCCGATACCAGCCATAGTAAGTAGTCTGAAAAAGCAAGGGGATTATGTCCCTCCTTGTTCTCTGGGAGGCAGTAGAGGCGGATGCTTTTTCCTACTGCCCTGGTTTTCTGCATTCTCTTGGTGTAGGGACATCTGTAATTGTACAGCAGCCAGGTCTGTTAGTGCAGTTTCTAATTCATCTAAGCGGGTAGTATTTGCTGTGAGCTGGCGATCCGCCTTGACTGCCTTGCAGGGTGCCCAAGTCAGTACGCAAGTCCCTTACTGATTCTCTCATTTCCCCCCAAAAGTCCTCTATTGCTCTGAGGATTGCTTCAGTATGTGGCTGTTCGAAGGTCTTTTTTCCACCGCCCCTTGACTTTTTTTGATCGTCTAGAGTTGCTGCTTTGGTTCTGGTCTCTGTGTCAGATTGGCCCCACTCCTCCAGCTCGTTGTCGACCGCGAGGGCCTGAAAACGATTCTTCGAACCGCAAGACATTTCTCCAAGGAAAAACTCTCTTGTGCTGCCGCTAGAGACTATAATTACTATAATCAAGTTATTTTAAGGTAGGATTAGGTTAAATTGTTTTAGTGACCAATTTTATTGATTCTAGTGGGGAGCTCCTCATGATCGCTCCTCACTTGTCCATGATGTCACCGGAAGTCCCTCCTCTTCTTTTTTTCTGTCACTGTGGAAAGAAGGTTGCCTCTACAGATGAAAATTCAGTTTGTGTTTGCTGTCTTGGGCCTGACCATGAAGTCTCTGACTGTGAGCTTTGCCAGAAGTTTAACCTAACAACCCTCAGGCAATGCAAGAAGTCTCTCAGAAAATTCCTGATGGATCAACAGGTAGCCAGCTCCAGGTAGGGGTCCTCTGGGTTCCCGGCCTCCAAGTTGCTGACTGGATCTTCAAGTTCCCAGGCCTCCATGGCCCAAGACAAGCCCTGGGGGGTCACAAAAAAGACTGAGATTGCGACCACTCCCCCCCACCATCATTCTCACTCCCCATCAGACTCTCCTTCTGGGGGATCTTCGTCAGCTGTGGCTGCTCCGATGAAGAGGCCAGTTGTCCAGGTCTCTGTGCCTACCAGACCCATACCAACAGCACCTCCACCCGCTTCTCAAGGTGTCCGGCCGTCAGCCTCTGAGTTGTCGGCCACTCCATTATCAATGATAGGTTCGTCGTTAACGACTATTCCGTCGAGGCCTGCTGTTTTTCGCACCAGGGCTACAGGCTTGTTGGGTTCATAGGATACAGCCGGAGGGTCATCGACACCTGTGCCGTCTAATCCCCCCTCCATCAATGTCCACTATGGACCTGAATGAAGTACTGATCAAGTTCATCAATGTACTTGTTCAGCAGCTGGGCACCTTGACTAGGCCCCCTTCTCCGACTCTGTCAACGCTTGTTCATTGGCCCCGGGAGACTCCCCACGGTCCACCGCCAGTGAACCTGACACCAGACCCAGATGTTGTGGGGGTCAACGTCGAGGAGGAGTATCACCCTGACCTCAGTCTTCTTGATGATGTGGGAGAAGAAGAGGCAGAGATCCTACTTTCTGAGAAGTCCACAGCCTCTTCTGTCATTGAGGACTCTGTGAAGCATACTCCCAGGTCCCCTCCTGAGGACCCCACATTCTTTAATGTGATGAAGCAGTTTGTCATCCACAATGGGCTTCCATACCGAGGAAGAGGATGCCACCAGGAAAGATCTGGTGGATTTTCTGGAGATTCCAGAATCTCCCCCAAAGATCATCCCTTCAGTGCTTCTTTTTTGTAAACAGACCAGTAGGCCTGGATCAGCTCCCCGTACACAAGGAACGTGTAGAGCCCAGGCTCCCTTGCCCACCCCCTCCAGTGCTGGAGTGGCAGCCAAGCACCCCAGAAGTGAAGGACCAGCCTCTGTGGCTGGCTCCATCTCTGCTTGACTCCTTGCCAGACCCCCCCCTCCTCTGGCCCAGACCCAGGAAGTGGTGGTCGGAAGTCAGTTCTCCCTCAATCTGAATCAATGGACAACCATAACTTTGAATGCATGGATTCTGCAGATCATAGAAAAGAGGCACACCTTGGAGCTCATAGAGCATCCTCCAGACACCCCTCCCCATCCTCAAGTTACCCCCCCCCCGACTCACTTGTCTGTTCTCCGGGAGGAGGTACAGTCTCTTCTGCACAAGCAGGCCATCAAACCAGTGTCGTGGCATCAGAGGAACCAGGTGTTTTATTCCAGGTTTTTCCTGGTCTCCCCAAAAAATGGGGATCTGAGGCCTATCTTAGATCTAAAGGACCTCAAGCTCATTGTCCAGTACATAAAATTCTAGATGGTAACTTTGCCAGGCCTAATACCCCTCCTCATGACTGGGGACTGGTTCTGTTCGCTGGACATGCAGGATGCCTACTTGCACATCTAGGTCTTTCCTCCACACAGAAAACTTCTTCATTTTGCCTTTCAGGGCTAGCATTATCAGTTCAAAGTGCTGCCCTTTGGCCTATCCTCTGCGCTGCAAGTCTTTACTAAGTGCTTGGCCATAGTCACAGCAGCTTACAGAAGAGAGGAACTGTATGTCTTCCCTTACCTGGATGATTGGCTCCTAAAAGCCCCATCAAGGGAACAGCTTTTGCTGACTCCGGAGCGCACACTCCAACTTTTCCACTCCGTGGACATTACTGTATACCTGCCCAAGTCTGTTCTAGTACTGTCCCAAAGGCTGCAATACATAGGGGTGGTTCTGGACTTGGTGCAAGGCAGGGTCTTTCTGCTCCAAAACAGGGCAGAGTGTCTCATAGCCCAAGCTCAGAGTCACTATATCCCTGCCAGGGTGTACCTCAGATTGTTGGGCCTAATGGCAGTGGCCATACCCACCATTCCACTAGCCAGGCTGCATATGTGTACCCTCGGTACAGTGGAACCAGCACATAGACGAGTTGGACCGTCCAGTCCTGGTCTCTTATCCAGCACGCAAGGTACTGCAGTGGTGAATGGACCCCTTGAATCTGCTTAAAGGCATTTCCTTCCAGATCACTTCTCCGTATCAGATCCTAACCATGGATGCATCAGATTTGGGGTAGGGAGCACACCTGGGCCCCTTCCAAACCCAGGGCTCCTAGTCCCAGTGGGAAGCCTCCCTGCACATTAATGTCCTGGAAATGAGAGCAGTGCACTATGCAATGCAGGCTTTTCAGGAGCACCTTGCTCCTTGTCAACTGCTGGTGCAGTCGGACAATTTGAGTGTAGTATACTACATCAACAAAGCAGGGTAGCAGTCACTCATACCCCCTTCTTCGGGAGTCCATGAGAGTGTGGGACTGGGCGTTGGATCAGTCTGACACACTCTGCAGGGCATGTGCCACTCTTGTGAACAGCCTCAGCAGGACTCAGTCCAGCATGCACAAATGGGAGCTTCTCTCGTCCATCACAGAAGACTTGTTCAATAGATGGGTGGGGTTGTCCAGAGCTGGAGCTTTTTGCGTCCCCACTCAACGCAAAACTGCCCAGTTTCTGTTTGCTAGATCCAGGGTCTGGTGTTTTCTGGTAAGACACATTGTCCCTCTCTTGGAGCGGGAGGTTTCTTTATGCATTCCCTGTCATTCCCCTGATACAGAGGGTGTTTAATCAAGTTGCAGATGGAGGGGGCCAGCATGATCCTGGTGGCTCTATTTTGGCCTCACCAGATATGGTTCCCTGTACTTCAGCAGCTGGCAGAGGAACCCCCTGGTTCCTCTTCCTCTTTGCTGGAATCTGCTGACTCAGGATCAGGGGTCCCTGGTCTATCCCAACCTTGGGTCCCTTCATCTACATGCCTGGCTCCTAAGAATGTAGCCATCGCCAGGTCTGGGGTCTCTAACAGGGTAGCGGACATCCTGGTGGCCACTTGAAAGCCTCCCTCTCTAGCCATGTATGTCATGAAGTGGAAACGGTTTGCCATTTGGGCTGCCAAACATGACCTGGATCCTTTCACCAGTTCGGTGAATCATATCCTGAACTACCTGATCTCTCCGTCTGACTCAGTCCTTGAGTATTCCTCCCTCAAGGTCCACCTTTTGGCTATTACTGTTTTGCGTGAACCCATGGGTGACCACACACTTGCTCAGTTGGATGTCTCCTGAACCTTTCTTGGGGGCATCCTGCATCTGAAATCTCTAGTCCATTCCCATGTCCCAGCTTGGGACTTGAATTTTATTTTGAAAAAGTTGACCCTGTCTCTTTTTGAGCCTATCGCGACTTGCGAGTTGCGCTTTCTATCTTGGAAAGCACTATTTTTAGTTGCAATTACTTCTGCTCGAAGAATTTCAGAGCTTCAGGCCCTCTGCTATGAGGAGCCTTATTTGATTTTTCGCAAAGACAGGATGTCTTTGCGCACAAATCTTAAGTTTCTGCATAAGGTGGTTTCAGAGTTCACACTAAATCAGTCTATCCACCTTCCAATTTATTTTCCTAAGTGTGCCAATCCAGGGGAAGTACTGCTCCATATGTTAGATGTGCACAGAACTTTGAAGTACTACCTGCTTAGGACTAAGGAGTCCAGAAAGTCAAAGCAGTTGTTTATTTCCTTTGCCCCAGGTAGAGAGGGCATTTCCATTTCTAAGCAATGTTTATCCAAATGGTTGGGAGATTGCATTGTATTCTGCTACAACAAGTAAGGCAAAGAATTGCCTGGTGCTGTCAAAGCTCATTCCACAAGAGGCATGGCTACCTCGGTGGCTTGTTTCAAAGGTGTCTGAGCCGCTGACATTTGTGCGGCTGCCACCTGGAGTACAGTCCGCATGTTCACCAAGCATTGCAGTCTGGGCATTGCCTCAAGAGCCCATGCAGGATTTGGAAGGGCTGTGTTACAGGGACTCCTGTCTTAAGTTTATGGAGAGCCCTCCTCTCAGACTGTCTGTTTACACTTGTCACTGCTTCGTAATCATTCCTACGGTGTTACCTGATGACTGAGACACCCCCCAAAGAAGACAGAACACTTACGTAAGAACTTACCTTAACAGTAGATCTTCGAGCGGATCTCAGTCATCAGGTATATTTTCCTTCCCACCATCCCCCTTCTCAGGGCTCCTGTCTAGGAACTGGCAATTTGGTGTATCCAGCTTTTTACTTAGGTCTGGGTACCTCTCTCTCTTCTCAGTCCCCCAGGGCATGGGCCTACCTCCCTTAGTCTTTGGGGGGAAAGAACTGAGGAGGGGGTTGGGAAGCTCACGCCTATATAGGGTTAGTGACATCGGCTGACATTGACTGCATAGGCAGCCCCAGTTGTACTGCTGAAAATCTTCTGTGTGGATTCCCCTTCACTGATGGCGAAGGTTCCTGTGGTGTTACCTGATGACTGAGAATCCCCTTGAAGATCTGCTGTTATGGTAAGTTCTTAATGTAACTGATCTTTCTAGGAGTATTCAGTGCACATTAACACTTTGGCAGTTAGCTGGGGACAACTGAGTCATCAGATGTCTTCCAGCTAAGCTCTTCCTACCATCTGTGTGGTGACATCCTCCGGCTATGCCCCTTGATGTTACATCTTGCATACTGAAAACAGGAATCCAGGCACCACTTGCAATAACTTATACTTTGACCAACCTGGATTCAGTGTACTATCCACACTCTGGAAGACTCCTAGCAGTCCTCCAGGAGGAGGGGCAAGACATGCACCCCTAGTTGGCGAACAGAATGTAGAGGACTGAGACCCTAAAAGCATCACAACTCAGTACATTTATGCTGTTGTGGGTGATGAATCTGTGTGCTATTGCCCAGGTGGCAGCCCTACATATCTTCTCGATGGGAATATCCCTGGGAGCAGCCACAGAGGCATCACTACGTCTGGTGGAATGAGCCCTAAGCCTTTTGGGTGACTCCCTGCCAGCCAACCTGTACCAGAAGTCGATGTTGGCTGTGATTCACCTTGTAATCATCTACTTTGCTGTCTGTCTGCCAGGTGTGTGGCTTCAGCATAGGTTAACAAACAGCTGGTAAGCATTGCTGCAAATTCCCGCAGTGTGTGCCTTGTAATAGGAAAGTGCCTGCTGCAGGTCTGGGGTGTGAAGCCTGCAATCATCATCCAAGGTCATTGTTTAGTAGTAAAAATGTTTTGTGTGTGTTATCTTTTTCCCCCTATGTGCTACCGCTTTCATCCACTCCTTCAGGCTGTGCCAAGGCACCTCCAATACATCCTGTTCTCGTGTTCCGTCCCTCACATTTGCATTTGTCCCCAAGGTAACCCGGACGTAACCCTTCGCCGGGTGGGCCCCTCCTCCTCTGAGGGGAGAGGCACCTGTGGGGCAGGCAAGCACACTACTTGGCCCTGGGGTACTGCTGAGGGATGGATGGCTCCCTGGAGATTGACAGTATCAGACTGCCGGGTGGCCATCATCCGGTTGAGTGCGAACAGTTTCCATTTTCTGGTAGCGTTTCCCTCTTTCGTGCGTGCATCGTTACGGTCTCCCCAGAGTCACTGCAGAGCAACGCACTCCCACAACCCACCCCAGCAGAGGAGAGGAGAGCAGTCCTCCGGATGCTCAGTCCTCTCTTCTCCTGCCGGCGCCCCGAGTCCATTCCCAAACCCGGATCGCTGGCATGGTTCGAGGTAAGGTGCCAGCACCTCAACCCTCTACGCCACCGGGCCGACTAGTAGTAACATTTTATTCAGTAACACCTGGGAGATCAGAAGGTTGTGGGTTCTAGCCCCACACCAGGCACTTGGGTTAATATCCCAATACTGACACTTCAGTGCAGCATGAGGGGGGTGCTGCACTCCTGAGGTGCCGTCTTTTGGATGAGAAGTTAAACCGAGGTCCCATTTGCCTGTTCTAGTCATAGTTCAGGTGGATGTTAAAGATCCCATGGCACTTCTCGAAAAGAGTAGGGGATTTTCCCCAGTGCCCTGGCCAAATCCCCCCCCAACCCCCATTCACTAAAATACCACCAACAGCTTAATCTGGTTCAAAGTCAGTTGGCATTCATCTGTATCCCCCTCCCCCGGGTCACGCCTGAAAATAGGCAGAATTTGCCTAGTGCACTTACCTGGTCAACAAAAACTAAATAATAACATGAATAATGCAATTCCTATTGAATTGAGCATAAGCTCATTTACAGTTTGCATAATCCTGGTTACAGAGGAAGAAAAAAATTCAATATTTGATTTGAAAAACAAATAAAGTTTCCAAGAAATAAAAAGCAAATGATTATACCACCATGAGGAACATTACACAGTACTTTATAAAATATGCACAAACATAGAACAACATATACTTCAGTTAATGCATTCTAACCTTATAAAGGCAATTGAAACATAAACATTCTCATCACTATGTAGAAATTAAAGGACTCTGGGATTGGGACAGCAAATTTGTGATTGTGGGGCTTGTAGGACAAACATTCTTTTAATTTTTCCATTATATATTATTCTGTGGCTTCAAACGTTTAGGTACTATGTTCCAAATTTGGGGACCCAAGTGATGGAAAGAGGATCATCCTGCATTACTTTTTTTTAAGAGGGATATCAAATTCAGTACTGCTTGTTAATCTTAGAAGTCTTAATAAATAAGTTGCTACGTAGGGACTTTCTTTTTGTAGCATTTAAACATCAGCCATGTTATATGTTGCTGTCTTCTCGGCTCAAAACAAAGCTAATTCAACTCTTTGTACAGGAATCAGTGGTGCATATGTCGTGGGGTGTCAAGGACAAATCTGGCAAAGCGATTGTACAGTACATCTACTTTACCATGGTCAGTCCTCAAGGACTCCCTGTACAAAACTTCCCCATGGTCAAAAAACTGGAATGATCATTGCATTGACCACTTTCAAATCTCAGCTGTAATTGTAAATCTTTCCATATGGATGTGTGTGCTATAGCCCAGGTGGCAGCCCTACACAGGAAAACCTATCCTTTGAGAGCCATACCAATAAAATTATAAAATCAACTCACCAGAAACTAGGGTTACTATACCGTACTGTCCCCTACATCACTTTCCAAGCCAGAAAGAACATCTCTATTGCAACCCTACTCCCAGGTCTCCTCTATGGAGCATCCTTGCTTTCCACAGGGAAGCCATCTATTCTGAACAGACTTAGGCAAGCATATCACTGTATTGCCAGATTTGTCGCTTCAGCCCCAGCCCAAACTCACCACTGTGCTGTGCTTAGTACCTTAAATTGGCCAGGTTTTGAGGTGAAGTTGGACTACCTCTTGCTGTGTACCACTTTCAAATTAATTCACCTCCCTTCCAAGCTTGTCTAACCTACTGATCCAGAAAACATTCACCAGGTCCCTTACAACATCTCATTAACCATTACTAAGTATACTTGAACCTTGTTCAGCAGTTGGACAGAGATCTTTCTCATATGCAGCTGCTCATAAATGGAACAATCTTCCAATATGACTTCTGTCCTGCACATCCCTCTTGCAGTTTAAAAAACAGTACAAAGACCTATTCCGTGCAACTGGCATGTGTAACTGTATATAACCCCCTTCGCAGCAGGCAGGGGTTAATCCTATGTCATGCTTTCAAGGTTTCTCTGAACCCTATGTAACAGAGTCTGAAAGTTGTTTGTCCTAAAGTGTATGATGTTTCTCTATCTTACTGCATCAAACTGTTGAATATTTCTACTTGTTAATGTTACTACTGTTTGTACCACTGTTGGTACGATGTTTAATGTCATCTACTATGTTTAATGTCTATCATTTGTGGAATGCTTTGATTCCCTGTGTCACCACTGAAAAAGGGTCTGTCTTGTCTCAGTGGGCCTACCCGGTCATCAAAATTCAAATTAAAAAAAAAAAATTTGTATAACATATCAAATTTTTACACCCAACTTTCTGTCATACTATTGATATGTGTATTCATTTACACTAATGCTTAGGTATTTGTACACTTCAACCTGTTGAAAGCTGGTACGGTCCCCTGGGGTTATGTTCAACATTTCTCCACGACCTAGCTTATTTCTCTGTTTAAACAGCATTACTTTTTATTTATTTGTATTTAATGCTGATTTATTATTTTCTGTGACAAAAAAGTGCAATGCTTTGAATCCCTTTTGAAGTATATCCTGTATTTGTTTTATATCTGTTACTTTCACATAAATAAGTGTGTCATCTGCATATAAGTGGAAAAATTACTTATAGGGATGTGGATATGGTGTACTAGCCACACTTCTGGCAGTATCCTTTCCCTTTAAGACTCTAGTTGGAAGGTCTTTAAGCTGGCTCCTTCCACCTACCCAGGTGGTAATTCCCTTGGCACCGCCCCATGACATCAGATCTTCCTTTCCGTTGGAAGAAGGTTCCCTCCTTATCACTCAGCATTGCGTAGGCCCTTTGGTTTAAAAAAAAAACCAAAACAGTATATCTTCAAGTTGGTTTTCAAATTCGTTCAAAACTCTCATTGGGATGGGCGACTAGAAGTCGGCGCCTGGTTTCAAAAAATGCAACTGTGGGCAGAAGATGTCCCAGACAGACCCGTACACCTTGTGCGTCTACTGTCTAGACTACGATCATGATCCCCAGGCTTGTGGCCTTTGTCGCACTTTGCATCCTGGTACTTTGGAGGGCCGGCATGCTTGACTCATTCTCGGGTCCCAGATGAACGGGACCCTCCCATTCACTCAAAAGATGCCCATCAGGCAGTCTCTGCAGCTGCAGGATCTGCAGAACAACTTGCAGCCTTCAAGGAGGCAGCAACTCGGGCTGCGGAGCATGCCTCTTTAGCTTTGATTTTTGCGCCACTTTCCTTTAGCACCACATTTAAAGGGGTGTTTCAGGATTTGTGCCAGTCCCTTCCCACTCTTGGTCAGGGTCCCTCTAAGGGCACAAAACCCCTTAAATCATCAAAAAGGAAGACTAAGAAAAGGGTCTCATTGACGATTGTTTGATCATGAGCACTCCCAGGCCTCTGTTTCCCACACTTCCTTGGAGGTTCTGACTGCAGTTGATCCTTCAGTCCAGGCCGCTGGCTCCACTGTCCCCCCCATCAGGTACATCAGCCGAGACACACACATTGACCAATATGTCAATATTTTTCTCAAGACCTGTTGACATGTTTTTGCAGGACAAGGTGGATACTTCCCTCTCTCGGTCCTGCCTATCACCTCCTAGGGAGGGTCGGACCAGCTTCCTGATCTGGTACCTAACTCTCAGGCTCATGTTCCCCTGGAGGAGTTTCAGCCTTCAGTGGCTCCCTCTCTTTCCCGCCATCTGGTTCCCCAGCAGTTGAGGTTGAGGTCAAGATCCTGGAGTCGAGCAGCCTTCGCCGACATCGGCCCACCTGCTCTCTGCACTCAGGCAAGCAGCACCACTGCTATTCTTCCTCCTCCACGGGTGAGGAGAGGCTTTCTCACAAGATGTTGCAGTGATATGAAGAGCTAATGTGGCAGCAGCTCATGCTATCTGGGATTAAGCCAATTTCGGCTTATTCTAGCCTCCCTGCCCATCAGGGTGGAGCCACCGCCTGAGCAGCCAAAGAATGTTCCCCCTCCTAAGGATGTGCCCGTACCACTCCCTGGCTTCCTCGTTGGCTGTTGGTCACTGTTAATCCTGATAGACCCCGCAGGGTCAGTGGGGACTCGGGAGGTTGACTGCTTTTCAGCAAAGCCTCAGAGTCTGAGGACTCCTCCCTGCATTGTCATCCGGTGGACATCAGATCAGGGGAGGATTTGTCCACAGAGTGCTGTGGAGGGGGGGGCGATCTCAGTCCTTTCACAGAAGAAAGGGATCTACTTTGAGAAACAGCTCTTGCAGCAGGTTACACCATTAGGACTGAAGCTGGCGAGGACCCCACAGAAATTTTCTAGCTAACAGTATTCAGCGGGGACCGCCCCCGACGTCGGTCCTGACCCTGACATCAGGCACAGTACATAAGGGGGCAGTCCTCCATAATCCCCAGTTCTTTTCCCACCATTGACTCGCCAGCATTGGCCTCTCGGTCTCTACCTAGTGCACAACGACTTAGAACTTCCAGATTTTCTATACGATTAATGTCCTCTCCAACTCCTTCTTTTGAGGGTCATCTTTCAAAGTGTGCCTGAGGAAAATGGATCCCTTTCAAGGATCCTCATTCCTCCTGCGTGCGTTGCTTAGGCCCGGACCATGATACTAAGGCCTGCACCTTTTGCCAGGGGTTCAACAGCCGCACCAGGATCCGCCATCAGAAGGCACTTCAGGCTTACCTGCTAGAGGAAAAACTTAACAGGATGGACAAGAAACCTTCCTCCAGGGGTGATTCTTCCTCCAAGGTCCACAAACACTGGGACAAGCACCGGGAGAAGGCAAGGTCCAGATCCCCGAACTGGGCCTCGGACTCGAGGAGCTCAGGCTCCACCCAATCGGACCGCTCTCCCTCCAGGGCTAGGTCTCAGCCCCCTCCAGTCAAGGTCCGGGCCTCCATGAGCTCTTTGACTCTCCAGCCTATTAAGACCTCCAGTTCCAGTTCGGCTTCCTCTACTCCCTCTCGGGCCTCTTCAAAGTCCTCGGAACGCCACAAGTCTTCCTCATCCACCCGAGGTCAGGACCCCGACTCCAGGTCAGTCTTCCAGCCCCCTGGCGGCCCGGACCCTCCACCCAGGAAGACGAAGGACCTGACATCCCTCAAGTGGATGACGGACCCAACGTCGACCAAACACCCGAAGTCGGCCAAGCACCCGACGTCGGCCAGGCGTTCACCAGAGCCAAGAACATCGGCCAAGCACCAGATGCTGGCCGGGCGTTCACTGGACCCAAAGTCGTCTGCCAAGTGACCGACTTCAGCCTCACCAGAGCCGGAAACCGCTTCCCAGTCACCGGTTGACACCGGTCACAGAGATTCCACGGAGGAGGACACCGCGTTGCCCGAAGACAGGGCGGGTGACACAGAGGATGCCAGGCTTCCAAAGGTACCTCCACCCACCCCGGAGACACCTGAGGACCCGACGCCCGATCCCGGCGAAAGACCACCGGTGCCAGACCCGTTGTCGGGCATGAACATTCAAGAAGTAAAGGAACTCTTTACTTTCTGGTGGGACCCCATCTGCAAAGATGTGATCCCAGTGAAACCTCCTCCTCCTCTCCCTCCTTCTACTCCTTCACCTCCTACGCCCCCTCCTCCACCACAGGGGCCAGCAGGACGACCACCAACCCCCAAGGAGCAGACTCCACCTCCTAGGGGTAGATCCCAGGATCGGAGAAGGCCTCTCTCAAGATCCTCATCAGGGTCTCCCAGCCCCAAGCGACCCAGATGTTGGCAGTATACCCCGTCGGGGGAGGACTCCAGATCGGATACCTCGGATTACTCCAGATCTCCTTCTCCTCTCAGCATTTCATCACCTGACCCACATGACCTTCCCAGGTCTCCTCCGGATGACCCCTCTTTCTCTTAGATCATGAGGCACATCCAGAACAACATGGGATGGGATGCTGAAGAACTCAACCGTGAAAGACAGTGCTTTGCCCGTTATCTTCGGCAGAAAGATTCAAAGCCTGTGGTAGTGCCACCCTTAGTAGACACCTTCACGGACGTCACCAAGGCTGCGTGGAAACATCTGCATTCCACTCCTGCGGTGCCGAAGAAAGCTGACCGCCTGTACAAGGCCCCAAGAGATGACCAGTACTTGGCTCAACAACCTCTGGCAGACTCCCTGGTCATTACAGCCTCACATGACCGGTCCCACAGACTGCAACACATGAGCACACAGCCACTGGACCAGGAATCCAAACATTTGGACACCCTGGGGAGATGCATGTATGCGTCCGCTACATGCTCCATTAGGTCCCTGAACTACCTAACTCACATGGTATAGTTTCAGAACGCCCTATGGGAACAGGGCCAGGACCTGGTCGATAAAATTCCGGATGGTGAGCAGAAGGCGGAGCTCCTAAACCTCCTCCGCACAGGGTCTGATGTGGGGACCCAGGTACTACGAGCCGCATATGATTCTGTGGACTCATCTGCCAGAGCTGCAGCTTCAGGCGCCTGTCTCCGGCTTCACCCCGGATGTATAGAAGAACATACAACAGCGAAGTACTTTTTGGTGAACCCTCGGAGAAGGTGATCACCAAACTTCAGGACGCTGGGAAGGCAGTCAGGTCTGTACAGGCCATGTACAGACCCAGGCCTGGTCCCTTTCATATGAACCAGAGCCATTTTCACAGCTGGCAACAAAAACAGCCACGTTCCAGCCAGCAACAAAGAGGCTCCTTTCAGCGAAAAGCCCAGGCTAAGTTGTCCCCAGGCAGAGCCCAAAGTTATACTAAACCGGCCCAGCCTGCAGGGACCAATGCTGCCACAGTGTGACTCCTTCCCAGCCCCCACCCCTCCTCCGGATCAACGGGCGCAAAAGGTCGGGGATCACATCGCTCGCCACTTTTTATGGTGGCAGTCGATCACCACCGACCGGTGAGTTCTCCAATTGGTCAAGAATGGCCATTTCATAGAATTCCTCGACCACCCACCGGCAAGACCTCCCCTGCTTTCCCGTTACTCGGGTCAGCACGCCCTGCTTATACGGCAGGAGGTGCTCACGCTCCTGGAAAAAGAAGCAATACAGCATGTTCCAAGGAACCAGAGGGACGCCAGATACTATTCTCACTTCTTTCTGGTTCCCAAGAAAACAGGGGATCTCCGTCTGATCCTGGACCTCAGCGACCTCAACTATTCAGTCCTGTACAAATGCTTCCACATGGTGACCCTTCCAGGTCTGATTCCCATGCTCAAGCAGGGTGCCTTTCTAGCATCTTTGGACATGCAGGATGCCTACCTGCACATACCCATTGCTCGAGCGCACAGGAAGTTTCTGCGCTTCGAGTTCCAGGGCCACCATTATTAGTTTCGAGCCCTCCCTTTCAGACTGTCATCGGCACCTCGGGTATTCACGAAGTGTATGGCGGTCATAGCTGCGACTCTGAGGAGGCAAGGCCACTACATGTTCCCCTACCTGGACGACTGGCTTCTCATGGCGCCCTCTTGGGAGGCCTTGATGTCCACCATTCACTATACTCAGTCTCTGTTCAAGACACTGGGCATCTTGATCAATCAAGAGAAGTCTAGTCTGGTTCCATCTCAGACCCTGAAGTTCATAGGCGCAGTTCTGGACACCGTCCATAGGAAAGCTTTTCTTCCCCAGGACAGAGCAGAACACATCAGATCCCTCATTGGGGACATTTCGGCAAAGAAGACAGTTCCTTCCAGATTGGTCCTTTGCCTGCTCGGACACATGGCTGCGGCCATTGCAACAGTCCCGCTTGCTCATCTCCACATGCGGGTCACCCAGTGGATGTTACGGGTCCAATGGGATCAAAAGCAAGACCATCTGCAGCTTCCAATCCGGATCACGAAGACCGTAATCCAGGATTGACAATGGTGGCTAGATCCGAAGAATCTATCGGCAGGGGTTCCCTTCATTGCACCGTCTCCGATTCTGACACTCTCCACAGACACTTCAGGGTGTGGATGCTCAGTCTTTACTGAGGAAGAGGAGGGTAATGGGTCTGAAGGGAGTACAAGGGGTGAGAATGGTGCAGAAATGGACACAAGTCCCTTTACACGAGAAAGGGTCCTGAAGGAACTGTAAGTAATAAGAGTTGATAAAGCAATGGGGCCAGATGGGGTGCACCCCAGGGTCCTTAAAGAACTAAGAGAGGTGCTGGCTGAACCTCTGGCTATCCTGTTTAGCCGATCACTGGAAACAGGGGAGGTACCCAAAGACTGGAGGACAGCAGATGTAGTCCCCTTATACAAAAGTGGGAACAAAGAGGAAGCAGGGAACTACAGACCAGTCAGCCTCACCTCAGTAGTGGGAAGATCATGGAAGCACTACTGAAGGAGAATTGGTGGAACATCTGGTTGTCAATGGACTACAGGACCCAAGGCAGCACGGTTTCACCAGGGGAGGTCATGTCAGACCAACCTCATTGAATTTTTTGACTGGGTGACTGGGGAGGTGGATCAGGGAGGGCAGTAGACATGGCCTATCTGGACTTCAGCAAGGCCTTTGACACTGTGCCACATAGAAGACTATTACACAAACTGGGGAATATGGGTGTGGGCAGGACAGTAGTGTGGTGCAGGGGCGTCATTTAGGGGTAGCCAGGGGTTGCGGTTGAGACCCCTATGATTTTTTTGCAACCCCTATGATGCCCACTGCAACCCCTAAGAACCCTAAAACAAGGTTTCCCTAGTATTTATTTATATAAATGTGGTAGTTGGGGTAGTTTAACAACCCCTATGCTTTTGCTGAAATGGGACTTTGCAACCCCTATGATTCTAGTGAAATAATGCTACTGAGTATAACCTACCTCCTTCTGCTTGCTATCCCCCTCCCTATGCAGTCCATCATCATATTTGCTCTCCCACCACCATTGAACATTGGTCCACTACTTTCAGATCATTTGATTGATAACCCTGAGGTCCCTTTCCTATGAGATATATGCCATGACCTCTCCTCCCATCTTGTACTGGCTCTGGGTTTTGTGTCTGATGTGCATGACTTTGCACTTTTTTGGTATTGAATCCCAGCTGTAAAATTCTGGACTACTCTTCTAGTCTTTCCAGGTCCCTACTCATGGTCTGCATTCCCTCAATTATGTCCACACTATTGCAGATCTTGGTGTCATCAGCAAATAGATAGACTATTCCTTCATGCTTCACCCTTATGTCCCCTATGAATATATTGGAGAACAGGCAAAGTACTGACTCATGACTCCCATCTCCCTGAGAATTCCCTTATTTAGTACAATCCTCTGGTTCTATTCCTTAACCAACTGGGGATCATTGGTTAAGGATAGGCTACAGAGGGTGATGGTAAATGGCATTCATTCTAATTAGGGGACAGCGACCAGTGGGGTGCTGCAGGGCTCATCATTGGGACCGGTCCTCTTCAATGTCTTCATAAGTCACATTTCAGAAGAACTAGAAGGGAAGGTATGCCTTTTTATGTTTGTTTGCACGCACGTGCAAGAAACATGTTGTGGCAGCTTGCTGGAGTAGCGGGTTGTGGAGGTGAGGCAATGTTGTGGTCAATGTCAGCAGTGCTTTTGGGGCTGGTCTCTGTGGCACAATAGAGAGACATGCTGTCAATGACAGCAGTATTACAGCATGCCACCAACTTGAAAGAAATTTGCTGCTGCAATCAGGGGCGCCATCATTTAACAATCAGCTCTCTTTCTGATGGGGTGGTCCCTGATTCCAGCGGTGAATCACAACTTGCCTTGTCTGGTGTCCCATTTCAATAAACATTGCAGCAGCTGTCACGTCCGCCTCTCACAGTCCCCATGGGAAGCCGACAGGGTGCCCAATCCCCTGTCGGCATGCTCTCCAGTTCATTTGCCAATGGGGAGTCAATTCCCATCGGCATAATGTCCCCGTGTAATAGTTTTTGTATGCTGAGGGGTGCCCAATCCCCTCGGTATCGTGTGGCCCCCCAAATACAGACCCTTTTTCTGTGCCGATGGGAGGCCCAACCCCCGTCGGCTTCAGTTCCCCTCCCTAAAAAATACAGGTGGCACACTGGAAGCCCACCCAGTGTACCAAAAACAAACCTGTAAAGGAAAAACCTTTCTGCTGGTATTTTTTTTAACCTGTAAAAGAAAAAAAAACAGTCCCTTGTTGTCTCCGGTGCCCCCTTCCCCAACCCACATCCACCCTCTGCACACCCAACATCCCCACACACACATTCATCCCATACTTACCTCCAGAGCCTGGCGTGATGATCTTTGGTGGAGCGGGAACACGTCTGCACTCTTCAAAGCTGACCACAAACTGAAGAAATGCCGGTAAGCTGTATAATGGCAAAATTTTTTTTCAATTTAGGTGGATATCTTGGCCATTTTTGTGAATTTTAGCACCACATTTTCAACATGGGGTTCTTGAGACCCCACCTCATGAATTCAGTCACTGTCATCTGATTATTTGGTCCCGAAAGGTGATTTCGCAGTCACTGTGCAGAATCACCTTTTGGGACCAATTAACAAAACAATAGTATCACTGTTTATGAGGTGGGCTCCCAAAAAGCCTATGTTGCAAATTTGGTGAAAAAATTCCAAAAAAATGACTGTGTTTCAAACGTGCATTGTGCAGTTTCCACACACTCGTAACTGAGGATTTGTAATATTTTCACTCAAGATTTTCAACATTGTCATTTTGCATATCTCTTTATGAACAGTACAGCTGTCATTTTTATATCCTGTCAAAATGTGTTTTGCACATCTGGCGACAATGGCACAGTCGCTGTGGGAAATCAACTTCAGGACAGATTAAGAAAATCATAGTGACACTGTTCATGAGCAGAGGTCCCAAAATACCTATGTTGAAAATTTGGTGAAATAATTCCACTAAATGACTGTGTTACGAGTGTGCATTGTGCAGTTTCCACGCAAGCTCATAAATTCGAGCACTTTTAATATTTTCATTCCAGATTTTCAACATTGCCATCTCTTCACACCTCCGTATGAATGGTACAGATGTTATTTTCCACATCCTGGCCAAACTATGTTTTTGCACATCTGGCACAGAATGACATGGTTACTGTGGGAAATCAACCTTCAGGACAAATTCACAGAATCACAGTGCCACTGTTCATGAACAGAGGTCCCAAAGCAGCGTTCATGAGGTGGGGACACAAAAGGCCACGTTGAAAATTTGTAGTGAAATATCAACAAACGCCTGGATGTTAGGGTTTCTAACCATAATGTCCCACCCTGTACAGACTGACAGGCATCAGGGTGTGCCTTGGATTTCGGCTGTAATACTCATGCCATTCCACCCCACCCCCACCTGGAAGCCAGTGACAGGCATTGAGGTGTGCCTTGGACTCTTCAGCCACAGGAGTTCACCCCATTTTCCTATACTGCACCCATTTCAGCATATGTGCTATGGAATGGTGTGACTGTAAACCAAACACCCCAAGGCACACCTCAACACATGTCGGTGTCTACAGGATAGAATGAGGTGACATGGCATGAGCGTATAGGCGATGACCCAAAGGCACACCCCAATGCCTGTCCATCTCTGCAGGATGGAGGGGGGTTGGCGTGACTTCAATACTTCACTGCCATTCCTATCCTGCTTCTGTCTAACTCCTGCACTTTCAATGCTAATATCAGCAAACAAACATTCAGCATTGACAAATGCTTGTTGAAGATGACATCAAAATCTGTAATAGTGTGGCTACCTAGGAGGGGTGGAGAGAATGAATAGGTATCTTGGGAAACTTGAGGAGTGGGCGGCATAGCAGCTGGGGGAATGAACTGAACTGAACACTGAGTAAGCAATAAGACATAACAGGGTGTGTGTTAAACAGTTCTAATGCACAGCTAGGGCGTGAGGTATGAAGCTGCAGGCCGTGCACACAGTCTCCTAGAACTGTCTAACACACATCCCCAGAGTGGCTTGTTGCGCTTATAAAATGGGGCTGTTTATTCCACGTGGAGTTTCTAGTTTTAGCCATGCATTAGACACTTCTAATGCATGGCTAATAACCAATCAGATTCCTTGAACTCATTTGCCCATTTTATAATGGTTGCTTTGACATGGGCCACAAACTAGTACCACACTCCTAGAAAAATGCATGAATTTGTAAGAAATGTGATTAAAATTTGATAAATGAGCAGGGGTAGAGATTTCCAACCCTCTGGTATGATTATTAGCTGGGATTCAATGCTAAAATATGGAAAATCATGCACATAGGGCATAGAAATCCAGGAGCTGGTTATAAATGAGGGGCAAGTTACTGACCATCATTAAGCAGGAAAGAGGCCTTAGGGTTATATCTGATGACCTCAAATTGGTGGGGCAGTGTGACAAGGCAGTGGGCAGGGCTGATTGGATGCTGTAGAGCATATGGAGAGGCATCACCAGCAGGAAGAGGAGATGATGTTGCCACTGTATCGAAAGCTCATGAAACTCCACCTGGAGTACTGTGACGAGTTCTGGGCCACATCTCAGAAAGACATAGACAAGGTGGAGATAGTCCAGAGGAGGCCAACTAAAATAGTGCAGGGGTTACATTAAAAACTCTATGAAGAGAGACTGATGGATCTCAACATGTACACCCTACAAGAAAGGATGGAGAGGAAATGATACAGACATACAAGTATGTCATGGGGTGAACAGGGTACAGGAGAGGAGTCTATTTCAAATGAGGAAGTGCACCAGGACAAGGGGACTGCAATGAAGCTGGGATAGGGGAAGTTTAAGGGGATGTAAGAAAGTATTACTTCAGTGAAAGAGTGGTGGATGTCTGGAATAGGCTGCCAGCAGAGGTGGTGGGAGCACAAACAGTGTGGGAGGGTACTTCAAACACGCATGGGATAGGCATAAGGGAATATTGGTAAATAGGCAGGCAGGGAGGGGGAGGGTAGATGGAGACCAGGTTGGGTCTGCAGAGATAGAACAGGCAGGGAAAATCTGGATGGGCTGGGTGAGCCAAGTGGCACTTTGTGCCGATAATTTCTATGTTTCAATTTCCTACCCATTGTTTTTTTCTTTTTGTTTTTTTTTGTCACCTACCACTAGGCCTCCTCTTGTGTAAAAGACTTTACTGAAGTTCATATAGGCCACATTGACAGCACACCTCCTGTTCACCTCCCTTGTCACCCAGCACTACTTCACCCTGGGAAACCATGTTCTTACTGTCCTGTAAACCATTAGATTCTAAGAATTCTAGAATCATGCCAGCAGACAAATACCATTGTCTCATAGAGTCTGCCCAAGATAACCCCCACCTCCCTTCAGGGCATCATTTAGGAGTCGCCAGTGAGTACATTTGACCCTATGAACATTTTATGACCCCTATGACAGGGCTTGTGACCTCTGCCCTTGCTATGGCTTAATGGATGCTTAAAAATATTAAAACATATTTTTTTGCCTCCTGGCATTACGTGCCTGCCCGTGCACACACCTGTGGCTTGTGCAAGTTGTTGTGGCTTTGTGCTGCTGCGTGGAGGAGCTGTTTCAACAAGGAGTCTGTCTGGTGTGGTGGTGCCTGGTGCGCGCTGCATGCATTCTCGACTCTCAGCCCACCATCCACCCACTCACGACCCCAACATCCATCCTGTTGCTGCCATGGCGTGAGAGAGGGTCACCTGACAAACTGGAGGATTGAGCGGGAGCAGCAGCAAAAAAAAACTGGAACCTACCCAACCACCACCACACGAAACAACTTCCAGGTAAGTTGAAGAGATTGTGACTGAGGTGTGAGCAACGAGAGGCTAGAGTGTGAGAGACTCGAGTGATTTTTGAAATTCAGCTTTTCAGCTGGTAGTTACTTAAACCGGGTGGCGGGCGAGGCGAGCAAGCAGAGTGAGGAAAGAGGAGCGAAGCATTGATTGTTTATGTCACAGAGAAGGGCAGGGCAGTCCAGTCCAGACCAGAAGCCATAAGGTAAGGATGCAATCTGACTCCCCAAGCACTACAGGTATACTAAAACACTAAATATATATTGTCAGTAAATATAAACTCGCTGAAAGGACCATGTGGGCAAACCACAGATAGCTTGCCAGATTTTAAAGCAATAAATCTAACTGTAGCACTTCCTCTCCTCAAGTGGCCTATAATGTTTATTGTTTAAATGATAAATATTCTCCTTTCCTTCTAATGGTGGTTAAAATGATAAGTGAAGGATGTGTCAGTTTAGTCATTTGAATCATCAGATTCAAACCCACTAAGATTAATTCAGCCTTCCATTCTTTCCATAATGTGAACTAACTGCAAGTTTTCATGAATATCTTTTTTAAAGGAGGCTTACATTTCCAGTAATCAGTATCCTTACTTTTTAAAAAGCACCAAATGTATAACAGTTAGCAAGACATTGGCTGATTACCTGATTTTGGGGTCAAGACTGGGGTGGTCAGTAGCAGCGGAGGGGATGCCGGAGGATCAAGTGATACTGGGGTCACTCCTGTCAGTTCTAACCTCATCCACCCTCTCCTGTTTCTCCAGTTGTTTTTGAAACAAAACTCAATACCTGGTGCTGTCCCAGGAGCTGGATTTTGTTTTCTTAATAAAAAAAAAGTCTGGGGGAGGGTGAGAGTGATTAGTGTTAACAGAAGAAGTGGCTATAGGACTAGTTTGGGCTACTTATTATGAAGGGCTAGACATTTTTTTTTTGGCCAAAGGCTGAAGTGATCCAAAGTGGCCCAAAACTTCAGCTGGACTGAACTGAAGGTAAACGAGCCAAATTTCAGCAAATTCACTGAATACAAATTAGGTACTGGCTCATTGTTACACTTTGTGGAAACGGTTCCTAAAAGAGGGCTAATAGCATGGGATCAAAGCAAAGATAACATTACTCAAGGCTACTGAAATGTCAGCAGTGCTAGTCTGGAAATCCTCATCAGGCTACAGCGTGTCAGAGGTGCAGGCCCAACAGTCTTTCTCAGGGCTATCAGAGTGTCAGCAGTGTTAGCCTAGCAGCCTTCAGGGCTGCAAGATTGTCAGTGGTGGTGTTAGCAGTGTTCATCAGCACTAACAGAATGCAAGAATGTTAGCCTAGCATCCTTCCCAGGGTTGCTACTGTCGTGATGTTTGCAAGGATATTAGTGTCCGTGGTGTTTATGGAGCAACCACAGCTGAAAAGTGGGGGCACACATCCCTACCTAGACTTTCAAGCTGATGCTAATATTACTGAGCAGTTGACATGGCTTAAAAGTTGGGGACTGGCCCCCATTGGTTGTGCCCATGTATTAGCCCCAAAGCCTCTCTCTGAGGCTAGCATGTCAGTGGTGTAAGCCCAGTAGCATTCCTCATAGCTATCAGTGTCAGGATTTTAGCCTAGCGGCCTTCACCAAGGCTGAGTGCCAGCAGTACTAGCATAGCAGCCATTCTCAGGGCTACCAGGATGTCAGCAGTACTAGTCTAACAGCTTGCCCCAAGGCTGCTAGAATTTCAGTGATATTAGATCAGTAGCTTCCCCAAGGCTACCACAGTTTTTGTGGTGGTAGCCCAGCTGCCTTACCCAGGTCTGCTAAAGTGTCAGTGATATTAGCCCAGCAGCCATCTGCAAAGATACTAGAAAATGAGTGTCTGTGATGTTACATCTGGATTCATTTTTAGGGCTTACATAGTGTCAGCAGTGTTAGGCCAGCAGTTTTGCATGTAGAAATATGGCTTGCCCATGTAATCCCTGATTGTATGATTAAGAAAGGCTGGTAGTATCACGTTGGCAGGACTTCTCTAGCAGTGGTGCCAGTATATGACCCACATAATAGCTTCAGTATGTGCCAAGGAGTCACCACCTACAATAAACCCACAATCCTTTGTTACTGTGGAAAAAACAGGTGTTTCCGGGGGGGGCGGGGGCACTGTCTGAGAAAACCCACATGGTATATGTGTATGTGGCATTACAGTGACACTAAATTAAACAGACAATCTCTTGAATGTTTTTATGTACGTGGAGGTAGAGTTTTATATTTATGTAATGTGGCTTGTACATATAATGCCAGCCTTTAATGTTGGTTAAAGTTCTACATATCTTGGTTCCCATTGGTTGGATTCCTTTCAAATGCAGTTGCTATGCCAGTTAATATGTGCTAAAATTAGTCTCCACTCATGCAGCCGGGGTGCAAAAGGTTAGAGTTCAAACTGAGATTTCCTTAATTTTCTTTAGTAATTCATTCACACTCAAGGGGAAATGTGGAGTATCTTGTGACCATTCGGATGCAGGCCCAGGGCAGTATAAAGCACTTACATGTGCAGTTTGGTTGCTTCGGCGCGGATTCAGGGCACTGTCAGCAGAAAAATAGGCTGAGAGACTACAGAGGTATCACCAAGTATTGTAAATTATATTGATAGCTGTAGAAATTGTAGAATGCCATAAAATGCATTTTAAAATCTACTGACACAATCAAACTGCACATACATAGGTTCTTTTTACTTTTATTATTTTTTTTCTTTACAGGTTTTTGGCGTGATTTTTTCATCAGTTCGCTTTTTGTTTAATATTTGTACAGTTGAGGAATGGGACTTTCACTATACTGATGATTCCATAATTTGATAAACTAGCTATTTAATTTGAATCAACATCTGCAATGACCCATTTCAGATTTATATTCAAACTTTATTATTCAATTTATAGCCATTTTAAATTACTTGAAACTAACCCTATGTCACATCGACAAATGCCATCTCTCTGGCCCGCCCACAACATGGCCCCACCACATCGTGGCCCCCCACCTTGCTACCCCTATGATTTTGCTGAAATGACGCCTGGTGTGTGGGTAGGTAACTGGCTGGGTGGCAGGACACAGAGGGTGGTGGTAAATGGCTGTCACTCCACAGAGGGAAGAGTGACCAGTGGGGTACCACAGGGATCAGTGCTGGGACCGTCCTATTCAACATCTTCATCAAGTGACATTCATAGGACCTAGAAGGCAGAATTTCACTGTTCGCTGATGACACAAAGCTCTGTAACAGAGTAGACACACCAGAGGGTGTAGACAGAATGAGAAGGACCTGCAGAAACTTGAAGAATGGTCAGGGGTTTGGCAGTTGAAATTAATGCAAGGCAATGCAAGATAATGCATATGGGCACAAAAACCCTGGCACAATATATCAGTTGGGGGTGAGGATATAGCATGCACCAAGCAGGAAAGGGATCTTGGGGTTATCATCTCTGATGACCTCAAGGTAGGGAAACAGTGTGACAAGGCAGCAGATAAAGCAAATAGGATGCTGGGATGTATAGGCAGGGGCATCACCAGCAGGAAAAGGGAGGTCATAATTCCGCTATACAAGACACTAGTGAGGACCCACCTGGAGTACAGCGTACAGTTCTGGAGACCATACCTACGTAAGGACATAGACAGGATAGAGAAGGTTCAGAGGAGGGCAACAAAGATGGTGCATGGATTGCATCACAAGTCCTATGAAGACAGGTTGAAGGAACTGAACATGTACTCCCTGGAGGAGAGGAGAGAGAGGGATATGATAGAGACATACAAGTATCTTACAGGGAGGAACAGGTGCAGGAATACACTATTTTAAGCGAAAAGATGTTCCAGGACTAGAGGGCATGGGATGAAGTTGGAGGAGGACGATTCAGAGGAAACATGAGGAAGAATTCTTCACAGAACGGGTGGTGGACAAGTGAACACCCTGCCAGAGGAAGTGGTGGGGGCTGAAACAATCACGGGATTTAAGAATGCATGGGATAGACATAAAGGAATTCTGGAGGTCGGGGATAAGGGGCAACAGACTTCTAGGAAAACATAAACTGAACTTACAAGCTCAAATGGGCAGACTGGGTGGGCCATAGGCCCTTATCTGCTGACACTGTCTATGTATCTATGGATGGGGAGCACACCTCGACAGTGTCTGGTCTCAGGGCTTTTGGACAGCCCAAGAGTCTCATCTCCACATAAACATCCTGGAAATGAGAGCAGTTCTTTATGCCCTGCAGGCCTTCCAGTCGGAGATTCCACCGGGTACTCTTCTGTTACAAACAGACATTTCCGCGGTGATGTATTACCTCAACAAACAAGGAGGCACCCATTCCTACCCACTTTGCAGGGAGGCCATGAGGGTGTGGGATTGGGCTTTGCAGCACGGCGCAAACCTCATTGCTGTTCATGTCCCAGGAGTGGACAGTGTCATCGCAGATGGCCTGAGCCGCTCTCAGGCCAGAGTCCATGAGTGGGAACTACTAAAGGAGGTAGTAGAGGATCTGTTTCACAGATGGGGTACACCAGAGTTAGACCTTTTCGTGTCCCCACTCAATGCAAAACTGCCCAATTTTTGCTCGCTAGATCCAGGGCCTGGTGTTTTCTGGCGACACGTGTTGTCCCTCTCCTGGGCGGGCAGATTCCTCTATGCCTTCCCCCCTTTCCGTTGATCCAGAGGGTTCTTCTGAAACTTCGCAGAGAGCAAGCGACGCTGATACTCATTGTGCCGTTCTGGCCCAGGCAGATCTGGTTCCCTCTGCTACGTCAGCTATCCCGGGAAGCTCCGGTGCCTCTGCCAATCAGCTCTCACTTGCTGTCTCAGGAGGAGGGCTCCTTGGTCCATCCGGACCTTCGTTCACTGAGCCGGCACGCTTGGCTCCTAGAGACATAGCCATTTTGCGACACGGGGTCTCACATGAAGTAGCTGACGTCCTGGTGGCCGTGAGAAAACTGGCCACTCATGCTACTTATGCCATGAAATGGCACCGTTTTTGCCTATGGGCTCAAGCGCGGGGGTTTTCGCCTCTAGACTGTCCAGAAAAATCAGTCTTGGACTACCTCCTATCTCTTTTTCAGACAGGCTTGGCCTACTCCTCGATCAAAGTACACCTCTGTGCCATATCAGCCTATCATTGTCCGATAGGCCAACGCACCATATCCCAGTTGGACACCGCATGAGCCTTCCTGAGAGGTATTCTCCACCTTAGACCTCAGATTAAGGACCCAATTCCACCATGGGATCTACCCTTTGTCCTGGAGCAGCTCACGCTGCCACCCTTTGAGCCAGCCGCGGATTGCGAGCCACGCCTTCTCACTTGGAAGATGTTGTTTTAGTTGCCGTTACTTCGGCCAGAAGAATTTCTGAACTCCATGCAGTCATGTGCAAAGAGCCTTATTTGGTTTTTCACCAAGACAGGGTATTCCTACAGACTAATCCCAAATGTCTGCCTAAGGTGGTCTCAGCTCTCACCCTTAATCAAGACATCGATCTACCAGTGTACTTCCCCAACTATTCGAATCGAGGAGAGGCCCGGTTGTACACTCTAGATGTGCATAGGTGTCTTCGATACTACCTGACCAGAACCAAACACTACTGAAAATCAGACCAGCTGTTTGTCTTCTTCACCCACAGGATGATGGGAGCTCCTGTTTCCAAACAGTCGCTGTCCAGGTGGCTCATTCAGTGTATCACATTCTGTTACCAGAAGCGCAACAAACTATTACCGGTCGTGGTTAAGGGTCATTCCACAAGGGGGGTGGCTACCTCCTTTGCAGCCCTTAAGAATGTGTCCACCTCGGCCATCTGTGCTGCAGCTACTTGGAGCTCAGTGCACACTTTCATCAGGCATTATAGCCTGGATATTGCATCGAGGCGAAGAGCAGGTTTTTGTATAGCAGTCCTTCAAGGACTTCTGTCCTAGGTTCAAGTTCTATTAGTGATTTCTACCTTCCCTCCTCCAGTGGTGTTGGATTTCCATGATTGCTTGGGAATCAGTCCTAATGGTGTAACCTGCTGCAAGAGCTGTTTCTCAAAGTAAGATAGTACAGTTACGTAAGAACTTCGCAACAGTAGATCTTCGAAAACAGCTCTTGCAGCAGGTACTTTCCCTCCCACCATCCCTGCTGGAGGTAGATTCAAGTTCCAACATCCTTCTCCTAGGATCAGGTGTTTCAGCATCTTTCTGACTGCCATGTGAGGGCGGATCCTCAGTCTCCGTTTCTGATGTCATACAGCGGCCGGGAGTCTCCGGTGGGAGAACTGGGGATTATGGGGGACCGCCCCTTATGTACTGTGCCTGATGTCGGGGGCCGGACCGACGTCGGGGGCAGTCCCCGCTGAATACTGCTAGCTAGAAAATTTCCATGGGGTCCTGGCGCCTGCTGGCTTCAGTCCCAATGGTGTAACCTGCTGCAAGAGCTGTTCTTGAAGATCTACTGTTATGGTAAGTTCTTACATAACTGTACTTTCTGAAAGAACTCCTAAAACTGAAAGTGGACAAAGCAATGGGGCCAGATGGAATTCACCCCAGAATTCTAAAAGAATTTAGCAGAGAACTAGTGACACCACTGACTACCCTTTATAACAAATCATGGGAGGATGGTGTGGTACCTGAGGACTAGAAGAAGGCTGATGTGATTCCCCTTCACAAAAGTGGGAGCAAGACAGAGGCAGGAAACTACAGACCTGTCAGTTTGACCTCTGTGGTAGGAAAAGTGATGGAATCACTTCTGAAGGAAAGAATTGTTGAGTACCTAGAGGCTAGTGGGGTACAGGACCCAAGGCAGCATGGGTTCACAGCGGGAAGGTCATGTCAGACAAATCTAATTGATTTCTTTAACTGGGTGACCAAAGTAGTAGACCAGGGAAGGGCTATGGACATGGCCTACCTAGACTTTAGCAAGGCATTTGACACAGTCCCACACAACAGATTAGTAGTCAAATTAACCAGCCTTGGAGTGGGTTCCAGGGTGGTATCCTGGGTTAAACATTGGCTGAACAACAGGACACAGAAGGTAATTGTAAATGGAGTCCACTCTGAAGAAAGAGGGGTAACTAGTGGGGTACCACAGGGTTCAGTACTGGGTCCAGTCCTTTTTAATGTCTTTATAAGTGACATTGCAGAGGGACTGGAAGGAAAAGTATGTCTCTTTGCAGATGACACAAAGATCTGCCATAGGGTTGATACACAAGGAGGCATGGAAAGGATGAGAAGAGACTTGGCAAGGTTGGAGGAATGGTCAGAAGTATGGCAGCTTGGATTCAATGCAAAGAAGTGCAAAGTAGTGCACCTGGGAAACAAAAACCCAGAGGAAGATTACACAATGGGGGGTAGTAACAACAACAAAAATGGAAAGGGACCTGGGGGTAATCATATCAGATGACCCTAAGGTTGGCAAGCAATGTGAGAAGGCGGTAGGGAGGGCTGGGGGATACTGGGATGTATAGGAATAGGCATCACCAGCAGAAAACAGGAAGTTGTTATCCCTGTACAGACAGTTGGTGAGACCCCATCTGGAGTACTGCATCCAGTTCTGGAGACCCCATCTCTGCAAGGACATAGACAGGATGGAGGCAGTTCAGAGGAGGGCAACTAAAATGGTGCAGGGTCTGCAAGAGAAGTCATACGAGGAGAGGCTAAAGGAGCTTAATATGTATATCGTTGAGGAAAGGAGGGAGAGGGGGGGACATGATAGAAACGTTTAAGTACCTCAGTGGAATCAACAAAGTCCAAGAGGGTAGCATCTTTCAGAAAAAGAGATGTGCAAGAACAAGGGTACACAATTTGAATATAGAGGGGGGAACGGCTCAGGGGCAATGTGAGGAAGTATTTTTTCACAGAGAGGGTGGTGAATGCATAGAACAGCCTTCCTGAGGAGGTTGTGGGGTCTAAAACTGTGGGAGAATTCAAGAATGCATGGGACAGACATAAGGCAATTTGTGTGGGGGGTAGGAAGAAATAGACTGTTGGTTAAATAGGATCTGCAGCTTATCCTCTAGGTAGGGAAAGGGGCAGACTAGGTGGGCCAAGCGGTCCTTATCTGCCGTCAAAGTCTATGTTTCTATGTCCCACTTCCTTCTGGGGCTTGCTCCTTCTTATTTTCAGATGGAGTCTGTCAAGAAACAGGCCAAGTATCCCTTGACCAAACTTCTTGAGTGAAATGACTCCCCAAGGGGTCGCCTTTCCGGTCTCCGAGGCCATTCATGGCCCCACTCTGGAGCTTTGGCATCACCCTGCCTCCTGCCCTGTGTCATAGGGTTGTAAGGCCCAAAAGTACAGGTTCCCTGTCGGGTTTCACTGACTATCCATCAGTTGAAGGTTTGGTGGCAGACTCTGTCTTTTGGCCATACCAGCAGTGTCAGGGACATGGACAGATTTCCAAACAACGAATCCAAGAAATTAGATCACATGGCCAAAACGTCTGTGAAGCCTCTTCTCTTGGCCTTCAGCAGGAGAGTTTGGCCCTTTTGATGGCCCATTTTGCTTACGCCTTTACTTGGCACTCTGGATGAGGTGCTTCCTCAGCTCCCGGCTGACTTACAGACCATTTTGTGAAATGGAACAGGCCAAAGCATTAGGAAATAATGTTGTTACTGGCGATTTCCACGTGGGTGAAATAGAATGGCTTAATCATAGAGCCAATAGCAGCATGGGAAATAAATAGTCGAATACATGTTCCCAGTTAGGACTTAAACAGCATATATTGACTCCAACCAGAGGAGACAATATTTTGGACCTTGTTTTTTCTGATGATGACCTGATTATTGATATTATCAATAACAGTGACCCTATCAGGAACAGTGATCACAATACTACCTCCTTTAAGATCACAACACATTATGTATATAATCCCAACTCTGCAACTATATATTTATATGATAGAGCAAAGTTATCCACCATACAATAGGTTGTTAGTGAAACTAACATGGCACTATTAAATTCTACCCCACAACATTGCTGGGAAACTTTCAAGGACATTATTTATCATTTAAGAGATTCATTTATCCAATTTAAACAAAAAATTGGCTATTATAAAGGGATGCCTAAATAGATGAATCATTCTATAAAAAGAGCCTTTAGGCAAAAATGAAAAAAAATATAAAATTTACCCTAAAAACAAATCTACATCAAATTGGGATTCATATACGCTAATTCAAAAGAAATGTAAAAATATGATCAAAAAAGCAAAGTCTAGGTGGGAATACAGTTTGGCTACTAATGCAAAAAAAAAAAAAAAACAGTAAAAATGTATTTTCATATATTAATTTGTTGAATAAACCCATATGTTAAGTGGGTCCACTACTTGAAAATAATGCTTTTATTCATGACTCTAAAATCATGGCTCATCTATTTAACAAAGAATTTTGTAAAACGTTTACAAATAAACCAGTAACATAGAATTTGACATAGAAACATAGAATTTGACGGCAGATAAGGACCGCTTGGCCCACCCAGTCTGCCCATTTCCCTACCTAATGGATAAGCTGCAGATCCTAGTTAGCCAGCAGCCTACTTCTTTCTACCCCCAACCCCTAGAATTGCCTTATGACTGTCCCATGCATGCTTGAATTCAACCACTGTTTTTGACTCCACAACCTCCTCCAAAAGGCTGTTCCATGCATCCACAACCCTCTCTGTGAAAAAATACTTCCTTACATTACCTCTGAGCCGCCCCCATCTTCAAATTGTGCCCCCTTGTTCTTGCACACCTCTTTTTTTGAAAGATGCTACCCTCTTGGACTTTGTTGATTCCCTTGAGGTACTTGAAAGTTTCTATCAAGTCCCCCTTCTCCCTCCTTTCCTTAAGGCTATACATATTAAGCTCCTTTAGTCTCTCTTCATATGTCTTCCGTGCAGACCCTGCACCATTTTAGTTGCCCTCCTCTGGACAGCTTCCATCTTGTCTATGTCCTTATGGAGATTGGGTCTCCAGAACTGCACACAGTACTCCAGATGGGGTCTCACCAGCTGTCTGTACAGAGGGATAACAACTTTCTGTTTTCTACTGGTAATGCCTCTCCTATGCATCTCAGTATCCCCCAGCCCTCCTTACTGCCCTCTTACATTGCTTGCCCACCTTTAAGTCATCTGATATGACTACCCCAGGTCCCTTCCATTTTTTTTTTGTTGTTAGTATCTCACCCCCATTATGTACTCTTCCCCTTGGTTTTTGTTTCCCAGGTGCATTACCTTGCACTTCTTAGCATTGAATCTAAGCTGCCATACATTTGACCATTCCTCTAACCTTGCCATGTCCCTTCTCATCCTTTCCACCCCACCTTGAGCATCAACTCTGTTGCAGATCTTTATGTCATCTGCAAAGAGACATACTTTTCCTTCCAGTCCCTCTGCAGTGTCGCTTATAAAGACATTGAAGAGGACCGGTCCTAATACTGAACCCTGCGGTACCCCACTAGTAACCCCCCCTTCTTCAGAGTGGACTCCATTTACTATTACCCTCTGTGTCCTATTCTCCAGCCAGTTCTTTACCCAGGCTATCATCTTGGGACCCACTCCCAGGCTGGCTAACTTGTATATTAATCTTTTGTGTGGGACTGATAAATGCCTTGCTAAAGTCTAGGTAGGCCATGTCCACAGCCCCTCCTTGATCTACTACTTTGGTCACCCAGTCAAAGAAATCTATTAGATTCATCTGGCATGACCTTCCCGCTGTGAATTCATGCTGCCTTGGGTCCTGTGCCCCTCTGGCCTCTAGGTACGTGACAATTCTTTCCTTCAGAAGTGATTCCATCATTTTCCCTATCACTGAGGTTAAACTAACAGGTCTGTAGTTTCCTGCTTCTGCCTTGCTCCCACTTTTGTGAAGGGGAATCACATCTACCCTCCTCCAGTCCTCAGGTACCACCCCATCCTCCCATGATTTGTTAAAGAGGGTAGTCAGAGGTGTTACTAGTTCTACCCTTAGTTCTTTTAGAATTCTGGGATGAATCCCATCAGGCCCCATTGCTTTGTCCACCTTCAGTTTAAGAATTCTTTCAGAACCCTTTCTTCTGTAAATGGGCTGGTATCAACTTCTGTATCCAGAGTGTTTCTATTGTTTGTTTTAGGTACCTCCCCCTCTTCATTTGTAAATACTGAGCAAAAATATTTGTTTAGTATCTCTGCCTTTTCACCATCACCCTCTTCCCACCCCCTCCCCTTTATTAAGTCTCACTATCCCTCCCTTAGTCTTCCTTCGCTCCCTGTTGTACCTAAAAAGGTTTTATCCCCCTTCTTAACTGAGTTGGCTATCTTTTCCTCAGTTTGGGCCTTTGCTGTTCTGACTGTCTTCCCAGCTTCCTTTTGCTTTAACTGATACAATTCTCTGTCCTGCTCCTTCTGTGATTCCTTGTACTTTCTGAATGCTTTCTTTTTCTCTTGAACCTTTACTGCCACTTCCTTTGAGAACCATAGTAGTTTCTTACATTGTTTTGTTTTGTTAATTTGCTTCACATAAAGGATTGTTACCTCTGTGATGGCAATTTTTATTATTCCCCATTGTTCTTCCACCCCTCCTTCCTGCCCATTTGCTAGTGCATTCCTTAGGCACTCACCCATTTTGGCATAGTCAGTCCTCCTGAAGTCCAGTAATTTTGCCTTTGTATGGCTTGACTCTATTGCTGTGTTTATTGTGAACCATGCTGTTCGATGGTCACTAGTTCCCAGATGGCTACCCACATCTACATCTGTGATCCTCTCTCCATCCCCATTTGAGAGAACCAGGTCTAAGGTTGCTCCCTCTCAAGTGGTTTCCAATACTAGTTGTCTAAGGCATGCCCCTTGTAGGGCATCTAGAATAACCCCACTCTTAGAAGTGGCTGCTGCAACTGCACTCCAGTTAACATCTGGCATATTCAGATCACCCATCAGCAATATCTCCCCTTTATCTGCCATTCTAAGTATACTTTCTATCATTTCCTTGTCCATTTCCTCCCCCTGAGAGGGGGGTCTGTATACAAACCCTGGGTGGATTGTGGTGCCATTGCCTACCTCCAAATTGACCCACAGTGCTTCTTCTCCTCCTGTTTACCCTTTTGTTCTGTTGCTTTGATTCCTTCCCTTATGTGAGCTACTCCTCCTCCTCTTTTACCCTCCCTGTCCCTCCTGTAGATAGTGTATCCTAGTATGTTTACGTCCCAGTCATGGTTCTGTGTGTACCATGTTTCTGTGACTGCCACGATATCCAGATTTTCCTCCTCCATCAAAGCCACTAATTCAGGAAACTTATTACCCAGACTACGGGCATTGGTACTCATTGCTCTCCATTTTTGATGGCTTTACCTTCTATAGCAGCATCCCCCACTGACCTTTCTACCTTGGTCTTTTTCTCATTTAGTACCCTGTTTTGTAGGGAGGCTGGGATTTTCCTGCTGCTTATCAGTGCCTCTCCCTTGACTAGTTTAAAGCTTGCCAATAAAGCATTTAAACTGATTGCCCAAAATACTTGTTCCCTTCCTGGACAGATGCAGACCATCCTGCCAGTATAGGTTGGTGTCCCTTCAGGTGGAACCCCAGTCCTCAATGAAGCCAAACCCCTGTGCTCCACACCATTTTTTCAACCATTCGTTAAACTGCATGGTGCAAAGTACCTTCGCCTCACCCATGCCACTGACAGGCAGCACCTCTGAGAAGGATACTGTGTTTGCTACTTGTCTTAGGCCCTCCCAACTCTACAAAGTCCTTCTGCACTGCTCTAATCTCATGATGAGCCAAGTCATTTGTCCCTAGGTGGACAATGACGTCCAGCTCAGACCCCGGTGCAACTGTTCTCATGATCCTAAGGGATGCGCCCTGTCCCTCCAAGCCATGGCACCAGGCAGACACCTACTTCAGTTTTCCATGCTCCCCCAGTTCTATCCTCTAATAATTGAGTCCCCACCAGGAGCTGCTTCCTTTCCCTGTGGTGCCCTCTGCCTCCTTCCTGAGGGCCTCCCTTGTGACAGTTGTCTGCAACCTCCTTAGTCTCCTCTGCGGGTGCATCCATAGGGGAACTATGCTCCCCCAGAATGGTGTATGGATTGTGGAGTGGAACAACTGACTGGGTGTGCCTCTGTTCCACCACCCTTACCCTCCCTGAGCTCACTGTGGTCCAACTAATGTGCTTTCTTCGCAACCTCTGAGGTAGTGGTGGTGGCTCTGGTGCTCCCTGGATGGGGAGGTTCCCTTACTACTGTCCAGTGCAGCCTGAAGATGGGCAATTTTATGGCAGAAAACAAATCTAATTCTACTCCACTTAGTACTGACAATGACCCACCCATTTGTTTCTCTAAAGATACAGTTCACAAAAAAAACTGTTAACTTTAAAAGGCAAATATAGCCCAGGTCCAGATAATATAGTGGGACATTTATTATTCTTACTAGCAGAAATTATTGTTGATCCTTTAAAAATAATGTTTGAACATTTTCTTGCTGAAAGTTATGTTCCTCAAGATTGGAAGGAAGCCAATGTGATCCCCATTCACAAAAAAGGGCCAAAAAACACCTGGGAAAACTATCGGCCCATAAGTTTGACATCTTCAGTTTGTAGACTTTTAGAGAGTCTTATCAAAGATATGATCTCACCAACCCTTAATCATAATGATCCGAGCAACATGGTTTCAAAAGTGGTAGAAGTTGTATTACTAACCTAATGTATTTCTATGAACACATCAGTTCACTCCTAGGTAAGAGAATTCCTTGTGATGTCACATTTATTGATTTTAGCAAGACTTTCAACGTCATGCCATACTGGGCCTTAACTCACAAACTTTGTAAACTGAATATCAACAGTTTTCTTGTTAATTGGATATACAACTGGTTACAGGATAGGACCCTACAGGTTATCATCAATGGTTCAAAATCAGTAAGTGGTCTCGTGTCAAGTGGTGTGCCCAGGGATCCCTTTTGGGCCCCTGCCTTTTGCAGTTGTTTATAGCTGATTTAACAAAGGAGTGTTTATGACCACAAAATATACAGATGACGTCAAAATTGGGGGTTCATGTGTATCTGTTTCACAAGCTAGACCTATTCAGAATGATTTAGATCATATTTCTCATGGGTAAATAATTGGGGTATTACATTGAGCATTTCTAAATGTAAAGGTGCACGTAATTTACATTATCCGTAATCCTTGGCAGGAGCCTTGCCTGTCAAAACATCAGATGAAAGGGATTTGGGCATCACAATTTCAGATGACTTGACACACAACAAACATGTGCATGGTATTATTAACAAATCCAATAAAGTAGTATGGTCAATTTTGCGTAACATTAGATCTAGGAATCGTGAAGTACTATTACCTCTGTTTAGAGCATATGTCGGGTCCCACCTGAAATATGCTTCTCAGCTCTGATGCCCCTACAGAAAAACAGAAGGACACCTGCTAGAAAAAGTTCAAAGAAAATATAGAAAAAAAATCTCTGGGCTTGAAACAGTGCCATATGAAAGCAGATTAGACTCCCTAAAACGTATGCCTATTTCCACCTGTCACCTTAGAGGCGTCCTTATGCTATTATTCAATGTACCTTATATGCGAATTAGGTCTGGACTTCAAAATTATTCTTATGATAGCAGGGTCCCCCCACAGTTAGTAAGAAAATCATTTATTCATATTAACCAGAAATACGTTTATGCTCTGAGTTATTGGTCCTTGGAATAAATTGCCACTTCATGTTGTCATAAGTGAGACCAAAAGCATTTTTAAGTATCGATTTGATAAATTGATAAGTATGGGATACAATCTCCTATTATTCTTTGGCTTTGCATAAGAGCAGTATGGGCTCAGGTCTTCTCGCTTTTGAACCGACCTTAGTATGAAGTCCAGGACCAGGGCTGTGCAGTGGCCAAACAGAAGCTCCAGTTGGCCATGGCCATCGATGATTCCTTGGCCTGGTCTGTGGCTGCCATGGTGGCCATGCACCTCAGGGCTTGGCTGCAGATTTCAACCTTTATGGCAGACACCTAGCACAACTTGGCGGATGTCCCCTTCTTGGGCACTGACTTTTTTAGGTCAGGGGTGGAAGGTCACCTCACTTGGATTGAGAAGTCCAGTGCCACCCTGGACTCTGCCATCTCCACCCAGAGGCAACCCAAGGGCTCCAAGTTTCAGAGAAAGCAGTCCTTTCAGTCCTTCTCTGCCCCTGTGACCAAGTCGTCCCAGCCCTCAGCTGGGCAGCAGGTCCAGGCTTGGTGTTCTTGACCAAAGTCGGTTGCTTTGGTTGCCCGCAAATCAGATGGTCCAGGTCCCGCTGCTTCCTTACCCTGTCCCTTCTCCGCTTCCAAGCCTGCCCAGTGACAGGCGGGGGGGGGGTCTTCCCCCATGCTTGTCCTGTCTCCCCTGTGTCCTCTTCTGGGGAGCCTGCTGCATCACTCCCTTTTCACCTGGTCTGCTATCACCATGGACAGGTGGGTCCTCAAAGTGATCTGGGTCTATCTCTAGAGTTCTAGACTTACCCACCATGCTGAGCCCATGTCCCAGGGGAGGACATGGTGTCCGCCAACATGCTGTCAGCTCTTCAGGAAGACATTACCCTGCTCCTCCAGAAGGAGGTAGTTGCTCAAGTCCCAGACCCTCCAGTAATTCCAGGGTTTGTTTCCAGGTACGTTCTGGTCCCAAAGCAGATGGGGGTCTTGCGCCCCAATTTAGATCTGCATGCTCTGAACAATTTCCTTCAGTTGCACACCTTCAGGATGGTCATGCTGTCCCAGATTATTCCATCCCTGGAGTAGAACATGTGGTTCTGCTATCTAGAGCTTCAAGATGCATTTTTCATGTTCCCATCCGGCCATCCTACTGCTGGTTCCTTCAGTTCCAAGCAGAAGGTATTCTCTACAAGTTTCTGGCCCTGCCCTTCGGCCTCTCTTTGGCTCCCAGGGTCTTCACCAAGTGCACTGCAGTAGTGGCAGCCAATCTAAGACATCAAGGGGTCTGGGTGTATCCCCACCTGGACAACTGGCTGATAGCAGGTTCCTCCAGGAAGGAGGTGGAGCAATCTAGGGACCTGGCCCTCCAGACCTGCTTGTCCCTTGGTCTCCTGGTGAACAAGGCCCAGCTGAAGCTTGTACCTTCACAGCTGATACACTTTATTGAGACAGAGCTAGACTCTTGCAGAGTCAGGGCTTGACTCCCAGCTGACCGGGTGGAGGTTCTCTCCTCTTTTGCCCAATCATTTCAGGTTGGGCAGTTGCACCCTGCTCAAGATGTCCTGCACCTCCAGGTATTCATGGAGGTATGCACCAGCGTGGTCCATTGGGCCTGGTGGAGAATGCACTCTCTGCAGTGGAAGCTCACCCATCAGTGGTCTTAGCACAAGGGCCACTTTGACTGGCCAGTCACAGGGACTCAGCTGATGTGGGATGCCCTCCAGTGGTGGTTAGTCCCAGAACATCTGCAGGGAGGATTCCCACTTGTGCACCTGGAGCCGATGGTCACCATCATGACTGATGCCCCCCTGATGGGCTGGGGAGCACAGAGTCCACGGACTCTGCCTCCCCTTCCCCGAGGAGTCCCGAGGCCATAGCAACCTGCTTGAGCTTCGGGTAGTTTTACTGGTGCTGACAGCTTTTGCTCCACACATTCGGGGTCGGGTCATTTGGATCCAGACAGACAACTCCATGACCATGTTCTAACTCGACAAATGGTGGGACACACTCCCTTCCTCTGTGCAGGGAAGCTCTCTGCACCTGGACCCTCATGCTCAGCCTGAATGCTGAACTCCTGGCCATCTATGTGGCCGGCATGTCTAATCAGCTGGTGGACGCCCTAAGCCGAGTGGGCAAGGCGTCTCACAAGCAGTCTCTCCATCAGGAGGTAATGCATAATCTGTTCTCCCAGTGGGGCACCCCTCTGGTGGATCTGTTTGCCTCCAGGGAGAACACAAAGCTCAGATTGTATTGGGCTGGCCCCCATCAGGAGGGAACATTGCAGGGGGATGTGTTCTTGAGGTCCTGGACCCCGGGCCTCATGTATGCCTCCCCTCCTTTTCTACTGATCCACAAAGTGCTGTTGAAAGCCAGGAGGGTCAAGGCACAGATGATTCTGGTGGCTTTTGACTGTCCCTGCCAGTTCTGTTACCCCAATCACCTCAGCCTCAGTTGTAGGCTCTCGTGGCATCTTCCTCTATGTCTGGATCTGCTCTCATGCAGTCAGGGGAAGGTATTCCATCCAGACTGCAATCCCTGCACCTGACAGCCTAGTTCCTGAGCAGCTAGAATTCCAGGTTTTGGGTCTCTCAGACAATGTCCTCACTGTGGTTGAGGCTTCTCAGGAGTAGACCTGAAAATGCTATGCCTTAAAATGGAAGAGGTTCTCCATTTAGTGCCAGGGCACGGGGCTGGACCACTTATCTTGCCCAATGATTAGCATTCTTGATTACCTTTGGTCCCTCTCTCAATCAGGCCTTCGGTCAACTACCCTTAAGGTGCACCTGGCTGCCATCTCTGCATACCAGGTGCAAGCTGGTATACTGTCGGTGGTGCAGGAGAAGGTGGCCTGGTGCTTTTTAAAGGCCTTGACCACATTTCCTATCCAGTGTGTGAACCACCACCACCACCTTGGGACTTGTTGCTGGTGTTGGCAAAGCTCATGGGCAAGACACTTGAACATATGCACAGGTGTGATATGTCACATCTGTCATATAAGAATGCCTTCTTGATGGCTATCACATCCTCCAGAAGGATCAGTGAGCTCCAGGTGCTCTCAGTGGAGTGTCCTTATTTGATCTTCCATAGGGACAAGGCTGTCCTTCACCCCAACCCGAAGTTCTTCCCAAAGGTTGTGTCAGACTTTCACCTTAACCAGCTGATGAATCTCCTGGAGTTCTTCGCCAACCACACCTCAGAGGCTGAGCACAGGCTCCGTACTCTGGACCTGAGGTGAGCGCTTGCCTAATATAAGGAGTGCACAGCTGGAGTTCAGGGAGAAGTTCACCAGCTATTTGTTGCCTACGCTGAAGCCGCACCTGGCAGACCAGCGGCAAAGTGAACGTTTGACAGGTGGATTGTATTCTGCATCAACCTCTGCTATAGGTTGGTTGCTAGGGAGCTTCCCATAGGGCTAAGGGCTCATTCCACCAGATATACCACTGCCTCAGTGGTTGCTTCCATGGACATCCCTGTCCAGGAGATCTGCAGGGCTGCTACCTGGAAGTCAGCACACACCTTCATCTCCCATTACTATACTGACCTTGATTCATCCCAGGATGATTTTGGGTCCTTGGTTCTCCAATCTCTTTCCTAAATAGGGGGTGCACACCTTGCCCCCCTTCTCCTAGAGAACTGCTAGCAGTCTGCCAGAAGTGTGGATAGTACAACATATCCACATCTCTAGGAAAAATAGGTTACTCACCTGTAACAGTAGTTCTAAGAGTGGTATATGGTGTACATCCACACAACCCACCTGACCTCCCCTGGCAAGTGGCACACTGTATCTTGCTTCCAGTGGGTAAGATCTGACTTCATGGGGTGGTGCTGAGGGAGTTACCACTCAGGTGGGTGGGATGAGCCAGTTCGAAGACCTTCTGGCCAGTCTTGAAGGGAAAGAATACTGCCAGAAGTGTGGATGTACACCATATACCACTCATAGAAAAAATAGGTTACTCACCTAGAACAGTAGTTCTAGGAGTGGTATATGTTGTTCATCCACACTATTTTGCATGTCCCTTTCTCCTTTAAATCTTGCTGGATGGTCTGAAAGCTGGCTCCTCCCACCCACCCGGGTGGTATATGCCTCGGCTCCACCTCTTGACAACAGATCTTGCCCACTTGAAGCAGAGGGTTGTGCGTCGAAACTGGGGAGTTCGGGTGGGTTCATGTGGATGAACAGCATATATCCCTCCTAGAACTATTGTTACAGGTGAGTAACCTGATTTTCTAGGAATGTGGCTATGTTGATCTTACTTCGAGAGGGTTCCTGCAGTAGGTCATAACATATAGGACTGCGTCCTCTGGCATCAGGACCATATGGCAAACACCTGCCTTCTAGTTCTTTCCCACCGTCGACCTATGCAAGGACCTTGCAGTGAATGCTGCTCCAGTCAATTGCCATTTTGTAAAAGTATTACTTATTTCTCTATTTAAAGCCCGTTTGTTAATTTTTTTATGTCTTCTTCACCTCTGACTCCGAAGTCCAAGAAGAAGTGCGAAAAGTGCTGCGCACAAATCCCTCACAAGGACAGCCACCAGCGTTGCCTCTTCTGCCTAGGCCCGGGTCACGATACCGAGGCCTGCCCTGACTGTAAACCCTTCAATCAGGCCATGCACAAACGCAGGCAGCAAGCCCTGGAAGCACATTTTCTAAAATCCAGAATGGCCATCTTGGAAAAAGAAATGCAAAAGCTGAGGGAATATGCTTCTTCTCCTTCTTCAGAGCTCAAGAAGAAAAAGAAAAATAAAGAAAAGAATAGACAGTGGGAATGCTTAGAGGACTGGGAGCGGGTTTCCTTCAGTAAGGTTGCCGGGCCCAAGACCACGGCCCCCATGACGAGCAAGGCCGTTTCCCTGCCACCTTCCCTGATAATTGTCCAGGCTGCTTCCAAGAGTTCTCCAGGTATCTCTTCTTGTTTTAGGCCCATTAAAACGGACCCCAAACCTGGCACTTCAATCGATAAGCCGTCTGCCGGCTCCTCTGGCGAGCGCCCGGTTATTACCAATAAGTTGGACTCTGGGTCCACCGGAGACCACCCAGAAGTCAATAAGACAGATTCCCGCCAAGAAGGAATCTGCTCGACACCTGCTGATAAGCCTGTTGGGGGTCCCCTCCCCCGTCCGCCCAGCTCCTCCTTTGACTGATAAATCTGCCACTGGGGACTCTGGCGACTACCCTATTGAAGCTCACCCGTCGGGGGCTGACGCTGACACCCGACATCCGGTTGAACTCGCTGAGCCCTGCTGGCCAGGCCTCCCCTGGACAGGAGCCTTCCCCTCCGCCCTCCCCGGTGGAACCTCTAGCCCCAGACATTATGACTGGGATAGAGGAGGAAAAGGGTCCCCTGGATATGGCTGTACCTCCTCCCGCTCCAGCGGATGTACCCCCCCCCCCATCAATCCCTCGGATACTTTCCCTGGGACTCTGACGTTGGAACTGGTTCTTACACCAGCTCCGGGGAACCTCTGTCTTATGTCGCGCCCATCTTTAGCCCCACCATCAGAGGTCCGTCCATCGGGCACCATGCACCTAACACCAGGTGTTCCACTGGATCCTTTTGAAAACCTACCTTCGGAGCCACCATCAGGGCCCTTACAGCTGCCTCTGACACCAGCCAACCAAACACTGGCTCCAACGCCAAACCCTCTCATGCCGACTTTCCTGGCACCAGATAATTGTCCAGGCCCTTTGAGGCCTCCTTTGGATCATGGCCATCCGTCAGGCTACCACCCTTACCCGGGGGTTCTGACGTCAAGTTTTCCACTGTCAGGCCTGACGATGGCCCCTTTTTCCCAGGGATATTATTCTGGGTATCAGGCACCAGGCTATATGCCCTCCTTTTACCAGCCACCTGGGTACCCTTCACCTCATTACCTGGGATGGGCACCCACTACTATCAGCCTCCTCCTCCTCCTCCACCACCATAACAGGACTTCCAAACTATGATTCAGTCCTGGTGGCAGAAAGCCAGGTTTCAGTTGGTGTCTGACCTGGATAAATGGATGCTGGCCCCAGTGGTTACCCCCCCTCGCTCCTTGTCACCTGTGAACTCTCTTCAGTCCACCATGGTGCACATATCCAGAGGTGCCATTCAGGAGATCACCTCACCAGGAGTTAGGACCTCTGACAGAGAAGACTCTTCAGACTCCGAGGAAGACTCCTCTGGTTCTTCATCCGGAGAGCAGTACATAACCACAGGAGCTAAAGGCAAGAAGTCACCAAAATTGCCTCCAGAAGACCCCTCCTTCACAGAACTTCTCTGCATCATCCAGCAGGCCAATGGATGGAATGCAGAAGAACAAAACTCCAAACGTAAACATCTAGCTGAACAACTAGATCCAGAAGAGGTATCTCCAATTCCTATTCCTCCTTGGACTGCCCCCATGAAGATCTCACTTCCACCATTTGGCAGTTGCCCCATTCCATTCTGGCCATCCCTAAAAAGGCTGACCGGATTTACCATATGCCAGAAGGCGCCTCCTTTCTACATTCATAACCCAAGGCATATTCCATCATTATGGCTGCAGCTCATGACCGTACTGCAAAGTGAACATACATGAGTACCTCCCCCCTGATAAAGAACCTAGGCAGCTAGACCAGTTTGAGCTGAAACTCTATGCCTCCTACACCTGTGTTCTTCGTTCTCAACTACATAGCACACATGGTCTCTTTTCAGAAGGCCACCATGACTAAGTTGGAGGCTAGTCTTTACACTGTAGAGGACTCTGACCTTAAGGCGGAATTTACTAAGGACCTACATGTGTCCAAAATATCTTGCAGGCATGCACTTAGAGCCATTTATGACTCAGTAGATACAGTGGCTCGTTCCTCCGTTATGGCCGTATGCCTCCGACATCATGCTTGGCTGTGTATTTCTGGGCTTTCCCCAGACGTACAGGCAGCCATTCAGGATACCCCCTTTCGAGGATCGGTTCTCTTTGGAGGGGACACTAAGGACACCATTATGGGCCATCTGGACAGTGGACAAGCCCTAAGATCCGTAAAATCCATGTACAAAGTGGGCTTCAAATCAAAGCAGCCCTTTCGGCACCAGCAGAAGTGGCAAGGTAAGCAACCCTTCTCCAGGCATCGGAACAAAAGGAGAGCACCAGGGCCAGCTGTCACTCCCCCCCAACCTCCAAAACCCAGAGGACAGCTGAGGGATCTCTCCTGTCCCTCTGCTTCCTGACTTATTCAGACTTCCCCCTCCTCCACCTCCCAGCAGCATGAAGCAGGTGGGAGGAGGATTTATCCTTCACCTAGAGGAATGGCAGGGCATCACATCGGGTTCATGGGTCTTGCAACTAGTATCAAACGGCCACACCATTGAGCTTCTGGAAAGCCCTCCAGACTCACCTCCCAGTTGATCCCACTATTCCCTGAATCAAGCATCTCTGGTCAAGGAAGAGATACTAGCTCTACTTCAAAAGTCAGCCATAGAGCCAGTCCCTTGGGCACAAAGGAGAAAAGAGTTTTATTCCCATTTCTTCCTTGTTCCCAAAAAGATGGGCGACCTCAGACCCATCCTAGACCTCAGCCAACTGAATCTTTTTATAGAATACAAAAGGCTCCATATGCTGACAGTAGATTGTCTTCTGTCCTTGCTCAAGACAGGCCATTGGCTCTGTGCACTGGACATGCATGATGCCTGCCTGCACATTCCAGTGTACCCTGGCCACCGCTGTTTTCTGCATTCCCTTTTCCAGGGGAAGCACTTTCAATTCAAAGCACTCCCCTTTGGTCTTTCCTCAGCTCCCAGGGTCTTCACCAAGTGCCTAGCGGTGGTGGCAGCAGCTCTTCACCGTCTGGGCATTGCAGTGTTCCCGTACTTGGACGATTGGCTCTTGACAGCTCCATCCAGGAGCAGCCTGGAGGAATCGCTGTCCTTCACCCTGTATCTTTTTTCCTGACTGGGGATTACTATCAACTACCCCAAGTTATCCCTGGTTCCCTCTCAATGCCTCCAATTCATTGGGGTAGTATTGGACACGGTCCAGGACAGGGTATTCTTGCCCTCAGACAGAGGGGATACTCTGCGGGAGCAAGTCAATCTGGTAGTCTCCTCCATGCATATTCCTGCCAGAGCATTCTTATGTTTTCTTGGCTTAATGGCAGCAACCATTTCTATGGTCCCCTTGGCCAGGTTGCATATGAGGGTCGCCCAATGGACGTTGAGTCAAATGGGATCTGCAGTCGGACAATCTCAATCTTCCTATCTTGGTATCCCGTGCACGCAAGAAAGACCTCTTATGGTGGCAGGATCCTCTCAAACTGTCTCGGGGGTTGCCTTTCAGAACACCCCCTCCCTCCTGGACCCTCACCACAGATGCCTCGGGTCTGGGTTGGGGGCCCATCTGGGTGATCATCAGACTCAAAGGACGTAGTCCCAGCTGGAATCATCTCTCCATATAAACATCCTGGAGATGAGGGCAGTTCTTTACACCCTTCAGGCCTTTCAGCCCCTCCTGTCTGTGGGAACACTGCTAGTACAGACCAACAATATGTCAGTGGTCTGGTACATCAACAAGCAGGGAGGCACCCAGTCATACCCCCTCCAGCATGGCCTGTTCCTCATGGTCGTACACGTCCCAGGTGTCCACAACGTCCTGGTGGACAGCCTCAGCTGAACAATGACACAAGCTCATGAATGGGAACTTCATCAGGATGTAGCAGAACTTCTATTCCATCATTGGAGATGGCCAGAGACAGATCTCTTCGCCTCCCCATCCAGTGCAAAACTACCCAGTTTTTGCTTGCTCGTTCAAGGGCCTGGTGTTATCTGGCAAGATGTGTTGTCTCTCTGCTGGACAGGGAGGTGCTTGTATGCTTTCCCTTCCTTTCCCATTCTACAGCATGTACTCCTGAAGCTCCAGGCAGAAGGCACTCAGATGCTCCTGATAGCCCCCCTCTGGCCCAGGCAGAGCTGGCCGTGGAACCCCCATTACCCCTCCCACTTCAACACGATCTGTTGACACAGAAACAAGGCAGACTAGTGCACCCAGAACTCGAGTCCCTGCATTTTCATGTGTGGCTCCTTCAGACATAATTGTGTCATGTTTTGGAGACTCCCAGAGGGTCATTCAAGTCCTAGTGGAAGTTAGAAAACCTTCCTCTAGGTCTACCTACACTATGAAATGGAAGCGCTTTTCCATTTGGGTGACCTCTAAAGGTTGGGACCCCTTTTCCTGCTTGGTGCCCCTGGTAATGGAGTACCTTTTGCACCTGTATGGCTCTGGTCCTAAGCTATTCCTCACTGAAAGTCCACCTGTTGGCTATTTCTGCCTATCATACATTGGTGGATGGGAAAACTGTTGCACAACTGGAGATCTCTAAAATCTTTTTGAAAGGGATCTTCCACTTGAAGCCCCCTATCTGCAACCCTACCCCGCCTTAGGATTTGAATTTTATTTTAGAAAAGATTACGTTGCCTCCTTTTGAACCAGCGTAAGCTGTGAGATGCACTACCTGTCTTGGAAAATGCTCTTTTTAGTTGCAGTTACTTCTGCTCGAAGGATTTCTGAGCTTCATGCCTTGATGTGTAAGGAGACTTATTTAATTTTTCACAAGGACCAGGCAATCCTGTGAACAAATCCTAAGCTTCTTCCTAAGGTGGTTTCTGAGTTCATCTTGAACCAGACCATTGAGCTGCCGGTGTATTACCCTATTCATTCAAATAAGGGTAAGGCTCTTCTACATACAGTACATTGGACGTACATAGGATTTTGCATTACTGCATCCACAGAACCAAAGATGTCCGCAAATCAGATTAGTTGTTTGTCTCCTTTGCCCCTAGAACTCTGGGGTCAGCAGTTTCTAAGCAGTGCTTGTCCAAATGGTTGGCTAACTGCATTCGTTTTTATCAGAAGTACGATAAACCTCTTCTGGGGAGGTCAGAGGTGACTCCACTAGGGGGATGGCTGCTTCCGCAGCCTTTCTAAAAAATGTTTCTGCAGTGGAGATTTGTGCCGCGGCAACCTGGAGTTCAGTCCACACTCTTATGAAGCATTACAGTTTGGACATTGCCTCTAGGCGTAGGACCGGATTTGACCTAGTCATTCTGCAGGGTCTGCTGTCTTAGACCTTCTCTGGTCGGTCTGCTATCCTTCCTCCTCCCTTGTTTTAGTGGGTCTCGCTGAGGGTGACGGGTTGGGATTCAGTCCTATATGTTATGACCTACTGCAGGAACCCTCTCGAAGTAAGATAGTACAATTACGGAAGAACTTACCGTAACAGTAGATCTTCAAGAGAGGTTCCTGCAGTAGGTCACACTTTCCTTCCCCCAGCTTTGTGCATGTTCTTACAAGCTGTTCCAGTCTGGATTCCAGGATATCCATCCTTTCTCCTGTCGTATCCTTTTTGGGTCTCTGGTGGGAGAACTGGAAGGCGGGCATGGGGACCGCCCACTATACAAGGTCATGCTGACATCCATCACTTGATATCAGGTGGGCGGTCCTCCACTAGACATTGCTAGCCAACGTTTGCCATGCAGTCCTGATGCCAGGGGGCGCAGTGCTATATGTTATGACCTACTGTAGAAATATCTCTCAAGATCTACTGTTATGGTAAGTTCTTGTATAACTGTACTTCCTATCCACACTGTTTGGCAGACTTCTAGCAGCTCTCTGGGAGGAGGGAGGCAAGGCGCACACCCCCTACTTAGGGAACAGAGATTGGAGAACTGAACCCCCAAAACCAGCATCCCGGTGTGACTAGGTTGATGTGGTAATGGGAAATGAAGGTGTTTGCTGACTTCCAGGTAGCAGCCCTGCAGATAACCTGGATAGGGACATCCCTAGAAGCAGCCACCAACACAGCAGTATGGCGGGTGGAATGAGCTCTTATCTCTATGGGAGGCTCCTTACTCAGCAAACTATAGCAGAGATCAATGCAAGATGCTTTAGCATAGGTGACAAACTGCTGGTGAACCTCTCTCCAAACTTCAGCCATGCTCTCCTTATAATAAGAGAGCGCTCATCTCAGGTCCAAAGTACAGAGCCTATACTTGGCTTCTGAGGTGTAATTGGGGTAGTACACTGGCAGAGTCATCACCTAGTTAAGGTGAAACTCTGACATAACCTTCAGAAGGAACTTCAGGTTGGGGCACAGGACAACCTTGTCCCTGTGGAAGACCATATAGGGAGACTCGACAGAGAGCACCTGGAACACCCCAATCCTCCTGGCTGACATGATAGCCACCAGGAAGGTGGTCTTCCATAACAGGTGTGACATCTCACACATGTGCATTGGTTCAAATGGCTTACCTGTGAGCTTTGACAATACCAGCAGTAGATCCCACAGTGGTGGTGATTCATGCACTGGAGGGGAAATATGGTCGAGGCCTTTAAAGAAATGCCAGACCACCTTCTCCTGTACTACTGCCTGCTGACTGGCCCACACCCGGTAAGCAGAGATGGCTGCTAGGTGCACCTTAAGGGTCGAAGACCCCCTTTGGAGAGAGAACATAGGTAGTCGAGAATGCTAGCCACCAGACAGGACAAAGGGTCCAGGCCCTTGCCCTGACACCAAATGAAGAATCTCTTCCATTTGAAGGCATAGCACCTCCTGGTCGATTCCTTCCTGGATGCCTCAACCTCAGTTAGAACATCTTTGGAGATACCCAAAGCCTGGAACTCTAGCTACTAAGGAACCAGGCTGTCAGGTGCAGGAATTGAAGGTCTGGGTGGAGGACCTTCCTCTGATTGACTGAGAGCAGGTCCGGGCATGCTGGAAGATGCCTCAGGGGCCTGTTGCTGAGGCAGAGGAGATCAGGGTACCAAACTGGTGGGGCCAGTCTGGTGCCACCAGGATCACCTGTGCCTTGTCCCTCCTGACCTTGAGCAGCACATTGTGGATAAAGGGAAGTGGAGGGAAGGCATAGAAGAGGCCTGGGGTCCACGGCCTTGAGAAAGCATCCCCCTGCAGTGAGCCCTGCTGAGGGGGCGGGCATGAAACAGCCTCAGCTTTAAGTTCTCCCTGGAGGTGAACAAGTCTACCTGAGGGGTGCCCCACTGGGAGAACAGGCTGTGTACTACCTCCAGATGGAGAGACCACTTGTGGGATGCCTTGCCCACACGGCTGAGGGCATCCGCCAGTTGATCTGAGGCTCCTGCCACATGGATGGCTAGGAGAGCTGCCTCCAGTTGGCTCACGAGGGTCCAGATGTGGAGTGCTTCCCTGCACAGAGGCCGGGAGTGTGTGCTGCCCTGTTTGTTGAGCTAGTATATGGTCATGGTGTTGTGCGTCTGGACCTGAACCACTTGACCCCGAAGGAACGGAGCAAAAGCAGTCAGCGCCAGCCAGACTGTATGGAGCTCCAGCAGGTTGATATGATATCAGGATTCCTCGGTAGTCCAGAACCCGTGGGCCCTGTTGGTCCCCATGTGGGCACCCCAGCCCGTGAGAGAGGCATCACTCATCAAGATGACCGTCAGCTCGGGGCAGACAAATGGGATCCCCTCCTGCAGATGTTCTTGGATGGTCCACCATTGGAGAGTGTCCCATATCTTCTGGGTCACAGAGACCAGCGGGTCGAAATGACCACATCGCTGAGTCTACTGGCTGGCTAGTTCCCATTGAAGAGGGCACATATGCCACCTGGCCCATCAGACCATGGAGGTGCAGGCCGTCATGTAACCCAGAAGTCACAGGAAGTTCCAGGCAGGGTGCAAGTGCCCAACCAGAAATGATCGGGCAAAGGAGGAGAGACCCTCCGCCCTATCCCCCGGGAGCCTGCTTCTAGCTTGGCAAGAGTCGAGCTCTGCCCCGATGAAGCAGATCACCTGCGAAGGCACAAGTTGTGACTTGGCCTTGTTGATCAGGAGGCCAAGTTCGATGCAGGTCTGAAGGGCCAGATCCCTGGACCTCTCCACCTCCAATCTGGAGGGACCCACTATGAGCCAATCATCTAGATAGGGGTACACTCTGAACCCTCGACACCGAAGATGGGCTGCCACCACTGCTATGCATTTGGTGAAGACCCTGGCGGTCGATGACAGGCCGAAAGGCATGACTTGGAATTCGTAGAGGGTTCCCTCTGCTCAGATGCAGAGGAACCTTCAGTGTGACAGATGGATCGAGATGTAGAAGAATGTGTCCTGCAGATCCAGAGAGCAAAACCACATGTTCTGCTTGAGAGATGGTATGATCTGAGACAGAGTTACCATCCTGAAGGTGCGGGACCTGAGAAACTGGTTCAGGTCATGCAGATCTAGAATGGGGCACCATCCCCCATCCATTTCGGGACCAGGAATTACCTGCAAATGAATCCTGGGTCAACAGGGGGATCCATGACTCTGACCACTACCTCCTTGTGGAGGAGTTGGACAATGTCTCGGAGAGCCAACTGAGTGTGCATGGATAGCATCTCCTCCCATGGGGTGTGGGCTTGGCTTGGCGAGTACTGATCAAATTCTAGAGGCAGCCCCTGGCTGACCACTTCCAAGACCCACCTGTCCACTGTGACAGTGGAACAGGCGGATAGGAAGTGGTGGAGCCAGTCCCCACAGGAGGACCCAGTGTAAGCATCATGGGTATGGATGTGGCAACCCCCATCTCGTTACTGTGCAGGCTTGGAGGAAGGTCCATCCGAGGAGCCGCCGGGACCTTTTCCTCCGGGCTTATGGGCCACCGAATCCCCTGACTTGGGCTGAGGGTGCCAAGATTGAGCCTGCTACTGCTGCCCTGATTGGAACTGGGGCTGCTTGGCTGCAGGAGCAGAAGGCTGAAATGGCTTTCCATTCTGCTTCTTGGAAACCTGAGATTCTTTCTGGGCAGAAGTAACTGAGTCCAAGGTGGCAATGGACTTTTCAGTGCATTGGAGGCGAGCGTCAACTCCTGGACTGAACAAATCGGTGTCCAGGAAGGGAACATCTGCCAGTTTGTGCTGAGTATCTGTCATGAAGGTTGAAACCCTCAGCCAGGCCCTGTGGTGCATGGTAACTGCAGCCACCACCAAGCAGGTGCAAGAATCCCCAATGCCCAGAGCCGTCTAGAGTTGCTGTTTGGCAACAGCCCAACTCTGGTCACAGACCTGCTTGACCATAGTCTGGAGGTCCACAGGGAGATGAGGAAGAACCTTATCCAGAGAGTCCAAGAGGGCATGAGAAAAATGTGCCATAATGACTGCCGAGCTCACCTGACAAAGACCAAGCAAAGAGGCAGCATAGACTTTCCTGGCAGAATGGACCAGTTTCCTGGACTCTTTTTCTGGGGGTCTATCAGTATCTCCCGAATTGTCTGAGCACCAAAATACAGACTCGGTAATCAACCCCTCAGCTGAGGGATGCTCTGTGAATCCCGAAAGGGAGTCGATGGGAACCACATAATTGCAGACCATCCAGGCTGAGAGTACAGGACAGGGGGCTGGGTGCTGCCACAGCCCCAAGGCTGAGCCAACAATGGCTTTGGCCACAGTAAAGGCCTCTGTCAGAGAATCTGCTTTCTTCAGGATATCTGTTGGGGGATATTTGGCCCATTTTTGAACGGGCTCCAATGGCATCCCCATAGATTCGGAGATGAGACAGAGGATGCCCATGAAGCACATGGGACCTTTCTCCATCAAAAGACTCCTAATCGATTCATCGTCCAATGGACGTGAATGCAAGTCAGAGTCCTCAGACTCCAGATAGATCGGCCAACCACCTGTGTCACCTTCGACCCGCCGAGGGCGGTTGGGAGTGAGGATGACAGACAGCCTGAGTGGAAGGCCCTTAGCAGGCTGAGACTCCTTGGCAGGAGTCCCAGAAGGAGGCTGCTTAGGTGATGGCTCCACTGGAATTGGTGGAGAGGCCAGTTTTGGCCAAGTCAGGAGGGTCTTTACTGGCTCCGCGGGCGGAGGGATGGTGTCGACCGGCCCCGGAGGAGTCGGCATTGGCCTGGAGGGTAACAGCCAAGTGATGGCTGGCGTGGAAGCCAGGGTCGACTTTGAACCTGCCAACATCAACTGTTGCTACATTAGATCCTTGTGGCATTGACGCAACTTGCATCGAAGCCTCTCCTCATCCGAGGAGGACAAGGAAAAATAATGGTGGTGCCATTTTTTAGAACGCTTATGCGATTTCCTCAGCCTATCGATCGAGGGTGTCCACAACCCAGACCTCTTCCATCAGGGTGGACCGACGGGGGTGCTCAGAGGGGGCCCGGGATACCAGCGGCTCCTCCGGGTCGAGGGCAAGGACCAAGAAGTAGTTCCCAGCAGGCTGGGTCTCCTTAGTAGGTTCAGTCAGGGCCGGAGTCCTGAACAGAGAATTGTTGGCCTCATTGGGTGACAAGGGTCGATGGGGTCAATTATAATTTTAACCGGATCATCATCCCACATCTTAGCCAGCTGGCCTGACAGGGGCACCATGAAGCCAGCAGCCGAGGCCGCAATCTCGACCGAAGTCAGAAGTGAAGATTCCTGGGACTGAGATCTCTCTCTGTCCCAAGAATGGTGTCAATGAGATGTTTCTTCTTGACTACTTTGATTCCTTCTTATGGGAACGGGAGATGTGTGAACCTGACGGGCCCTCCCCTTTGGTCGAGAGAGACTGGCACAACTCTTTGAAGGAGCCAGAGAAGTGGGACGAAGAGGATTGCTTGACGGCCCGAGCCGCCTCCTCCTCGAAGGCCTTCATCTGCTCAAGTTGATCAGTGGACCCCGCGGCCGCAGAGACTACATGACTGACAGCTTTCGATTTGACCAGCGGGTGCCGTTTTTCCGATCAACCGAGCTGCAAACGTGCGAGGAGATCGTCCAACACTGCTGGATGGAATGCGTGACAAAAATCGCAGGTCTGGGTGTCATGGTCATGGCCCAGGCAGTAAAAGCACATGGCTTGCGGGTCAGTCCGAGACATCTGCCCGCAAGGACACTGGCGGTACCCGGGCAAGGACTTGTCCTCCATTGTAGTCGCTATGGCAAATTTATGCTGGAAAACTCGAACAAGATTAATTTTCGACAAGTAATCCAAGGATTGAAGTGCCAGGGCCTACTCAATGTGGGAGTGGTAAGGAGAGAACCTGAATCTTCCAGCGGAAAGGAAGATCTGGGGTCAAGGGGCAGAGCCGAGGTATATACCAACTGGGTGGGTGGGAGGATCCAGCTTTCAGACCATCTGGCAAGATCTAAAGGGGAAAGGAACATGCCAAACAGTGTGGATAGAACAACATATCCACATTCCTAGAACTACTGTTACTGGTGAGTAACCTGTTTTTTGGGATCTTCATTCACCACTGTTCCCTTTACTCCTCCCTTTCCATCCTCCCTCTGCCCTCCCATCACCAGGCTCACTGTACCTCCTTCATATCCAAATACTGGTTTGTTTCCCCTCCATCCTACTTCTGTCTTCTCCCAGCCATCCCATGATTCCTGCTCTCTTCATTCCAAGGATCATTACACTTTCTCTACTCCTCACATCTGCTGCTCTGCTGGACAATCTGCCTTCTATTGATTTCCCTTACTCTGGAACAACCCTTCCTCCCTTGGCTCCTTCAGGCACAAATTGAAACTCCAGCCACACCTCACCTGCTCATGTTACCCTTCCTTCTGACACCCCCTCCCCTGGCCTTATGCAAACCATCCTTCACTGGGTCTCATCTGTCTACTAACTGTACTCCATCACCACCACTACTCTTCCATCTCCACAGGGTTAGGCTTGAGCATGTTTTCTGGTCTCTCATGCGTGTCAATAACCGCACACTGATATTTTCAATTTCTCCTGATGTGGCATCTCATTTTGTGCTGTATCTGTACATTGCTTATTTGTATAATTTTATTTTTCGTACCTAATCATTTTTGCATCAATGTATTTACCAAATGCTGCTCTGTTGACTTGTTTCATGTATTGCACCATGTTTCTGCTGTTCCCATCCCCCGGGTTGCACCTGGAAATGAGCCTCAGTTCAATGCAACTCTCCTGATTACCAATTTTCAAATAAATAAATCTTCCAATATAAAACTGGTCATGTATAAGCTCAATAACAATGAGCCCAGAATTACATGATCCATGCGCCCTCCCCCAAAAAATATTGTTTCTCTCAATTTCGACTGAAACTTCTAAGAATATGTTTTGCCTATTCCCTGCTAAATAATTTTGTAACCAGTTTGTAGTTTCAGGTGACAGGCTGATGCTTATTCAATAATATGCTATGATCTAATGTGTCAAAAGCCTTCAGAGCTATAAATATAGAACCCACCATGAGTCTGTCTTTTAGGGCCTGTTAGATTTCCTCAATTACTTTTAGTACTGCAGTCTCCGTGCTGTGTTTCTCTCCCAAACCTGGTTGATTTAAACTGATTAAATCACTTACATTCGAAAAAACGTTCACGTGAGTTGCCACTAATAATCTTTCAAGTATTCTTTTTTTATATATATACTTCTTTTATTGTGCAATTTATACAGTGCACAAACAATTCACAGTTGATTAGAGGTAATTCCACATTAAAATGACTACAATATCAGTAAAGAGCCTCAGCTCCATTATATCTGGAACCTAGGCAGTCATTAAATTTTATACAGCTGTATTACAGATGCAAGGTATTAACAAGAAACTTGCATAACTAGAAACAAAAACAAAAACTGTCAGCTACTGTCGTTTGGTCAAATTAATATAATGCTGTTAGTAAGATAGATTCTATCATTTTATTTATCCTATATGGATATGTTTTTGTGTTGCTGGGTTTTTTTCCCTTTAGAAGCTAGAGCTTGGCAGGGGGCTTAGATAACATAGAAACATAGAATTTGACGGCAGATAAGGACCGCTTGGACCACCCAGTCTGCCCATTTCCCTACCTACTGGATAAGCTGCAGATCCTAGTTAACTAGCAGCCTACTTCTTCCTACCCCCCAAGAATTGCCTTATGACTATCCCATGCATGCTTGAATTCCACCACTGATTTTACTCCACAATTTCTCCGAAGGCCGCTCCATGCATCCACAACCTCTCTGTGAAAAATACTCCTTAAATTACCTCTGAGCCGCCCCCTCTATCTTCAAATTGTGCCTCTTGTTCTTGCACACCTCTTTTTTTGAAAGATGCTACCCTCTTGGACTTTGTTGATTCCCTTGAGATACTTGAAAGTTTCTATCATGTCCCCCCCTCTCCCTCCTTTCCTCGAGGCTATACATATTAAGCTCCTTAAGATTCATTAAAATTAAGTTATTACCAGCAGCTATCTCACAGGGAGGCAGCATCCCAACTCACACCCCAAGATAAAGAGCCGGGGGGGGCCCCCCCAAGTCCAATTTTATACTTTCCCACAGATCCAAACCTAGATCATCTGTTCAGTTGCCTCCTGGTCCATCGGTTTTGATACGTTGCAGATCTGTTGTGCAGATTGTGTTAACTGCTCAAATTGTTGTATATAATTTATGATGGTCTGCCATTCTAACAGTGTAGGGGGATCTGGAAGCAGCCATTTCTTAGTAATTGATTTATAGGCCACAGCTAGACATATAGACCAAAAGTAAGTGGTATCCTTTTCTCTGAGTTTTAGGGGTATACCCAGTAAAAGGTTCTGGGGAGACAAAGGTTCCTGTATAGAAAGCAGTTGACTATCTGGTGGATAACTGCCTGCCAGAATGGGGTAATTTTAGGGCAAAAGAGAAACACATGAGCATGAGAGGCATCAACTGCTCCATACTGCCTCAAACATCTTGAGGAAGCTGCTGGGTTACGTCTTGGTAAAAATTGAGGCACAAGAAAATACCTTGTGCGTACCTTCCAAACATACTCCTTCCAGCTGGGGGACAAAGTTGTAGACCAAGTAGACTGCCATACCCTCTGCCAGGCCGGCTGGAGGAGCGGGCGGCCCAGGTCCTTCTCCCATCTATGTTTTATTAGGTCAGTAAAGTGATTTTGATAAGTATTCAGAAACTTATATAGCAAAGATATAGCATGACCACTTTCAGTGGCTGTCCAGATATGGGTAAAAGGACTGTCTTCCTCCTGTAATGATCTAGAGGTTTGAATCTTTATCTGTGTGTTGACTCAGTCCCTGATCTGTAAGTAGTACGTATAGTCTCTTGGACCCAGCCAAACCTTACCTGTGCTTCTGTGAATGTAAGCATGGTTGTGTAGCGAGGTATTTGCCAGGGTGCCACAAACCCGTGGGAGGCCTGGGAGGAGTACCATTTATATTCCTGTGCTGGAGGGAATGCAGGGTTCTTGGAGAACCGGACATATTTCCAAATATGGCTGGTAAATCATTTTTGAGGGTAGACTCTCCTCCAACCCTCAAGGATTGAACCTGTGCTATCAGTGAGTGCATCCTGGAGTTGTCTCATTTGGGGTGGGGCAAAAAGGGCTGCTGACAGGGGGGCCGATAAGGGTCTGCTAACATTGATTTGTTTCCAATGTGCTAGGTAGTAACTGTTTCCAAAAAAAGAAGGGCCAGTCGCATTTGGGAAGCATTCCAATAGTAGCGTAAGTTAGGGAATGCAATTCCACCAAGATTTTTAGGAAGCATTAATAATTGAGATTTAAGTCTAGGCCTTTTCCCCTGCCACAGGATGTCCAGAAAGGCCCATTGCCACTTATGTAGAGATTGTGCTGGTACCACACAGGGCACTGATTGAAACAGGTAAAGTAACCTGGGTAGGGCATTCATTTTAAGGGCTTGATTTCTAGCATAAAAAGATAAGGGTATGACTGTCCATCATTTGAGATCCATTTTAAAGGTCTTTATTAGGGGGTCATAGTTCAGTTTAAATAATAACTTAAGGTCACAAGGGATGTTGACCCCTAAGTAGCTAATTGCTTGGGAGTCTCATTTAAATTTAAAAAATGTCCTGATCTGTGCTGTAGGGGAGTAGTTAAAGGCCAAAAGATCAGTTTTGTTAGTATTTAATGAGTACCCAGCTAGGGAAGAAAATAGTTTAAGCTTTTGGAATAAGTTGGGGAAGGAGATGTCTGGGTTAGTTAAGTATATTAGTACGTTGTTTGCAAATAATGATACTGTATATTATGCTCTAATCCAGCCATGTGAACTCCAGGGAGATTGGGATCCTGTCTGATCAAATACACCAGGGGTTCAATATAAAAGGCAAAAAGAAGAGGGGAAATAGGGCATCCCTGCCTGATTCCTCTATGTAGGGCAAACTTGTGGGACAGGTGGCCATTAGACCTAATATATGCTTGGGGGCTGTGGTAAAATTTAAATAAAAATGTATAAATTGGTTTGGGATATGAAAAGCTGTTAGAACTTCCTTTAAGAAGGGCCAATGAACCATATCAAATGCTTTTTCGCATCTAGGCTAAGGAGTAGTGAAGGGTTTTTGATTTTTGAATATGCCCAATCAGATATATAGTTCTTCTAATAGTATCTTGGGCTTGGCGGCCTAGAATAAAATCAGATTGATCCTGATGTATTAAAGCAGGAGCTAACTTTGCTAGTCTATGGTCTAATATAGATACCATAATTTTGTAATCTGTGTTTAAAATAAATAAGGAATGATAGGAACCAGGCAAGGAGTGGTCTTTACCAGGTTTTGGAATTACTGAAATAATGGCATATTGCCGGGGGGGGGGGGGATAGGGTTTTTGGGTAGGGCCATATTCGCGAACAAACGGTGTAGGAGGGGAACAGTATCCTGCTTAAAGATTTTATAAAATTCCCCTGGTAATCCATCATTTCCAGGATTAATTAGTTTTAAGATTACCTATTTCTGATTCTATTCCCCTGACCATAATTGGGGCAAGTAATGTTCCTGCAAGAGTTTTTGGTAGGGTAGGAAGATTTAAGGAAAGTACAGGTTTGTTCCGTGGGGGGTTGTGGTTGAGGTGCAGTATAAAGCTCAGAATAGTATTTAATGAATATATCCGATATGGCATTTATAGTATGTTGGGGGGGGTCTTTGAGAGAGGGCCTCGACGTGGTAATCATGGCCCTAGCCTGCTGTATTCTTAACCGCCCAGCCAAAAGTTTTAGTGAGCGAGGACCTCCTTCATAGTATTTTTGTCTAAGAAACAACAGCTTCTGCTCCACGTAATAGTCTAGCAGGGAGTTAGGGTCCTGCTACAGGATCTTTAACTGTTTAGTGGCAGTAGCAGTTACCTTTATATTTTGTTGCTCTTCTACGGTTTTTATTTGAGTAAGTAACAAGTTTATTTTCTGATCTCTAAGGGCTTTTTTCTGTGCTGCAATGGCAATAAATTTACCTCTACAAATAGCCTTGATTGTATCCCACAGTGTGGATATGTCTGTCTTCTGCATGTCATTATCTAATACAGCTTGCTTAATTGTGTCTTTGATTTCTTGGATTATTTCTTTGTCCCTAAGAAGGGATATATTCAGCCTCCACACTGTGGACTTCTGAAAGTGATTATTTATAAAACGAAGATATTGTGGAGCATGGTCCGCAAGGACGAAATCCCCCTGCCAAGCCCTTTGGGGCACATGAGCATGTTCCTGTGACACTAGGAGGTAGTCAATGGAGGAATAGTTTTGGTGAGGTTGTGAAAAACAGGTATGGTGAGTACCTGAACCATTAAGATACGTACCTCCATACGTCAACCAAACCAAAATCTTTAAGCAATTTGACCAATTCCCTAGCTTTCTTAGTTACCTTATTATGGTGTGATACAGGTTCGTACATCTGACTCAGATTCAGATTGAAATCACCCCCATAGATAATAGGCCCCCTCAGCCCACTGCATTAGTAATAGCAAAATCAATCTATAGGTGGAAAGATCAGAATTAGGAGGAAAGTACATTGAAGCCTTGGTGATAGCTTTCCCATTTAAATTCCCCTTTAGCAGGATGTACCGGCCATCTTTATCAATTATTTGGTCTGTGGCCTGAAAAGGAACCCTCGATGGAATTAAAATAACTGTGCCCCTTCTTCGGCCACTTTTATAAGAGGAGGCATAGACCTGGTTGAACCCCAAACGTTCGAACTTTCAGTGTTCAGCACTAGAGAGATGTGTTTCTTGGAGCAACAAAATATCAGCTCCGGCTCATTTTAGTGAAGACAGAATCTTCGAGCATTTAATGGGGCCAGACAGCCCATGTACATTGTAAGTACAAAATGTGTAACTCATTTTAACAACATTTTAAGTTGTACAGCTGATAAAATCCCTTGTCCCCTGTAAAATAATGCCCTATAATTCAGCAGATTTTGCAGTAAAACAAATGTACACCGCACCTACATATTTTAAACTTCGGTATCTCATCTAAACAGAAAATGTGTAGACAGGCTGACAGTAACAATGAAAAACTAGGTGGTGCCAACTGGGCACCAAACTTTATACCTTGCAGTGGCTTCCAAGGTAGGAGGTCTACTATAGCAAGTGACCTCTGCACCCACCTTGGTGTTAACTTTGGCGGGCCAAAGAGGGCATAACTCCTCCTGGGCGGGAGGACCTCTTCCAAGGTCAAAGTATTATTGGACCCTTCAAACATAGTAATTTGTGGCTTAATATACCTTTAAGCCCGATCCGCTAAATATAACAAGCTCAAACTGTAAAAGAGAGGGTATTTCTTCTAAGTCGTTACCTGGGGGAGGGGTATAGATTAAACAGATGGAACTTCATCCAAACTTTTTATGTAATCCCCATGATCATTCTGACTGTCGGCCCCAACCCTCCCTTCAAACTGTTCAAACTTTTAGATGTTACAAATCAAACAAGTTGATTGCTGATTTAAAACAAAGCCCATAAAAAAGTAATGAAAGGAAGTAATTTCAGTACTGTTCAGTAAGCGTGAAATGAAACAGAAGGCTCTGAACCATCTTAACACTTCGGGCCTGTTTTAACTGGGCCTTGTCATTGCATCATCATGGATCTGCGTAGTGCATCTAGATGAGGAAGGCAGGCTCCCTCAAACAGTGTTCAGAGTTACTCACTGTGCAGCATCATATGGACAAATCTCCAAGGAATAATGCTCAGGACAGCCTTCCATTTGTAGGAGGTCTCGATTGGAGATGCCAGGGAGCTTTTTAAGTAAGTCCTGGAAGAGGGAGATGATCTCTGAGCTTGTAGACATGGTTGGGAGTTTATTCCCTTTTGCTGATACAATTTGCCAGGTCCTGTCTTGATCCCCGTCGCTTCTGGTCCACTCTCATCGACTGTTCTGGAACTTCAATGCCCTTTTTCATTATGGCCTGTCGCGCCTCTTGAAAATTACTGTAGACCTCTGTGCCTTCCTTCCAAAAGACACGACGTCTGGAGGGATACGGTGTTTGAATACGTAGATTTTCAGCACAAAGTATCTTGCTAAGGGGGGCATACTCTTGATGCTGTTTCTGAATATCAGGAGGGTAGTCATGGCCGGAAAAAAGGCAAGAGTCTAGGTATATGACCTCCCGTTGCTGCCAGGCTCACTTTAAAATATCTTCTTTAGTTTTATAACTGTGAAATTTAATGATCACCAAGCATGGTCTGGCTGCTTGATCCTTAGGTTTTGGTATCCAGGCACAGTACGCTCTCTGTTTTTAATTTGTAACCCTGGGGGAGGTTTAGTACATCACAAAGCATGTCGGCCAGAAAGTCAGACATTTAGCCTTCCTCTACACCCTCTTTCAAGCCATATAGGTGCAGATTGTCCCTCCTTGACCTGCTCTCTAGGTCTAAGTATTTCTGCTCAGTGGTAATTGCATGTAGGCATAACGCTAAGACCGTGTGGCCGATATGCTGTAGGCCATCCTCTGTGGTGCCAATTCAGTCTTCAGCCTCCTGCAGTTGGGTCTCCACCTGCAACAGCTTCTGGTTTAATTGTTTGAATTCAGTTTTATTTTCTACCTGCATATCCTTAATTTCTTACTTCGAGAGGTTTCCTTCAGTAGGTCATCACATATAGGACTGGCGCCACCTGGTGTCGTGCTGCATGGCAAACTTTTCTAGCAATACCTGACAGGGGACCGCCCACCCGATGTCACATGACCGACGTCAGCGTGACTGTATATAGGGGACGGTCCCCACGCCCGCCCATCAGTTCTTTCCCGCCGTCGCCTTGTGTCAGTCGCATTGCAAACTTCCATTAGCGATCATCGTGAATGTTTCTTGCATGGTTTTTTTCATCACTTTTTTGACTTGTTCCTTGATGTCTTCACCCAAGAAGAAATGCTTGTCTTGTTGCACGCAGATCTCGCACAAAGACGGTCACCTCAAGTGCGTCCTCTGTTTAGTCCTGGACCATCCTGTTTCCTCCTGCCCTGAGAGCCAGACCTTCAATCAGGCCACAAAGAAAAGAAGACATCAGGCTTTGGAGGCCCATCTTTTAAAAGCCCACATGGCTTCCATTGAAAAGAAGATGGACCGGTTAAGAGAGTTCTTGGCTGAAAAATCTTCTCCTTCTAAGAAGTATAAGGAGAAATCCAGGGATCGGGAGCGCTCTGCAGATGATGCGCGGCCCTTGACGAGTAAGGCCCAGCCGCCACCCAGAAGATCGGACTGTAGGTCTGGTAAGACCGCAGCGGGTCAGCCAGTCATCAGCTCCTTCAATGAACGCACTGCCTCAGCTGATAAGTTGGCTCCCGGCCCCTCTGGGGACCGTGCTGCAGCCAGTAAGCTGACTACCCAGACTGTGGGTACTCGCTCGGCACTGGTCGATAAGCCAGTCGGGGGCTCTATCCCTGCCCACCCGACTCCACCCACTAAAATGGCCATCCCTGATGGTCACACGGGTGTGGTTCCCCCATCGGAGCCTAATGGCGCCTCACCCAACGTCTGGCGGAACCAGAGGGAGAAAGCCCCTCTACCTCCTCTTCCCTCACCTGTACCCCTTCCCTTCTCCAGCGGGTACTTCTGGCGATGATACCAGAGAACTTCTCAACATAGTCGACACTTTGCGGTCAGCTCCGTGTTCCCCTCTTGGGGTCAAGGAGGAGGAGGCTCTTCCTCAGCCAGCAGACCTTACTGTGGAGGCCCCTCCTCCACCTTCGGGTGGGATTCCTGTGCCCCCTCCAACGCCAGATGTCCCGATGACAGTCCCGCAGCCTGGACAGGTCGACTGGCCTCAGCCTTTAGCCCCAACGCCAGATTAGGTCCCACCACCAGGGCCCCTTCATTCAGCCCTGACGCCAGCCCCATCGACGCTGGATCCCCTTCCAGCACCAAATCGGGTGGTGCCAGTCCTGACATCGGTTCCCCTGACATGGGCTGTCCCGACGCCGGACTCTCAGCTGATATATACAACAGCAGGTCTGACATGGGTACCCCCGCCGCCGGATCTGACAACAAGGATTTACTCTAGACCCCGAACTGTCCCGCATTACCCACAGGGGTTTCCTGGGGACCACTACCCAGTGGATCCCCCTCCTGACTGGAGTCATTTTGGACAGTTCTACCCTGGGTTTAATCCCTACTCTACTTATCAGGGATTCCAGGGTTACCACCCTCCACCAGTTATTCCTCCTCCTCCCCTTCAGCCTCTGCCTACTCACCACCCCCCTCCTCCGGTTGCTCCAGATTTCAAGGCTCTAGTTCAGTCTTGGTGGCAGGGGGCACGGTTAGAGTTGGTCTCGGACCTGGAGACTAGGCTCCCACACCCACGGTCTCCCAGGTCCCCTTCCCCGAGCAGTTCCTCTATTGCTACTGTGCATGTCTCAGGGAAGACTCATCAGGATATTTCACTTCCCAATACCTGACACCGTCCTGTCGAGGAGGTGGATGAAGACGATAGCTCAGAGGGGGCTGACGACTCTTCAGAGGAGGTCCCGGAGGAGCCTGAGGACCCAAAAGGCAAGGTTTCCCTAAAATCTCCACCAGAGGACCCTGCCTTTTCAGACCTTCTGAGGTACATGAAGGATTATTTCGACTGGGAGTCTGAGGATCAGGACCCCAGGAGACAGAGGCTTGCAGAACATCTCGACCTAGAGTCTCTGTCCCTGGTTCCCATTCCTCCTTGGATGGCACCTCACCAAGACCTCACCACTACCATCTGACAAATGCCTCATTCCCTCCTGGCTGTCCCCAAATGGGTGGACAGACTTTACCAGGTGCCGAAGGATGCCCCGTTCCTGAAGGCTCATCCCAAGGCTGACTCTGTGGTCATCTCTGCGGCTCATGATCGCTCCTCAGCACCAAAGCACATCAGCATCTCTCCTCCGGGCAAAGAGTTGAGGCAGATGGACCAGTTCAGGAGAAAGATTTATGCGTCGGCCACATGTGCGCCCTCTGGGCCCTTAACTATGTGGTCCACATGGTGTCCCACCAAAAGGCTACCTTGGCCATGCTGGAAGCGCAAGTCCAGTCCATGGACCCTCTGCCTTTAAAGGAGGAACTTGCCAAGGATCTTCACCTCTCCAAAGTCTCGTGTAGGCACACCATACGCACCACTTATGACTCTGTCGATTCGGTGGCATGTACTGTGCAACTGTCATTGCCCTTAGATGGCATTCCTGGCTTTGCCTCTCTGGACTTGCCAATGAGGTCCAGTCAGCAATTCAGGACATCCCCTTTAGGGGGCTCGGTGCTCTTTGGTGGGGACACCAAAGACATTATCACAGACCTACAGGACAGGGGCCTTGCCCTTAGGTCTGTGAGGTCAATGTACCGATTGGGTACCCAGCAGCAGCAGCCCTTTCAGAAAAGGACCTGGAGGCAGAGAAAGAACGCTCCAGCGTGCTGCCAGGGGAAGCATAAGGCACGGGTACAGCAACACCTCCTGCCTCCAAAAATCAGAGATGTTCAGGGGGTCCTCCCCCTGAATGCCCCACCACTTCTTGACTCCTCATCCCCACTGGCTCCTCAGTCTCTTGACCGGGAGCAGGTGGGGGGGGGAGGTTCACCCGCCACGTGCAGGAGTGGAGGGCAGTCACCTCCAATGAATGGGTCATGCAACTAGTGTTCATCGGACACACAATAGAGTTTCTGGAAATTCCCCCGGAAACTCCACCAAAGAAGTCCTCTTACTCGCGGGATCAGGCCCTCCTCATTCACGAAGAGGTAAACTCACTTTTACTCAAGGAAGCAATAGAGCACGTTCCTCTCTGGAAAAGGGGAAAGGTGTTTTACTTCCATTTTTTCCTGGTTCCAAAAAAGACAGGGGACTTCAGACCCATACTCGACTTAAGTCAGCTAAATCAGTTTGTCAAGTACAAAAAATTTCAGATGCTGACATTCCAGAGCCTCCTCCCACTCCTTATGGAGAACCACTAGCTCTGTGCTCTGGATGTGCAGGATGCCTACCTCCACATCCCCATCTTCCCCAGGCACCATCAGTTCCTGCGCTTTCATTTCCAGGGGGAGCACTTTCAGTTTTGGGCGCTCCCTTTTGGTCTGTCCTCGGCACCACGGGTCTTAACCAAGTGCCCGGCGGTGGTCGCGGCCTTTTTGCGCTGCAGGAATATTGTGGTTTTCCCTTACTTGGATGACTGGAAGATTTCAGCCCCGTCCAGGGATTCTTTACTAGAGGCTCTTGCCTTCACCCTGGACCTCTTCAACAGACGAGGGATCACAGTCAGTGTTCCCAAGTCCTCCCTCAGGCCTACCCAGAGACTTCAAGTTTATTGGGGCAGTCCTGGATACAGTCCAGTGCAGAGTCTTTCTTCCTCCAGACAGGGTGGAGACACTTCTCTGTCAGGCCTCCAAAGTGTCTTCTCTCAGGACCATAGAAACATAGACTTTGACGGCAGATAAGGACCGCTAGGCCCATCTAGTCTGCCCATTTCCCTACCTACAGGATAGGCCGCAGATCCTAGTTAACCAACAGCCTATTTCTTCCTACCCCCCACAAGAATTGCCTTATGTCTGTCTTCATTCTGAATGAATTCTCCCACAGTTTTAGACCCCACAACCTCCTCAGGAAGGCTGTTCCATGCATCCACTACCCTCTCTGTGAAATAATACTTCCTCACATTGCCCCTGAACCACCCTCCTTCTATCTTTAAATTGTGTCCCCTTGTTCTTGCAAGTCTCTTTTTCTGAAAAATGCTACCCTCTTGGACTTTGTTGATTCCACTGGGTGCACTTAAAGTTTCTATCATGTCCCCTCTCCTTCTTTCCTCAAGGGTATACATATTAAGCTCCTTTAGTCTCTCCTCATACGGCTTCTCTTGCAGACCCTGCACCATTTTAGTTGCCCTCCTCTGGACTGCCTCTATCCTGTCTATGTCCTTGCGGAGATGGGGTCTCCAGAACTGGACACAGTACTCCAGATGGGGTCTCACCATCTGTCTGTACAGAGGGATAACAACTTCCTGTTTTCTGCTGCTGATGCCTCTCCCTATACATCCCAGTATACCCCCAGCCCTTCCTACTGCCTTCTCGCATTGCTTGCTAACCTTAACGTCATCTGATATGATTACCCCCAGGTCCCTTTCCTTTTTTGTTGTTGTTACTACCTCCCCACCCATTGTGTATTCTTCCCTGGGTTCTTGTTTCCCAGGTGCATTATTTTCCACTTCTTTGCATTGAATCCTAGCTGCCATACTTCTGACCATTCCTCCAACCTTGCCAAGTCCCTTTTCATCCTTTCCACTCCTCCTTGTGTATCAACCCTGTTGCAGATTTTTGTGTCATCTGCAAAAGGCATACTTTTCCTTCCAGTCCTCTGCAATGTCACTGATGAAGACATTAAAAGGACTGGACAATACTGAACCCTGCGGTGCCCACTAGTAACCCCCTTTCTTCAGAATGGACTCCATTTACAATTACCTTCTGTGTCCTGTTGTCCAGCCAATGTTTACCAGGCTACCACCCTGGGTCCACTCCCAGGCTGGTTAATTTGACTATTAATCTTTTGTGTGGGACTGTGTCAAATGCCTTGCTAAAGTCTAGGTAGGCCATGTCCACAGCCCCTCTCTGGTCTACTACTTTGGTCACCCAGTCAAAGAAATCTATTAGATTCATCTGACATGACCTTCCCGCTGTGAACCCATGCTGCCTTGGGTCCTGTGCTCCACTGGCCTCTAGGTACTCAACTATTCTTTCCTTCAGAAGTGACTCCATCACTTTCCCTACCACAGAGGTCAGACTGACAGGTCTGTAGTTTCCTGCCTCTGTCTTGGACCCACTTTTGTGAAGGGGAATCACATCCGCCTTCCTCCAGTCCTCGGGTACCACACCATCCTCCCATGATTTATTAAAGAGTAGCCAGTGGTTTCACTAGTTCCTCCTTTAATTCTTTTTAGAATTCTGGGTGAATTCCATCAGGACCCATTGCTTTGTCCACCTTCAGTTTTAGGAGTTCTTGCAGAACCCTTTCTTCTGTGAAAGACTGGGATCGACCCTTATCAAGAGTGCTTCTGTTAATTGGATTAGGCACTTCCCCTCCTCTTTGTGAATACTGAGCAGAAATATTCGTTCAGTATTCCTGCTTTTTCACTGTCCCCCTCTGCCCACCCACTGTTCATTCTATTCAGCCTCACTATCCCTCCCTTTGTCTTTCTACGCTCGCTGATGTACCTATAAAAGGTTTTATCCCCCTTCTTAACTGAGTTGGCTATCTTTTCCTCAGTTTGGGCCTTTGCTATTCTGACTTCCCTCCCTGCTTCCTTCTGCCTTAACTGGTACAGCTCTCTGTCCTGCTCCTTCTGTGTTTCCTTATACTTCGGAATGCTATCCTTTTCTTCCTGACTTTCACAGCCACCTCTTTTGAGAACCATAGTGGCTTTTTCTTTCGTTTGATTTGTTTATTTGCTTCACACAAAGGCTTGTTGCCTCTGTGATGGCAGTTTGATAATTCCCCATTGTTGCTCCACACCTCCTTCTAGCCTGTTTGCTAGTGCTTTCTGAGGCACTCTCCCATCTTGCCAAAGTCAGCCCTCCTAAAGTCCAGTACCCTCACTTTTGTATGGCTTGACTCTGTAGCTGAGTTTAACGTGAACCACACTGTTTGATGGTCACTTGTCCCCAGATGGCAACCCACTTCTAGATCTGAGATCCTCTCACTGTCCCCGTTTGAGAGTACGAGGTCTAAGATTGCTCCCTCACGAGTGGGTTCCGAAACTAGCTGTCTAATGCCTGCCACCTGTGGGGCATCAAGAATTGCCCTGCTCTTGGATGTGGCTGCAGCAAATGTGCTCCAGTTAACATCTGGCATATTCAGGTCTCCCATCAACAGTATCTCCCCTTTCTCTGCCATTCTAAGAATACCTTCTATCATATCCTTGTCCATTCCTTCCCCCTGACATGGGGGTCTGTACACAACCCCTGTGCGGACTGTGGTACCCTTTCCAGTCTCCAAGGTGACCCACAGTGCCTCCTCTCCTCCCTGTTTACTCTTTGTTCAGTTGCTTTTATCCTTCCTTTACATAGAGAGCTACTCCTCCCCTCTTCTCCCTGTCTGTCTCTCCTGTAGGTTATGTGCCCTGGTATGTTAACATCCCAGTCATGGTTCTCTGTGTACCATGTTTCTGTGACTGCTATGATATCCAGGCATCCCTCTTCCATTAAGGCCATCAGCTCAGGGAGCTTGTTGCCCAGACTACAGGCATTGGTACTCATTACCCTCCATTTCCTGATGGCCTTACTCCCTTTTGCCCCATCCCAACTTGGGAGGTTCTGGGCCTGATGGCGGCCTCCATCACGACCGTTCCCCTGGCAAGGCTTCACATGAGGGTCACTCAGTGGTCATTGTGCAGGGGTCAATCTTAACATTGTTTTACTAGCCCAAACAGTAGTGCAAATTGACCAGGGCTAGTGCAGCTAACTCTCACTTGCCCATCTTGACCAGTGCAGATTTTCATGGCTGTTAATGAAATTAAAAAAGTGTCTACTTTAGCATTCTCTAATTCTCATGCTAATCTCTCTTAATGTTCCAGATAGCCAGATGTGATTAACAGCTCATTAAGAGCTGCAATTATCTGGCAGTTCAAGAGAGGGATCCCACAAAAGACTCGGTGTGAGTCATTATCACTCCACTGCTAAGACTTTCAGCTAGTCTTCAGGGCGTGATCAAGGGTAGCGTGCTGTTAAATCACCAGGTTCCAGTTTTCTGAATGTGTCTATGTCTAACAATTTGTCCAGTATTATTAAGACCAGTGCCCCTCATTTCTCTACATTTTGAGTGTTTGTATCCAACATTTCAGTGACAAAATGCAAAGTGGTATACAGGATCTGCCCTGCAGGTGGTGGGTTTTATTCCAGCCTCACTATAACATCCCTCTCCCCTCCAAATCCCTTAACTCTGTTCTTTCCCTGGACACCACAGCAGACCAGACTCTGAAGTGACCATCCATAGATCCATAGCTGCCATTACTGGCAAGTGTAGGCGGTTCCCAGCTCTTCTAAATGGACCATGCCAGCCATCACCATCCATACAGTTCCACTCTTATCCCACTCAGCATGTCCTTTCAGCCTAAAAACAAAACTTTGGATAATGTATGGTACAAAAATAAACCTTGATAAAATACATAATTTGAAACCTTGAAATAGGCATTCCTGGGATGCATAGATCATCCTATACAGAAATAGGGATAGTATAGCATTATGCCTGTTTATTGTTTCCCCTGGGCTGATGAAAGGACAATGTTTAAGAAAAATATGTTATTGTTGGGGAAAAGCATATTAAAATCAAAGCTTTTACAAATAAAATGTCAGTTTTCTCTTTCCCAAGCCCCTTAGGGTTGTCTAGCCCCCACCCCAAAGAAACCTTAAATGTGTTCCTGGCTCACTTGAGACTGTACAAAAACTTTCAGAAGCGCAGGTCTCCGGTTGACTATAGGATGGGGGCTGAGAGTGTTTTTATCTGCCTGACTCTGTTCATTGCCCTGTAGGTGGTGGTGACAGTGTGGTGAGGTGCATGATGATGTCAGCTATTGTGTGCACAGAGCTAGGACTGCTTGATTGAACATTTGCTGTTGTGATGTCCTCTCTCTGTTTGGTGTGTGTGGGGGGGCAGGAAGAGGAAGAGAGGAGGCCATGGTACAAAACAATGGGGGGCTCACTGTCTGCGATGGCATTGTAGTCTTTTTTTTCTGCTGTGGAGCTGGAAACAATGTGGGAGCAGTATATATGTGCAATAATCAGAGTATTTCTTGGCTTTGCTTTCATTGTTTCCTGTATAAGTGATCAAAATTTACCATTGTAATTAAGGGTTAGTGCAACCATCTGTGGGCTAGTGCAATTTTGAATCAACTTAAGGTTAAGGTTGACCCCTGTCCTTGTGGGTGCAGTGAGATCAGGTCTTGGATGACCTGGACCACCTGGTACTGGTCTCCTCAGCAGTTCAGAAAGAGTTTTATTGGTGGATGGATTCTCTCAATGTTTCCTTGGGGCTTCCCTTCCGGAGCCCGGCACCCTACGCCTTCCCTCCATTTCCCATTCTGCAGAGGGTCCTTCTCAAGCTTCAGGTGGAGAGGGAAAAGATGATCCTCATCGCTCCTCTCTGGCCAAGACAGATCTGGTTCCCGCTGCTGCAACAGCTCTCCAGGGAACCACCGGTTCCACTTCCAGTGACTCATGACCTCCTGACCCAGGATCAAGGTTGATTGTTACATCCGGGGCTCAGGACCCTGCATCTCCATGCGTGGTTCATGCAGACATAGTGATCTCTCACTTCAGAGTCTCCTCCCGGGTTGCTCAAGTCCTCATTGAGGCCAGAAAACCCTCTATTCATTTCACTTATGCCGTGAAGTGGAAACGGTTTTCTATCTGGGCGATCACTAAGGGTTGGAACTCCTTCTCTTGTTCTGCCCTGCAAGTCATGGAATACCTCCTTCACTTGTCAGTCTTTCGTACTCTTCTTTGAAGGTCCATATCCGCAGTTCAACTCCTCCTTGGGACTTGAACTTCATCTTGGAAAAGCTCACCCTTCCTCCTTTCAAGCCAGCTATGAGCTGTGATTTGCGCTTCCTTTCCTGGAAGATGCTTTTTCTCATGGCTATCACTTCAGCACGAAGGATTTTGGAGCTTCACGCTCTAGTCTGCAAGGAGCCCTATCTGATTTTCCAGAGGGACCAGGCAGTCCTCAGAACGCATCTGAAGTTTCTTCCCATGGTGGTGTCAGAAGCCATGCTGAATCGGTCAGCAGAGCTTCCCATGTATTACCCATCCCCCTCTAACAGAGGTGAGGCACTCCTTCATACGATGGATGTTCGAAAGATTCTCCGGTGTTACACTCACTGGACCAAAGAATTCCGTACCTGCAACCAGCTATTCATTTCCTTTGCCCCTAGATCGAAGGGAAAACCAGTTTCTAAGCAGGGCCTGTCCAAATGGTTAGGTAACTGCATTAGGTTCTGTTACCAGAAGTACGAAAAGCCTCTGCCGGGTCCCGTTAGAGGTCATTCTACTAGGGGCATGGCTGCCCCGCAGCCTTCTTGCATAACGTTTCTGTGGCCGACATTTGTGCTGCTGCTACTTGGTGTTCTGTCCATACCTTTACCAAACATTACAGTCTGGACATCGCTTCTAGGCGGAGGGTTGGCTTCGGCCTAGCCATCTTGCAGGGCCTTCTGTCCTCAGCTGGGTCCATTCTGGATTCCATTTTTTTCTGTTGGAGTTAGTTCTCCTCCTCCCTAGTTTCTCTCTGTCTCTCCTTGGAGGGACTGCTTGGGAATCTGCCCTATAAGTGATGACCTACTGAAGGAACCCTCTCGAAGTAAGATAGTACAGTTACATAGGAACTTACTGTAACAGTAGATCTTCGAGAGAGGTTTCTTCAGTAGGTCATATATAGGACTCCGTAACTGTACTTTCCCTCATCAGCGATTCAAATCTAGATCAAGAAAGTTGCTCAGTCTCCTCGTTGGTATTATAAGTCAGGGCTGAGTTGTTATGGTGCATGGCAGCAGTAGGGCCCCGTGAAGGAGAATTTTGCCTTGAGCCATGAGTTTCTTTTTCACCCCGCGGCTACAAAGCACAGTTTCTAGACCCTCTATCCCTCTGCAATCCTCTGGATGCCATTTTGACCTTTTTCTTGAACTTTTAATGATATTTAGGGAGGATTAATTTGCAATTCAGGCGGAGCGGCTCTCTTAGCTGCTTATTGGAGCCATGCCGGAACCGGAAGTCTCATCTTTCAAGTATTCTGAATATGAATGAAGTAAAGAAATTGGTCTGGAAACTGATATTTCATTTTTTGAGCCCGATTTAAATATGAGAATGACTTTTGCATTTTTCCAAACTTTAGGGTACTCACCAGTTTTTGAAGATACTGTATGTTGAACAGTGCCACAATCGGGTATGCAGTAATAGGTGCAGCATATTCTAGATGCCTACTAAAGATATTATCGAAGCCGGTTGATTTAGTCTCTCCTGTTTTTAGTAATTCAGTCATCACTTCTCCCACTTCTATTTTTGAAATATAAATGCTTTTATTAAATTTAGATAATTAAAATTTGGGATGTTGTATACACATGCCCTACTCTATGGTTTACCTTGCACATCTCACTGCCCTTACCTAATAAAAAAAATCATCAGTACTGTTAGCCACCTCACTACCAACAACCAAAGTCTCTCCCTTGATTTTAAATGTTTTAGAAAGACCATTGGGTCTCAAGTACTGTAGTATACACGTTAACTTCCAAAAATCCCTCGGCTGCAAATGTTTATTTTCGAATGCTTCTCTTTAATAACGTGACTTTGTTTGCCTACTTCTCTAAAAATCTATTTCACGACTCCTTGAAGGCACCTATGTTCCTCTGCATATTTATTTCTTTGCCTTTTTCCATAATTTATTCCTCTTATTTTTCGGTTTGTATAACTTGCAAACATATCATAGAGCATTATTATATTTCACGTACTGTTTTTTTCAGTAGGGCATGTCTATCGCACACCTTTTGGAACTCTGTTTGAAAATAATTCCATGCTTCTTCTATGGTTGGGATAAGATTAAATCTATTCCTATCAGTTGCCTCTATGCCCAGCATAAAGGAGGTATAATAAACTCCTGCTCTCTATCCGCTCGTCCCCCACCCACCTGGCTTTTAAACAGAGGCCCAGATATTCAAAAGAGTTGAGCCAAGCACAATAGGGTTGCGCCTGCGCAAGTCCAAAATTGCGCTATTCTGCGATATTCAGCAGGAGGCAGTTGCACCCCCGAAATCATGCTGAGCAACAGCGCAATGATAATGAAGGCCTGCGCAACCGAAGGGGGAGGAACCATGCATAAATGGCGCAGTGTGATATTCAAAGACTTGCGCCATGCACAATAGTGGAGCAAGCGGAAGTTGCACCATAGTGGAAATGAGCCAAAATAAAAAGGAGCAAGGAAGAGGTGCAAGAACGCTACAGGGAAGCCACATGTGTCAGAGGCAGAGGCAGACAGACAGGGCAGGAGGCACAAACAGGGCAGGCCAGGGAAAGGTCACTCTGAACAGCCAGGCACAGGGAAGATGTGGGGAGCCACACAGCACAGAGGCCAGCACAGGCAGGTGTACCCGGTGCAGGGGAGGTAGCAGCCAGAACAGCGGAGGGAATACAGCAACAGCGGCCAGGGGGGTGAACACAAGCCAGGGACATGACCAGTGCCACCTTCCACATGGAGTCCATAATGAGGGGGGTGAGAAGGTGGGTGGCAGGGGGGCGTGGCCGTGGAAGGGCCCGTCGGCGGTATGCCCCCAACAGGCAGTACCGAGCCCGCACCAGCTTTGAGCTGTACACCGATACTGAGATTGTGGGCCGGTACCGCCTGAACAGGGTAATTCTGAGGTGGCTCTGTGAGCTGTGCAGTGATGTGATGCAGGCACCCACACAACGGAGGCATGCTCTGTCAGTGGAGACCAAGCTAACAGCCTGCATGTGCTTGCTCGCCATGGGTACCTTCCAGAGACCAACTGGGGATATTACAGGCATAACCCAGTTGGCCACGTCACACCACCTCACCCAGTTCCTCAGCGCACTGCTGCCACATGCTGAGGAGTACATCCATTTCCCCAGCACAGCAGCACAGCACACAGCAAACATACAGGAGTTCCACAGGGTAGCACATATGCCTGGCATGCTAGGGGCAATAGACTGCACCCATGTGGCCATACGCACACCACCTGGCCCTGAAATGGCCGCATACATAAATCGCAAGGGCTATGCCAGCATCAACTGCCAGGTGGTGTGCGATGCCAGGGGGCGTATCATCAATGTCTGTGCCACGCACCCTGGGGGAGCACATGATTCTTTCATCTGGCACCAGTTGGCACTGTGCCACAGATTCAAGAGTGGGGACATCCCCACTGGACACCTAGTGGGTGAGTATGCAAACCACATGGACAATCATAGGGCCTGGGGGGGCATGGCCAGAGGTGGCATGGGTAGTGGACTACATGGCCTGGGGCAGGGCGATGCTGATCACCAAACTAACCTCCGCCCTCTACACACAGGTGACAGTGGATACCCACTCTGTCCCAGGCTGCTCACACCCTACCGGCGGCCCGCAACCCCATCACAGCAACACTACAATGAGGCACACGCCACCACATGTAATGTCATCGAGCGGGTGTTCGGGATGCTGAAGGCACGTTTCCATTGCCTGGACACCTCTGGTGGTGCCCTACAGTACAGCCCCTCAAAGGCCTGTGGGATATTCCTGGCCTGTTGCATCCTGCACAATATGGCCAACGAATGTGGGATAGCCGTACAGGTCGAAGAGAGGGACAGCGATGGGGACGCCAGTGATGATGGTGATGAGCAGCCCCCCCCTTGACCGATGGGACCCCCAACTGCTCTGGCTGGCACAGGTGCACTGGAACACCATCATGGAGGAGCACTTCAGCCAACCCAGGTAAGTCATGGGGCCATGTGCAGCCACCAGTGGCCAAGGCACAACCCACAAACACGCATGGACACACACCGGGGGTGCATGCCATCAAGAGAAGTGGCAGGGCACAGAGGCACACACACAACCATGGATGGGTGAGGATTAACATGCCATGCTGAAGGACACACACACACACGCACACACACAATGCAACAAACGTGCACAGAGGGCAGAAGGCACACTGACCCAGAACGCACACCCTAGCAACACACATGTCCACAGGTCACCACGCCCACTGCCTGTCCATGTGCGTGTGTCAGATGCTGAGCACCATTGCACATTGGTGTACAGCGCAATGCAGGCATCATCATGCACACGCAACTGCGGACAGCAGCCGGGAGGGTGTGCAGGTGGACTGTGTGTCTGCGTGCAGGGCCGGGTACCCACCCGTGCACGGTCCACTGACACACACAATACACACAGGGCAGCACCAGACAGTAGCAGCACTGGGAGACAGGTCAGTCACGTGACACAATGCCACGGATGCATGGGCCGCCCTGCCAAGACCCGCCAGCACTGGCAGGCTGACCACTGGCCTCATGGGGTGGAACCGATGGTCCCCCAGAGGTTCCACTGTGTGAACGTGACTGTGCTCGCACAGGGGTCTGCAGCACATTGAACATGCCTGCACCAGGAGTGCTTGGGATGCCCACAGCTGAACCCGGTGTCAACAGAGTGGGAGTCACAAGACACCAGGAATGGGGGGGTGGATAGTGCACTGCGTGGTGTCCACGATGCATGGGCATCTGACTGTGTGCCCATTGTGGCCATGACAGCAATGAATGCCTGTGCATGCCTGTCAATGGCAGCAGTCACATCCTCCCACAAATGGTCCATCCCTGCCAGGATCAGTGTGGTGTCCCTGCTGCGACGCTCCTCTGCCCACTCCAGAGCCACACGCAGTGCATCCACGGACGTCACAAGCTGCATCTGCTGCTGGACCGATGCTCGCAGTAGGCGGGTGTGCTCATCCAAGAGGTCATCAGCCTCCTTGGCATTCTGTCCCTCAGGGCATGTTCAGCACCCCTTGAGGGTGGGTGCTGCGCACCAGGACCAGGTCTGGGCATGTCCACAGGTGGTGCACAGATGCCGCCGCTGAACCCTGTACCCCCCAAGCCCAGTGGGCGACTGCTGATGCTGCCCGTCTGGCTGCCACACCCCAGGGCTCAGTGGTGCCACCGCAGTGGCCGCAACAGTCCCACTGTCCTGAGCAGACACCAGTGCTGCCCCACTGGTGCTGACAGGCACAGCCTGGGACTGTGCTGACACACAGGCCTCCACGGTGGCACTACCCACAGCCATGGGCGCGAATTGCCCTGCTGTGTGTCCTTCCTGTGGCACACACGTGTCACTGCCCATGATGGTCGTGTCATCATCACTGGTGCCGGACTCTGCCCAGGCCAGAGACACAGCGTGCTGGCATCCGTGGACACCAGCACGCTGGGGACACAGGCAGGGCTTCCTCCACACCTGTCACAACGACATCAGTGTGGACAGCCAGGCTGCCCCCCTGTCGCAATGATCCACATATACTTGTGGAGGTGGATGGTCCCACCTCTGACTCCATCTGACTGTCCGCAGTGGACAGGCCCACCACCACTGACCCATGCAGATGCTCAGAATTTGTAAGGGAAAGCAAAGTCGCGTTACTGCGTGTGATCTACCCTGCCCCCCATAGACAGACCATGACTTACCATGCAGTGATGGGCCACCACCCGTCTGGAAGCCACCACCCGGAACACCCTCAATGGCACTAGGCTGCATGCTTCCAGCAAGCCTGTCCTCTGCTGGGGTCAGCTGTACCACCTCCGGCTGTCCCCCACCTGTTGCAGCATGTGCTGCCCTGATGGCAGCCACCTTCTCCTTTACCCTCCTCCTGTCCGTGCCCATCTTCTTCTTACACTCCTGCACAGAGCGCTGGTGGCTGCCATGCAGGTTCACGGCATGTGCCACCTCCTTCCATGCAGCAGCATAGGCCTGAGGGGTTCCCCGCTGTCCACTGAGCACTGGCTCCTAATCCAGGTAGGCCTCGAACAAGGCCTCGGTTTCAGCCTTTGTAAAGTTCGGCCTCCTCCCCCTCCCACCACTGTTTTCCTCCTCTCCAACAACGTGCTCAGTCATTATGTAGCCTGTAAGAATGGCAGTTGTTACCTGTGACTGTGCAGTCCCATGCTTGTCCCTGAATCCACAGTCCACACCCCCAAACAGCATGCAACTCACCAATAAACTGCAGTAACCGACTATGGCCACTGCAGCACATTGTCACACCTTTATAGCACAAACCATGCAAATGAGGCGAGGCACAACTTTAAGCAGATGCAAATTGCAGTGCTGCGCCATTGAATGGCTGATTAGATGATTTGCATATGATGGCTGAATATCGCGCTGTTGCGCTTTGCGAAATTGTGTTGAACGTGCTGAGCCAATGGCGCGGTCCTATGACATGCGTAATACACCTCACTGCGCATGCCCAGGTTGCTGACGCAGGCGTCTGCCGCGCTGATGACGTGCTGTGCACGGTAGGCAATGCAGGGCACGGCCACCATTGTGCCTGTGGTGCTATAGCGATGGTCACTACATGGCGCTGTGGCACTGGGCCATCATAGGCGCAATGGCCCAACTGCTCGGTAGTCAACTATGGCACTGGCACACAGGCAGCCAATCGCGCTACACGCATTGTCATCTGATGGCACTGTGCGTGGCCTTGCGCCAGAGACCCTTGACCCTGTGCCCGACCTTTGTCCCCTTGGCGCCATGCGTCAGGCATGGGTGCACCTCTATCGCACTGTTCGGTAACAGCACGATAGGGAATGGCAGCGCTGTACAGCGTGGGGAGACGTGCTGCAGAGCACCATATTGCCTACTATAGCTGCTAGGATGGCGCGCAGACGGGCAGCAAAGTGGACAGCAATTGAGCTGGCCAATCTGGTGGCCATTGTGGAGCCACACCATGGGTCTCTCTTCGGGGAGGCTCCCCTGGACAGGGCCAGGACCCAGGTGTGGCAGGAGGTGGCCACTGCCCTGGAAGAGGCCACTGGATGGAGATGTAGTGTAGAGCAGTGCAGGCACCACCATGGTGACCTGTGGAGGAGGGAGCCGGAGCTACTGGCCTGACTGCAGGCACGTGCCAGGAGGGGCATGGCACCACGTCCAGGTAGGGGTTCCGTTAACACACTTTTATCGTCCATATGGGTCACAGTGTTGTATGTGTCCAGCACATAGGGGAGGGACTGTATGGGGTTGGCCGTGGCGGTGTTCACAGGGTGTGGGGTGGGTGGGTCTGGCTGGGTGGGAGGGCACACACCTTGGGGCAGGGGGACTTTGCTTCGGGAATGTACTGATGTTCTTCTCTCCATTTTTTTTCCCCACAGGCCCAGACAAACTCCGCAGATTATGGGCAGAGCGGCGGAGGGGGGACGACAATGTAGCCAAGCGGGGCGAGGGCCATCACCGCCCACCTGACCGGCCTGATGAGGGTGAGTGCCATACATCCATGATTAGTATTGCATACTGTGTGACAGGGTGGGCAGCGGAGCATGGCCACCATTCATCGACACCACTGCCATGCACACAACTTGTTACAGTCAACACTGTCCAGTGGCAATGCATGTCTGGGTGTGCGTCACTGGTGGTCCATGCTTGCACCAGGTGCATGGCTGTGCCACTGCCTTTGCACCACATAGCCATGTCACTAAGCCGCCACGGTGGTGCTGTGCGTGACTTGGCCGGTGGGTGTGTGCAGCGTTCCGCATGGCTGTATGCATCTGGGTGGGCAGGTCCTGTGGACGTGATCACTGCGGGTGGTCACACACCATCACAGTGGAATGTCCCATGGCCGTATGCCATGCACAGTGGGCCGGCTGTATGAGGTTGTACATTCACACCTATTGACTGTGCTCTCTTGTCCTAGGTACACGCCATCTCAGGGACATTTGGGACGCCTTACGGGAGCTCCTACAGCTGGCCCGCGAGTCCCTCGACATCCTAAGGAGGCTGGACACGACGGGGGTGCTGCTGAGGCACAGAGGCTGGAAGTCCCGGAGTCAGGAAAGGCAGTCCAGATAGATGTCCTTCGGTCCTTTACTTCCCCTACCCTCCTGGACCCACCCTCACACCCCTCCTATCCCATCCCATTTGTCCACCCCTTCCCCCTACCCACTCCCACCTTGTTTGTGTCCCCCCCAAGCTTGTATATAGTTTCTATTCTTGTACATAGTTCACTTTTATATTTTCAATACATTTGATTTTGATTTGAGTACTGTGGTGGTCTCTGATTTGCAGCAGGCTATAGGTGCTCAGCTGCAGTGGTGTGCATGGCATCAGGGGTGGTGCAGTCATGGGTGTGTGTGTGTGTCCGTGTGGCGGTGACTATGGTGTGGGGTAGATATCAGTCAGTGTCTGTGTTGTGTGTGTTGTTCCCTGTGCACTGGATGACTGTGTGCAGTGGTCCATGGCGCATGCTCTGTGTCCATGGCGCACCCATCAGCCCATCCATGGCCTGTGCAGCCAACACACATGCCTGTCTGTGACCTGCACGGTCCGCTGGCATGTCAGTGGTGGCAGTCCCTGCAGGGCGGACACTGTACCCGTCACTTTGCTGGGTTGCCCCTGTCACTGGTGTGGTGCATACCTGGCTCAGGTGGCACTGTGGGCACCACAGTCATTGTCCCACCTCCATGCTGTGCCTTGTGTGTGTTGCAGGGGATGTGCCCCACTGTCTGTGGCTTGTGCTCTGGGTGACTACTGGTGGTGTACGGGTCCACAGTGCCTGCACAGTGTGGCTGGCACTCCAGTGCCATGGTGGACTCCGGGTTGTGTGTACATGGCTTACATGGGCCCACAATGGGGGCTTGGTTGCCCCCCCACTGCGTCCTGTGTTGGTGTTCCCTTGGGTATGGGTGGGTGTCTGTCCATACCCTGTGTGGCATCCAGTGTGGTGCATGCTTCCATGCACCACTGTGAGTGTCTGTGCTGGCTGTTGTGGCCAGTGGTAGGTCAGAGTGTGTCACTCTTGCGCCGACATGTGGTCGGTCTCTCAGCAGTACCTCAGGGGGACTGTGCATGGTGGCACTGTGTCTGCCGTTGTTGCATTGCTGTGTGCTGCAACCCACTGATGGGTGCTCGTGGTGGGGCTGGCTTGCATGGTTCTGTGGTGCACAGGGTTGCATTGACACAGTGGGGGTGGTGGCATGCATGGGGTTTCCTGCAGTGGTGGCCACTGCTCATGGGATGGTGTCTGGGGGTCACGGTGCAGGGTGTGCTCTGCACTGGGGGGATGGTGTGGCATGGGATGGTCTGCCCTCCTTGTGTGCCAGTCACAGATTGCCGGTAGGTGTGATGGGGCACCATGGCCAGGCTGTGGGTTGTTTGCTTGTTTCCATGGGCCAGTGGTTATTCCAGCCCTCCCCCAGTTGTGCTGTGCTTGGGGTGTGGGGGGACGATGTCTGTTCTGCTGTGTATTCCTGTGCCCATCTGTGGCATGGGCGGTGGGCCCCTACCTCCCTGATTGTGCAGTTACATTGCTCTGCAGCTGGCGGGCTCCCTGGTTGCGCTATGGCGCCTCTGGACTGCTCAGCTGAACATCCCTTGTTGTGCTATGGCGCATCAGATCTGCTCAGCTTCCCCTCCCTAGTTGCGCTATGGCACAGGTGGTGCGATATTCAGTCGTCAGCTGTAAGCGCAATTTGACCTGCTCCATTTTTGAATATCGTGTCTCTTGCGCATGGGCGCAATAGACTTGTGCCTGCTCCTGCTATTGCGCACTTTTTGGGCGTAGTTTGAATATCAGGGCCAGAATATAAAAGACTGGCTCCTAAATGCTGCAAATTGTCACTGCACCTGACACATCAAGGGCCCCTGGTAGAAAGCACTTACAGCACTTCTTGCCCCAGCCTAGCTAGCCCTTCCTCTTCTCATGACCTACACCCTTCCCCCCTTTCAACCTTTGTCTTTATAACAACAGAAATGTTTTGACTGTCTTGTACCTGCACAACATTAGTAACTAGTGTCTGTATGAAATTTACCCATGATATTATACACTGTTCGTGTATGTACTTGTGGCTATTTGTTCTCTGGCACACTTGTACCTTGTCTATCGTTTACAATTATTGTATACTCTCCAATGCAATTGTATAATCCAGTGCAGTCTCAGCAGCACATTTATTTCTTATTTTCCACACCAACCCATGCTTGGGGTGTGCATTTTTTTCTTTGCCATGTATGTATTATTACTTCTTGTAATGTTGCCACCCTGTGGCCTAGGTTGTGCCTGAAACTGGTCCTTTGGATCAGTGCACTTACCCGGTTACCAAAGACATACATAAATAATCAGAATTTTTAAACACCTTCCTGTACATCACTGTACAAGTCCCCAGACTTTTATCCTTACTCCTAAGGCATACAATGCCTTGATGATCACTGATGCTTTCTAAAACTCTACTTTTTTTTTTTTTTTTTTACTCTTCAAAGTTAAGATTAAATCCAGGGTTGTATATGCTAAAGAGCTCCTTGGGTTTATCCTAGTGCAATCTTCAGTTCATTAAATCCCAAATTAACACTTAATTCATATAATGTGTGAGTGGTGTCAATCTGTTTCCTGTTAACATTAATCGCCCACAAGCATCAATTCATGGTCGGGTTTTTGAGATACACTGGGAGATTAATCACCTGGTTCAGGTGGAACTCCAACACAACCTTTTGGAGGAATTTTGCATGGGGGAGTTGGGGCAAAGGATGACTTGCCCTTGTGGAAGACCAAGTAGAAAGACTCCACAAAAGGGGCTTGGAGCTCACTCACCCTTCTGGCAGAGGTGATTGCTGCCAAGAAGGCAGCCTTGTTGCACAACATGTGAAATCTCATATTCTAGGATCGTGGATATGTTGTTCATCCACACTTGTTGGCGTGTCCTTTCCCTTTAAGAGTCTTGCCGGAAGGTCTTGAAGCTGGCTCCTCCCACCCACCGGGGCGGTATAACACTTGGCTCCGCTCAATGGCGCCAGATCTTCCTTTCCGCTGGAAGATGCAGGTTCCTTCCTTACCGCTCACGCATTTAGTAGGCCCTGGCTTCAAAATCTTCACAATCTCGACCGCCATGAAAGATAAATCTTCTCCAGGTTTCCGCTGCCACCTCTGTGGGCAAAAGATGTCTCGCAAAGACCTGTATGCCATGTGCATGTATTGCCTGGGTGTTGGCCATGACACCCAGGCCTGTGAAATGTGTCACGCATTTCACCCAAACGTCTTAGACGATCATCTCACACGGCTGAAATTGGGCAGACTGGAGAAACGGAATCTGCCAGTCAAATATAAGGAGGCTTGATGGGTGGTCTCTATGGATGCGTGTTCTGCTGAGCAGCTCAAACAGATGAAGGCCTTTGAAGAAGAGGTGACTCAGGCAGCGGATCGTTTTTTTAAGACCTTTTTCGTGACACTCAACTTGGGCTCCACTTTCTCTGGATCCTTTCAGGAGATGTGCCAATCCCTTCCCACCAAGGGTGAGGGGCCTTTGTGTGTGCATGTCTCTCGGTCCCATAAAAAGGACAAGGAACTGAAAGAATCTTTGTCTCACTGACAACGTTTCAGGGATCATGAGAGATCTCGGTCCCAGGAATCTCCTGTCACAACTTCGGTCGAGGTTGTGGCCTCGGCCGCTGGCTTCACAGTTCCACCATCAGGCCAGCTGGCCCAGACACTGGACGATGATCCAGTCAAGATCGTTCTTGACCCAGTTGACCCATTGTCACCCGATGAGGCCAATAACTTTTTATTTAGGACTCTGGTCCTGGCTCTCCCCGACGAGGAGACCCAGACTGCTGGGAATCCCATAGGAGAACCAGTCCCTGACCTGGAAGAACTACCGGTCTCCACAGTGCCTTCCAGTTGACCCAGTCAGTCTCCCTGACAGTCAAGGTCGAGGTCTCAGATCCCTTCGACCACCAGGCCAAAGAAGGCGCACAAGTGCTTCAAAAAGAGGCATCGCAGACTTTCTTTTTCGTCCTCCTCGAATGAGGAGAGGCTCCGTTGGAAACTTCATTGACGCTACATAGATCTAATGTGGCATCAGCTGATTCTGTCCGGTCAGAAGTTGGTTCCAGCTTCCACACTGGCCATCACTTGCTTTCGCCTCCCAGGCTGGAGCCGACTCCTTCAGAGTCGGCGCACACCATTCCTCCTCCCTTGGAGCCGGTCAAAATGGTTCGGACAAAATCAATCTCTCCACCGATCTTGGTGGAGCCGCCTCCCAAATAGCCCCCAGTGAGGGTGCCTACCAAAGAGTCTTGGCCTGTTCCAGGCCTCTCGCTTAGGCTTTCTGTTACCCTCACTCCTGACCATCCTAGGCAGGTGGAGGGAGACACAGGTGGTCAGCTGATTTATCTGGACTCCTCAGAGTCCGAGGACTCGGACCTTCATTCCCGTCACTTGGACAAGGAATCAGTTGGCAGTCTCTCGATGGAGGAAGGCCCCTCTTCCTTTATGGGCATCCTCCACCTCATCTCTGAATCCACAGAGATGCCTCTTGAACTCGTTCAAAAACGGGCCGAATATCCCCTCATGGATATCCTTAAATGGGAGGATTCACCAATGGAAGCCTTTCCCGTGGTCAAGACCATTGTCAGTCCGGCTTTGGAGCTATGGCAGTGCCCTGCCTTCTGCCCGGATGGCCCACAAATATGCAGTGCCCATTGGATCCCTTTTGGGGTTCACAGAGCATCCCTCTGTGGAGTGTCTGGTGACTGAATCTGTGTTCATACGCTCAGGCAGCTCAGCAGATACTTATAGACCCCCAGACAAGGAGTCAAAAAAAATTGGACCACTCTGCCCGCAAGGTTTATGCCACCTCTACACTGGGCCTCTGCTGGGCAAGCTCGGCCATCATTATGGTGCATTTTTCTCACGCTCTTCTGGGCACCTTGGATGAGGTCCTCCCTCACCTCCTTGTAGATCTCCAGACCATGGTCAAGTAGGCCCGGGACCAGGGTCGGGCTGCTGTGAAGCAGCAAATCCAGGTGGCTCTGGACCTGGGGGGCTCATGCACCCATTCAGTGGCAGCTGCGGTTGCCATGTGCCGCAGGGCTTGCTTAAGGGTCTCCATCTTCATGTTGGACACTCAACACAAGTTAATGGATGTCCCATTCCTGGGGACTGATCTCTTCAGCCCAGGTGTGGACAGTCACCTCCAACGCATTCAGAAGTCCAGTGCCACCTTGGACTCAGTAACTTCTGCACAAAAGGAATCCCAGGGTTCCAAAAAGCAGAAGATGAAGCCATTTCTGCACTCTGCCCCTGCGGCCAAGCAGCCCCACTTCCTAGCAGGGCAGTACCAACAGCAGGCTCAACCTTGGCGCCCTTGGCCCAAGTCCAGGCCTCCAGCAGCCTGAAAGCCCAGAGGACGGGGCTCCGGTGGTCCCCAGTCCGGACCCTCTTCCTCCAAGCCTGCCCAGTAATGGGATAGGAGTGACCACCACTATTCCTGTCATGCAAGCTCTGGGTCTTCCCATGGGGGGTCTGCTTCACCACTTCCTTTCCACCTGGTCTGCTGTTACCATGGACAGGTGTGTTCTAGAAGTGGTGGGTCATGGACTGCCTTTGGAATTCGAGCAGTACCCTCCAAGTCGAGCCCGTGCCCCACGGGAGGATATGGTGTCCATACACAGTCAGACACAGTCAGCTCTTCGAGACGACATTGCCCAAGTCCTCCACAAGGAGGTGGTGGCAAGAGTCACAGACCCCTGGTCAACCCAGGATTTGTATCCAGGTACTTTCCGGTTCTGAAGTGGATGGGGGGGGCTGGCTCCCCATTCTAGATCTGCATGACCCTAACCAGTTCCTCAGGTTCTGCACTTTCAGGATGGTAATTCTGTCTCAGATCATACCATCTCTTGAGCAGAACATGTTGTTTTGCTGTCTGGATCTCCAGGACTTGTTTTTTCATGTCTTGATCCATCCGTCTCACCAGAGGTTCCTTCGCTTCTGGGCAGGAAGAGCCCTATTCAAGTTCCAGCCATGCCGTTCATCCTGTCATCGATGCCTTGGGTCTTCACCAAATGCATTGCAGTGGTTTTGGCCCATCTTCGGCATCGAGTGGTCAGAGTCTACCCATATCTCGATGACTGGCTCTTGGCAGGTTCCGCCAAGCAAGAGGTGGGTCCCTTTTGGGGTTCACAGAGCATCCCTCTGTGGAGTGTCTGGTGACTGAATCTGTGTTCATACACTCAGGCAGCTCAGCAGATACTGATAGACCCCAGACAAGGAGTAATAAAAAACTGGACCACTCTGCCCGCAAGGTTTATGCCACCTCTACACTGGGCCTCTGCCGGGCAAGCTCAGTCATCATCATGGTGCATTTTTCTCACGCTCTTCTGGGCTCCTTGGTTGAGGTCCTCCCTCACCTCCTTGTAGACCTCCAGACCATGGTCAAGCAGGCCCGGGACCAGGGTCGGGCTGCTGTGAAGCAGAAAATCCAGGTGGCTCTGGACCTCGGGGACTCATGCACCCATTCGGTGGCAGCTGCGGTTGCCATGTGCTGCAGGGCTTGCTTAAGGGTCTCCATCTTCATGTTGGACACTCAACATAAGTTAACGGATGTCCCATTCCTGAGGACTGATCTCTTCAGCCCAGGTGTGGACAGTCACCTCCAATGCATTCAGAAGTCCAGTGCCACCTTGGACTCAGTAACTTCTGCACAAAAGGAATCCCAGGGTTCCAAAAAGCAGAAGATGAAGCCATTTCTGCACTCTACCCCTGCGGCCAAGCAGCCCCACTTCCTAGCAGGGCAGTACCAACAGCAGGCTCAACCTTGGCACCCTTGGCCCAAGTCCAGGCCTCCAGCGGCCTGAAAACCCAGAGGACGGGGCTCCAGTGGTCCCCAGTCCGGACCCTCTTCCTCCAAGCCTGCCCAGTAATGGGATAGGGGTGACCATCACTATTCCTGTCATGCAGGCTCTGGGTCCTCCCGTGGGGGGTCTGCTCCACCACTTCCTTTCCACCTGGTCTGCTGTTACCATGGACAGGTGTGTTCTAGAAGTGGTGGGTCATGGACTGCCTTTGGAATTTGAGCAGTACCCTCCAAGTCGAGCCCGTACCCCACGGGAGGATATGGTGTCCATACACAGTCAGCTCTTCGAGATAACATTGCCCAAGTCCTCCACAAGGAGGTGGTGGCAAGAGTCACAGACCCCTGGTCAACCCAGGATTTGTATCCAGGTACTTTCTGGTTCTGAAGTGGATGGGGGGGCTGGCTCCCCATTCTAGATCTGCATGACCCTAACCAGTTCCTCAGGTTCTGCACTTTCAGGATGGTAATTCTGTCTCAGATCATACCATCTCTCAAGCAGAACATGTTGTTTTGCTGTCTGGATCTCCAGGACTTGTTTTTTCATGTCTTGATCCATCCGTCTCACCAGAGGTTCCTTCGCTTCTGGGCAGGAGGAGCCCTATTCAAGTTCCAGCCATGCCGTTTAGCCTGTCATCGACACCTTGGGTCTTCACCAAATGCATTGCAGTGGTTTTGGCCCATCTTCGGCATCGAGTGGTCAGAGTCTACCCATATCTCGATGACTGGCTCTTGGCGGGTTCCACCAAACAAGAGATGGAGAGGTCCAGGGACCTGGCCCTCCAGATCTGCACTAACCTTGGTCTCCTGATCAATGAGGCCAAGTTGGAACTCATACCTTTATAAGTGATATGTTTCATCGGGGCAGAGCTCAACTTTTGTTGAGCCAGAGCCCAGCTCCCAATGGACAGGGTGGAGGTTCTCTCCTCCTTTGCCCAATCATTTAGCCCTGCCCAGAACTTTCTGCACCTTCTGGGATACATGGCAGCCTGCACCACTGTGGACCGATGGGCCTGGTGGCATGTGCACCCCCCTTCAATGGGAGCTGGCCAGCCAGTGGACCCAGAATCACGGACATTTCGACCAGCTGGTCACTGTAAACCAGAAGTTGTGGGACACTCTCCAGTGGTGGATCGTCCTGGATCATTTGCAGGAAGGAATCTGTCTGTCCGGAGCCTATGGTCATTCTTATGACCGATGCTTCTCTCATGGGCTGGGGAGCCCACATGGGGAACCACAGAGCACATGGGTTCTGGACCCCTGAGGAATCCCAATATATAAACCTGCTGGAGCTCAAAGCAGTCAGACTGGCACTATCAGCATCCACTCTGCTCCTTCGGGGTCAAGTGGTGCAAGTCCAGACAGAGAATACCACGACCATGTATTACCTCAACAAACAGGGCGGCACACACTCCTGGCTATTGTGCAGGGAAGTGTTCCACATCTGGACCCTTGTCAGCCGACTGGAGGCAGATCTCCTAGCCATCCATGTGGCAGGAGCCTCAAATCAACTGGTGGATGCTCTCATTTGTATAGATGAGATGTCCCACAAGTGGTCTCTCCATTCAGAAGTAGTACACAGCCTGTTTTCCCACTGGGGCAGACCTCAGGTGGATCTGTTTGCCTCCCAGGAAAACACCAAGCTGAGGTTGTTTCACGCCTGCACCCCTCAGCAGGGCTCGCCACAGGGGAATGCCTTCTCGAGGCCATGGACCTCAGGCCTCTTCTATGCCTTCCCTTCACTTCCGTTGTTTCACAAGGTGATCCTCAAGGTCAGGAGCGACAAGGCACAGGTGATCCTGGTAGCCCCAGACTGGCCTCACCAGTTCTGGTATCCAGATCTTCTCAGCCTCAGCTGCAGGCCTCAGTGGCATCTTCCAGTCTGCCCAGACCTATCTGTCAATCAGGGGAAGGTATTCCATCCGGACCATCAGTCCCTGCACCTGACAGCTTGGCTCCTGAGTGGCTAGAGTTCCAGGCTCTGGGTCTGTCTGAGGATGTACTCACAGTAGTGGAAGCATCCAGGAAGGAGTCGACCAGGAGGGTGCTATGCCTTCAAATGGAAAAGGTTTTCCATTTGGTGTCAAGGTAAGGGCCTGGACCCTTTAACCTTTCCAGTGGCTAGTATCCTAGACTACCTTTGGTCTTTGTCCAAAGGGGGTCTTCGGTCTACGACCCTTAAGGTGCATCTGGCAGCCATCTCTGTTTACTGGGTCTGGGTCGGTCAGCAGATGGTGGCACAGGAGAAGGTGGTCTGGCATTTCTTTAAAGGCCTCAACCACATATCCCCTTCAGTGCGTGAACCTCCACCAAATGGGATCTACTGCTGGTATTGGCAAAGCCCATGGGCAAGACATTTGAACCATTGCACAAGTGTGAGATGTCACATTTGTCATGGATGACCACCTTCCTGGTGGCTATCACATCAGCCAGACAGACTGGGGAGCTCCAGGCACTCTCAGTGGTGTCTCCTTACCTGGTCTTCCACAGGGACAAGGTTGTCCTGTGCCCCACCCGAAATTCCTTCCGAAGGTGGTGTCAGAGTTTCACCTTAACCAGGTGTTGACTCTGCCGGTGTACTACCCCAGTTACACCTTGGAGGCCGAGTACAGGCTCCATACTTTGGACCTGAGATGAGCGCTCTCTTACTATAAGGAACAGATGGCTGAAGTTCGGGGAGAGGTTCACCAGCTGTTTGTCACCTACACTGAAGCTGCACCTGGCAGACCTGCAGCAAAGCAGATGATTGGCAGATGGATTACATCCTGCATTGATCTCTACTATAAACTGGTGGGCAAGGAGCCTCCCAGAGGGATAAGAGTTCATTCCACCCGCCATACTGCTGCGTTGTAGGCTGCTTCGAGGGACATCCCTATCCATGAACTCTTCAGGGTTGCTACCTGGAAGTCAGCAAACACCTTCATCACCCATTGCCACATCGACCTTGAGTCACGCTGGGATGCTGGTTTTGGGGCCTCAGTTCTCCAATCTGTTCACCAAATAAGTATTTCAGAGGGTGTGTGTGTGTGTGTGTGCCTTGCTTCCCTCCTCCCGGGGAACTGCTAGGAGTGTGCCAATAAATATGGATAGAACAACATATCCACGATCCTAGAAAAACAGGTTACTCACCTGTAACAGTAGTTCTAGGAATGGTATATGTTCTTCATCCACACAAACCCACCTGACCTCCCTGGCTTCGATGCACAACCTGAGCTTCCAGCGGGCAAAGATCTGGCATTATGGGGCAGAGCCGAGGGCTATACCCCCGGGTGGGTGGGAGAAGCCAGCTTCAAGACCTTCCAGCAAGATTCTTAAAGGGAAAGGACATGCCAACAAGTGTGGATGAACAATATATACCACCCCTAGAACTACTGTTACAGATGAGTAACCTGTTTTTTGTGCACAGGCTTAAACAGCTTGCGTATGACCATAGCCAGTATCAGCAGTAGGTCCCACAGAGGCATTGTTTCATGCACTGATGGAGGCAAATGATCTAGGCATTTGAAAAGGCTCCCACTCATTCTATTGTGCCAACATCGGCATACCAGCCGTGCCAGGTATGCAGAGATGGCTGCCAGGAACACTGTCAGAGTCATAGCTCTCAGGCATGACTGTGACAGGGACCATAGATGGTCAAGGTTCATTGCTGTTGGACATCCCAGAGGACCAAGATTCTTCCTCTGGCACCAGAGCAAGAAACTCTACCATTTCAAGGTGTACATTCTGTGAGTCTACTATTTTTGGGGCACCTCCACAACATGGAGAAAAACTTTCAAGAAGCCCAAGGTCTTGAACTCTAGCTGCTCAAAAACTAGGCTGAAAGGTGCAGGGACTGAAGGTCCATGTGCATGTCCATCCCCTGTTGTCAGCAGATGGGGACCAAGAGGCAACCTCCACGGAGGCCTGCTGCTAAGGCTGAGGAGGTCCTGGTACCAGAACTGTCTGTTCCAGTCTGGAGCTATCAGGATACATCCATGCCTTGTCCTTCTGAGCTTTGATCATGACCTTCAAACAATAGAAATCCATCAATGATGCTTTACAATAGTATCATCCTGTCAGAATATGATGTCCTGGAGACAGAATGTTATACTAGTTTTTAGAACTTAAAATACAGGTCTAAACTCTGCACTGTGCCCCTGTGCCCCTGTGAACTAACATCAGATTTGTTTTTTTGGCGAAGATTGCAGTTGCCACAGAATACAACTCCAGCCATCTGGTCATGAAAGTCTTACCTCTATTTAATATTTATTATTTTCATTTAACAAGCTAGTTTCTTGATACGCTGTGTTAACTGGGTATTTTTTTTAAATTCTATATTATATTTAGCAGTTTATCTGGTTCCTGATTGGTCCCAGAAACTGGAGAAGGCTGCATTTCAAACATGGTTCCTGCCTCAAGGGAATGGATGAAATCTTTTAAAGAAAATTTTTTTTTATAAAAATTACAAACTGCCAAGACTTACTAGTTGGGTGGTTTTCTGGCATATTTATTTGGTTCCCATTTTTAGGGAACAAAACTGCCTTTTTTTCTTATCAATCCGCTTTGTTTCTAGCAGTCCTCACTGCCTGTTAAGGAGAAAATAATTTTACAATAATTTTAATATAGCACTCTTTATTGGGAACCAAATAATTGTTAAATCAAGGTATTTCAGCGATTGTCATGACTGAGAGACCTAAAAAGCGAACAGGACCATATGCTTTAAAAATTGTGTAAACTGTTTTCAGCTCCTAGCAAGGGAAGCCTGCTATGAGCTTTGTTTAAAGTGCCTGGGTCCAGATCACAATTTTATGAGTTGTGAGCTCTGTAAAAAGTTTTCCCTAAAACCCAAAAGAAAGAGGATTTAAACAGAGAAGAATCTGTGGTGTCTCAGTCTGCCTCTGTGTCACCAAAGCACAACAAAGGCTCCGAGAGAGTTTTTAATGGTGGTGCAAGGTATGTATCAGAGGGTTTTTCTCCTCAGAAAGCAGCAGTCCCTGTTAGAGGGGACAGGTAAAAAAGATAAAACTGCTCAGCCATCAGATAAGCATGGTAAAGGTACCAGGGTGTCCAAAACAGGAACCTTGATTCCGGTGATGGCAAAAACACAAACAAAAGCCACAGAGCAGGTACTGGACCCACTGCCTGCCAAGAAGAAAAAAAGCATATCTATGCTATTTCTCCAGCAAAGGAAATTTATTTATTTAAAAGTTTGGTAACCGGAAAAGGCACACAGAGCTGAGGCTCGTTTCCAGGTGTGACCCAGGGGAAGGGGAAAGGGAACAAAGTAAGCTGCAAAATAAAATCAAACAGAATTGCAAAAGACAACAATAAAATAAGGTGCAAATGCAGTGGCAGCAAAAAAATGGTGGTAGGAATACATTGAGGTAAGAAGGCAGCTATTCTGAGCGTTGGAGTAAATTGAGGATTATCAGGGAACAGACAGGTAAAAATTCAAACGAGGCAAAGCTTCCAGAGGGGAGAAAAAGGGTGAGGGAAGTATGGGGGCAGAAAGATAAAGGGTAGGGCGACAGGAGGGGGAGGGTTGAGGGGAAGCAGGAGCAAGTTGAAAGTTGTGGAGTTTGTACTGTTGGGGAGGGGCCTTAGACAAGTAGCACATACAGTAACCTTCTCAGAGGCGCTGCCCGTTTATGGCAAGGGAGATGCTAGGGCACTCCTCACCAGGGAATTCAATGAGTGGTTGAAAAACTGGTGTGGAGCTCAGGGTTTTGGCTTCATTGGGGACTGGGGAGCCACCTGGAGGGATGCAGACCAATACTGGTGCGATGGTCTGCATCTGTCCGGGGGGGAGCTAGGATCCTAGGTGAGAGGTTTAAATGCTTCATTGGCAAGTATTTAAACTAGCCAAGGGGGGAGGCACTGAAAAGGAGCAGGGGAAATCCCAGCCTCCCCCCACAAATGTGATTAGTGAGGTAAACACCAAGGTAGAGAAGTTATTAGGGAGCAGAACAGAGGTAAATGTAAAAAAAGGCAAAGGCAGTAAGGACAGGAATGGGGCTAAAAGGGGTAAGGCTATCAAAAAGTGGAGGGCGATGAGTACCAATTCCCGTAGTCTGTGTAACAAGCTCCCTGAACTAGTGGCCTTGATGGAAGAGTGTTGTCTGGATATTGTGGCAGTCACAGAAACATGGTACACTGAGAACCATGACTGGGATGTCAACATACCAGGATACACAATCTACAGGAGGGACAGGGAGGGTAAAAGAGGAGGAGTAGCTCTCTATGTAAAGGAAGAGATCAAAGCAACAGAACTAAAGAGTAAACAGGGAGCAGATGAGGCACTCTGGATCCCCCTGGAGACAGAAAATGGCACCGCAATCTGTATGGGGGTTGTATACAGACCCCCATCTCAGGGGGAGGGAATGGACAAGGAAATGATAGAAGGATTTCTTAGAATGGCAGAAAAAGGGGAGATATTGTTGATGGGGGACCTGAATATGCCAGATGTTAGCTGGAGCACCTTTGCTGCAGGCACATCCAAGAGCAGGGTCATTCTTGATCCCCTACAGGGAGCATGCCTCAGACAGCTAGTATTGGAACCCACTCGGGAGGGAGCAATCTTAGACCTGGTACTCTCAAATGGGGACGGAGAAAGAATCTCAGATTTAGAAGTGGGTAGCCATCTGGGGACAAGCGACCACCAAACAGTGTGGTTCACGATAAACACAGCCATACAATCAAGCCATACAAAAGCAAGAGTATTGGACTTTAGGAGGGCTGACTTTGGGAAAATGAGAGCATGCCTCAGAAAAGCACTAGCAAACAGGCAAGAAGGAAGGGTGGAGGAACAATGGGGATGATCAAAACAGCCATCACAGAGGCAACAAGCCTTTGTGTAAAGCAAATCAATAAAACACAACAAAGGAAAAAAACGCTATGGTTCTCAAAAGAGGTGGCAGGGAAGGTTAAGGAGAAAAAGATAGCATTCAGGAAATATAAGGAAACACAGAAGGAGGAGGACAGAGAACTTTATCAGTTAAAGCAGAAAGAGGCTGGGAAGGCAGTAAGAATAGCAAAGGCCCAAACCGAGGAAAGGATAGCCAATTCTGTTAAGAAGGGGGATAAGACCTTTTATAGGTAAATTAGGGAGCGAAGAAATACCAAAGGAGGGATACTAAGGCTTAATAAAGGGGAAGGAATGTGGGTAGAGGGTGACAGTGAAAAAGCAGGGATACTGAACGAATATTTCTGCTCAGTATTCACAAAGGAAGAGGAGGGGGAGGTACCTAAACCAAACAAGAGAAACACTCTGAAGACGGGGTCGATACCAGTCCATTTACAGAAGAAAGGGTTCTGAAAGAACTAATAAAATTGAAGGTGGACAAAGCAATGGGGTCTGATGGGATTCACCCAAGAATTCTAAAAGAACTAAGGGTAGAACTAGTGACACTTGACTACTCTCTTTAACAAATCATGGGAGGATGGGTGGTACCGAGGACTGGAGGAGGGCAGATGGATTCCTCTTCACAAAGTGGGAGCAGGACAGAGGCAGGAAACTACAGACCAGTTAGTTTGACCTCAGTGGTAGGGAAAATGATGGAATCACTTCTGAAGGAAAGAATACCTAGAGGCCAGTGGGGCACAGGACCCAAGATAGCATGGATTCACAATGGGAAGGTCGTGTCAGACAAATCTAATAGATTTCTTTGACTGGGTGACCAAAGTAGTAGACCAGGGAAGGGCTGTGGATATGGCCTACCTAGATTTTAGCAAGGCATTTGACACAGTCCCACACAAAAGATTAATACACAAGTTAGCCAGCCTTGGAGTGGGTCCCAAGGTGGTAGCCTGGATAAAAATTGGATAGACAACAGGACACAAAGGATAGTAGTAAATGGAGTACACAGTGAAGAAAGGAGGGTTACTTGCGGGTACCACAGGGTTCGTATCGGGACCGGTCCTTTTAATGTCTTTATAAATGACATTGCAGAGGAACTGGAAGGAAAAGTATGTCTCTTTGCAGACGACACAAAGATCTGCAACAGGGTTGATACACAAGATGGAGTGGAAAGGATGAGAAGGAACTTGGCAAGGTTGGAGGAATGGTCAAATATATGGCAGCTCAGATTCAATGCAAAGAAGTGCAAGGTAATGCACATGGGAAACAAAAACCCAGAGGAAGTGTACACAATGGGTGGTGAGATACTGACAACAGTAAAAATGGAAAGGGACCTGGGGGTAATTGTATCAGATGACCTAAAGGTGGGCAAGCAATGTGAGAAGGCAGTAAGGAAGGCTGGGGGGATACTGGGATGCATAGGAAGAGACATCAATAGTAGAAAACTGGAAGTTGTTATCCCTCTGTACAGACCGTTGGTGAGACCCCATCTGGAGTACTGTGTGCAGTTCTGGAGACCCCATCTCCGCAAAGACATAGACAGAGTGGAGCTGTCCAGAGGAGGGCACTAAAATGGTGCAGGGTCTGCACCAGAGACATATGAAGAAAGACTAAAGGAGTTTAATATGTACCCTTGAGGAAAGAAAGGAGAGGGGACATGATAGAAACTTTCAAGTACCTCAAGGGAATCAACAAAGTCCAAGAGGGTAGCATCTTTCAGAAAAGAGATGACAAGAACAAGGGGCACAATTTGAAGATAGAGGGGACTGCTCAGAGGTAATGTGAGAAGTATTTTTTCACAGAGAGGGTTGTGGATGCATGGAACAGCCTCCCTGAGGAGGTTGTGGAGTCAAGAACAGTGGAGGAATTCAAGAATGCATGGGACAGGCATAAGGCAGTCCTAGTGGAGGGTAGGAGGAAGTAAGCTGTTGGTTAACTAGGATCTGCAGCTTATCTGTTAGGTAGGAAAATGGGCAGACTAGGTGGGCCAAGCGGTCCTTATCTGCCGTCAAATTCTATGTTTCTAAGTGGGGGGTTGGCTTTAGCAGCTCCTTTAGGGATAGTAGGGATGGGGTAAAGAAGAGGAGGGAGCAGGTTCAAAAGGGAGAGGAGACTGTAAGAGAAGACAGCTTAACCAGCACTACAGCATGGGTGAGGGCTCAAGAAGGAGTGGGAGTCTCTAGAACGAAGGGGATTGGGAGGAGGGGGCTGAACGGGAGAGGATAGATAGGAGGGGAGTGAGGCAAACCAATATTTGCCAATAAGACAGGAGCAGTGGGCGAGGCAGCGAGAGGGTAAGGGGGCGATAGAAAGAGAGAAATAGAGGGAGCAGTGATGTGTTTGAGGGGTTGATTGCAAAGTGACAGAAGGCGTGACAGAGGGTGTCCAACCTGGTAAGAGTGGGGGCTGCACTGTAGACTGTCTGCATATTCAAAATGGGAGGATCATTTTGTGAGCAGATCCTGTAGACTTCAGGTGAGAGACGTCCTTGTTTTGGTGAGATGCCTAGTTTACGTTGTAGTTTTGAGTGTGTGAGAAGTTCAGGGTTACTGTTGTTGGCCAACACCGGTATTTATAAATGCGGACTACCTCAGTATTTACTGAAGAGAAGGTAGGGCAGGTCCCACAGCTCAGCACCATGGACACAGAGGGGAGGGAGGTGTGCACTAGTCCCTTCACAAAAGAAAGGGTCCTACAAGAGTTCAATAAGCTCAGGGTGGACAAGGCAATGGGACCTGATGGCATACATCCCAGGGTACTAAAGGATCTAAGGGTGGAACTAGCAGAGCCATTAGCAGACCTGTTTAGTGAGTCTCTGAGCACAGGAGCGGTCCCAGAAGACTGGAGATGGGCTCATGTGATCCCACTCCACAAGAGTGGTGGTAGGGAGGAGGCAGGGAACTACAGACCAGTCAGTCTTACCTCAGTAGTGGGCAAGATTATGGAGGCACTCCTTAAGGAAAGGATAGTGCAACTCCTAGAATCCATAGGAGCACAGGATCCAAGACAGCATGGGTTTACAAAAGGAAGGTCCTGTCAAACTAATCTCATAGATTTCTTTGACTGGGTAACCAGAGTGGTGGACCATGGGGGAGCAGTTGATGTCACCTACCTTGACTTCAACAAAGCTTTCGGCATTAATAAATAAATGGCACACCTCCCTGGGTCAAAGATCCTTTGCACACCGTGCTCCCAGCTGGATGTATGCCCTCAGCACTCATATCACCTCCACCTCCTCACTGGGAATTTTCAAATTAAGACTACATTTTCATCTCACTGCCTCCAGCTCATGTGACTGCCTCTCCTAACTTCCCTCTTCCCCTTGTTACCTACCACCCCTCTCCTTTGTTCTACAATGCTGTGAATCTGCTCTAGCTTTTCAGCTGCTGCTCCCCACCTCCTCCAACCCTTCCTCCCCAACTCCATACAGATCTCTGAACTGATCCCAACTTATGTGATTCATTATTTTCTAACTGCGATATAATACATGATCCAATGAACGTTGTTATAAGCTAATTTTTAATGTTGTTTTTCTTTTGCCTAACATGTTTGCACTCTCTTGACATGGAACCTTTGTAAAAGAGCTTTGGCTCAAAGGTACTTGTAATCCTAGACTTAAATAAATAAAAAATAAAATAAATAATAAGCTGGGTAGGCTCGGGGTGGGTCAGAAGTTGGCCAACTGGGTGGCAAACTGGTTGACGGGCAGAAAACAGAGAGTGGTGGTAAATGGTATACAGTCAGAAGCGATGCAAGTTACAAGTGAGGTACCTCAGGGATCAGTCCTGGGACCAGTCTTCTTCAATACCTTCATCAGTGACATTGCAGATGGACTAGAGGGTAAGGTTTGCCTGTTTGCAGATGACACTAAGATCTGCAACAGAGCAGATGATACAGGTGGGGTGGGCAGAATGAGAAGAGATCTAGATAAACTGGCAAAATGGTCGGAAGGGTGACAACTGGAGTTTAACGCAAAGAAGTGCAAGATCATGCACGAAGGGAAGAGAAACCCAGAATCCACCTATAGGCTGGGAGGGGAGTTGCTGGCAGTCATCACCAATGACCTGAAATCATCCAAGTAGACCACTAAAGCAGTAGGTAAGTCTAGAGGGATGTTGGAGTGTATTAGTAGGGGTATCACAAGTCAGAAGAGGGAGGTAATAATCCCTTTTTACAAGACACGGGTTAGGCCCCATCTGGAGTACTGCGTGCAATACTGGAGGCCACACCTTCACAAGGACATTAACCAAATTGAGACAGTTCACAGAAGGGTAACCAAAATGGTTCAGGGACTGCATCAGAAAACATATGAGGACAGATTAATGGAGCTCAATATGTATATCCTAGAGCAAAGGAGGGAGAGAGGTGATATGATCGAAACATTCAAACAGCTTAAGGGCATTAACAAGGGTGAAAGAGTCTAACATGTTTCAATATAAGTAAAATAGCAGGACAAGAGGACACAGCATGAGATTAGAGGGAGGTCAATTAAGGGCAATGTGAGGAAGTTCCTTTTCACAGAAAGGGTGGTGGATTCATGGAACAGCCTACCTCAGGAAGTGATGGATATGACTACAGTGCAGGGCTTCAAACAGGCATGGGATAGGCATAAGGGAGCAATAATGACGAGTATGAATAGATAGGCCATTGGCAGAGCAAAGGCTGATGGCACCTTCATAAGGCAGAAAAATAAATGGGCAGACTGGGTGGGCCTTGTGGTCCTTATCTGCCATCAACTTCTATGTTTCTATGTTACCTCCGGTTGGGTACCATCAAGGGTGGAGAAGAGGGGATAACCTTGCTAGCTTTTGGCTAGTGACAAAGGTCATGGATACCGTCTTCTTAGTATTTACTTTGAGCTGGTTGGCTTGGAACCAGCACAGTATGATATGGAAATCGAGTTGGAGGTAGGAAGCTACAGCAGACATGGAGGGGCCAGATAGATGGAGGACAGCGTCACTGGCATACATATGAATATGGGACAAGACAAAGATGGAAGGAAGGTTATTTAGAAAAATGGAGAATGGTATGAGACCCAGGATAGAAACCTGGGGGACTCCAGCAAGGATGGGAGGTGGGAGATAAGGTGCTCCCTACCTGCACAGATTGCTGGCAGTTAGTCAGGTAGGAGTGGAACCACTGAACTGTAGAAGAGGAAAATCCATCTGAGGCCAGCTTGTTTAAAAGGAAAGAGTAGGATACCGAGTCGAATGCCTTCGCTAAGATCGATGAAGATGGCAGCAGTGATGAGACCTTGGTCCATCTCTGTGGGGATAGTGTCAGTGATATGAAGAAGGGAGGTGATTGTGGAGTGTTTTTTTTTTTCCTGAAACTAGACTGGAAACTGGGATAGGAAGGAAGAGGAGTCAAGAAAATCAAATAATCTGGAGTGGATTAGTGACTCCTGCAGTTTGGCAAGGGAAGGAAGGAAGGAAGGAAAGAGATGGATCTGTAGTTTCTGGGTGATGTTGGGTCACCCCCTTTGTGGAGTGGGAGTACCTTGGCAGTTTTCCAGGTGAGGGGGACAGCACATAAAGAGAAGGAGAGGTTCAGGAGATGGGAGAGTGGGATGAGAATAGCGGGAGCAGATATGTGGAGAAGTTTGAGGACTAAACCATCAGGGCTCTATTTTTAGGGGGTTGAGAGGATTGCGGACAAGGAAAACTTTCTGCAGGGAGACAGGAGGGAAGTGAAAACCAGCAGATGATGAGGGTCATGGTGGGGGGGGGAGTGATTAAGTGCTGAGAGGGGGAGGCACATGTGGTGAAGTAATTGTTGAATACAGAGGCAACAGCAAGGTGGTTGGAGACCAGTGAGACATCTACTGTGGGGGGGCAGACTGAGGTGGCAGGTCGAAGAGGGAGTGGATAACTTTCCAGGAGTAGGAACAGAAGTTTAGGTTGGATTGCAGATTTGAGTTGAAGTAATGGGCCTTAGCAGCTCTAGTGGCCTTGGTGCAGGAGTTTCTAAGGGACTTGTAATGCTGCTGTTCAGAATTAGAGTGGGAGGCCTTAAAGTGTGCCCACGCAAGGTCCATAATTTTGCATAATTCCAGGAGATCAGAGGTAATCCAGGGATGATGGATATGTTTCGCTGTAGTTCTTTTCGGGGGGGGTGTTCCAGGTGTGAGTGAGGATGGCAGTGAAGTGCGTTAGGGCAGTGTCAATGTCATGGACGGAGAAGATTGGGGATCAGTCAGCAGATGCTAGATCGCTCAAAAGAGCATCAGTGTTAAGGGATCTTGTGGGTCTGTGCCAAATATATTTTGTGGAGTGGGTTTTTCTAATATAGTAGATGATGCAATGATCACTAAATACATTTGGGAGCACACCAGTGGAAGACATTCAGTGGGAGTGGGATCATAGTATCCAGTCCAGGAGGGAGTGATTTGAGGAGAGGGGATTTAGTCTAGCAGGTTCAGAGATGAGTTGGGAAAGGTTTAATAATTTGATGGTTTGCTAGGTAGGCTTGAAGCCGGGGGAGAGCCAGTTTATGTTAGTCACTGAGAAGGACAAGTTTGCCAGAGGCAGAGAGGGGGGCTAGAGAGGAGAAGGAGTTTGGGAGAGAGGAGGGGGGAATCTTAGGGGAGGTATAAAGGACACTGATGAAACTAGGAAGGGTGGAGGGGATAGAGAGTTTGAGCAGTAGAAGATCATGAGAGGAGGGTATCACCTCTTTATGGGTGATAGAGCAGAAAATGTTTTGGTGGGTATTAATAGCACCACCACCACGTTTACCTCTGTCCTGGTGGAAGAGGTGGAATTCAGGGAGGGTGAGTACCGGATCCAAGACTCTGGAAGAGAGCCAGGTTTCAGATATACAAATTATGTCTGACGAGTGTAGCGATGGCCATTCCTTGAAGGGGTCAAGCTTAGGTAGGAGGCTTTGTGCATTGAAGAAGAAAACTAAGACCTTTAGATGCAGAGAAGTGGGGGCGAGGGGGAAACCAGGATTTGGCTCCACATCACCAGCCAGAAGTAGGAGGAAGAGGAGGGGCTAAAGAGGATGATGGTTTACGCTTATTGTGTTTGAGGGGAAGAGGACAGGGGAGTAATGGTTGTGGATAGAAGGAACAGTGGAGGAATTCAAGATGAGAGGAGGGGTAGGTAGGAGGGTAGGGGAATAGGGTGGCAGTTATTAGGGGCAGAGAAGGTAGAAAGCAGGGAGAAGGGGAAGAGATGGGAGGGAACAAGGAGGGTGAGTAGGGTAGGAGGGGGTTGGGGAGAGTAGAGGGAGATAGATGAGGAGGGTGGGTAGCCAGGGGAACATAGTTGCAGAGCAGACAGAAGGGGAGGGGAGAGGAGGAGGAAAGTATGTCTGAGATTGAGTGTCTGATGTACAGACAGAGCAGCCAAGAGTGAAAGAAGGGGGGTGGTAGAAAGGAGGTGAGGGGGAGCAAGGAAGACACCAACAGGGGAGGAGAAATTGGTAGAGGAAGTAGAAATTAGGATTGGGGGGGAGCTGATTTAGGAGAAAACTGTAGCAGGCTTGAGATGTGAAACTAAAAGGAACAGATAAGAGAGCTCAGGAACAGGTGAAGGGGAGAGCATGCAAGGCAGGCACAGGTTGATGAGTGGTGGGGAAAACAAAATTGTAGTAGAGAACACATAGACGAGTATCTAATGCATAGGGAAAAGAGCAGGCAGTGGATCAAAGACAAATGCCCTCAACAGAGGACATGGCCAAAGCATAGCAGGATTCCAAGTGTTTTAGGTTATGCGAAACTTCTGCAGTATGCCTGCCAGCCCACCCCTCCGTATGCTCAGGTCAGAAATCCTTTTCCTGCAGAGGAGCAGGGGGATGTGTATTAGAAGGAGGAGGAGGAGGAGGAAGGAGACTCTATGGAACCTGATGTTCACCTGAATAAAAGTTTGGCTCCCTTCTTAGGGCTACAGAGGATTATATCTCTTTTTCTGTGTTCATCAAACAGATGATAAACACTCTTAACATCCTCTCTCATGAGTCAGATGAGGATGAACTGCAGTGCATGGATCTTAACTTCAGGAGAATCTCTTGCAGCAGGCCATCATATGTAGGACTCCGCCATCAGGCACCAGAACCACACAGCAACTTTCTAGCTAGCAGTCTACCAGAGTGGGTCACCCATCTGCAGCATCACTCTCTGACGTCCACTATCCTATATAGGTGGGCGGCCCCCCACGTCCTCCCCAGTTCTTTCCCGCCATCGACCAAGTCATGTTGGATCTATAAGGAAACTGCTGCTGCTTCAGTCACCATTTTTGCGCCTTTAATTTTCTCACTTTTGTTCTTTCCCCATCTTTCGATGTTTTTTCTGCCATTTTATGTCTTCATCTCCATCCTCATCGACATTGGAGCATTGGAACAAATGTGGCTGCAGTCAGCAACTTCCCAAAAAGGACGGCCATTCAGCTTGCCTTTTCTGCTTAGGCCCAGACCACGACATTCCATCTTGTGAGTTCTGCCAGAGGTTCAACGCTACCACCAAGCACCACTGTCAGTTGACCCTCGAAGGACACTTAGTCAAGCTGAAGGTCACCTCAGTGGAGCAGGAGCTGCAGGTGTTATCTTCTCCAGCCTCCCAGGCACAAGATCCAGCCATTCAGGCTCAAACTTCAGCTTCCCAGACCCATTCCTCCAGTTCAGATCTGGCCAAGCCCCAAGGAAAACCTAGCGGGAAGCACAAGCCCTGGGGCAAAGAGAAGCACCAGTCCCGGTCTTCATTTTCCCTCTCGTGGTCACTGCACTCTTGCATGGCTGTGTCAGGGTCCACCTCCTTCCGCGGGGTCGGCCCCACATCCCACTAATGCCCCCCCCACCTCAGCTCAAATGTGGTTCCTTCTCCCACCACTCAGTTACTGGTGGAGGAGCTTCAGGCCAGGGATCCTCCCAGCCCACCAGGACCCTGCTACTTTGGTCCATCACCTCTTCCGGTACACAACAGAGTGGTCCTGTTGGCGGTCACCCTTCCTGTTGCTAGCTCCCCTGACATTGGAAACCTCATGTTGGTCTGTGCCCCCTCTGGAGAGAGGCTTCTCGCTGGCTTCCAGTTCTCACTCTACCCCACGCAGGGCTTAGCCTTGCTGACCCCTAAGTCACCTGCTACATCACAGGGCCTCACTGCCAACGCCCGAGGGTCTGACACCTCACCCGCTTCCCACGGGCCTTATCGTGACTTCCCTCTCCCTACACCAAAGGTTGCCCTGGGTTACACTTATCCACCTCCGTCAGGCCCTATGCCAGTCATGGTGGATATTTAGGGACCTTTGGGGGATCTTGCATTCCCAAGTACCAATGCTGGTATCATCGCCTCCCTCTCAGGACCTGCCGCAGGAGCCTATGTCTTCTGCCCCCCCCGTGCCCCCTCAGATGCCCCTGCTGGTCTTTTCCCTTACTCACCCAGCTGATGAAGGGGACAAATACCACCCAGACCTGCTTTTCCCCGATTCTGGGGATGAGGATGTTCCAAGCAAAGGGGATTACATTTCAGACTCCCCCTCTCCCCCCTCCAGGTCTTCTCAAGGGGTCTCCACACCTAAGAATGTTCCACAGTCTGCCCCAGATGACCCCTCCTTTTCTGCAGTCATGCTCTGCATCCAGGCAGTGATGGGCTTCAGCTCTGAGAAGCAAAATTCTGAACGTCGGTAGTTGGCCATTTACCAACATAAGCCTGATGCCCCACCATTGGTGGTTCCCCCACTTATCAATGTTTATGAAGATGTAATGATGATGGCCTGGTGTGGCCTCATCTTCTCCCTGCCATGTCTCACAAGGCAGACAAAATTTATCATGCCCTAGAGGGCAGGCGTTTTTTGAGGGTACATGTCCAGGCAGACTCAGTGGTTATCAGTGCCACCCATGAATGCTCCAAAAGGTCAAAATACCTCAGCTTCCTGCCCCAGACCAGGAGTTCCACTGTTTGGAGCTTTTTGGCAAACAGATGTTTGCTTCCTCCACTCTCACCATCCGGGCCCTCAACTACCTTGGTCACATGCTGCAACATCAGAATTCCCTGTTGGATAAGGTCCAGGAAGTCGTCTTTTTTTTCTCCCTTGGGGGGCTTCCAAGAAAGAATTGCAGGACAACCTCAAAGCAGTCTCCAACGTCGATGACCACCTTCTCAGAACCACCAATGATGCTGTGGAAACGTTGGCTAGGGCTGCAGCCACCGACATCTGCCTTCACCAGTATTCTTGACTCAGGGTCTCAGGACTCACACAGGATGTGCAGCAATCCATTCTGAATGACCCATTTTTCAGGGCTCCCTGCTGTTCGGAGGCAATGTGGAGGACATCCTTACTAAGCTTCAGGCCTCAGGAAAACACCATTAGATTGGTACACTCCCTTTATTATACCGAGTCCAGACCTACCCAGAAACAGCCATTTTGTCATCGGTCTCCCCCGCCAAGCTCAACAGCTGGCTAGATCCATGGGCAAACGCAAGACTACAGCGCCTACTTTGACTACTCCATCCGCCTCTACTAGCAAAAACCAGAGGGGGACCAACGCACCCCCCCCACATCTGTTCCCCCTCCTGACACTTTGACTGACCCCCTCCCTCAGGCAGGGGCAGGAGGTGGTGTAGGTACTTGTTTCTCCCTCCACCTGCCCAAGTGGAGGTAAATCACATCAGAAAGCTGGGTACTTCAGTTAATCAACCAGGGTTACTCACTGGAGTTCCTGGAATTACATCCAGACAACCCCCTCTCAGTCTCACAATCTGCCTTATCATGTCCCTCTAATCTGGGAGGAAATCCACGCCCTTCTTCGAAAGCAGGCTATAGAGCCAGTCCCCATTTCCCAACAGGGAGAGGGGTACTGCTCTAATTTCTTCCTGGTCCCCCAAGTGCATGGGAGACTTCAGGCCAGTTCTGGACCTCAGTGACCTAAATCTATCCATTCAGTACAAGAAATTCAGAATGGTCATGCTGAGGGGTCTTTTCCCTGTTACATCGGGGGGGGAGTGGATCTGTTCCCTGGACAAGCAGAATGTGTACCTTCACATCAAGATATGGGCATCTCTCAGGCACTTTCTATGCTTTCACTTCCAGGGAGCTCATTTCCAATTCCAGGCTCTCCCTTTTGACTTGTCCTCAGCCCCTAGGGCTGGCAATGTTAGCAGCTACCCTTCGGCACCAGGGCTTCTATGTTTTTCCTCACCTGGACAGTTGACTTCTAGCGGCCCTATCCAGGGAATGCCTTCTGCTAACCCTGGAGCACACCTGCTGCCTTTTTCAGGACCTCAGGGTGACCATCAGTCTGGCCAAGTCATTCCTTTCATCCTCCCAATGCCTTCAGTATATTGGGGCTATCGGTCTTCCTTCCCCAAAACAGGACAGACCACTTAATGGAGCTGGCCAAACTGCTATACTCCTCTCGTCATGTCCCAGCTAATTTGTTCCTACACCTCCTGGGTTACATGGTGGCCGCCATAGTAACTGTCCCTCTAGCCAGGCTGCACATGAGAATCCCTCAGTGGACACTCTGGGTACAGTGGGAGCAGCGTACAGATGATCTCGACCAAATGGCCTTGGTCTCAGACCCGGTAAAGAGAGTCCTAGTATGGTTGCTGGAGCCCAGAAACCTCCTCTGGGGGGTACCTTTCCTTATTCACCCCCCAGCAAATCTGACCATGGATGTGTCCTGCTCAGGATGGAGGCTCATCTGAGGACTCACAAGACCTTAGGAGTGTGGTCTGCAGCTGAGGGACATCTTCACATAAATGTTTTGGAGATGCAGGCTGTTCTGTATGCCCTTCAGGCCTTCCAGATCCAGCTGTCCCCGGGCCCACTGCTGACCCAGACGGACAACACCAGCGTCATCTACTACATCAACAAGCATGGGGGAATCCATTCATACCCTCTGTGATGGGAAGCGATGCAAGCCTGGTACTGAGCACTGGACCACAGCCTTTATCTTTCAGCCATGCATTTATTTATTGAGAAATCGGAATTACAATCCTTTGAGTCGTAGACTCTTTTGCAAAAGCTCCTCGTCAGTTAACATGGTATACAGACAGAAAACAAGATATATTGAGTAAGGGTACAGTACTGACAATCGGTCAGTATGACACATTAGGCAGTGAGAAAAGAGGTAGCAAAACGGATTCATTTTACATTCTGAGGGCGGAGACAGCCCAGTGTCTGGTGCACACAAGAAATACGGAATAAAGGTAACTGTTCAACCGCTGATATTAATACAGTGCAGAAAAAAAATACAGAAATAAGGCAGCTTGTTCAACCATTTAATAATAGTACAGTGCAGAGAAAATGGCAACCCTGACCAATCTGGCCACACTGTTCCAGGTATGCAACATAGTGCTAACGGGGAGGCTGTGAAGGACCTGAAGGTGGAGGACCGGCTAGCTGGGAGTGACCATCAATCAGTGTGGTTCACACTCAGCATGGGTAGGGAGACTGTAGGTACAGGAACCAGGGTAGTTAACTTTAGGCAGGCAGACTTTAGCAAGATGGGGGAAATTCTGAGAAGGCACCTGGAAGGAATTAGGCCTGATATGGATGTAAATCAGAAGTGGGATATTATTAAACATAGGCTGATTGAGGCTATTGGGTCATGTACCAAGACACTGAGCAAGAAGAGTAAGACTAAGAAGCCAAGCTTGCATAACAAGGAGGTTTTGGAAGGGGTAAGGGCAACAAAAGCAACTTTTTGGAGATTCAAGAAGTCCGGGAGGGGGGAGGGCAGGGAATTGTATGCGAAAAAGTCCAAGGAAGTAACCAGATTGGTCAGGGTGGCCAAAGTTTCCAGAGAGACGAGGCTGGCACAGGGCATCAGGGAACAGAAGAAAGTCTTTTTCAGATACATAAGGGAGAGAAGGAGCTGCAGGGACCAGATAGGATTAGGAAGGACGGGAGGTGGGTGGAGAAGGCAGAATAGGCAGAAGCGTTAAACAAATACTTCTGTTCTGTGCTCACAAAGGAGAAGGGTGGACAGCTACCTCAGGGGATGGGGAAGGGGTGACAGATGGGGCAATTACAGAGGGCAGGGTGCTGGAGGGTCTGAAGGCACTAAGGGTGGGTAAGGCACCAGGTCCGGATGGCATTCACCCCAGGATGCTGAAAGAACTGGTGGAGGTATTGGCAGAACCACTGACGGACCTGTTCAGTACCTTCCTGGACACAGGTTGCATGCCACAGGATTGGAGGATGGCTCACAAGGTGCCCATCCACAAGAGTGACCCAAAGGATGAACCAGGCACTTACAGACCTGTAAGCCTAACGTCCATTGTAGGAAAACTTATGGAAGCAATCCTAAAAGAAAGGCTGATGACCTTTATGGAGGAAAACAGACTCCAGGACGGTCAGCAGCATGGATTCGTCTCTGGAAGATCCTGCCAGACCAACCTAATTGAGTACTATGACTAACTAATGAGGGAACTGGATAAAGGCCATGCAGTAAATGTACTGTATTTAGACTTCAGCAAGGCCTTTGATTCAGTGCCTCATGGGCAGCTGGGGGGTTAGTTGCAATATGTGGAAGCAGGGACAAAGATGATAAACTGGATCATAATCTGGCTGGTTAACTGGCTGAAAGGGAGGCAGCAACAGGTGGTGGTGGTGGGGGGACTCTCATCCCCAAGGGCTGTGACAAGTGGGGTGCCGCAGGTCTCAGTGCTGGGTCCGGTGTTGTTTAGGTTATTCATAACAGATATCTCACATGGTGTTAGAAGCAAGATCAATCTGTTCGCAGATGATACCAAGATAGGGGTGGTGATGAACAACATAGAGGGGTGGAAAGGGCTACAGGAGGACCTGACAAAACTGGAGGAGTGGTCAGAAAAGTGGCAGTTGAGCTTCAGTGCGAAGAAATGCAAGGTTATGCATTTTGGAGCAAGGAACTCAGGGAGGGGCTACCAGTTGGGAGGGGTTCAGATAGAGGTCACCAAGGAGAAGGAGGACCTGGGGTGATTACAACAGGTAACATGAACAACTCAGCTCAGTGTAGGAAGGCAGCTAAGACCAACAAGATGCTGGAGTGTATTGTGAGAGGAATCTCATCCAGAAAAAGGGATGTGATCCTGCCGCTGCATAGGTCACTAGTCAGGCCATATTTGGAGTACTGTGTGCAGTACTGGCATTCCTTTCGGAAGAAGAATTCCAGATTGCTGGAGTAGGTGCAGCTCAGAGCAATAAAGATGATCCAGGGGCTGGAGGGCAAAACCTACGAGGACAGGCTGACTGAGTTAAATATTTACACCCTGGAAGAGAAGAGGGATTGGGGGGGGGATATGATTGAAACCTTAAAATATTTGAAGAGGATTAACAAAATGGGCACAGAAGGGATATTTAAGCTGAGGAGATGAAGGGACACGAGAGGGCATGGTCTCAGGCTGAAGGGTGGAAGATATCGGAGAGAGATGAGGCATTTTTTCACAGAGAGGGTGGTGGAGAAATGGAACTCTCTACCTGAGGAGGTGGTATCCTGTAGGATGGTGGGCAGTTTTAAAAGGGCATAGGACAGGGTGCAAGGCAGGGTAAAGGTGAGGGGGGGAGAGGAGGGTGGGGCAGCTGCAGTATAAGGGTGCTAGCTGAGCATTCAAGCAGACTAACTTGATAGACCATAAGGCCTGTTTCTGCTGGCAGATTCATATGTTCGTATGTAAAATGTCTGAATGGACAGCTTAAGTTCGTCTCAGTCTCGGGCACATGAGTTGGAGCTCCTACCCTCCATAGTGAAAGATCTGTTTGACCGGTGGGTTGCCCAGAGTTGGGCATTTTTGCTTCCCCACTCAATGCAAAACTGCTGCTTTTCTGTTCTCTCGTTCCAGGGCTTGGGGTTTTCTGATGAACTGTGTTGTCCTTTTCCTGGAGAGGGAGGTTTCTATATGCCTTTCCTCCCTCCCTCCCTTCCCTCTCCTTCAGCGAGTTCTCATCAAGTTTCAAATGGAGGGGGCATCCATGATCCTCATTACTCCATTTTTGCCTCACCAGATCTGGTTCCCTCTGCTTCAACAACTGGCAGTGGAACCCCCAGTGCCCCTGCCACTGTGCACAGACCTGCTCTCCCAGGGTCAGGGTACTCTAGTCTATCCGGACCTCAAGTCTCTCCATATTCATGTGTGGCTTCTGAGGACATAGCCATTTCTCACTTTGGGGGTTCTCCCAAGGTGTCGGAGGTCTTAGTGGCGGCTCGCAAGCCTTCCACCAGGACCACTTACTCCATGAAGAGGAAATGCTTTGCCATTTGGGAAGCTTTGCACTGCTTGGATCCCTTCACTTGTCCTGCTAATCATATCCTGGAGTACCTCTTTCCCTTTCAGACTCAGGCCTGAAGTACTCTTCCACTATCAAGATACATCTGTCTGCCATCTCTGCATATCATGTGCCTGTTGATGGGCAGTGCGTGGCTCACTAGATGTGGCCTGTACCTTCTTAAGAGGTATTCTGCATTGGAAACCCCCAGTCTGTAATCCTGTCCCAGCTTGGGACCTCAACTTTGTGTTGGGAAAGCTCACCCTGCCTCCTTTTGAACCAGCCACAAGTTGTGAGCGACACTTTCTGTCGTGGAAAGCATTATTTTTAGTTGCTGTTACTCCTACTCAGAATGATTTTTGAACTTCAGTCCCTCATGTGTAAGGAGCCTTATTTAGTTTTTCACAAAGACAGGTTGTCTTCACATACTAATACTCAATTGCTTCCTAAGGTGGTATCTGAATTTACTTTGAACCAATCCATCCATCTCACCGTATATTATCCGGAGCATGCCAGTCCAGTGAAAGCATTGCTCCACACTTTGGATGTGAATAGAATTTTGCATTATTATACACACAGGGCTGAAGAGATTAGGAAGTCCTCGAAGCAATTTGTTTCGTTTGCCCCAGGAAAAGAGGGCACACCCGTTTCTAAGCAGTGTTTGACCAAATGGTTGGACAACAGTATTATTTTTTTGTTACCAGAAGTATGGTAAGGACCTTCTGGGAGTTGTTCATGGCCATTCCACCACAGGTATGGCTGCCTCGGTAGCGAACTTCCGTAACGTATCAACTGCAGAGATCTGCACAGCAGCCACTTGGAGTTCAGTCCACACTTTCACCATGCACTACAGTTTGGATATTTACCTCTAGGCACAAAGCTAATTTTGGCCTGGCTATGTTACAGGGCCTTCTTTCTTGGATGATTTCACTTCCACCCAGTCTGCTACTTCTGTCAGGTTTGGAACTGCTGGGTACTCGTCCTATGTGTGATGCCTGCTGCAAGAGATTTTCCCGAAGTAAAATATTACAGTTACATAAGAACTTACATAACAGTAGATCTTCAAGGGGATCACTTGCAGAAGGCCTTGCTTTTCCCTCCCTCCTTCCCCCTTGGCCTGTTACCCATTATGCTTCCTCTCCAAGAGGAGACCTTCAGCCTTTCCTTTCCTGTTTTTTTTTTTCCTTGAACCTTGGATTCCTTCTTAGTTCCCTGAGCTGGGTATTCTGGGGTCTCTGGCGGGAGAACATGGGGGGGCTTTCCACCTATATAGGGAAGCTGACGTCAGAGAGTGACATCGGAGGTGGGTGGTTCCCTCTGGCAGACTGCTAGCTAGAAGGTTTCTGTGTGGTCCTAATGCCTGACAGCGAAGACCTATGTATGATGGCCTGCTGGAAGAGATCCCCTCAAAGATCTACTGTTACGGTAAGTTCTTACATAACTGTACTATATGATGAGGCTTGCCCCCGAAAGGGCATTACTAGTCCCCATCCATAAATCACTCCAAAAAGCTACTGCGAAAATCATGTCTGCACCTAAATCAGCTGTTGGCACCAATAAAGTTGAAAAGAAATATCAGGTAGACAGACAGGGTGAAATACCTGCATGCTTTCCTGATCATGAAGGAGTGGTCCAAGCAGGTGCTTGTGAGACAGCCAAGGTGCCCTTCTCCACACAGCCTTCTGAGAAGGATTCCAGGAAACTGGATACTGTAACCACAAAAGTATATAGAATAGCTTCCCTGCTTCTGATGTAGGCAGCCTATTTGACATATACAGCTCTGTACCAGTAAGCACTGTAGAATGCAATGCTGGCACTGATTGATAAGGTTGATGGTGAGGTGGCGCAGGACCTGGCTGCCAAAGCAGAGTCCACTCTGGATGCCACCATTTACCAGTTTCACATGACTGTCAAAACCAGTGACTCTGCTATATGTGTCTTAGCCCATGCAGTGGCCCTAAGGAGGTGTGCCTGGTTAAGGAATAACATCATTTCCCAGCAAACCCAGACTAAAGCCATTGATTTCTCCTTTTAGGGGAAATTCCTTTTTTGGTGACAAAACTGAGGCATACATGAAAATGTGGATGAGTACAAGACCACTTATAAAAATGACATTGAAAAGGAAGAAGTTTCCACTTCCTACAGGCCCTACAGAAGCAGCGACAGGGGTAGATGCTACTGTCCAAGACCCTATGTCCCCTATGATTACCAGCCAAAAAGGGAATACTACAGAGGCAGGAAGGTCTCCAATTGTGCTGCAGCACCAGCCCCCAAGCCACAGCCAAACCAAACCTATGACAATCCTGTCCAGGTTGCCAGTCAACCATTGCCAATAGGGGAGTAGGGGTGTGTGGGGCCTGACCCACTACTTTCAGGAGTGGGTAAAAACTACCACAGACAAGTGGGCCTTGAAAGAGTGGGTCAGGCATTGGCTCTGTAATTCAAATGGTTTCTAAAGTTGCAGAGACAAAAAAGCTTCCAAACACATTCACCAACAAAAATAATTCTACTGGAACTGGAAGTAAAGAAGCTACTGCAAGCAAAAGCAGCAGAAAAGCTCCTGACCTCACAGTGAGGAAAGAGCCTGTTTTCAAGATACTTCCAGACCCACAAGAAAAATGGTGAATGATGACCCATTTTAGATCTTACCTGAACAAACATCAAAAAGGAAAAGTTCAAGAAGGTCACACAGTGTTACCATCCCTACAGTTAGGAGATTGGCTGGGGTCACTGCACCTGAAAGGCGCTTACTGTAACATTGCAGTCAGACCATTTCACAGGAGATGTCTCTGGATCAGACTGGGGAGCTGTCAGTACCAGTTTATAGCTCTTCCCTTCAGCCTCACCTCAGCCCCAAAGGAAGGTCTTCACAAAGTGCCTAGCTATGGTGTCAGCACACCCAAGAAGACAAGGTGTGTTTTTTTCCCCTTCCTGAACAACCGGCTAGTCCCAGAGAAAACAGTGCAAAAGGCAAGGTGCTTGTCATCGAGGCACGGGTCAGGAAGCATAGGAAATCAGGAGCAGTTGTAGAATTCACCAAAAATATTTATTTGTACTAGTAGAAACATAAAAAAAAAATTGTTCTGTATAACTATTTACAAAGGCAAAATAAAATAGAGGAGATCCATCAGAGTTTTCCTTCAGTTTCTGTGCCTATCTTGCAAGCAACTGCAGCTCAGCCCTATAAGTCCTTGCAACAACCCCCTTTCTTAAGCATCCTCTTTATCTAAAGTGTTCTAGTATATTTCAGGCAGGTGCTGGCAGGAACACAGTGTCCCAGAGCTGAGGCCCCTTTTCCACAGCTCTTCTGCAAAAGGCTTAAAAATTACATCAGGTTACCTCTTGAGTTTCCAATAGCTTTTTGCAATCATGTCAAACTATAATTATATACATTTCAAAAATGAACACAATATAATTTCTAAACAAAGGGATCCCAATATCAGTTACATTTCCACATAATGATTTGCACATATTTTTATATCAGCAGATATGTAAGGGAGAAAAAGACAAACAGCAAGGGAAGACTGAGAGACAGTGAGAGGCAAAGAACTGCGAGACTGTTGGGGTGATCAAATCCTAGGTCTCACAGGAAAACTTGGTTGCGCAACTAGGCAGAGAAGAGACAGGAAAGGAGAGAACAGATCCCTGCATTCAAACTCTTTCCATAACAACTGGGACAGGGTCCTATTCCACCCTGTCACATACACCCCCCACCATTAAGAGGGAACCTGTTTTATTAAACAGGTTTCCAAAACATTCTATTAATTCTCTACTAATATTAGCTTCTAACGTTCAGAAATGAAGCACATGTGTATTATCCATTTTTTCTATAACAGTACAGCAAACAGTAAAATTCAAACCCATACATTTGTTTTTCAACTTTCAGAACCCTCAATTCCTGATCCATTTCTTGACAGAAAATCCGCATTGCTATTCTCTTTACCAGATTTATGTGTCACATTGAATTTAAATGGCTGTAGTACGAGGTATCACCTTGTGATTCTGGAATTTTTATCTTTCATCTGGCTAAGCCAACAGAGAGGATTGTGATCTGTTATAAGTACAGTCAGTTCCTAGCAAATAAAACTTAAGGGACTCCATGGCCCATTTTGCTGCTAAAAATTCCTTTTAAATGGTGGAGTATTTTTTTCTCTCTGTCATGCAACTTCCTGCTTATGTACAGAAAAGGATGTTCTGTCCCATCCATATTTTGACTCAGGACTGCACCTAGGCCTACCTCTGATACATCTGTTTCTAACAAAAATGGTTTCCAAAGTCTGGGCTTCTCAAAACAGGGGCTGAACATAATGCAGCCTTAATGGCTTGAAAAGCTTCATCACAGTCTGGGGTTCATTTCATATTATTTGGTTACCCTTTTTTCATGAGTTCAGTGAGGGGAGTAGCTAACTCAGCAAAGTTTGGAACAAATCTCCAATAATAACCAGCCAGCTCTCAAAATGACCTGACATGTTTCTTTGTTTTAGGTACAGGGCTGTTAGCTACAGCTTCTATTTTAGAAACCTTTGGTTTGACTTCTCCATTTCCCAATACATAGCCCAAATATCTAGTTTCCTGCATGCCCAATGCATATTTGGTAGGATTAATAGTCCTGCATTTTTGGTGTTCCAGGTGGCTTTTCCACTCTGGATAGTACACCACAACATAATCCAGGTACGCAGCACAATAACCAGTGTGAGGGGATAAAATTACCACTGGAATGTAGCTGGTGCACCATGTAAACCAAATGGCATGGTGGTGACTGATAGAATCCAACAGGAGTGGTAAATGCAGTTTTGTCTCTGGATTCTTAAAGCTAAAGGTATTTGCTAGTAACCCTTGGTGAGATCGAGGGTACTGATGTACTTTACACTCTCCAGTCTGTTCACCAAATCATCTATTCTGGGCATAGGATAACAATCAAATTCTGACACTTGATTAGGTTTCCTAAAATCAAGGCAGATTCTAACACCCCCTTCTTTTTTGTTTACAATTAACATTGGAAATGACCAAGCACTCTTCGACTCTTCTATGATACCCAGTTCTTTCATTTTTTGTATTTCCTTAACCACGTCAGCTCTTCACCACTCTGGTAACCTGTATGTCTTTTGTCTAATTGGGCGAGCATTCCTTGGCACTATTGCGTGCTCGACCCCTTTTGCTCAGCCTAGTACTGTGCTAAAGGTACTGTTAAATGTCTTTAGCACATTACGAATTTCTGCAGTTTGTTCTGAGGTTCAGGAAATATTCACCTTTATAGCATCAGCAGTTACAGTTTGTTCCAGTCTGTCATAAGCTACATCAATATCTTCCTTATCGGTTTCTGGTAAAACTAGCAAAGCAGCTTTTAGCAGTTTTTCAACCCAATTCTTGAGGAGGTTAGCATGGTATATATTGGTAGGATGTTTCCTGTCAGGGGTCTCAATCTCGTACTTAATGGTGCAGTACGTCTAAGCACTCCATAGGGCCCTTGCCACTTCATTAACAGTTCATTTTCTGTTGTGGGTAACAATAGCAAAATCTTTTCACCTGGCTCAAAAACCTTTTCTTTTACCCCATGGTCATAACATACCTTCTGCTGGTTTTGGGTATCTTCCTGATAACTAAGGGCAATTTCAACATATTTTTCCAGCTTCTTTCTTAGGGCACACATATAAGAAGATATAGATTGTTTCTGAGCGGGGTTATCTTCCCACGTTTCATTTATTACATCCAGTGGCCCTCTTGGCCGCCTACCATACAGCATTTCAAATGGTGAAAACCCTGTTGATGCCTGTGGCACTTTTCTGTAGGTAAAAAGTCGGTAAGACAAGTACTGGTCCCAATCTTTCCCTTCCCCTTTTATACACCTTTTTAACATATGTTTTAGGGTTTGGTTAAAATGCTCACCAAGATCGTCTGTCTGAGGGTGATGGGGGATGTTCTTTTGGCAGTGATACCCAGTAGTCTGTACAGCTTCTTAAGTAATGCAGAACCAAAATTACTACCCTGATCAGTAATAATTTCTTTAGGTATGCCCACTCTGCTGAAAAATTTGTCAAGCTCTGCTGCCACTTTTAGGGCTGTAACAGTACACATTGGAACTGCTTCTGGGTATCGAGTAGCATAGTTGCATTCTACCAGGATAAATCTACTACCCTTTTTACTTTTGTCTAAAGAACCAATCACATTCATTGAAATTCTCTCAAAAGGCACATGCAAGGGTAGGGGCACAAGGGGCACCTTGTCTTTTCTAGTGACTGGGGCTACTTTCTGACACTCAGCACAGGAATTACAATAGGTAGCAACATCTTCATGATTTTCAGATCAGTAAAATCTATACCGCAATCTGGCAAGGGTGCGATCCCTCCCTGAGTGACCAGCCATAGGACTATCATGTGCTATCTGTAACAACTCTATTCTGTACTTCTATGGTATAACCAATTGTTCTGTCTGTTCCTGTGTCTGAGGTTTAACCCAAACTCTGTACAGAAACCCATTACATTTTTTAAGCATTGGTCCACCCTGTTTTGGTTATACCCCAACTGCTTAAAATAACCCTAGAGAGAAACATCATTAGTTTTCTCTGAAAGAAAATCACAATCAGTTATCAGCTTAGTTTCAGCATTTTCGTATGTTAACCCCTTATGTCCATCAGTCATTTGTTGACAGTTTCTTCAGGCATTGTCTTTCTTTCTTTCCTGGATTTTCGGATCTTGGAGCTGTGCTCAAACAAGTCTGAATCAAAATCACTGAAAACAGCTGGCCTGGTGGTGCTGAGGTTCTGGATGCCACACCTTGCGCCATGGCAGGAACCCGTGTTTGGGAATGAGCGCTGGCCTCCAGGGGTCAGCAGGGAGGAGAAGAATTGAGTGTCTGGAAGACTGTTCTCCTTCTCCGGGGTGAGGGTTTTCAGACGTCGGTGCATGTCTGACCCCTAGCGGCGACTGGGAGTTGGTGCACTGATGCCAAAAGTTGGGGGGTAGGGAGTGGCACAGATGCTTGGCGGAACGCATGGGAGCATGCGCGGAGCTGTCACAGGCGTCCTTGCCCTTGCTGTCCTGGCAAGCAGGGGAAAACTCCAGAAAAACTACACCCACAGAGGATGAAGGAGGGAGCTTTCAGGCCTTGCACCCTGCTAGCAGGGAACACATTGGAATAGGAAAAGAAGTCTAGGTAAGGCATTCATTTTAAGTGCTTGGATCCTAGAATGACATGATTATGGTAATAGGGACCACCACAGTATGTCCACGCATAATTGTGTTAGAAGCATGGGTAATTAAAGGGACACATTCATGCCCAGTGGCCATCATAGTCTGAAAGCATATGAAAAGCTCCTTCAAACTAGGTATTGGGCTCGTCTGTAGCTGGAAGCACCCCAGAGATACCGAGGACTGAGTCTGTTCAGTATTAATACAACATTACAGCCATTTTTAGAACATTGTGCGGTCACTGAGGAACAAGCTGTGACTAACTGCACTGACTTAAGTACAGCTTGTTCGTCACTGACATCACAAGATTCTAAAATATCTGTAATGTAGTATTAATACTGAATAGACTCAGTCATCTGTATCTCTGGGGTGCTTCCATCTACAGATTAGCCCAATACCTCATTTGGATGAGCTTTTTGTTGGCTTTCAGACTGTGATGTCCATTGGGCATGAATGTGCCCCTTTAAGTTCAAATCAAATCACTCTTTATTTATAAAAAAAGCACCTTTCTAGAAACCAAGATGCCTGTACAACATCTAATTAAAATATCAATAAATAACCAATAAAAAAAGTTAAGACTAATCATAATTAAAGATAACAGCATAATTTAAAAATCAGGAAATGCAAATATTACCTCCACGATACACTTACAAAAAGAAAAGTATTTGGAGATCTGGGGACCATGACAGAGATGGAGAGAGACTCAGAGAAGAACTAAAGCATTAGCCTGATAGATAATAGATGGGACTGCTCCTAGAGGAGGAAGGCAAGAAGATTGGAGTAAACTAACTGCAGAATTTTTTGTCATAACACAGTAAGAAAAAATTAGGAAGGGACCCATATAGTATAATAGAGTGTGTAACTTGTAGAAGAAAGTTAATAATATTATGGTGTTTATAGCTACCAGATATGGAGATTAGAAATGTGAAGTTAGTTATTTAGATAAATTAAAGGGCTGAATGTTAATCAGTCATTCTTAGGTCAGAGTTTTGTTTATATATTGCTAAATTGAGGTAAGATTCTGTTTATTAACTAATCCCTTGTAAGACTAGAGCTAGAGCTTGAAAATATTTCTAACAGATTGCACAGGTGAGGGTCATCAGACTCCTGCACTAGACTGTATCCACCTTATGAAGTCTTCGGACTCGGTGCAGTATGGACAGTGACCTTTTACTGGACTCTTTTAGAAATGGTTCACATGATTAGAGTGATTATTCAAAAAGGGGTTTGAGTTTTTTTTTTTGTTTGTGTATGAAAGATAGAACTGATAATATGAGATGTACAATAACATATGTATGCTGTTTAAGGATTATGTAAATCAATCCGCTTTTTCGGATATTCTGGATTACCAATAAAAAGATATGAGTTAAAAAGAAAAAATCAGGAAATGCAAGGCTAAAAAGGTAGGTTTTCAAAGCCTCCTTAAAACTTTGAACGGTCAGGCAGTCTCGTACCTGACAAGGTAGAGAATTTCACAGAGTCGGGGACATAAAACTAAATGTCCTTGCCCCAGATGTCTGCAAATGAACCCTGGGAATCCCTAGCAATCCCTCATTGGTGGATCGGAGAGGGCAGAGGGGACAGTAGGGATGAAGAAGTTCTTGCAGGTAACCAGGTCCCTGATCATGTAGGGCCTTATAGGTCAGCAAACCGACCTAGAAGGTGATCCGCCACTGAACTGGCAGCCAGTGCACAGCACGGAGCACAGGCGTTATATGACTGCTCCTAGGGGTACCAGTCAATAGCCTGGCTGCCACATTCTGCACCAGCTGCAGGCAGCTGATATCAACCCCTGGTAGCCCAAGGTAAGGGGCATTGCAGTAGTCAAGGCAGGAGGTAACGAAGGTGTGGACCAAGGTTGAAAGATCATCAGGGGGAACCAGGTGCTTTACCTGGGTGATATTTCTCAGATGATAAAAAGAGGTTTTGATGACTGCTGACACCTGTGATTTAAGGGTCAAGCAGTCATCAAACATAACGCCCAGGTTCCGAACCTGGTCTGAAGTAGTCAGCTGGGCACCTCCAAGCCAAAGACCTGAGGGTGAACCTGCCAACAAACTCTCCTCCCGACGACCTGAGTCCACAACCAATGCCTCAGTTTTTTCTGGGTTTAATCGCAGCGAGCTCACATTCATCCAGTCCTGGATCTCAGCAAGACAGCTGTTAAAGATCAAAACAGCATCATCCTGGCCGGGCACAAAAGACATGTACAGCTGAGTATCATCTGCACAGCAGTGAAAACTCAAGCCGTACCACCTAATGATCACTCTTAATGGCAGCATATACACTGCAAACAACATAGGCACCAAGATGGAGCCCTGCGGCACCCCACAGGATAGGGAGAATGGAGCTGAAGAAAAAATCCCAGACACCACCCTCTGAGTCCTACCCTCGAGGAAAGATTGAAACCATCAGAGGACTGTCCCAGAAAGTCCACAGATGAACCGCAGATGCTCCAACAATACACCATGGTCTACTGTGTCAAAAGCTGCAGAGAGATCTAGAAGGACCAAGATGGAACAGGTCTTCCAATCTCTAGTTATTAGGAGGTCATTTAATACCCGGACAAGGGCTGTCTTGGTACTATGTCTCTTCCTAAATCCAGACTGGAGAGAATCATAGACATTGTGGCCGGTCAAATAGTCATCCAACTACGACGCAAACCACCTTCTCAATAGCCTTACCCACAAAGGGCAGGTTAGAGACAGGTCTGTAGTTAGCCAGACATTCCGGGTCCAAGGAGGGCTTTTTAGGGAGCGGTCGAACCACATCCTCCTTCAGGGAATATGGAAAGATCCCCCTCTCCAAGGTCACCCAGACTATCTCAGCAAGGACAGGGCTGATTTTATGCACACAACCTACCAAAAGGCATGTAGGGCCCGGGTCCAAACTACAATTAGTCGGACGCAAAGATTGGATGACCATCACAATGTCATTGATTGTGGGCCAGCCGAAGTCACATCACACAAACTGGGCATCTGACATCTCCTGCTGACCACTGCAACTCCCATTAGGGAGGGACAGACGGATCTCAGAACTGATTGTGGCAACCTTATCTGCAAAGAATTGAGCAATCTTCTCACACCGTTCTTGTGAAAAGCAGTTCAAGGCTGAAGACAGATTGGATTGCACGATCTGTCCACAGTCCGGAAAAGCTGGGCTGGTCGACTCTGTGCAGCAGCAATTTCTCTGGACAGGAATTCTGCCTTCTTATGGGTAATTGCTGATTGATAAACCTGGTAGTGGTCCATCAAATTAAGTCTGTCACCCTCCATGCCCGATTTTCCACCAGCACCTCTTTAGCCTTCATCCCACTCTCCTCAAATCCCTCAGAGCCTCATCAAATCAAGGTCCTGGGACGATGAGTGAGGGGACGAATACGAACAGGAGCAATGGAATCCAGGGCCTCAGTCACCGCCTTATTATAGGCAAGTACCAGGTCCTCTGGATCCAAGCATTCACTCGGTATACCCGATAAGTCCAACTCTGCCATCAGGTGAAACACCCCTCAAAGGGCGGTACCGGGCCATCTCCATAGGGGCAGACCTACTGGGGGAAGGGGCCAGGAAACTGAACTTGATAGTATGATGGTCAGACCACCCGACTGGTTCCACCACCAAGTCGAATATCTCCATCCCCATGAAGAACACCAAGTCCAAAGAATGACCACCAATATGGGTCGAGGAGGAAGTAACCTGTGTGAAGCCCAGCAAAATCATTGACTGGAAGAAGTCCTGACCAAATTGTGAGAGTTTATCATTGACCCAGGCATTGAAGTCCCCCCAGGATCAGCCGTCTAGGAGACTCCAATGTCAGGTCGACAGTGAAGTCCGCGACCTCCCGCAGGAAAACATTCCCACCTAATGGTGGACGGTAGATGAGAAGGATCCTGCACCCCACACCCTCGCCCATGATACATTCAAAGGAGTTGGTGGTCCCTAATGGTACCTCCGTCAGGTTCAGTTCTGATCTAAAACAGATGGCAACACCCCCACCCCTACGATCCAACCTTGGGCGGTGCATCACCGAGTACCCGGCTGGAAATGCTGATGCCAAAATGGGACCCGCATTCTCATCCAGCCAGGTCTTAGTGATGCAAGCAAGGTCAGATGATCCAACAAGATCCGCTATTATAGCGGTCTTGTTCTTAATAGACCTGGCATTACACAACACCACCCGAGTAGGATGAGTCACCGAGGAAGACCCTATTATCTGCCTGCTGTAAGCAGAGCCCTTGGGTATGGGAACCAGACAGGGAAAACCCCTTTCCTGAGCCCATTTTGCACCAGGGCATCTCCTTGTCCTCTTACTATCCCAATCCATCCACTCCCTTCCATTCCTCCACCAGGTCAGGCCTGCGCCCTCGCCCTCCTAACAACCTCCAGAGCCCAGCACCTTCTATATACCTCTGGGGATAGTGAAGGGCAAGAAAAAGGGGGGGGGTCCCTAAGCCTAGAGGGGGAATAATGCCTGACTGTCGTTTTACCACCCTAATACATCTTTACCACACTACGCAGCAACCAAGCACACAACACTCAAGTCAAACTCTCAGTCTTTCACACCACTCCCACCATACAATAATCAATAAACCAACACCCCCCATAATACAAACAGTATACAATAATATTCTATCACAAATTAAAAAAAGTAATTTCAAAAGGAAAAGAAGAAAGGCCACACAAGCTCTCCAAATGCAAAACCATTAACCTCTGAGGAGTTCTCACCTCCCCAGAGAAAATAATAATTGCCTCCCAGCCCTATCTCACACCTAGATCAGGAGAATGGTCAACAGTTTAAACAAGTAATCAGTTAAAACAGGGCACTCTCACTGCCCACCAGTTTCAAGACAATAGCAGAGAAAAAGAGTCTAACCATCCATCAAGTGCTGTAAAATGTCCAAATGTCTTGATAGGAAAAAGCTTCCCTTGGCACCGCTGCAATTCCCAGGATCCTAGGAAGACTCCCCTCGATCCACGCTGCTTAGCCACCTGGCCGTCCCCTGAGGAATCACCGCCAGTGGATTTTGACTGCAAATAGGCTTCCGGGTAGAGCCAGCTCTCCAGCCCAACTCCCCCAGAAACCATGGAGCTACCGGGTACCACAGAGCATGCTCTCCAGCGGCCCCAGACCCAGGCACCAAACAGCCAATTAACCCCAGCAATTCCTCCCCTGGGTTCAGGTCAGTGCTGCCGTATAACTCACCACATAAGTCACAGGCCAAAATCCAGGAAGAACTTCCAGTAACCTCATTCGTCGGACAAAAGTACCAACACGATGATTCAGGTCCCAGTTGGAAAAGTTCAGTGTGATGCATTTCATCAACAAACAAGGGGGGGGGAAGGGACTCATTCATATCCACTATGCCAGGAAGCAATGAGAGTGTGGCAGTGGGCTCTGGAATGCAGCCTACAACTCTCGGCCATACATCTTCCAGGTGCCCCAAATGACTTGGCAGACAGGTTAAGCATGTCACAGTCCAGCCTATATAAATGGGAACTGCTGACCTCTGTAGTGGAAGATCTCTTCACAAGGTGGGGTTGGCCAGAGTTGGACCTTCTTGCATTCCCACGCAATGCAAAACTGATGCATTTTTACTTACTCTCTCCAGAGCCTGGAGCTCTCTGGCAAGCTGCATTATCCCCCTCTTGGAAAGGGAAGTTTCTATATGCCTTTACCCCACTTTCCTCCCATACAGAGAATATTATTCAAACTACAGATAAAGGAAGCAGCCCTCATCCTTATTGCTCCACTTTTGCCTCGGCAGATTTGGTACCCCTTACTTCAACAGTTAGCAGTGGAACTACCAGTCTCTCTGCCACTGTGCAGGAACCTATTGTCACAGGACAAGGGGTCTCTGGTCCATCCAGACCTGAAATCTCTGCATCTATTTACATGGCTCCTGAAGGCATAGCCATAGCAAGGTTTGAGGTATCTGCTAAAGTGGTGGATGTTGCCGGCCTGCCAGCGCAGGAGTTGGATTTCCACTTGCTGCGCTAGTGACCCAGGTTTGGGAATGAGCCCGGGGAGCTGGAGGGCTGGCCGGGAGGAAGAGGCTTGAACATCCCAGGAACAGCTCATCTTCTACAGGCAGGGAGGGAGGGGGAATGGTGTCTCAGCACTTGACTGGCCCCAGGTGGAGGCCTGTGGCACAGCATGCACTGAGACATACACAGTGGGAAGGACGTCGCGGACGTCGGCATTATGCACCTTGATGTCAGGGCACTCACAATGCCTACAAGGAAAAGAGAAAATGCCTTCCAGCTCCAAGGAGACAGAGCACCAGAGCTAGACCCTAATATGCTTTCACCTACCCGGCTGCCTGTGACCTGCCAAAACAAGAAGTGTCGGGTATGCAGGCCCCACCTCGTTCCATACAAGTCAAACCCACGGCTCCATGGGGAAAACAGGGACGGACCAGGTAAGGTGGATAGCAGGGGCAGACTCCATGGTGCTCTTGAGGAAATGGAGCTGGAGGGGTGTAGGGGAGGGATAAATAGAGATTTAAAAAAAAAAGTGGTGGATGTTCTAGTGGCTGTTAGAAAACCCTGCACTAGACATGCATACTCTTTGAAGTGGAAGCGACTTATTAAACTTGCTGTCCCTCTCAGACTCAGGTTTTCAATATTCCTCACTCAAGGTGCAGTTGGCAGCTATTTCAGCCTTTCATGCCCCTGTGTATAGTCATACGGTTGCCCAGCTAGAGGTATTCCGTACCTTTCTGAGAGGCATATTACACATAAAACCTCACATTAAGAATCCAGTCCCACCTTGGGACTTGAATTTTGTGTTGGAAAAGCTTACTTTGGCTCCTTTTGAGCCTACAGCAAGTTGCTGCTTAAGCTTTTATTACGGAAAGCAGTATTTTTGGTTGCCATTACTTCTGCTCGAAGGATTTTAGAGCTACAGGCTCTAACGTGTGAGCCTCCGTATTTAATTTTTCACAAAAACAGCGTGTCTTTACATTATGTATAAATCCTAAGTTCCTATCAAAGGTGGTATCTGAGTTTACTTTAAGGCAAACCATCCACTTTCTTATTTGCTGGAGTATGCCAATCCTGGGGAAGTATTACACCATACTTTGGATGTGCATAGAATCCTCTGATATTATGTAAGTCGCACCAAGGATTGTGGAAAGTCCTCTCAGCTTTTTGTTTTGTTTGCCCTAGGGACAGAGGATGCCCCTGTGTCTAAATAGTGCCTGTCCAAATGGTTGGCAAATAACTTTCTGTTAAAGAAAGTACAATAAGGAACTTCCTGGTGCAGTACGTGGTAATTCTACCACCGGTATGGCCACTTCTGTTGTTTGTCTCAGAAATGTCTTTGCTGCTGAAATTTGTTCAGCTATCACTTGGAGTACTGTACACACCTTCACTAAACATTACAGTCTGGACATTGTGTCTCGTAGATGAGCAGGGTTTGGCCTGGCTGTCCTTCAAGGCCTGCTGTCATAAGCATGTATGTCTCCATCTACCCAAACTGTCAGTTTTTTGGTACTGCTTGAGAGTCGTCCCAAAGGTGTGGCCTGACAAGAGATATCCTCAAAGAAGATAGAACAGTTCTGTACTTACCATAATGGTAGAGCTTTGAGGGAATCTTTCATCATGCCATGCCGCCCACCTGCCTCCCCCCTTCAGGGGAAGATCACCAGATTTTCTGCACAGAGTTAGTCCATCACTGCTTTTTTTCAGTTCCCCTTGTTGCCTGGTATTCGGGGTACAGTCTTTCTCTTCTGGTTCCCCATAATGAGGTCCCCCTGGCATAATCTCTGGCGAGGAACTGAGGAGAGATGAGGCCACCCACATTGATGTAGAAGCTGATGCTTGATGTCATGGGCAGCCCCTGGCTTGCAAAAGTTTCTGTGTGGCCCTAGCACTGATGTAGGTATAGTGACCTGATGAGAGATTCTCTTGAAGATCTACTGTTATGGTAAGTACGCACTGTAACTGTTCCATTTGATATTTCCATACACCAGTGATTACCAAACACTTTACAAGTAGTAATTCTGACACCTGCTGATGTCAGTGTGGTGGGGGACTGGGCACCTATCACCACATATTCTGGGCATGCCTGAAGCTAGATGCCTTTTGGAGGGCCATACACCAAAGCACACAAGGAATTCTAGGCTATACCTTCACCAAAACCTTTTCTGAATTTGTACTGGTTTTCCCCTCATTGTTGAGGGGTACTAAGAATACACAAAAGTTGGGACAGATCCTCAGGGTAGCAGTGGTCAAATGCAGCATGATTAAGTGGCTAAATGGTTATTCCCCCATGTCACCTATGCTTGAACAATGGAAAGGTAACGTGAATAACATTGAATGCATGGAAAGGCTAACAATTACAGATTGAGCGATTTCTAGGCATCTGGGTCCCCGGGCACAAAACACTAGCCCCATGTGGGGTGGGGAAGGGAGAGGGTGGGTGTGGGTGAGAATGAGGCCAGGGTGTCTGCTTTTGCTTTACAGAATCGCAACAGCATGGATCTCCTGGCCTCTGGAAAAGTCCAAGGAGAGGAACCCCCTTGTACTGCTACGTAAGTTCATAACCACCTAGGAAAGGAGCTTTGATAGCAACCCTTCAAAGAGTATCGAGGGCTAAGACAACTTATTGACTTCATGGACCTTAAGTGAGTCACTGTTTCATGGGGGGTCATGATGGTTTTACAATTTCTGTACTAGCTTGATTTTGTTGTAATTGTATAACTATGGTGCCTTATTTATCTATTCCTTTTAACAACTAAAGGGAGTCCCATAATATTGGGCTCCTAAATATTTGTATGGATTGTAATGTGCATCCATAAAAAGAATAAAAGAAACTTTTGAAGTTTCAACAAAAAAAAGGGGGTATTCACTTCCTGTAGCTATCCCAAGCAAGTATTGTCACAACAGATGTCTCATTCCTGGGGTGGGATACCCACCTGAAGGATCTCACAGTTAGTGGCATCTGGAGCCCACAGGAGACTTCAGAGCACATTCATCTAGAGCTCAGGGCAAGGGAACCAGTCCCTCCATGGGACCTAAATATCTGTCTTTCTCAGCCAGTGGAGGCTCCCTTCAAGTCTATCGCTACTGCTGATTCAAAATGTTACATGGAAAACAGTTTTCCTGATTGCCATGGCATCTACCAGGAGGGTAAGCAAACAGAAAGCCCTCTGTACAGATCCAAACTACATGAGACAGGATGATTTAACCCTGGATTTCCTGAGATGGGCATGCAGGTCCCAGACTGAGGAGAATTTGGAAATAAAAAGAGAGAGGGCCACATCAATGTCAGAGGCCTAGGGGAAGGCTGATTAATCTGATGCAGTCAGGTAGCTCAGAAGAGCATTAATGTTCAGCAAACAGAGGCATCTAGACCAGATGTATTTAGGAGCAGAGGGAACACAGCAACTGTTCCTGATGCAGAACGTCATGCAGTGGACACTGAATGCTTCAGGTAAGATTCCTGCTGCTACAGTGCAGTGGGGGTGGGAAGACAGGACTCCATTCAGCAGGGTATGATTAGAGGAGTAAGGATTGAGCTGGGTGGGCTCAGAAATAACCTGTGACAAATTTTGGGACTCACTCTTCTGGATGGTGGTTTTGGATGTGGGTGAGAGTCAATTAATGCTGAAGTCATCAAGGAGAATGAGCTCACCAGAAGAAGAATTTGAGGTTATGTCAGAGAGAGACTCAAACAGAGAAGCAGGTGTTATCTTGGGAGAGGCACAGTAGACCCTGATATAGGTAGGGATAAGGTGAATGCGAGCCTGACAAGGAGGAATTTGTGGGAGGAGGGTACAGCCTCCCTGAAGTGCAGGGTGCAGGAGAGGCTCTGCTGAACTTAGATAGTGATGCCTCCATCATGTTTTCTCCTGTCCTACCTGCAGAGAAGGAAGTCAGGAAATGACAGACTGGAGTCTGGAATCCTTGGGGATAGCCAGGACTCTGAGATGCAGAGGATATCTAGAAAGTGTTGTTAGATCTAAACGGACAGGAAGTCGAGTTTAGGAAGAAGGCTTCTAGCACTGAGATGAAAAATGTGAAGGCCATTTGCGAAAGCACAGGAGAGAAGTAAAGGTGTACCAGGACTGAACTCAATCTCACCTGTCAGAAGGAGAAACAAGAGAATGAGGAGAAGGATGGAATGGTATTCACTCCCCTTTGGGCATGGGGAGAACAGGAAGAGTGGGGATACTGAGAGGAACAGAGGGCCTTGTAGAGGAACTCCAGGTTGAGGGGGGAGGATGAGAGAAGGAGGCCAGGATGGATAGAGTGGAAACACAGCATGAAGTTAGGGAGGGAGAAGGAAAGGAGAAGAGTGGAAGGGAAAAGGGGGATGGCAGCTGGGGTGACAGGCAGGAGTGAAGGGGGAATGGAGAAGGCAAAAGGAAGATAAGGAACATGGAAGTGGTCAGCAAAACACAATCAGCAACACAAACGTGAATAATGCAAGAAGGTTAGTAACAGTGAAATGATAAGCAGTTAGGGAGCTGAGCCCAAAATGCAGAAAGTAATGCAGTTATGAGAAAACAAAATTAAAATGTAATTAAATAGAACACCCTGAATATGGTATTACAGAGTTGCACATAATGAGCACAATTAGAGACAGCTGAAATGTAGTAAGTCAATAGCAATAAGCATATACATAACCAAATGAGCACAAGAAGGCTGTTTCATTTGCTAAATGCAAGGAGTTTTCTCAGTTCTTCTTGTACAGAGTGTCCTCTATTTGGGCCAGGATCTCGCTAACTGGGCAGTTAAGGCCTGGCAGTGTCAAGCCTGGAGTCACAGTAGCAGTTAGTGATGACTGAGGAGGTTGTAAAGATGATCTTGGAGCTGCAACAACATATTGTGAGTTGGATCCAGTCCCAACATGGCTATTAGGTGTGTGGTGCAGTTGAGCCCGGCGTTCACCGAGATTATTTAGTGTTCCTTGTTAGAGGGGATTTTTCCTTCGGTCCTGAAAAGTGCACTGGTAAAACCCCTCCTGAAAAAGCCAGTGTTGTACCCAGATGTGCTGGTGAACTACTGATCTGTCTCTAACCTACCTTTTCTAGGTAAGCTTTCATCAAGGCACAGGTCAGAAATCAAAGGAAGACCAGGAGCAGTTGTAAAATACACAAGACATGTTTTATTATTAACAGTAAAATAAAAAGAAATAAAATTATTCAGAATAACTATTTGCAAAGGATGTACAACATAGAAAGCAGAGTCCTTCTTCTTCTCAATTTCAAATCTCAGTCTGTCTCTGCCTTTCTCTCTTGCTAAACATTGCAGCTCTTTTTATAACAAGTCTTTGCAGGAGCTCGTTAAGCGAACATTCTGCTTCTCATGCAGTGTTCTTGTCAGTTTCAGTAGGTGCAGCAAAAAGAACACTGTGACCTATATTTCTGCAAAGGTTTAAAACTGCAGTTCAGGCTAATCCCTTGAGTTCCAAATAGCTTTTTGCAATCACTTCAACATTATAACTATATACAGCTTTAAACAAAGGGATCCCAGTATCAGTGACATTTCCACAAAATGATTCTCGTATATTTTTATTCCAGCAGATATACAAGGGGGAAGAAAAGACAGAACAGCAAGTAAGGGTAGAGAGATAGCAAGAGGCAGAGAACTGCAAGACTGTCAGGGTGATCAAGTCGTAGGTCTCACAAGAAAATCTGGTTGCGCAACCAGACAGAGAAGAGACAGAAAAGGAGAGGATAGAACAGACCCATGCATTTAAAGTCTTTCTCCATAAAAAGTGGGACAGGGCTGTATTCAACCCTGTCACATACCCCACTCCAAGAGGGAACCTGATTTACAAAAACAGGTTTCCAAAACGTTCCAGTAATTCTCATCTAACATAAGCATATAACCTTTACAGTTCTGCACATGTGCAGTATCCCTTTTTCCATAACAACAGTACAGCAAATAGTGAAGTTTAAATTCACATATTTGTTTTTTCAACCTTCAGAATTCTCAATTCCAGATCCATATCTAGACAGAAAATTAGCATTGATATTCTCTTTCCCAGGTTTGTGCATCACTTTAAATTTAAATGGCTGTAGTGTCAGGTACCACCGTGTGATTCTGGAATTTTTATCTTTCATATGGTTAAGCCAACAGAGAGGATTGTGATCTGTTACCAGTACAAAGTCAGCTCCTAGTAGATGAAACTTAAGGGACGCCATGGCCCACTTTGCTGCAAGGTATTCCTTTTCAATGGTGGAGTACCTTTTCTCTCCACCGTGCAATTTCCTACTTGTGTAGAGAATAGGATGTTCTTTCCCATCTATATGCTGACTCAAGACTGCACTAAGGCCTACCTCTGATGCATCAGTCTGTAACAAAAATTGTTTTTCAAAGTCTGGGCTTCTTAAAACAGGGGCTGAACATAATGCAGCTTTAATGGTCCAAAAAGCCTTGTCACACTCTGGGGTCCATTTCCCATTATTCAGGAACCATTTCTTTGTGAGTTCAGTGAGGGGAGTAGCTAACTCAGCAAAGCTGGGAACAAATCTCCGATAATAACCAGCCAGCCCTAAAAATGACATGACATGTTTCTTTGTTTTAGGGACAGGGCTGTTAGCTACAGCTTCTATTTTAGAAACCTCTAGCTTGACTTCTCCATTTCCCAAAACATAGCCCAAATATCTGGCTTCCTGCATGCCCAGTGCACGCTTGGTAGGATTAGTTGTCAGACCTACCTTTTTGATTGATTGGATAACTGCTCGTAGGTGTTCCAGGTGGCTTTTCCAGTCTGGACTGTACAACACATCATCCAGGTACACAGCACAATAATCAGGGTGAGCGGATAAAATTACATCCACCTACCGCTGGAATGTAGCGGGTGCATCATGTAAACCAAATGGCATGGTGGTGAAATGATAAAATCCATTAGGAGTGGCAAGTGCAGTTTTGTCTCTGGATTCTTTAGCTAGGGGGATTTGCCAGTAACCCTTGGTGAGATCAAGGGTACTGATATACTTAACACTTCCCAGTCAGTCCACCAAATCATCTATTCTCGGCATAGGATAACTGTCAAATTCTGACACTTGATTAAGTTTCCTAAAATCAAGGCAGATTCTTCCACCCCCTTCTTTTTTGTTTACAATCACCATTGGTGATGACCACATCTTGACTCTTCTACGATACCCAATTCTTTCATTTTTTTGTATTTCCTTAACCACATCAGCTCTTAACCGCTCTGGTAATTTGTACGTCTTTTGCCTAATGGGGCAAGCTTTCCTTGGCACTATTACATGCTTGACCCCTTTTGCTCAGCTGGCACTGTGGTAAAAGTACTTTTAAATGTCTTTAGCAAGTTACACATTTCTGTGGTTTGTTTGGAAATTAAGGAAACATGCACCTTTACAGCATCAGCAGTTACAGTTTGTTCCAGTCTATCATGAGCTACATCAATATCTTCTTTATCAGTTTCTGGTAAAACTAGCAAAACAGTTTTTGGTATTTTTTCAATCCATGTCTTGTGGAGGTGAGCATGGTGTATCTTAGTAGGATTTTTCCTATCAGGGGTCTCAATCTCATAATTAATGGTGCCAGTATATCCAAGCACTCTATAAGGCCCTTGCCACTTAATTAAAAGTTTTATTTTCTACAGCGGGTAACAGTAGCAAGACTTTTTCACCTGGCTCAGAAACTTTTTCTTTTATCCCATAGTGAATAATACACCTTGTGCTGGTTTTGGTCCTCTTCCTGATTACTATGGGTGATTTCAACATATTTTGCCTTCTTCTTTCTCAGGACACACATATAAGATGTAATAGGTTGTTTCTGACTGAGGTTATCTTCCCGTATTCTTTTATTACATCTAGTGGCCCTCTAGGTTGTCTACCATACAGAATTTCAAATGGTGAAAAACCTGTAGATGTCTGTGGCACTTCTCTGTAAGCAACAAGCAGGTATGGTAAATATTGGTCTCAGTCTTTCCCTTCCCTTTTTAATAACGTTTTTAACATGTGTTTCAGGGCTTGATTAAAATGCTCAACAAAACCATCTGTTTGAGGGTGAAAAGGGGAAGTTCTTATGGCAGTGATACCTAGTAGTTGGTACAGCTCCTTCAGTAATGCAGCACAAAAATTACTACCCTGATCAGTAATAATCTCTTTTGGTATGCCCTGCTAAAAATGTTGGCAAGCTCTACTGCCACTTTTGGGGCTGTGACAGTATGCATTGGAACTGCCTCTGGGTATTGAGTAGCATAGTCATATACTACCAAAAATAATCAATTTCCCTATATACTTTTGTCTAAGGGGCCAACCACATCCATTGCATCCACATCAAAAGGCACATCTATCAAGGGTAGGGACACCAGGGGCACCTTGTCTTTTTTAGTCACTGGGGCTACTTTCTGACACTCAATACAAGAACTGCAATAGGTAGCAACATCTTCATGAATTCCAGGCCAGTAAAATTTGTACAGCAATCTGGCAAAGGTGCGATTCCCACCCCAAGAGACCAGCCATAGGACTATCATGTGCTGTCTGTAACAACTCAGAGCTATACTTTTGTGGTATAACCAATTGTTCTGTCTGGTCCTGTGTCTGAGGTTTAACCCAAACTCTGTACAGTAGCCCATTACATTTTCTAAACATAGGTTCACCATGTTTTGGTTTCACCCCAGCTGCTTAAAATAACCCTGGAGAGAAACACTGTTAGCTTGTTGTGAAAGAAAATCACAATCAGTGATCAGTTTAGTTTCAGCATTTTCATATGTTAACCCCTTATGTCCATCAGTCTTTTGTTGCCACTGTTTCTTCAGGCGGCATCTTTCATTCCTGGACTTCCAGATCTTGCAGCTGTGCTCAAACAAGTCCAAATCAAAATCAGCGAAAGGAAAATTTTGACACAGTCCCACACAAAAAATTAATAAATTAGCCAGCCTGGGAGTTGGTCCCAGGATAGTAGCCTGGATAAAAAATTGGCTTGACAACAGGACACAGAGGGTAATAGTGAATGGAGTCCACTCCAAAGAAAGGGGTATTACTAGCGGGGTACTGCATGGTTCAGTACTGGGGACTGGTCCTTTTTAATGCCTTTATAAGTGACATTGTGGAGGGACTGGAAGGAAAAGCATGCCGCTTTGCAGATGACACAAGATCTACAGGAGTGTTGATATATGTGGGGTGGGGTTGGAAAGGATGAGAAGGGACTTGGCAAGGTTGGAGGATTGGTCAGAAGTATGGCAGCTTAGATTTAATGCAAAGAAGTGCAAAGTAATGCACCTGGGAAACAAAAACCAAGTGGAACAGTACACAATGGGGGGGAGGTACTAACAACAACAAAAATGGAAAGGGACCTGGGGGTAGTCATATCAGATGACCTAAAGGTAAGCAAGCAATGTGAGAAGGCAGGAAGGAGGGCTGGGGGGATACTGGGATGTATAGTGAGAGGCATCACCAGTAGAAAACAGGAAGTTGTTATCCCTCTGTACAGATAGTCGGTGAGAACCCATCTAGAGTACTGCGTGCAGTTCTGGAGACCCCATCTCTGCAAGAACACAGACAGGATGGAGGCAGTTCAGAGGAGGGCAACTAAAATGGTGCAGGGTCTGCACCAGAAGCCATACGAATAGAGACTAAAGGAGCTTAATATGTACACCATAAAGGAAAGGAGGGGGGTAGGATATGACAGAAACTTTCAAGTACCTCAAGGGAATCAACAAAGTCCAAGAGGGTAGCATCTTTCAGAAAAAGAGATGTGCAAGAACAAGGGGGCACAATTTGAAGATAGAGGGGGGACAGCTCAGGGGCAATGTGAGGAAGTATTTTTTCATGGACAGGGTGGTGGACACATGGAATGGCCTTCTTGAGGAGACTGTGGGGTCAAAAACAGTGGGGGAATTCAAGAATGCATGGGACAGACACAGGGCAATATTGGTGGGGGGGTAGGAAGAAGTAGGCGGTTGGTTAACTAGGATCTGCAGCTTATCCAATAGGTAGGGAAATGGGCAGACTGGGTGGGCCAAGCAGTCCTTATCTGCCCTCAGAGTCTATGTTTCTATGTGAAAGAGTCCCCACCATCTGAGATTTTCTTTGCCTGAGCTCTTGTCACCACAGCTGCTGAAACATCAGGATTTACTCCCTCTTTGATTAACTCAGTAAATCCTGGAAAGTCATTTCCAATAATCACAGGTACATGTAACTTAGGTACTACCCCCACTTTCATTTGGTGCGATACACCCTTAATAGTCAGACTTACTTGGCTGGTGGGATAGTATTGTGTGTCCCCGTGGATACAGTTGACACCAGTACCTGGTCCTTTTGGACACTCTTTTCCCAGCACTTCAACATGCACTGGAGTCTGTCTGCTTCCCTAATCTGTAAGTCCTTGCACAGTCTTATCTCCCACCTTGACATTTGATAAGTACTTGCCCCAATTTATAAGAACAAATCTGTCAGGGTCCTCTTTTACTACCGAATTCTTACAATATGACCTGGCTTATTACAGTTATAGCAAATAAAGTCATCGGTCGCAGATTTGGTACCCCCCAACAGAGTTCTTATCAGACTTTGAGTTTAAATTAAAAAAAAGGGTGTCTTACCGGTGCTTGGCTGTTACCTCGCTGCTGTTGCATCTGTCTTGCCATTTGGCAGTCTTCTGCCGAAGAAACAGCTTTTTCACCACTTTCTGGTTGGTGTTCCTTTACCCAAAGCTGCACATTTGTAGGCAGGATGTTGATGAATTGCTCCATTGCAAATGTGTCAATGATCTAGGACTGTTTTGCCCTCATGTTGGAGCCATTTTATCAGGAGTTGTCTGAGTCGGGTGAAGGCTTCTCAAAGATTATCGACTGAGTCGTACTTCAGACACTGAAATCTCTGCCTGTAGGTCTCTCCTGAGATGTCATACCTTTTCAGGATTTCGCTTTTCACCAGGTCATAGTTTTCTGACTGTGCAGTGTCCATATTGCTGTAGGCAAATTGGTCTTTCCCTGTCAGGTAAGGTACCAGTCTTATTGCCCATTGCTGCTTTGGCCACTGGCAAGCTTTGGAAGCCATTTCAAAAGTTGTCAGGTATGCTTAGATATCATCTGAGGGACACAACTTTGTAAATTTAATGGCTTTTAAGTTGCTTGTGTTTTGTTGCTCATCTGGATCTGTGCCAGATCCTCTGCTTTTGATAGCTTGCAAGGCATCCAGCCATCGCAGCTTCTGTCGCTGCATCTCTTCTCTCCTCTGTTTCTCCTGTCAGTGCATCTCCTCTTTTCTTTGCTACTCGAGTTGCTGCATTTCTTCTCTTCTCTGTTTCTCCACTTTTTTTTGTTGTATTGCCCACCACTGGAAAAAGGCAGTCAGGCTTTCAGGTTCTGTCACTGCCTGTTCTTTTTCCATCTCTGGTGCTGGCTGAACAGTCTCAGTTTGGACTTTTGTTTCTGCTTCTAGTTTGGCTCCATTCTTCTGGTAATCAGTCCTGGACTTGCTGCTGCAGAATCCATACCTTTCTTTTATGCTTCACTGGTACCAGATCTAGTATCTAGTACCCACGCATAAAACTTCTGGCTTAGAGTATGCACGGCGTAAATCCCACTTAGGCTGACACCATCTGTTGTTGAGGTACAGGTCAGGAAGCATAGGAAAACCAGAAGCAGTTGCAAAATTCACAAGTGTTTTATTATTAATAACAGTAAAATAAAAATAAAATTGTTCAGAATAACTATTTACAAAGGCAGTACAAACATAGAAAGCAGAGTCCTTTTTCTTCTCAATTTCAAATCTCAGTCTGTCTCTGTTTCTCTCTTGCTAAACATTGCAGCTCTTTTTATAACGAGTCTTTGTAGGAGCTCGTTAAGAGAACATTCTGCTTCTCACGCAGTGTTCTTGTCAGTTTCAGCAGGTGTGGCCAAAAGAACACTGTGTCCCGGAATTGACTTCTTGCTTATACCTCTGCAAAAGGCTTAAAAACTGCATTTCAGACTAACCCCTTGAGTTCCAAGCAGCTTTTTGCAATCATTTCAACATTATAACCATATACAGTTTTAAACAAAGAGATCCCAGTATCAGTGACATTTCCACAAAATGATTCACATATATTTTTATACCAGCAGATATGCAAGGGGGAAGCAAAGACAGAACAGCAAGTGAGGGTAGAGAGATAGCAAGAGGCAGAGAATTGCAAGACCATTGGGGTGATCAAGTCCTTGGTCTCGCAAGAAAATTTGTTTGCGCAACCAGACTGAGAAGAGACAGAAAAGAAGAGAATAGAACAGACCCTTGCATTTAAATCCTTTCTGCATAACAGCTGGGACAGGGCTATATTCAACCCTGTCACACAAGGTTATTGAGAAAGTAGCTGTGTTGCAGCTTGAGACACACTTGGTGAGCTATGACATCTATGAGCCTTTCCAGTCGGGGTTTAGGTCAAAGTGCAGCACTGACACTGCTTTGATCAGAGTGCATAATGTCCTGCTCAGTGCGATGGATAGAGATTGATCAGTTCTTGTTCTCCTCAGTCTCTCCTCTACACTTGACACTGTAGATCAGTCTTTTATTGGATCAACTCGGGGACCACGTGGGACTCACTAGCAAAGTGATCAGCTGGTTTGAATCCTGCCTCAGGGGCAGCACATAGAGGATAGTTATGGGAAGTTTTTGCTCACACCCAATGGACCTGTACTGTGGTGTATCCCAGGGGTCAGTTCTTTCACCCATGTTGTTTTTGGTGTATATGCTACCCCTGGGTAGGATCATTAGTATGGAGTAGGGTTTCACTGCTAAGGCTCAGGTGTTGGAAGTAGTCTGGAATGGCTTTTATCAACTGAGGAACATCAGCTGGATTAATTCCTTTATCCCACCTGAGGACTCCCTGGTACATGCTTTTGTAACCTCACAGCTGGATTACTACAACACTCTTTACTTCGGGTTCAGTGGAGGTGTGCTGCATCACTTGCAGTTCATGCAGAATGTAGCTGCTAGGTTGTTGACCAGCCTTCACAGTCATATTACCCTGATACTGCAAGAACTACACTGGCTACTGGTCAATTGGTGTATCTCCTATAAGGTTAGGTTACTAACCCATAAGGCCCTACACGGTCTGGGTCCAGGCTACCTGCACAATCTCCTTTGTCTGTACCTGCCTGCAGGTCCCCTCCGCTCCACCAAGGAGGGTCTCCTTGTTGTCCTCAGGGCCTGATTTAAAACTTCTGGGGACCGGTCATTTGAAGTAGCAGGGCCAGTATTATAGAATTTGCTCCTGAGGGACCTAAAGGAGGCCCCTGAGGGCCCTGAGGAAGGCCCCCTCGGTGGAGGCTTTTAAAAAGGAGTAACACACATATTTTTTGTCAGGCATTTGGGGAATGAAATACTCTGTTATATTCTGAACATTGGTTAGAGAAATACAATCTGGCTGTTGATTATTTATTGCTTTTATGGGGTATTTATTCAAATCTTAATTTATGTTATTTTTTTTTTGTAGCGCTCCACATTGTCAATGGGAAGTCATTACAACTGGGTATAGTACACCCCTATCAGGGGACTGGCACAGCCCAAGCTTAAGAATGCTTGGCACATGAGGATTCCAAGCAGCAGCAACTCCCCAGTTCAGCTATGCCATTCACAGGAAAAGCAGCTTGTCTACCTTCTCTCAAGATTTTCAAGATTCTTCAGTTGGGGCTGCAGTTCTGCTTAGCAGGTTGGAACTACCTGTTTTTCAGGGAGCACCCCTAAATTAAACACATGCTTGTTAAGCTGCGACTTTCCAACTGACTAACTTGTCTTACCCATTTCCATTCATGGACTGGGAGCCTTAACTGCCTTACTTTAGGATGTCTACCATCTCCAAGGTGCCACAAGTAGGTACATTTTTTATTATTGGGGTAGCACAGGTTTCTTGGGGGATTTCCTTGTCTTCTGCATCAGTTCTGCCCCCCCCTCCCCAGTACCAGGTTCAGTGTTTTTTCTGTGTATAAAAAATTAACCCCCCAAAAAAAGGAAAACAAAAGGGAATGGCAATAAACTTTGTTATTACAGTTTTTTAAGGAGTTTTGCCAACTCAGAAGTCTTGTGTGTTTATCCTCTTAGCCTTCTGATCATTAGCGCTACCACCATTTAGCCTTGCAGCGGTTGGGTGCATGCTCTGTCTCCCATTTGTTTTCTCGCCATGCACCGCATTGTTTTTCACAAGTGTGGCTACTTTTGATGTAGCTGCATAAAATATTGATGCAGCTGCATAAAAATGTTAGCGCAACTGTGTAAAAAGTATACGTAAGTTGCGTGATGAATCCCACGCAAGTGCATTTTACCGCAACTGCGTTATAATGCAATTGCTATGCATGGTCACGCGCATGTGTGTGTATCTTCCTAAAGACTCAAAAGAATTTCAAGTACAATAAAAATAGCTTTTCTGCATTATAAAATAAAACAAAAAAAAACACAAATAAAATTATCTTTTGGCACCATGGATTATAGGAGACTGTGACAAGGAGCTCCTGCCACTCTTGAGGGCTAACCTTTTCTTAAATCTGTTGCAACAGTTCTTCTATTTCTTAGCCTAATCTATCCTTTACAATTTCTAGTTCATAAGGTTGGCCACCTATGGGTACCCCCTTCCCTTTCTTGACTATGTATAGTGTCCTCTATAATTTTCCTTTTCTCTCTCAAGTCCTTATACAAGGAGGTTATTGTTGTGACCTCCGAGCTGATATAAAGCAGGCTGTGTTTATCATTGTTGGATTTAGTATGCAATGGCACAATGTCCTAAAATACTTTAATGTATATACCTTATCGTTGAATCATAGAACGGGGTACAAGTTCTAGAGTCAAACCTATTTTGAACTTGCCACCAATTTTACTGGTGGAAATAGTATCTCTGATTTCCCATATATTTATCTAGTCTGTTTTTAAAAGTTAGCATTGTTTTATGCATCACAGTTTCAGATGGTAGACTATTCCAGGGACTGGCTATTCTCTGTGTGAACCAGGGATTTCGTTTTTCAGTCCTGTTAATATCTGCTTTTATTTTGTATTTGTGAGATCTTGTGTTATTAGTGTTAGTTTGTTTGGTTAAGCCAGTTGTTTCAAATAAAGCATCACTGTGTATTGCTTTGTAGGTCAGACATAAATCTACTGTAAGTTGCCTATAGTTTGTGGAGTATAGACCCAGCTTTTGTATTCTGTCAGAGCAATCCAGGTCCTTGTAGTTCTCTATCCTTTTAGTAAATTTTCTTTGCATTCCTTCAATTAATTTTTGACCCCCCAATTGATTGGGGAGCCCAGAAGGGGGCACAATATTCCATATTTGGTCTGATAAGACTGGTGTACAATGGCATCAGGACTTCGGATTCTCTACTTTTTATATTTCTTATTATATAACCCATCAGTTTGTTGCACTCATTAACTATTCTCCTGGTATCTTCTTTAAATTAAAATTTATTTGAGACCAGTATAATGAGGTCCTTTTCACATTCAGTTTTATTTAGAACCAAGTTATTTAGCATATATTGATGGCATAGGTTTCTTTTTCCCAAGTGCATGACTTTGCATTTGGATACATTAAACTGCATTTTATTTTCATTGGCACAGGCTCCTAGGAACTTTAAACGCTGACTGCTTCTCACAAGCTGACTGGCGATTGTAAATAATTCCTCCCAGTTTACAATCATCAGCATATTTAGTAATCCACACATACTCTGGTGACTGCATAGAACTTATCAAGATATTAAACAGGACCCTGTAGGACCCTGGACCGAGCCCTGGGGAACACCACTGGAACATCATTGTAATTGTGCCAAAAGAGGATTTGAAACCTCTTATGGAAACACACTGTCTCCTGTTTCCTAACCAGGATATTATCCAGTTTATAATGCGAAGGTGAATTTGAAGCTTAATTAGATGCTCGACCAATATCTTGTGGGACACAGTATCAAGCTTTTGTATAATCTAGATAAATTATGTCCACAGGTAGGCCTTATCCAAAGCTGCACTGACAGGTTCAAAGAATTGCAGTTGGTTAGTAAGGCATGTTCTACCAGTTATGAAACCATGTTGAGTACTGTCTAGAAGCCCTTTATCTACCAGGTGTTTTGTTATATGTATCTGAATTATTTTTTCCTGTAGTTTGCCTACAACAGAGGTCAAGCTAATTGGTCTATAACTCTGGACATCATTTTTACTGCCTCCTTTATATATAAGGGTTATAGTAGCTGTTTTCCATCCATCCAGAATCTTACCCTCTAATAATGATGCATTAAATAGTGCCAATGGACCAGATGATTTGGTTGCCACATTCTTTAAAAATATAGGTGCTGTGCCATCCGGGCCCGGAGCACCATTCCGTTTTGTATTAGATATAACATCAACAACACCTGCTGCACTAATCAACAATGGCATATTAATACTATGTACCTTGACATGATGGAGAGTCTCTTTGGTCTGAAATACACTTAGGAAAAATTCATTGAGTTTTTCCGCAGTCTCTGCCTCATTAATAATAGGCTCATTGTTCACTAGTAAAGGTCCAACCTCTGCGTTCTTGCCTCTTAAACTACCTACATAATTGAAAAACTGCTTTTTGTTATCTGAAACCTGTGTAGCAATTTTAAGTTCCATGTCTTTTTTGACTTTAGAAATTAGAAGTTTGCTTTGCTGGGCCATTTTCCTCTACCTTTCCTTAGCATGTTTTGTTTGTTTATGCTTGTATTTAAAGTATAACGTCCTTTTTTTTTATTAATGCACTTTTTTATAGCATTGTTCCACCATGGTGGAGTCCTTTTGTTATTTACATATTTTATACGTTCAGGAACCCAAAGTTCTATACAGTACTGGACTGCAAATTTAAATTTATCCCAAATTTGATCCAGTCCATGGTTTTCTAAATCTTCCTGCCAGTTCCAGCATTGTAGATATTTCTTTATTTTGCAGTAGTTGGCTCTGTAGAAATCCCTAAAATTAGAGTTTCCTCTATGTAGTCTTTTGGGCTGAACCTTTTATGTTGGCAAGGACCATATCATGGTCACTGTCCCCAAAAGGTTGAAGGAGTTTAGGTTCATCATTGTTATCATGGAAGTTTGTAAAAATTAAATCCAGTGTGTTTCCACCTCTTGTTGCAACTTTCACAGTCTGGATTAGGTCATTTTCGGCTATTATGTCAATAAATTTATTGTCAAGGGGACTGTTGCCTTCCATTTTTTCCTGCTCTATTTTTGGTAGGTTAAAGTCCCCCATAAGAATGTAATGACCATTTATCTCCCATCTTTTCTAGTTCTGTCTAGAAACTATTATTTTGGTCTTCATCCAAATTGGGAGCTCTATATCCTAAACCAATAATTAATGGATGATATTTAGTAACTCAAGATTCTTGCTATAAATTTGATTTGCAAGTAGATGGTTAGCACAGTATAAGGCAACACCACCTCCCCTTTTGCTGTTTCTAGGCTTCATTATACTGGTGTAGCCAGGTATATCCATGCCCCATGCTTGGCTGGTATGCCACGTTTCCGTAACACCACATATGTCTATAGAATGTTCAAAAAAGAATTGTTTTTAATTCTCCCATTTTGTTAGTTAGGCTGTAGGCATTAATGAGTAGAACTGACAAACTGGAATTAGATATTTTTCTCATTCACATTTTTGTTCCCAGTAACAAGGGTCCCGTATGGGAAATATTTCTATTGACACTGCTGCAGCAGATGTCACCCCTGGTGTCCTTAGTTTAAAATTTAGTTTATTTCTGCTTGCATTTTATATCCAAGAAGGGTACTGCCTCTTCTACTTGGATGTAACCCATCCCAACAGAAGAATTCATTATGATGCTCAAATTCTTCCCAACTTGTTATACATGTAATGTGTTGCCTAAGACACCATTTCCGTAGCCACTCATTTATATATTTGATCTTAGCATTTAAATATTCAGAGGCTCTCAGAATGGGTAGGATTTCTGAAATTACAATTGTGCAGTCCATTTCCGATAGTTTGTTTACTAGGGACACATATTCCTGTTTGATTTTGTAAGCAGGATCACATCTAAAGTTATTTGTCCCTGCATGCACTATGACAAGTCGAGATGGTTCTGAATTTTTTAGTATAGGTTCTAGCATACAGGTGATGTCTGAGATCTTATCTCCGCTAAAAGAGGATACGGTTTGATTCCGTTTGTCAGGGTTGCATATCAATTGATCTAGATTTTTGATGATAGTCACCTAGAATATATATTTCTTTTATTAATCACATTTTGTTGATAAGTATCTGTGATCATAGTCTCTGTATCATCTTCAGTGTCATTACTGTTGCATTCAATCTGTGTAATTAACAAATCGCTGTTGTCTGGTGGTTTCTTGGTCTGTTCAACCTCCTTAGGGTTCTGTGGAGATGGAATTTCTTGTACTAATAGTAGGGAATCATTATTTGGTAATAATATGTCTTGCTGTAGTGGGTTGAACCTATTCTGAGTGGTTATGGAGAAGGCATCAGCCCTCCTACCCCTGCGTGAGGTGTTAGCCGATTGAACTAAATACCATTCATTATCAGGGTTAGGATCAGCTTCCTCTTCCCTAATCCTCTTCTTAGCCAATTGTGAACACAAGTTGGCCTGTAAAGACAGTAATGTGTCAGATGTTTTTATAGGTAGTATCACAGGACAGTCAAATGATACTGGTTTTTGCAAGTTTTTGCCATTGGGGTCTAATATTGATATAGTTGATGTATTGGTTTCCCTATTAACTTCCTTATATCTTTTACTTAAGTCCACCTGACTGTCCTCTAGTGCTTTTAGTCTAATACTAAACATAGCAATTTCTTTGCTCATATCTGCATTTTGTAATTTTTTATGCATATAAACAAATCATTTTCTATAGGCTGTGGCCAGATGTCATACATGAGACAAGTGCTGTATTTAACTACAAGCTACCCTACACTTGCTGCTATGTGTTGTGCCATTTTAATGTTTAAGCAAAGGTAGTCTGGTTCTTAAAGAGATATAAACCTTGATACTTGTGACAAGAGAGTCACTTTGTTATAACCCCTTGCAAATGGTCTATTTGCTTACCTTGCAGTGTACACTCCTATCACTCCTAACACATGTGTAGAGACGTGCATGTCTCTGCGTGGGTCTCCATGCGTGCCCTGCCTGCACTCACCCTGCTCACAGCAGGGCAGTGTTTTATGGGGTAGCACTTCCCAGAAGTGGTCTCAGAGGTCACGGGATAGTGCCGAGATTAAAAGTAAATAAACCCTTTTAAAAACAAGTGCGACTGCCACTCATGCGTGACAGTGGCACAAGAATCAGCCTGATCCCTGAATTAATAAAAATACACACTCCCTGTAGACTAGTAGGCAGCAGGTCTGTAGTACTAAACTACAGAACCTCTCTTCCTGCAGGTCTCAGAGCTTGACATGTGGTGCTGGAAATGTATCAAAGACCACACTTAGAAGCACCTTCCACTGCTGCAACTCAAAGGGCAATAGTTTCAGTTAAGAGTGATTATGTGTATAAAACCTGTAAATGTTGAAAATAGCATGGCACTACATGTTTTTGATAAAGGTAAAATGTTACTAGGGGACTGTATTATAAAAATTAAGTTAGTTGTGCTATTTAACTGCATGTAAATTACTGTAAGTTGAACAAATCTGAAATGTCATGGTGGTTTGCATATATTCCATGATGCTTTGCATTATGTGTTTCTTTGAAACTTGGTTCATTGTCAATGCCCTTTGGGGTAACCCTTGTTTCAGTGCTTCTGCCCTGAGGTTCTTTGTTTTTAGCTTGTTTTTTTGCTTTTTTATTTGAACCCCCACCACCCAAGCAAACAAGGCCCGCATAGGAGAAGCTAAATCTCAACAGATAAGTTAGATCAGTAGATCAGTGAGTCAGTAGGTGCTGACAAGTGCAGAGGAAGGATATACATAGTCTGTTTCTGCAGATTGATTCATTGAATAAGGAATATGCCACTGCTGAAGGTTATCACCTGTATTTAGAATAAACATCAACACACAGATTGTGTGCTGAAACTGAAGTTCGGTGTCTGATCCATCTGTTATCCCACAACCCCTCCACGGAGATCATTAATTATGAAATGGTATAAGACATGCAACAGGGTGCTGAGGCCCTCCCCAATGGGTACTTATTGCCCTCATTGTAGTGCCCATCACAATATTTGTCTAATGATTCCCCACCAGCCAGTCCTCTGAGTTGGGGAGGAGGGCACCTGGTTCTTCAGTTGGCAGTGGCAAGCAGAATTGCATAATTATCTTTTATTGCTCCTGGGTGAGTTTTTGAGCCCCAATGTCCTGCAGGACATCCTAGCAGATGCACCTGACCCCAAACTGGGCCCCTCAGGTCGGGGGGGTCATCCAGGCACATCGAGGTGTGTCGCAGCTAGAAGAGACTGTGGAAACAGATGTGCAGGCAGACCCCAACCCTGGACACTTAGTGAATCAGGATGAGGATTTCAAGGATCTTGGGAAAACTCCTGACTTTTGAAAACTACTTGCAGATGAAGAGGACCTCCCCTTTGAGGAGGAGGAGGAAAGAGAGTGGACAGATCCTAGATCAAGGATTCCAATACCTCCTCTGTTTGACTATAAGTCTTTGTCTTTTCTGACAGCTGAAGCATGTAGATCCTTACAGCTCAAGGGGGAGCAGTCCATAGAGACAGTGGATGCTAATCCGATCCTTTCTGAGCCCTCCTCTTCTCCAAAATGTTTTTTCAGAGTTTTATTCACTCTAAAGTATGGGCTGGTGCAGATTAGAGAAAGTATATTCCAAAACCAAAAACACTGCCTTTTCCCCTTTTAGAGGGAAAAAGCCAAAAATAGGAAGCTCCACTGCTGGCAAACAATACAGTGTATAATCCAGTCAAGCACAGCACTATCCCTATCGAGGGTTTTCTGGCCTTGTCAGTTTCACATAATAAATGAGTGGATGCAGCTTGTAAAAAGGCTTTTTGCTTCAAACATTACAAACTTTCGTACGTCATATGCTGCCGTTATTGTTGCCAGAGCTTTAAACTTGTGGGTCTCTACCATGAGCAGCTTCATCCCTCCAGATTTGGAAGGGGTGAGCATTTTGCAATTGATTGCCATGGCCTCCACTTTTCTTGTTGATTCTACAGTGGAAAACTTGCGCATGTTGGACACTCCACCTACCAGATTGTATCGGCCATGTGGTATGTTTGACTTAGGCACTGGTCTGCTGACCAAGCTTCCAAGACTAGACTATTTAATTTATCTTTTAAAGGAGGTCTATAGTTTGGGCCTAGCCCGGATGCCATTTTGAAGGAGCTCCAGGACAAAAATGGCCATCTTCCAGAGTCAAAACAACAGCACAAAGCCATATCAGTACATAACAAGGTTATAGTAACAGAAGGGCCCTGGCCAAACAATGGAGGAGGTCAAAACTGAACGCCTGATACCTCACAATGGGGCTGTGACAGGGTTGAATATGGCCCTGGCCCAGTTGTTATACAGAAGGAGTTTAAATGCAAGGATCTGTTCTATTCTCTCCTTTTCTGTCTCTATTCTGTCTGTTTGTGCAACCAAATTGTCTCATGAGACCTAGGACTAGATCACCCCAACGATCTTGCAGTTCTCTGCCTCTCACAATCTCTCTACCTTCACTTGCTGTTTTGTCTTTTCTCCCCTCCTTGCATATCTTCTGGTATAAAAATATATGTGAATCATTATGTGGAAATGTAACTGATGCTGGGATCCTTTTATTTAAAAATGTATATAGTTTTACTGTTGAAATGTATATAGTTATACTGTTGAAATGATTGCAAAAAGCTGTTTGGAACTCAAGGGGTTAACCTGTTTGCAAACTCTCTGAGAAGCTGTAAGCAAGAGGTCTGTTCTGGGTTACAATGTTCTTTTTGCTGTACTTGTTGAAATTTACAAGAACACTATGTTGAGAAACATGCTGTTTTCTTAATGAGCTAGGGGTTGCAAAGACTTATAAAACAGAGCTGCAATTTCTTGCATGAGAGAAACACAGAGACTGAGATAGGAAAGAAGAACAGATGGACTTTCTCTGTTACTTGCCTTAAATACTGATAAGGAAATTTATTTTTATTTTACTATTATATAATCTTGGTAAATTTTGCTTCTTCCTAGTTTCCTATAGCTTCCTGATCTGTGCCTTCATGACAGAGGCTACATGAGCCCATCCCTGCATCCCTTCTCTTGGTGGAAGACTAAAGGATTTTTACTTAAGATAGGCCCAAAACAATGTCAGATACATGGGTTCTGGAAATCGTAGCACTAGGATATATGATAGAATTCTCAAAAATTCCTTTAAGGGGCATTTTTTTTACCATCCCTGGTTTCCAAGAATGCTGCAAAGAGGCAGACGGTGTCAGAAACTCTCACCTTATTCAAATCAAAGCAATAATTCCTGTTCCACCACACGAGCTGGATCAGGGATTCTACTCGATTTATTTTGTAGTTCCAAAAAAGGGGGGGAGGGTCTTCAGACCCATTTTGGATCTGAACAAATCTGTGCACCACATGATGTTCAGGATGGAGTCTCTGAGGCCAATAATTTGTGTGGTTCAGTCAGGTGACTTCTAGCATCGATAGATATGACGGATGCCTCCCTTCACATTTCTATCTGTCAGTCACACCAGAAGCATCTCAGGTTTTCTATACTGGGACGGCATTTTCCCTTCAGCCTTGTGACAGCCCCCAGGGTTTTCTCAAAGGTGCTGATAAGGAAGGGCATCATGTTTATCCCAATCTGGATGATCTGCTCATCCATGCTCCAACATTGTCCTTGGCAAGGAGGTCGGTGCTCAGGCCACTGGGGATATTAGATTCCCACGGCTGGGTGATAAAGCAGGAGAAAAGCTGTCTTGAACCATCTCAGACCTTGGAGCACCTGGGGGCAGTCTTCAGCATGAAACAAGAGAGGGATTTCTATCATCATCTCAGATAGAGACTCTCTTGAAGGAAGTTCACTGGCTCAGGGCTCAGCCTTTGGCCCCAGCCATCAGTCTGCTATGCGTCCTAGGTCTCATGGTGGCAGCAATAGAGCTAGTCTAGTACCCTGGGCTCATCTTCATATGACAGTCCTGCAAAGGGGTTACTGATGGCCTGGAATCCGACATTGGAAGATTACCAAGCCAGAATCTCCCTTTCACCTTAACGATTTCACTCCTTGAGTTGGTGGGTGAGTGTAGAAAATCTGAACAAAGGGGTTCCATTGGAACTTCCACCAGAGTTTATTTTAACAATGGATGCCAGTCTGCACAATTGGGGAGCAGTCCTAGATCACCTTCCCACCAAGGGGATTTGGTCAGTCCAGGAACAACATCTTTACATAAATGTCCTGGAGATGAGAGCGGTATACCTAGCGTTTCTTCATTTTCTAGATTGATTTCAGTTGGAAGTGGTGCAAATAAGGTAAGCCAATGCCATCACAGTGGCGTACATAAACAATCAAGGAGGCACAAAGAGCAGGGATATGCTAAAAGAAGCCTCAGATCTTCTTGGGTGGGCAGAGGAGAATCTTCTATCTTTGTCAGCAGTCCACCTAGCAGGATTATTGAACTTTCAAGCAGACTGGCTAAGTCACAAAAATGTTCATCTGGGGAGTGGAGGCTGAACCCAGAGGTGTTCTTCCTTAGGTACTTTTCAGTTTTTTACTTTTTGTCCCAATCCATGCATCCCCGATGTGATGCATGCGTGTGGAGGCACGTGCACAACGTGCCTTGTGGGACACTCCACCCTACCAGTCGCTCGGTTACCATCTGCACCAGCCTTCAGACCTCCAGACCTCCATCCGGTGGTGGTGGGACTATGGATGGGTGACCCCCCCTCCCAGGAGAGGGGAGCTAATGCTCAATCCTGCTCCCAGCTCCCCCCCATGCCGGCACATCAGCGACCTGAGGTAGTTTCCGAACCCGGGTCACCGGTGTAGCATGAGGTGTTTTGCATCCAGCACCTCAACCCTCAGCATCACTGGGCCGGCTCAAGCCCAGAGGTGTTCAACCTCATATGCAAGAGGTTCGGTGGGGCCTCAGATTGATCTGTTTGCCTCCAGTTACAATGATCAGACCCCAAAGTTTTTCAGTCATTATTGGTGTTCGCAAGCAGTGGCAGTGGATGCTCTGTCCCAGGAGTGGGTGTTCAACAGAGCATATGCATTCCCTCCACTGCTTCTTTTTCACAGGCTCATACAAAAGATATGACACTCAAGAGGAAGTTTTATTCCAATAGCTCCGGAGTGGCCGAGAAGACCGTGGTTCTTGGATCTGGTGAACCTAGCTCAGCAAGCATCCTTTCATCTTCTAGTGCAGGGAGACATTCTATCTCAGGGTCCTCTTCTGTACCCAAACCCAGGGGCCAATGCAGCTCGCGGCCTGGTCCCTAAAAGCAGGAGACTTCTGATACTAGGATTTTCCAGAAAAGTTGTGGATATCCTAATGGCTGCAAGGAAGTCGTCTACATCTTCAGCCTTTGCCCATGTATGGCCCATCTTTTTGGAATGGGCCAGAAAGAAAGAATTCCACTTTTTTCCAAGGCTTTACTTTCTTAGATCTTGGTTTTCTTGCAGGTAGGTGTGGAGAAGGGATTGGCTTGAGCTCTTGAGACACCAGATCCCCACTCTCAGAGCATCCATGGGTATCCCCATGGGGACTAATAGAGAGGTCATTCATTTTCTATGTGTGGTTAGCAAGAGTTGATCTGTCTTCCGATCCCCAATTCCTCCATGGGATCTAAATATGGTTTTGAACGCTCTTTCTATGGAGCCTTTTCCAATCGCTGTCTTCCATTCCATGGGAAGTGTGTTTTCTGGTGGATTGGTGAGCTCCAGGCCTTGTCATACAGAGCAAGGTGGTACTTGGAACAGTCCTGTTTTTCATTCTGAAAGTGACCATGGCTTTCTATTTGAACCAGGAAAAAATGTCTTCCATCCTTCTGTCCACAACCGTCTCATCCAATGGAGAAGGAGTTGCACAAGTTATATTTGCGATGGGTTGTTAGAACATTCCTCAAATGGAAGGAACTGTTCAGGTTTTCGGATAGCCTGCTTGCTCTCTTTGGGGCAGCCAAACAAGGTGTAAAAGCATTGTAGACCACTTTAGTATGTGGGTGAGAGCCTGCATTGCTAAGGCCTATGTCATGGGAAAGAAGAGACCTCCAGCCCTTTATTAAAGCTCATTCCACCAGGGCTACACGGCAACTTCCTGGGTGGAGAGGGGCAAAGCTTTAGTTTTAGAGCTATGCAAGACAGTTACATGGTCCTTTGTATGTACACACTTTCACTAACACTACAATTAGATATTCAGAGTTCTGCTGGTGCAGCTTTTGGTTGCAGAGATTTTACAGGCAGCAGTTGGTAACTGATCTGTTACAGTATATTCTTCTTGGCATATGGGATAATATTCTCCCCTATCCCATTTAGTCTGCGTACTGCTTATTAGAACCCAGTTGTAATGACTTCCCATTGACAATGTGGAGCACTGCAGAAAGAAGAAATATACTTCATACTTTCTGTAATTTTCTTTTCTGTTAGCTCCAACATTGTCAATGGGACCCACCCAGGAGCCTGCTCCTGTGGGAGAATATTATCCAATATGCATTGGTCTTGAGCATCCTTCTATTTTTATACTGCTGCACTGTTTTGAAAAAAACGTTTTTTAATCAGACTGCGACCACACATCTGAACAGGTACAGTTATACGCCTTTTGGTGCCTCCTTGTTACAGATAGTTCTCACAACATTTAGATTGTTTAACACAGTTAATCCTTGTGTTTTGGATCAATTCTCTAATTTGCAGAGATTTCTTTGATGGAAGACAAGTGTACTCTACATTGTCATGTCAGAAAGTACCTCAGTCCAAACAAACCAAGAGTCAATTAGAGAGACATCATGTTTTGTTTTTTCTATCATCAAGATAAAAGTTTTTTTTTACATTTAAAATTTTTATAGATTATACAAATTTCTCCAGCTTTCAACACATCCATGACACCATCTGATGACAAAATAAGACTTACATAGATCCTTCCTCATAATGCAAATAAATACATTAAAAGTATAAATAATATTTAAAAACATATAATGTCTGTAGACCAATATGATTCTCTGAGATGTAAGTTCATGGTTCTGTGGTCTCCTTCGTGCTATTACTTGGATATCTTGGAGTTGAGCTATAAACTAAATAATTCATACTGCAACACTTCTAGATGTTACATCTTTTATAGACAATTTACCAGTGCTTTGGATAACGGAGGCTCCATCGTCTCTTCTGATGTTCCCAACAGAAGACCTAGGTTATTGCTTCCTCCTTTATCTTTTCCTTCTCCACTCAAGTTGGTTTTATATACTGTATAAGGTCTAACAGACTTAAATAAACAGATAAATAACTAAACGAACTGTTGGTTAGGAAGGGGAAAGATTCAAAATATAACATTTGATCACATCAGTTAGTGTTTGTTTCTATTTCTATATAATCTCCTTTTTTTCATTTAATCTAAGATTCTAAAACTTCTAAGTTATTTAATAAGTCTTTGTCCTAAAGAGGTCAACTTAGTCAACATTCCCACAACACCGGGGTGGGGTAGAACTCTAGAGGGGGGCTCTAGCAGCTGTATGGCCCCCTCCAGAGTCCAGATCCCTCCAGGTCGACAGCAGGGAGCATCGAGCTCCTTTGACTGTTTAATCCACAGCCATTTCCTTTTCACTCTATCTCAAGGAACAAAGTCCGGGTAGTGCTCTAGTTGATACATCACCCATTTACGTCATTTAATGTCATACTTTTCAACTCGATCAGTCAGTCTAGATGACAATCGATCCAATGCGTATGTTTCTCTAGACAACCCCCACCAAGTATCTTTGGTAGGGATTATTTTTGTGTGCCACAGTCATGTGATGGTTTTGTGGGCAGCCAAAAGGAGTGCCGTAACTTGCTTATAAGTGATTCTCTCAGTCTGAACACCCTCTGACACTATAAAGGTCAAAATATATATTGGATTAAATAGATCCAGACATTCGTAGATTTCTGTCAGTTCCCTTATTACCACCTGTCAATATGTGTCCAAGAAAGGGCAGCTCCACAAAACATGGCTCTGATCTGCTTGCCTACATCCACACCCCCTCCAACAATCACTTAATGTCTCCCCTGAATGCTTTTCTAATATTGCAAGGGTGCGGAAGAACCTTGTCTGGAGCTTCCACATATATTCCTTCCAATATGGTGAGGAGAGACCTTATTTTTTTATCATACTTGATTTCTGTGCCTCTACAGCACTCTGGCAGGGGCATCCATGGCCCCCACCAACCTGGAGGACAGCAAGCTCACTCATTGCACGAGGGTCAGCACAGCCGTCTGGACCCCTGACGCGATTCACATGACAGGCCTCCAGGTCGGCAGTGCTTGCGCAGCCATCAAGCTGCTCGGTCGCGCTCAGCCCTTTTTCCACCTTGATGTTTTTTGTTCCCTTGGAGCCGGCAGTGCAATGGCACACTGCGCTTATGCAAGTGTCTTGCCGAACTCCGCCCCATGCTAGCGTCATGCCATGTGCTTCCCCCAGTCTTCACCAGGGGCCGCTCAAGCGCGACGCAACCCCACAAGCCCACTCCAGAGGAAGGAGAGCAGTCCTAGGACACTCAATCCAACCTTTCCCCTGCCAGCCCCTGGCGGCCCGAGTCCGTTGCCAAACCTGGGTCACCGGCGTGGTGCGAGGTATGGTGTCCAGTGCCTCAACCTTCAGCGCCACCGAGCCAGCAGGAAGAGACCTTATAAGCAAGCAGTGCCTACATCCCCCAGCTCTGAGCAGGTAGGCCCATCTGTAACTCTTCAGACCACCTCACCCACACTGATTCAATTCTGTCTTCTGTTCCCTCCTGCAGTGCTTTGTATGCCTGGCTAATTAAGTGGTCCGTTGACTCCCCCTCACATACTTTAGTTCTGTTTAAGTTCTAAGTTTTTCCATAGGAGGAGTAGTTTGTTTCTGAAAGATTGAGTACATGTCTTGAGTACAGGCCTATGATGGCCACCACGCTGTGCATGCTGTAACAACTCTGTTTGCTGTTTACTAAAAACTTCTGTTTCTCTTCTGCTTTTTGCCTGCCTTTGATCATTTTTGGCTGCAGTGTTGTTTGTTTTTTTGTTTTAAATCATTAAATCATTCTACTTAGTTTATATAGGGCCCTGCAGTGACTTATTTAGCCTTGCCTTGGAGCGTTGTCGGGGTCATTGTTGACCGACCACGTAGTGTGCACTGGGGTTGTTCAGCTGGGCTCTGCTGCCGCTCCAATTGCAAAAGGAATGATCTTTAAGCCCATTTTAAACTTGCCTCCCTGTTTTTGATTTGTATGCCTACTGTAGCCAGGAGACAGCGGTAGAAAGAGGTGGCTGTGGCATGGAGGAAAGTAGAGCGAGCACCAGGGTAAGAGGGTGGATTGAGCTCCTGAAACGAGAGCCTTTGGATGTGGATGTGGAGTTGAACCTGAGAGAACCATACCATGGGCTTCAGTTTGGGATTAAATTGCGTGACTGTGCATTATGGGTCCTTTTTGGATTCTGGAGGTGGTTTCTGTCTGGAGGGGATACCGAGCCCAGATTGGAGTGGATTGGATTCTTTAATTTGCCTGGAATATTGGGGCCCTGCATTTGTGGGTGACCAGCTAGCTGGAATCTGCCTTGCTCAGGAGGACCAGGCCTGGACTGGTCGGGGAGCTGGCCGGCAGGTTTATGGTTCTCCAAGGCCCCTTTCTGGGTCAGCCATTGGGTTGGCATAGGCGAGGTGCCGAGGTTGCAGTGCAGTCATTTCTAGTAGAAGCCCTCACAGGTAGGGCCTCTTGGCTTCAACATCTGTGAGCAAGATCAGGACCACTACTGGGAAATACCTATTCTGAGAAATCCTGTTGAGAAAACAACTTACGGTTAGACCTCAAACTTTTATACTTCTGGTTTATTATTTGGGCAGTGAGAGTGCAATGTTTTATTTTGGTGTCCCCAGATAGTGAGAGGACCTGGGGCCTCATATCTCATCTGACATTTTTTGACTATTCTGGTACACCCAGTGCCTACTGGGTCAAAATGTTGCATGCTTAATAGCATACGACATTATGGCTAACCTGGGATAGCGCCACAGGCAAGAGTGAATGGTGCAATACCGCGTATTCCGCTGTACGTGGTATTGTACCATTCACACTTTCCCAGGCAGAGGATAAGACCTCTGCTGAAACTGGGTTCTGCTGAGCAGCTGCCATGGCTCACTGGACTGAGCCACAGCAGTAGGAACCCAGGCGCTGCATCTGGGACTGGGTTTGATAACCAGTCCCAGAAATGTTTATTTTTTTCGGACTTTGTGTGCCCCCCGAGTTAACCCCCCCAGAGTTGAGACTATTTAGTAGGGGGGATTCGGGGGGGCACAGACCCCTGTAATGGGCAATGTGGTAGGCAGAGCCCCTGACAAAAAAAAAGACTAATGCCACATTGCAGAAATCGTGCTGTACTGGCAGTGTAATTTTGCCATGCGGCATAATGTCTTGTGACATTATGACTCCGTGCCCACCCAATGAGATGGGGTGTACTTAAGTATTTAAAATTCATTTTTACATTTAATGGTTTAAGTTTAGTTCACATTGTTTTAATTTAATTCCTTTGTGATCTGAAGCTTTAAACTGGGACTTTTGGTCGACTGGTATACCATCTTCTTCCTTGGACTTACATGGACCACTTAGACCAATCCTTTTCATGTGAGACTTTGTGCTTTGATTGTAATATTAGAGTGCTTGGGAAGGTTTTTTTTTTTTATAATGTTTAAATTCTATTGTTTTATTGCATTATAATTTATTAAATTTGTGGGATGGGCATTTAGTTAGATTTATTACATCAGTTGAATCTCTCCCCTCTGTGAGAGAGAGTGGGGGAGTGGTAAATAAGGGGGTTTAATTTGTATAATTTTTAACTGTTTGTTTTTTGTGTTGTTTATGCTCACTGTTCCCGCAAGGGAGAGTTGTGGGGCAGTGTATTGTATTTGTATCTTTATCTTGGGCTTGTTTTAGGGTTTTTTTCCTTTTCTTTCACATTGGCTTGGTGCATTTTTGTTTATTCTAGAGCCTGTAATATGTGTTGTGGGCCTACCCCCAGGGTTGTGCGCTATTTGTCCTCCACTCCCCCCCCCCCCCGGTGTTTTCAACTTACCAGTGCTGTAGAGTGCTGGGTATTGCCTGGTGGGGGGGGTGCACGAACAGCAGAGGATGAATGAGTGGGGCCCCCACATCAGGTTAGTCAGGTCCAGAAGACACCCTGGGGCAAAATGGAGCCTGGAACGTAGTCCTCCATGTCTGCTCCCCATACCCAAGAGCACCACCATTACTGGTGGGCAGGTAGTCGGGGTGGCCCTGGAGACCTGTCCAACTTGAGCAGTGTTATGCAATGCCAGATCCATCAAGAACAAGACTGCAATTATTGCAGATCTTGTCGGGACAGCTGATCTAGCTTGCATCACTGAGACCTGGCTGGATGAAAATGCTGGCCCCATGTTGTAGGCTGCTATTCCAGCCAGGTATTCGGTGATACACTGTTCGAGATTGGACTGCGGGGAGGGGGGGGCATGGTCTGTTTTAAGACCGAATTGGGCCTCATGAGTGTACCAGTTGAGGAGGCCAGGTCATTTGAGTGTACCATAGTAGCAGGTGTAGGCTGTAGGATAGCCCTCATATACCGTCCACCCAGAGATGAAAAGTGATTCCTTTGGGAAGTAACGGACTTCATCATCGATATGGCATTTGGGTTGCCCAGGCTGATGGTCCTGGGTGACTTCAACGTCTGGGTTGATGATGAACTCTTGCAATTTGGGCAGCACTTTCTCCAGTTGATGACATCACTGGGCCTTACACAGATTTTTACCTCTGCTACTCACAAACATGGTCACTCCCTTGACCTGGTTTTCCTCCTGGACGTCAAAGCCTCCGATCTGGTGGTGGAACCTGTCAGATGGTCTGATCACTACACCATGGGGTTACATTTTTGCACCCCCCTTCATAGGCCTACCCCTGTGGAGATGGTCAGATACTGCCCTTTACGGGATGTGAGCCCTGAAGGCCTAGTGGCGGTACTTGACCTGTCGAAGTCTCCTGTGGCAAGCGGGAATCCAGAGGCCTTGGTACTGGCCTGTAATAAGGTTGTGACCACAGCCCTGGATTCTATCGCTCCTATTCGTGTTCATCCTCTCTCTCTCTCTCTCTCTCTTCACCTTTGGTCCCCTTGGTTTGATGTGACCCTGAGAGAGTTGAGATGACAAGGACGAAGGTTAGAGCATTGCTGGCAGAAATCTGCCCTGGTGGCCGACCATCTTAGATTGTCAGAACATTATCAATTCTATCAATCAACAATTGCCCATAAGAAGGCAAAGTTCCTGTCCGGGGAGATTGCTGCTGCCCAGAACCGACCGGCTCAGCTCTTTCGAACAGTGGACAGGCTGTGCAGCCCAGCCTGTCTGCAGTCTCGAAGAGCCTTTTCACAGCTGGAGTGCGATGAGCTTGCTCAGTTCTTTGCGGATAAGGTGACTGACGTTGGGGCGGAGATCTGATCATCCCGCTCTATGGGGGATGCTGTTGATTGGTGCTCAGTCACTGTCCCTCATTTTTCCTGGAGTACCTTTGACTGGCCGGAGTTCACAGATGTCATGCGGATGTCCAGGGTATGTGCCCTACATGCTGTAGTTTGCATCCGGGTCCAACTTCACTGATTATGGGTTGTTGCAACATCATTGGCCTGATCCTGGCACAGATAGTCTGGTGCTCCTTGACTCGAGTGAGTTTCCTAGCTCCCTGAAGGAGACGGTGGTGACACCCCTTCTGAAGAAAGCTTCACTGGACCCAGACTCTCTTGCTAACTGCAGACCAATCTCAAACCTCCCCTTTGTGGGGAAGGTGATTGAGAAAGTAGTGGCTGTACAACTGGAGAACCACTTGACCATCCATAATATCTACGAACCTCTCCAATCCGGTTTTCAAAAGAGGCCACAGTACTGAGACTGCTCTGGTTTGGGTGCTCAATGATCTCCTGATGGTGAGAGAACAGAAAAGCCATTCCATTCTGGTGATCCTTGAACTCTCCTCAGCGTTTGACACCGTGGACTATGGGGTGCTGCTTGAGCACCTGAGCTTCATCTGTGGCCTGACTAGTATGGTCCTAAGGTGGTTTAAATCCTTCCTCACTGGCAGAACTCAGAGGGTGATGTTGGGGATTTATTCCTCCGACCCGCCGCTCTCTCTGTCATGTGGGATTCCCTAGGGCTCAGTGATGTCCTCCATGTTGTTCGCGGTGTACATGCTGCCCCTCAGAGACATTGTAAGACGGTATGGGCTGAGGTTTCACTGCTATGCTAATGATACCCAGCTCTACCTGTCTTTTGCACCTGATCAGGATAGTGCACTCTCTGTGTTTAATAACTGCCTCGCTGAAATTCAGGACTGGATGAATTCCAGCTGGCTAAAGTTGAACTCAGGAAAGACTGAGGTGATGGTTGTGGATCCTGGTCACTGGATGGGGGGGGGGTTGGGGGCTGGTCAGCCCACGGGGCTCTTTCTGGGGAGCTCCCAGCTGAACAGGGGGCAGGACCTAGGGGTGATGCTTGATGATGGGGCTGGCTCTGCATTCTCAGGTGTCGGCAGTCGTCAAGTCATCCTTTTACCATCTGAGGAACATTGCTAGGATCAAGCACCTTGTTTGTCCGGTGACCACCCTATGCTGATCCATGCCTTTGTGACCTCGCGCCTTGATTACTGCAACTCCCTTTACTTAGGGCTTCTGGAGGTTGATATCCTCTGCCTGCAGCTGGTGCAGAACGCTGCAACCCAGTTGTTGACGGGGACTTCCCGGTTATGTCACATCACACCGGTGCTGCACAAACTGAACTGGCTGCCGATTCAGTGGTGGATCACCTTCAAAGTTGGATTACTGACGTATAAATCCCTACACGGACTTGGTCTGGTCTATGTAAAAGAGCTTCTATCCCCTTATTGCCCCAAGCGACGGCCCCGCTTGGCTGACATGGGGTTGCTAGAGATTCCAAGGTTATCTTTAAAATCTTCAGGGGCCCATGCACTTATGTACATGGCCCCAGCCATTTGGAATTCTCTACCCTGTCAGCTTCGGGAGTGCGTGACCCTGGGGAGCTTTAAATAGGCACTTAAAACTTATTTATGGCACCAAGCCTTTATCAGTTACTTATACCTAATAATAGATTTTACTGATAATTTTTTATACTGCTGTTTTATGTCATTGTTTTTATTAATCTTTTTGTAAAGCGCTTTGACAATTCTGAAAGGTGCTCAATCAAATAAAGCTAATATCATTATTATTATATGTTTGGATCATTAAAACCAAGGGTGAAGGTTTTTTGACTGTTAAGAACAGGGCTTCTTCAAACTGATGTAGATGTGATTTTAGCTGTGAATAGCCGTGGAAATATTTGTGGGGTAATTGATAACTCGCCTGCAGTGAGACAAACAGGAGAAGGCCCGTAGTCCCTGTAAATTGGAAAACATATTTGACCCCATACCCCTGCCATCCCAGAAAGGTACTGTCCATCTGGCTAGGCAAGAAAGTAGAGTCATAGGCAAATGCCCTTAAGTATAAGACCTCCACAGGGATCAAGTGCTTATCACAGATCTGGAGCCACTGTTATAGAGGTTCTCTAGTATATTGTGGGTATTTTATAAATGGGGTGCACCTTGGAGGGGGTACTAAAGATAGACTCAGGGAAGTCAAACAGTTCTCCCCAAATAAGTTCTAGATTTTTCCAATGTGAGTCATATAAAGGATTAATACAGCACAAAAAAGTTCTCAGTTGTGCTGCCATTGCCTATTTCCGCAGGTCCAGGAGGTTAAGACCTCCTTTCTCCCATGGTAATTGTAAGATGATGTATTGTATCCTGGGGGGCTTTCCCCTCCAGTGAATCAGAAAAATCAGTTGGTCCCATGACCAAAAGTAATAATTCGCAGGTGTCATCGGGAGCATTTGGAGAAAGTACAAAATGCAAGGAAAAACATTTTAATAGTTTCTATTCTACTCAAAAAACTTGAGGGAAGTTGTGTCCAACAGGAGAGATCCTCTGTCAACTGCTGTGTAAGGGGTTCCAGATTAAGCAATTAGGCATGTATGGGGTCTTTCGTCAATTTTATTCTGAGGTAGTGCATAGCCTGTTTGTGCCACTTGAAGGGAAACACCTTTTTTAGATCACCTGGAAGGAGATAATTATAGAGGAGGACCTCTGTTTATAGCCTGCCATCTCCCCATACACCCTAAGCTATTCCCAGACCACAGGAATCGAAATCTCCAGTGTGGTCAGGGTCAAAAAAATATCATTGGCAAACAATGAAATTTTATGCTGATGGACCCCCCAATGAGATTCCCTCCACCCACTGGTTAGCCCGTATGGCAGCCGCTAAGGGCTCTAAATAAAGTGCAAAAAGTAAGTGGGGACAGGGGGCATCCCTGTCGAGTCCCTCTGGTAAGTGGAAATGGATCTGATAATGAGCCATCCAGCTTCAGGTATGCCTGAGGAGAGGCGTATATATTTCGGAGCTGTTTGATAAGTTTGTCAGGGAAGCTAAAGTGGGACAGGGTTGCCCAAAGAAAAGGCCAAACAACCCTGCCAAAGGCTTTGTCAGAATCGAGTCCCAAAAGGACCAATGGTATTTTAGGGGTGTGGGCATAGTCCACCAACAAGTAGGTATGCCTAATTGCATCGTGGGTTTGTTGGGTTTTAATAAAGCCTACCTGGTCTGGGTTAATTATCGAAGGGAGAAAGTTTTCTAATCTGGATGCTAAAACCGACATATATATTTTATAATCATAATTTAACATTCAAATTGGTCGCTAGGATGTGGAGTGCTTCCGGTCTTTCTGAGGTTTAGGGATAGCCGCCAGGACTGCATACTGCCAGGTGGGTGGGGGGGAATCTCCTTTCTGAACAGTGTGATATGCCGACAGTAATGGAGAAAGCAACAGATCTTTGAAATTTTTGTAAAATTCATAAGAATATCCATCTAGGTCTGGTGCCTTAAGGGTTTTGGCTTATTTGAAAACTTGATCAACCTCTGTTCTTGATATTGGGGCCAATAAGGTTTTTCCTGAATCGGGGTTATTTTAGGCAGGGGTAAGTTTTGTAAGTAAGAATTGATCCGGTCTAAGAAAGGTGTTCGGTCTGCAGTGTACAGTTCCCTGTAGTATGTGGCTAAAATATTCCTGACCTCCTGTGGTTTTGTGGCTAGATGTCCAGTATTGGGATCACACATACTTGTTACACTTCCCTTAGTTTTGTGTTCCCGTAACCGCTGTGACAGATTCCTTGCCCCCCCAAAGTCCCCCTTCTTGGAATGTATGTTTGAGATAGAATAGTTGCTGTTCTACTTTTTGTTCAAGCAGACGTAATATTTGTTTAACTATTTTGATTGTAGATTAATGGGTCCATTCTCCCTGCACCTCTAAATGTTGCATCATTTAGAGCTCCTCTTGTAGGGCTTGGAAGGTGGTCTCCCTTTCCCTTTTTTTTCCTTGATGTATATTTATTGATTTCTCCGTATAATACCACCTTCAGAGTATCCCATATTATTGTGGAGGGGACTTCTGATTGAGAATTTTTCTCCAAAATACGAGGGATAGCCTCCCATATCTTCTGCTTAAATTCTGGGTCCCTAAAGTAAATAGGGTTTAGGCACCAGTGGGTCGCCCTGACACCTGCTCCCAGTTCCAGCCTAAAATAAACAGGCACATGGTCGGACAGTAAAGTCCCCCCATGCCAGATGTCACACAGTGTGTCTAGGTGTTCGACTGTAGTGAGAAAATAATCTAACCTCGAAGTTACCCTTGTGTGTGCTGCCTTTTGTGTGTACCCCCGGGTACTGGGGAAACAGTGCCTCCATGTATCTATGAACCCCAGAGAAGAAATTGTTTGTCTGAGATATTTTTACAAAGGGTTTGTCCTGTGTGTTAGAGGCAGGGAGGCATCTATGGAAGGATTGAGAGTAACATTTAAATCCCCCCCATTAAAAGCTGGCCCTGTAGAACTGATAACAATTTAGTAAAAAATGTGGCTGCCACTACTTTTGGGCACCCCGGGTGGAAGTATGCCGACACCAAGGTGACTGGGCGAGTGTATAGCATCCCCATCACTATGGCATACCTGCCCTCTGTGTCCACAATTCCCTCCTTGGCTTTGAAGGGTATTCCTCAAGGGATCAAATCCAACCCCTCCCATCTCCTACCGGATTTATGTGCAGCCTCTGCCACCACCTCAAAGAAATACCTCTGAAACTTCCCATGTTCCTCTGACGACATATGTGTCTCCTGGAGTAAAATGACATCTGGTTTATCCTTTTTGATAAATTGTAACAGTCGAGAATGTTTAATGGGGCTGTGGATCCCATTAATATTTAAAGACATTATTAGTAACTGCTTAGCCATGGTCAGTGGTGTAAATTTTCTGATACCTGTCAGTGACACCTCTCAGACTACTAAAATGTTTTTTTTTTTCCAAAGGAGAAGTAAAAACATAAGAAAGGGTAGTTTCCTATCCCCAGTGAAAAGGTAGTTAATGTCATCATCAGCTTTTCCCAAGTTAAAATAAGCCTTCTGATCTCTGGAGACCCCCTTACTTATGGAGGAACAGTATTTAAAACACAAAAACTGTTTAACCAAACTTAGTACTAACTGCCATATAGAGGTCCTTAAGAAAATTGTCCTGTGGCAAGTTAAGTCGGCTAGGGCAAGTCCCAGCTGGGTACTTATCTATTTGGTTTGATGTACAGTATATGTGTCTCTACATGTATCTCATTAAGTAATAAATGGCTGTTCTTAGGCAACAGTCCAGACAAAACCAAGCGCCTGGAAAACCAGAACTGTAAATGCCAACAAGGCAATATAAATAGAAAAGACTCCACATAACTGTTGCTGAAATAATCCAACATACAATCAGAAATGAGTATGACTCCCAAGGTTGGGAGGGATAATTGCTTCCTCCTATGTTGGGGCTATTGTTCTTACCCCTTGGGGGTTTCTTATGGATATACCATGGGTCCCCAGCACCACTACGTTTGTGTCTCTTTGTGTTGCGAGTGGCCAGCCCAGCAATGATGAGGAAGGTCAAAGGCCATAAATTGTATAACCAGAAACCCCCCATCTCCAGGTGTGACCACCCATCTCGTCCACCGTTCTGGGGTTGTTCCTCCCACCCTCCCATAGATATCTGTGGGAGAGAAAAGTGGATGACAGTCAGTCACTAGTCATATCTCAGGGCTACTTAGTTGGTACCTTTATAAATTAAAGAATGGGATCTGTACTATTGCTCAGTGTGGGGGGAGGTCTTGCCATTGGTGCATTTAGCCTCCAAGCCACACGTGGCCCCAGTTGTGTCCCCAACTGCATGCCCCATCTGGGGATTAAATATTTTAAACTGCTTACTCACTGCCTTTGGCTGCCTCTAAGGACTCTCATCTCCCATAAGATTTAGAGCAATATGAGTTTGGCCATTACACAGCAGTCGCTCTTGGGGTATAGGTACACAAGTTAACACATATTACAATGATTCCCACATTAAACCCCCCATCTCTCCAAAATTCACCCACTTCCAACACAAGAAAGCCCCCCCAACGAAGTCCCAAGGGTCAGGCCCATTTTGTAATCAAAGTCCCAGCTTGCTGTAATCTCACCCGCTTCACTCAGGTGTGGTCCGTTGAAATTTTTTAAGCAGTTTTTTCATGTCCTGCAGTGTGGAAAGGCCCTGGCACTTCCTGGCCTGCTGGTTAGAGGCTTTATCCCAGGCCTCTTCACGTAGGCTCTGCGTCTCCCTCCTCACGTTGGAACACTCTGGCATAGGTACTGTAATTTTATTTTTATTTATTTTATTTATTGAAATAATCAGTTTTACAACCTTTGAGTCAGGGACTCGTTTACAAAGGTATCTCGTCATTGGAGGGGAGAGACAACAATTAAGTGAGGTTTAAGACAGAGGTTACATACAGGTGAGATACATAAATACACCGTAGAGTCGCAGGCAACAATTATACAGGTACAAGCATATGTTGGGTTACACGCATCATTGTATAACATCATACACATCGGTATATCATACACATCGGTGTATAGCATCATTGTTACGGTCTGTTCAATTGTACCAGCATCCAGGCATCTATGGGACCCAAAGGGCATGGAGCTAAGCGAGACAGGGTTTTGGCACACTACAGGCAATTACAACATCGGCTGTCAATAATGTGTTGGCGGAGGGCAATTTTGAACCGGCCAATCCCAGGGATCTTAGTGATAGCCTCAGGAATGGAGTTAAACCAGGCCGGAGCTTTATGATAAAAGGATCTATGGCAGCCAGAGGTCCTTGCCCTGGGAACTATGAAGGTGGCTGCAGTGGAGTTACGGGTTGGTAAGGGCCGGACAGCCAGCTGCAGGGATGAGGAGACCCCTGGTGGGCAAAGCCCTGATATGGATTTTTTGGCCAGTAGGCAGGTGTGATATTTCAGTCTTTCCTCAAGAGTGAGTATGTTAGCAGCGGAGTATAGCAGGCAGGTGTGGGTTCTGCTGTGGGCACCGGTGAGGAGCCTGCAGGCTTTGTTAATAGAGGTCTGGACTTTTGTTAAGGAGGAGGGGTCAGCCGCTGCGTAAATTGGAAGTCCATAGTCGGCCAGTGACAACACAGATGAGGTAATGGCTAGTTTTAAGGCAGATTCCGGGAGGCAATCTTTATGGCGGTAGAGGAGCCCGATCCTGGAGTTCATGGCTGATGACAGGGCTTTTAGGTGGGCGTGGAAAGTAAGACCGAGTCAAAAGTGATGCCCAGGTACTTATATGTTGTTACCTGTTCTAGTGTGAGGAGCATGCTGGTGGTGATGTGAAGGGGAGTGTCCTTGGCGCTGTTTTGCCGATGTGAGAACAGCATGGACTTTGTTTTTCAGGTTCAGGACTAGTCGATGGTTACTGAACCATTTTTCGCTTGGAGGAAGCTGATGCCGGCAGCGCCTTGGAGAAGTGGGTCAGAGTGCGATGCTAAGATTACTGCATCATCAGCATAGAGCAGTATTTTGTTGGAGCAGGAGCTTGGGAGGGTGTTAAGGAATAGACTGAAGAGGGTGGGTCCAAGGATGGAGCCTTGCGGGACCCCTGAGAGTACTGGTAGGTTGGAGGAGAGGGTCCCATTTAGCTTAACCTTTTGGGACCTGTTGTGCAGGTAGCTTGAGAACCAGTTCAGGGGGCCGGAAGAGAATCCCAGTTGGTTTAGGGAGTTTAACAGCAAGGGGTGGCACACAGTGTCAAATGCCTTGGATAGGTCCATGAAAACTGCCCCTGCAAGTTGACCCTTGTCAAGCGCAGAGTGCATGTGGTGGGAGAATTCCAGGAGGGCGGTGGACGTGCTGTTGCCAGGGCGAAACCCATGTTGCTCAGGACATAGAAGGTCGTATTTAGCTAGGTATTCTGTGAGCTGTGAGGTTACTATTTTTCTAAAGCTTTGGGGGGAGGATGGAGATGGGCTTGTAGTTATTTGGTAGTAACGGTCCCCAGACTTATGGATGGGGTTACTTCAGCCTGCTTCAAGCATCTGGAAATTGGCCTAAGCCTAAGGATTTATTTATGATGAGCGTGAGGGGATAAGCATGACATCCAGCGTGAGGCGGAGACATCCTGGAGTCAAGAGGGTCATTACTTGGGTTATGAGAGGCGAGGGACTTTAGAAGAAAAGGTTTGGCATCCTGGGGTGAGATCATCCAGAAATGGAATTATGCCTGGAAGTGTGAGTGTAGGTGGGCGTGAAACTGGGTCAAAAATGGTCAGGAGAACTGCACTTAAGTCCGTGAAGGTTTTATTAGGCAGTCTGCAATACATGTTGGGTCCGTTGAGACTGCCCCATTAATGACAATCTGAGACGGAGGGGGGAGCGGGTCTTACCATTCAGTTCTTTAATGTTGTCCCAGAAGGCTCTGGATGAACCCCAGGAGGATGTCAAAGCAGCCTGATAGTATATAGCTTTTGCCTGCTTGATGGCCCAGGTGCATTGGTTGCGGACTGCCCTATAGGCTTGCCTGTCTGCCACCCTACCAGAGTCATTTGCTATGTGCCAAAGATTATCTCTCTTTTTTAGTTGCTGGATCAGTGCAGGCGATATCCATGCAGAGGTCCATTTTTTTAGTCGAGATGTGGTGATGGGGGCAAACAGGTCGCAGGCGTGGTAGAAGGCCTAGTGAGGTAGGTTGGGCAGAGTTTATGTCAGATGCATGGGCCACTGGGTCCAGTTGACTTGTGCGAGGTGACGTTTGAGGTTATCTAGACCTCTGGGAGAAGTCTGCGTCAAGGGGTGTTGCTGTGCATGGGGCTGAGTGTGGGGAGGACCAAAGCAGATGACAGGGAGTGGTCGCTAAGTGAGTCGCAAGGACTTGTACAGATGCCAACTTATGTGGCGGTTACAGAGGACTACGTCCAGGAGTGAGCTGGTTCCCATTGCTTTGTTAAGTCTAGTGGGCTGAGTGACCATTTGAGATAGGTCAAGGGCTGCAAGCTCATCCTTTATATTATCAGACGAGGGGCTGAGCCAGTTGGTGTTTAAATCTCCCAATATTAGTTGTTCAGCCTTCTGGGGTAGGGTGGAGAGGTAGTCAAGGAGGGAGGTGATCACTAGATTTTTTGTACTCGGGGGTATGTAAGCCGTGGTTAGGTATAGGGGGCCACGACCAGGGTAAGGTGTGATTTTGAGAGTAATGGCTTGTGCCCCATGGTTGAGCTCAGGGGTAGGGAGGGCATGACCCAGAACCGAGTCGCGCAGGTAGATTGCACACCCCCCTCCGCGCCTGCCCATCCTATCAGCCCTGAACAGGGAAAAACCTGGTAGAGAGACGGCCGAGTCAGGCCCCAGTCTTGTAGGCCTTTAATTGCTTCCTCCAGCGTTTCAAAAGTTTGCGGTCCACCTGCGAACATCACTGTTAAACGTGCTGAATATGGGTGATAAACCACAGTTGCTGCTGTTTGAGGGTGCATAGGCTCACCTTTTTACCGATACAGAGGGTGAATAGTCATCGTCAAAATAAATTCTCTGCTCTTTGTATTTTGTCTCCTTCATCTGCCACGCTCTTGTAAGGAGCTGTTATTTACTGCATAGTTCAGAAGGTGGATTATTATGGAGTGTGGCCATTGATCTGAGAGCTGAGGCTTTGGTGTGAGAGCTCCATGAGCCCTCTCAATGTCCTGATAGAAAGCAGGGTCCAGTTGTAGCTCTTCATGGAGGAGGGAGTCTACAAATGCCAGCATGTCTCTTCCTTCCTCATTCTCCAGCACACCATTAATGCGGAGATTGTTGTGACGTGGTCTGTTCTCCAGATCCTCACATTTGTCATGAAGAACTTGTTTTTCATCTAAAAGATGCACCACCACACGTTTCAGTCTGTTGGTCCAAGTATCCAGGTCCGTAGCGTGCAACTCCACATCAGTGGTGTGGCTCTCTGCGCTAATTTATCTATTTCAGTGGTGAGTTCTGACCTAAAGCTATGAACCTCACTTCTAAACTCCTGAAGCTTGTACAATATTGCTGCATTACTTGGCTGGGCCGAGGTTGAAGGCCTGGATTCTGCCATGTTTTCTTGGCTAGGCAGGGAGTTTTTAATTCAAGTGGCTGACTCGACCGAATCCTTTGTGCTGGAGATACGAGTGGTCCTACGGCGACCTCCCATTCACTGTAGTGACTGTTTTTAATAGCCTGGTGAGTTTGGACCCCATATATATTTTAGTCTGTTTTATAGCCCAAGATGACAGTGCTTCTCGTTCAGCCCTGCATGCCCCGCAGTGACGTCACCGGAAATCCGTAAAATAGTTTTCTATTATCCTTTTTCTTGGGCTGGCCCGGTGGCACTGAGGGTTGAGGTGCTGGACACCACACCTTACGCCACACAGGTGACCCGGGTTCGGGAACGGGCTGGGGCCACCAGGGGTCAGTAGGGGAGGGAAGGGATCAAGCATCCGGAGGACAGCTCTCCCTTCCCTGGGGAGGGTTCCAGGGATGTGCCACTCTGTAGTGGCACCTGGCAGCTGTTGGGTGCAGCACAGATCTGCAGCACTACGCTCAGCGGGGGACGAGCTTGGCGGTCTGTGGCATATTGTACCCAGCTGACATTGCACGTCCAAGCTCCTCATGGGTACTAACCAAGCAGAGAAAACCTTCCAGATGCCTGGTAAGATGACAAAGACCCCAGAGGTGTGCCCACATCCTGCCAGCTCAGCGCACCCAGGACTCCCCACGGCTGACCTGGCGACAAGGTAGGTCCCTCTAATTCCAGAAAGTGCCACCAAGGGAGAGCAGGCCCTCTCCCGAAGGGTGATCGGGGGGGCTGGACCTGCCAAGTCGCTTGGGGGGGGCCTGGGAGGAAAGCGGGGGTTCATGCAGGGAATGAGAGGCACAGCTGTTAGGGTACTCCCGAAGGATGCCCAGGCTCCAGAGAGAGAAACAGAGCTAAAAAAAAAAAAAGAAAAAGTATTATTCTCTTTCTTCAACTTTATTCAACTTTTTATTTATGCTCCTCGGAGCTGTGGGGGAACACTTGACCCCCTGTCAACTTTATTCGCAGACCCCTCAAGCTCCCCCTGACCTGACCTTCAACTCAATGACAGGATGGGGAGGACCGTGACTTATCCCTTATGGAGTGGCCCCCCCCGAGAGACCGCATCACCCTTGAGTCTCCGCCCGCTGCTAGGCTTTGTTTGGGCCAGGAGAGCATGGGTCAGTCGAGGCCTCATACTCCACGCTCCGGGGGGATTTTCCAAGTGGTTTCCCAGGGGAGGGATGTCCAATGATGCCAGCATGTCAAGTCACATACTGCCATGTGTTCTACATAGACCTCCAGCTCCTCCGTGCCCCCCCAAAGTGGTCCCAGCTGCAGAGGCACTCAGTCGCCATTGAATGCTGTAGCAGCACGGGAAACCACAAGATCCCTCCTCGGGAGAGGTGAGCTGGCCAAGCATCTGCTCAGTCTTGCTCCCTCCCCCTTCCCCTCCTGGCTGACCCCCGGCAGCCTGAGCTCACTCCCGAACCTGGGTCACCGGCGTGGCGCGAAGTGTGGTGTCCAGCACCTCAACCCTCTGCACCACCAGGCTGGCCATTTATATAATGGACATTATGGTAGTTAAAATTATTGAGGTCAGTAGTGACTGGGGAGCTGCTGCTGCTAGGAATCCTCATGTGCCCAGCATTCTAAAGCTTGGGCACTGCCATTCCCCTGGTAGGGGTGCACAATATCCAGTTGTAATGACTTCCCATTGACAATGTTGGAGCTACCAGAAAAGGAAATTATGGTACGTATGAAGCTAATTTCTTCTTTTGTTGCTACATTGATGTTTATGCGGTTTCTTCCTTTGTACTGGCATCCTGGGCCTCAGGGAAAGGGAGCCATAAATAAATAAAGTTGCCACTACTACTATTGCTACTCCAACAATATGGAACACACAAATAGCACAGTGATAATAAATAATGAATCAGCTAGTAAATACAACATTGTGTAAGCACACTGGAATCCTAGCAAGAATTACTTTATGCAGCAAATGTATGTGGATTTAGGTAGAACAAAACCTGAGGATATAGACTAGGGCCCTCACGTGGTGGTACAGTGGGTCCACAATGGCCAAAAGGTACCAGGGGATGCAATACTTACTTTGAAAGAGGTAGCAGATGATAACTTAGGCAGTCTGAGGAGCAGTATGACCAGCCAAACAGCTGACTCCAGGCAGACTCCTCAACTTGTATTCTAAGTTCAAAAAATTAGCATAAAGTTCTATCTCCAGGGCATCACCCTGTAGCGAAATGATGCTATTGTAAATCTCATTGATGGATCCCTGAGAAGAAACATTACAACAGTGAGTATTTTTTTCTTCTGAGCCAAAAGAACTGGAGGGGTGGTGGCATACAGAAGGCCTGGGATCAATGGCCAAGAAAAGGCATTCTCCCACAGTGTTCCCGTCTGGGGTGCGGGTACAGAACAGCCTCAGTTTTCTGTTCTCCCATGAGCCAAATGCATCTGTTGGGGGGGTGCCCCCTCATCAGAACAGCTGCTGTGTAACCTCCTGGTGCAGGGACCACTCTCTGACCCAGTTGAGAGCTTCCACTAGCGAGTTTTCCCCCACAACATGGATCTCTAGAATATTGGCCTACAGGCTGTGCACCAGTGAGCAGGTGCAAGTGCCTCCTGACACAGAGAAAAATGCCCTATCTGTTGAAGTAAAACATGGTGGTCAGTTGTCTGGACTGGACTGACCTGACCCTGAATCAACGAAATGAATTTCAGGCACATTTCACCGAGCTCTAGCAGGTTGATGTGGCATCTGGACTCCTGGGGTAAAAAAGAACCCTCAGGCTTTGTTGTCTCTCAGGTGCACTCCCCACCCCACCAGAGATGCAGCTGTCTGTTGGATAGATGTCACTGGGTGGACAAACTATATTCTTTCCTCCAAGTTCTGGGGACATAGCCACCACTCCATGGCATCCCACATTGTCTAGATCACGAGGACCGGCTGGTCCAGATGACCTAGGCGTTAAGATCACTGACGGCACAACTGCTACTGGAGCGGGGAAGATCTGCCAGGAAGTCCAATGGACTGTGCTGATTGATGCTGCCATAAGCCACAGAAGTTGCAGGAAATCCCAGGCCGGACATCATCGCCCCAACCAGAAATGATCAGGCAAAGGATGTAAAGTTTGATGTCCTGTCCACAGATAGATGGGCCCTATCCTGAAGGGAGTCAATTTCCTCCCAGATGAACTTAATCAGCTGCATGGAGACCAGTTCTGACTTGGCCGGGTTGACCAGTGGGGGGGCAGATCCCTTGAACACTCCACTGCATCCCTGAAGACACCATCGAATTTAACCTCATTTACCTAGTCATTTCAGGTTGGGCAATTGAACCCAACCTGCAAATTCCTCTAACTGTACAGGAATATGCCACTTTTGACCAGTGTAGTCCACCAGACATGCTGGTGTATCCACCACACCAGTGGTTTCAGCGCCAGTATCACCTAGAGCAGCCAGTCTTGGTGAACCAGCTGATGCGGGATGCCATCGAATGGGGCTGTCCCCCCAGAACATGCAGGAAGGAATTCCATTTCTCCACCCAGATCGATATGTCACCATGACGATGAACACATCCCTGGTAGGAGAGGGGAGCTCACCAGGGAGATTACAGGATCCACAGGTTCTAGTGACCCTGGGAGTCTCAATGCCACATCACCCTGCTGGAGCTCCATGCAGTGCATCTGGCACTGAAGGAATTTGCTTTGTTGTTTCAGGGCTGTGTTGCTCATGTCCAGATGGACAACATAACCACCATGTTCCACCTAAACAAACAGGGCAGAATGCACTCCTTTCCCTTTTGTTAGGAGACTCTCCACACTTGGTTATTGGTGCACAGCCTGTAGGTTGTTCTAGTGACGCATGCCACAGGAGAAAATCATCTGGCAGATGCCCTTATCAGGGAGCTGTTGCACGAGTGGTTGTTACCCCAGAAAATGGTAGGCCAGCTGTTCTCCCACTGGTGGACTTGTTTGCCTCTTGGGAGAACAGAAAACTGAGACTGTTATGTGCCTGCCCCCCAAGACTGGGATGTTGCAAGGGGTACCTCCTGTCAGCCCTGGGCTCTGGGTCTTCTGTATGCCTTTCCTCCCTTCACCTTGATTCACAAGGTCATAATTGTGGCCCAGAAGGACAAGGCATGGATAATCCTGATTGCTCCAGACTGGCCCAGGCTAGTCCTGTGGAAGTAGCCTATTTGTCCTGACCTGCTGATGAGACAACAGGGGGACAGTCCTACTCCTGGACCATCACCCTCTCAGCCTGGTTCCTGAGCAGCTAGAGTTCAAGGCCTTGGGCCTCTCAGAAAACTGAAGGAGGGCAGATGTAGTCCTTCTTCACAAAAGTGGGAGTAGGCTGGAGGCTGGAGGCTGGAAACTATGGAAACAGCCTCACCTCAATAATGGGGAAAATTATGGAATCGCTACTTAGAGAATTGCTACTTAAAGAAAGGATTGTGGAACACCTTGAATTCAGCGGAGCACAGGATCCATGACAGCATGGATTCACAGCGGGAAGGTCATGTCAAACAAATCTAATAGATTTCTTTGGGTGACGAGAGAAGCGTATCGAGGGGAGCAGTGGATGTGGCCTACCTGGATTTCAGTAAGGTCTTCGATACTGTTCCACATAGAAGACTTGTGAACAAGCTGTGCAGCCTGGGAGGGGGTCACAAAGTGGTAAACTGGGTTAGGAACTGGTTGAGTGATAGAAGACAGAGAGTGGTGGTAAATGGAGCTCAATCTGAGGAAAGGAGGGTGATCAGTGAGGTGCCACAGGGATCAGTTCTGGGGCCAGTCATGTTTAATGTCTTCATAAGCGACACTGCAGAGGGGCTAGAAGTGAAGGTGTGTCTCTTTGCATATGACATTAAGATCTGCAACAGGGTGGACACTCCAGGAGGGGTGGAAAAAAGGAGGTAAACTGGAGGAATGGTCTAGGGTGTGGCAGCTGAGATTCAATGTAAAAAAGTGCAAAATCATGCATTTGGGATGCAAAAACCCAGGTGAGGATCACATGATGGTGGGGGGGGAACTGATGGTCACCAAACAGAAAAGGGTTTTGGGAGTTTTGGGAGTAATCCTATTGGATGACCTAAAGGCAGTCAAACAATGTGCCAAGGTTGTGGGGAAAGCCAGTGGGATGCTGGGGTGCATAGGAGAGGTATCACCAGCAGAAGAAAATAGGTGGTGATGCCATTGTACAGATCATTGGTGAGGCCTCATTTGGAATACTGTGTCCAGATCTTCCTGGGCATAAAGTCTCCACCACTCATTCACACTAATGGGGAGTCCGCCGGAGGTGCTAGGACCTAGTGGGAGCAAACTTTTTCAAGAGGGCCGGCACCCGAGATGGAGCAACGAGGAGCGACACCATGAGCCTCGGCTTGTGCAGTAATGACTATCTCGGCATTGACCCTCCAACCGCCTCAGTTACTTTTTTCCCACCGTCACGTGTGCTTTAGTGACAACGTCGCTCGACAGGAGTTAAACTTCACTAGCAGCAATAGTTCAGTTTATTGTTTTGTAGTTTTATTTTGAATCAGTACTGATTATACATTATATATTTAAATTGTACATCAAGCCCACTTCAGCCCTCCATTGACGGAGTCGACCATGAGAGGGTCAGGTGATGGTAGGGAGACTTTGTATGAAAGCTGTTCAGTCAGCCAGGCCGGGTCCGGTCTGCTGCCCTCCCTGGAGGAGGGGTCTAACAACAGATGGTCTAGTGCTCAGGGGGTTGGGTGGTCCCCCCAAAAGCATAAAAGGAAATGGTCCCAGTCTCAGCGCTGTTCGGCCTCGAGTTCCTCTTCAACACATAGGTCAAAGAGGAAAAGGCATCACTTGAGGTCACCCTCTGGTACGTCTGCGCATAGACGGTCAGTTGTTGGGTCCAGGCACCGGCCTCCACCTCTATCAGAGTCGCCGGTTTCTGTCTCCAATGGCCGACCTCTTCGACATCAGAGCCCCTCTCCACCTTTCCGAGGCACTTCGGATGTGCAGTTTCACCAGTGGGCTGCTCTTATGGAGCAGTAGGCTTGCAGGTTGGTCCAGTTGCCCGAGCCGATCACTCCAACGCCAGGGCCTTTGGGCCATTCGGCTCCGGAGGGACGGGAAGGGCGGTTGGGCCTTTCTAGTCATGTGGCGCCTTCTTCAGTGCCATTGACTCTGCACTCCGGTGTTTATCCCCCTCACATGGCTGCGGTGCAGGGGTCCACACTGATGCCTCTATCTCATGCCATTTTTCCCTCTTTTACCTCAAATCACAGTTTTCTGACATTTGGGACACTCTTGGCACCATCCGCAGTGCAACAGGCTTGTTTGGCACCGTGCACGGTGCTGCATGCCCTGTTGGCGCTACATGCAGTGTCGGGGGCTCTGTCACCACTGTGCATGGCACTGGGGGCTCTGTCAGTGCCATGCACAGCACCATGGGCTCTGTAGGCACCGTGCGTGCTGTTGGCACCATTCATGGTGACAGGGGCACTGTTGGCACTGTGTGCGGTGCCGCTTCATTGTTCTCTGTGCCATTTTATTCTTCGGTACCAGGAGCTGGTGTGGCGCCAACCGGTCTTCAGGGATTTTCGACTCCAATTCTTTCTTCTTCTGTTCTTGCTCCTGATTTTCACTCCTTTCCTGTCTATGCAGTCCCCCCTGGACTGTCATGAGATGATTTTCAGCCTGACCCAAATCTTTGCATGGGTGATGATGTTGATGATACTACTGTCGGAGCAGGGATCAATCCTTCTGCAGAGCCTGTGGTGGAAGACCTCTCCTTTAAGTCTCTGCTCAAAAAATTAAACACTACTCCTTCTCGCCAAGCTTCAGAAATTGATCCTGGGAAGCTTTTGAGACTCCAATATCTTCATGTCCCAGAGATCCCTATGGATTTAACCCCTCCGGTACAGCCCTCTTTTGAGATCCTCTCACAGATGGTATGGAAGAATTCAGCTCTCATTCCTTCCACAGCTAAGTCCATCGATAGGAAGTTTGCTCCTCCCAAGGATCATCCTATTTTGGCCTCACAAGCCTTTGCTGATGCCATTGTGATCTTGGCAGAGAATAAGGCCATCCTTCCTCAAGGATCTATGGCTTGACCAATAAACAAAGAATCCGGTAAGATAGACACATTGGGTTAAGAGAGTCTTTGCTGCCACAACCATGGGGATGCGCATTGCCAGCTACCAGGGCTATTTTTCTCAATATGAGTATGTACTTTGGAATTCCCTCAAAGACATGGTGGAAGCTCTGCCTGAATTGGAAGCTAGCTCAGAGTTGCTTCACACCATAACTAGGGATATCAAATCCAATAAACAACAGGTTAAAGCTGCAATGGATGCCTTCTTTACCGCCTCCCGGGCGGCGGTGACTGGCATCTGCACCCGCCGCCACTCTTGGCTACGTACTTCAGGCTTCATAAACGACACCCATCAGCAAGTTATGGCCTTACCCTTTGATGATATGTATCTGTTCGGGCCTCAGGTGGAGCAAGCTCTGGAGGCCATGCAGAAGACAAGGTCTGCCATTAAGATGGCTAGACCTATACCCACTCCCTCCAGAGGAGGTGTGAACAAGCGTCAGTTTCACAACCATCAGTCCTTTCGGGGCAGAGGCAGGAGAGGTTTTAAAAAAACCACAACCCTCAGCCACAAAAAAAAGTGCAGCAGAAGGCACAAGGCTCCAAAGCGCCCAGTGACACCTTCTGAGTTTCTAGCCCAGATCCCACCTCAGCTGTCCGAGGGGGACTCCTTCTCAGCAGTGGGAGGACGTCTGACTCAGTTCTACAACCAGTGAAAATCTATAACATCGGACAAATGGGTCCTCTGGATAATCCGCAAGGGGTGTTCTCTCAATCTTTTGGAAACCCCTCCGGATCATTCTCCCAAACGACAGCCCAGGCTGTCGGCAATACAGTCAGACCTTCTTGCTTCCGAGGTACAAGGCCTTCTGAAAAACAGGGCAGTAGAAATAGTTTCACTGGATCAATGAAACACAGGTTTCTACTCCCATTACTTTCTGGTTCCAAAGAAAACTGTCAGCATGCGCCCCATTCTGGATCTCAGAAAACTAAACAAGTTTCTTCACAAGGAGAAGTTCAAGATGCTATCACTAGGTGCCCTGCTACTTTTGCTTCATTGACACAATTGGCTAGCCTCCCAAGACATGCAGGATGCCCACCAACATATTCTCATACACCCAAAGAACAACAAATACCTAAGGTTCATGGCATTGGGTCAACACTATCAGTTCAGAATCCTGCCCTTTGGGCTATCCTCGCCGCCTCGAGTTTTTACAAAGTATTGTGCAATTTTCACGGTGCACCTCAGGAAAATCAGAATACAAGTGTTTCCATATCTGGATGACTGGCTCCTAGCAACTCCCTCCAGGCAAGAGACTCTGGAGGCCGTGGCCACTGTCTCAGACTTCCTCCTATCCATGGGAGTCCTGTTGAATCTCAACAAGTCACAGTTGCAGCCCTCCCAGACACTCCTCTTCATAGGAACACTTCTGGACACCTCCTGTGCAAAGGCTTTTCTTCCAGAGGACAGAAGGAACGATATCTTACAGATGGACCGATACATCAGAGAACACAGCTCAGTTTGAGCTATCTCGATGCAACAGATGTTGGGCTTCATGGCATCCTCGGTATTCACTGTACCCTTAGCTCATTTCCACATGAGAACCTCCCAGTGGATGCTCAGTACTCAGTGGTCCCCAACCACTCGTCCTCAGTCCTTTCTCATCAAGGTGACAGAACCTCTGAAGAGGTCACTCGCCTGGTGGTCTCAGGAGGACAATCTTCTGGAATGATATCCCTTTGCCACTCTGGATCATCAGATCTCAATTACCACAGACATGTCCCTGATGAGTTGGGGAGCCCACTGCCAGGATCTCCACACCCAGGGTACGTGGACTCAGGACGAGTCCCAACTCCACATAAACATCCTGGAAATGAGAGCCATCCTCTATGCAGTCGGAGCCTTGAAGGACATACTCTGTCATAAGAACATTCTCCTTCAAAAGGACAACAAAACAGTGATGTACTACATCAACAAACAGGGCGGCGCACACTCTTACCCATTATGCAGGGAAGCAATGACAGTGTGGGAGTGGTGACTGGAACACAAAGTTTTGATTCAGGTGGTTTACCTGCCAGGAGTGCAAAACGAGTTGGCAGACTGTCTCAGCAGAACAGAGATAGATCCTCACGAGTGGTCTCTCGACTCAACCGTCGTTCAGTCACTCTTCAAAGAGTGGGGAACTCCAGAGCTGGACCTTTTTGTGTCCCCACTCAATGCAAAACTGCCTCTTTTCTACTCCAGAAATCCAGGACCTGGCATTTTTTGTCAGGATGTGTTCAGGCTGCGGTGGACAAGGCGCTTTCTTTATGCCTTTACGCCCCTCCCCCTAATTCAAGGGTACTTCTCAAATTGGAGTCTCAAGAAGGCAGAATGATTCTCATTGCCCCCTTCTGGCCTTGGCAAATATGGTTTCCGCTGCTCAACAGTCTATTGGAAACCCCCCCCCGAAGACGCTTCCCCTTCAGACGAACCTCTTGACCCAGGGTCCCGTGGTCCATCCCAACCTGAGGTCACTTCACCTTCATGCTTGGCTCCTGAAGAGATAGAGGTGAATAGGTTCAATGTTTCTCGTACAGTTTCAGATATTATTTTGGCTGAGCATAAGCTGGCCACTAAAAAAACTTACACAGCCAAATGGAAGCGTTTTTCTATCTGGTGTGCAAAATCCTCTTGGAACCCTTTTTCCTGCCCACCGAATAAAGTCTTGGAGTACCTTGTAGACATCTCAAATACAGGTCTGCAATACTCCACAATCAAAGTTCATCTTTGTGCCATTTTGGCATATCATAAGCCAGTACTTTCCATGTCACTGGCTCAATTGCCTGTGGTTAAGAGGTTTCTTAGAGGTATTCTGCATACTAGACCTATTATCAGATGTCCAGTCGCAGCCTGGGACGTTAACCTTGTGCTAGACATGCTCACCCATAAACCTTTTGAGCCTCTAGCTACTTGTGACTTGAAGTTCCTCACTTGGAAAATGGCCTTCTGGTGGCCATTACTTCGGCCCGTAGAGTTTCCAAAATACATGCACTGGTCACAGACCTCCTGTACACAGTATTTCACAAGGACAAAGTAGCTCTTAGGATTCATCCTAAGTTTCTCCCTAAATTTGTCTCAGAATTCCATCTAAACCAACCTTTGGTCCTTTCTACCTACTTTGTGAACTTCCAGAATGAAGGGGAGTGTACCCTTTATTCACTGGATGTTAAGAGAGCATTGCAGTTCTATCTAGATAGAACAAAATAAATTTGCAAGGCTCAACAAATATTTGTTTCCTTCAGCGAGACCTGGCTGGGTCAACCTGTCACTATCAGATGTATTTCAGTATGGCTGGTGGTTTGCCTTCGCCACTGCTATTCTATGGCACAGGTCAAGCTGAAAGGCAGAGTGTACGCTCACTCTACCAGAGCAGTTGCAGCATCTCTGGAGGAAAGCTGCAACATACCCATTGCAGATATTTGCAATGTGGCCACTAGGAGCTCTGTGCATACTTTCATTAAGCACTACACCTTGGATGTCCATGCCAGATGGCATCTGTCATTTGGCAGGACCATTCTTAACAGATTTCTGTCCTGAGTATGTGAGCTCCTTATCTCCTGCCACCCATCTCGGGGAATTATTTACTGTAGCTCAGTACTCTCCCATTAGTATGAATGAGTGGTGGAGACTTTATGTCCAGGAAGATATGGAAATTATGTACCTACCATAATTCTTGATCTTCTTGGATGAAGTCTCCACCACTCATTCATATGCCCACCCACCATCCCCCGAGCTCACTCTGTTTTTGGTCTTCACTCTCTCAATGGCTGAGCTGTGAAGACTTTATTGTTGACCCTTCTTACATGGGTCATTCGGACTATCTTATGTCTGATTTTTAGTTCAGTCCTTCTAGGTTAGTTGCGCTGCACCTCCTCGGAAAAAGGTACTGAGGCGGTTGGAGGGTCGACGCCGAGATAGTCATTACTGCATGAGCTGAGGCTCACGGTGCCGCTCTTCGCAGTTCCATCTCAGGTGCGAGCCCTCTTGAAAAAGTTTGCTTCCGCTGGGTCCTAGCGCCTCCGGCGGACTCCCCATTAATGTGAATGAGTGGTGGAGACTTCATCCAAGAAGATCAAGAATTACGGTAGGTACGTAATTTCCATTTCTGGAGGCCACATCTCCATAAGGACATAGACAGGGTGGAGGCAGTTCAAAGCAGGGCAGCAAAGATGGTACAGGGCCTGCACCAAAAGTCTTATGAGGAGAGACTGGGAGACCTCAGTACGTATACCCTGAAAGACAGGAGAGACAGGGGAGATATGATAGAAATCTACAAATATCTAAAGGGCATAAATAAGGTACCAGAGGGTAGCATCATTCAGAAAAGGAGCTCTTCAGGAATGAGAGGGCATGACATGAGGTTAGAAGGGGGTAGACTAAGGGGTAACATGAGGAAGTATTTCTTCATTGAAAGGGTGGTGGATGCATGGAACAAACTCCCAGTGGTGTTAGTGGGAGAATTCAAAAATGCATGGGACAGGCATAGGTGAACCCTAGCGACAGGAATGAGAAAGTAAAGCCAGAGATCAAGTAGGGTCTGTGGGTTTTGCAGTAGGTAGGGAAAATGGGCAGACTGGATAGGTCTATCGGTCCTTATCTGCTATTAATTTACATGTTTCTATGTTTCTAAGATGTTCTCCATATGGGGGAGGTGCCCTTGTCAAAGCATAGGTCAGAAAGCATAGGAAGACCAGGAGTTATTGTAAAATTCACAAGCAACATTTTATTATTAATAAAAGTAAAATAAAAAATAAACATTGTTCATTATAACTATTTACAAAGGCAGTACAAACAGAGAAAACAAAGTCATTCATCTGAGGGTATCTCTAATTACAAGTTTGTCTCTCTGGCAAAAATATTGCTGCTCTTTTTATAACAAGACATTGCCAGCAATTAACTTCTTCATCCTGAGCTCGTTAAGGAGACATCATGTTTCTCACAACCTGTATCAGAGTTCTTGTCAGTTTCTTTGCAGAGCAGGCTTGCAAATAGAACAGTGTCCCAAGCTGGCCTCCTGCTGACACATCTGCGAAAAGTTTGTAAATAAGCCTAAGAGAAGCTCAAACTGCATCTCAGGTTAACCCCTTGAGTTCTGAATATCTTTCTGCAGCCATTTCAACTATATATATATATATATATATATATATATATATATACATATTACACTTTTCAAACCGAGGGATCCCAGTGTCACATAAAGATTCACATATATTTTATATTGAACAGATAACTGCAGATATGCAAGGGGAGGAAAAGATAGAAACAGCAAGTGAAGGCAGAGAGATTGTGAGAGGTGGAGAATTGCAAGACCGTCAGAGTGATCAGTTCCTAAGTCCTAGGTCCAAGACACAAAAAGGAGAGGCTAGAACAGATCCTTGCACTTAACTCTTTCTGCATAACAAATGGGACATGGCCTTATTCAACTCTGTCACAGTCTTGAAAGGAGTTGACTCACAGAACACAGTCTATCAACTGAAAAAGTTTCTGGCTCTTGCCTGCCCAGTAGCGATACTCCTTGACTATCTTTGGTCCCTGTCTTTGTCAAGACTGTGAGCCATGTCCCTAAATGTGCACCTGACAGCTGTCTCTGCATACCGGATGCAGGCTGGTATGCTAACAGTGTCAAAGAAGAATGTATTCGGGTACTTTTTCAAAGGCCTTGGACCACTTGTCCCCTTTGGTGCACAAACCACATCCTCCATGGGATCTACTGCTGGTACTGGTTATGCTCATGGGCAAGCCTGTTGAGCCTATGCACACATGTGAAATGTCACAATTATCATGGAAGATGGCCTTCTTGGTGGTCATTACATCAGCCAGATGGGTGAATGAGCTCCAGGTGGTCTCAGTGGAGTCTCCCTATCTGGTCTTTCATAGGGACAAGGCCATCCTTCTCCCCAATGCAAAATTCCTTGCAAAGGTTGTGTCAGAGTTCCACCTTAACCAGGTGATTAGCATCCCTGTTTATTTTTATCACCTCGACACCTGTTGCAGGCTTCACACTGTAAACCTCTGGAGGGCACTATCCTATTATAAGGAGTGCATGGCAGGACTTCTTGGTGAGGCTGACCAGCTGCTCGTCACATATGCTGAAACAGTGCCTGCTAAACTGGCAGCAAAATGGACAGTAGTAAGGTGGATCACATCCTGCACTGACCTCTCATATATGCTGGCTGGTAAGCAGTCGCCAAGAGGCTAAGGGCTCATTCAACCAGACATACCGATGCCTGTGTGTCTGATTCCAGGGATATACAATTTGCAGAGAAATGCAGGGCCGCAATCTGGGCAAAGACACACAAATTCATCTTCCACTACAGCACTGGTGTGTTGAGTCGTGATGCTGCTTTTGGTGCATCAGTCTTCTAGTCTCTGTTCGCCAAATATCAATTAATTAAAAATGTATTAAAATATAAACAGGATGATTTTAGATCATATTAGCTCAGGCTCATTTACAATGACATCCTCAATTTCAATTTATCAGGGTCAATTACAACATATTGTATAAATAGAGGTGTGAATGCCTTGCCCCCCCCCCCCCGAGGACTACTAGAAGTCTGCCAGAGTGTGGACAGTTAACTATCCATGATGGTAGAAATATGTTCTAATAACATGGATAACAGTTTACTATCCAGTCTCTGGTAGTTCTGCCGGAGACAGCTGAGTCATCGGAAGTTTTCAAACTATAAGCTTCTCCCACCACCCAGCTGGTTTATCCTCCAGCTTTGCCCCATGATGTCAGATCATTCTGGTGGAAAGGACAAGTGTCCCCTTTTGCAGTTCTGCAGGGTTAAAGGATTTTTGCAGTTAGTCTTTGTATCTCTCTGCTGCAGTGCAGTTAGCTCCATCCATCGACTCCACCAGCCCCCATCACCCAGCATCCCAGGGACTTGCCTTCATCCCAGTGCTTCCCCCACGGCTTGTCCCCATAGCGGGGGTTGACAGTGGGTGACTCGCCACCAACAAATGGATCCGGTTCTGGGAGGGGGCCCTGTAGCCAGTGTGGAGCCTGCAGGGGGTCGGTTTCATCCTGCGCTGCACCTGCCCATTTTCCTCTTTTCCTCCCCTGGAGGAATGGACATGCAATGTCGTCCAGATGTACCCATGCACACTACCATGTACGAGACATCAACAGCTGCCGTCCCTCCTTCCCAAGTTACAGTCCCGAGCTGCCTGCTTCCCAGCCTCTGCTAGAGGGCAGACAAGCAGCTGGAACAGCAGCCACCCCCCCCGAGGAAGAGAGCAGTCCTCCAGACACTCGATCCTCCGCTCCCTCAGCCAACCCCCGGTGACCTGGATCCATTCCCAAACCTGAGTCGCCAGTGTGGGAAAAGGTAAGGCACCCAAGGTGCCTCAGCCTCCTTCACCACTGGGCCAGCAGCAAAGGACTTTGAGGTTTCAAAAGTGCTTTATTCAGGCAAATCTTTGACTTTTTCAGTTAATAGCATTAATGTTGCTCCTGAGTCTCCAGCTCTGCTTCTTCATTGCATTCAGTGATGGAAGAAAAAGACATCGGGGTTGAAACTGTGCAGCTAGTGCAGGCAGAAAATGTCAGCCATAGATCTGCACAAGACATGCTTGTACTGCCTGGGCAAGCAAAACAACGTCATGGGATGCAGTATTTGCCAGGCCATGCTGCCAGTATCTATGAAAGACTGGAAAGCCAGACTGGCCCTAGAATGGCCTAAAGACTGCAAAAAGACCTCAGCAGCTGCTGGGTCAAATACTTCACTTACTGTCATGGAAGACAAGGCAGTGGTGGCTGCAGTGAGTTCCTCGTCAGTCTACGCACTAGTTCTGGCCAAGGCCAGGATCAGAGCGCCATTCTCTAAAGATTCCACCAACCCTAGACAAAACTAGAGGTACCTGCAATACTGTTTTTAGAACCCCATTTCATCGCACAACCCAAGGGCAAAGGTCTTTCGAGTTTAGGGCCCACTTGTGGCTAAATTCTCTCACTACGGAAATAGTCATGGAACCAAACATTGGCCCCTTTAAATTCAAACTGTTAGTGTACCTTGTTGCACACAATAAGTGTGACTGCAACAAACAAACCTAACAATACCAGGCTAACATCCCCTACTCCACTATTCCAGCAATTATTCCCCCCTCCACCTTATACCCTAACATCCTCCAGCTCAGTTTTCAATCTAGCACTTCTCTTTATTCCTACTCGTCACCCCCCCCCCCCCCAGCAATTCCTTATTTTCTATCTATTTCAACAAAACCTTTAGGTGGCTTCTTCACTAAATTTCCTAACCCTACTCCTCTCACCTGCCCACCCCAGGATAATTTTTTCCCCATAATTCACCTTCAGAATCCCTCTGGGTGTTTCTCCTTCTGACCTATATACCCCCTCACTGATGAAACTCCATGCTTTCGGGGCTGATTCTCTTCAAAGCTTTTCACAACCCCCTGGCACACATCTCACTCTACGCTTTGTACTCCTCCTCTGGGGATGAAATATTTGCCCCCCTCTGGCAGTTTTTCTTTCTTGCTATAACGTTGTAACCTTTTTTGCATGATATTAAGTTGGAGCAATTGTAAATCACTTTGTTCTGCTTGTATGTCATATGTTTATTCAAAAACTGTTAAAATTGCTTTTTCAGACTGAATAATGGCTATTATTGTAAATTGTTTGTACTCTTACAATGTGGAATCCGAGTTGTCTAGCTCAAAGGTCTTTAATCCGAGAAATCAATCAATCAGTAAATAAATGAATGTGCATGACTCTCCAGACTTTCGGTGAGTGGGCCTATCACTGCAGCAAGAAGCATACAAAGCAGTGCTGCTGCATGATGTGAGACCAAGAAAGATCATGCTCTTCCCACTCCTTCAGCTCCCCCAACCTCTTGGCCTTGTTCGAGCTGTCTACTGTCAAGGGGACAGTCTAGGACTTCATGGTAACCCCATGAGGCTTGTTGACTCCAACTCCAGTTAAAAAGGTCGTTGAGATATTTCTTGAGCCTGTCGACTGAATGTCAGAAATTGACAAGGAAGCAACTGCCCAGACCCCGATGTTCTCAGTCCTCACTCAGGAGAACAAGGCCCAGTTGGTACCACTGGCTGAGTTGCCTCAAGAGTGGCTTCCACCGCTGTTCACACCTCCAAAACCAATCGTGGTTACCCTGCCGAAGCAGGTGGTTTATACAAGCCTACTGGAGGATCCTCCCCCACTAACGTTGGCCTTTGGGTCAACAAACTAGGTCAATCTACTGCTCGCACACTCAGCCTCACTTGACCTAGAGATATCATTTTCAGGGCTCCTGCTCCTTGACCTCCTCATCTTTGGGCAAGGAGAGACATCAACACAGGATGTGTCTAGGCTATGAGGAGATCCTTTGGCAACAATGGATCATTGCTGGGAGGGGTACTGCTCTGCCCCCTGGACCTTTGGTCCCCTGGCCTTAGCTGGACATTACCATGCAGGTCCATGCTACTCAGCAGTCCCCTGCAGCTTATTCTCCTCTACTTTGAATGGAGCTACCACTTTCTCTATTTGGGGTCCTGACCAAGAAGTCTCCCTCCATTGCCGGCTTGCCAGGCTGGTTCAAGATGGAAATTACCCATTTTGAGAATACCAGTGTGGTTCATGGTGCAAACAGTCAAGGGCTTTCTTTGAAGAATTCTCCAACTCCAAAGGTGACTCATCAATGGCCCTGACCAGGAATTGGTTGAAGAGCTCACCACAGCCCATAGACCGGTGTCCTTTGGATCTCTGGTCCAGCTTATGTCTTGAGTCCATGAAGGTTCCTTTAGAGCCAGTCCAGAAAAATAAATACCCATTTATAGATATTCTGGATGGGGGCAAATCTCTGTGGGTTGCCTTTACCTTGGCTGAGGTCATTTTGGGGCCAGCCCTGGAGCTTTGGCAGCATCTAGCATTCTGCCTGACACCCTCTACCCGTATGGTCCACAAGTACGTGGTCCCCACAGGAAATCTCTCTAGGTTTTTCGACCACCCATCTGCATAGATATCTAGTTGCAGATTCTGCCTTCAGTAAATTGTGAAGGCAAGGGGACATGGCCAAACCTCCAGACAAGAAGATTGACCAGGTGGCTAAAAAGGCGTATCCTGCTGCGTCATTAGGTCTCCTTCAGGCCAGTTATTAAGTCATGATGGCAAATTTTGGCCATTCCCTTTTCAGGGTGCAAGGGAAAGAGCTCCCCCTACTTCCACCTTATAAGCAATTTCCTGTAAATTGCATCAGAGGCCAGGGCCAGTTAATGGCTAAACATAAGCCCAAGATGGCTTTGGGCATGGGTGACTCTTGTGCCCATGCCATGGCAATGGCCGTGGCCATGCATTGTAGGGCCTAGTTGAGGTATTCAATCAATCAGTCAATCAGTCTTTATTTAACCAGGCAATCACTGTTGAGCAAGCTCATTTTCGAGGTGGATCTGGGTTTGTTAACAAGGAACAAGGGACAATATACATGGGATGCAACACACAAGAAAATAGTAATAATACAAATAAAGTGAGATACAATAATACAGTATATACAAAGTATCAGCAGGTAGCATTGACAGTAGTATATGTCTGGAACATAAGATACAGCTAGTTTTGGGTAGAACACAATTTTTTATAAAAGTAAAGAAATATACATATCAGGTGCACTGAACACAAATAAAACCTAATATAAAAAGATATATAGTGATATGGTATGAAGAATTTAGAGCTGGAACCAGGGTCAGAGTAATGTGGAAGGGACAGATATGGGGGTAGAAAAATGGGAGAGGGAAGAGTCGATTATTGCTGTGATCAGTCTTTTAACAGTAGTAATTAGAGTGTGCTTGGACTTATAGGAGTCACTATCTAGGGTAGACAAGCACAGGACTCCTTATTATGATGTAGATATAGAGATTTAAAAGCTGCTAGGCTGATGGGGTGAGTTAATCCCCATACCAGGTACTTGGGTTAATATCCCAATACTGACACTGTAGTGCAACATGAGGAGGGTGCTGCACTCCTAAGGTGCCATCTTTCGGATGAGATGTTAAACCGAGGTCGCGTCTGCCTGTTCTGGTGGTAGTTCAGGTGGATGTTAAAGATCCCATGGCACTTCTCGAAAAGAGTAGGGGAATTTCCCCGGTGCCGCAGCCAAATTTCCCTCCTTTCACTAAAAATACCACCAACAGCTTAATCTTGTTCAAAGTCAGTTGCCATTCATCTGTATCCCCCTCCCCTGGGTCGTGCCTGAAAATAGGCAGAATTTGTCTAGTGCACTTACCCAGTCAACAAAAAACTAAATAAAATAAAATTTCAACTTTTTGCAGCTTGTTCCACAGTTGAGGGAGCACAAAGCTGATGGCTGCCATTAAACCATTATGGTGAAAACTCAGCATAAGTTGGCCAATGTCCCCTTCTTTGGCACCAAACTCTTCGGCCCTGAGATGAAAGGACATCTCACACATACAAGGAATCCAGTGCCACCCTTGATTCTATTGCTTCATCCCAGAAGAACTAAAAGTCTAAAAAGAGGGCCTTTCAGTTTCAGTCCTTTCAGCCACAACCTCAGCAGCAGCCCCAGCATGAACAGTTTCAGTGATGGCATCTGAAACTCAAGTTCAGCAGCCGGGACAAGAAAGGAGAGGCAGAGGAGGTGATGGTGCCTTCATGGCCCCTGTTGCCAGAGCACCCTCCAAGGCTGCACAGTGATGGCTTGTGGGGCATTATTCCCCTTCCTGTCCAGTTCCTGTGGCCAGCTCTTGGTCAGGGGGTTGGTTGCACCACTTCTTGCCACAGTAGTCCACCATTACCTCAGACAAGTGGGTTCTTGAAGTGGTGGGCTGCCTCTGGATTTTGAGGCTCTCACTCTGTGCTGTCTCCAAGCTGCTCAGGAGTCCATGGTGTTGAAGGACATGTCCGTACTAAGAGCCGACATAGCTTAGCTCTGAGAACATTGGGCAATAGCCTGTGTTCCAGATGCACTGGCCACTTAGTGATATGTGGCCATGTACTTCCTGGTTCTGAGATGGACAGGGAGCTGGCGCTCCATACTGGACTTGCAGATTCTGAGCCAGTTCATCCAGATTCACAAGATCTTCCAGGAATCATTCTTCACCATTGATTCTCATTTATGGGTCTGAGCTGGAGGCTGAGCAGCAGCTGTCCCTGCTGGCAAGGCCGCAGCTGTACACTCGGTCTACACCTATGTACAAGTCATAGAAACAGAAAATCTGTCGGCAGAAAAGGACCTCTTGCCGCCCCCCACTCTGCCCAGATGTTCCCTGCCTAATCTGTTTCTGCGGACCCTAACTGGTCTCCGGTGATCCTCTCCCCTCTCTATTTACTAATATTCTCCTATGTCTATACTGTGCATGCTTGAAGCCCATCATTGTTTTCACCTCCACCACTTCTGCTAGCAGTCTATTCCAGGTGTCTACCACACTTTCAGTGAAGTAGTGCTTCTTCACATACCTCTTAAACTCCCCCTCCAGCTTCAATGCATTCCCCCTAGTCCTGGTGGTCTTTCTTATTTGAAAGAGATTACCCTTCCTGCAACATGTTCACCCCTAAGGTATTTTTAGAACTCTATCATGTCCAAGACCACTGATTTAGGATTTACAGTGATTAAAGTAATGAAATTCCATTTTCAAGACTTTGAAATTCCAGGAATTGCACTGGTGATTGTAAATCTAAGTTCCAGATTTTACTGGGATTCTACTGTCATTCATTTAGTATGTGTATAAGTAATCAGCATAAAAGAAGGCTTAATATACAGAACAATGAATGAAGCAAACTGGAAATAGTACAGGAAGCAATTATAAGAAAAATAAACAAATAAAAGCTTGGTAGATTTACTGATCTGATATAAAATGTCAAATTCTGTGTTATTACTGGTGTGCAGGCAGTCCAAATTCCAGAATTTTACTGAGTTTTCTGGTAAAAAATGAAAATCAGTGGCCTTGATCATGTCCCCCTCACTCTCCTCTCTTCTACGGTGTACAAGTTGAGATTCAGCAGTCTCTCCTTGTAGGGTTTTCGAGCAACCCCTGCACCATTTTATTTGCTCTCCTCTGGACTGCCTCTGCTCTGTCTGTATCCTTTCTGAAATGCGGCCTTCAAAACTCAATATAGTACTCCAGGTGGGGTCTCACCAGTGAATGATACAGTGGCAACACCACCTCCCTTGTCCTGTTGAAGATACCCCTCCCTATGCAATCCAGCATCCCACTAGTCCTACCCACTGCTTTGTCACACTCCGTTATAACCCCAAGATCCCTTTCCTGCTTAGCGATGGTCAGTACTCCCCCTCCATCCTATACTCCATTGAAGGGTTCCTATGCCTCTAGAAGCTTGATGTTGCACTTTATGGCATTGAACCCCAGCTACCATGCTGTTGACCACTCGAGTTTCCAAATATCTCTGTGCATTCTCTCTACCCCTTCTGAGTGCCCACCATATTATAGAGTTTGGTATCTTCTGCAATGTTATTTATGAAGCCACTGAAGAGGACTGGTCACAGTACTGATCCCTGCGGCACCCCACTGGTCACTCGCCCATCGTTAGAGTGAGTGTCATTAACCACCACCCTATGTCACTTATCCATTAACCAGATCTTCGGGGGTATCTCAGTCATCAGGTCACATTGTAGGAACTTCACTATCGGTGAAGCAGGATCCACACAGAAGATTTTCAGCAGTACAACTGGGGCCGCTCACACCGCCATCGTCTGCTGAAGTTATCAACCCTATAAACGTGTGAGTAGCCCCACTCCCTCCTCAGTTCTTTCCTGCCATTGACTTGTTCACATGGGTCTCTGTGGAAGCTCTGATGCAGTTTTGCACCATTTTTCACCTTTGACATTTTCTTACCCACTATTTTAAGATCTCTTTTTTCAAAGAGATTCCTTTATTTTGTTAATGTCGAGAGTTAATCCTTTGACCTCTCTCTTCCATTACTGCTGCTGCAGAAAGAAGATTGCTTCCACAGACGAACACTCTCTCTGTGTCTGCTGTCTTGGGCCTGACCACGAAGTCTCCAATTGTGAGTTCTGCCAGAAATTTAATCAAACAACCCTCAGGTGATGCAAAAAGGCACTTAAAATATTTCCTTATGGAGCAACAGGTAGCCAGTTCTGGGCAGGGGTCCTCCGGGGTCCCAGCTTCCCAGTCGCCAGCAGGGTCATCAAGCTCTCAGGCTGCTAAGGCCTAAGACAAGTCCTCGGGGGGGTCCTAAAAAAGACTGAGATTGGGACTGCTCTCCCCAGTGGCGGTTCCGCTCCCTGACAGCCTCTTCATCCTTGTCCAGGGGTACCTCATTGTCCGCAGCTGTGCTGCTGCACAAAGCCACTGCCCAGATCTCTGTGCCCACCAGACCTATACCGACAGGACCTCCACCCGATATTCAGGGTGGCCAGTTGTCAACCTCCGGGTCGTCGGCTCTCTCCTCGTTGATGATGGGATCATCATCAATGGCCCTCCAGTTGAGACCTGATGCTTCTCCAGGTCCTCAGGCTATGGGCTCTTCAGGCTCTCAGGGTCCCTCTGGTGAGTCATCACTCCCTGTGCTGTTGACCCCCCCCCGTTGAAACAGTCCATGACTGTCGTCGACCTCAACAAAATGTTGACTAAATTCACTTTGTGATAGTCCACCAATTAGGCGCCTACAGGCCTACATCGCCGGCACCATCATCGTTGACCCCACCACATCGGCTGTGGGCCCCCCCCCCGCAGACCATGGGTGGCACCTCAGACATCAGATCTTGATCTGAAGGAGGTCAATGTTGAGGATGAGTACCACCATGTCCTTATTCTTACTGATGAGGAAGAGGAGGAGGAAGAACTCCTCACTTCAGACAGATCCACAACCTCCTCAGTCAGCGAGGATTCTGTCAAACACACTCCTAGGTCTCCTCTTTTGAGCAATCAGTTTAAATGCTTCATTGGCAAGCTTTTAAACTAGTCAAAGGGGGAGGCACTGATAAGCAGCAGGAAAATCTCAGCCTCTCCCTACAAAACAGGGTACTAAATGAGAAAAAGACCGAGGTAGAAAGGTCAGTGGGGGATGCTGCAACAGAAGGTAAAGCCATCAAAAATGGAGAGCAATGAGTACAACGCCCATAGTCTGTGTAACAAGCTTCCTGAATTAGTGGCCTTGATGGAGGAGGAACATCTGGATATCGCGGCAGTCACAGAAACATGGCACACACAAAACCATGACTAGGACGTAAACATACCAGGATACACTATCTACAGGAGGGACAGGGAGGGTAAAAGAGGAGGAGGAGTAGCTCTTTACATAAGGGAAGGAATATAAGCAACAGAACAAAAGGGTAAACAGGGAGGAGAAGAAGCACTGTGGGTAAATTTGGAGACAGGCAATGGCACCACAATCTGCACAGGGGTTGTATACAGACCCCCTTCTCAGGGGGAGGAAATGGACAAGGAAATGATAGAAAGTATACTTAGAATGGCAGAAAAAGGGGAGATATTGCTGATGGGTGATCTGAATATGCCAGATGTTAACTGGAGTGCAGTTGCAGCAGCCACTTCGAAGAGTGGAGTTATTCTAGATGCCCTACAGGGGGCATGCCTTAGACAACTAGTATTGGAGCCCACTCAAGAGGGAGCAATATTAGACCTGATTCTCTCAAATGGAGATGGAGAGAGGATCACAGATGTAGAAGTGGGTAGCCATCTGGGAACTAGCGACCATCGAACAGTATGGTTCACAATAAACACAGCAATAGAGTCAAGCCATACAAAGGCAAAAGTACTGGACTTTAGGAGGGCTGACTTTGCCAAAATGGGTGAGTGCCTAAGGAATGCACTAGCAAATGGGCAGGAAGAACAATGGGGAATAATAAAAACTGCCATCACAGAGGTAACGAGCCTTTGTGTGAAGCAAATAAACAAAACAAAACGATGTAAGAAACCACTATGGTTCTCAAAGGAAGTGGCAGTGAAGGTTCAAGAGAAAAAGAAAGCATTCAGGAAGTACAAGGACTCGCAGAAGAAGCAGAACAGAGAACTGTATCAGTTAAAGCAAAAGGAGGCTGGGAAGGCAGTCAGAACAGCAAAGGCCCAAACCGAGGAAAAGATAGCCAACTCAGTTAAGAAGGGGATAAAACCTTTTATAGGTACATCAGGAGCGAAGGAAGACCAAGGGAGGGATAGTGAGGCTTAATAAAGGGAGGGAGGGTGGGCAGAGGGAGACTGTGAAAAGGCAGATACCAAACAAATATTTTGCTCAGTATTTACAAATGAAGAGGAGGAGGTACATAAAACAAACAGTAGAAACACTCTGGATACAGAAGTTGATACCAGCCCATTTACAGAAGAAAGGGATCTGAAAGAACTCTTAAAACTGAAGGTGGACAAAGCAATGGGGCCTGATGGGATTCATCCCATAATTCTAAAAGAACTAAGGGTAGAACTAGTGACACCACTGACTACCCTTTTAACAAATCATGGGAGGATGGGGTGGTACCCGAGGACTGAGGAGGGCAGATGTGATTCCCTTCACAAAAGTGGGAGCAAGGAGAAGCAGGAAACTACAGACCAGTTAGTTTAACCTCAGTGATAGGGAAATGATGGAATCACTTCTGAAGGAAAGAATTGTCGACTATCTAGAGGCCAGAGGGCACAGGACCCTAGGCAGCATGGATTCACATCGGGAAGGTCATGCCAGACATAATCTGATAGATTTCTTTGACTGGGTGACCAAAGTAGTAGATCAAGGAGAGGCTGTGGACATGGCCTACCTAGACTTTAGCAAGGCATTTGACACAGTCCCACACAAAAGATTAATATACAAGTTAGCCAGCCTGGGAGTGAGTCCCAAGATGACAGCCTGGAAGAATTGGCTGGAGAATAGGACACAGAGAGTAATAGTAAATGGAGTCCACTCAGAAGAAAGGAGGGTTACTAGTGGGGTACTGCAGGGTTCAGTATTAGGACCGGTCCTCTTCAATGTCTTTATAAGCGACATTGCAGAGGGACTGAAGGAAAGTATGTCTCTTTGCAGATGACTCAAAGATCTGCAACAGAGTTGATGCACAGGGTGGGGTGGAAAGGATGAGAAGGGACTTGGCAAGGTTAGAGGAATGGTCAAATGTATGGCAGCTTAGATGCAATGCTAAAGTGCAAGGTAATGCACCTGGGAAACAAAAACCCAAGGGAAGAGTACACAATGGGGGGTGAGATACTAACAACAACAAAAATGGAAAGGGACCTGGGGGTAGTCATATCAAATGACCTAAAGGTGGGCAAGCAATGTGAGAGGGCAGCAAGGAGGGCTGGGGGATACTGGGATGCATAGGGAGAGGCATCACCAGTAGAAAACAGGAAGTTATTATCCCTCTGTACAGACAGCTGGTCAGACCCCATCTGGAGTACTGTGTGCAGTTCTGGAGACCCAATCTCCAAAGACATAGACAGGATGGAAGCTGTCCAGAGGAGGGCAACTAAAATGGTGCAGGGTCTGCACCGGAAGACATATGAAGAGAGAGCGAAATGAGCTTAATATGTATAGCCTCGAGGAAAGGAGGGAGAGGGGACATGATAGAAACGTTCAAGTACCTCAAGGGAATCAACAAAGTCCAAGAGGGTAGCATCTTTCAAAAAAAGAGGTGTGCAAGAACAAGAGGGCACAATTTGAAGATGGGGGCAGCTCAGAGGTAATTTAAGGAAGTATTTTTTCACAGAGAGGGTTGTGGATGCATGGAACGGCCTTCTGGAGGAGGTTGTGGAGTCAAAATCAGTGGTGGAATTCAAGCATGCATGGGACAGTCATAAGGCCATTCTAGGGGGTGGGGGTAGGAAGAAGTAGGCTGCTGGTTAACTAGGATCTGCAGCTTATCCAGTGGTAGGGAAATGGGCAGACTGCATGGGCCAAGCGGTCCTTATCTGCCATCAAATTCTATGTTTCTGTGTTTCTATGTTTCCTCCACAGGACTCTACCTTCTTCAATATCATGAAGCAGTTGTCCTCAGCCATGGGCTTCCATACTGAAGGGGGAGGATACCACAAGAAAGGATTTGGTGGATTTCCTGGAGATCCCAGAGTCTCCTCCCAAGATCATTTCTCCCATTTTGCCCGCTTTGAAGAATGCTACTACTGCAGCTTGACACAGGCCTGACATGGTGCCAGCTATGCCCTGCAGGGCAGATAAACGTTATCATGACCCTCAGGAGTTTCCTCATTATGCTGCCCAGCCTGAAACAGATTCAGTGGCCATAAAGGCAGCTCATAACAGGTCTACGGTGCCCAAGCACATTAGTTCCCTCCCCCCAGACAAAGATTCATGCAGAATTGACCTTTGGGGCAAGAGGGTTTATGCCTCCTCCACCCTTGAGCTGAGGATTGCCAACTACCTGTCCCATATGGTGAAGTACCAGAATACCAACTGGAAGATGGGCAAGGCACTGCCCAGGCTCTTCCAGACAGTACCCAGAAGCAGGATGTTCTCAAATGCTTGCAGATCACTAAGGATATTAGCAGGCACCACCTGTGGCCCCTCTTTGATATCTTGGACACTATTGCCAGGGCTGCTGCCACCGGTATCTGCCTCCATCAGCACTCCTGGCTGAGGGTCTCTGGCTTTGCTGCTGATGTTCAGGAGAAGGTGCTTAATGTTCCCTTCAGTGGCACCAAGCTCTTTGGGCCAGATGTCCAGGATATCATTAATGACCTGCAGGCATCTGGCAGGGCTATTAAATCTGTCCACTCACTCTATCACACACAACCTAAGGGAAGACAGTGCCCTCTCTTTCACAAGGCATCCAATTGGCCAGCAGCAGCCTCTTGGCCCCAGGACAAATGCAGAGCCTCCGCCTCCCTGCCTGTCCCCTCCACAGCAGGAGTGGCAGCCAAGTGTCATAGAAGTGATGGGCCAGCCCCAGTGGCTGGATCCACCTCCGCTTGACTCCTTGCCAGACCCCTCGTTCCGGTCCCTGACCAAGAGGTGATGGTCAGTATCGGCTGAAATGGTGTTGCTAACAATTATGCCTTCGGCATCACCCCTCTTGGTATAAAACCTTATTACCACTGTACATTTTGGCTGCCAAGAAAGCCATTACTCGAAGATGGATGACCTCATATAGTTCCTTCAGTAGTTGACTGGAGGTTATTTGCAAAGGATATTTACCAATTAGAAAAATTGACAGCTGGCTTACACAATACAGTGGGTGCTTTTAATATAAAATGGCAAAAATGAGGCCGGCCTGCTGGCGCTGAGGGTTGAGGCACTGGACACCACACCTTGCACCATGCTGGCAATCCGGGTTCAGGAACGGACTCTGGTTGTCGGGGGTCAGAGGGGAGGAGGAGGAGGAGGATTGAGCATCCCAATGGATGCTCTCCTCCTCCAAGGGTAGGATCCTATGGGTGCTTTGTGCACCCTATGCTCTGGTGCCGGTGGAAGCACGGGCACCAGGGTATAGGCGGCTCTACTGACCTGGGGAGGGGAGGACATCTGGGGCACTTGACAATGGCATGCCTCAGCACGCCATCTGTCTGGACATCAGTCCTGTATGCTGACATCCTCAGGGGTAGAGGGAATAACTGGAGAGGAAAACAGAAAAACACCCTCTCATTCTTGGATGACGACTGGTCCACACCCAGGATTTCCTAACCACAGGCAAGACTCCACTGTACAGGCACTCTGAGGGAGGAGGACATATGAGGTAGGAGTTGGTCGGCCACTCTAGGGGCAGATACCGTGGGTGGGATCCACTAGGGGGAATGACCAAGTCCGAAGAAGTAGGGCGAGAGGGCAGTAAGGTGGGATAAAAAGGAAAGTGAAAAAAAAAAAAAGGCAAAAATGGATTTGGTATATGGCTCAGATAGATCCGGACTTTATGCCTTGAACGTTCTCCTGCAGGGTGTAAGAGGGTGCTGCCCCTGGGTGGGGGCATGGTGCCCTTCCTTCCTCCTCTTGTTAATTTTATTAACTGGAGCTAGGTTCTGTGGAAGTGTCTCAAGTTTGTCAAGGCATTGCTTAAAGAATACAGACATAATATTTGTGATAATTGTATCTGCAACCTCACTGATGCTATGTTGATATATCAGTACCTTTACAATTTGTATTGAAAATGTAAGGCTGGATGTGCTTCACTCAATTAAAACTATATTTTTAAAAAAAAAAGAGGTGGTGGTCAGTGGTCAGTTCTCCCTCCATCTCAATCGATGGAGAACCATCACGTTCAAATCATAGAAAGGGGTCACACTCTGGAGCTCACTGAGTCACCCCCAGAGACTCCTCCTCTGCTCTCCAACACCCCCCCCAGCCCACCTGGCTGTTCTCTGGGAGGAGGTACAGTCCCTTCTGCGCAAACAGGCTATCAAGCCAGTGCCCAGGCATCAGAGAAACAAGGGGTTTATTCCAGTATTTTCCTGGTACCCTAAAAGACCAGGGATCTGAGGTCCATTTTAGACCTAAAAGACCTCAATCTGTATGTCCAGTATAAAAAGTTCTGAATTGTAACCTTGCCAGGTCTAATGCCCCTTCTCAAGAAGGGTGACTGGCTGTGTTCTCTGGACATGCAGGATACTTACCCGCACATCTCAGTGTTTCCACCCCACTGGAGGTTCCTCTGGTTTCTTTTCCAGGGCAAGCATTACCAGTTCAAAGTGCTGCCCTTTGGCTTGTCCTCTGTGTCGCGGGTCTTTACCAATGCTTAGCAGCAGTAGCTGCTGCCCTCAGAAGGGAAGGAATGTATGTTTTCCCTTATCTGGATGATTGGCTCCTAAAGGCCCCATCCAGGGAACAACTACTGGGGACTTTAGAGAGAACTCTCCACTTATTTGTCTCCCTGGGCATTACCGTCAACCTACCCAAGTCGGTCATGGTTCCGTCCCAAAGGCTGTAATACTTAGGGGAAGTTCTAGATTCCATGCAGGGGAAGGCTTTCCTGCCTCAAAACAGGGCAGAGTGCCTTATTGCCCAGGCTCTGAAGGTGGCCCAGAACCATTCTATTCCTGCCAGGGTGTACCTGAGGCTGTTGGAGCTGATGGCGGTTGCCATCCCCACTGTTCCTCTGGCCAGGCTCCACATGTGCATCCTCCAGTGGATTCTACGTTCTCACTGGCTGCTCGCCACATTGCCAATGGCGAAGTCACAAGCCCTGTGGCTAAAATTTTATATCCCTGCCGCACCACGGAGGCAAAAGGAGCCAGCCTGCAACCTGCTTTCACCACTCTCTCACCACAGACATAGGAACTACTGAGAGAGTGGCCAAAAAACTACAACGTGTAGCAGATTGTTGGTGACCTTCGACGCAGTAATGCTGTAATGCGCATGCTTGGGTCACTGGCAGTCATCTGACCACATTAGGAGCAAAAAGAAACCCACATGACTTAATTGTTGGCGTGGAGGAGACTGTGTCTGATTAGGGAGATTAGGTAGACACATCTCCTCTGGCCAATCAGTGGAGTTTCTGTGTTCTGGGGATGGGCTCTCGCTGTGAAGCAAGTCACTCGGGCGGCGGAGGTGAAAGGTAGCGGGTGCTTTTCTGTAGCCTCCTCGGCGATCGCTGATTCTTGCTAAAATATTTATTTTGTTGGCATATTTAGGTTGTGGGTAGGTAGGGAGGGTGCCAGAGAAGGTAAGGAGAGAAGAAATAAATGGGGGAACGGGAAAAAAACACGAGAGCAGTGCTGAAAGTTCGAGTGCAAGCTGCAGTGTGACGCATATAAAAAAAACGGAGACAGGGAAAATTGCATTTGTTGAGCTTTGTTTGCTCAGTACTACAGATAAAAAGCTGACAAGTTAGTGCAGTTTGATGGGGGAAATAGCAGGAGACAAAAAAAAAAGCATTTGGGAGTACAAACCGAATGTGAGGAGTTTAAAGGAGCAGGGGAACTAAAGGCACAGTGCTTTACAGTCCAGAGATAGAAAAAAGCAGGCAGGAAAATAGAATGTAGACAAGGGCAGACAGGAGATTAAAAATAAATTCTTGGATTGAACCAGCATTGAATTGTTTGTGCAATACTGAAAAAGATATTAAAACAACATAGAAAGGCTTATGGGGTATTAAGGCACAGACAGTACCTACTATATGGAACTACTGAAGTATTGAATAAATAATGGGGGACAATAAGTGTGTGTGCAGATACACTTAAAGAGTAAGAAAAAGCACATCAGTAGAAAGAAAAGTGATCAAGAAACAGACAAGCTGAGAGGGGGATACACAAATAAACAAACTTGCCAAGGCAAAATAATTATTTTAAACTGTTCTCTGACTGTAATTTGTGTGACAGACTGCTGCAGTACAGTGTGTGTATGTGTGTGTTCAGAAAACAATCAAACACACTGGCAGCATGCTGTGTAATCTTTTTGAGAAATGAAACTGTAAGTGCTGAAGCATATCCGGTTCGGTAACCCACCCCCCCATTACTGTTGACCACATAATGTGTGTGTGTGTGTGTGTGTGAAGAAATAAAACTCTGACCAACTGCTTCATTAAAGAACTTTATTAGTCACACAATTCAAAAAGACATCCAAGTCTGTCATATATTCTAGTGCAAATATCCAGTCGGTGTCACATATATTCTTGTGCAAATATCCAGTCTCATATTCTTGTGCAAATAATATCCAGTCGGTGTCACATATTCTTGTGCAAACCAGTCTGTGTCACATATATTTGTGGAAACATCCAGTCTGTGTCATATATATTCTTGTGCACTGTCCAGTCGGTGTCCCATATAAATTCTTGTACAAATATCCAGTCTGTGTCACATATATTCTCACATATCCAGTCAGTGTCACATACTGTCATATTCTAGTCTGTGTCACATATATTCTTGTACCATCTACCTAAATAAAAATGTCAGAACAAGCAGCAAATCCTGAAAATGCTAAACAAAGCAGCTGGGTGGCCACAGTAAAACAAAGCAAGATAACATATATTTTCAGAAGGCCCAGATCAGCAAGTCCTGTACCTGAAACTGAGCCAGAATCATGTGGCAGCAGCTCTGTAGCAATGGAGAGAAGCTATTCAAAAACTGCAAGCAAGAAAACCAGAGTTTTATATGACAGAGACAGTCACAGGAAAATTAAGGATTCCTGGTTTAAAACCTACCCATAGCTCATTCATTTTTTTTTTTTAACTTCATCTTTTATTGGGTGTCCATATATACTTTTTACATATTTTCACATATTTCTATGTAAGATCACATTTTTAACTGATGTAGTGTTTACACCGTACAATCCTTCTGCCGTTCTGTATAATAGATACAATACATATTATTCAATAAATTCTTGTTTAGTTTAATTAGGGAGTGTAGGACTTAGAGACCTGTTCAATTTAGCCTCCTTCCCTTCTCTCTTGTAGTTGAGTAGAGTATTCCATGTCCATTGTGTAAACAAAGTGGTTAATATCACTTATCTTTGGTCTATGCTGACTTGTCTAGATACTGTAGTTCAGACCAAAACTAATAAATGGACACTATATTTAAATAATTAAACTAACCTCCAAAACTAAACTCAGGCATCCTAATTCGTCTTACAATCCATAACAATGTTCCAAAAAGTGGCTCCTAATATAGTTTTGTTATTAAAAGAATTGATAAAGGATAATATAACAGGTCTTATTCTCTAAATAAAGCTCCCTAGTTTTAATTGGAATGTCCGGGGCTTTCCTCCACTGACTCCAAGACCCGCCAGGGGGACCAGATAGCTTCAAATGCCTCCTTCCCCTGTCTTAGATTATGTGATCTGTTCCATTGCCTCTAGTTGCCTCATTCTGACTTTCCAGTCTTCTACTGTTGGGGGATGGGGTGAAAGCCATTTCGAAGTGATCGTTTTCAGTGCTGCTACCCTCATCATTTGTGGTAGCCTCCTCACCTGTCTAGGTCCTGTGACCAGGCAGGGAAGTCCCAGCACCAATTCTTCCCCTTTAAAGGGGATTTGGAGACCCAATACTTTTTGCATGTATTCGTGTATTTTCTTCCAAAAGTTTCTGATTTTGGAGCATTCCCACATTATATGTGTTGGGGTGCCCCTCACCCCACCACATCTCCAACAATGATCTGGTCCCCCTGCTGTAAAGTGTTTTGTTTTAGAGGGTGTTAGAAAGTATCTCCAAAGGACCTTCCAGTGGAATTCACGCCATGAAGGAGAGCTCGTCACCTGCCAACCTCTGGTTAATCTATTCTCCCAAGCTTGTTGTGGGATCAAAATCCCTAACTCTGCTTCCCATCTCTGTTTAAGTTTGACTAGGTCTGGACTAGGTTAGGTTAACCCATAGCTCATTCATGACAAAGAAGCTGCAGTATTCTACTGCAGAATTTGCAAAGAAACTGGCCGAAGAAATATTTTCACAGAAGGGAAACCAACCAATAAGCCAAAGGCTGACGATTTAAATAAACATCAGATGTCCAAAGATCACAAGTGAGTCTTATTACAGATGCCCCACCAGTTTGCAATTCTTCTTGTCTTCTGAATTTGTTAATTGTCATGGTTAAATATGTGTTTCTCTTAATTTAATAAGGCTTGCAGTCGAGGCAGAAACTGGGAAAAAGGGAATGACAAAGGCTGTGAGCATAGCTTATTCATCAGTGAAAATTGCCATCATAGCAGAGATGCGAAGCATTGATTACATGGGCAAAACTCTGACTGCAAATCATACAGTGTCTTCAGAAAGTATTCACCCCCCTGGATTTTGTCACATTTTGTGATGTTGCAAACTCAAATTAAAATACATTTATATGGGATATTTTGTCACGTATCTACACAAATTACTCTATAATGTCAAAGTGGAATGAAAATTCTGGAATTTTTTGTACATGTAATTTAAAATAAAAACCTGAAATGTCTTGATTTGAAAAGCATTCATCCCCCTTTGCTATGACACTCCAAATTGAGCTCAGGTGCATCCAATTTCATTGTGAGATCACTCTAAAACTTGAATGGAGTCCACCTGTGGTCAGTTCAAATGGTTGACATGATTTCAGAGGAAATACACCTGTCTATATAAGGTCCCACTGTTGACAGTGCATGTCAGAGCAGAAACTCTACCATGAAGACCAAGGAGCTGTCCGTAGAACTCCGGATAGAATTGTGAGGAGGCATAGATCTGGGGAGGGGTATAAAAACATTTCTAGGGTGTTGAAAGTTCCCAGGAGCACAGTCAAGTCCATCATTAGGAAATGGAAAGATTACGGAACCACCCAGACTCTTCCTAGAGCAGGCCATCCTCTCAAACTGAGCAACCGGGCAAGATGGACTTTGGTCAGGGAGGTGACCAAGAACCCAATGACCACCCTGACAGAACTACAGAGTTCCATGGCTGAGATGGGAGAACCTGTCCAGAGGACAACAATCTCTGCAGCACTTCACAGATGTAGCCTCTATGGGAGAGTGGCTAGACGGAAGCCACTCCTGAGAAAAGGCCACATAATAGCATGCCTGGAGTTTGCAAAAAGGCACGTGGCAGACGCTGAGACCATGTGGCAAAAGATTCTCTGGTCTGATGAAACAAAAATTGAACTCTTTGGCCTGAATGCAAAGCGCTTTGCCTGGCGCAAACCGAACACAGCTCAAGCGTCATGTTATGGGGATGCTTTTCAGCGGCAGGGACTGGGGCACTTATCAGGATAGAGCAAACAATGAATGGAGCCAAATACAGGCACATCCTTGAGGAGAACCTGCATCAGTCTGCAATAGACCTTGGACTGGGGCGAAGATTTACGTTCCAACAGGACAACGACCCCAAGCATACAGCCAAAGCAACACTGGAGTGGCTTCAGAACAAGAAGGTGAATGTCCTTGAGTGGCCCAGCCAAAGCCCAGACTTGAATCCCATTGAGAATCTGTGGAAAGACTTAAAGATTGCGGTTCACTGACGCTCCCCATCCAACTTGACAGAGCTTGAGCAAATCTGCAAGGAAGAATGGGTGAAAATCCCCAAATCCAGATGTGCAAAGCTGATACAGACATACCCAAGAAGACTCAAAGCTGTAATTGCTGCCAAAGGCGCTTCTACAAAGTATTGACTCCGGAGGGGGTGAATACTTAAGTAAACAAGATATTTCAGTTTTTAATGTTTCATAAATTTTTGTTACACAATAAAACTATTTTTGCCCCTTTAAATTGTTGAGTATGCTGTGTGAATCAAGGGGGAAAAATAATTTCAATGCATTAAAAATTCTGGTAGTAACACTCCAAAATGTGACAAAATCCAAGGGAGGTGAATACTTTCTGAAGGCACTGTAACATACAGAAACTTTTGGAACTGCAGGTTCACAATGTAAGTATTTTTACTTGCCAATATCTCGAACATCAATTAAAGTCTCGCTTCATGTATATTACATGGGGGGGGGTGGGGCACTGCCTCAGAGTTGCAGATCATATGTCACGAAACTGCAGGCCCAACATAAATAATAGCACTTACTATATTGTCGTTTCTGAATTCGAATAAAAAAAACATTAGCAGTGCTGCAGCAGAGACGCGCTACAAGTCACATTGTGGGGGGCATGGCTCCAAATAACTGACAGTCCATTCCTTTTTTCTCTTTTTCTGCACAGGAATCCACTCTGCTAGCACCTATAAAGCAATCAGTCCTCCAAGGCACAGACATCTACACACATTCTGAGTCCATCAATGACTTTTACAAAGCAATTTCTAAGGCAGTGCAGGATGCTTTTTTAAAGGAATTGGAGGATTCTCCATCTAAAATGTTTTCCTTACAAACTGATGAGGGAACAGATGTAGCCAACAAGAGTACACTGATGGTATACATCAGATTCATTGTCAGCAAGGACTATGTTCAGTCTAAATTTTTAGATGTGACTGAGCTTGCAGAATGCAATTTAGAAGCAGTGTACAATGCTGTGAAGTACATGATCTCTGATAAAAATTTAGGAGATAAAGAGCTGATAGCTGTCTAAGGCCTTTGATTTGGTCAGTCATAATCTCCTTCTAGCAAAACTCCTGCACTTAGGACTGGATCACCACTCACTCACAAGGTTTGAGAGCTATCTGAGTGACAGTACCCAAAAAGTCCACTGGAAGGGTACCCAGTCTATCCCTAGATCCGTTACGGCAGGGGTTCCCCAAGGCTCAATTCTGGGTCCCCTGCTCTTCTCACTCTTCCTCAATAACATTGAGGGAAACTGCCCCCACAGCAAACTCATTTTGTACGCGGATGACACCATCATGTACTGCAGTGATCCCCAACCTAGTGTCATAGCTATGAAACTGCAAAAGAGTCTCTCAACACTTGAGGCCTGGTTCTCCGCAAACTCCCTTAAACTCAATGAGGAAAAAACTAAAGCCGTACTGTTTGGTTCTAGACGACTGGGCCCTGACAGGAGTCAGCTGCTCCAGATCTACACAAACCTTGAAAAAGTAGAGGTCATGGCCAGCTTCAAATATCTTGGGATCCATCTTGACCAAGAAATGACCTTCCGACCCATATCGACTCCATAACCAAGACCACCCACCAAAACTTGGCCTCCTTTACATCCTGGGAATTTCTATCCTCGGTAGCCCGAAGAGCAATTGCAAATTGCAATCTCCTTCCCTCTATCCTATATGGAGCTCCTCTACTGCAGTTCCTCCGTGAGACCGAATTCAGTAAACTTTCAGTGCTCTATAACCGTGTAGCTCATTTCGCCACAAACTCATCTCCTAGGAGGCATCATTGTGAGGCACTTAAGGAACTAAACTGGCCCACACTTCGGCAAAAGCTAGCCTACCCTGTTGCCTGCCTTGCTTTCAAGTTCACTACCCTTGGTTGCCCTCCCCACCTAAGAGGGTTACTCTCTCCCAAAGAACTTACCCGAACACTGCTGCTCATCTGCGAATCATCATCCCATTAACATACCCAGGATTCGCCCAACCAAGGCAAACGCCTTCAAATTTGCTGCCTCCCAACTATGGAACTCCTTCCATCCAGCCTGACGACCTCATCCTCCCTCACCCAGTTCAAGTCTGGTCTCAAACTATATCTTCTAAACTCGCAGTCTCTGTGGCTGTAACTGTTAGCTCCTCAGCCCAAGCCTCTTTTCTGCTGCACTGCCTTGAACCTGACTCCATTCCTGAATGTATCTCCTAATCTTTGTTTGTCAATTTATTGTTGTCTCCCTCCCCTACAAATTGGTGATGAAACTTGACTTCATAATATATTTTGTCTCTACACTACACTTGTATATCTAATGTAACTATTGTAATTAATGCTTGAGACTGTCCTGTGTATTCCTTACTCTACCCCTGTATACTGTCACTAATGTCTATTCGTGCAACTTATGTAATCTTCTGTAAAGAAAAATGTAAGTAAAGAAAAATGTAATTGTCTTTTCAGTAACAATTTTCGGGTCACCCCTGAAAAAGGGATCTCTGGTCTCAGTGGGCTTACCCGGTTACCAAAATCTAAATAAATAAATGATAGGACTTGCAACTGATGGGGCCTCTGTAATGACAGGATGCAAAAAAGGTGTGACCACTCTAGCCAAAATAGATCACCCATATTTAGTTGCTACTCACTGTCTCACACATAGACTCGCCTTAGCATCAGAGAAAGCAGTCAACCAACACCAGTATCTGGTCAGTTATATGTCTACAGTGAATCAGCTTGGGAAATTGATAAGGTACTCGCCCAAATTGTGTCGAATACTCGATCAGAGCAAAGACATACACGAGGAGCATGCTGTGAAACTAAAACAGATTTTTTTCACTAGCTGGCTTTCATTTTCTGATTCTGTAAAGGCATTACAAGCATGCATAGCCTCACTTATTTCTGCTTTGTCACAAATGGCAGAGGATAACTATCAGTGAAACCTTGGTATGGGGTGCCTTAAAAAAATGGGGACTTTCAAATTTGTTGCCACTACTTTCTTTCTGGCTGATGCAGTAGGTCTTCTTGCAATTCTCTCAAATCCTTTTCCAAAAATGGTCTGTCATCTTCTCAGGAGGCAGCAGCTTGTTAGCACCACTGATGCACTTCGTGTACTGCCTGAAAATCCAGGCCCACACTTAAAAGTTTTTTTGTCAGAGATGCCAAGTGAACCATCAGCAGAGGGAAAATCTATATTTAGAACACACACTGCTAGATACATGGTAGCAAAGAGAAGAGTTCAAGAATTTGCAAACATCTCATATACAGTCAACAGTTGAACAACTTGAAAGTTACTTTCCAGAAGGCACATTGTTGGGCAACTGGTCGGTATTAGACCCACGTAATGCACCTGATCACGTTGAGAGCTATGGAGAACAGGAGATTGAGAATCTTATTGCTCACTATGGTGTCATTAAAAAAGGACTCTGTACTAACATCCTGCCAGTTAACCAAGATGAAACCAAACTGGAATGGTCATTATTACGTAGATTATTCTTGGCACACAAAGAGTCCACTATTGAGGAATTCAATGTCAAAGTGGTAGTCCCAAACAAGGAATCTTGGCCAAACATGTCCATACTATATTCAGTATGTCTGGCAACCCCATCAACTTCAGTGGAGTGTGAACGTGGGTTTAATGCATATAACAACATTAAGACTGCCGAAAGGAATCGCCTTAAAGTCTGGAGTGTGAACTATCTAATGACTCTTCTGGTTGAGGCTCCTGATGACATGGGAAAGTTCGATTTTGAAACTGCATTTGACAACTGGGCGTCGGAAAAGGACAGGCATGGGATCCTTCAAACTGTCAAGACAAATGAAGATGCACCTCTAAGTTCTTCTAGAGAAAACCTGCAGCAGCTGCACTACTGCATAGACCTAGAAGAAGAAAAATAAACCGCTGGCTGTGCTTCTTCTTATGATATTTATTTTGTTGTACTGTAATTTGTACCTACTGCTACGGCAAAATTTGTTAATTGTCGCCATGTTCTCCGCTTGACTCTTGTGTAGTCTTCACAAAGCTCAGACACACAGAAAAAAAATGACTGCTGTTGCCTTGTTGGCAGCAATTCTCATTTAATGCCATGACAGTTTGTTAGCTTCTAATCTTTTCAAACAAAACATTTTTCACATCTAGTTTAAATAACAATAGTTACCGGCGGCATTAAAATAGAATTTTACTGACTTGCTTACGAATCAAGCCCGACACTGATCTGGGCTGAGAGAGGAGCAGTGTGTTAACTGTTACTCACTGTTTTTTTCTGCTTGTTAAATGTCTGAGATGGATGCCTGGCTTGCCTTTATTAACATTTTTTATGGGGCATGGCACAGATTCCTCAAGTTTTCACCCAATGTTATCTTAATAGTTTTTTAAACTGGATTGCTTGTTATGTACAGGTTTTAGTGAACCTGACCTGGCATTTTATTGCAGAATGGGCTGGGGGCAGAGATTCAAAATTTCTTCTAGGCACCACTGCCAGGTGCTCAGTCATTTTCACGAAATAATTCACATCTGACTGGTGTCACATATTTAATATGCCATCAAACTGTTTAAGAGCACCCACTGTAGTGTTATTGTTTAATTTTCCTGCCTGAATCTGCCTGGCCTTTAGCATTATTTGTCTCCTGCTTGCCTAATAAAGCAATGGGCATAGTTTATAATAATTGCTGCATATTTTGGGGGGTCAAAACTGGGCTGACCACATCTTAAGCTTTGGTATATATGTTATTGCTGTACACATACTTGCACATCTACTTAATACAGAATAATTTCAAACAATGTGGCTCAAACTGTGAATATATTGTGCCTACCACTACAAAAGTAAATCTTGTCCATAATGGTATTTAAAAACAATGTTAATACAACTCCGTATACATTTTAGCATTACTCGCCGTGTGTGGCTAAAGACCTCTTGTGGTGGCTAAAAAATATTGGATCTGTTTAGCCACAGTGGCTAATAATTTCGAAAACCTAGGGGGAACGAAGGGACTCTCTGAGTACAGTGGGACCAGTGAACAGATGAATTAGATCAGTTAGTGCTGGTCTCTTCCCCAGTACGCAAAGTGCTCCAGTGATGGATGGACCCACTGAACCTGTTGCAAGGAGTCCCATTCCAGATCTCCTCTCCACAGCAAATCCTCACCACGGATGCTTCAGGTTTGGGCTGGAGGACTCATCTGGGTCCCTTTCAAACTCAGGGCTCTTGGTCCCAGATCGAAACCTCCCTGCACATCAATGTCCTGGAGATGCAGGCAGTTCTGTATGCCATGCAGCCTTTTTTTTAGAACCATCTTCTTCCCAGTCAGTGACTGATTCAATCAGACAACCTCAGTATAGTGTACTACATCAACAAGGGGGGGCACATTCGTACCCCCTATGTAGGGAGGCTATGAGAGTGTGGCATTGGGCATTAGACCATGGCTTGACCCTCTCAGCAGTTCATGTCCCAGAAGATCTAAACACTTTGGTGGACAGCCTTAGCCAGACTCAGTCCAGCATACAAGAATGGGAACTTCTCTTATCCATCGCAGAAGATCTATTCGACAGATGGGGTTGTCCAGAGTTGGATCTTTTTGCATCCCCACTCAATGCAAAACTGCCCAATTTCTACTCACTAGATCCAGGGCCTGGAGTTTTCTGGTGAGATGCATTTTCCCTCTCCTGGAGCAGAAGGTTCCTTTATGCCTTCCCTCTGTTTCCACTGATTCAGAGGGTGTTAATCAAACTGCAAATGGAGGGGGCCAGCATGATCCTGGAAGCTCCATTCTGGCCTCACCAGATATGGTTTGCATTACTACAGCAGCTGACAGAGGAACCTCCAGTCCCTTTTCCCCCTCTGCAGGAACCTGCTGACCCAGGCTCAGGGGATCCTGATCCATCCCAACCTCACGTCCCTCCATCTGCATGCTTGGCTCCTGAAGATGTAGCCATCGCCAGATTTGGGGTTTCCAGTAGAGTAGCAGACGTCCTAGTGGCCACCTGGAAGCCATCCACTTGAGCCACTTTTGCCATGAAGTGGAAGTGGTTTGCCATATGGGATGCCAAGCATAATCTGGACCCTTTCACTTGTCCGGTGATCCAGATCCTGGACTACCTGATCTCTCTGTCTGACTCAGATCTGCAGTACTCCTCCCTCAAGGTGCACCTTTTGGCTATCTAGGCTTTTCATGAGCCCGTAGGTGACCATACCATAGCTCAGCTGGATGTCTCCCACACATTTTTGAGGAGCATTCTGAATCTAAAACCCCCAATCCATTCTTCTGTCCCGGCTTGGGATTTGAATTTTGTTTTGGAGAAGTTGACCCTGTCTCCTTTTGAGCCAGCCGCAACTTGCAAGCTATGCTTTCTTTCCTGAAAAGCATTATTTTTAGTTGCTTTTACTTCTACTCAAAGAATTTCATAGCTTCAGGCTCTCTCGTGTGAGGAGCCTTATTTGATTTTTTACAAAGACAGGGTGTCTTTGTGCAAGAATCCTAAGTTTTTCCCTAAGGCGGTGTCTGAGTTTACGCTGAACCAATCTATCCACCTTCCTGTTTATTTTCTAGAGTGTGCCAATCCAGGGGAAGCACTGCTCCGTACATTAGATGTGGGCAGAACCTTGAAATTTACTTGTAAACTGGCTCTGTGATGCCAGGCGATGGGGGTTCGCCTAGCACGCTGGCGACCTGGGTTCACACCCAAGCCTGGGATGACAGGAATGGAGGCCAGAAGGGAGGTTACAGTGTGTCCCTGGGGGTGGGCTTCAGCTGGTACTGTTCTTGGGTGGCTCCTGGTGGCCCTCAGTGGCAGTGTACATTTGCGGCATGGGTGACCATGCACCGCAGGGGCCTTTGCCAGGATGCCACAAGCTTGCAGCCATACTGGGAGGGCGGGGCATTTGCCAATAGAAAATATGGCCACCTGGCTGTCCAGATGATGGCAGCCACCTCCTCATCCACTGTGAAGCCGGAGGTGTCCGAGCTGTGTCCCCACCATGACTGGAGAGGAATGGAATGCCCCCTGGGCAAGTTTTCTCTCCTGGTCAAAACCACAGGAGGGGGGGTTCCCCGACGAGTGATACATCGTGTCAACCAGGCCACTGCAAGATGGGGGGCAGCAGACAGAAATGGTGGGAGTTTGGTGGCAGGAGGGGCTTGGACACCCAAAGGAATGTCTGTCCAGGAGGGGCCATGGGGTTTAACAGATCAAGCAAAAAAGAAAAAAGAAAAATTACTTGCTCCAAGCCAAGGAATGCAGAAGGTTGAAGCAGTTGTTTGTTTCTTTTGTCCCAGGTAGAGGGGGCATTCAGGTTTCTAAACAATGTTTATATAAATGGTTGGCTAACTGCATTGTGTTCTGCTACAACAAGTATGGCAAAGAATTGCCTGGAGCAGTAAAAGCTCATTACACAAGAGGCATGGCTGCCTCTGTGGCTTGTTTCTGAGGGGTCTCAGCCACTGACATTAATGCCACTGCCACCTGGAGTACTGTCCATACATTCACCAAGCACTGCAGTCTGGATATTGCTTCTAGGGCCCATGCAGGATTTGGCAGGGCTGTGCTGCAGGGTCTCTTGTCTTAAGCTTAATGTTAGCCTTCCTCCCAGACTATCTGTTTGTACCTGTAACTGCTTGGGATTCATTCCTATGGTGTGACCTGATGACTGAGATACCCCCGAAGAAGACAGAACAGTTACATAGGAACTCACTGTAACAGTAGATATTCGAGGGAATCTCGGTCATCAGGTCTGTCTTCCCTCCAGCCATCCCCCTTTTGGGGCTCTTTACTGGAACCGGCTATCTGGTGCTTCCAGCCTTTCTTATAGGCCTGGGCACCTGTCTCCTTCCTCGGTCCCCCATGGCTAGAGCTATGCTCCCTTTGTCTCCACGGGAAACAACTGAGGAGGGAGCGGGGCCGCTCACACCTTTATAGGGTTGATGACATCGGCAGATGTCAGCGTGGGTGGCCCCAGCTGTACTGTTGAAAATCTTTCTCATGGATCCTGCTTCACTGATGGTGAAGTTCCTACGGTATGACCTGATGACTGAGATCCCCTTGAAGATTTACTGTTACAGTAAGTTACATACGAACATATGAAGAAGCCATCAGATAGAAGGCCATTTGGTCTATCAAGTCTTCTCGTATTCTTACGTGACTGTTGTTTTCTAACCCAGTTCACCTCTTTGCATCCTGCCCCGAGGCTGCTCAATTTATCAGTCTCCAGTGTGGGACAGTGCCAGAGGTCTTGCTAAAAGTCCAGATAAGCCAAGTCCCCCTCACCTGATCTATTTTCCTGGTCACCTTGTCAAAGAAATCCATCAGGTTCATCTGGCATAACCTCCCATGGTGAATCCATGCTACCTGCTGTCTTGCAGCCCATTGGATTCATGATACTCTACCAGCCTTTCCTTCGGCAGGGTTTCCATTAATTTCCCCACCACTGAAGTGAGACTGACCAGCCTATAGTTGTTAGCCTCCTCCCTGCTGCCCTTTCTTATATAGAAGAGCCACGTCTGGTCTTCACCAGTCCGCCAAAATCACACTGACTTCCATTAAATCATTGAATAGTGTAGCCAGAAGGGCAGCTAACACCTCCCTGAGTTCCTTTACTACCCTTGCGTGTATCCCATTTGGTCACGTAGCCATGTTCTCCTTTACAGCTGCAAGTCCCTTCAGGAGTCTTTCCTCTGACTGGTGTCCACCTCGCCGCCGCCCCCCCCCAGTTCCTGATACTCCCTGGTGGTCCACCCCCTTCCCTTCATTGTGAAGACTGAACAGAAGTACCTGATCAGGATGGCAGCTTTATCTTGGTCCTCTTCTTGTCCCCCCGCCACCCTCCTAATCCTCACCATCACTCCCCTTGCTTTCCTCCCCTCACTTATGCATTTGAAGAAAGTTTTATCCCCTTAAGCTACCCCTTTGGCTATCCTTTCTTCTGGCTGTGCCTTTGCTCCTCTCACAGCCTTACCTACTTCCCTGTCCTTTCCCTTTCCTTATACCTCCTGAATGCCACCCTTTTTTTCCTTTATCTGCTTTTACTCACTTCCATCATGCAGAGGCTGGTTTCCTTAAGTATGCCCTCTCTTATTGTTCCCCATGGTGCATCTACTCCTCCCCCCTGGCAGCACCCCCCCCCCATTGAGGCAGTTGTCTGAAGCAGTCTCTGATTTCTTTCAAATCTGCCCTCCTCAAGTCTAGGACACTTGTCCTTGTGTGGTTTGCCTCTGCTTCTGTCTTTATGTGAAACCACACTGTACGGCGATCACTGGTACCTAGGGGACTGCCCACTGTGATGTCTGCAATGTTTTCCTTGTTTGTAAACACCAAGTCCAACAGTGCCCCATCCCTTGTGGGTTCTTTGACTAACTGCCTGAGAAAAGCCCCTTGTAAAAATTCAAGAATGGCCCTGCTCCTTGCCAAAGCTGCCTGTGGAAGGCTCCTCTGCAAATCTGGCAGACTGACATCACCGACTAGCAGCACCTCCCCCTTACTTGCCATTCTGATGATGGACTTCTCTTATCCAACTCCTCTCCTTGCACTGGAGGTCTGTACACCACCCCGTTACAGATAGTGGCCCCAGAGTCTGTCTCCCAGATGACCTGCTGCACCTCCAGACCCTCCTTTTCCTCCAGGTAACTCTACCTCCATGGCCTTGATTCACTCCCTCACATATAGTGCTACCCCTCCTCCTGCCCTGTCTCTTCGGGACAGAGAGTAGCCAGGTGTGACCATGTCCCAGTTGAGGTGCTCAGTGCACCAGTGGCCAGCTGCACAAAGGTATCTTAAAACAGAGACTAAAGACTGCTCTTAAGACCAATAAAAAGTATTTTCTATCTCCATGAGTTTAGACTGTTGTACAAACAAGAATAATCTTGGACTTGTACTAGACTGGTCTTGGTCTAATGCTGCTAGGAATCACAGACTGGGCTCATAGCCATCACAGTAAAATTCAAAAGGACTTTCGAGGCAAAGAAAATTAATGTTCTGTGAACACAAAATTGGCTATATTTGAAGAAATTTACCTCAGAAAGGATATTGTTTTTGGAAAGTTTGGGTCAACTATTGAAAATACTGACCAAAAAAGAACTTGGGTAAAAGTAAGGTATATGAGATAATTGATGTTTGAACAGTAGGATAAAAATAGTAAACGTAATAATTTACATCCTGACTTTGGTAAGTGAGACAACATTGACCCAAATGGTTGAAAAATTCTTTGTTCACCCCTTTTTTCAAGGTTATTTGTTTTTTTAACAAATGTTTGCGTAAGCTGCAGTCCATTTTCCGTTGTGTCGTTATACTCTGAAGCTCCACTCCCATCACACTGTTAGCAAGCCTGCAAGTGTGGCCTTCATGCAGTTAGATAATTCTTTCCTAAATCTCTCTTTTGTAAAGATATTGTTATGGTGAAGGTTGTGTTTTACTATTAACTTATTAGCCTGTGGTAATTTATATTCTTTGTTGTCAGCTGTTAGGAAACAGTGATGATCGCAAGACTGATCGCGTGTCTATGATACATAGAACAGGAGGAGCTTTGTGATGTTCATACTGGAAATGCACAGCTGTTTGCCTGCCTTATAAATATGTATTATTCTTAGAAAATTGTAGTCAAAATGACAGTCCTGATGAGCGGTTATGCTCAGTAGTTTAGCCAAAAATGTGACATTTCTAACACTTACTCGCACCCCTTCCCCACCCATGCACACATTTGATCCTGATAGTGTGTAGCAATGCAGTTAGTCATTTTTGAGTACTGCTCATACAGGACATTTGCAATACTGTTTATTTTCTGTTCAACATATCACACTGTGAGAAATCAGCTATGTCAAATAATTGCATAACTTTATGTCATTTGACAGTGTTGTAAGTTCACAGGATGAAATCAGTGTGCATGAAAACAGATACTCACTTAACGTGGGCTTGCTTTGCAACACATTTCTTAATTGCAAAGAAACACACACACAATTACTTTATGACTGACATTTATTTTCTTCTATTATATTTTTATCCTTCTGTGGAGCCCGGCAGGTGGCTCTGGTCCCTCCCTTGAGGAACTCGGTTTCGCCGTATCATTCCCCATCTGACACCCCTAAATCCCCACGGGTCCCCCGTGGCAGGGCTTGCGCGAAGAAGCACCCGCTTCCCCACCCCAGAGCAAAATCCAGACATTGGGTGCCGGAACGGGCACTGGTGTGGCTATCATGGAGCCTGTCAGCTCCTTTTTTCCTCCAGTTTTACTCCCGCCTCCCCACCAACGAAGTATGCTGGCGATGTGCCTCTGGCTCGGATCTCCCCCTGGCTGTTGCCAGAGGGCGATCGATGAGTGGGATGGCAAACCCTCCCTCCCTGAGAGAGGAGAGCAGTCCTCCAGATGCTTCATCCTCTTTCTCCCCTGCTGACCCCCCCCCCGGTGGCCCAGACTGTTACTAGTCAATTTGATAGTATTTACTGTTGTATGGTCAGGCATCTGCTCCAGCATTGGTCCTACAGCATCCTATTATCTCCATGCTACATCTTTTACAGAGGAAGGAGCTCAGGGGGGAAGGGGGCATGTTTTGTATATATGCCCACCCCCAGTAACTGATAGCTTACCTGATTAACACCTGTTTTAACAACTGGTGAGCACGTAAGGGGCAAATAATTGTTGGGACAGTTAATGATCTAGTTAATTACTAACACATCATTGCATGCCTATTTGCGTAACAAATAACAGTCTAGGAATGGTGTCAGCTGTATATGTACTATTTAATATAGGCTGTAATCTCTGATAGAAGGCTTTTACGGTTCATCAGTGATAGGTATGTATAATGCTGCAGCTGCTACCATTCTTAGTGTGATTCCCCATGTCTATGACATTTCCATAGATAAGATATACTGTAAGCCTAGCCTCCTGAACTATACAAGGAGTTAAGGGGGTTGGGACTGAACCATGCCACCTCACAGTGCACATACGGTGGTTGCAAATAAATTAGAAGTCCTTCTGGACCTGACTGAGCTACAGCTAGCAGATCCAGAAATGAGGGTGGTAAACACATTGTCTCTCCATTAAGAGCACACAAGAAGAAAAATGTACGTTTGCTAATAATCCATTTGTTGGTTACAAGTTAAAAATAAAAATATATATAATGTACTCTAACATTATAAACCAGCTCAGCCTCTCTGCCTTCCCAGTGTGGTTTAGCACAACTGTAAACAATCTATTTGCAAGTGGCTTTATGCCAACAACCAGCACCAGCCACGTACAAGGGCCTTGGCCCTCAACTAGTGATCAGCTGAGCTGGGGGGGGTACTGCGTACATTACCATATTCTTTCACATATATCCTTTTTGTCTTTTTAGCTCCTGTAAAAGACAATATTATTTCAACAGTTGTTCCTAGACTCTGATGACCAATATACCTTTCAACTGCTATGAATTCCGCATGGCGCTATGATTTCCACACTCAAATTTACCCCTGCTCTGCACAGGTTTGCTGATGTTCCTCATAACATTAGATCTATTTCTGGACACATAAACTGTTAAATCATTGAACTAAGTTGATAGAAACGTTCCTTATCACTAACTATATGAGGCCCACTATATGTAGGCATAATATTGTTTAAAATAAGAAAATGCTACACTTTCTGGCCCTCTGCTATGATTTTTGAAAGCCAGTGCTATGATTTTTAATACTGAGAGGTTGAGAGGTAGGATGACCAACTTCATTAAAATGACTATTGTCTCATTGTGATTATGTTATTGTTATTATGTTTTCACATATTGTTGCAGCTTATCAAGTATAAGCTCAGTAAACTGCTTCACATCTGTGGATGCTTTGGGGTATTAGGCCCATCTGGGTGACATCTGTCATACCCACATGGGGGGGTACCAAGTACCAACCACTTACACGACAAATTAGTTGTTTTCACAAGCTAAAATATCCCAATGACACCCCCATGAATGATTATTTCTTCTTTATAAGTTATATGCCATAATTCATCCTCCCAAACAAAAGGGATCAGCATTGCTGTCCCATCCAGATTCATTTCAACATAACCATGTACACCTGGACACCATAATGGTGGCCCCCAACCAATCTCACAGAATAAATGGCAGACTGCTAGCAATTGACAACAAATCCCTAAGGCCCACCTAGCTAATGGCACACTGTAAGGTAGGCCCTACACCAGAAGGTCACTCACTGGCATCCTGTCTATACACCAGGCCCAAGCACAACACACAGATTTATACACCTGTACTGTACTCATACATCCATAGTATTGTACACCTCATTCCATTGCCACCACAGCCATGTTTCCAACTGTTACCACAACAGAGAAAAAGCCTACCCAATGTTCCAAGCATAAACCCAGACTGACTAGTGGGCTGACTGCTTCATCACTCCCAGGTACCCTTGTATACAAGGTGTAATACACACATAATATAGCAGAATATAAATTCTGCTTCCATACAAACACTTCTACGTTTCATAGCGTCATGTTACCTGACCCTTTTGCAATAGAACTGGTACATACTCAAGACCCAGTATCAGAGCACCACACTATTGATTACCTAGGAGTACTTCACCCTAGACAACAGACCTAACAAAAGGGACCTTTTCAAATCCCATGGGCACAACAGGCGCTATTGTATATCCCTGTGTTACATGGTGTAAATTGCATACTGCCATAAGCTAAAGGTTCAAAGTGCATATAGTAAGCATAATATCACACTTTCATTTCATGAGATAGTCCTAAACTAGGCCAAACAGTAATACATAGGCAGGGAAACTATGCTTTTTTTTCCCTACTGTCACAAACTCTTCTGAGACTTGGTGACAGGGTGTATTCACAGATGAATAAATGGTATATTCTTATTATTGGACCTCGAGCTGCACCTTCGAGTGCATGGCCAACGCCATCACTTGTCTATGTCACACCACACCATAACTAAAGGCATTGCTAATAACCATACCATTTTCCTTTTAACAACAACTATATATGTGTTCTGAAACTAAGTTTTTAACAAAGTGTTACAAGTTTTTAGGTTTCCACAGAGGGGTACTGGTAAGATCTTCAAGCAACACATGCAACTTTTCCTCATGGCTGGTTTTCCACACTTGGCTGGCAACTCATACGAACTGATTATTGTTCTATGCACTGTGCTCTTGGTTGCTCTTTCATGAATTGTGTTCTTTATGAACTGTCACTATTTGCGCAAAATGTACTCTTTTTACAAAAACCTATGCCTGTGTGGGTGTGGCTATTCCATAGAAACATTCAACGGCCAATCTCATGCAACCCTTGCCAAGGCCTTTGTCAATCCAGCCAACCAGCAGCCAGCTACATGAACATTACCTTTCTTACTGTGCTGGCACACATCTGCACAGCTCCATGTGCGCTCCAAGGGTTACAAACATTCGACGAATGACATTTCCAATGTAACTACACTGCTTTGTGGTTACCAACTCAAACCTTATGAACTGGTTCCTCTTAGAGGACATTGTTATTAGATTCTTCAATCAATAACATACGCTGCCGTTATCTGCTTTTTCGAATCTCATAATGGTTGGTTCTTTACAAATGAACAATGACTTTAACACTGTTTTTTACAAACAATGTTCTGTGATAATACACATCAACAATTTTTCGTATACACATATCTACTGTGGTGTTGACATACTTAGTTTCTGTTTTGTATATTATGATCTAACCATCACTGATTACACCTATGTCAACTCCTGAATAGGTCCCCTTTAATAGTCACCCTATCGGTGTGCTATAGAAATGTAATTCATTTACATTACAAGTTTTTTTACGTGGTTTGATAAGCAGATGTTCCAATCAATGTTTTAAAGCTTGATAGTAGTTTATACCTTGTTTGAACTCATCCACTACTAACCCCTTGCTGTCTGAGGTGTACTTTTAACCAGCATCTTGCATGGCTGCAGTTCTTTTACAAGACTTGTGCCTCAGGCTTGTGGATGAAATAAGACATACCTTTACTGCACCTAACCATCTTCTTTTTGTTGTGTTGCCCTTTGAGCAAGGCAACAAGGAGGGGACTGTTATGCCTGGGTTACATATCACCAACTGACCTACATGAAAGCGTAACCTTATACACCTACAAGTATTAGTGCCTTACCACAGTCTCATAATGTTTTACCTATATGATATGTTTCTGCCATATATACCATTTCTAGTGTCCACATATATTCTGTTATACTCATATTCTGCAGTTTTCCACTATTGTAACATGTTGTGTGCTTTTGTGATTACGTTGCAAGTATTTCCAGACTCATTGTCTGGAAATAAGAACTGATAATTACTTTGTTGCTGACTATGAATTTCCTTTGTTGAGAGATTCTTTCGTATTTCCTATGTAATTGCCCAAGGTAGTCGCGTTATTTACATGCCTTATCCAATGCTGTATGTTTATCATATCTGTAACTGCACTCTTATCAGTCATATATAATTGTATGCACACCAGCTTCTCGGAGAGAAAGAGACCATACTCTAGAATGGTGGGAAATCGGCTCCCTTATGATTGCTTTGCTTCACTTGTTATGGTGTGAGTATTGTAATAAACTTCTTTTATTACTTCTGCTTGTTGTTACTTTCTTTGTCCAGTATACCATGCAAAGAACCTAAGGTGTGATCTTTTCACATACAACAGGGCTTGTTCCCAAACCCTGGTCACAGGTGTGGCAGGAGGTGTAGCAACCAGTGCCTCAACCTCTGGCGCCACTTGGCCAGCTCGGAAATGTTTTCAAGGACTCACCTTCCTTTACTGTGATGCCTTAAAATTGTAAATGGACCCACTCAAGGAGGCCCATGCTCAGAAATCTTGCAGAGAAAGGACTCCAGGAGGTTTCTGGGGAAAGGAGGGGCAATAGGTTCTGGCGCCTTTTCGGTGTCATGTGGACTGTTGAGTTTCTGGAGTGATAATCCCAGGTACAAAGCATAATAGACTGTGAGCAGGGCATATAAAGGCAGGACTGTGCTGGAAGTGGGCAGATCTGATGAGATCTCATGATGGAAAAGTCTATAGTACTTGGAGTGGGATCAGGGCCCTTGAGAGGCTGGGGGAGTAGGGGGATAATTCCTGGTGCCCAACATCAAGAGGGGCCCAGGCTACCCAACATATTGTCCTCAGGAAAGGGGCTGTGAGCTGTTAGGGGCTCCAGAGTCTGAACTTTCCCTGGGGCCCAAAATTTCTCTCAAGGGGCCTGAGTAGGATAAATATATACAGTTTCAAACCCAGTATCTCTTACAGTTTCATACAAAGACTCACATATATTTTTATAACCGCAGATATGTAAGGGGGAAGAAAAGACAGAAACAGCAAGTGAAGGCAGAGAGATAGCGAGAGGTGGAGAGTCACAAGAGTGTTGGAGTGATCAGTTCCTAGATCTCACGAGAACATTTGGTTGTGCAACCAGATAGACAAGAGACAGAAAAGGAGAGGATAGAACAGATCCTTGCATTTAACTCTTTCTGCATAATAAATGGGACAGGGCCTTATTCAACTCTGTCAGAGCTAGTCTCAGGGAACACATATCAAGAGGCGAGTTGCTCAGTTCAGTTGGTAAAAAGCATTTTGGAAAACCTGGGATTCTTGATAAACCTGCAGAAGTCCAAGCTAGATCTTGTTTAATTACTGGATTTCATAGGAGCAAAGCTAAACAGCTTGCAGGGGAAAGCGTTCCTCATGCTGGCCAGAGTTACAGCTTTGATAGCAACAGCAGAGTCTTCTACAGCAGGTCAGCCAAAACCTGCAAGAGACTTCCTACAGTTATTCAGGCACTTAGCCTCATCCACAGTTGTGGTTCCATGGACCAGGTTCCAAATGAGAGATACCCAGTACCACTTAAGGGACAACTTGCCCTAAAGATGGGATCCACTTTCAAAGCTAGTGCCAGTGACAAAAGCACTAGTAGAATCATTAGAGTGGTGGAAAGAAGAAAGTAACTTCAGAGAGGGCATTTCCTTCCTCCAGCAATCATCAACAAGTATTCTTACTATGGATGCCTCACTCCTGGGATGGGGTGACCACCTGCAGAACCTCACAATGCTGGCACATAGAGCCCAAGGGAGTCATTAGAACACATAAACCTCCTGGAGTTCAGAGCAGTACTGCTAGCAATACTATCTTTCTCCTCTCAGCAACACAGTCAGACTGTCCAAATCAGGGCAGACAACACCACAACACTGTACTACATAAACAAGCAGGGAGGAACAAGATTCTCAAAACTGTACAGAGATAATGATGATCTGGGACCTGGCATATTCCTTAGAAGCAAACATATTTGCAGTGCATTTGTTAGGCAAAGACAATATCCTGTCAGAATCAACCAGGGAAATCACGAATGAACCATTAACCAGCAGGCTCTGACTACATCATTCAGAAAAAGAGGGGCACTCCTAATATAGATCTCACTCCATGGACAATCTGTAGCTGAGCAACCACTTTTTTATGCTTGTTGGGACTTTTGCTTTGTTCTCGCCTGCCCTGGACCTTTTTACTCCTGTTATTTAGTCCTCTGCAAATTTTAAGATGTGTGTAAATCTGTGATCATAGTTGGGCTCTTAAAGCTGAATTCATTTTATAGCAGAGTTTTAAGAAAACTGTGTTTTTTTGCATTTTATTTGTTACTACATGACTGTGCCCTAGTCATACTCCCCATTTCCATTTAATTCTTTGCTTCTATTTTTTCTTCTCTTTCTCCTTTGGGACTTCCCATCCCCAGTAACTCCCCCCTCCCCCATCATCTCTTTGTCTGGCTCTACCTTTTGTTTTTTTGTAATCCCCCGCCCTGATTTAGGTCCCCTTAACTCTGTCTCCTTTTCCCTCTTCCCCCAGGCACTGGCATCCTCTGATAGAGCTCACCATAGTTTTTTGAACCACAACTGTGGTTTGGGGAAGAACTCTTGCCCACCTCTGATCCAGGTACCGGTACCCTGAAGCCAGACATCCCTGCAGTGCAATCGAGGGGGACTTTGAATCTGGTGCCTGTTGTGACTGATCAGCATAGATGCCAGTTTCTCCCCCTGTGGCTCACTCCGTGGACAATCCGTTGCTGAGTAGCCACTTTTTTTATGCTTATTGGGACTTTTGCTTTGGTCTCTCCTGCCTGGACCTTTTTACTCCTGTTATTTAGTCCTCTGCAAATTTTCTCCTGCCCACCCTTCCACCCCGTCACTCTTTAAATGCATCTCCTGCAAGACCTGCCCTTCTCTGCCATCTAGCTGGCCTGTGACAGCACAGTCTAGCTCCCTCTCTTAAAGAGATACACATCTTTACTGCTCTACTCTCCCTTTACTATGGACACACTCCTTCTCTTAAGGATTATACCTCCCTAACCCTAATACTTCCTTAAGAACAGAAGGGAGCAGGCACACTTAACCTCTTAAGGGGTATACTCAAGGGGTTCACTTCACTGTGCTAATACTCCCTATAGGACCTAGCCAGTGTCCTGTTTTGCTGGGGATAAGGGACCACCACTCCACCTGAGTGGGAAAATATGGCTGGTCATCCCAAACTACCTCAGCTCCTGTGTAAATCATAACCTAGAATGCAGGTTCATGTTAAGTTGGCATTGTTATTAACCCTTGCCCTCTGGATAGGGGTAGAAGTAGGCAGGGAGAATGCAACACCTCTGTCTGACCAGTCAACCATCTATGGCACCCCCATGAAAGGGACTGGTACTCCTAAGGGGATGATCTCAGATCAGGATCTTTCACATGCTCTCAGACTCCCTCCACAACTCTATACACACCAGGCACCCCTTAAGATTCCTATAGCTGCCCTGCTATACTGCTGCACCTTTGTAACTGCCACCAGTGAACATAAGCCCTCTAATTATAAGCATACTAGTGCTACCTGGGTGACTTGGTCATAATTCCTTAGAAAGCTGATCCTATTACTGCTTCTACTATCTGGAAATGTGCATCCTAACCCTGGTCCCCCCCCCAATGCAGGGTCAACCGTAAGGCTTGGACACCTAAAGATTGTCTCTCTAAATATAGGAAGTCTCCTACTCAAGTTACCGCAATTCCAGGCCTGGGTAGAGCAGCTCCAACCAGATAGCATTGCACTTACAGAAACCTGGCTCTTACCTAAGATCGCTGATGTGGCTGTAGCACTAGATGGCTATGCCACATTCCAACAGGACCGGCTTTCCAAAAGGGGCGGTGGCTGTTTGGTCTACCTCAGGAGTGATATCAGAGGCCACTTACTGTCTAGCAGCCTGCACACCAAGGAGGAGCATATTCTAAACATTAAGCTCACCATAGGCCAACAAAACAAAACACTACTGCTCACCATGGTATATACCCCTGGTAAGCATGCCACTGGCCTTGAGCAGTTCTTCAACAACCAAGAACAACACAGACAAAAGTGGGAACAACTAGTTGTCAGGGAATTCAATATAAACTGGCAATCCCATGATGCATCAACTATTAAAGACCAGCTATCAGGCCTCTACCTAACCCAAATGGTAACCCAAACAACCAGACAAAACTATCAGATGGGCACCAGTACCCTCATCAATTGGCTTCTCTCCTCCTGTCTGGAACACATTGTCACAAATGCACTCCGCAGGTCAGGCCCTCTGCTCCCACAGCGCCAACCTCAGAGTGCAATAGTGTGAGCAGGTAACAGACAGGGTAACCCTCTTGTCTGCTTTGGGTCTGAATCACCTATTAGCCTCAAGTTCTGGAGGGATTCAAACCGTGAACCTTATCTTAGCATACCCAATTAACAGGCTCAGATAATATTCTCTTCGGGGGGATGCAATATAATCTTTCACTAAAGGGCATCCAGCCAGGTATCCAAAATGAGCCCTTTCAACTCTATAAGAGACCTAGTTATTTCTTACCTTTTTAAGCAAGCTTAGTAATACATTCAAGCCCTTACAGCTGTTAGCCTTAAATACAGGTTCAGCAATCACATGTAAAATAACAGAAAAGAGCACAGGCAGTACTTTAAAGAAAATGTTATTTACTAGAAAAATGGTAAAACAGGTGAAATAAAATACAGAACAAATTATATCACAAATCTCAGTCATATAACAAAAAAAGGAAAGTTACAGAATACAGACTCCTACCACAAACACTTAATTCTTCTCTAAGTGTTACCTTTAAGTGCTTTTTAAGTCAGAGAACTATCTCTCTCAGAGTCCAAGAATCATATGCCACATTTCCCAGCTACAATGTTTAATTTCAAGTTTCCCTTTCCCCACCCCCTTTTGGTGAGATCAGCTAGATCCTCCCTTAGAATTCATTCTAACATAGTTATCTACAAAGAGGTATTTTAATGAATGTGAACATCAGCAAAAAGCCTTTGATCAACATTTCCTTTGAAGTTTACAACCCCACAATCTGTCACTAAGGTGTGAGAAAACCAAGGGGAATCAGCCAAAATGACGTCCCTTCCTGATGTCATAAAATGTGTATTTGGTAACCAACATCAAAGGCAGTACAGGTTATGAGGGCCATAAACTATCCATCTGGAAGGAAGGCACTAATCAGTTTTTTTTCCCTGGTCAGTTTAATGACATCCTCACTGACACGCTGAAGGTTAAAAGCCAAACTGCTAACTTGTGTGAGACAATTACATACACAGACCATTTATTTATAATACAATATCATACCATAATAATACTAGAGTTTTTTTCCCATGATACATATCACTGAGGTCACTGTCCTACCAAACTCACTCAGTGACCATTCTCCAGTAATGTGCACCTGGACTAATAAGTTCACTAAGCGTGCCCCCCCCCCAGTTCTCCAGTAACCATTCTCTGAGAATGGGGCTATGGAAACCAAGCCCTTAATTGTTTCTGCCTGGTCTTTACAAATGCCTGTGACATATGCATCCCTCTCAAGTCCAAAAAGGTGCAAGGGACCACAGACCCCTGGCTCACTGGCTCCCTCATTGAGCTCATGCACCTTAGAGATAACCTATGGCAGAAGGCTAAGACAACTGGGAAACTGGCTGACCTTACAGCTTATAAGGCTGCCAGGAATAAATGCGTGAAGCTCACTCGATTGGCCAAAGCCTCCTACTACAATGATCTCCTCAGCAGAAGCTGGGGCTGCGGTAGGGAGTTTTGGAACTCTGTCAAATCCCTCAGCAGCAGAGTATCCAGAGCACCTCCTGACTTGATTGTAACACCATCCAGGACACTTCAGGAACCGAGTGAAACTGCTAATGCTTTCAAACTAGCATTCACTGACCTCAGCTCGGTGCTACCTAGCAACTACCTTACCCCTGGGCAGTGCTCTTGCTTGAGTCAATCCTCCCCAACTTGCAATGGTACACCACCATTCTATTTCAGGCAGCTATCTCCAATGGAGACCATAAAATACGTTAAGCAGGTGCTTGGAAAGACAAGAATGGGGAGTGACTTAATCGACATGAAGTTGATTGCCCTTACATTAAATGAACTTGCTGACCCACTCACCAAAGCTTTCAATGCTTCTCTGAGATTGGGAGTGTTCCCAGAAAGATGGAAGGAAGCACGTGTCACCTCCATCTTCAGAACTGGGGACAGAACTAACCTGTCTAACTATAGAACCATTTCTATTTTACCCCTCTTTCTAAAGCCCTGGAATGAGTGGTGTCTGATCTACTCACAGAGTACCTAGAAAAGTACAACCTACTCTGCAAACAACAGCATGGCTTTTGCAAAAAACACTCCACACTTACCACCTTGATTGATTACTCCTCTCAACTCTATGATGCCTTAGACAATGGTTTAGCAGTGGGGTCTATCTTTATATACCTCACTAAGTAAGTTGATACTGTAAACCATCAACCACTCCTAAACTGTCTCCTAGCTACAGACCTGTCCACAGACACTGTAGCCTGGTTTGACGGTTACCTCTCTGAGGATGCAATGTGTGAGAATTTGCAGTTCACTCTCAGAGCCCAGGGAAGTGAGCCTTGGAGTACCCCAAGGGTCTATTCTAGGACCATGTCTCTTCAGCCTCTTTATCAATTCTCTACCTTCAGTCTGCCCAGCACCCATTGTGCTCCATGCTGATGATGATGTCATCTCAGTACCAGGTAGAGATTTAACCAATATCACTTCTGAACTGCAAGCCAACTTCCATAGCCTAGAAATGTGGCTCATCCAGAATAAACTTATGCTCAACTATAAAAACACCAAAAGCATGCTCTTCACTACACTGCAGAACAAGAAGAAGTACGGCCCGCTGCTGATATGAAGCCATAATGGGGATTCAGTCGAGGAGGTCGGCATTTATAAATACCTTGGTGTACACCTGGATGACACCCTCACCTTCACCACTCACGTTGACCAGGTTGTTAAGTCTGCACACACAAAACTGGGTATTCTGTATCGCCATAGACACTCTGTGACCCCGGATGCTTTGAAACTGGTCACGAGCAGCTTGATCCTCTCAATAGCTGATTATGGGCTAGTGATCTATGGTGCTGGCTCCGATACTGCGCTCAAAAGAGTAAAAACCCTCCTTAACAAGGCCTGCCGCCTGGTACTGGGGGCCAGTCAATGATGAAAGTGAACAGGAACGCACATCAACTCAGTTCCTGTATCTTTTTTGCAGCAGGAATGGAATTCCTGTACTTTTTCCCACTGACACTAAAATTAAATTCTTAAACCAGCAACAAAGTGACAGTTTCTGGACCTGCGATCTGCAATCAGGGTTGCCATACCATCATTTGACCTGTACAATAATGCTGTTTACCTAGAAATACTTCAATATCTCGAACTGAATCTACTAGTGTCGAATTAGATAGTTGTGTCTTGACACCGCTATTCTTTAGATTAAGGATCTTCTCTCTGCATTTCATAATTGCCAGCGCCTGAGTTACTGTACTTCTTGTCTACCACTTGCACCACTGGGGCCAATTATCTGACCCATACTTGTACTCTAGACAAAGAGACTGGATGGCTCCCCTTCTATCTCAGAGCATAATACTAGACTTGCCTGCTGGTTAAAAAAATCACTGCTAGTGCTTATGCCCGAGTCAACCTGTACCCTATTTAATAATGCACAACACACCCTCAATACCATAAGCTTGACCGGGGGGTGGGGCTCCTGGTCCCCCTCAAGCACATCACGCTCGCTCAGAGATCCCTTTCCTTCTGGGGTCCCAAATGGTTCAATGACCTTCTGACTACCCTCTTTGAATGTGACAGGATCAGCCATTTCAAATCTGAGCTACCCGCCCATCTAGCCAGTGAGAATGTCTGCTGTTGCTCTGTTTAGCCTGAGCTTAGCCCCTGATGTACCCTTACCCTTTCCCCCTCCTTGTATCCTCTGCCACGTCCGCCACCGCACTCACTCCACCCTTAAGTAACCCCCTTCCCTCTGCCTCGTCCACCCCTCCTTCTCTCCACTCCCCTCCTGTCTAACCTCTCTACATCCCCGCCCCCCCACCTTACTCCCCTGACAAAGCCAACTCTGGCAGCATTGACCTGCGCCTCTCTTGCTCAGCTGCCTGGGTTCCTTCAGTCCTATGATGGAACAATGCACTTTACTCAGTGTTGAACCACACTCTCCTAGAGTTGTTGTAGTTGCACTTCTTTAACAAAATCATATAAACTATTAGTTCAAAATCACACATGCCCACACAATGCAAAGCATCATTTGTTTCTATATATACTGTACTTGTTGTTCTTGTTTGCCTGTGATTCCCTGCAACCAATGTATTGTTTTATGTTTTTTGAATGACTTGGAACCTTTGTAAATGAGCTCGTGTCTCAAAGGTATTAATCTGAATCTGAAATAAAAATAAATACAATATACAATAATGGATGGGGAAGTGTGCTTAACAAGAATTTAATGGTTGCCTGAGGTGTGTGATGCTACATAAACCCCGAGGGCGAAGCCCAAGGGGTTTATTAAAGCATCCCACACAGAGGGCAACCATTAAATTCAAGTTACAAGCACACTTTCCCATCTTTCATTTTTTATAACTGCTGGTTTTTGCCTAAGTGAATTATGCTGCTGACTGCCCCTCTCTCTCTCACACATACACACACACACACTGCATGTTTCTGACAGTCTGTTTTTTTTGGTAGCACTGCTTTTTTGTTGTGTTTTTTCCCTTGCATTTGACTTTTACTTTAAGGTTTTGGATCGTGATCGCGATCTGCTTACCTGAGTGAATGAGGCACTTCAGAGCTATTTCTGCTGGCTGTAGTCCAGTGGAGGTTCGGAAAGGTGGGATCAAAAAGATAGATTTTTTTCCTTTTTTTATTTGAAGCATGGAAGTGGTAAATTGTAAAAAAAAAAAAAAAAGAAAACGAGTACTCTTGGTCCAGGAGCTCCTTGCTATGCAAGCGAGGAGCCACCATATTTTCCAAACTGATATATTATAACTGGGTCAGTCAATGAAAAAAAATGCTGACCAGTTATAATAATAAAATAAAGACCTGTTTGCAACTTGGGAGAACTACCAGCTCCCACAGTTTTGTTGCAGACCACCAGACAGAGGAACAGTCCCAGAGGATGCCCTGGTACTGGCCTGGTCAGGAAAGTTTCTGTATGCATTCCCATCATTTCCACTCATTCAAAAAGTACTCCTGAAACTCAGGAAAGAAACTGCAACACTGATCATGATAGCTCCAGCCTGGACCAGACAGGCTTGATACTCGATGCTCCTGGTCCTGTGACAAGGCTGAGTAAGACCCTGTCCCATTTGTTATACAGTGAGAGTTAAAAAGTAAGGATCTAGTCTTTCTTCTCCTATTCTGTCATTTGTCTTTCTCTTACCTGTCTGATTGTGCAGTCATATTTTCCTTGTAGAGACAGACCAGTGGCACTGAGGGTTAAGGCACTAGTCACCTCACCTCACTCCATGCCAGCGACCCAGGTTCAGGAATGAGCCCGGGCCATTGGGGGTTGGCAGGGAGGGATTGAGCATCCAATGGATGGCTCTCCCTTTCTGGGGAGGAAGTAGGGTTCTGCGTCACTCTTGAGCAACCTCCAGCATTAGTGGGAGGTGGCCTGGATCCTGCAACGCTATAGCACTGGGGGCAGAGCTTGGCTGACGCTGGCCATCGTTGCACATCTGGGCTCTGTGGGAGGGTTGGGAGAAAAACAAGTAAAAATACCTTCTGCCTCCTAATAGGCGAAGGAGGGTACAGGGAGGCCGACCAACCATGCCCAATGTCAGGCTCCTCATCTCGCCTCCTCTACTCTCTTCCATGTCTGATCACCTATCTAGATTCTAGATAGAGCACCAGGAGGAGTAATCTGGCAGTCCCACCCCAAGGGACTCAGACCCAGGGGGCTGGGTGGCCGGGTCATGGTCGGGAGAGGCAGGCCCAGGAGGAATGAGAGGAAGAGAGCTTCAGGTGGGCAGGATAAAGGCAGGCCCTGTGAGTCCTCTCCAGAGAGAGTTCAGGTAGGTAGAGTGATAAAAAGAATTGGCAAAAAATATATATTTTTCTTGTAGAACCTTGGAACTGGCCACATGATCCCACAATCTCCCCTTATTTCTTTTCCTTTACTTATTGTTTCTGCTCTTTCTTTCTTTCTCCCCTTGCTTCTCTGTGGTTAACACCTGTATGTGAATCTTTGTGAAACTGAGATCCATTGGTTTGCAAATGTATACAGTTATATTGTGGAAATGAACTGTAGAAAGTTGTTTGGGGTTTGTTAGACAAGATAGCAAGCTAGAACCCAGGGGGTTGACCTTGAAAAACCTTTTGACCTTCCACAAGCTAGTTTGCAGAGCTGTCAGGAAAACCAGCTCTGGCCAGAACATCTTGATTGGCTGCACCTGTTGAGAAGACTGGCTGTACTGGTCACAGGAAAGAAACTGACAAAATCTTATACATTGTGTGAAAACAGGAGATACAGCTTAACGAGAACAGGATGCAGAATTGAATTGCCAGGTGAAAACATCTTATAAAAAGACAGTGAGGTTTGTTTAAGGTTGGAGAGAGAGAGAGAGAGAAAGAGATTTAGAGATACACTCAGATGTAGAATTAGGACTGCTTGTAAAGGAGCTATCCTGCACAATTCTTTTTAAATTTTATTATTGATAATAAAATGCTACTTGCGAATTTTGATTTTTCCTGGTTTGCCTATGCTTCCTGACCTGCGCCTCGATGACACTGTAACAAGAATCCAATCAGTCTGCCACTCAGTCACAATCTGTTAACTTTTTCCCAGGGCAGAATAACATTTCTGAACCCCAGGACCTTACGCCTGAGGGCATGGTTCTTGAGGAGCTGGAATTTTCAGGACTGGATCTCACAGAAGTCTTGAAGGTGCTTAAGGTTTCAAGGAAAACTGCTACCAGGAAAACTTGTTCCTCTAAAAGGAAAATGTTTTCTTACTGGTGTGCTCCCAGAAAAATAAACCCAATATATAATTCTGCAATACCTATTACACCTACAGTTGTTATGCCTATGGACTTCAACTTAATGCACTCAGTAATAATATCAGCATACAGATCAGCTGGCAAGGAAGTCTGGCCTCACAGTCATTTACAAAATGTTTTTTAAAGGCCTAAGCCACTTGTACTCACCAGTGAGAACCCTTTCCAACCCTGGGACCTCAACATATGCCATGCCTAGCTTATGGAGGCTCTCCCTGAGCCTATGGAAACTGCTGACCTGAAGTATGTCACATGGAAAACCATATTCCTGGTTGCAATGACCTCTGCTAGGAGGGTAACTGAAATGCAATCCCTATGTACAGAGCCACATTACTTAATTCCACACAGGGATAAAGCAGTTCTTAGAACCAACAGAAAATTTCTTCCTAAGGTGGTATTTGAATTCCACCTGAATCACTCAGCTACCCTCCCTGTACTCTCTCCAGAACATTCCAGTCCAGGGACCCGATTCTCAAGTCATAAAGCACAGTGCAAAAGTTTGCATTGCACTTTGTATTTGCCCAGGTGTCTAAGGTTGCTTTTCTCAGTTGGACATTGCACCTGTGCTATCCGATTGAGAACAGGGCCAGGTCAAGTCAGTGCTAACCTCATTAATGCTAGTGCTCACCCAAATATCGTCACCCTGACATCGAGCCAGAAGTATGTCTTCACAACGAATAGCGCTGGTGCACTATGTCCAGTTCACAAAAGCAGTCATGTAAATGAGCCCACAGGGCGTGCAAGGTGCTACGTGGCCATTTGCATGCCCATTATGGACCCATTTACATAGGCTGCACCAGAATTTAATGCACTCCCACAGCCCCTGTCCCATAGACAGCCCTGTGTCCCTGGTGCCCAGTGGTCCCTCTCACCACCCACACCCATGCCCGATGTATAAAACCATATGGTTATAAATGGCTGCTCAATGGACTTGTGAACAGGTTGTGGAGCCATCTGGCCAGGCAGGTTAGCAGGTGATTAAAGGGACTACAGAAACAGAATTGTCCTAATTAAATGGTGACCCCATCCCGTTTATGCAGCAGTTATAGGGACAAAGAAAAAATTACTTACCACAGTAATATTGTTTCTTCCGAGTGATTCCTCACTATGCTTAAACTAATGCAGTTAGCCTGCAAAGATGAGCTGCCCCAGAGAGAGTGGAATTTATGTAAATGATGGAACTTGGAACTCTATTCAAACAACTGCCTTGTGGTGGTGCTGTGTACTGCTAGCTAAGATCAAATTTATTTTGAAGACCTATTAGGCAATAGCTATGAATCTAATAGCCTATCTTATACTATACATAAATAGATAACCACCAAATAAACCTCTGAAAGGTTGGCCTCCTAGGCCAGGCTATGGTAGAGTAAGACAAGACTATAGCAAAAACTGACTGTATGAACAAGACATAATGCTCAAGCCAGTGAGAACCAAACAAAAACTCTGATTCTTGTAGAATCTTTTCCAGGTTCTGAAAGGAGAGGCAGGGTGGGAGATTTAAAAATAGTGAGGGATCCCTTGGAAGAAACAGTATTACTATGCTAAGTAATTTGTTTCTTCAAACCCCAGGAATCCCTCACTAGGCTTAAACAAATGCAGACTATAAAGCAGTACCTTGAAAGGCTGGGCACTGAACCTACTTAGGGAAAAGGTCCTGCAACACAGCAGTGCTAAACCTGGCAACTCTTCTGGACTGCACATTCAGGCAACAGTGCTTTGTAAAGGTGTGCATACTTTTCCAGGTACCTGCTTTATAGATTTCTAACTAGGAAATATCCCTTGCAGCTGCCACAGAGGCAGTAGTGCCATGAGTGAAGTGTGCCCTGAGGCCTTGAGGTGACAACTTGCCAGCTTTAGAATAGCAATACTGGATGCAGGAAATTATCCAGCCGGCAATGGTCCTCTCAGAAGCTAGCCTGCTCTTTCTCACTTCACCGTGTATGAGAAACAGCTGTAAATGGGGACCTCCAAGGTCCTTAGCACATTCCAATTAGTGGCTAAGTGACCTATTAATGTCCAGATGGTGCTACCTCTGCTTATCAGAACTGGACTTTGCTGAGAAGAACAATGGGAGAGTGATGCTGAGAAGAACAATGGGAGAGTGATAAACTGGTTTATATGAAACCTGGACAACACCTTGGGAAAGAATTTCCCATTAATCCTAATGACTACCTTGTTTCTGTAAAATGCAATGTAGTTAGGGTCAATGCAGAGAGCTTGCAGCATGCACACCCTCCTGGCAGAGGTTATGGTCACTAGGGAATAACAATAACTAATCATCTAAAATTCTCTACACATATAAATAAAACAATAAAAAAGTGTGCTGGTATCATAGCTTGTATTTATAAAAATATTAAAAGTCGAAAAGCTGAAGTGATTATCCCATTGTATTCTACTTTGGTACGATCACATATTGATTACTGCTCTGCTTTTTGCAGACCAACTACAAAAGGTTGAAAAAGTGCAGTTGAAAATGTACAAAGGAGATTAACAAGAAACATCATGGATCTACATGATCTAAGCTACGTAGAAAGATTGAAGTCCCTGGGCCTTTATTCATTGGATTATAGAACCATGAGGGGTGATCTTTGTTTAGTGTACAATGCCACAAGAAATCCAATGTTACTTGAAACCTTATGTTTACAATATGCAGAAAATAGTAGAATTACCAGATCACATAATCTAAAATTACAAACAAAGGTAAATCACACGACTAAAAGATATAATTATGTAACTCAACGATCATCATGCCTCTGGAATTCGGTACCACCTGCCGTTGTAAACAGCATAAATATTGACCAGTTTAAATATAACCTAGACATGTATATGGGAGACAGAAAATTTCATTTTCTGCTATCAGATTAATGGCAGTGAGTTCATAAATGGGTTTATGTCTTTGAACTTGTAACTATCCTATGAACCTAGGAAGACTGACTTCCAGGTGACATGCTTCAAGTCTGCCGTGGCGATAGGCTCAGAGCGAGGTTCCATAAGCTTGGCTATGATCATGTTCAAATCCCAGGGAGGGGCTGGCTACCTAACGGGGGGATACAGATGCAGCAGGCCCTTAAAGAATGTCTCAAAAATGGGCTGTGAAGCCACTGTTTTCTCATTATATGTTGAAACACAGGCAGAAATAGCTGCCAAGCGACCTTAAGGGTTGAAGGCCTGAGGCCCAAAGCCTGCAAGTGCACCAAGTAGTCCAAAAGTACTGGCAGAATTTACCTGTAGAGGACTGAGATGCCTGGGAGCACACCACAGAGAAAACCTTTCCCATTTGGAAGCATATATCCTTCTGGTGGCAGACTTCCTGAAAAACCTTAGGATCTCCTCTGAAAATTGAAAATTGGAGAGTATTCTAGATCCTCAACAGCCAGGCCTTGAGGCGGGTGACTTCAGGTTCAGAAAAAGTTACTCTACCCTGAGACATGGTCGGTAGATTGTGTCTCAAAGGGATATGAAGGGCTGTTTGGTGGAAAGGCCAAGAGCAGGGAGTATTGGGTTTGTCCGGCCCAGTCTGGGGCCACTAGAATCATGGTTGCAGGCCGGCTCCTCAGTTTCAAGAAAACTCGTAGCAGTAGAAGAAATGGATGGATGCCATACAGGAACATCCCTGCCCAGTTCAGGATCAAGGTGCCCATGGTGTCAGTGCCCACTGGCAGAGGCCCACAACAAAAAAACGTGAGCCGATAATTCTCTTAGAAAGCGAACAGATCTATTTCTAGTGTGTCCCATTTCTGGAAGATTGTGACTAACACCTGCTTGTTTGGAGGCCATTCATAATGCCCCTGACTTATTCTGCTGTCACATCATTGTCCTTTCCTGGAAGACGGGTTGCTGATATCTATACTTCCTGTGGGTAAGCCAGATTTTGAAGTCTCATAGCCTCTGTGCACAACTCTGAGGATCTTGTGCTTCCCTGGTTGTTGATGCAATACATGGTAATGGTAACTGTCCTGCTTTTGACTGACTGGCCCTTTATCTGGGGACCAAGATGATTTTATGCTCCCTGGATTCCTGAGGGGACCACACTCCACTTAGAGATGAGTAATCCAGGTGGGCTCCCCAACCAAGAAGGGAGACATCTGCTGTCAGGACAACTGTGGGAATCCATTGCTGAAAAGACATCCCCTCCTTGGGGTTGCCCCTTTCTTTACACTAGTCCAGGACATGTAACAGAGTTTTTATCACAGGTGCCAGCCTTGAAAGAGAGTGTAATTTTTAGGACCAATAGGCCCTTAAGTGATACTGGATGTCCCTCATCTGAAATCTGGCCCCTGGTACCACAGCTGTGGTAGAGGTCATATGAACCAGAAGTTGAAGTAAGTGCATTGCTGGGCTGGCCCAGGACAGAGGAGCTTGCCAGGCATAGAAAGCTTTCCATTCTTTTTTGAGGTAGGACCATCCTGTCCTGAAGGGCATCCAGCTCTGCTTCTATGGACTCCAGTATCTGCACATTTATGAGAAAAACTCAGTATCTTTAAGGTCCTCTGAGTTAACTGGAAAGAGTCCTTAACTCGCTGATGTGATTTCCCTCTGATTAGCCAGTCATCAAGACAGGGGAAAAAATAGCACTCCTTGCCTTCTGAGATGTGCTGCCACCATGGCCAGGCACCCTGTGAACACCCTGGGAGCAGATGAGAAACCAAAGAGATGTGCTATGAACTGATAATGACCAGAAGGTAGCCTGAACCTTAAGTATTTTCTGTGACTGGGCCTGGATTGGGATGTGAAAATACACATCTTTCAGGTCCGGGGATTCCAACCAGTCTCTCTGCTGCAGGGATGATATCACTGTGGCCAGGGTGGTCATCTTGAACTTGTCTTTTTCAGGTGTTTATTCAAGAATCTAGGGCCCAAAATAGGTTGCCACTCCCCATGTTTCTTGCAAGTGAGAAAGTACCCTTAGTAAAGGCCCTTTTCCCCATTGGAAGGAATGAACGAACTGGAAGGCAATTAAGAAAGGAGACAAGACCTTTTTTAGATACATTAGGGAATAGAGAAAAACCAGGGGTGGGATTGTAAGATTGAAAAAAGGGGAGTCCACAGATGGGGGATCAGGAAAAAGCAGACATCCTGAACAAATATTTTTGCTGTGTTCACAGTAGGAAGGGGAGACTACAGATATGTGCACGAAGTACAAAGGGGTGGGACGTAGACACCAGTCCATTCACAGCAGAGGAAGTCCAAAAGGAAATAGAAAAACTAAAAGTAGATAAGGCAATGGGGCAGGACAGAATACATCCTAGAATTCTAAAGGAACTTAGAAAGGAGTTAGCAGCACCACTGACAGCCTTGTTCAACAAATAATTAGAAACAAGTGTGGTTGAGGGAGTCACATGAGCACCCTAGGAAGATGTCCACTTCAAGTTTTAGCTCCCTGTTGCCCTCTCCTACCCGCCTCCATCCAGTAATTTATACAGGACCTGTGAGACAGCCAGTGGACTTCAACGTAACAAAGAATCGATGGCCACAACACAGAAAAATGTTGGCGCATCAGCGACCATGCCAAAGAGGAAAAAAGAACTAGCAAACTCTCCATCAGACCCTGCAATGCCGCATGCTAATATGGCTGTGCTCCCTGCATCAGAATCCCAGACCATGCTTCACCCAGCAACAGACCCTCTAGTCTTGCTACTGGAGCAGATAGCAGCAAATGTGGAATAATCAAGAGCACAGTGACAGAAACACAGGGTCTACAGCTGCACTCGCTGACCGTCACAATTGAAACCAAGATTGGTGAGCTAGAAAATGCACAATCAGGAATTACTCAGCATGTCAAAACTATGGCATCTCAAGTCGTCTGGCTTACCCAAAAGGTCGAGGACTTGGAGGGCCGTGGATGATGGAAGAATCTATGCCTCCTGGGTCTCTGAGGGACTTGAAGGTAATGACCCAGTACACTTTCTTAGACAGAACCTCCCTGTATGGTTAGACCTAGAACCCATGAGCTTCCATTTTGAAATGGATCAAGCCCACAGAGTCCAGATTGCCAGACGCTTTTAGGCACCAGACAGACCAAGGCCCCCTGATCTTTAAGCTACTCCATTTTCAGGATAAGGAGCTGATCCTGCAAAAAGCCAGAGAGCTGCAACAGGTCTTAGTTGAAGGCTCAAGGGTGTTGTTTTACTCAGATTACCCCTGGACAGTGCTGGAAAAGCATCAGTAGTTTGATAAAATAAAAATGTGGCTCAGAAAAAGAGGGATTAAATAATCCCTTCTCTACCCAGCAATCCTATTGGTTAACATTTCGGGAACACACCATACCTTCCATTCCTCAACTGAAGCAGACAGCTTTCTGAAAAAAAACCTGGGTTCCCCAAAGCACTCAGTCTCTCTGGCTGAGAAGGACAAAGCTGAAGCCTCCTTCTCTGAGCAATATGGGAGCTAAAGTAACTACTATGCTGTTCCCTCCTTTGTGCTCAAATTTGACAGATAACCTGTTTCTTGTCTGGGATGCTGCCAGGAAGGTTGATTCCAGCAGATGAGAATTACTGACTTAAAGGCATGATATCCTACTAACTTTACTTCCAGGTGTGAGGCCTACATGAGAGCAGCTTCACCAGGGAGGATGCTATGCTTATCTTTATTCCTCCAAACAGCAGCCAGCTAGCTCTAAAAGTGATTGCATGTCAGCAGACAGGCTACTGTTTCCTCATAAAAAGTGTAAGAACCATGTTTACTTAACGTTTGGAAAGAATGGAACTGTTTAAAAATCTGGAGGTTGGCTGGGCCTTATGGGGCTACATGCTGCACATTGATGGGCCTGTTAGGAAGGACGACCAGAGGCCACGCACCATCCTGCAAACTCTCCCAAAAGCTGAAAGATTGCTACAGGTAAGGGACACATAATCGAGGCAAAACTAAATATGCCTCTGGCAGGCTATGCCTACATAATTTATTAATGTTCTATAAGAGAGTAAATGTTTAACAAAGTGTTTCTGTGGGGCTGATAGGGATAAATTTACTGATTCTGACCCCTTTCACCAAGCTCCTGAGTTACGGGGAGTAAACGGAGAGCCGAGCAAATCTGTAAGGTATGGAGATGCTCTGGTGAGACATGAACACATCCCCGGGGCAAGACGCTGAGTAGAATGTTTCTCACACACTTAGTGACACACACAGCCATGTGCATAAATGCTACCAACGGCTGTGTCATGCTTCCATTAGCTACCCTATTATGGTGGCACAGATGGAGGTAAGGGGGGAGTATAGACGGCTTGAACACTCCTGCTGGTTGGTTCCCATGTGAGTGTTGAGCCTAATTGGCCTCCCTTGATTCACTGCTAGAGTGAACAACTGGTCTGCCCCAGCCAGCAGGAGATACTCAAAAAATTCTGTTTTCATTTTCAAATTGTAAATCCCTTCTTTTCAAAGTTTCATAATATACAGTGTGCATATTTCCAGGTTCACAGGTTTCTTAGTGCAGTGTGTATAGATGTACGTACAATGTTTGGAAGTGTGGTTTGAGCTGTGTTTCTGTGTGTTGGTGATTGGGTCTCTTGGGGTTAGGGGATGGGTCTAGGGGAAAGAACCAGAGAGCTGAAAGGAACTTGGTATACCAGTTGGGTACTTACAGAAAAAAAAAATGGCTCCTCAGGATCTATTAAAATTAGTTTCATGGAATATGACTGGCATGTCCAACCCCATCAAGAAGCAAAAGGTCCTAGCTAAACTGAAAGACATGGGTTATGATGTAGCCTTCATACAGGAAACCCACTTAGAAACATAGAATTTGACGGTAAATAAGGACCGCTTGGCCCACCTAGTCTGCCCATTTTCCTACCTAACAGATAAGCTGCAGATCCTAGTTAACCAACAGCTTACTTCCTCCTACCCCCCCCCACTAGGACTGCCTTATGTCTGTCCCATGCATTCTTGAATTTCCCCACTGTTCTTGACTCCACAACCTCCTCAGGAAGGATGTTCCATGCATCCACAACCCTCTCTGTGAAAAAATACTTCCTCACATTACCTCTGAGCCATCCCCCCTCTATCTTCAAATTGTGCCCCCTTGTTCTTGCACATCTCTTTTTCTGAAAGATGCTACCCTCTTGGATTTTGTTGGTTCCCTTGAGGTACTTGAAAGTTTCTATCATGTCCCCTCTCTCCCTTCTTTCCTCAAGGGTATACATATTAAGCTCCTTTAGTCTTTCTTCATATGTCTTCTGGTGCAGACCCTGCACCATTTTGGTTGCCCTCCTCTGGACAGCCTCCACTCTGTCTATGTCTTTGCGGACATGGGGTCTCCAGAACTGCACACAGTACTCCAGATGGGGTCTCACCAACTGTCTGTACAGAGGGACAACAACTTCCTGTTTTCTACTACTGATGCCTCTTCCTATGCATCCCAGTATCCCCCCAGCCTTCCTTACTGCCTTCTCACATTGCTTGCCCACCTTTAGGTCATCTGATATAATTACCCCCAGGTCCCTTTCCATTTTTACTGTTGTCAGTATCTCACCCCCCATTGTGTACTCTTCCCCTTGGTTTTTGTTTCCCATGTGCATTACCTTGCACTTCTTTGCATTGAATCTGAGCTGCCATACATTTGACCATTCCTCCAACCTTGCCAAGTCCCTTCTCATCCTTTCCACTCCATCTTATGTATCAACCCTGTTGCAGATCTTTGTGTTGTCTGCAAAGAGACATACTTAGGACCTGCTGAGGCTGCTAAATTGACGTGCATATGGGTGGGAGAAGTCTACTACAGCTGTGCAACAACTAAAACAAAAGGATCTTCCACCCCTCTTACAGTTTAGAACAAAGTCTATTATTAAAGATCCAGAAGGTCGGTATGTCCTAGTAGATGGGACGTACCAAGGTGAGCCCTTACAGTTAGGCACGCTTTATGCTCCAAATGCCACAGACTTTACTTTCCTTACAACAGTATTGAATCATCAAACCCATGCTCATTCCCATATTATGGTGGGGAAGACCTTAACTTGGCCTTCTCAACCCACACAGATAGAAAGTGCCCTAGAACAAGGATGGAAACAATACAAGCAATCAGGTGGCTAGCCTCTGTCAACAAATAGGATTGCAAGACATTTGGAGGGTGTTGCATCCAGGAGAGTCAGAATTCACTTTCTTCTCTGCCCCTTTGTTGTCAAGGCACAGGTCAGGAAACATAGGAAAACCAGGAGCAGTTTCAAAATTTGTAAATAACGTTTTAACAGCAAAATAAAAATTGTTTAGTATAACTATTTACAATGGCAGTACAAACATAGAAAACAAAGTCCTTCTGAGTTGTGTCTTCTCAATTTCAGATCTCAGTTTATCTTCCTCTCTCTTGCAAAACTGCTGATTTTTTATAACAAGTCTTTGCAGGGAGCTCATTAAGCAGACACTGTTTTTTCACAGAATGTTCTTGTCAGTTTCCAGTGCAGAAGCAGGCAAAAAGAACATAGTGACCCAGAACTGACCTCTTGCTCACAGCACTGCAAAAGGCTTAAAAATCTCAGCATCTCAGGTTAACCTATCGAGTTCCAAATAGCTTTTTGCAATCATTTCAACAGTATAACTATGTACAGTTTTTCAGCATCAATGACATTTCCACATAAAGATTCACATATATTTTATACCAGCAGACAGGCGAGGGGGATGAAAAGACAGAACAGCAATGGAAGGCAGAGAGATAGCGAGAGGGGGAGAACTGTAAAACCGTTGGAGTGATTAGTTCCTAGGTCTCACAAGAAAATTTGGTTGTGTAACCAGACAGAGAAGAGACAGAAAAGGAGAGGATAGAAAAGGCCCTTGCATTTAAACTCTCTCTGCATAACAAATAGGACAGGGCCTTATTCAACCCTGTCACATATCCAACTCTTTAAGAGGGAACCTGTCTTAAAAAACAGGCTTCCACAACTTTCCATTAATTCTTGTCAAACAGTAGTTTATAACCTTTACAGTTCAGTGCATATGCAGTATAGCAAACAATGAAATTTAAACTCTCACATTTTTTTCAACCTTTGAAATTCTCCATTCTTGATCCATATCTTGACAGAAAATCAGCATTGACATTTTCTTTCCCAGATTTGTGCATCACTTGAAATTTAAATGGCTGTAGTGCCAGGTAGTACTGTGTGATTCAAGCATTTTTATCCTTCATTTGGTTAAGCCAACAGAGAGGTTTGTGATCTGTTACAAGTACAAAGTCAGCTCCTAATAAGTAAATACTTGAGGGATTCCATGGCCCACTTTTCCACTAGGCATTCCTTTTCAAAGGTTGCATAACTTTTCTCTCTGTCATGCAATTTCTTACTTGTGTATAGAATAGGATGTTCTTTTCCATCTATATGCTGACTCAAGACTGCACCTAGGCCTACCTCTGATGCATCAGTCTGTAGCAAAAATTGTTTCTCCATGTATGGGCTTCTTAAAATGGGCTGAACATAATGCAGCCTTAATGACTCAAAAAGCTTCGTCATACTCTGGGGTCCATTTCACATTATTTGGGAATAATTTCTTTGTGTGTTCAGTGAGGGGAGTAGCTAACTCAGCAAAGCTGGGAACAAAAATTCCGATAATAACCAGCCAGCCCTAAAAACTACCTGACATGGTTCTTGGTTTTGGGGACAGGGCTGTTAGCTACAGCTTCTATCTTGGAAACCTCTGGCTTGACGTCTCCATTTCCAAAAACATAGCCCAAATATCTGGGTTCCTGCATGCCCAATGCACACTTGGTAGGATTAATTGTCAGACCTGCATTTTTTATTTATTTCATTTGTTTGGAAAAAACCTTTGAGCAACATGCTCTTTTCCAAAGGTTCCACATCAAGGAAACAACAAACATACAAGGTACACAGCCTGTACAATGACAGTAACAGGACTCACACAAGATAATACAAAAATGCCAGGTGTTTACAATGTAAAAATTTAATACAGGAGAATAATAGTCTGAGAACTGATGAACAGCCAGCTACAGACATCCACTGGAAGACAAGTGTACAGGGAGCACAGTGCAGAAAGGGGGCAGCTGCCTGGAGGTCAGACTTAGTCAAAGGACAAAGTGTGGGGGAGGGAGGTGCTGACCAAGTTAGTGGAGAGTAGGTAGAAGTTATGGGAACTGGTGACAGGGAGAAGGGGATGAAAGATTGCAGCAAGTAGGACCATGTGGAAAAGGGAGAAGAAAAGGACAGGAGAGATTGCAAGGATTATATTGGTGGCCCTTATCATCCAGAACCACAGTGTAAGAACACATTAAATTGGGACAGGGGAGAGCCTAAATTCTTCTCTTTTTGATTGAATAACTGCTCATAGGTGTTCCAGGTGACTTTTCCAGTCTGGACTATACACCACGGCATCATTTAGGTACACAGCACAATAACCAGTGTGAGGGGATAAAATTACATCCATGTACTGCTGGAATGTAGTGGGTGCACCATGTACTGTAAGCCAAATGGCATGGTGGTGAACTGACAGAATACTATAGGAGTGGCAAATGCAGTTTTGTCTCTGGATTCTTTAGCTAGAGGGATTTGCCAGTAACCCTTGGTGAGAGCGAGGGTACTGATATACTTGGCACTCCCCAGTCTGTCCACCAAATCATCTATTCTGGGCATAGCATAACTGTCAAATTCTGACACCTGATTAAGTTTCCTAAAATCAAGGCAGATTTTCACCCCTCATCTTTTCTATTTACAATGACCAAGCACTTCTCGACTCTTCTATGATAGCCAGTTCTTTCATTTTTTGTATTTCCTTAACCATGTCTTAACAGCTCTGGTAATCTGTATGTCTTTTGTCTAATAGGGTGAGCATTCCTTCTTACTATTACATGCTCAATCCCTTTTGCTCAGCCTAGTACTGTGGTAAAAGTACTGTTAAACGTCTTTAGTAAGTTACGAATTTCTGCACTTTATTTGGAGGTTAAAGAAACATTCACCTTTACAGCATCAGCAGTTACCGTTTGTTTCAGTCTGTCATAAGCTACATCAATATCTTCTTTATCAGTTTCTGGTAAAAGTAGCTTTTGGTGTTTTTTCAACCCATTTCGTGAGGAGGTTATCATGGTATATTTTAGTAGGATTTTTCCTATCAGGAGTCTCAATCTCGTAGTTAACGGTGCCAGTATGTCTAAGCACTTTATAAGGTCCTTGCCACTTCATCAACAGTTTATTTTCTGTAGTGGGTAAACGCAGCAGGACCTTTTCACCTGGCTCAAAACCTTTTTCTTTTACCCCATTGTCATAATACACCTTTTGCTAGTTTCGGGCCTCTTCCTGATTACTATGGGAGACTTCAACATATTTTGCCAGCTTCTTTTTCAGGGCACACATAAAAGATGTAATAAATTGTTTCTGATATGGGTTATCTTCCCATGTTTCTTTTATTGCATCTAGTGGCCCTCTAGGTAGTCTACCATACAGCATTTCAAATGGTGAAAAACCTGTTGATGCCTGTAGCACTTCTGTGTAAGCAAAAAGCAGGCAATATAAGTATTGGTCCCAGTCTTTCTCTTCCCCTTTTACAAACCTTTTTAACATGTGTTTTAGGGTTTGATTAAAACACTCAACAAGACCATCTGTCTGAGGGTGATAAGGGGAAGTTCTTATAGCAGTGATACTTAGTAGTCGGTACAGCTCCTTCAGTAATGCTGCACAAAAATTACTACCCTGATCAATAATAATTTCTTTAGGTATGCCCACTCTGCTGAAAATTTTGGCAAGCTCTGCTGCCACTTTTGGGGCTGTGACAGTATGCATTGGAACTGCTTCTGGGTATCGAGTAGCATGGTCACATACTACCAAAATGAATCAACTACCCTTTTTACTTTTGTCTAATGGGCCAACCACATCCATTGTAATTCTCTGAAAAGGCACATCTATCAAGGGTAGGGGCACCAGGGAACCTTGTCTTTTTTAGTCACTGAGGTTACTTTCTGACACTCAGCATAAGAACTGTAATAGGTAGCAACATTTTCACCAATTCCAGGCCAGTAAAATCTGTACAGCAATCTGGCAAGGGTGCAATCCCTCCCTGTGTGACCAGCCATAGGACTATGATGTGCTATCTGTAACAACTCAGATCTATACTTTTGTGGTATAACCAATTGTTCTATCTGGCCCTGTGTCTAAGATTTAACCCAAACTCTGTACAATAGCCCATTACATATTTTTAAACATTGGTTCACCCTGTTTTGATTTCACCCCAGCTGTTTAAAATAGCCCTGGAGAGAACATTGTTAGCTTGTTCTGAAAGAAAATCACAATCAGTGATCAGCTTAGTTTCAGCATTTTCATATGTTAACCTTTATGTCCATCAGTCTTGTTGCCACTCTTTCTTCAGGCATTGTCTTTATTTCCTGGATTTCTGGATCTTGGAGCTGTGCACAAACAAGACTGAATCAAAATCAGAGAATGGAAAAGAGTCCCCACTATCTGAGATTTTCTTTGCCTGAGCTCTTGTCATTACAGCTGCTGAAACATCAGGATTTACTCCTCCTTGGTTAACTCAGTAAATCCTGGGAATTAGAAGGGGAAGGGATCAGATCCATTTCAGTGCAGTAGCTGCTCCTTGCTGCTTTTAAATTGCTTCTTGTTGATTTCACTTGGTAGCAGGTTATTTTTTTATACTACTTGTAAGGGGCTAGCAGGGCATTGTTTTGGGGCAGCTGGAATTTTTAAACCTATTTTGGTGTGCTGTAAATCAGCTGATTTGTCTTGTTGTTTAACTTGGTAGCAGGCTGAGGTTTTTTTACTTCTCAAAAGGGGCTAGCAGGGAACTGTTTGGGAGCTGTTGAAACTTTGAAACCTATTTTGGAATTCTTTATGTAGGGCTGTCACTTATTTAAATTGGAGGCCTGTTTCTTCTGATTTCAAACCGATTTTGGTGTGCTTTTATTGGGGCTGTTCTGGTTGGGCTGTTTCTTTGAATTGGAAACCTATATCTTCTAATTTCAAGCCTAGTTTGGTATGTTGTTGGTGAGGCTGTTTGAATTGGAGACCTGTTTCTTCTGGTATCAAACCTATTTTTTGTGCTTTTAGTGGTGTTGTGGTTGTTTTTTGCTGTTTTCACTAGCTGAAAAGTTTAGTGCATAGTGGGGGAAGGGTGCTAATTGTCTGGCCAGGGGCCTCAGCTACCTGACTGTTTCTAGAAGGCACCAGCTGGTCCCATCCTCCTGCCCCTCACCCCACCCACCCCAGGTACATCATTTCCTTTATACCGTGGTTTCTGACATTACTTCTCAAAAGGGCAAAGGACATGCACCTGTCACAGCAGAAGCAGATGTCCAGGAAAGGAACATCAGTGAGTGAAGACGTGACTGCTATCTCCATGGAAGGGAAATAACTGCGACACAAAGAGCTTTCATTGTTACCTGTTTACACTGTGTAAAGGAGGGGTAGGAGTTAGAATGAGGTTATGCAATAGTTGCTTTCAGTTGCTTTTTGAGTGTGGACAGAAGGGATAGGGACTTAAAAGGCAGCTGGTCAATCTGTCTAAAGTGTACGACAAGGGGGGTAAGGGAAACTGAGAAAAGAAGAAGAATGTTTTGCAATGGGAGAGCGGAGACTTGGGGGAGTGTTGGGTATCCTTCATCTGGAAGGATGGGAGTCGCTGGTGGGCAATGAGAGCAATGGGTAGGGTGGTAGGCTGCAAAAACTGCAGTGTGGCAATCTTTCTAAAAATTGTGTGGAGGGTGAGGGATGTTTAGTATGCAATCAAACAGAGAAACTTAAACAGGAGCTTGAGGGTCTGCAGGAGGAGCTAAGACAGGCAAGGCAGACTGGAGGAGGTTATAGCCCAACACTGGAGCGAGGGAGGAGGGGGGATGAAGAGGGAAGGCTATTTGGGCCAACAGGGGGAGGAGAGGGTCAGAAGAAGGGAAGCAGAGACAGGGAGGCCCAGGCCAAGAAGAACGGCATCAGGGGAATCCATGTCAAGGGAAATAAGACAACAGGAAGGAGGAGAAAGGGACTGGTATGGGGGGAGGAGGAGGAGCAGTGGCAACAGTAATGGAGTCAAAGAGAGGAAGCGGGCATTGGAGAAAGGTCTTCAGAAAATCATTTTGCAGTACTAGAGGGAAAGGAGGAGGAGGGAGGTGAAGAAATTGGAGGAGTAACTGATAGAAGTTCGGATGAAACTGGAGTGGGGGAAGTTCTGCTGGGGGAATTGCAATGGGGCAGAAGGGGCAACTACTGTGCAGAAGGAAGAGAAGGAGCTGGGAGCAAGAGGTGGAGAGGAAGGGAAGCAATCAGTTAGTAAGAGGGGTGGAATCCTAGTGCTGGGGGACTCAATACTAAGAGGAGTCAGGTTGGGTGGCACAGAGGAGAGGCATAGTTATATATGGGCGGAGGCCATGCCAGGAATGACAGCGGAAAGGGTGGGCCAATCTGTTGTAAAATATGCTAGAAGGGGTAGGGAGAAGCCTTATTTAATTATACATTTGGGGACGAACGACCTGGCTGACAGGACAGTAGATATAGTCCAGAAGAGGTTTGAGGAACTAGGACAATTATGTAAGGGGGCAGGAAGATCAGTAACTTTCTCAGAGATACTTCCAGTGCCCAGGGCAAGCAAAGCAAGAAAGCTGAGAATAAAGGATTTTAATGAATGGCTAAAAACCTGGTGTCATACTAAAGGGTATGGGATGGTGGGGGGGTGGGAAAGAACCTGGTAGGACAGTAGTCTCTATGCCAAGGATAGACTACACTTGAATGAGGAAGGAAATAAAGTGTTAAAACAGAGGATGGTGGAGTACATAGAGGAAGTTGGGAAATTAAACTAGGAGCAGAGGGGTGGCAAGTGGGCAAGGGACACGCAGAGACCACAGGTTGGAAAACCATATGAGCTTACCCCCACAACAGTGACAAAGGACAAGTACTATTGGCGATGCTAGTAAAGGATGGCAGAAGGGGAAGGGGTGGAATGTGGTCACCCTAAATGCTAGGAGCCTTGGGACGAAAACTGCAGAGCTACAAACTCTCATGGTGGAGAGGGAGGGAGGTGGACATTGCAGACATCATCGAAACACGGGCCACCCAGTAAACTGACAGGATATTTCATAGGGATAGAGTGGTTGGGAAAGGAGGGGGTGGCACTATATGTGAGGGAAGGACTGAAGTGTGTACAGGAGGAAGGCAGTACAGAGTCACTATGGATGCAAATCCAGGATTCCAAGAATAGGACTCTCAGTATGGGAATGGTGTACAGACCACCCTCTCAAACAGAAGAGTTAGACAGGGAACTAGTGGGACAGATCAGGAGGACCTGTGAGAAGGGTACTGTGGTGATTGTGGGGGACTTTAACATGCCAGGAGTGGATTGGAGTACACCAAGAACCAGGAATAGAAGGTACTGCTGGATGCCTTCTAGGACAGCTTCCTGATGCAAATGGTCAGCGAACCAACCAGGTTAGGGAATACCCTTGACCTTGTGCTGGCAAATGAGAAGTTTGTGAGGGAACTTAGGGTGGAAGAACCACTGGTGGTGAGTGACCACCACTCAGTATAGTTCAAACTGGATATGGGTAAGGAAGGAATGGAATCCAACACAAGGGTGCTGGACTTCAGAAGGACCAAATTCAGGAAGATGGGGGAAGTGGAAAAAGGGTACGTGGTCAGAATTTAACCTAGTATATGCACTAACCAGAGGTGGGAGCTCATAAAGCTGGGGATAGTGGAGGCAACTAGAACCTGCAGTAAGGTCCAGAGCAAGAAGACTATGGCAAAGAAACCTAGCTGAGTGAGTGAGTAAGGAGGTCATGGAAAATGTAAGGAGATAAAGAGCTGCCTTTAGGAGGTACAAAAAAACTAGGAGGAGGGGGAAGGATGGGGAGGACAGGGAGGAGTACCTGAAGGAATCGAAGGAGGTGACAAGGGCAGTAAGGGCAGCCAAGGCATCTACGGAGCTCAGACTGGTGCAGGGCATTAAGAACAGGGAGAAGGACTTCTTCAGGTACATCAGTTAGAAAAGGAACTGTAACAACCATATAGTAAGGATTAGAAAGGAGCGGAGTTGGGTGGAAGCAGGGGTGATAAGGTAAAAGCACTAAACAATTACTTCTGCTCGGTATTTACTAAGGAGAAGGGAGGGTAATACCCAAGTGGCAGGGAAGGAAAAAACAGAGGAGGAGGGGGGTGATGGATGGGGAAATCACAGAAGGCAGGGTTCTGGAGGGTTTGAGGGCACTGAGAGTGGACAAGGCACCAGCCCCAGATGGCATCCACCCCAGGCTACTGAAGGAGCTAGCAGAGGTCCTAGTGGGACCTTTGACAGACCTATTTAATGCCTCACTACACTCAGGGTGTATACCTCAGGATTGGAGGATGGCTCATGTGATGCCCCTCCACAAGAACGGACCCAAGGATGAACCGGGGAACTACAGACCGGTGAGCCTCACATCCCTCATGGATAGGCCGATGGAGACTATCTGGAAGGAGAGGCTGGTGGACCTCCTGGAGGCCAAAGGACTACAGAACAGGAGACAGCTTTGCTTCAAAAGTGGCAGATCTAGGGTTGCCACCTATGAATCGGGCCAATACCTGACTGATAAGCTCCACCCCGACCCACTTCTAGCCCAGCCCATTTATCACTGGCCACACCCCTTTTTGTGTTCGTGTCACATGGCCCATCAAATTTCAGGCAGTCACCTATACTGATGTTGGGGTGGTTTTGAAAAACAATGCCTAACTGGTCTCTTACTGAGGTGGGTCACTTCAAATTAATATAATCTTAATGATTTTAAGAACACACATGCACACACACAGAGATAATGAAAATGTGCAAACTTTATTATTACAAGCAATCAAAACTGTGCTAAACAAGCCAACTGCATTAGGTAAAACCACAAGTAGTGATGCAAGACTTTGACAAATTGCAATATTACAATACAAAAAAGAAAACTAACTGCATTAATTAAAAAAATAATTTTATATATACTATACGTGCAAAAAACACAAGCACAGTGCACACCGACAATGACAATGTAAAACCGTTCTTTACTAAATAGCAATTTATATATATATATATATATATATATATCTAAAAAGAACACAAGCACACACTTTCTGTATTACATGTATAACAGGTCAAGGAAATACAGTATACATTAATTAAAGAATTTATTACACTGTACAATTCTATATTGACGTGATTCATTGACATCACTAGTAGTAGCATCATCTCTCATCTATCATTTCCAGTCAGGATTGGAAGGATCACACTTTATATTTAAAGGTATACTTTTCATTTGACTTTGCAGCCTCAAGAAGTTTGTTTTAACAAAGGCATGAAATTGGGAGCATGTGAAGGTATCATTTAATTTAACCTGTAATTCAACTTTTACCGAGGGCACCAGCATTCTGTTTCTTTGATCAGTCCGTGCATTACCCATGAGTCAAAACACATTCTCCACAAAGCTATTATTGGCATGGATGGACAAAACAAACTGAACAGCTTTGTACAGTGTCCTGCACTCAGGTACTGTACTAAAAAAGGCCACCCATCAGTCACTGATAGATTTCTCTGTCATTTCCATTACAAAAGGCAATGCTGCAGTGAGTGTAGAGTAATCTGAATACAGTGCATTCATGTCCAGTTCTTTTTGCAGCTTCATTGTCCCTACAGATTTACACATTTCATCCCAGGAAACTGGGTGTTGCAAAGAGAATAGCTGCATTGCCTTGAAGGGGCTATTGTCAAAATCAAACAATTTATTCAGTTAGGTGAGTTCTCGGACACAGATCCCACAACCATCTTTTGAGACTCTTTCCCTAACAGCTGAAGGAAAGTCCTTTATACCGGATGACACTTTGAAACCAAAGAACATGTCATTCAGCCTTTTATGAAGTTCATTGCGCAGATTATGCATGACACAATAGACCTCTGGAGCAGTCACACTATTGCCCTCAAGCTTGGCAATGGACTTATAGAACAGCTAGAGAATATAATGCATAAAATGCAGGTAGCACTCCGCCTTTGAAACAGCATGATTGTCACTGCAGCCATCTTCATCCGCCTCAACAAATTTCCATATCAGGGGTGACACTGATCTGGTCATTGACCTATAAAATAACTTTTTATAACTAACCAACATTCGACAAGCCTTGCCACAGCAGGAAGGAATGATAGCCACCTGGTGATTACATGCTGAAGAATCTCCTTCCAGTCCTGGTCAATGAAAGCGAACATCTCTTTCAGCTGTGCAACTTTCTTGGTAGATGATGAAAATTCACTATAGATTTTTAACACTAAAGTTTCTACATCAAACCCTGCAAGGGCCTTGCTCACATTCCTTGCACAGTTAAGTAGCACATGGCATAAGCAGTTGGAGATGATGTGTGGCACTTTCGTTTTAAACTGCTTAAACACTAAGCAGTGCTTGCCTTAATTAACAGAGGCATTGTCTGCAGCGTAACTAGACAGATTTTGCAGTAGCAATCCTTTCTGATGAAGACAGTCCTTAATTTGAGTAAATATGGCTGCAGAAGTCTCGTTGTGGTCCTCATAGAAGTCCAGGAGTTTCTGCTGAATTCCATGCTTTTTGTGAAAGTACTGAATGACCACAGGAAACAATTTCTTGTTGTCCTTATTAGAGGTGTCTGAAGCAACAGAAAAATAGGATGTGCCCAGGTCATGTAAAAGGAGTTCCTCCGAATATGGTGCCAACACATTGGTGACCATGCACTCTGCTTTGGTCTTCTCGCAACTCAATTTGGATGAAATAGCAGAGTCTGAATATATGGTTTGTGCCAGCTTGCTTCCACAGTCCATGGATAAATAGGAGTGGTTGGCTTCACTCTGTGGTACACTGATGTCACCTCTGTCACAGTAATATTCAAGCTCTCACTTGTGGTCCGTGCTGCATAAACTTGGTCATAAACAAGTTCTCCTTCTGTGTCTGCAAACTTTGCTGGTGCTTCTCTGATTTCTGAGGAGTCTTCAAGGCCTTTTCACCAACCCATTTCAGTGTGAAGACAGTGCTGCAGGATGCACATTTTGCCACTCCCTCTGAGCCTGGTACTGACGGCACCCATGAATAGTTCTTCTCCCAGGCTTTATTATAATTGCAGAACCCTTTTGCCTTCTTTGCCGGGTTCCCACTGGTGGCACTGCTTTGTGGCTCTGAAGCCCATGCTCTCTTTCCAAAAGTATTCATCTTCGGTGTCACCATACGTGGCACTGTCGCTTGCGTTACACAGATGTGTGATGGCAAGTTAACTAAAAATACAAACAAAAACAAACTTTAATTGCCATCCTGTGTAAGGGCAATGTGATAACAGCTCAACAACAAATCAGTGCCTATGGGGAAGGACCTTGCCGTGGTGGCACTGCATTCCACTAACACTCCCCTAGCCCCCTAAGCCCTGTAAGGGCAATGTGACAACAGCTCAACAGCAAATCAGTGCCCACAGGGGAGGACCTTGCTGTGGTGGCACTGCTTTCCACCAACGCTCCCCTAGCAATATATGGTGTGTTGAGGTAATGTATATTGATTTTTTGCCTGGCCTGAACCTGTTTACTGGTTACAAACTGCAATTTTTCTTATTTTAATACAGGCTCTACTTTGATCATTAGTGCTGCTGCATCAAGCTACAGTGGGTATGTGGATTGTAGCATGATGGAGCAGTACTCAGAGATATATGTGTATCATTCTGGAAAAGGTGTTTGAATACCTTTTGCAGACTGAAACAAATCTGTCTTACTACTTCTTATTGCTATTTTGCATCATACTACATGCAAGTGTTCAAACACCTGAGTGCTTGCATATGTGGTACAAGATGGCAATGCCAATAGGGTATTGCATGTATATTCAGATTCTATCCACTCATATCTGTGATTTGGTTTTTTTTTGTGAAACTTCCATACTTGCTTTGAGAATGTTTACATCAGCATCAATAGAAAAAGTCCACACACAAAGACAGCTCAGCCTCCACCACACCATCACTACAAATAACAAAAGTCCAACAATGTACATGTACGTCACTACCATGCAATGTCTGTTAGTGGGTATATGATGCCCCATGAGCAAGGCCCCTGGAATTCTGCGATTCTGTGGTTGAGGAATTTTCCGCAGAATTTGCATCATGCCACAGAATTCACTGTTTTTGGTGAATTTTTATTCAAATGTACTGTTTTTCCATACTGCCAGGCTTTCTTTCCCATCTTGTTTATCCTGATACCCTCCTCTACGCTCGGCATATGATGTCATTGATGACATCACATTACATTTAACCAATGGCAAAAATGCATTCTGCCAGAGAAATGAATAAATCATGCCACAGAAATCAGAAAAAGCTGCTGCAGAAACCAAGGAGCCCTGCCACAGAAATTAGAAAGTTCTGCCGAAGAGCACTAGGGGCCCTGCCCATGAGCATCTCACAGTATACAGTACTCCAGGCGGTGCCAGGCAAGTTGTTGCAAAACATTAACTGCTGCCAACAAAGAACAACCCATACCACTTTTTTTGTTATATTAATAAACTAATTTTGTGGTCTTTGTAACTACCCTGAATCCCTCTCTGCTTAGCAGTAGCTTCTCTCTGTTTTCATACTGCCTGAACATTCCATGAGATCAGAAACACCCATTCCAGGTCATTCAGATGAATAGCATGGAATATCAGTTACTGGTGTCATAGATTGTATAAGAAATATGAAAATCAAGAGTAGCTGATAGAGAGTGGAACTCTATGTAGGTCTAATGGCACGCCAAAGCTAGACTATTCATTTATAACAACATCAGCCAAGCATATCAGAATACATAACTGGCATGACATGAAAGATGGAATGGCAGTTAACTATGTGAAAATAACTTCCTGTCTCCTTCAAGGGACTTGCACATCCACACACAGTAACAGTATGCAAGTGGGGGATGGTATGATTCAAACCCAGGTCTCCAGTTTTGCAACTCAGTGTCCTTAACCACCACACTATATAAAGCACTGTGGACATGAAAGAAATGCATTACATTTTCCAATAAGTGTAATAACTGTACTATAATTACCGGTTTCCCTTTTTCCCTTAGGAAACCATAGTAATTTGCCGTAATGAAGGAGTGTTCATTACGGCAAACACGTCTGCAATTTTTCCTCACTGTGCGCATGCGCGCTGCCATGATAACGCGGCCTGCTCGGGGAACCGCTATGGGACACTGCAAACCGCCACCCTGACTAGGCGGTAAGTACATAAAAAAAAAAATCTGCCTCAGTCAGTGCTGTGAACAAAATAATAATAATAAAAAAACTTAAAATCAAACTGCTGACTACGGCAATGTACTTCACCCTCCGCAAACCTGGCTGCACAGCTAGATTTTATTTTATACAATTGCTGAGGCAAAAAAAGGGAAACCCAGCAATTATATAAAATAAAATATGGGTCTGGGTGTGAAACTCTAATTTACACACACCCTCGGGGTTAGATGCTTCACATAAACCCCTCGAGCTTCGCTCTTGGGGTTTATGTAGCATCAAACTCCCCCGGTGTGTGTAAATTCAAGCACACACCCAGAAATCCATACTTTATCCTATATATAATTAAACATTGCAGCACAGCGTTCATTTAATGTGGTATGTGCATCAAGGAGATCACATCATGGCATGATCTCACACAGACATGGTTTTTAAATGCAACGAGGACAAAAAAATAGCCATGCTATGATTATGATTACCATAAAATGACACAATAAATCAGACTGTCAGCCAAGCATAATATCTGACAACTATTATTGCTGCTGCTAAGGCTGTGTTGACTCGCACATAACAAACATTAAATAATAAAATCCGACTGTCAGCCCACTGAGCCTAACATAATACCTGTGTTATTTAACTTGCTGACTACTTAATCACACGCACATGATGTAATAACACAATTAGTATCATAATAGCAAACATCAAATAATAAAATCTGACTGTCAGCCCACTGAGCTTAACATAATACCTTTTTACAACTATGTTGCTGCTAAGCAAGGCTACTAAATCATTCAGACACACATAGGAAAGGATTATGTGACATAAAAAAATCAAGTTATAATAAAATCAGACTGTCAGCCCACTGATCCTAACGTAATACCTGTGTTATTTAACTTGCTGACTACTTAATCACACGCACATGACGTAATAACATACTGTAGTTAGTATCATAACAGCAAACATTAAATAATAAAATCCGACTGTCAGCCCACTGAGCCTAACATAATACCTTTTTACAACTTTGTTGCTGCTAAGCAAGGTTACTAAATCATTCAGACCCACATAGGAAAGGATTATGTGACATAAAAAAAATCAAGTTATAATAAAATCAGACTGTCAGCATATAGCAGAAGAAAGAATTCCTTTTTACAAGTTAATTTGCAACTCTTTCGCTTGCTTGATGCCAAGTAAGGCTGCCTGACCTATGTTGCTGTTTCTAACCTGAGTGACTTCATCTGTCATCAGCCAACATAAAAAATAACTTTAATACTAAATAAGAATGTCAGCTTTAGCCTACATTTTACACTTGCTGGTCTCTGGCTGTGAGGGGCAGTTGCTGTGCTGATGGTGACAGTAGGTCAAGGACAGGAGTCAGATGATTCCCTTTTGCGCTGCCTCTGGCTAAAGCTAGCTGTCAGATTGCGGCCAGTGGAGATTTTCTCCAAATCAGACCGACCTCCTGGTTCCCTGCTTGAGTAGGGTATCTCTCTCCACTCTGTCTCTGCTGGTGGTCTTCTGATCCCCAATGTCTTCCTGCTGTGTCTTTTCAAGTTCTCTGTCTCACTCTCATCTCGATCGGTCGCCCATGACTCTCTCCACTCCAACGCTGTGCCCTACCTAGCTGGCATGGGGTCAATTATAGGGCAATGCCCTTTTTGATCTTAACTGTTAAATTATCCCACTGTAACACATTACAAAATAAGCAGAATGATTGTTCCACCTAAATGACCAATCGCTAGTCACTAGTGCACCAGTAAGCACGTGCTTGCTATGCCTACAGCTGATTGATCACTAAACAGTCTCCAGCAAATGTAGCTCATGATTGGCTGCTTCCTCAAGCCTTCCAGTGTCGTTTTGTGTTCAGCTCCAACTCTGAGCTCAGTTTACTACTGGGCTGGCTGACTCCCTGCAGATGCAATGGGGAGATATGGAGTTGGAGAGGGAGAGAGCGTGGAGTCTGGAGACTGAGACGAGTACTGACAGAGACGGGCCACACCAAGTCATCAGAAAACAAAGGCTAGGAACCAGCAAGCATGTATTTTAATTTAAACAAGGCACTACCGCTGAATGAAATTAAGAACTTGAGCCTTGACTTGAGGTGAGCTGGCTGGTCTCGGTTAACTTGTGCAGAGCAGCAACAACTCCAGTGCCGCATCCATTTCATGTGGCATAGGCTTTTATTTTAAATTGTATGTAATGTGTGCACTAAACTTTTGTTAAATAGGTTACTTGAGTACCGGGTGGGGGGCTTCTCTTTCTGTTTTTCCACTACTTGGTGGTTTTACTCAGTTGATGCGGCAGTCGGGTGGTCTGCAAGTAAAAAAAAACAAAAAACGCCCGCTCCTGCCACATGGTCCACCCAGCTGCATTATCAGACTGAGGAAGAAAACTGGGTAACCAGAGTAGACCCCTTAATTTTCAGATGATCCGGAAAAATACCGGATAGGTAGTAACCCTAGGCAGATCCTGCCAAACCAACCTGGTGGATTTCTATGACTGGGTAACTAGGCAATTGGACGGGGGCCATGCAGTGGATGTCCTGTACCTGGACTTCAGCAAGACATTGGACTCAATGCCACATGGGAGGCTGGGAAGTAAATTAGAAGGCACAGAGGTGGGTGCAAAGCTGGTGAGATGGGTAGTGAACTGGCTTCAGGGAAGGCAACAGAGGGTGGTGGTGGTGGGTGGGGAGCTCTCATCCCCATGGGTAGCGATGAGCAGTGTTCTGCAGGGCTCAGTGTTGGGACCAGTGTTGTTTGGGATATTCATTGCAGACATATTACTGGGCATCAAGAGCAAGACCAGTCTGTTTGCTGACGACACTAAGACGAGAAGCGGTGGTGGACGACCTAGGAGGATGGCATGGGTTGCAGGATGATCTGGCAAAGCTGGAAACCTGCTTGGACACCTGGCAACCGGGGTTCAATGCCAAAAAGTGCAAGGTGCTGCATTTTGGGGTGAAAAACCCAAGGAGGAGTTACCAGCTGGGAGGAGTGCAGCTAGCCAAGATAGAGGAGGAGAAGGATCTGGGAGTGTTCATTACGGGGTCAAGGAACAACTCGGCACAATGTTGGAATACAGCTGCAAAGGCCAACTAAATGCTGGGTTGCATTGCAAGGGGTATATCCTCAAGGAGGGGGAGGTGATTCTGCCACTGTAGAGACCATTAGATAGACTACATCTGGAGTACTGCATGCAGTACTGGTGCCCATATCTGAAGAGGGACATTAAGTTACTGGAGGGGGTGCAGCGCGGGGTGACAAAGATGATCAAGGGGCTGGGGGACTTAACATATGAGAGGAGGCTGAGGGAGTTGAACAGGTACTCGCTGGAGGAGAGGAGAGGAGGGACAGGGGGAATACGATTGAAACCTTCAACTACATGAAAGGAATAAACAAGACAGATACAGAGGGGCTGTTCAAAGTAAGGGAGGGGAGGAACACCCAGGGCCATGATAAGAGACTGGAGGGATGAAGGTTCAGGAGGGAGATGAGGAGACACTTTTTTACAGAGAGGATGGTACCTGGGTGGAATGCGTTACTGGCAGAAGTGGCATCCAGTAGAACAGTGGACTGCTTCCAAAGGGGCTGGGCAAGGGGGAGGGGGAAAGGTGGGAGGGACGGGCAGCTGCAGAATAAGGGGTGCTAGCTGCACATTTGAGCAGACTTGATAGACCACTAGGCCTTAATCTGCTGGCAAATTTCATATGTTCATAAGTCATTTCCAATAATCACAGGCACAGGTAACTTAGGTACTAGCCTCACTTTCATTTGGTGTGATACACCCTTAATATTCAAAGTCACTTGGGTGGTGGGATAGTATCGAGTGTCCCCGTGGATGGACTTTACCTGTCAGGTAAGGTACCAGGCTGACTGCCCATTGCTGCTTTGGCCATTGGCAGGCTGTGGCAACCCTTTCAAAAGTTGTTAGGTATGCTTCGATATCATCAGAGGAACACAGCTTTGTAAGTTTAAAGTCTTTTAAGTTGGTGTTTTGCTGCTCTGCTGGACCTGTGCCAGATCCTCCAGCTTTGATAACTTGCAAAGCATCCATCCACCACTGCTGCATCACTTCTTTGCTCTGCTGTTCTAGTTTTTGCATTTCTTTTCTCTGTACCTCTAAACATTGAATCTCTCTTTCTCTCTGCTGCAGCTCCTCTCTTCTTTTTCTCCATCTCTTTTTGTTGTATTGCCCACCATTGGAAAAAGGCAGTCAGACTTTCAGGTTCTGTCACTGCCTGTTGTTTTTCATCTCTGGTGCTGGCTCAACTGTCTCAGTTTGGACCTTTGTTTCTGCTTCTAGTTTGGCTGCCATTCTCCTGGTAATCACTGCTGGGCTTGCTGATGGAGAACACATACCTTTCTGCTATGCTTCCCTGGTACTCGGTCTAGTATCCATGCACAAAACTCCTGGCTTAGAGTATGCATGGTGTAAATCCCACTTTTTAAACCATCTGTCATTGAGGCACAGGTCAGGAAGCATAGGAAAACCAGGAGCAGTTTCAAAATTCGCAAATAGTGTTTTATTATTAACAGCAAAATAAAAATTGTTCAGTATAACTATTTACAATGGCAGTATAAACAAAGTCCTCCTTCTGAGTTATTTCTTCTCAATTTCAAATCTCAATCTCCCTCTCTTTTACAAAACATTGCTGCTCTTTTTGTAACAAGTCTTTGCAGGGAGCTCGTTAAGGAGACAATGTTTTTTCACAGAATGTTCTTGTCAGTTTACAATACAGGAGCAGCAAAAAGAACATAGTGACCCAGGACTGACTTCTTCCTCACAGCTCTGCAGAGGACTTAAGAATCTCAGCATCTCAGGTTAACCACTTCAGTTCCAAATAGCTTTTTGCAATCATTTCAACAGTATAACTATATATAGTTTTAAACAAAGGGATCTCGGTATCAGTGACATTTCCACATAAAGATTCACATGTATTTTTATATCAGCAGATATGCAAGGGGGAAGAAAAAACAGAACAGCAAAGGAAGGCAGAGAGATAGCGAGAGGCGGAGAAGTGCAAAACCATCGGAGTGATCAGTTCCTAGGTCTCGCAAGAAAATCTGGTTGTGCAACCAGACAGAGAAGACAGAAAAGGAGAGGACAGAACAGACCCTTGTGTTTAAACTCTTTCTGCATAACAAATGGGACAGGGCCTTATTCAACCCTGTCACACCCTCACACATCCTATAGCAGGATTGACATTATTTTTGTTTCCCACCAATCGGTACCCTGGGCTTGGAACTCAGGCTTGGGCAACATTTTGATCTCAGACCATACCCGTTACCCTTTCTATGTCCTGGGGAGGGACCTCTGGCCCAAGAAATAAATGGAGATTCAATATCTCCTTTATACAGGATATTCAATACTTGGGTTAGAAAGGAAATGAAGGATTTATAATGATACCCTGGATGTCTCGAGTGGGGTTCAGTGGGACACTTAGAAAATGATACTTGGAGGCAAAATCATTGCATATGCCTCAGGAATTCTGCAAACAAAGGGATAGTGCTGCCAGAGAAATGGAAGGCCAGCTTAAAACGGTGGAGCAGGAGGCATCACAGTGCCCAGAGAGAAAATTGCTTCTACAGACCCAAACCCAGCATCTCTGGGGAGAAATTGAGGGGCTCATACATCAGCGTACAGAATACAATTTGTATAAATTATGTCAAGAGCAGAGTGTCCGGCTTCCGGCATCTTGCCTCCGGATGCAAGAAGCTGATAAATATATCCCCTTAATACAGAAAAACAGGGCAGAAATAGTAATCTCCCCAAGACATATTAATGCCGCACTTTGGGATTACTACCAAGCTCTATATGCTTCAGAGGTGTCACCTACTAGGGAGCAATTAGATGCTTTCTATGCCCCTATTGTGCTACCCCAAATACCAGCAACCTTCCATACTATACTAAATGCACCTTTTACTGTTCAGGAGATAACCAATGTAGTCTCATCTACTACCCGAGTCAAATCCCCTGGCCCTGATGGTAATCCCTCAGATTTTTACTGTACTTTTCAGACCCTGCTGGCACCTAGACCGGCAACAGTGTTCAATGAGGTGGTTAGGGTACAATGTCTCCCTACTTCTTTTCATGAGGCCTTGATTGCTCTGATCCCTAAGAAGGGCAAAGATAGTACCTTGTGCTCACAGTTCAGGCCTATTTCACTCCTGAACAGGGATGTGAAAATCTTTGCTAAACTACTGGCAACTAGAATGGGGGAGATTATGGGATTGACTGTACATCCAGACCAAGCAGGATTTGTTCCCAATAGATTGGGAGCTGATAACACAGATATATCCTGGACTTGCTTTGGGAAGCCCACCACTCACATGAAGCCACGGCCACCCTGTCCTTAGATGCTGAAAAGGCATTTGATAGGGTGGAGTGGGCCTACTTATTTGATGCCATGGGTCGCTTTGGTGTCCTTAGCCAGTTCATAGATATGGTCCACTTACTCTATCAAGCCCCCACAGCCAGAATATTGACCAACTCCACAATATCAGAGAGTTTGGGCCAGATATTCAAAACTTAGTCCCAGAGCAAAATATGCACTGCATGGCATGCAAAATTAGTCCAGAACCATTTGCATGCTAAATTCAAAGGAATAGCCCCGGGGCTAAATCAGTTGAATATAGCTTACAAATGAAGGTGCGCAAACAGGGCCATGAGTGCAAAGCAAACATAGCCCAGCAGACAGCTCTGAATATAGCAACCAGGCAGTGCAAACTACAAGAGCAGTCCACTGCACACAGATTCAAGTCTGCTCGATTGTGCAGCTAGCAGCCCTTATACTGCAGCTGCCCCTCCCCTTCCCTTACCCTGTCCCATCCCCTTTTGAAGCAGCCAACCATATTACAGGCTACCACTTCCTCTGGTAACACGTTCCACCCTGACACCACCCTCTCCATAAAAAAGAGTGTCTCTTCATTTCCCTCCTGACCTTCCCCCTCTCCAATCTCAGCTTGTGTCCTCGGGTGTCCCTCCCTCTCCTTAACTGGAAAAGTCCCTCTGCATCCATCTTATTTATTCCCTTCATGTACTTGAAGGTTTAAATCATGTCTCCCCTTTCCCTCCTCTCCTCCAGGGAGCACACATTCAACTCCCTCAGCCTACTCTCATAGGGCAAGTCCCCTAGCCCCTGGATCATTTTGGTTGCCCTGCACTGCACTGCCTCCAGTAACCCAATGCCCTTCTTCAGGTACGGCCACCAGAACTTACGCAGTACTCCAGGTGTGGTCTAACCAGTGACCTATACAGTGGCAGGATCACCTCCCCTGGAGGATATGCCTCTGGTAATACAATCCAGCATCCTGTTATCCTTTGCAGCTGCCTTTCTACACTGTGCGGAGTTGTTCATTGCTCCCGTTATGATCACCCCAGATCCTTCTTCTCCTCCTCCATCTTGGCTAGCTGAACCCCCCCCCCCCCCACCAAGCTGGCAGCTCCTCCTTGGTTTTTTGCTCCGAAATGTAATATATTTTGCCAAGTGTCCGACTAGGCCTCCAATTTTGCCAGATCATCCTGTAACCCCTGCCACCCCTCTAAGTCATCCAGTACTGCTCCCATCTTGGTGTCATCTGCAAACAGTCTGATCTTGCTCTTGATGCCTATTGAGATGTCTGCTATGAAGATCCCAAACAACAATAGCCCAAGTACCAAGCCCTGTGGCAGCCTACTCGTTACTGCCCTGGGCAATGAGAGCTCCCTCCTACCACCACCCTCTGCTGTCTCCCTTGCAACCAGATAAAACTACCCATCCCATCATGTTTGCTCTGGCTCCTGTGTCTTCCAGCTTATTACCTAGCCTCCTATGCAGCACCAAATTGAATGCCTTACTGAAGTCCAGGTACAGGACCTCCACTGCATTGCCCCTGTCTAACTGCCTGGTTACCCAATCATAGTACTCCACCAGGTTGGTCTGACAGGATCTGCCCGAGATAAACCCGTGTTGCCTGCTGTCCTGCAGCCCATTAGTCTCTAGGAGGGAAACCAGCCTCTCCTTCAGGATTGTCTTCATCCACTTTCCCACGATGGATGTGAGGCTTATTGGTCTATAGTTCCCTGGCTCAGCCTTGGGGCCACTCTTGTGGAGGGGCACCATGTGCCCCATCCTCCAGTCCTGTGGTACACTCCCTGAGTCTAGGGAGGCACTGAACAAGTCTGCCAGGGGTTCTGCCAAGACTTCTGCTAGCTCTCTTAGCACCTTGGGTGTATGCCATCTGGCCTCAGTGCCTTGTCCACCCTCAGTGCCCTCAATCCCTCCAGTACCCTGCCCACTGAGATTTCCCCATCTGTCCCCTCTTCCCTGCCTGTGCCCAGCCCCCCTGGGTACTGCTCCCCCTTTCTCTTCAGTAAATACTGAGCAGAAGTACTCATTTGATGCTTCTGACTGTTCTGCCCTAGTATCCACCCACCTCCACCCTCTTTTAATCCTCATTATTTGGTCTTTGCAGCTCCTTTTCTCCCTAATGTACCTGAAGAAGTCCTTCTCCCCTGCTTTGATGCCCTGTACCAGCCTGCGTTCCCGGAATGCCTTGGCTGCCCTTGTCACTTCCCTTGCTTCCATCAGGTATTCCTCTCTGTCCACCCCTTTTGCTGTTCTTTTTGTACCTTCTAAAGGCAGCTGTTTTCTTTCTTACTTTCTCCATGACTGCTCTGCCCACCCAGCTAGGCTTCTTGGCCCTAGCCCTCTTACTCTGGACCCTTGCACATGTTGCGGTTGCCTCCTCTATACTCCATTTAATGACCTCCCACCACTGATTAGTGTCCATATCTGGAATGATCTTGACCAGAAACCCCTGTACTATTTCCCTCATCCTCCAGAAGTCGGCCCTTCTGAAGTCTATCACCCTTGGCACGATCCTACTCCCTCTTTCCACATGTCTTTCTTGAACCACACTGAGTGGAGTAAGGCATGGAGTAAGGCAAAGGTGAACTACATGGCCAATGTGTGTGCTAGCAAAGAAATGAATTCACAAAAATAGCAAATAACAGTGCAGACCAAATACTGCAGAACTGTGCTATGCTTCTGACAGTTTTGCGTGGGGCAAACTCGTTTGCACAGCACTAACACGTTTGCCCGGTGCAAAATTTTGCTATATTCATAAGTGCTAAGCAAATTAACCTACTTAGGTTATCTGTGGTCAAGCAGCCACATTAGCATGTCATCAGTGCCTGATTTGCATGTAGTTCCATGAGCATTGCCCAGTGCTATTACAGGAAGCACACAGCTCCACCTGTAGGTCGCACTGGAACGACAGGTTGATAGCTGCAGGCTGGGTTTCCCCACAGCATCGCTTGCATGTTGGATTGGAGAAACATGTCGGTAGCTGCAGGCTCCATCTGTACACAGCAGCAGAGTCTAGTTTGCCCCAGGAGACTAGCACCAAAGCCAAGGGTTTTGGTGCTGCATGCCATGGACATATTGTAGTCCCTGCTACAGTGCATAGCAGATGCTACGGTACCATAGTGGCCGGTTTAGTGAGGGACATAGCAATGCCTATGATGTGTCAGGTATCAATGACTGCAACTCTCCACTCAGTGACAGGACCAGCTGGCAGGTGTGTTCTGATAGTGGACACCACTCTCATGCTGTCCTGTGTCTCACTTATGCTTTACCACTGGCATGGGATACGCAAAGTAACATACACATGGCTGGCTGTGTGTGCTGTGGTGTCTGTACAGATGTGAGGTATGTGCCCGGGGATGTGTGTGACACATATCATCAGACATGCACACCAGGTTATTTCCGACACTGGAACATGTGCACAGCATTGTGGCATATGGTGCTGCCTGGCCACCTGTGCAACCTTCCCTCCGCACCATCCAGTTCCCCGGGGCCGCATGTGTGTGCTAGAGTGTGTTGGTGTACCCAGTGAGGGGACTGGAAGGTGTGTGCTGTATGGCTGCACTGTCAGTAATTTCATACTGTCATATGTCTTTATCGCTGTGCTGACCGGGTAGCCATGGCCCATATTCAGGAATAACCCAGTGCTACTGCATGTCATAATCAGGGCCCCTACTTTTCTGCGGCACAGTGGGACCAAGTTCTGCGGCAAGACTACCATTTGCCGCAGAACTTCTGCGGCGGCTGTTTGTAATTTCTGCGGAAGTTCTGCAGCACTAACAAACTACCACATAACAGTGTCAGCTTGTCATCCTGACTTCACTTTCCTGGCAGTGGATATAGCAGTCAGGATGGTGGAAAGCACAGTAACACTAGTTCAAAAAATAACAGACTTATAAAAATAATTTTATGCCTAAAAAAGCAAAACAAATGTCTCTCCCTTAAGGTCCTAGCCTGTTGCATAAATGACACATGCAGAGGGGATCTTATGTGATAAATAAGGTATTCCTATATGCATGCTATCTATCCCACTAATGAGGTTTCCACTGTCTATCACTTATATATTTGTATGTGCTTTCTACACCACTCATGAGGTTCCCACTGTGTATCACTTATATATTTATATGCAATCTGTAACATACATACAAATATGTGTGTGTGGTGAGAGAGACAGAGATACTGTGTGTGTGTATATATATATATATATATATATATTTCATTTTTATTTCCATGAACTTGCATCCTCATTCATATAGGTCCCATTGGAAATGGAATAGAGGAGTTATTGAAAAACTAATTTTTCATGTCAACCTGCTTTCCCTGACACACTACATAACACCATCAGGCCATGACATGCATGTGAACCACTTGTGAGATACAGCCCTCCGGCCCATCACAATGTGTCCACCATGTGACAGAACACTGCACCATACCTTCCCAGGCTCCGAGCAGTGATGTGTTCCACCAGTCCTCGTGCTGTCCAGCCAGCTTCCAGAGCTAATCTCTGAACCTGAGCTGCCAGCACGGAAACACAGCATGCTACCTTTTGGACCAACAGCTGTCCCTGCACACAACATTTCTATCAACCAATGACAATATGTAATCAATAACCCTGGCAAAAATGCGTACAGTATAATTATTTATTTAACAGGTCTATTCTTTCAACAGGTCTACACATTATTATATTTCACTTTTCTGGGCATAATTACTTTATTTTTCTTAAAAATTTAGACAGTTAAATTCAGTTTACCAGTTATTCATTTCAGATAGCTTTTCTGTACCTTAAAGGCACAAATAGGTTTGTACAAAGTGAGGTATGGACTTATCAGGTCTGTGCTATTGACAAGGTTTTGTTTAAAGTTGGCCCTAGTGTAATAATGTAAGACTGAAAATTGTATTAGGCTGTAGTGCAGGTTGAACAAATATCACCATGCATGATGTGCTGTGCCACCATCTCTGGCAGTGGGAGCTGTGGTAGATAAGTGACTGTTCATTTCTGTCGCAGATTGCAGCCATTTCATTAGCTAATGTATGATGTTATAGCAATGATAACACACATTCTGAGCATATGTGGGTTTGGGATATAAAAAGAGGTGAAGGGAACCAGATTCTATGTATAAACAGAAATATTAATAAAAAAATCACCAAGAAGAGTGAATTCTGCGGCACTGCAGAAGTTCTGCGGTAGATTGCAAGTTCTGCGCAAAATTCTGTGGCCGCAGAATTCTAGGGGCCTTGGTCATAATGCAGTGTACAATACACACATACAATGTATAACAACATGCAATTCACGTATAGCAATGCAATTAGTTTGCTGCTGCATGTGGAGTTTTAGCTCCATTGTATAATGTGCATGATTGTTAGCTTCCAAGCAATGTTGAGGCATTGCATTCCACAGTTTGGGTCCTTGTGCATATGGAAGTGGCACAGGGTGGCCATCCACCCTTGCTGCCTCCTCATTGGCTGCATACAGCCTTGTTCACTGTTGCTGCCATGTCCACACTCCCATCCCTGGTTTGCCCAGAGTTAAGACTACTTTTTCATAAGCAGTAATTTGCACCGTGCTACATGTCATGCTAAAGCACATTGCGCGGTACTGTAGTTTTGAATATACCATTGCGCCTGCGCCTGTATGCATGTGCCTGCCCCTCGCTTTACACCGCACATACATTATCTTTCAGCACCAACGCCAACACGTTGCGCTGCTGCTATTTGGCCTTTTGAATATAGCAATCTGGCATAATCAGTTTGTGCCCGGCAAAAGTTTTGAGTATCTGGCCCATACTGTCTTAAAAGGGGTTCAAGACAGGGTTGCCTCTTATCACCTTGCCTTTTCCTTCTAGCAGTACGACCCCCAGCCCACAGAACTAGAGCAGCAGCAGGTTTCCTGGGAATTCCAGTGAGGGAGACAAAATATAAGCTAGCCCTGTTTGCAGATGATATCACCTTGTTTCTCACTAAAGTACCTGACTCCCTCAAAACCCTTCAGAACCTAATAGAAGAATACTTGGACCTAGCAGGTTACAAATTTAATGCAGCTAAGTTGTACAGCCTCCCACTAAACCAGGCCTGCACTTTAGACCTGATGAACTCCTACCCATACCAGTGGTCACCAGAGGGAGTGACATGCCTGGGAGTAAAAATCTTGGACACTGTGAAAAGTACACTAAAGGTTAATGCTCAGCTGATGTTGGATAAACTAGATGGAGATCTCCAAAAATGGCAGAATCACATTCTTTCTCTATGGGGGAGGGTACATGAGTTAAAAATTATCACACTCCCTAAACTTCAGTACATTCTATCTAATCTACCCTTAGCCTTCCCCGGGATCCTTTTTTAATCATTAAATACCAAACTCTCCAAATTTTTTTGGGCAGGTGGTAAACCCAAAAAGTACAGTTACGTAAGAACTTACCGTAACAGTGGATCTTCAAGAGAGGTTCCTGCAGTAGGTCATTAGAAGTAGGACTAGTACCACCTGGGGTCTGGATCACATGGCAGACTTTTCCAGCAATGCCTGGTGGGGGACCGCCCACCTGACGTCTCGTGACGATGTCAGCGTGACCCTATACAGTGGGCGGTCCCCACGCCTGCCCTCCAGTTCTCCCACCGGAGTTCCAGTAGGAAAGACAGGAGAAGGAAATGGGTTCTGGAATCCAAAAAAAATATGGGGGAAGGAGAGAGGGAAAATTTTGACCTTTTGCAGGAACCTCTCTCAAAGATCCACTGTTACGGTAAGTTCTTACGTAGCTGTACTATCTTACTTCGAGAGGGTTCCTGCAGTAGGTCATTACAAGTAGGACTGAATATCAAGCAGTCCCTCTGAAGAGAGACCAAGAGGAACACGGGAGGAGGAGAAACCCAAATAAAGAATAGAATGGGACCAGCATAGGACAGAAGCCCTGCAGAACGGCAAGAGGCCAAACCTGGCCCTTTGCCTAGAAGCAATGTCCAGACTGTAGTGCTTGGTAAAGGTATGGATGGAACTTCAAGTTGCTGCTGCAAAGATCTCCGCTGCAGAAATGTTACAGAGAAAAGCTGCAGATTTAGCCATGCCCCTAGTGGAATGACCTCTAACAGACCCCGGGCAGAGGTTTGTTGTACTTTTGACAGCAGAAGCGGATGCAGTTGGTTAGTCACTTAGATAGGCACTGTTTAGAGACAGCCTTCCCCAAGGATTTGGGGGCAAAGGAAACAAACAGCTGGTTGTCCTTATGGGAATCTTTGGTCTGGTGGATATAGCACCTTAGAATTCGGTGCACATCCAAAGTATGAAGTAGAGCCTCACCTCTATTCTCTGGAGCCGGATAATATACTGGAAGTTCCACTGTCTGATTCAGTGTGAACTCCAAAACCACCCTAGGCAAGAACTTAGGATTAGTTATGCGGACCACACAGTCCTTATGAAAAATCAGATAAGGATCCTTAAAAACTAGGGCCTGAACCTTGGAAATTCTTCAAGCAGAAGTAACAGCAACTAAAAACAGCACTTTCCAAGACAGATAGCGCATATCACAGCTTTTCGCTGGTTTAAAAGGAGGGAGAGTGAGCTTCTCCAACACAAAATTCAAATCCCAAGTCAGTGTAGGGCTGCAGATGGGGGATGTCAGATGGAGAATCCCTTTCAGAAAGGTTTTGGAAATCTCCAACTGGGCCACGGGCTTACCATTCACAAGCACGTGATACGCTGAAATGGCAGACAGATGCACTCTGAGTGAGGAATAAGAGAGTCCTGAATCAGAGAGATGAAGCAGGTATTCCATGACATGCGGAGCTGAACAAGTGAAAGGGTCCCAACCCTTGGAAGCCGCCCAAATAGAAAAACGTTTCCACTTCATGGCGTAAGTGGACCTTGTTGAGGGCCTTCTAGCTTCCACGATTACTCAGGCTACTCTGGTGGAAACCCCAAAGTGAGATATCGCTATGTCTGCAGGAGTCACGCATGCTTGTGCAGGATCCTGAGCCCCGAGTGCACCATCCATCCCTGGTACTGAGTGAGAAGGCTGTGCCTCAATGGAAATGGAACTGGGGGTTCCTTCGCCAACTGTTTTAAGGAGCAGGAAACAAATTTGTCTCGGCCAGAGAGACGCAATAAGGATCATGTGTGCTCTTTCTGCCTGTAGTTTGATGAATACCCTCTGTAGAATGGGAAATGGGGGGAAAACGTATAAGAATCTCCCTGTCCAAGAGAGAGACAACACATTGTGCCAGAAAGCACCATAATCTGGAATGAGCGAGAAAAAGTTGGGAAGCTTTGCGTTGGATGGGGAGGTGAAGAGGTCAAGTTCTGGTCATCCCCATCTCTGAAATAGTGACTCTGACACTTCCTGATTTAGTTCCCATTCATGAGTGAGGGTGAAAGATCTGCTTAGACTGTTCACCAGGACGTTTTTCACTCCTGGAACATGCACTGCTGTGAGAGACAGATCATGCTAGACTGCCCAGTTCCACACTCTCATTGCCACCCCGCAGAGGGGGTACGAACGAGTGTCTCCCTGCTTGCTGATGTACCCACTGAACCCGCAAGGACCACAGAGTGACTGTCATGTGAAGCCTTGCCAGGGAACCCGTGGAGATGGAGGCCACCATCAAACCCAGTAACCAAAGAACCTCTCAGGCTGGGAGAGATCTGGAAGAGGCTACAAGAGTAGCCTGTTTGATCAGAGTTTCCCTCCTGTCTAAGGGGAGAAAAGTTCTGCCCTGGATTGTATCCAAGACTGCTCCAATAAACTGCAGCTTCTGGGAAGGGATCAGCGAAGACTTGGGGATGTTGACCGTGATCCCCAGTCTGCAAAACAAGTCCAGAGTGAAGGATCCTCTGGAGGGGATTTGGGAGAGGTCTTCCCTTTAGGGACGAGGGATTCTTGACCCGAAGACTCCTCTGATGAGTCCTCCTCTGAATCTGGAGCATCTCCTGGTGAACCTAAATCTGAAAGAATTATATCCCTGGGGGTAGTCCCCACAATGTGAACTGTCGACGGGACTGAACTCACAGGGCATGGGGACCCGACAGGAAAATGAGGTGCTGGGAGTTGACTCTCCAGGTCCATCACCAACTCGGTCCACCAGGACTGGATGAGGGTCCTGAAGTCCAGCTGAGTAGTTGGAGGGGGAAGAGGAGGGGGAGGTGAGCAGGAGGAGGAGGAGGCAGGACAGCATGGGTGGGTGGGTAATGGTACCCATGGTATCCCGAAAATTAATATCCGGATATGGGAAGTATCCGGGATTATAGCGTCCCGCAGACTGCCAGACTGGTGGCAGATCTGCTGGGGCGTGGTCCGAGGGTATCCTGAGGGGTAATGTGGGATAGAAAGGGGTCTCGTGTAAAGAACCAATGTCAGAGGATCCGACATTGGTGAGAGCCCATGAAGGACCCACCGTGGCATAGATTGGAGGCTGGGCTGGCGTTGGGGAACCACTGCTGTTGGAATTGGCGCCGCCAGACCCAGCATCAGAAATGGATCCGGCATTTGGGGCAGGTGTCAGAATCCGACGCAGGGATTCTGATGTGGGGACCTGGTCCACTGTGGAAACTGGTGGCAGACCTATAGGCCCTGAGGAGACAGTCGTCGGAGGGTCTGGCGTTAGATCATCTGTTGCTGGCTCAGATGGAAAAGCCATATCTGGTGTCAGGACAATCACCGGGGCTGGGATAGTCTTCCCAGAGGGAACTGGAGGTGCCTCCGACGAAGGACCTGATGGTGGCAGAGGGTCCTCCTTCCCAGAGACCCGAATGGGTGAGCGTGCATCGGAACCTGAAGTGTGTTTCATGTCCAGGTGGTCGGCGCTCTCTTCTCCCTCCAGGGTAGCTGGAATTGAAGCCTGGGCTGCCGGCTGGGGAGAAAGGGGAAGAGAGACAGTCTTCCCTGGGCTCATCCGGATGTTGGGTGAGTTGACAGAAGTCCCCGATGGGACAGCCTTGTCTGTGCAGTCACCAGAGGCAGCCAACTGACCAAACAGAGGAGCCGGGCAGGAGGGGGCAGCGCCCCCTGCCGACTTAATGGCTGAAGCTGGGTGGGTTTCTGAGGAGCGGAAGGCTGACTTATTGGTGGCCAGGACCGACTTAGTGGCAGATGCGACGCAGTCACTGGAGAAGCCGGGGGCCGACTTACCCATGGAGATGGGGAGCAAAGTCTTCAGAGTTCCACCAGCATCCCCAGATGCGGCCTGTACAATTTTTACTGGAGGAGGAGGGGGGAGAGGCCTTGCTGGTCAAGAGCCTGCTGGATTCAGCCTGGGAACTGCCCAAGGAGTGCTCCCACTCCTGGTGCTTCTCTTTCTTGTGTTTCCCCGGGGAAGAAGAAGAATCCCTCAGTTGCTCCATTTGCTTCTCGAGCGATGCGAACCGTAACTTCAGTAAACGGGCCTCCAGAGCTTGCTGCCTCCATTTGCGGTGGGGCCTGGTTAAAGGGCTGGCAGTCTGGGCAAGTCACGTTGGGATGGTCTGGGCCTAGACAGATGAGGCACTTGTGGTGGCCATCTTTATGAGGGATCTGGGTGCCGAAAACTTCACACTTCTTCTTTTGTGGTGAAGAAGACATAGAAGAAGAGAAACGACCGAGAAACTCAGAACAGAACAAAGAAAAAACACAGAAATAACAGCGATCGCTGTGGAAATCTACCGCGAGGTAACTACATGAGGCGACAGTGGGAAAGAAATGGAGGGCGGGCGTGGGAACTGTCCACTGTACAGGGTCATGCTGACGTTGTCATGAGATGTTGGGTGGGAGGTTCCCCACCAGGCATTGCTGGAAAAATCTGTCGTGCAGTCCAGACGCCAGGTGGCGCTAGTCCTACTTGTAATGACCTACTGCAGGAACCCTCTTGAAGTTAAGATTTAGCTTTCCCAAGCTGCAGCAACACTGGATGAAGTGAAGGTTTAATCTACCCGATTTGCACTTTTCCACTTGTATAGTTCTTCAGCAAGCTACACTTTGTTGTAAACCATCACTGGTTTCCACCCTTCCTAGATGGGTTGAGTTAGAGCTGCACCAAAACCAGCTGACAGATTGGCAAACAGAACTCACCATGTACCTCACATACCAAGACTGAGTGGAATAAGTTTCTCAAACTAATGTCCTGGCCTACTAAATTCTCCAAGTTACAGCCGATCTGGGAAAATCCCACTTTCCAAATAGAGCATCACAGCATATCCTGGAAAGCCTGGAGTCCACAGAGTGGGAGACATGTATGACCCAACCACAGGTGTTCTTCTGCCATATGATACCCTCAGAACAAGAGGTGAGAGCCTGGGAAAGCTGCCATTTTGTCAATACCTACAACTGAGAGACCTCTTATGGACTTGTCTGACCCCTAATTTTGTGCTCCCCCTTCCCAACTGGATCAGTGGTTGGGAACCCTGGCAAACCTACAGCACTTGAAAAGGAAACTAATGAGAATCAGAAATTCATGCAGGACAAACTTTAATCTCCTGGATACTACAGGAAAATGAGAGAGAGAAATAGGGATCCACATCCCACATGAAGACTGGGACACAGTATGGACACAAGCATACAAGGCTAACTGAAAGTTACAGGCTGAGACATTACATTTAAGATCGTACATACAGCACATCGTAGCCCACAGGCACTTTACTGGATGGGATTGACTGAACATAGTGATTGATGGAGGTCCTCATCACCCCAAGCCTCACTGACCCACATCCTGTGGACCTGCCTGCCCCATGCTGGACCATTATTGGGATCATGTGTGGCGGCAGTGTTCACATGTAATATCATTACCTGAAGTAAAAGACCCCTCCATAGGAATTTTAGGGCTCCCATCATCTCAGCACGCTCACACCTGGCACAACTGCTGTGGCTGAATGGTGCATTAGCCACAGCCAAGAGTTATCTTTAGGCACTGGAGGGAAGAACAGCCCCCAACCTGCCAGGAATGGGAAGCACTACTCGCCATGACTGCTAGATACAATCAAACAGCACATGCTGCCACTGGACGCCTACCCACTTACTTCCAGATCTGGGGTCCATACCTAGACAGTAAGATAGTCCAGGGGCTACCCTTATACCCCATAGATGAGCTGTAAAATCAAGTAAGTTTTCATCTTTTCTGGGTACACTTGCCTCCTTTGACTGTAAGTTGAAGTATAACCCCCCTTCTCTGTGACTGGGATTGTTTACCGGACCCTCTCCCCCATCCCGTGAAAAATAATGTCTACATGCTAACTATTTAGAGCTCACTATACACCCATAGCATCATTGTCTTACAAAAGTTCTAGCTGGGGGGTTGCTGTGGAGCACACCTACAGGCAAGATGCACTTCAGTTCAGCTCCATATATTTAAAACTATTATTTCACAAATATAAAACTCTAGTGCCAATCGCAAAACAGGTGACAGATTTGAGATAACAGCAATCTTCTGCAAACAGAGCAATGGGATGTACTCAGAAAGCTGGCAGAAGTGGTCCTAAAAACTTATCGGCTGTGGACACGCAGGCTGCAACCACCACCACATTAACTGCTGGTCCCAAGACTCCTTGGAGAGCCCTGCAGGAGTTGATGCAAGCGATAGACCTTAAGGTAGAGTCAATCTTGCAGAGGTTCTCCAAACAAGACGCAAAACTGGAAGCAGCATCTCAAACCACAACTTTGGTTGAAAAGATTGCCACACAAGCCCTGATCACAACTTCCAAGTTAGTGCAGGAAAACACCCAGCTGCGCTATCGACTGGAGGCCTTAGAAAATGCAAACAGGGCTTTCCACATTCAAATTGTTTGGCTCCTGGAGGGGAGTGAAGAGAATTATTTACTAGGGGTTTTACAAGCTTGGCTTCCTGCTGCACTGAACATCAATCGGGATACAATTGGCAATTGCTAGACATTCGTACAAAGCTTACCAAATTTCCCCACGTGCAGCAGGGCTGAGAAATGAAGCCCCCAGGACAGTCCTATTGGTAACGGCCAGCACATCGATCAGGGATCTACTCTTGCAAGCCGCCAGGTCCACAGAATTTCTCAAGTACAGTGGGGCCACATTACACCTGTTCCCAGACCTCTCTTATGCAACACGGGCATGTCGAAAGAAATATGCAGTAACAGCAAGATTTTGCAATTTGGGAGTCACTCATTCCCTTCTAATGCCGGCCCGTTTTGTGCATCCATGATGGTGGGTGCACTTTTCAATTTACTGGCCCCTTGGAAGCAGGGAAGAAACCTGAAGCTATAGCCCTGGAGTTTTAATTGACGGCAGATCAGTGCCAAGCATTCGGAAGATGAGACTTGACTTACCGGCTGTATGCAAGTACTATACCGTGCTTGAGTTGCGTTTATTCTAGTCAAAGCCTGTTAATGGTACTGTGGACTCTGATTGCATAGTTTATTGGTCTCTACTGATATAGCACTTGTTCTCTCTCTCTCTCACTGTTCTTAAAGCTAATTCCTTACTGTTTTAGGGCAGAGCTTGTCTGTTTATTAAGCATTAGTATTCTTTTATTTGTATTACTATCTCGAATGGCTTTGGGATGTATGTATTGATTCTACAAGTGCTTATTCATCTTGAAGTTTATCTGTTCCAATGTGGGGTCACATCAGCACTATGCGTTGAGTTTCTGCAATTCTGGAAATTCTAATTCTGGAAATGACTGCTAAAAATCTTTGTAGAGTGCAGCTTATGTCAATCAATCAATCAAGCAATCAAACTCCATTTAACCAGGCAGTTTACATTGTTGAGCAAGCTCATTTTCAAGATGGTCCTGGACACATAGGACAAATGAGGTTACATTACTCAAGAGTTCATAATACAGTGTACAGAATTATAGTGTGATACAGGATACACCAGCAATAAAAGCTGTATTAAAACATGTATAACAAGTACAAAAACACATATTTAGAATGCCGCATATACAAGTGGTAGTTTGTAGAATACAAAGGGAGGAGAGGATGGAAGGACCCGGAGGGGGGAGTATGAAAGGAGGGAGATGGACAATAACAGGGAGAAGGAGGAGGGCAGTCTACTTGGTGAGGCACCCTACGGGAGTTACCACGGGGAAGGAGGGAGGAAGAAGGGTGGGGATGTTGCCATAAAATATTTCTGTCCAACAGGAGGAATAAGAAGGCCAGGGAGATCCAGAAATTAGGGGACTGCCCAGTCAGGGGATAGTGCTTACCTGAAGCAGTCACACACTGTTTTCACATGTCTGTTGAGCAACTGTCTGACAATATAGGGGCTAGCAGAAGGGAAAGTTTAAGTACTTTTTTCAAGTTATTCCAGAGTGCTGGTAGGAAGGCGCTAATGGCAGATGAGCCAAAACATGTCCTTGTCCGTGGTAGTTTAAAGAGGATAAGGGAGAAGTTTCTTAGTGCATAGCCACCTTTTGAGGGTTCAAACAGGTCACAGGTATGGGGGGGAAGTTTATTAGACATAGCCCGATAAAACCATATAAGGGCGTCTATTTGCCTCTTCATGGAGAGGGATGGCCAGTCCAATGCATGATACAACAAGCAGTGGTGAGCCAAGAGCAAATCTCAAAGCATGATGATAGAGTGTATCAAGCCTTTGGAGTGCATACTGGGGGCAATGACTGTTCAGGAAGTCGGCATAGTCAATCAGGGGAAGGAAGGTTGTTTGAACCAACTGCTTTCTAGCTTCCAGGGTAAGTAGGTGTCGTATACAATAAAATATACCGAGACTTCGCCTTAGCTTTTTTGTTAGCTCATTTAAATGAGCACCAAAGATGAGTTTGTTATCCAGCCAGACTCCCAGGTATTTAAATTTATCCACTAACTTTAACTGTTCACCAAGGACAGTGGTAATCTGTGGGGAACCAGGAGTTCCACTATTGAGGGAAAGGGGTGGAGAGATAATCATGGCTTTTATTTTTTTGGCATTTAATAAGAGCTTCAGATTTAGTACATTAAGTTGGAGGATGTTAAAGTCCTGCTGCAGCTCCTTGTGTGCAAGGTCTAGAGAGGGGTTGGTTGTGTAGAGGACTGTGTCATCTGTGAAGAGGTGAACGTTTCCTGCAAGCAGTCCAGAATCAATACGGTTGAATAAAGAGCGAAGAGGATAGGCCCCAGGATGGAACCTTGCAGGACGCCTCAGGGAAGTATTTTTAGGGAGGAGAGTTCACTTTGAACTTTAACTTGCTGTTTACGATTTGTGAGGTAGGAATGAAACCACTTAACCACGGTGGGGGCTACACCAAGGCTAGCCAGAGTATCGAGTAAAATGGAGTGATCAACCATGTCAAATGCTTTGCTGAGGTCAAGGAAGAGCGTATAGATGTGGTGCTTACAGTCCAGGGCTTTCAGCCAGTCATTTCACACTTTGGCCAGGGCCGATATGGTGCTGTGATTAGGTCTGAAACCAGATTGGACTGGGTTTAGGATGTTTTCGTGATCCAGATACTTCCTTAATTGTAAGTTTACAAATTTTTCAAGTAACTTGGATAAAACAGGAAGCAGCGAGATAGGCCTATAATTATTAAAGTCTGTGGGATCTCCAGATTCGAACAGTGGGATAACATGCACAATTTTCCAGCTAGGCGGCAATTCACCTTGGATTAGTGCGCTATTAAGTAGGTGGGCAATTGGTGCTGTCAGATAATGGTAGCCTGCTTTTAGGAAGAAGGGTTCTAACAAGTCAGTGCCAGCGCTCTTTTTAGTATCCAATGAGAGGAGAAGGTCCTTCATTTGTTTATAGGATATAGGTTGGAACTTGAAGAAGGGGTGGCCGGTACTGGAACAGAAGTAGTGCTAGTCGCTATACTGGTGGAGCTTGTAGCACTAAGTTTACTAACAGCGATGCATCATATGCAAGGCCTGCAGTAGCGAAATGATTATTGAGCAGGTCAAGGATCACAGACCTGTCTGTGTAGAAAGTGTCATTAGCCAAAAGTTTGGTTGGGATTGGGATGGCAAGAGAAAATGTCCTTCGACCTCTCTCAGGATCTGCCAGAATTTAGCAGAGCAGTTTTTGTTTACCTTCAGGCCTGACTGGAAGAACCGTGATTTTTCCACCCCGACCAATTTTGTACAGGCATTTCTGGCTATCCGGAAAGACAGCCAGTCTGAGTCCAACTGCGACTTACTAGCCCTTGTGTCTCTACTTTGCAAGGCCCTTTTTAGTTCTGGGCTGAACCAACCAGGAGTATGTTTCCCTGGTTTTGACTTTTCTTAAGGGTGCGTGTTTATTGATAATGTTTAATAACAAATCCTGGAAGATACTGAATGCTTCAGACATTCAGACTGAAACTTCAGACATATGTGGACTAATATATGGAGATTACTCACACTTTGAACTTTCCACAACTCCTTAAGCCAGACTGTATAGGCTGTGAAGTCCTGTTACAGTGGATGTATTTGTATTCATTTTTCTTTGATGCCTTACAGGAGTTGTACTATACGTCATTGCTTATTTTTATAATGCAGTAAACATAAAGTAAAAAAAGGAAAAAGAAAAGTTCTAACTAAAGCCCACACTGCCCCTCATGTTCTTGTATGATTGGTACTTCAGGAATAATAGTAGTAATATAAGCCCTTTGGGGTAACCATTGCCTCAGTGCTTGCACACAGAGGTTTTTTGTCTTTTATAGTAGTAATATGGTGTATGAATATTTGTGTGTGTTTGTGTGTCATTGTGTATTATATATTTTGTAGAGGTCATATTTTGAAAATAGGGATTCTCTCTCTAAATGCATGAACCTGGATAAAAATAACATTTTTATCATCATCATTTCAATACCGCTGAGGCACCACTCACTAGTTACTGTCACTCAAACACTGAAACATCCAGACACCCTCCTTGACTTGTAGATGAGAGTACGCACCGGATCCTGTAGCACTGGAGTTACTTTTTTGTTACAACAAAAGAGAACAGAAACCAAGATCAAAAAGCAACTAGACACTCTGTAGATTGATTAGACCTTCAGGACCTCAGGACTTAGTCCTAATAGGTGATTATCATTAGCCTAAAACTGATTTAAATGAGTACACTTACACCAAACAATGAATACTTAATGTATACGACTTACCTTTACAGTAATAGTAATAGTTAATTAGAGGAATGTCCAGTCATCAAAATGCATTTTACATTATAAGAACTAGGATTTCTATAGATGACTATACAAACCAATGACTCATACTTACCAAGGACTTGCATAATCGTTTAAGTAACTGAGATTGTTGGACCTTGATTGTGTCATTAGAGCATGTTAGTTCACTGTTGATTCTCTGCAAATATGTTGTAATTGTGTTATATACAAAAATACCAATAAATATCTTTATGAAAAAAAAAAAAAAGAAACCAGTGTGGTTCCGACAGACTGGAAGAGGGCGAATGTTGTCACACTCCATAAAAGCAGGAGCAGAGAGGAGGCTGGAAACTATAGGCCAGTCAGCCTAACCTCAGTGGTATGGAAACTGATGGAATCATTACTCAAGGAAAAGACTAAGACATACCTTAACTCCAGTGGGCAGCAGGATCTGAGACGGTATGGTTTCATGGCAGGCAAGTCTTGCCAAACAAACCTGACAGATTTATTGGACTGGGTGGCAAGGGAGATAGACCAGGGAGTGGCGATAGATGTGGCCTACCTGAATTTTAGCAAGGCCTTCGATACCGTCCTGCATAAATGACTAATAAACAAGTTAGGCAACCTGGGAATTGGATCTGGAGTGGTAAACTGGATCAGAAATTGGTTGAGTGGTAGGACACAAAGGGTGGTCATGAAGGGAATTCAGTTCATAGGGAGGGAGGTGACCAGCGGGGTGCCTCAGGGATTGGTGCCAGGCCCAATCCTCTTTAATGTCTTCATAAATGACATTGTGGAGGGGTTGGAAGGGAAGGTGGGCCTCTTTACAGATGACATGAAGATCTGCAGTAGGGCTGACACACCGGTGGGGGGGGGGATGAGAAGGGACCTGGAAAAGCTGGAGGAATGGTCAAATGTATGGCAGCTAAGGGTCAATGCAAAAAGCACAAAATTATGCACTCAGGACAAGGAAATCCACGAGAGGAGTACTCAATTGGGGGGGGGGGGAGGTACTATCGGCCACCAAACAAGAAAGGGATCTAGGAGTGATTATATCTGAGGACCTAAAGGTGTCTGGACAGTGTGAGAAAGTGGTTAGAAGGGTCAGTGGGATGTTGGGGTGTATAGGGAGAGGCATCATCAACAGAAAAAAGGAGGTGGTGTTGCCACTATACAAATCATTAGTGAGACCTCATCTGGAGTACAGTGTCCAGTTTTCGAGGCCACATCTCAGGAAGGACATAGACAGAGTGGAGGCAGTCCAAAGAAGGGCTACAAAAATGGTACAGGGGCTGCACCAGAAGTCATAGGAGGAGAGGCTGAAATACCTCAATATGTATTCTCAAGAGATTGGTGGGGGGGGGGGCACGACTGAGATGTTCAAATACCTTAAAAGGATAAATAAGGTACAGGGGTAGCATCTTTCAGAAAAGAGAATGGAAAAAAAACGAGGGGACAGGATATGAAGCTGGAGAGAGGTAGAATCAGGGGCAACAGTCGAAAGTACTTCTTTACAGAAAGGGTTGTGGATGCTTGAAATAGCCTCCCTGCAGGGGAGGTGGGGGCAAAAAATGCATGGAACAGGCACACGGGAATACTAGAAACAGGAAAGGGTGGGAAAGCTGCATAACAGCTACAGTTTGCAGCATAAGTAAAAGGTAGGAAGGATGGGTAGGCTAGATGGGCCAGGCAGTCCTTATCTGCAGACAAATTCTATGTATCCATGCATCTAACGGTGTTTGCCTGCAGCAATTTTTGACCTCCAATCCAGAAGAAGCGCTTCTGCTAGGGGAAGGAGGCTGGAAGCTTCTGTGAATCTGCAGCCTGAGCAATCCTCTGATCTGCAGGGTGAGCCCTTGGCTCACTACTTTCAGGACCACTTGTCTGTACTGTTTTCCCATTCCTGGATTAAGTGAGCCAGCCTTCCTCCCACTGGCAAAGGATAGGCGACCTGGACCTAAATGTCAGGGGTTCTGTTTGGGCGGAGCCGGAGCCAGGTTGGCCAGTGAAAGGACTTCTGTCCCTACCCCTAAAGTAGTTTCCCATCTGAGAGTAATCATAGGGCATGGGAAAGAAAGCATGAAGATAATAACTCCTACCTCTCATTCCATGAGGTCTGTAGGAAGTAGAGGCCTTCTCTTTCTCATTATTGCTTTTGTAGGTGGTTTTGTACTCTTCCACCTTTTCCATATATGCTTCTGGCTTGTCACCAAATAGGGGATTGTTCTCACATAGGAAATCCATGGCCTTAGCCTAGGTATCCTGGTACAAATTAGGGGTCCTTAGCCAAGCAAACCTCCTTAAGGAAACATCATGAACCATACCCTAGCTGCAGTGGCTCATGGCCAGTACAGAGTTCCGGAGGACTTTCTGGCACTGGGTAGGGTACGACATGTATGCAGCCTGCCCCAACAGGAAAGAGGAAGTGGAGTACACTTTCTTCCCCATACTGTCTAGCTACCCGAGATCCTACTCTAGGACTGGATGGAGAAAGAAACCATAGTCTTGCCACAGGCAGCTGCCCGAACCCTCATGTAACAAATTGTAGGTTGCTTTCTAAGGGACTTGAGGATAGGTAAAAGCAACCTCTAGGTTGGGGTTAACCCAGTCCTGCTCAAAGTTCAGCCTCCCGGGGGCGCTAGAGAGCCGATCTCCTGGCAGGAAGCAATCCATAATTTCTCTGCATTCTAGCTCTACAAAATCGTTAATTATAACAGTTTGGATTGATCCTCAGCTAAAAATATTCGGAAATTATTGTAGGAGAAGTTATTACCTATCAGACGGTATAAAAATTGTGATGGGGAAACAGAAGATTTCGGCGGCAACTCCTTCTAAAACTTTAGCAGCGAAAACCAACAAGGCCGCAGAGCCTCAGGGCTCAGAGGGAGACAAAGTGGGTGAGGCAACTACTACTCCTCCATGGCACCAAATACTGGCTACAATGCAGTCAATGGACACCAAGATAGAGAAGACATTAACCCGGTTCGAAAAGCACGATGCAGCCCTTATTGAGCTCTCTACAACTGTCGTTGACAGGGAGAAAAGATCGATTACCACCCAGGCTGCAGTCGCTACACTAACTCAGGAGAATGGGCAACTACGCAGTAGGATTGAGGCCCTAGAAAATGAAGCCCGAGCAAAGAATGTGCGCTTGGTCGGAATACCAGAGGTTGCGGAGGGGACCAATCTGCTGGGGTTTCTCAAAGAATGGACGAGAACCTCAATTCCGGTACCAGAAGACTTTGATTGGAGTTCCCTGAGAAAAGCATATAGAGTCAACCCCAGAATACGGCCTGCTAACACCAATTTACCTCATACAGTTCTCCTGCAAACAATAGGAGTGGATATCCGTGACACCCTGATAGCTAAAGCGAGAGCAGTATATCCATTGGAGATTAACGAAATGGATGTGAAGCTTTTCCCGGATTTGTCTTTCCAGACCCGGTCTCGACAGAAAAGATTCGATGGAGTCCGACATCGGCTGAGAGCTCTGGGTGTGATTCACTCCTTTCTGTTACCAGTGAAGCTCAGGATAGTATACAGGGGAAAATCATGGCTATTTACCGACCCAGCCAATGCGGGAAGATGGCTCGAGAAGACAGAAAAAGAGTTTGCCACCAAGGACTCTGTAGTAGTTGAGGAAGAAGACTCCGAAGGGGATTGAAGGACTGGTTTGCTTCTTGATTTTGTTCATCTAATTATTACGAGTTAATAAGTATATCGGGGCCTCTAAAAGCATGTGTTAATAACATAAATGAGGGCTTCTCTCTCCGTATTGTGCAGAGAATTTAGTTTAAAAATTTTCTGGGGAAGCGAGCTGCCTGCAGTTCATATATTATTACAGGGAGCAGGTACTTTAGGGTAAATCTCTTGCCTGATTTACTTTATTTCTCTGCACCTAAGGGAAGGTGGAAATTGAAGCTGGGACAGCTCTAATGAGGATTGATGAGCACATGTAATTCAGTTTGTTTAAAAAAAATTTTTATGAGGGTAATACTGGAGTTACTGACAAGGGATTATTGAAGGTCCTTCTAATAATAACTTTAAATGATTTAAATTGCAGATGTTATGCATTGCATTTTCATTCCTGTATCTTCTTTTTATATATACATGGATAAATAGCATTCCTTGGAGAATGCCTGAGCCTTTCCTCTTTGTTCTACCTAAACATGGACACTCCACAGCCGCTGAGATGGCTAGCAGTTCTAGATTTAATAATGGACATTAGTTTGTCTTTTTTTTTTTTTTTTCTTCTTTCCTGGATCCCCCCAATCCTATTGTATAAGATTACAGGGGGCAAATATGAATATCATATTTCTGGTAATTTGCTCTGTTATTATTACCCTGTATGAGAAATGATGTAAATGTCTCATCTAAAATAATAAACAAAAAGTTTGAAAAAAAAAAAAAAAAGTTCTGCCTCCCCATGGCACAGTAGAGGGAAAATCCTCCAGTCCCCAGAGAGGGGAACCGTCAGCTTCAGTGGGTCTCCCTTCCTCTATGTATAATCATAAATCTCAGCCCTGGTACTCAGGAACAGGGAGTGAGACATATTCTAAAGGGGGGGGGGGGGAGAGACAACATGCCCATTAGGGAACCCACAGATAAAAGAACTGCCATGCTTTGGCCATGTCCTCCATAGAGGGCATTTTGCTTTGTTCACTGATGGCTTCTTTCCTTCTTCAGGAGGAGAAGCAGCAACATGTTTTTCTTTCCTTAGCAGGCATCGAGTCCGAAATATGCTTGGTTGATTTATTATGCTAGGTCAGCTAAGGATTATGTTACTTAGGAACCCTGAGAACAGATGCATCTTTTGACAACCTTTCCTTATGTTTGCCAAGGTACAAATGGTCCTCATGTGTCTGCCTGGTGACATGGAGGCTGAGAAGCCATTAATAACCTAACCGTCATTAATTCATTTTTTTTTTATTTAAGGCTGGGAAGCTACAAAGTGATAACAAGATTACTGGACCTAGGGCACCCTTTGTGCAACTCATAGTAGTCGGTTTTAGCCAATAGGTTGCATTGGACAATTTTAAAACCTGTAGGTTTTTTTTTTCTTTTTTGGGGGTCTGACTGACATCCCAAAAGCAAACAAAATGGTTCAACGGAAAGAAAACAATGTAGTTTTTGGTACTTTTTTCCTAATTAGATAAATCATAAAAGAAAGGAGCCCAAAAAGCACCCTTTTTTTTTTTTAGAGATAAACGCTTTGTAGAAAAACTCCCTCCAAAGTGAACAAAGGGGCAAAAAACAGCTTTGTTCCTCTAAAAATGGGAACCAAGGCTCTAAAACTTTAAAAACAGCAAACTACACAAACTAAAGGGGAATTGAGCCAAAATATGTATCAAAATCACAGTAAAAGGGAAACCGCTAAAAAATAATGAAGAGATTCTCTGGTTCCTGGAACAGCTGAAGGACCAGAAAAAAAAAATGCTAAAAATAAAAACTAAGTACAGAACTGCACTATATAATAACTAAATGCAGAGTTACAAAAGAAAGTGAAACGAGCACTTGTAAAGCCAAAATAAAACAAGCAAAATCGAAATAGCTGAAGAGAGCTCTTCAGGGCGACTTGCTTTAACAGGCAGAGAAATAAATTTGACATTAGCCAGCAGTACACAGCACCACTGCGAGGCGGCCATTTAAATAGAGTTCCAAGTTCCATCATTTACATAAATTCTACTCTCTCTGGGGCAGTTCAACCCTCTAGACTATCTGCATTAGTTTAAACATAGTGAGGGATTCCAGGGGCTTGAATGGCCACTTAATTGGTGCATGGCGGGACATCTTGATTATCCATTTGCCAATTAAGTGGCTTTGACTGTAATTGGAAAACAGTACACACCTTCACAAAGCACTACTGTTTGGACATACAGTCCAGAAGGGATGCCAGTTTTGGAACTGTTGTCTTCCAGAACCTTTTTCCTAACTGTTACTGAGTCTGCATAAAGTGTAAACATTAAGTGAGTGATTCCTGGGGTTAGAAGAAAGATTTCTCACTGCAGTAATGTTGTTTCTTCTTAAGGGATCACTCACTATGTTTACACTCCTTAACCCTGCCTCTCCTTCCAGAACCTGAAATAGGTTCACACAACAATCGGTTCTTTTTTGGCTGGCCTGGTGGTGTGGAGGGTTGAGGCACTGGACGCCACACCTCGCACCATGCCGGCGACCTGGGTTTGGGAACAGACTCGGGCTGCTTGGGGTTGGCAAGGGATCGAGCATCCAGAGGACTGCTCTCCCTTGCTGGGTAGGGATCCAGGGCCTAGCACTGCGCCCGAACAGCTCCTTGTGGAAACCAGGAACAGTGGCAGGAACATGTAGTGCAAAAATACAAAGGGGTAGAGCGGCGGCAGACGTCAGCATGCCAGTGTCATGGACATCCCTGCACATCTGTGGGCCAGGGAGGCAATGAGGGCTCCCGGGACTAGGCCCACATCCCCAGCGCCAGACCATCTCTCCACTGGTTCCCCTTGGCTGTCATCAGGACCGACCCTCTAATCACAGGAAGGCCGCCAGGTAGGTGGGGTGGGCCCTTCCCTGGGAGGGTGATTCGGGGCGGAAGGTCCTGGTGAGGATCCCGGGAGAGAGGTCTCAGGCGGGATTAGAGGCTTGGTCGAGTGGGCACCTTCAAGAGGTGCCCTGGCCAACTGAGAGCATAAAATAGAATTTGGGGGTCGATTCTTTCACTGAGGTTGCTTGAGCATTACTACTGCAGTTCCTACAATTGTAAGCTTGTTATTATTCATACAGTAAACTTTCACAAGTCTGTTTCAATTTGCTTTGTGTTTTAAACTTTAACAATTCTATAAAAAACATGTTCTAAACATTTTTGGTATCCTTTAGCTAGTTTCACTACCCACTGCTGCACTCTGGCTTGGAAACAGATCTGAGCAATGGCCAGAGTGGAGCGTGGACACAGAATTTTAACCTACATTTTAAATTCTAAAATTTGCATAGGTTCTATCTCCAGGGTGTCACTCTTGGTAAAATGACTACATAAAGAATAAACACAGTGCATGATCCCTTAAGAAACAACATTACTATGAAAGGTAATTTGTTCTTCTTGCAGTTCTTACACTCCTCAGGACTGGGCACGATGTTGTGGTAAAAACAATGAAAAACCAGAAGAAAAGAGGTTCGCACTGAACTAGATGTTAAAATAATATAGCAGCAACAAAAAGGACCATGGTGACATTGAAAAATCAGCGTCTAACCTGGGGAAGTCACATCCTGTGAAGGAACCACTGAGCTTCGGTATGTAATGAGCTTAGACGGTGGTGGCAAATCCAGTAACACCGATAGGTTAAACCCAGAGTCCATGCTAGATGACTTCTTCAGTGGGGCCTGAAATAGTCAAGTTTGAGAATGATCAAATGCAGGCACTGTTGACGAGGAGCCCTGGTCCATGCAGGAGGACTGGGCCGTCAATGATGAGTGACCTATCGATGGCGGAGGAGCTGTCATGGTCAAAACTGATAAAGCCTGCATGAGTGTCAATGACGACAGGACAGGTAGAGCTGTCATTGATGAAGTGGTCTGTTCTTTAGTACGGGAGGCCTCGTAACCTTGGGCCAAAGCTGCAAGAACCATTTGTGTTTTTTCTACAGGTGTAGGAGAAGCCAGATTCATCAACAGGCAACTAGAGCAGGCAGCTATTGATGGACGGGTTTCCGTACCGGTGCTTGTTAATGGCACCACCGACCTGGTGCTTAACTCTTCTCAGTGTCTTGATGCACTTAATAAATCTCACTTCTCCGCTTATGCCCTGAGCTCTTACTGCCTTCTTCCCAATCCATACCTTGCTACAATCAGTCTTCCCACTCTTCTTCGCTTCTGCCTTTCCTCCTTCCCATTCTAACTTCTTCCCTTTTAAGACAAAGCCCCCACTTACATTTCTGTTCTATCCTCCACCCCCCATCCCCCCCCGCCTACACTGGATCTCTCCCACTCCTCCTCCTCGACTAAGCCCTTCACCTCCTGGACTGAGCCTACCCTCTAGGCTGCCACCCCTTGGACAAAGCACCTACTCTCCAGGCTGCCTTCATTTGTTATGCGAAACTGAATGATGTATTTTACTATACAAGTTGAACAATAAATTGAACATCTGTTAATTTGGTCATTGTGTCAGGGATACTCTGAACTTGGGCATCTGCTGCAAGTCAACTGATTCATTGTCTGAACATTGCTATGTTTGAATTATCCCTTACTTGTTAGAAGTCAAGTTATTAGTGCCTGTACATGGAGTTGCTTGAATTATTCCTTACCTTTGTAAAAATGTACTCCCTATTTTTTGTGAACTGAAGTTCTTATAATGTATGTATGTACTATATTGTATAATACTAACATGCAAACTTTGAAAATGAGCACCTTGCTCAAAGGTTATTTCTGAAGACTGAAATAAATAAATAAATAAATGGCTTCCCCGTATCTTGATGCTTGTTTTTCGAGGAGTGGTTGGAGTGTGGTGTCTGGGAGGTCTTTGATGATGTTAATGGCGGACGAGATGAGAAGCAGGAGTGGACCTTCTGCTCCATGAGGAATGCTTCAAGCTCTTGAAGACATCGTTGATGAGTTGCCAGGTTGAATTCTTGGCAGTAGGCACACAATCTTATGTTGTGAGCAGCCCCCAGACAGCAGACACAGACAGTATGATTATTGTATCTGTAGATTTTCCAGCCACAGTGGCACTTATGGAATAATGAGTTTGAACAAGACATACAGTAACATGGGAAAACAGTGTTAGGGTGTTGATTTCCATGTCAACAGAAACACATCAATACACTTGTGGTGAGAGCTACATGTGTAGTGAGCTGGAAGACAGTGGGGAATGAACTGAGGCCACTAGAAGCCACCCATGTATTTGCAGACACAAACGCAGTGATGTAATTGTGGGCAGCCCCCAGTCAACAATGCTGGAGAAAGCTACCATTGACGAGAGCGCCCTCTGGCAGGTACCCAAGAGTAAGACCTGCTGCAAGAGATACCCTCAAAGAAGATCAGAGTCTAAGCTGCGACGAACTGAGGAAGTATGATGCAGTTAGATGAATGAAGCTCCCCCTGTGTGCACCCGGCACTAGGAAAACAACTGACGAAGGGGCTGGCATCAATTACTGGCAAACCTAGGAGCATGACATCACCGTGTCTGGCTCATGGTTGGTGCCATCACAGACGTTAGTCCCCAAGGCTGCAAAAGACTTTGCTCTTGCTGTGTCCTAGTGCTCCTGGCTTAGACCAATAAGTGGGAATGAACAGAGAAGATTGACTCTTGAAAGATCAGCTTGCATCTTCAGCACACTGATGTGAAGATGAGTCTCTGACGGGTCTCAGACACCTTGTGTTTGGAAGCCCTAACAGTGGGCCTTCACACCAACAAGGAGGGAACTGTGATGAGGGTAACCTGCTCCAACTGGGGAAAGAGGAAGCCCTGGAGGAGGTTGTCCTCCACTAAGCACCATGTAAGAGACCAAACCAGGCACTTGGTCAACTGAGTAGGGGTTAAGTCTCAGGGTGTGATGCCTGTGACCACTGTGTACTAAGCACTCAACTGTGTTGTCCCCATGTGCAAACATGCCAGGGCACTGTGAACACAGAAGAGGCTATCAGACCCAGCATGTGCTGCATGGAGTGGGCTTGCACAGTCCTGTACTCCATGATGTAGCATGCCACTTGCAGAACTGCTTGTAGTCTGCTCTCTGGAAGAAAATCCATAGCCTGGACAGTCTCTAGAAGAGCTACTATAAACAGCAGTTGCTGTGAGGGTTGAAGCTGAGACTTCTCTAGGCTCAGCAGGACCCCCATTGAAATGATGAACTTGAAGGCAGTGGTTACTGCCTGTTCCACTTCCTGTCTGAACAGGCCTTGTGATTAGCTAGTCGTCCAAGTACGGGAAGACTTGGGAGTCCTAACTTGCTCAGGTAAATGGTGAGCACTGCAGAGCACTTTGTAAAGACTTTTGGAGCCAAGCAAATCCCAAAGGGCAGGCCTCTGAACTGGTGATGCTTCTCTAGCACTATGAAATGAAGATATCGGTAGTGGCTGGGGTGTAGCAGTATATACTGGTATGCATCCTGCTACCCAATCCTGAGGCTTCAGAAAGGGTAGCAGAGAGCCCAGAGGAATCTTTTTGAACTTTTCTCTATCCATGAATGTGTTCAGATTTCTAAGGTAGAAAATGGGGCACATTCCTCCTGATTTCTTTGGAACCAGAAAGTAGTGGGAGTAGAAATACAGGTTACTCACCTGTAACAGGAGTTCTAGGAATGGTATATGTTGTTCATCCACACTCATTGGCAGTATCCTTGCCGCTTTAAATCTTGCCGGAAGGTCTTCAAGCTTGCTCCTCCCACCCACCCGGGTGGTATAACTCTCGGCTCCGCCCCATGACGCCAGATCTGGCCCGCTGGAAGTTCAGGTTGTGCGTCGCCGGAGGTCGTGGGTGGATGAACAACATATACCATTCTAGAACTCCTGTTACAGGTGAGTAACCTGTATTTCTAGGGACATGGATATGTTGTTCATCCACACTCATTGGCAGACTCCTAGCAGTTCTCCGGGAGGAGGGAGGCAAGACGACACCCCATATACTTACTTGGGAAAGAGAGACTGAGAACCGAGGCCCCAAAACCAGCATCCCGGCGTGACTCAAGGTCGATGTGGTAGTGGGTAATGAAGGTGTTTGCTGACTTCCAGGTAGCAGCCCTGCAGATTTCCTGGATAGGGACGTCCCTGGAAGCAGCCACTGCTAGCAGCAGTATGGCGGGTAGAATGAGCTCTTATCCTCTGGGAGGCTCCATGCCCGCTAACTTATAGCAGAGATTCTATGCAGGAGGTTACCCACCTGCTTATCGTCCGCTTGGCTGCAGGTCTGCCAGATGCGGTTCAGCGTAGGGTGACAAACAGCTGGCTAACCTCTCCTCGAATTTCAGCTGCACAGCCCTTATAATAAGCGCGCTCTTCTAGGATCCAGAGTATGGAGCCTATATTCGGCCTCCGAGGTGTGATTGGGTAGAACACCGCAGAGTCAACACCTGGTTAAGGTGAAACTCCGACACCACCTTCGGAAGGAATTTCGGTGGGGCGTAGGACAACCTTGTCCCTGTGGAAGACCAGGTAGGAGACCTTATGGAAAGCGCCTGAGCCTCCCATCCTTCTGGCTGACGGATAGCCACCAAGAAGGCGGTCTTCCACGACAGGTGAGAGAGAGCACACCTGTGCATAGGTTCGAATGGCTTGCCCATGAGCTTTGCCAGTACCAGCAGTAGATCCCACGGAGGTGGGGTTCTCGCACTGGAGGGAAATGTGATCAAGGCCTTTGAAAAGCCAGACCACCTCTCCCTGCGCTTACATCGACTGCTCTCGCCCGCGCCTCGTAAGCAGAGATGGCTGCCAGGTGCACCCTTAGGGTCGCCGACCTAAGCCCTTGACTAGAAAGGGACCATAAATAGTCCAAGATGCTTGCCAAGGAACAGGAGGAAGGGTCCAAGCCCTGTTCCTGACACCAAATGGAAAACCTTTTCCATTTGAAGGCATAGCATTTTCTGGTCGACTCTACGGGACGCCTCAACTACATTGAGGACCTCGTCGGAAAGACCCAAAGCCTGGAACTCTAGCCGCTCAGGAACCAGCCGCTCAGGTGCAGGGATTGAAGGTCCGGATGGAACACCTTCCCTGATTGACTGAGAGCAGGTCCGGCGAGCTGGAAGCTGCCTGGGAGTCCTGGAGCTGAGACTGAGGAGATCTGGGTACCAGAACTGGCGAGGCCAGTCTGGGCTATCAGATCACCTGCGCCTTTGTCCCTCCTCGCCTTGAGAAGCACCTTGTGGATCAAGGGAAATGGGGAAAGGCGAAAGAGGCCCGGGTCCATTGCCTCGAGAAGGCATCCCTGCAGCGAGCCCCGCTGAGGGGGCGGCATGGAACAGACTCAGCTTCGCTCTCCGTGGAGGCAAACAGGTCCACCTGAGGTGTGCCCCAAAGGGAGAACAGATGCTGTACTACCTCCGGCAGGAGAGACCACTGTGGGATGCAGCCCCTATCCGGCTCAGGGCACGGCCAGGGTGTTGGAGGCTCCTGCCACGTGAATGGCTAGGAGATCCGCCTCAGGCTGCGCACGAGTGACCAAATGCGGAGAGCCTTGCACAGCTACGGAGCCGCCCCGCCCTGGCGGTTTAGATAGTACATGGTCGTGGTATTGTCCGCCTGACCGGACCACTTGACCCGGAGGAACGGAGCAAAGGCGGTGAGAGCTAGGCGGACCGCCGGAGCTCCCAGCAGGTTGATGTGGCATCGGACTCCGGGGACCAGAGGCCATGAGCCCGAAGTTCCCCAGATGGGCACCCCAACCCATCAGAGAGGCATCGGTCGACAGAGAGACCGTCGGCTCGGGCGGACGAACGGGATGCCCTCCTGCAATTGATCTGGAACGGTCCACCACTGGAGAGCATCCCACATCCCCGTGTCACCGACAAAGCTGGGTCCAAGGGATCGCAGCTAGACCACTGGCTGGCCAGTCCCACTGAAGGGGACGATGTTCCAGCGGGCCCAACGGACCACGCTGGTACAGGCCGCCATGAGACCAGGAGGCGCAGGAAGTCCCGGACGGGGCGCACTGCCCAACCAGAAATGATCGGGCAAGGAGGAAAGAACCCCTGCCCTGTCCGCCGGGAGAGCCTGGCTCGAAGAGAGTCGAGCCGCCACCGATGAATAAAATCACCTGCTTCCTCGAGTTCGGCAGCCTGGCCGTTGACAAGGAGGCCCAGTTGAGAGCAGACCTGGAGGGCCAGATCTGGACCACTCCGCCTCCTTCCTGGAGGGAGCTGCTATCAGCCAGTCGTCCAGGTAAGGGTACACCCGGACCCTCGGCGCCGCAGGGAATGCTGTCACCACTGCCATGCATTTGGTGAAGACCCTGGGAGCTGGAGACAGCCGAAGGGCATGGCTTGAACTCGAGAGAGATCCTTCCGCCGGAAGCGGAGGAATCTCTGGTGAGACGGACGGATAGGGACGGAAAAACGCGCCCTGCAAGTCCAGAGAGCAGAACCACACGCTCGCCCAAGGATGGTATTATCTGAGCCAGAGTGACCATCCTGAAGGTTCGAGACCTTAGGAACTTGTTTAGGTCGTAGGTCGAGAATGGGGCGCCAGCCTCGTCTGCTTCGGAACCAGGGAAGTACCTGGACACAAACCCTGGGTCTGGAAGGAGGGTCCACCACCTCTCTTACCACCTCCTTCTGGAGGAGGAGAGTGATGTCGGCTCGACTGAGCCGCCAGTGAGGCTGGGGATTCGAAGCCCCCGAGGCGGCTCGCTCTGGAAGGGTGGTGCCTGCTCAATTCCAGAGGCAGGCCTCTTCCACCACCTACAGACCCACCTGTCCGTGGTAACAGCGGACCAGGCGGAACGGAAGTGCTGGAGCCGCCTCCCCAATGGGGACCCAGGGGCAGGACGGGATGGGGCGACACCCCTCAGCCCGTCACTGGGCAGGCTTGGAGGAGGGACCCGCCGAGGGACCTCCTGGGCCCTTCCTCCCTGCCTCCTGTTAGAGGAAGCCGGCGGCTTGGGTTTGGGATGCCAAGGCCGAGCCTGCTGGCCCTGACGTTGCTGGGCCGGGCGCGCCGGGGGCACAGAAGGACGAAAGGGCTTAGGCTGTGGTTTGCGGCCTTTGTCCTTCTGAGCGGAAGAGACCGAGTCCAAGGTGGCATTGGACTTCTCGATCCTCTGCAGGTGACCTTCCACCCCAGGGCCGAAGAGGTCAGTCCCCAAAAAGGGAACATCCGCCAACTTGTGCTGGGTATCCGAAGTAAAGGTGGATATCCTCAGCCAAGCCCGCCGACGCATAGCCACTGCGGCCGCCACCGATCTGGCACATGAGTCCCCTACATCCAAAGCAGTCTGGAGCTGCTGTTTGGCCACTGCCCTGCCCTGGTCCCGCACCTGCTTAACCGTAGTCTGCAGATCGGCGGGAAGATGAGGGATGACCTCATCCAGGGAGCCCAACAGGGCATGAGAAAAATGTGCCATGAGGACGGCCGAACTGGCCTGACGAAGGCCGAGAGAGGACGCAGCGTAGACTTTTCGCCCGACATAGTCCAATTTCTTGGACTCCTTGTCAGGAGGTTTGTCCACATCCCTGGCGTTGCGCCGCGCCGGAAAACGCTGTCGGTAACCAACCCCTCAGCAGAGGGGTGTTCCGAAAAACCGGACAAGGAACCGGTAGGGACCGCATACTTCCTGGCCATCCTGGCCGAAGGCGCAGGGCAGGAAGCAGGGCGCTGCCAAAGTTCCAGTGCCGGACCCACTATGGCCTCGGCCACGGAAGAGCCTCCGTCCGAGAATCCCTCGGTCCAGAATCTCCGTGAGGATACCTGGCCCGTTTGAAGCGGGTTCGAGCTCCATCCGGTAGACTCGAGATGAGCGAAGCAGTCCTAGGAAGGACGGACGGCTATCGTCCATTGGCTGACCTCCTGAAGACTCAAGTCCAGTCGCTTGGAAGAAGGAGGAATCATCTCGACTCGGAAGAGTCCTCAAGAGCTGCCTCTGGCCTGAGCCACCCTTCACCTGCCGAGGTCGGTCGGGAGTGAGGGTAACTGACAGCCGATGGGGTAAACCCTTAGCCGACCGAGAATCCTTGGTCGGAGCCCCAATTGGTGGCTGTGGAGGCGGAGGTTCCACCGCAATCGGTGGAGCAGCTGGTTTTGGCCGAACAACCGCCTGGTATAGGCTCGGCAAGTCGAGGGTTGTGTCGGCCGTTCCGTGACAACCATAATAGCCGGGAAGCGCGGAGTCGGCTTATTCCGGCCAGGAGGAGCTGTTGCAACATAAGGTCCTCGTACCGTCGGCGTAATTCTCGCGAAGCCTCCCTCATCAGGAGGAGGACGAGGGCCAGCGGACGCCGCTTACGCTGATGCGGGCCGAGACCGCCTTATGGCGGTGGGAGCGGCTGGACACGAAGAGGTCGAGACCGAGACCGAGAGTCCCGAATTTCGGGGTCGGTGCAGGAGGTGTCGGCCGGAACCGACACTCCCTTCGCTCGAAGGTCCATCCGAGGGCTCCGGAACCGAGGCACAGGCGAGCCCACGGGATCTCAACTCTCCGGGGAACCGAGAGGGGAATCTCGGCTGCTAAAGGCGACAGCCGTCTAATGGGTCGAAAAATCTCGACTTCATCAGTGGGAGTCTCGGTCACTGACCTGACGGGGACACCGTGAGGCCAGTGGCGAAGCCGGCGGTCGATCGAAGCCGACGGTCGACGGCCCGGGAGAGGGACCTTTCCGCTCCCAAGAGCGCCGACGGAGGGATTCTACCTTGTCCCTCTTTTGGACCGAGAAAAGGTCCAGCAGACGCAGGCCCTCCTTTAGTGGAGAGGACAGACAAAGCTCCTTAAAGGAAGCCGTGTAGGAAGAACCCAGAGAGAGCGGGATAAATCGCGTCGAGGAAGACTGCACGCCGCCCTCCTCTTCGAGGCACCATCCGCTCGAGCTGATCCGCCCGAGCCCACCGCCGCGGACACCGCCAACCGGGCCTCTTGGACTTCACCGGAGGGAAACGCCTCGGACGGCCCAGCTGCAATCGGCAGCACGGTTTCCGGGAGGACGAGGCCGAGAAAGATGAGCACAGGCTGCAAGCCTGCGGGTCGCTCAAGGCCTAAGCAGTAGACACACACGGGAGTGTGGATCCGTCTGAGACATCTTCTGCCCGCATGGGCATCTCCGAACCGAGTCGATTTATCCATCGCAGTCATAGGGATCAAGACTGAAGTCTTTTGCAAAATATTATTTTTAAATCGCAAACGGAGAAATAGGAACCAGTCACAAACGCAGAGCGTTAAGGAGGGAACCTGAGCTTCCAAGCGGTAAGGAAGATCTGGCGTCATGGGGCGGAGCCGAGAGTTATACCACCCGGGTGGGTGGGAGGAGCAAGCTTGAAGACCTTCCGGCAAGATTTAAAGCGGCAAGGATACTGCCAATGAGTGTGGATGAACAACATATCCATGTCCCTAGAAACCTGTGTTTCATTTAGACTCCGGCACCAAATCCATTGCCCTGTTGCTCAAAAGGCCAGAAATCTCCTGTGCCAGAAGCTCTGATACATGAGCTGACAAAGGGGGTTAGCCTTCTGGGCAGAAAACCTGGAGGGATTTTTTTATTTAAATCTCTCTTTATTCGCCTATCCCCAGCCTGCCAACCCCGACCCATCAGAGGAGACATGGCAGACATTCCACTGCCCGACACCTTGCCCAGAATGGACCCTAGACCTCATGGAGCTGCGGTTTACCAACCCCGGGCAGGGACACTAACACCCCAAAACTCACGTATCGTCGGTCTGGGTCTGTCGGGCAGGTGCAGGCACGTTTCCTGGCTCCCTGGCAGTGGCAGACTCTTTTCGCGTTTTCTCCCAAGTGTGTGGTGTGTGCCCTGACATCATGGCGCATACGTTCAGATGTCCACCACACGTTGCGACTGGCCCCTTCCTGCAGTGGCAGGCCTGGTGGTACCCATCAGGCAAGCTGCGGGCTTTTGTCCCCCCCCCGCAGAAGGCGAGCAGTCGTGGGACGCTCAAGCCTTCTCCTTGGCCAGCCCTCCAGTGACCCGAGTCTGATCCTGAATCCAGGTCGTCAGCATCACAAGTGGAAATCCAACCGCTGTGCCGACGAGCCAGTACCTGGAGGGATTTCTGTTAAATCCAGGGAGTATCCCTCTCAGATGATCCTGAGGACCCACTTGACCACTGTGATAGTCTCCCTTTAATGGTAAAACTGGATCAGATGTCCCCACCCAGCGGGGAGAAGAGGTCCACCTCGGGCAGTTGAGGCAAGACCAGGGCCTGAACTTCAGACAGTGGTAACAGGCACTTTCAGAGACTGCTCCTTCTTCAGAGGCTAACTTTTGTTTTGGGTTCCCCCATCTTTGCCACAAAAGTACCACTTATTAAGAAAAGAAACTCATCCCTTGCCCTTCTGAGGGCTGAATGGAGCTGGTCTGCAAATCTTAAGGGTTGTTCTAGTTTCAGCTGCTGCCTTAAGAAACTGCTCTACCTGCTGTCCAAACAGGTAAAGTCTATCAAAGGGAACATTCATCTCCTGTAGTTGGAGTTGATGAGTTACTGCCCGTTGAGGGGTTTGACCCTGAAGGTTTTTTTGGCAGTGGCAAACCTACCTAGTGTGGACAGTGCATGCGGGGGAGGCGTGGGTGAGGCAGGTGATGCCTATAATAGGGCAGTGACTGAGGCACTATGGTGTGTACCAGGGGGGCAATCAACTGTAAGAAGGCAGTGTTCCTGTCCAAGGAGATTGCTGCTGGGAGAAACTGACCAGCAATGCTTTTTCGGACTCTGGACAGGTTATTACATCCTGCCTGTCTTCAGCCGAAAATAGCAGTTTCTGAAGCCTTGTGCAATGAGTTTGCTCATTTTTTCTCAGACAGGGTGTCCGCCATCAGGCAGGAAGTTCCGCCAGTGGCCCATACTATGGTCGACAGTGGTCACCTGGATTGTCGACAAACCAGCTTGGGGGGGGTTTAAACCAGTGGAGGTGGCTGATGTAATTGAGGTGATCTCGAAATTGAAGCACACATATTGTGAACTGGACCCGGTGCTGACGCGTTTCTTAGTGGGATGCGTCGACGCTGTTGGTCCGGTGTTCACCTTGATTGTCCGGTGTTCCTTGTTGGAGGGGGTTCTCTCAGATGCTTTGAAGGAGGCACTGGTGAGGCCCCTCCTGAAGAAGTCATCACTGGACCCTGACATCAGGGCGAATTATTGACCGGTCTCCAACCTTCCATTTTTAGGAAAGGTTGTGGAGAAGATTGTGACGCGTCAGTTGGGTGATCACCTCGTGGTATTTGATATCTATGAGCCGCTCCAGTTGGGTTTTCATGCAGGACATTCAACAGAAACCGCATTAGTTCGGGTGCACAATGATCTCCTCAGGGCGAGAGATCAAGGGGAGGGGACAATTCTCATCCTACTTGATCTCTCCTCAGCTTTTGACATGGTGGACCATCGGGTGTTACTTGACTGCCTGAGGAACTTCTGTGGACTCACCGGCACTGTCATTCGCTGGTTTGAGTCCTTTTTGACAAACAGAAGACAGAGGGTGGTGATGGGGAATTTTTCCTCATCTTTTAGTCTTCTGTCTTGTGGGATACCCCAGGGTTCGGTTTTATCACCGATGTTGTTCGCTGTGTATATGCTACCCTTGGGAGAGATCATTAGGAAGTACAGCTTGGGGTTTCATTGTTATGCCGATGATGCCCAGCTGTACTTGTCCTTTGCTCCAGGAACATCGGATGCGGTGGGTGTATTAAACAACTGTCTGGCAGAGAACAATGACTGGATGGCCTCCAGCTGGTTGCGACTGAACCCCAATAAGACGGAGATATTGGTGGTGGAGTCAAACAGGAGGTGTGTGGGGTTGCCCCTGGGGCAGACTCTGGACTTGTTCTAGGATCTGTCCCATTGAAGGTTTCCTCCAAGGTGCATAATCTTGGCATGATTTTTGACAGCGGTTTGATGATGGAATATCAGGTGTCTGCCGTTGTCAAGGGAAGTTTCTTTCATTTGAGAAACATTGCCAGGATTAGGCACCTGATTCGGCCCCTGGACCTCCCCACCTTGGTCCATGCGTTTGTCACATCCACGTGGGGCTACTGTAATGCGCTCTACCTTGGAGTCTCTAATGGCATCCACTGTCGACTGCAGCTAGTGCAGAATGCAGCTGCCAGGTTGTTGACAGGTCAGTCGAAATACTGTCATGTCACCCCAGTGTTGCGTGAACTGCATTGGCTGCCAGTTCGATGGAGTGTGCTTTTCTAGGTGGGTTTGCTCACCTATAAGACCCTACATGGACTGGGCCCTTGTTACCTGGCTGACCTTCTTATACCTGCTGTCTCTGTTGTCCCCTCCGGTCCTCATCGAGGGGCCTCCTGATGATTACCAGGACAACACTGAAAACTGTCAGCGATCGTGCTTTTAGTGTCGTCGGTCTTGTCTTGTGGAATTCGTTCCCACCTTTGGTGAGGGAGGCCCCATCCATGGAGGTTTTTAAGACCCACCTGAAGTTTTATTTGCTTAATCAGACCTTCTCAGACTCTGTTTGATACAAGTGTTATCAGTCCTTTTTAAAAATAAGAGTTTTTAAATAGTTATGGATTTATATGAGGATTTATTTTGTAATTTTGTATATTAAATTAAACTCCTATGTTCTTTGTACGGCGACCAGAGCCTCTGGGATTGGGCACCAGAAACTTGCCTTGGACCTCCTGGGCAAAGTCAGAAGTCTGCAGCCAGGAATGCTGCCTGATGCAAACGCCTGCAGCAGCTGAGTGACATGTAGTATCAAAGGCATCCATAGAGGCTTTAAGCTGGTGACCGCTGGACTCAATATCTTGCTTGACAGCCATCAGAATATCTTGTTTAACCTCTGAATCTGGCAGAGATTCTGCCAAAGACTTTAGTTTGCTCCAAAGGAGATCCTTATACTTAGAAAAATGCCTTTGGTAGCTAGCTATCCTCTTGCCCAAGGTGGCCAAAGTGTAGGCTTATTTGCCCATAGTGTCAATCTTGTGAGATTCCCGCTTAATGGGGTGCACAGTGACCTCTTTGGGAACAACTGATTTGTCATTCTTAGTGAGAATGACAACAGCATCAGCTATGGGCTGAGTAACACACACTGACTTATTTTTTGAAGCAGTGCATTTTCTGCCAGCCTGCTTGGGGACAGCTGCCACTGAAGCAAGCAGGTCTTTGCCAAACCACATCAGACAAGGTCTTGAATGCAGGAGGGACTGGTGGGACCAAATTAACTGGCATATTATGCACATTTAGGAACTTGAGCAGGAGGCACTTAGCCAGACCAATGGCTGCTGGCTTGAAATTCAATACCAAGTGCATATTTGTGAGCAAAACCTAGAAAGTGGGATCCTCCTTTGGCACAGACACAGGAACTGGGTCTGGTCTCTAGGCTATAGAATGAGTCAATCACCGCCTTCAGAAATAATAAGATCAGGGTCTGACTTGTCCCCACCTCTAAACTCTCCTTGGAAGGAGGGTCGAAGAGACACTGGGCTGCAGACCAATCCAGCACATGGCTGTGGTAACACTGGCCCTGAAGTGCGAGGGACTGGTGCCAGAGGCGGAGCTGGAAAAGGGAAGGTTCCATGCACTAGTGCCAGAGATGGAGCTGGAATCGGGAAGGTTCCACACACCGTGAGCCCATGCAGTGCTGACCCTGGTATCCTGCCAGGCCCTGAAGGGCCCAAATCTGACACCGATGACCCAGTCGACACCTAGGTGTCTGGCGATGGCACTATGGCCAGCTCCATTCCAGAACACGACCGGGGGGGGGGGGAGACACACGAGAAGGACAGACATTGGCAGTTCTGCCCCCAGCAAGAACCAGAAGGTTGTTGCTGTACACAAACACACTACCTGGTCCCACTTGCCTCTAGTATTTCAGATGGTCAGTCAACTGATCATCCAGCATGCCTGATTCACTGTGACTGGTGTGCAGTTAGTGCTGTGACCAACTGCCCCAGCCACTGGCAGACCATCACCAGCAGCCCACCAATGTCACTGCCTGAGGTGACTACCCAGCCGCCTATGCAGTTGTTTTATTTCAGTCCAAATGGGAAGGTTGTGAGCACTCAGGCTATACCTGTGAAAGGGAAGTTAAAAGTTACCATTGCTGTTGTTTCACATTGCCAACTGGCCTGTGTGGACTGCAGTTTTGATACTATCAACTTTGGTTTTGCTGCCGTTGCATAAGTCACTTGGTGGTGGGGTTTGTATGCCCCATGTAAGTGCACCAATGCAACATCCTGGGCAGCACATACTTTAGGCCTACCACGTTGCAGTCCTGGGTACCCAGACAGCAGGGTACAGGAATAGCCTGACTGTACAGATAGGCCCACATCACTGGGGCGGGTGAGTTAATCTACTGTTGCATCACTGTACTTCCTAAATGGTATGCTAACACACTATTTCCTCATGCATAACAAATGCTTATTATTATTATTTTGGTGTCCATAGCCATCATTAGCTGGAAGGTGGGAATTGTACTGCATTGCTGTACACTGAAGGGAAGTGGGTTAGTACTGCATCCCAGGGGGAGGCACAATACGTCTGACCAGGCCCACTTTAATTCTCTGGGTGGAGGGTCCATGCTATTAGATTTAGAAGCACCCATTCATCAAGATGTAAAGACCAGGACCCTCAACCTTTATGAATCTTTGAGGCAGGGGACGTCCCTGCCTGATAACTCGGTGACATGAGAGTGGAAAGACCAAAGGAGTCATTTACAAAGACAAGGCTCCAAGGCCATGGTTACACTTCCCCAGTGCCCATGCACGTAGCCTCCTCTCCCTCCATCCTCATCAAGTTCCTTCTAACTTCCCCACCCCTATGGTACCGTCATCTACCATGCAAGCCTGGCAATGGTCCTCTTGAGAACATCTACCAGATCGCAAGTGTCTGCAGAGTAACCACAGGTTCTCCATAGGCAGCATGGTGTACATCAGGCAGTACTAGCAGCATACTAGGTGAGTCTCCCTCCCAGTGTCCTTGACCCTCATCTCCAACCCACACCTCAAAGTTCCCTTCAGCTGCCAGACTTCCTCCCTCTGCAACTGTTGTTTGCCATTATAGACAGGCAGCAGGCTTCTCCAGAGCAGCTGCCTGCTCCTACAGTGATGTGAAAAATGTCTGAAAACCACATACATACGTAATAAATAAATGATAACAACATGCCCACTGAATGGAATAGCTACTGGAGAATCCTTAACACAAGAATCATAGAAACGAGCTAAGGAGCTAAAAAAGACATTACAAAACAAAACTGAAAGCCTCAAACTACAGCTGCAGCAGCAGGAGGAAAATGGCAGCCACAGTGCTTTAGAGAGTTGGAAAAACCTTTGGAAGATCAAAATAAAATGGTCCTCAAAAAGAAGAAAAAGAAGTCACTTACCAGAAAGAGACCAGTCAGGATCATAAAACTCGTGCCAAGAGCATAAATGGCACACAAGGTGACCCTCTCTCCAGAGTTGTGCTGGTAACCTAACTGAGCAACTTAGCTACACAAAGGATGGCACAGAAAGGTAAATGTAAGGACAAGATGTCCCACATTTGCAGAAAATGAGCAAAATCCTTGGTGCAATCTAAAAACCCAAATAGCTGCAAAAAACAAAATCCAGCACCTGACTACAACTGGAGCTGGTGGAGCAGTCTGAAGTAGCTGCCCCCTTCACAAAATGAGAAAACTGAGGGACAAAGGCAGCTTATGATTGGCATCACTGCCTTCTTATCACATGGTAGGATGACATGAAATGAAGGCTGCCAGGTGGGATCTGAGGTGCTTGGGAGGGGGTGCTGAAGGCAGTGCTTGAAGGAAAAGTTGTTTACTATTTACTCCCTTTGTTCCTGATGCAGCAGTCATTGGAGCATGTGTCTGGGGCATCCCCTCCCCATCTCCATGGCTGCAGCACCCTGAAGCTGCAGCTGCAGGGGTTCACCAATACAGAGAGCGCTGAGGAATCAAGTTTGAAAGGAATCCAATTAAATTTTATATGGAGAATTGGTGTTTTTATAGAACACCCCCTTTGTTACTTTTTATAAACAAGGGCAAACTTCATATATTTTATTAAAACTTTATTCATGCTATACATATCATATTAGAGCTCTATCATACTTAATCTGTTCCAGCTGGAAACTGGACAAAGTGGAATTTGTTAAAACTTGCAAGATTCTATGAAAATTAGTTATGAGCTGCAAAAACAGGGGCAGTCTTAGAGTTCTTGTCATATCTGCTGCCATATATATATATATATTACATTTTTTTAACTCAATTTTATTCAAAGCTTTCACAACAGTACAATGACATATACATTTTTTCCATGGGAACAATATCCCCAGCAAAGTTAATTTACATTTAAAATGGCTTGTACTTTTACACTATACAGTGGCATCTTGCTTCTGTGTGGGCTTCCTCTGTCAAAGGTGACCTGCAAAGTAATGAAGCAGCCCACTCCCATCCCCATCTACCTTTCTATGGCACTGTGGGAGTCAGTGGCTGCTATTAAGAACATTATTAGCACAATAACGTATATTTTACAAAAATGCTGAAACTTAGCGCCAAACTCGGAAGCACCGTGCAGGTCCCAATCGAGCGCGTGAAAGGTCTGATGGGCATTCTGCCCATTTAGTGGTGTAAATAACACCACTGTTGTGAATGTACAGCAGTGGCTGGAACCTTATATATTTATTTTATTGCTTCCATGGGTATCTTGATGCCTAAAATAATACAGAAAAAACTGGACAGGCCAATGTTGTATTATTTTAGGCATCAAGACACCCGTGGAAGCGATAATATAAGTATATAAGGTTCCAGCCACTGCTGTACATTCACAGCAGTGGTGTCCTTTACTGGGTTAGAGGCTAGAGAGAACCTCTTACCTGCAGACAAATAAGCTGAGACAGCTGCCAAGTGCACTCTCAAAGTAGAGACCCTTAAGCCAGAAGAATGGAGATGTGCTAAATAATCCAGAACTATAGGCAAACTGGCTTGATTGTGATCCAGCACCTTGCCTTGGCACCAAATGGAGAATCTTTTCCATTTGGAAGAATAAGTCTTTCTAGTGGAAGGCTTTCTGGAAACCCTGGAGTATTTCCATGACCCCTTCTGATAAATGCAGATCTGCATATTCTAAGTCCTCAAGAGCCAGACCTTGAGCCTGAGGGATTGCAGGTTGGGGTACATGATCCTGCCCTGAGAGGATGACAGCAGACTGAGTCTCCTGGGGAGGTTGATTGGTTAGACTACTGACTTTGACAATACCATGGGGTACCAGGGCTGCCTGGCCCAATCTGGTACAATGAGAATCATTGTTGCTGGCTGGGCTCTGAGTTTGTTCAAGACCCTTAGCAATAAGGGAAAAGGAGGGAATGCATACAGAAACCTCCCTGTCCAGTAGCAGTGCATCCAGGGGAAAGTACAGTTACGTAAGAACTTACCGTAACAGTATATCTTCGAGAACAGCTCTTGCAGCAGATTACACCATTAGGACTGAAGCCGGCAGGCGTCAGGACCCCATGGAAAAATTCTAGCTAGCTATCTTCAGCGGGGACCGCCCCCAACGTCAGTCCCGCCTCCGACGTCAGGCGTAGTACATAAGGGGGCGGTCCCGCCAGATTCCCCAGTTCTCCCGCCGAAGACTTCCAGCCGCAGGCTGACATCGAAATGGGAGACCGAGGATCCACCGTCAGAAGATAAAAGGGTAAAAATCCCTGTTAAAAAGGGCTTAAGCCATGCCTCCTCCAAGGGGGAAGGTGGGCGGGAAGGTGCCTGTTGCAAGAGCTGTTCTCGAAGATCTACTGTTATGGTAAGTTCTTACATAACTGTACTATCTTACTTCGAGACACAGCTCTTGCAGCAGGTTACACCATTAGGACTGATTCCCAAGCAGTAGCGCTTGCAAACATTCTGGGAGGAGGAAACTAGAATGTACATTCCAGGTCCTGAATCTAGGACAGGAGACCCTGTAGCACAGCCAGGCCGAAGCCGGCTCTTCGCCGTGAAGCGATGTCCAGGCTATAATGCCTGATGAAGGTGTGTACAGAGCTCCAAGTGGCTGCAGCACAAATGGCAGAAGTGGACACGTTTCGAAGTGCTGCAAAGGAGGTGGCCTCCCCTCGTGGAATGGCCCCGGACTGATCCCGGGAGGGTTTTGTTTGATATCATAACAGTATGAGATACACTGGACAAGCCAGCGAGACAGGGACTGTTTGGATACTGGTTGGCCCATCATCCTTTCAGTAAGGAAACAAAAGTTGCCCGATCTACGAAGCTGCTTGGTTCTGCTCAGGTAGTACCTTAAGCTGCGGTGAACATCCAGGGTGTGAAGCAGCGCCTCTCCACTATTAGCATAATTAGGGAAGTAGACCGGCAGGTCAATATCCTGATTGAGTGAGTGTGGAAACCACCTTAGGCAAAATTTAGGATTAGTCCTCAGGGATACTCTGTCCGGTGGAAAATTAAATAAGGCTCTTTGACATGAGGCATGAAGCTCAGAAACTCTTCTCGCTGGCGTAACAGCAACCCAAACAACGTTTTCCATGACAGAAAGCAGGCTCGCAATCCACAGCAGGCTCAAAGGGGGCGTGAGTTGCTCAGGACAAAAGAGCAAGTCCCATGGAGGCACTGGGTCCCTTAATGGGCGGCCTAAGATGTAACATCCTCTCAAGAATTCTCGACAGGCATCTAATTGTGCCACTGTGCAGCTGTCCCACCAGGAGGTGATAAGCTGAAATGGCACAGAGGTGCACCTTAATAGAGGAGTAGGTGAGACCCGAATGGAAAAGGGAGAGCAGGTACTCTAACACCGCTTTCATCAGACAACCTAAAGGGGAAAGGCAGCGTGCTTGTGACCATAGACAAAAACGGCGCAATTTCATGGCATACGTCGCATGCATTGCCAGCTTTCTGGCTGCAGAAAGAACTTCCACAACCTCTTCACGAGACCCGTGTCGCAATACTATGCTCTCTAGGAGCCATGCATGCAGGTTCAGTGAGCGTAAGTCTGGGTGGACCAGTGAACCCTCCTCCTGAGACAAGAGATGGGAGCTGAATGGCTAGCAGGCGGAGGTTCCCAGGATAGCTGTATTAGCAAAGGGAACCAGATCTGTCTGGGCCAGAAAGGAGCCTCCAGGATCATTGTTGCATGCTCCTGCGCAGTTTGAGAAGAACTCTCTGGATCAGCAGGAAGGGAGGAAAGCGTAGAGAATCTTCCGCCCAGGAGGGACAACGCGTCTCGCAAGAAAACACCAGGCCCTGGATCTAGCGAGCAAAAATTGGGCAGTTTTGCATTGGATGGGGAAGTGAACAAGTCCAATTCTGGAGTTCCTCATCGAAGGAACAGATCCTCTGCTACCTCCTGAAGAAGTTCCCACTCGTGGACTCTGGCCTGGGAGCGACTCAGGCCATCTGCAATTGTGTTGTCCACCCCGGGAACATGTACTGTGATCAGGTTCGCGCCGTGTCGGATTACCCAATCCCACACCCTCATGGCCTCCCTGCAAAGGGTGTAAGAGTGTGTGCCTCGTTGTTTGTTGAGGTAATACATCACCGCTGAGTTGTCTGTCTGAAGCAGGAGAGTACTCGGCGGGATCTCTGACTGAAATGCCTGCAGGGCATAAAGGACCGCCCTCATCTCTAGGACGTTGATATGGAGATGGGCCTCCTGAGGGGTCCACGTTCCCTGGGACTTCACCCCGTCCAGGTGTGCTCCCCACCCTAGACCTGAGGCGTCTGTGGTGAGGATTACCTCCGGGGACGGCGCTATAAACGGGATGCCCGTAGAGAGTGTCCCTGGGTCTAGCCACCACTGCCAGTCTTGAATCACGGTACTCGTGATTCTGACCGGATGCTGCATGTGGTCTTGCCTTTGGTCCCATTGCACCTTGAGCATCCACTGAGTTACCCGCATGTGGAGCCTTGCGAAAGGGACGGTAGGAATGGCCGCAGCCATGTGTCCGAGCAAGCGAAGGACCGACCTGGCTGGGACGGTCTTGTTCGACGAAAGCTCCTGATGAGGGATCTGATGCGCTCCGCTCTGTCGTCTGGAAGAAATGCTCTTCCTTGAACGGTGTCCATTACTGCGCCTATGAACTGCAGCTTCTGCGACGATACCAGGAGAGACTTCTCGTGGTTGATTAGGATACCCAGAGATCGAAACAGGTCCTGGGTACCCTGGATCGCCCGTAACAACGCCTCTCTGGAGGCGGCCATGAGAAACCAATCGTCCAGGTATGGGAACACATAATGGCCCTGTCTCCTTAGAGACGCTGCCTCGACTGCCATGCATTTGGTAAAGACCCTGGGTGCCGATGACAGCCCGAATGGAAGGGCTCGGAACTGAAGATGATGGCCGAGAAACTCGAAGCGCAGGAACCTCCTGTGCGCTTGAGCTATAGGGATGTGCAGGTAAGCGTCCTGCATGTCTAGAGACGCTAAAAAGGTGTCCTGCTTCAGCATGGGAATAAGACCCGGAAGAGTTACTATGCAGAATCTTTTGTAGGCGACCGACAAATTGAGTTCGCTGAGGTCCAGAATCGGACAGAGGTCCCCTGTCTTCTTTGGAACCAGGAAGAAGTGGGAAAAGTATCCGTGTCCTCTCTGGTTCTCTGGGACGTACTCTATCGCTCCCTTTTGCAGGAGCACAAGTACTTCTTGTCTGATCAATGACTTGTGCTGACCCCAGTATCAGGAGAGCAGAGGAGGCCTCAAGGGTGGCTTTTCCGCGAATTCTATAAAGTGGCCTCTTCCGACCATCTGGAGAACCCACCTGTCGGTGGTTATAGACTGCCATCCCAGCAGAAAATTCGCAATGCGACCCCCGACCATGAAATCCCGTTGATCCTGAGGGGCGGGGGCCGGAAAGGAGTCAGGCTGTGGCGGCTGAGGGGCCCGCTGGCTGGGCTGGCTTTGGAGAGCGCTGGCCTCGACCTGAGAGTTGTTTTCCCTGGGCTCTGCGGAAACCAGAGCCCCTCTGTTGTGGAACGGGGCGGGACTGTTGTCTCTGCGTCCGTCCACGAAATCGGCTTTGGTTCCTTCGGAAGGAACTAAGCTTGGGTCGGTACATGGCCTGAACCGACCTCACCGCCTTCCCGGCCTCTTGGAGTCTGGTAATTATCTTCTCGGAGGGTTTACCAAATAAAACTTCTCCCTCGAATGGGGCGTCCATGATGTTTTTCTGGACATCCGGGGTAAACCGGAGACAGAGCCAAGAGTGCCTCCAGAGGCATACGCCTGAAGCTGCTGCTCAGGCTGAGAAGTCTGTGGCTCGTGGCACCTGGGTTCCCACGTCCGAACTCGTGCAGAGCTGCAACATCTCCTTCTTCTGCTCACCTTCTGGCAATTTCTCAGCGCGTCCAGACCCTGCTCCCACAGGGCATTTTGGAACTGCACCATGTGGGTCAAATAATTCAGGGATCTGATGGCGCAGGTAGCGGAAGCATACGTGCGCCTACCCATGGCGTCCAGCTGCTTGGACTCTGGGTCCGGTGGCAGGGTGCTCAAATGTTGCGGTCTCTGGGACCGGTCATGTGAGGCTGTTATGACCAGAGAGTCGGCCTGAGGATGCTGAGCCAAGTACTAGTCTTCCCTTGGAGTCTTGTACAGGCGGTCAGCTTTCTTTGGCATCGCCGGGAGTGAATGTGGACGCTTCCACGCTGCCTTGGTAGCGTCACAGTGTCTACCAAGGGTGGCACCACCACAGGCTTGGGGTCCTTCTGCGAAGATACTTCGCAAGGCGTAGCCTTTCGGGGTCTAACTCTTCTGCATCCCATCCCATGTTCTCTTGGATGTGTCTCATGATATCCGAGAACGAAGGGTCATCCGGAGGAGACTTTGGAAGCTCTCGTGGGTCCGGAGAAGGGATGGAGAGAGGAGATGGGGATCTGGATGTTGAAAACACCGATCCCGTGTCCTCCGTTGAAGGCGATCGGCGGCGTTTTCTGGGTCTCTTAGGGCTGGGTGGCCTAGAAGATGATCTGGACGGAGGTCTCCTTTTGTCTGGTCTCCCCCTTGGAGGGGTCCTGGGCTCCCGGGGAGGAGGTAACCGGCCTGCAGACCCAGATGGAGAGGTGGGTGCAGGAACCGGAGGAGTAACCGGTGTAGGAGGAGGAGGAGCTGGAAGCGGAGGCGGAGTGGGGACCATGTCCTTTTTGATGGTATCCCACCAGTAAGTGAAAAGCTCCTTCACCTCTGAAAAGAAGGCCCGACGACGGACCGGGCGCGGTGGTCAGTCGTCGGGTCCGGCGTCGGCTCCAGGGGCTCGGGTTGTGGAGAGGTTCCTGGGAGTCTCAACAGGCCGGGGTCGCCCGTCTGGTCCTCGGGCTGAGTCAACTCCTCCTCAGTGATGGTCTCCTGACCGGCGTCGGTCCGGGCGTCGCGGTCTCTTCTCGATTGGGCGGGCGCGGTCCCCTACCAGCGTCCGGTGATGAGTTGGCCTGGCGGCGATGGTCTCCTGACAGGCAGCGGCTCCAGGGGACCTGTGGCGAGAGGCGGCGTTGGGTGAACGGTCAGGTCCACGCTCTAGCGAGTGAGCTCCTTGGTCTTCCATTGGGGAGGAGGAGGCAAGGAAGCGGATGTGATGTCGGGTTCAGAATGGCGGGAACCCGACTTGTGGTGATGGTGATGATCCCCCGACTTAGCCAGGGCCTTGGAGGACGAGGAAGGCCTGGGAGTCTTGGCCTGAGAAGAGGAGCCTGAAGACTTTCTCACCGCCGCAACGTGGGGGGAGGCTGAGAGCTGGCCGGAAGGAGGCGGTCGGACCTGGGCAGGGCTACTGAGCAGTTGGAGGCCCTAGACGGGGACCTGGAAGGGGCCGTCTCTCTATGCTTCTCAGCATGCTGCGGGCCTTCTGCGAAGAATCCCCCTTGGAAGCCATGGTCTTGAGTTGTTCCTCGAGCAGGAATGCCTGTAGGGCCTTCTGGTGATGGATCTGGGTTCTGCTGTTGAAACCCTGGCAAAAGGTGCAGGACCGGGTGTCGTGGTCTGGGCCTAGGCACCGGACACAGGCCGAGTGCGGATCCTTGAATGGGATCTGCTTCCCACAGGCGCACTTCGAGGAGTGACCGGAGGTCGGAGAGGACATCAGAGAAAAAACTGAACGAAGAATTTCCCATAGGAAAACACTTTACCACGTGTCGCGCGCTAGAAGCTGAACCGAAGGGTCGAGACATGCAAGTCGACGCCGGGAAAGAACTGGAGAATCTGGTGGGACCGCCCCCTTATGTACTACGCCTGACGTCGGAGGCGGGACCGACGTCGGAGGTGGTCCCGCTGAAGCTAGCTAGCTAGAATTTTTCCGTGGGGTCCTGACGCCTGCCGGCTTCAGTCCTAATGGTGTAACCTGCTGCAAGAGCTGTGTCTCGAAGTAAGATCTGTGGTAACTGATGATAACTCAGAGCTGCGAACAAATCCACTTCTGGGGTGCCCCATCTCCTGAAGATGGTCTCTAGGACCTGCTTGTTCAGTGACCACTCGTGGTGGTTCTGATTTATTCTGTTGACAGCATCTGCCAGGACATTGTCCATCCTTGGAAGATGGGACAGCTGAGATGGAGACTTCCAGGGAATATGCCAAGGTCCACATTTTCATAGCCTCTGTGCACAGAGGAGCCGACCTTGTGCCCCCTTGCTTGTTTATGTAGTACATGGTGGTTGTGGTGTCTGTTCTGACCTAGACCACTTTGCCTTTTACCTGATTTGCGCATGATTGGAGACCCAGAAGAACCGCCCAGAGTTCCAATAAGTTGATGTGCAGAAGTGAGTCCTGCTTTGTCCATGTGATCTCCCAGATGTGCCCCCACCCTAGGAGGGATGCACCTGTGGTCAGTACCAGTGAAGGGGGCTTGTTGCAAGAATGTGACCCCTTGCCAGAGGTTGGTCTTGTCTTGCCACCACTGCAGAGCTTGAAGAAATGGTACTGTGACTGGCATCAGCTTTGACATCGAATCTCTTTTTTGGAAGGCAGTGAGCTCTCAGGTGGAACTGAATGTCCCTCATTTGGAACCTGGCTCCTGACACTGTTGCTGTGGATGCTGCCATGTGGCCTAGCAGTTTCAGAAAATGCCTTGCCAGCCTTGAGACATGCAGCTTGAAGGAATATACTATCTGAATCAGGTTGTCCACTCTGTCTTGAAGGAGGAAAGCCCTTCCCTTGAATGTGTCCAACTCTGCTCCTATGAATTTAAGCAGCTGAACTGGTTCCAGCACAGTTTACCAGAAACCCCAATGAATGCAGGGTACCCTGTGTGAGTGCTAGTGCCTCTTTCACTTGCTGATGTGATTGACCCCACTATCAGCCAGTCATCCAGGTAAGGAAATACTGTTCTTCCTTGCCTCCTTAGGTGTGCCATGACCACAGCTAGGCATTCTGTGAACACCCTTGGAGCAGAAGTTAGGTTGAAGGGCATTGCCTTGAATTGGTAATGACCTGATGGCAGTCTGAGCCTGAGGTACTTTCTGTGTGACTGCCTTATAGGGATGTGAAAGAAGGCATCCTTTAGGTCTAGGGATGCTAGCCAGTCTCCCTGCCTTAGGATTGGTAGAATGGTAGTCAGAGTCACCAACCTGAATTTTGGTTTTGACAAATGTTTGTTTAGGTGTCTGAGATCCACAATGGGTCGCCACTCCCGTTTTCTTTATTGTGAGGAAGTATCTTGAGTATGGGCCTTTTCCCCTGTGGTCTGGAGGGACTGGCTCTATTGCCTCCTGCAACAGGAGACTTGAATCTTCCTCCTCCACAAGGTTGTTTCTGATGGGGAGGATGGTTTGAAGGCCCTTGACCTCAGCCTTGGCATGAACTTGTAGCCGAGTACAAGACCCTGACCCACTACCTCCAGGACCCACTTGTCTATGGTGATATTTCCCACTCCTGGAGGTAGTGGGCCAGCCTGCCCCCTACCGGTACTGGGGAGGCGACCCGAGCAGGCACCTCAGGGTGTCTGCTTAGTCTGTGCTGTTGGCTGGACATTTGGGTTAGTACGGCCACTGCCTCTGCCTCTAAAGTATCCCCTCTGCTGCTGGAACTGGGGGAACGCTTTGAGGCTGGAAGAAAGGCCTATAATGAGCTCTGCCCCTGCCACCTCTGGTCTGGTGTTTCTGGGGGGTAGATACTCTTTCTTTAGCTGCAGCACTCTTGTAGGTTGACTTATATTCGTTCATTTTTTTCATGTATGCCTCTATTTGTTCACCAGAGACATAGGGTCACAAGGTAAGTCCACAGCTTTTGTTTGTGTATCCAGGGTCAGGTTGGTAGTTCTGACCCAGGCAAACCTCCTTAGGGACACTGATGCTGCCATCTGTCTGGATGCAGTATCATTTGACTCCACTGCCATGCTGAACTGTGTTTTTGCAGCTTCTTCTAGGTCAGCTGCCATGGGAGATGGAACCGATTTAGTTATTTCCATCACTGTGGACCAAAGGTTCTTCTGGTACCTGGCCACATATGACATGTAGGTAGCCTGCCTAATAGCTAGGGAAGATGCCAGGTACACTTTTTTTGCAATGGAGTCCACCCTCCTGGCATCTTTGTCTGGAGGGTGAGAGGCCTGGGGATGCCAGCTTTGTCACAAGCTGCAGCCTGCACTACCTCCTCATGACTAGGGTGCCCAAAAAAAAACTCAGCACCACTTTTGGCAACCCAGTATTTCTTGTCCGCCTTCTTTTCTGTAGGGGGAACAGAAGTGGGTGTCTGCAAGACTTTAAGTGTCTGTTTCTTAAGGGATTTATGGAGTGGCAGCAATAACCTCTTTGATGCTGGCACATTCATCATTTCCCTGTAATCCTCTTCCTCCTCATCCTCTGTGGATTCCGGGGTAGGGAGGTCGAGGGTCTAAGCTATTTGCTTAATAAAAGAAAAATATGAAGTGAAATCCTCAGTTCCCTTATCAGGGGAATCTGGTCTATGAGGATCTGGGGAAACTTCTGGGTCAATTGGTTCCCCAAGGTCCTCTTCCTCATCTTCTTCTGTAAAGAGTTCCCCACTAAGGTCTGTTAAACCAGGGACCTGAGTTGACCCAGGAGTGTGAACTGTTGCGGTTGCTTTCCAACCAGAACCGGGACTTGCAGAGACTGTATTATACGAATCGCGTTAGCGATGTCTTCTGCAGAAGGAGCCGCAGATTTCTTTGGGTACGGTTACTGATGCTTCTCTTTCTGTTTTTTCTTACCCGCAATGGCCGGTTCCGCAGCCATGTCTGCGGTTCTTTTCTTTGTTAAAGAGCTATCACCCCTTTCAGAGGGCAGCTCCTCCAGTTCGTTCTGAGGAGGAATTGATGTGTCAATTTTTTCCTGCAGTCTCTTCAACCGTCTCTCGACTGTAGACTGAGGAAACTATCTGCATATCTCACAATCTGTCTTGAGGTGTTCAAACCCCAGACAGAAGACACAGACTAAATGTAGATCTGCCTTAGCAAAAGATTCCTTGCACTCGGTATAGGGCTGGAAACCTGTAGGTCCCATTTTCTTGTTGGCTTTCAGTGACATAACCCAGAAGAAAAACATCTCTAAGGATTCACTCCAAATTTAAACTTCTTTTTTTTGTTGGTTACGCTAACCGCTAGAAACCAGGAGTTACCCCGGTTAAAAATCAATCAAAAAACTGACTATACCTGAGTTGGTATAATACAATTTAAATCAGGTAACACACTAAACGAAATATAAGGGGAAAAACCAAAGGAGATCCCGGTTTCCTCTCGGTTATCAACCGAAAGGAAAAAAATGGTTACTTAGCCCTCCAACACTAAAATCTAAATGAATGCTACCTGAAAACCAAGGACAGTGCCTAAGTACCAAATAAAACAACTTTTTACTACGTAAAACTGAGAAAAAGGAAAAATTTCAAGCGATGAAAGGAGACCTCTCCAGAGACGTCTTACTAAGGCAAGCGGAGTAAAGAATTGGACTGTTTAGAACTGTTTACCAGGGACAGTGGTCTGAAAACTGAACTCGAGCCTAGCATTCCATCATTTGCATAGGTTCTATTAACCATTTCGGCTCCGGGGCAGTTCTACGGTGAGACCATACTGCATAAGTCAGAATACAGTAAGATTTCCTGGGGATTGAATGAGTGGAATGCCCATCAGACCTTGCACGTGCTCGATCGGGACCAGCACGGCGTTTCTGGATTTTGTGCTAAGTTTTGGCATTTTTTAAAAATATACATATTGCTCTAATAATATTCTTCATAGCAGCCACAGACTCCCATGGTGGCATAGAAAGGTATGTATTCAAAAACATGAATTACTTATTTGTTTGTGTGTTTATTGGTATTGTATGTCAGTATTCTTAAAGCAGCAGTACTAGATAAAAAAAAAATTGGATCTTCTGCAGTAGTTTTTTTCCTGTGTTCTGTTGAGCACTGACCTGGTAGTCTCTTGTTTTCGCTGTACTATCACACTATAATTTACTCAGTTTTTCTTTGTTTTTGTTTACATTTCTCTCACCTGCCATGTTGAACTGGAACACTCTGCTGCCAACCACACATGCGCATGACTCGCAGCACTACACAGGGACAGTGGGAACGTGCAGCACAGGGTCCCAAGAAAGTAAATAAAAGACGTGATGCGACGTGACGGAGGGGAGTATGGCTGCAAATTATGCAGTAGCCATATTTACTGTGGATCTACAACAATGCAAATAAATTTCAAATATCTAAAAATCTAAAGATTGCCTGTAACAGTAGTTCTAGAAGTGGTATACGATGTTCATCCACACTTTCTGGCAGATGCCTTTCCCTTTAAGACTGGCCGGAAACTTCTTCAAGCTGGCTCCTCCCTCGGCTCCGCCCCATGATGCTAAATCTTGCCTGCTGGAAGCACTGTCATGCACCAAAGCCAGGGGATGTCGGGTGGATCCGTGCGGATGAACATCATATACCACTCCTAGAGCTACTGTTACAGATGAGTAACCTGTTTTTCTAGGAATGTCTATCCACACTTTCTGGCAGACTCCAAGCAGTTCTCCCAGAGGAGGGTGGCAAGGGGCACCCTCTGCTTTGGGAACAGAGACTGGAAAACTGAGGCCTAAAAACCAGCATTCTGGTGTGAATTAAAGTCAGTGTGGTAATGGAAAATGAAGGTGTGTGCTGATCTCCAGGTAGCAGCCCTGCAGATTTCCTGGATAGGGATGTTCCTGGAAGCAGCCACTGAGGCAGCTGTATGGTGGGTGTAATGAGCCCTTAGCCCTATGGGAGGCCCCCTACCTGCCAACCTATAGCAGAGGTCAATGCAGGATATAATTCACCTGCCAATCGTCTGCTTAGCTGATGGTCTGCCAGGTGCAGCATCAGCGTAGGTGATAAATAGCTGGTGAATCTCTCCCCGAACTCCAGCCGTGTGCTCCTTATAGTGGGCAAGTGCTTGCCGCAGGTCCAAAGTATGGAGCCTGTGCCTGACCTCTGAGGTATGACTGGTAAAGTACGCCGGAAGATTAATCACCTGATTAAGGTGAAACTCTGACACAACCATCGGAAGGAACTTCGGGTAGGGGTGCAGGACGACCTTGTCCCTGTGGGAGACCAGGTAAGGAGACTCCACCAAAAGCGCCTGGAGCTCACTGAGCCTTCTGGCTGATGTGATAGCCACAAGGAAGGTGGTCTTTCACGACAGGTAAGACATGTTACACCTATGCACTGGTTCAAATGGTTTGCCCATGAGCTTTGCCAAAACCAGCAACAGATCCCAAGGTGGTGGTGGTTCACACACCAGAGGGGGGAAATGTGGTCAAGGCCTTTATAAAAGTGCCATATCACCTTCTCCTGTGCCGACTGCAGACCAATCTGCACCAGGTAAGCAGAGATGGCTGCCCGGTGCACCTTAAGGGACGTCGACCGAAGGCCCAACAGAAAGGGACCACAGGTAATTAAGAATAGTAGCCACTGGACAGGACAAAGGGTCCAACCCCTTTGCCCTGACACCAAATGGAGAATCTCTTCCATATGAAGGCGTAGCATTTCCTGGTCAATGCCTTCTGAGATGCCTCCACAATGGTGAGGACATCTTCAGAGAGACCCAAAGCCTGGAACTCTAGCCACTTAGGAACCAGGCTGTCAGGTGCAGGGATTAAAGGTCTGGATGGAGTACCTTCCCCTGAAGGATGGAAAGCAGGTCTGGGCAGAGAGGAAGACATCACAGGAGCCTCCAGCTGAGGAGACTGGGGTACCAAAACTGGCGGGGCCAGTCCAAAGCCACCAGGATCACCTGGGCTTTGTCCCTCCTGGCCCTGAGCAGCACCTTGTGAGCGGAGGGAAGGCACAGAAGAGGTCTGGGGTCCAGGGCCTTGAGAAGGCATCCCCCTGCAGCGTTCCCTGCTGAAGGGGGCAAGCACAAAACAGCCTCAGCTTTGCGTTCTCCCTAGAAGTGAACAGGTCCACCTGAGGGATGCTCCACTGGGAGAACAGACTGTGTACTACCTCTGGGTCAAGAGATCACTTGTGAGACGCCTCACCCACATGGCTGAGGGCGTCCACCAGCTGGTTGGAGGCCCCCGCCACATGGATGGCTAGGAGATCAGCCTCCAGGCTGTGCATGAGGGTCCATACGTGGAGAGTTTCCTTGCACAGTGGCAGGGAGTGCATCCCTCCCTGTTTGTTGAGGTAGTACTGTACATGGTCGTGGTGTTGTCCGTCTGGACCTGAACCACCTGACCCCGGAAGTAAGGAGCGAATGCAGTCAGCGCCAGCTAAACTGCTCGGAGCTCCAGCAGGTTGATGTGGCATTAGGACTCATCAGGGAACCAAGAGCCCGTGGACTCTGTGTTCCCCCAGGTGGGCCCGTGAGAGAGGCATCGGTCGTCAGGATGACCGCTGGCTCCAGGCAGACACACGGTATTCCTTCCTACAGATGTTCTGGGACTAACCATCACTAGAGGGCATCCCACATCCGCTGGGTTACTGTGACCAGCTGGTCAAAGTGACCCCTGCGCTGAGACCACTGGCTGGCCAGCTCCCACTGCAGGAAGCGCATTCTACAGTGGGCCCATTGGACCATGCTAGTGCAGGCCGCCACACAACCCGGCAGGTGCAGGAAGTTCTGGGCAGGGCACAATTGCCCAACTAGAAATGATTGAGCAATGGAGGAGAGAGCCTCCACCCCCGTCTGCTGGGATCCATGCTCTGGCTCTGCAAGAGTCGAGCTCCGCCCCGATGCAGTTGATCACCTGTGAAGGCACAAGTTCCGACCTGGCCTCACTGACCAGGAGGCCAAGAAATATGCAGACCTGGAGGGCCATATCCCTGGACTGCTCCACCTCCTACCTGGAGGGACCTGCGATCAGCCAGTCATTCAGGTGGGGATAACCGTAGGTATGCCGCCACCACTGCAATGCACTTGGTGAAGACCCTGGGGGCCGAGGATAGAGTGAATGGCATGGCCTGGAATTCATAGAGGGCTCTCTCTGCTCAGAAGTGGATGGATCGGGATGTGGAAGAACCCATCCTGAAAATCCAGGGAGCAAAAACTACATGTTTTGCTCTAGAGGTGGCATGACCTGAGACAGAGTTACTATCCTGAAGATGTGCGACTTAAGAAACTTGCTCAGGTCATGTAGATCTAGAATGGGGTGAGATCCCACTGTCCGCTTTGGCACCAGGAAGTACCCGGAGACAAACTCTGGGTGTTCCAGAGGATCTGCGACAGGAATCTCAACCTTCTTGCAGAGGATCTGGGCTATGTCGACTCAAAGAGCTGACAGAATGTCTGCGGATACCACGTCCTCCCATGGGGCGTGGGCTTGGCAATGAGGGTACTGCTCGAATTCCAGAGGCAGACCCTGACCGACCACCTTGAGCATCCACCTGTCCATGGTGACAGCAGACCAGGTGGAAAGGAAGTGTCAGAGCTGGCCCTCACAGGAGGAACCAGAGGAGGTGTGAAGGGCATGAGGGAGGCACCCCATATCCCATCACTGGGCAGGCTTAAGAGAAAGAGGAGGGTCCAGCTGAAGAGCCACTGGAGCCTCTCCCCCCAGGCTAACGGTCGACCAAAGCCACTGACTTCGGCTGAGGTTGCCAGGCCTGAACCTGCTGACCAGCCTGGGGTTGGGCTGGTTTGGCTGCAGGCATAGAGGTGGACCGAAAGGGCTTCCTTTTCTGCTGTTGCTTGGAGTCCTTTTGGGCAGATATCACGGAATCCAAGGTGGCAGTGTACTTCTCGATGCAGGTGAGGTGACCCTCGACCCTAGGCTGGAACACGTCAGTACCCACGAAAGGAACATCTGCCAGCTTGTGCCGAGTGTCTGCCACGAAGGTCAAGATCCTCAGCCAAGCCCTGTGGTGTATGGCCACCGTGGCTGCAATGGAGCGGGCACAGGAGTCCCCAATGGGCATGGGAGAAGAGGGTCAAAAGGAGGGTCGAGCTCGCCTGGCAAAGACCAAGTGAGGAGGCAGCGTAGACCTTTTTAGCAATAAGATCCAACTTTCTGGAGTCTTTGTTAGGCATCCTGTCAACATCCCCAGCATTGCTGGAACACCTAAACACAGAATCAGCCACCAGACCCTCGGCTGAGGGGTATTCTGTGAATCCCGAGAGAGAACCGGTAGGTACCGCATACTTGTGGGCCATCCAGGCAGAGGGTGCAGGGCAGGAAGCGGGGCGCTGACAGAGCTCCAGGGCAGGCCAAGAATGGCCTCCACCACGAGGAAAGCCTCCGTAGCGGTATCTCCCCGGTCGAGGATTTCGGTCAATGGGTAATGAGCCCCTTTCTGGACGGGCTCCACTTTCATACTTGTGGACTCAGAGATCAGGCAGAGAAGACCCATAAAAGAAGAAGGGCCTCTGTCTGTCAAGAGATCTCCCACTGACTCCACATCGACCGGACAGGAGTACAGGGAGGAATCCTCCAACTCCAAGGAGCCGTTAAAGAGGAGTCAACCGGCCGGGTCCCCGCTGACCCTCCGCAGACGGTCAGGGGTGACAGTGACTAACAGGAAAGCCTCTTGGCCGGCCGGCAGCTCCATGGGAATCGGTGGAGACACCAGGGTTGGTCAAACCGGGACCATGGAGAAGACATCGGCGTGTCGGGCGAAAGCCAGGTGATGGGTGGCATAGGAGCCGGCTTCATACCGGTGAGCATCAGCTGGTGCCACATGAGATCCTGGTAGCGTTGACGCAATTTGAGCTGAAGCCTCTCACCCGAGGATAAAGAGTAGCATCGGTGCAGCTTCCCATGGTGCTGAACCTCTCGACCCACGGAAATAGGACCAAGACTGTGACCGTGACCACTGGGGGGACCAGCGGCGAGGCTCAGAAGGAGTCGATGAATGCCGAGGCCCCTCTGGGTCTTGGTCAGAGACCAGAGGTGGCGGGTCAGCGGACTGATCCATCCTTCAAATTGTCCGAGTAAGGACAGGAGTCCTGGATAAAGAAGTGTAGGCCTCTTCAGTCAACAACAGGTTGACCGGCTCGAGAAAAATCTTGGCTGGAAGATCAAACAGCATCTCAGCCAAATGGCCCGATGGGGTTAACGTGGAGCTGGCAGCCTGGGCCGAGGTTTCAACCGAGGTCAGATCTGGAGAAGCGCGTGAATCTGAAGCTCTCGACTGAGAGTGTTCCCAGTCCCACGAATGATGGCGAGACCATTTTTTGGACTTAGATTTGTGCCCAGAGGGTCCATGACTGAGGGTCGGCAGGGACTGGCACAATTCCCTGAAGGACCTCGTAAAATCAGAGCCCATCTGGAGCGACAAGAAGGCAGAGGCCGAGGGGGAATAGGACGTGGCCTGAGACGCCGCCTCCTTCAATGCTGCAAGCTGTTTGGTGGACCCTGCAGCCGTGGAGACCACCTAATGGGCATCCTTGGATTTGACCAGAGGGTTCTGTTCACTCGGTTGGCCTAACCTAAGTCAGCCTAGAGATTCTTCGAGAACAACAGGATGAAAGGAGTGACAAAAATCACATGCCTGGGGACTGTGCTCGTGCCCCAGGCAGTAGATGCATGTGGAATGAGGATCCGTTTGGAACATCTCCTGTTTGCAAGGGGATCAAAGGAACCTGAAAGCGGACTTGTCATCCTTCGTGGTCACAATCGGTGATCGAGCTGAAGAAAAAGAATTCCAAACTGTTAAGGAAGTAAATCCGGAGATTTAAGTCGCAAGGGCCTACTCAACACGAGAGCGGTAAGGAGGGAACCTGCTTCTTCCAGAGAAAAGGGAAGATCTGGCATCATGGGGTGGAGCCGAGGGAGTTAGCACCCAGGTGGGTGGGAGGAGCCAGCTTGAAGACGTTTCCGGACAGTCTTAAAGGGAAAGGTACCTGCAAGAAAATATGGCTAGAACATCATATCCACGTCCCTAGAAAAAATATTTACAGATATGGAAACCAGAACTATGGCTGCATGCTTCCAGCCAAAAAGCAGAATTTTGATAATCACTTTCTGATTATCTAGTACTGCTGCTTTAAAGTGATTTTCTGAGGTTTGCCATAGCAAATGGAAGTAATAACCTGTACGAGTTTTGATTCACTCTCCATTCAAACTGTCAAAAAGTGCAGTTTTCCAATAAAAAAACTGCTTTAATTTCTGTGCTCTGCTTCATTTGCATAACCCACCCCTTTTTTCCTCAGTGCTGCAACCCCCAACCATGACATCATGCAAGGGAAACCAAGCTTTTAAAGAGCAAATGCTTAGTAAGGGTGTATATCAGAAAGAATGAAGGTTTGGGGCTTTTAGATGCTTCTGTAGTCATTCACTTTGCTTTTATTTGTTTCTTTACTTACTTTTTTCATCATTTTATTTGTATTTTGCCAACTGCTAGTGAGAAAAGAATCCAATGAAATCCTTGTATTATGATGTCAGGAACTCTACTGGCAAGGCTGGCAGTGTATTTCAATGGGAAACCGCAAATCAGTTTCCAGATTTCTAAGAAGAAATAACACTTCTGGCCACCAGAACATTATATATTTAACAGAAAATGGAAATTATGTACCTACCGTAATTCTTGATCTTCCTGGACGAAGTCTCCACCACTCATTCACACTAATGGGATCAACACCTGAGGCACTAGGACCCAGCGGGAACAAACTTTTTTGCAAGAGGGTCGGCGCCAGAGATGGAGCTGCAAGGAGCGGCTCCGCGAGCCTCGGCTCATGCGGCAATGATTATCTCGGCGTCAACCCTCCAACCGGGAGTACCTTTTCTTCCGAGGAGGTGCAATGTAACTAACCTAGAAGGATAGCCTAACAAAAAACCCGGATATAAGATAGTCCGGAAGACCCGTATAAGAAGGGTCAAGAAAGAAGTCTTCACAGCCTAAAGATTGAGGGAGTGAAGACCAACAACAGAGGTGAACTCGGGGGATGGTGGGTGGGCTGTGAATGAGTGGTGGAGACTTCGTCCAAGAAGATCAAGAACTACGGTAGGTATGTAATTTCCATATCTTCCTGGACATAAAGTCTCCACCACTCATTCACACTAATGGGAGAGTACCGAGCTAATAACCTCCTGAGAGGGCGGCAGGAGAGACCAAGAGCTCACAAATTTAGGACAGAAGTCCATTAAGGATGGTTCTGCCAAATGAAATATGTCGCCTGGCATGGACATCCAGGGCATAGTGCTTGACGAAAGTATGCACTGAGCTCCAGGTAGCCGCATTGCAAATATCTGCAATGGGCATGTTGAGGATTTCCGCCAGGGATGCCATGACCGCTCTAGTAGAGTGAGCGTACACTCTGCCTTCCAGCTTAACCTGCACCATGGAATAACAGTGGCGAAGGCATGCCAGCAGCCATGGTGAAATACATCTGATAGCGACCGGTTGACCCAGCCAGGTCGGGCTGAAGGAAACAAACAGTTGTTGAGCTTTGTGAAATTCTTTTGTTCTATCTAAATAGAAACGCAAAGCTCTTTTGACATCCAAGGAATGAAGAGAACGCTCCCCTTCATTTTGGAAGTTCGCAAAGTAAGCAGGAAGGACCAAAGGTTGGTTTAGATGGAATTCTGAAACAACCTTACGAAGAAACTTAGGATGGATCCTAATAACTACTTTGTCTTTATGAAACACAGTATACAGAAGTTCTGTGACCAAGGCATGTATCTCAGAGACCCTGCGGGTGGAGGTAATGGCCACCAGGAAGGCCGTTTTCCATGTGAGAAATTTCAACTCACAGGTAGCTTGAGGCTCGAAAAGTTTTCGAGTGAGCATGTCTAGCACAAGATTAATGTCCCAGGCTGCGAATGGACGTCTGATAGGAGGTCTGGCATGCAGAATTCCCTTAAGAAACCTCTTAACCACAGGTAACTGGGCCAAAGACAAGGAAAGTACTGGCTCATGATAAGCTGAAATGGCACAAAGATGAACCTTGACTGTACAGTATGGCAGACCTGAATTTGAGAGGTCTAAAAGGTACTCCAGAACTTTATTTGGTGGGCAGGAAAAAAAGGCTTCAAAGATGATTTTGCACACCAGAGTGAAAAACGCTTCCATTTGGCTGTGTAAGTTTTCCTAGTGGCTGGCTTGCGCGCAGCCAGAAGAATATCTGAAACTCTGCGAGAGACATTGAACCTGTTCACTTCTATCTCTTCAGGAGCCAAGCGTGAAGGTGAAGCGATCTCAGATTGGGATGGACCACAGGCCCCTGAGCCAGAAGGTTTGTCTGAAGGGGAAGTGCTTTTGGAGGGGTTTCCGACATACTGTTGAGTAACAGAAACCATATTTGTTGAGGACAGAAGGGAGCAATGAGAATCATTTTGTCCCCCTGGGACTTGAACTTCAGAAGTAACCTCTGAATTAGAGGAAGAGGCGGAAAGGCGTATAGAAAGCGTTTTGTCCACTGCAGCCTGAACGCATCCTGACAGAAAATGCCAGGCCCTGGATTTCAGGAGCAGAAGAGAGGCAGTTTTGTGCTGAGTGGGGATGCAAAAAGGTCCAGGTCTGGAGTTCCCCACTCTGCGAATAGGGACTGAACTACGGTTGAGTCAAGAGACCATTCGCAAGGATCTGTCTATGTTCTGCTGAGACGGTCTACCAGTTTGTTCTGTACTCCCGGCAGGTAGACCGCTTGAATTAGAGCCTTGTGCTCCAAGCACCATTCCCACACCCTCATCACTTCCCTGCGTAAGGGGTAAGAGTGAGCACCGCCCTGCTTGTTGATGTAATACATCACAGCTTTGTTGTCTGTTTGAAGGAGAATGTTCTTGTGACAGAGAATGTTCTTCAAAGCCTGGACTGCATAAAGAACGGCTCTCATTTCTAAGACATTTATGTGAAGTTGGGACTCGTCCTGAGTCCACGTACCTTGACAGTGAGCTCCCCGCCCCATCAGGGACGCGTCCATGGTAATGGAAATCTGATGATCCAGAGGAGCAAAGGGATACCCCTTCAGAAGATTGTCCTCTTGCGACCACCAGGTGAGTGACTTCTTCATAGGTTCTGTCACCTTGATGAGAAAGGACTGAGGGTGAGTGGTTGGGGACCACTGAATACTGAGCATCCATTGAGAGGCTCTCATGTAAAGGCGTGCTGGGGTACAGTGAACACTGAGGATGCCATAAGACCTAGGATCCGTTGCATCGAGATAGCTCGAACCGAGCTGTTCTCTCTGATGTATCGGGCCATCTGTAGGATATCGCTCCTTCTGTCCTCTGGTAGAAAAGCTTTCACACAGGAGGTGTCCAGAAGAGTTCCTATGAACAGGAGCCTCTGGGAGGGCTGCAGCTGCGATTTCTTGAGATTTAGCAGGACTCCCATGGACGCGAGAAAGTCTGAGGCCGTGGTAACGGCGTCGAGAGTTCCTTGCCTTGAAGGGCTTGCTAGAAGCCAGTCGTCCAGATGTGAGAACACTTGTATTCCGATTTTTCTGAGATGCGCTGTGAGGATTGCACAACACTTTGTAAAAACTTGCTGCGCCGAGGATAGCCCAAAGGGCAGGACTCTGAACTGATAATGCTGGCCCAAAGCCACGAACCTTAGGTATTTGTGATGCTTTGGGTGAATAGGAATATGTTGGTAAGCATCCTGCATGTCCAGGGAGGCTAACCAGTCATGTTGATGAAGTAAAGGTAACAGGGTTCCTAGCGATATCATTCTGAATTTCTCTTTGGGAAGAAATTTGTTTAATTTTCTGAAGTCCAAAATGGGGCGCATGCCCCCGGTTTTCTTTGGAACTAGAAAGTAATGGGAGTAGAATCCTGTGTTCCATTGATCCAGCGGAACTACTTCTACTGCCCTGTTGCTCAAAAGGCCTTGTATCTTCAAGGCGAGAAGTTCTGACTGAAGTATTGACAGTTTTGGCTGCCGTTTGGGGGGGACAATCCGGAGGGTTCTCTGAAAAACTGAGGGAATATCCCTCGCGGATTATCCGGAGGACCCATTTGTCCAAAGTTATGGACTTCCACTGGTTGCAGAATTGAGTCAGACGACATCCCACCACTAAGGAGTCCCCCTCGGGCAGCTGAGGTGGGACTTGGGCCAGAAACTCAGAAGGTGGCACTGGGCGCTTTGGGTCCTTGCGCCTTCTGATGCATCTTCTTTTGAGGCTGAGGGACTTGATTTTTATTAAAACCTCCCCTGCCTTTGCCTCGAAAGGACTGACGGTTATGAAACTGGCGTCTGTTAACATCCCCCCTGAGAGGGGGGGCGGGGGGAGGTTGAGCCAATTTAATGGCTGACCTAGTCTTTTGTGTGGCCTCTAGAGCTTGTTCTACCTGAGGGCCGAAGAGATACACACCATCGAAGGGCAACGCTATGACCTGTTGCTGGGCATCATTCGTGAAACCTGAAATGCGCAGCCAGGAATGACGGCAGGTGCAAATCGTCCTGCCGGAGGCAGTATCAAAGGCATCCATAGCTGCTTTAACCTGCTGGTTGTTGGACTCAATACCCCTGGTTATGGCTTGAAGAAGCTCTGAATTAGTGTCCGACTCTGGTAGAGCTTCAACCACTTGTTTGAGCGAATGCCAAAGAATATACTCATATTGAGAGAAATAGCCCTGGTAGCTGACGATACGCATACCCAGGGTGGATGCAGCAAAGACTCTCTTACCTAAAGTATCTATCTTACGAGATTCTTTGTTTATAGGTCAAGCTGTAGTAGTCTGAGGAATGACGACCTTGTCATTCTCTGCCAAGACTACAACAGGATCCGCAAAGGCTTGGGAGGCCAAAATAGGTCGATCCTTGGGAGCAGCATACTTCCCTATCTATGGACTTTTAGCCTCAGAAGGAATAAGAGCAGGATTATTCCATACCAATTGAGAAAGCGTCTCAAAGGAGGGTTGTACTGGGGGAGTTGAATCCATAGGGATATCTGGAACATGAAGGTATTGGAGTCTTAAAAGCTTCCCAGGATCGATGTCCATAGTCTGGAGAGAAAGAGTGGAATTCAAATTTTTCAGCAGAGACTTAAAAGACAGGTCCTTGACCACAGGCTCTGCAACAGGATTAGGTCCTGCTCCTTCCACATCATCACCCAGTCTAAAATCTGGGTCAGGCTCAATATCTCCTGACAGTCCAGGAGGGACTGCACGGACAGGAAAGGAATGAAAATCAGCAGGAAATGAGGAAGGAAAAGAATTCGGAGAGGAGAAGCCTGAAGATTGGCAGAAGAAAAGGCAGGCCTCGGCGTGAAGAACAGGCGCCGAAGAAAAGAACTCCGGCGAAAGCCACACAGCTGAAGGCAGTGGCCGAAGAGCTGATGGTGCCGAAAAGCCACATGGCGAGGACAGCTGACAGGCACACCGGCATGGGATGGCACCAACCAGCACATCGGCACCAAAATAGCGCCGAAGCAACTTATCGACGCCAACGGTGCCAAACCAACCCAGGCCTCCAAAATTAGGATTTGAGGAAAAAGAAGAAAATACCAGGAGATGGAGACATCGGTGTGGCCTCATGTTGCAGCCACGGGAGAGTGGAAGCACCTGAGCGTGGAGTTGACGGCACAGAAGAAGGCGCCGCATGACTAGGGAGGCCCAACCACCCTGCTCGATCCCCCGAAAAGCAAGAGGGTCCCGGAGTGGCCGGGCCAGGCAGCTGGACCAGCCTCCGAGCCCATTGCATCATCAGAGCGGCCCACTGATGAAACTGCTCATCGGAAGCCCTACCAGAAGGCAGGGGAGGGCTCCGATGTCGAAGAGGTCAGTGACCAGAACCAGAAACCGGCAACTCCGACGAGGAGACCGCAACTGACCCCAATGACCGGACCGCTGAGCAGATATCAGAGCTACCCTCGAGTGAGGCCTTCTTTTGACCCACGGGTCGAAGAAGAGTCGAGGCCAAACGGTGCCAAGAATGCGACCGTCTACTTCTATGGTCCCGGGGGGACTGCCCATCCCCTCGGGCACTGGACTGTCCTTTGTCAGACCCCCCCCGGAGAAGGTGGCCGACTGGACCCAGCCCGGCTGACTGAACAGCTTTCATACGAAGTCTCCCTACCATCACCTGACCCGCTCATGGTCGACTCCGTCAATGTAGGCTGAGACTTCTTTTTCTGAAAAGAATAAATTATCATAAGCGGAACTTTTGTTCGGAAAATACTACAAAATAATAAACTGAAAACTATGCTGCTAGTTTGAAGTTTGACTCCCGGCAGGTGAGCGACGTCGTCACTGAAGTGCACTCGACAGCGGAAAAAAAGGAACTGAGGCGGTTGCAGGGTCGGCGCGAGATAGTCGTAGCCGCACGAGTCGAGTTTATGACGCTGTTCGTGGCTCCATCTCTGGCGCCGAACCCCTGCAAAAAGGTTTGTTCCCGCTGGGTCCTAGCGCTTCCCGGCGTAGATCCCATTAGTGTGAATGAGTGGTGGAGACTTTATGTCCAGGAAGATTATGTGATTTTGGATAACATGTGATCTTTTGTTATAATTTAGCAGGTAATATTTTCTTCATTACCAGATTTTATTTGGAAAGAAGAAGAGAGAAACTAACTATTGTTTTTAGAAACATCAAATTATACAGAAGGAGCACAACAGTGCAAACACATTAAAGGCAAAAGTTTGTTGATGAAATAAGTATCAATTTCTTTTGAAAAGGATAGAAGAATATATTTAGTTTCTCACTGAAATACATTGGGCTTTTAAGTAGCTGGCAGTTTCTGATATACAATACCAGAATTCTACTGAATTCTTTTTTACTATCAGTATGAGAAGCAAAGGTGAAAATCCACTTATTTCACTGCACTAAAAAATATTTTATCACAAAAGTAGAAAGTAATTACTAACATGTCAAAATACAATTAGTCAGTTTTCTATTTATTAGAAGTAAACACGTGGGCCCCCATATTCAGAGGAGCTGCACGGTGCATCTCGGCAGAAAAGGGAGATGTGCTAAGCAACCCTAACAATGCGTCACAGTGCGATGATATTCATAGATGTGGGACGTGTCGGTCCTAAGGGCATGTGCCAGGGCATGCTATAATGTATGCCACACATATGGAGGGGGTCTTCCCATGCATATGCCATGCTTCGGCATATTCAGTGGGAATGCACCCCTCATAGTCACGAGCCGTGTGGCTCCCAGTCAGGCCACGAATAGTTGGCCTAACCCGGTCTGCCACCCACAGGCAGGCTGTGGAAGCGCAGGCAGGTGCACTGCAGCTTGCTTACTGCAGTAGGCCGGTGGAACCCCCCCCACCCCATTCCCCACTGTGGTACACACATGCACCAACCCATCCCCGTAGTGTAGTGACCCCCACCCCATCCTGCTCCCCAACACCGCTCCATGGTGGTACAGTGCACTGTTTGAATACTCCCGCCCAGCCCTGTCCGAAGCCCCATTCAATTCAACCCTCAACCCCATCCGTTGCAGAATCCCTGATCGAGCACACCCCTGACCCCATCCGTATCTGAACCCCTTCGGATTAACACCCCCAGCCCCATCTGTATCATAAGACCCCAGCATAGATGTTTCCATAATGTAGTGGCCCCACCACTGCCACCCCATGCCGGCCAGGTGGCACAGTCTCCGCTCACCACCATGGCCCAGGTGGCCGACTGAACAGTCCAGGAACAATACTGTTCAGAATACATGCTCACTGGATGGGCATGTATGCTGAACAGTATAGTTCCTGGACTGTTCAATTGGCGGCTGGCCATGGTGGTGAGTGAAGGGCTATGCCAGTCACTGGCACTGGTGGTGTGGGGGTCCTGCCTACTGAGGTGGGGCAAATACACTATGGAAATAATGAGGAATGTGTTGTGACAGGGTTGAATAGGGCCCTGTCCTAGTTGTTCTGGAGAAAGAGTTTAAATGCACAGATCTGTTCTATTCTCTCCTTTTCTGTCTCTTGTCTGTCTGGTTGCACAACCAAATTTTCTTGTGAGACCTAGGACTTGATCACTCTGACAGTCTTGCAATTATCTGCTTCTCGCTATCTACTTTCTCTTGCTGTTCTGTCTTTTCTCCCCCTTTGCATATATGCTGGTATAAAAATATATGTGAATCATTATGTGGAAAAGTAACTGATACTGGGATCCCTTTGTTTAGAAATGTATATCGTTTTACTGTCGAAATCGGCATAGTTATACTGTTGAAATGATTGCAAAAAGCTGTTTGGAACTCAAGGGGTTAACCTGTTTGCAAACTCTCTGAGAAGCTGTAAGCTAGAGGTCAATTCTGGTCACAATGTTCTTTTTGCTGCACTTGTTGAAACTTACAAGAACACTGTGTGAGAAGCATGCCATTTTCTTAATGAGCGGGGGTTCCAAAGACTTATAAAAACATAGCTGCAATTTCTCGCAATAAGCACAGAGACTGAGATTGGAAATTGAGAAGAAATCCAGATGGACTTTCACTGCTCATACTGCATTTGTAAATAGTTAAACTGAACAATTTTATGTTATTGTTAATAATAAATCACTTGTGAATTTTACAACTGCTTCTGGTTTTCCTATGCTTCCTGACCTGTGCCTCGATGACAGATAGTGTCAACCTAAGTGGGATTTACGCAGTGCATACTCTAAGCCAGAAGTTTTGTGCGTGGGTACTATACCTGGTACCAGGGAAGCACAGAAGAAAGGTATGAATTCTACAGCAGCAAGCCCAAGAGTGGTTACCAGGAGAATGGCAGCCAAACTAGCAGAGACAGAAGTCCAAGCTGCAACTGTACAGCTAGCGCCAGTTATAGAAAAAGAACAGGCAGTGACAGAACCTGAAAGCCTGACTGCCTTTTTCAAATGGTGGCCTATACAACAAAAAGAGATGCAGAAACAGAGAGGAGATGCAGCATAGAGAACAAGAAATTCAACGTTTAGAAGCACAGAGAAAAGAAGAAATGCAACAACTCACACAGGAGAGAAAAGAAGAATGCAACAACAGGAGCAGCAGAGGAAAGAAGAGATGCAGCGACAAGGGCAGTGATAGCTGGATGCCTTGCATGTTCTCAGAGCTGGAGGATCTGGCACTGGTCCAGCAGAGCTACAAAACACAAACTTAAAATACCTTAAACTTACAAAGTTGTGTCTCTCGGATGATATTGAAGCATACCTGACAACTTTTAAAAGGGTTGCCGTAACCTGCCAGTGACCAAAGCAGCAATGGGCAATCAGACTGGTACCTTACCTGAGAGGGAAAGCCTAACTTGCCTACAGCAATATGGACACTGCACAGTCAGAAAACTATGATCTGGTGAAAAGCGAAATCCTGAAAAGGTATGACATCTCAGGAGAGACCTACAGGCAGAGATTTCGATCTCTGAAGTACAACTCTGAAATTCCTCGAGAAGCCTTCACCCGACTTCGAGAACTCCTGAAAAAATGGCTCCAGCCAGACAGCAAAACAGTCCCACAGATCATGGACACAATTGCAGTGGAGCAGTTCATCAACATCCTGCCTACAGATGTGCAGCTTTGGGTAAAGGAACACCGACCAGAAAGTGGGAAAACGGCTGTTTCTTTGGCCGAAGACTACCAAATGGCCAGACAGATGCCATAGCAGCAAGGTAACAGCCAAGCACTGACACTTTTTCCAATTTAAACTCCAAGTCTGATAAGAACTCTGGTGTGAGTAACAAATCTGTGCCCAAAGACTTTATTTGCTATAACTGTAATAAATCAGGTCATACTGCAAAAAATTGCCACAAGAAGAGTGACACTGGAGCAGATTTGTCCTTAGCAAATTGGGGCAAGTATTTAACAGATGTGAAGGTGGGAGATAAGACTGTGAAGGGACTTATAGATTTGGGAAGCAGACAAACCCTAGTGCATATTGAAGTGCTGGGAAAACAATGACCAAAAAGACCAGGTACTGGTGTTATCTGCATCCATGGGGACACTTAATACTATCCCACCAACCAAGTGACTCTCACTATTAATGGAGTGTTACACCAAATGAAAGTGGGGGTAGTACCTAAGTTACCTGTACCTGTGATTATTGGAAATGACTTTCCAGGATTTACTGAGTTAATAAAAGAGGGAGTAAATACTGATGTTTCAGCAGCTGTAATGACAAGAGCTCAGGCTAAGAAAATCTCAGATTGCGGGGACTCTTTTCCATTCTCTGATTTTGATTTGTTTGAGCACAGCTCCAAAATCTGGAAATCCAGGAAAAAAAGATGACACCTGAAGAAACAGTGGCAACAAAAGACTGATGGACATAAAGGATTAACATATACTGTAATAATGCTGAAACTAAACTGGTAACTGTGATTTTCTTTCAGAACAAGCTAATGACGTTTCTCTCCAGGGTTATTTTAAGCAGCTGGGGGAGAAATCAAAACAAAGCGAACAGATGTATAACAAAATATAACGGGCTACTGTACAGAGCTTGGGTTAAACCTCCAAACACAGGACCAGAAAGAACAATTGGTTATACCACAAAAGTATAGATCTGGTTGTTACAGATAGTACATGATAGTCCTATGGCTGGTCACTCAGGGAGAGATCGCACCCTTGCCAGATTGCTGTACAGATTTTACTAGCCTGGAATTCATGGAAAATGTTGCTACCTGCTGCAGTTCTTGTGCTGAGTGTCAAAAAGTAGCCCCAGTGACTAAAAAAGACAAGGTGCTCCTACCCTTGATAAGATGTGCCTTTTCAGAGAATTGCAATGGACGTGGTGGCCCCTTAGACAAAAGTAAGAAGGGTAATGGATTCATTTTGGTAGTATGTGACTATGATACTCGATACGCAGAGGCAGTTCCAATGTGTACTGTCACAGTCCCAAAAGTGTCAGCAGAGCTTGCCAAATTATTCTACAGCGTGGGCATACCTAAAGAAATTGTTACTGATCAGGGTAGTAATTTTGGTGCTTCATTACTTAAGGAGATGTACAGGCTAGGTATCACTGCCATAAGATTATCACCCTCCGACAGACTAAGGTTCATACTACTAAGGACATGAAAGAGCAAGAAGGCCAAATAGCCCATAAATGCTCTTATACATTAGTTAGAATAATATGCTAAATTATGACCAGATAACAGAAGCTTGTCAAGATCGTGTTTAAATTCTGTTTTTGTTCTACTGATAATTATGTTCAGGGGTAATTTATTCCACAGACTGATAACTCTGAGTGTAAGAAATAATTTTCTGCTAAGGTAGTAACCTTTTTCTACATAACTGAAGTGGATGCCTTCTGTTGTTGGTGTGAACTCTCTTTGAATTCCAGTCCAAGTTCTACCATCAGATATGAGTCCTGAATGATATCAAATAGAAAGAGAAGGTGCCCTCTTAGCCTTCTTATTTCTAGTGTCATAAGATTAAGAGAATTTAATCTACAATCATAAGATTCATTTTCCAAACCACTTATGTGTTTAGTGACTCTACGTTGTATGTTTTCAAGACACTTGCAATCTGTTTTTTTTTTTATAGACACCACAACTGTGAGGCATGCTCAAGGTGTGTTCTTACATATGCTCTAAATGGAGGTATTGATACTTTATTGTCTTTTGATTTAATGTTGCGTTTGATTGACCATATAACTTCATTTGATCTTTTTACTGATTCTTGAATTTGTTTGGAGTGGTTTAAGTCATTTGAAATAATGCCCACAAGATCTTTCTCATCTGTAGTTGAAATTAAGGTGGAATTTCCCAGTCTGTAGTTTACTTTCGGGTTTGATGTCCCCAAGTGCATAACTTTACACTTTGCTGTATTTTTAGGGTCACACCCCAGGTGTTAACCCATGTGACAATTTTGTCCAGGTCATCTTGTGTTGTGGCCGACTGACTATGGCTTACCCAAGGGCCACCGAGCTTGATGTCATCCGCATATTTTATGTACTGATAAGACATTTTTTAGTCATATCAGAGACAAAAATTTGAAATAGGCATGGTCCCAGCACTGATCCTTGGAGGACTCCATTAGTTACCCTCCCTGAATAAGAAAGTTGGCCATCTATTTAAACCTTTTGTGATCTGTCCGTCAACCAGTTTGCTATCCAATTTATGATACAAGGATTAATGATTAAGCTGTGAAGTTTGACTATTATACCATTGTGTGGCAAGATGTCAAAAGCCTTGTTGAAATCCAAGCAAATGACATTGCAAGGGGTTTTGTTATCGAGGTGGGAGCTAATGGCCTCATAGAAACACATTACATTTGACAAACTTCCCCTTCCTTTTTTGAATCCATGTCGTTCAGGGTCTAGAACATCCATGACGGGAGAAATTATATCTTTAAACTTTCAAGTAATTTGCAAATTGTGGAGGTTAGACTGATGGGTCTATAGTTTTCCCAAGATGATTTGGTGCCTTTTTTATGGATTGGCATAACATATGCCTTTTTCCAGTCCCCTGGAACACAACCGGAGGAAAGGCAACCTTCAAAAAGCAGCTTTAAAGGATAAACTATGGAATTTCCTAGCTGAAATAAATAATGCTCTGATATATTGTCGGGACCAGGACAATTTTTATTCTTTTGGAGTTTTAATTTCGACAATATAAGGTCATTAGATAAAGTAATCTGCGATACTACTTGTTGATTGGGCCTTATGAAATGTGAATTGGTTACATATTGATTTGGCCTTTTAGGATGAGTTGACAGGACTGAATATCTCACAAAACTTATTGTTAAATAGGTTTGCAATGTCCTTAGATGATGAAATGCTTTCATTATCGTATAAAAGAGGGCCCACCAGAAATGTTGGTTTGTTGATAGAGTTTATATAGGAACAGAAGAATATACCATTAGATTTGTTTGCAGAGTGAGCTAAACAGTGTTCCCAGTTAGTTTTTGCTTTTTTATACTGGATTTACACTTCTTCTGTATATTTTTGATTATAGAAAAGTTTGCAGGAGTTTTATTTTTTTAAATATAAAAGTCTAGACGGTCAGATGGTCTTGTTGAGTGTTTTAATCAAACCCTAAAATGCATGTTAAAAAGGTTTGTAAAAAGGGAAGGGAAAGACTGAGACCAATACTTAACTTACCTGCTTTTTGGTTACAGAGAAGTGCCACAGGCATCAACAGGTTTTTCACCATTTGAAATGCTGTATGGTAGACAACCTAGAGGGCCACTAGATGTAACAAAAGAAACACGGGAAGATAACCCCCATCAGAAACAATCTATTACATCTTATATGCGTGTCCTGAGAAAGAAGCTGGAAAAAATATGTTGAAATCACCCACAGTAATCAGGAAGAGGCCCCAAACCAGAAGGTGTATTATGACCATGGGGTAAAAGAAAGTTTTTGAGCCAGATGAAAAGGTCTTGCTACTGTTACCCACTACAGAAAATAAACTGTTAATGAAGCGGCAAGGGCCTTATAAGGTTCTTAGATGTACTGGCACAGTTAACTATAAGATTGAGACACCTGATAGGAAAAGATCCTACTAAGATATATCATGCCAACCTCCTTAAGAAATGGGTTGAAAAAAAAAACACCAAAAGCTGTTTTGCTAATTTTACTGGAAACTGCTAAAGAAGATACTGATGTAGCTTATGATAGACTGGAACAAACTAACTGCAGATGCTGTCAAGGTGAATGTTTCCTTAACCTCCGAACAAACCGCAGAAATCTGTAACTTGCTAAGGACATTTAACAGTACCACAGTACCGGATCGAGCATGTAATAGTGACAAAGAATGTTCACCCTATTAGACAAAAAACATACAGATTACCTGAGTGGTTAAGAGTTAACGTGGTTAAAGAAATACAAAAAATGAAAGAACTGAGTATCATAGAAGAGTTGAGACGTGCTTGGTCATCACCTAAGGTGATTGTGAACAAAAAAGAAGGGGGTGGAAGAATCTGTCTTGATTTTAGGAAACTTAATCAAGTGTCAGAATTTGACAGTTATCCTATGCCCACAAATACATCAGTACCCTCGATCTCACCAAGGGTTACTGGCAAATTCCCTTAGCTAAAGAATCCAGAGACAAAATTGCACTTGCCACTCCTATAGGATTCTATCAGTTCACCACCATGCTGTTTGGTTTACATGGCGCTTCCTGCTACATTTCAGCGGTACATGGATGCAATTTTATTCCCTCATACTGGTTATTGTGCTGCATACCTGGATGATGATGTGGTGTATAGCCTAGACTGGAAAAGTCACCTGGAACACCTATGAGCAGTTATCCAATCGATCAAAAAGGCAGGTTTGACAATCAATCCTACCAAGTGTGCACTGGGCATGCAGGAAACCAGATATTTGAGCAATGTTTTGGGAAATGGAGAAGTCCAGCCAGAGGTTTCCAAGATAGAAGCTGCAGCTAACAGCCCTGTCCCCAAAACCAAGAAACATGTCTGGTCATTTTTTAGGACTGGCTGGTTATTATCAAAGATGTGTTCCCAACTTTGCAGAGTTAGCTACACCCCTCACTGAACTTACAAAAAAAAACGGTACCCGAATAATGTGAAATGGTGTGACAAGGCTTTTCGGGCCATTAAAGCTGCATTATGATCAGCCCACTTTAAGAAGCCCAGACTTCGAAAAAACATTTTTGTTACAGACACATGCATCAGAGGTAGACCTAGGTGCACTCCTGAGTCAGCATATAGATGGGAAAGAACATTCTATTCTATACATAAGTAGAAAATTGCATGACAGAGAGAAAAGGTACTCCACCACTGAAAAGGAATGTTATGCAGCAAAGTGGGCAATGGAGTCCCTTAAGTTTATCTGCTAGGAGCTGACTTTGTACTTGTAGCAGATCACAATCCTCTCTGTTGGCTTAATCAAATGAAGGATAAACATTCTAGAATCACAAGGTGGTACCTGGCACTACAGCCATTTAAATTTAAAGTGATTCACAAATCTGGGAAAGAGAATTCCGAAGGTTGAAAAAAAAAATGTGTTAGTTAAAACATTTTCATTTGATATGCTGCTTATGCACTGAACTATAAAGATTATAAGATACTGTCATGTTAAAGGAGAAGAAAGTTTTGGAAACCTGTTTTTGTAAAACAGGTTCCCTCTTAAGCAGGGGGGTATGTCACAGGGTTGAATGAGGCCCTTTCCCAGCTGTTCTGGAGAAAGAGTTTAAATGCAAGGATCTGTTCTATTCTCACCTTTTCTATCTCTTGTCTGTCTGACTGTGCAATCAATTTTCTCATGAGACCTAGGACTTAATCACCCTGACAGTCTTGCAATTATCTGCCTCTCACTATCACTCTACCTTCTCTTGCTGTTCTGTCCTTTCTCCCCCTTTGCATATCTGCTGGTATAAAAATATATGTGAATCATTATATGGAAATGTAACTGATACTGGGATCCCTTTGTTTAGAAATGTATTTAGTTTTACTGTTGAAATGTAAGTAGTTATACTGTTCAAATGATTGCAAAAAGCTGTTTGGAACTCAAGGGGTTAACCTGTTTGCAAACTCTCTGAGAAGCTGTAAGCTACAGGTCAGTTCTGGGTCACAATGTTCTTTTTGCTGCACTTGTTGAAACTTACAAGAACACTGTGTGAGAAGCATGCTGTTTTCTTAACGAGTGGGGGTTGCAAAGACTTATAAAAACAGAGCTGCAATTTCTTGCAAGAAAAACACATAGACTGAGATTGGAAATTGAGAAGAAACCCAGATGGACTCTCTCTGTTTATACAGCCTTTGTAAATAGCTATACTGAACAATTTTATTTTTTTATTTTACTGTTAATAATAAATCACTTGTGAATTTTACAACTGCTCCTGGTTTTCCTATGCTTCCTGACCTGTGCCTCAACATGTGTGTATGGATCGAATGGGGATCATCGACTGGTGGGCCGTCTGTTTACTGCGATCAGGGACTGGGTGGGGGGACCTTACACAACAGAAATGTTACGGGGTATGTGTATGTCTCGGATGGGGATCGAGGAACCGTGTTGGGGAGGCGCCTACACTATGGGTCAAATTTGACATGGGATTGGTATGCGAAGGAGGAGTTTGGGCTGGGCAGCCGGCTAACTACCGATCAGGGTTCGGGTGGGTGTCCACTAACCTATGGGTATGCGGAGACCTTGCATGGATGGACATTGGGGAGTGTGTGAGGGGTCCACTATGTCCCCAAACTGCAGGGTTATGTTTGACATGGTTGCATGGACAACTCGTAATGGGGCTGGGGGAGGGGGAAGGCTGGCCCAGTGCATCCTGCAGGATGCAGGCATGCAAATGAGCCAATATTGGGCAATGTATGAGGGCCATTTGCTCCATGCATGCCTAATGGGCTGATTTGCATGCCCCAGCTGAATATCACCTTTGGGGGCGTGGCATATCCACCACTTGCGGTATGCAGCCCATCCCCTGGTGCTGTGCCCACTTATTGTCAGCCTCCCCCATGTGCGCTGCCCACACTGGCTGCAATATTCAAACAGGATGCACAATTCTTTGATATTGTGCAACATGTTTGAATATGGCATTTCTTTGTGCCAGAGCATCTTTTTGGGTGGTGCATCTGGCTGCGCCACGCATCCTACCCATTTTGAATATGGGGGCCCTACTCTTTAAAGCACTGTTTTGAAACAGAGACCACTGTTGGTGTGTCTTGGTATTACAGACATCTACACTACCGAAATAGGAGTCTGCTACATACGTTACCCACAATGTCTCATTATGTAAATTAGTATACACGTCTTGTTTAGAAAATAAGCATATGAGAGCTTTTATTGTTGCAGCCACTACAAAAATATGAGACTGAGCCTCACAGTAAGGAAATTGGAAAACAATTTCTCATTGTACCCATAATGCCTTGCTATATGTCTACATATTAGGTGCTATACTGCAGTCACCACCACCAAAAAAAGGGACTGCATTTCTGAGTAATGGTCATTTAAAGCAACTTTATAATTTACCCAGAATTCACTGGTGCAGTATGTAAAACACTGACAGTTCCCTTGCATAACATCATTCTGGGGGTGTGACCGCAAACAGAAAACTGAAGGACAAAGTGCTGATAAAACGTAAAACAAAGTGATTATGACAGACTCTTTTACAAACCAAACTGCAGTTTCAACATCTGAAGCATGGGTAGCAATGGCATATTACGAGAAAACGGCATTTGCAAAATCTCAGAAAATCACTTTAAATGTTTTAGAACTGCATGTAAAGCACATTAAATCGCAATGAGAATTGCGCTATACTAAATAAAGCTTGAATGAATGAATGTGGGGATGGGAGCGGGTTGCTTCTTTTCTTTGCAGGTCACTTTTAACAGGTAAAAACTGTCAGAGCTAAACCATATAACTACCTCAGTGCTGAACATGGTGTAGCAAAAGCCCATACAACCTGGGTATTACAGCCCAAATCAACTGTTTGTACAAAATGTAAGTGGGTTCTATAAGCCACTGATTGGTGACGGGTGTGGAAGGGGTGTGCCCATGCCATTGGTGCCAGAACTGTCTGAAAAGTGGTAGGGTCAAGGATGTAAAAGGTAAATTCTCCCCTAGTAATAAATGAACATCACTGCAAAAACTGATAGGGCCGCTTATGAAAGTAGCAGGACCATGGACATAGTGGCCCCCCTGTTCCAGCACCTATGGCCCATGCCCAGTTACAGAAAAAGCCATCTTGATATTAATGTGACCTAGTACCCTTTCTCTTCCCCATCACAGTCATCTCCCTCTATGAGTATCACTTTCTCGATAAGATTCCCACTTGGACCAGATCTACATTTACAAACCTTTTTTATCTTAATCATTACAAGTTTATTACAGTGCAATTAAAATATTGCATATATCACTTATTTATATATTCTACAATCTGTACAACTATACTGACATTAGCAGTAAAATGGTATATTGCAGACATTTGAACACACGTACTAGAGACTAATATGGAATAAGAAATGAAATGAAATAATGCATCTGCCATCAGCCATTTCACGGTTCTGTGATTCTAGTGCACTTTTTACCTTTCTTTATGCATCATTAAATATTATGAATGTGTTAAAGCAAGAATGCAAAATTTAACCATAGTAGGTACTGTAGTCTACACACTGTTGAATAGAAAATGAAGTTTTTTAAGTCCCAACAGACACTTGGAGATAAAGGAGAGTAAGAAAATCCATAAAAGCTATATGAACTTCTATGTATGGAAACTGCTAGGATCATGGGACTGATGCTCTAGATATGTTTCTAGTGCAGAGTTATTCTTTTTATCCATACTGCTCTACATTTTGACAAAGACATGTGGGACACTGACACTTAGAATGCATGATCCATGGGACAGTTCATCATAATATGGAGATATAAGCCCAGAACACTATGGCAACTAGTGCTTTACTTGAGCAAAGTTTAATTTTGACTTCACATTATAGATTATTATGAATTTCTGCGCAAATTTTAATTCTGACTTCAACTTATAGATTATTATGAATTTCTGCTTTGAAATCAGAGTTTACAGTGTGAGACAGCACCTTCTTTATGTGGGACAGAACAATTGTGAGTGGTGAATGAGGGGCATCCCTCATCACGTGGGACAACTGAGAGGTATGTACACAACAGCTAAGTAAGTATTACAAAGAAAGATTCAAAAGAATTAGCTCTTGCAACAGATTAGGTCTGCATAGAACAGGTTACAGTGAAGAAATATTAGCATATTGTTTGGTGATCCGGAGTCTATTATTTCTGTTGTCATTCAACTGAGTGAACTTTCCATGAAATGACTTTCAAATACAGTAATTACATTTAATATACAATTATCCAAAGAAATGTTTATGCTACAATATGTAGAATGTTACATGATGTGTCATATAATTATAATACATTCCTAATGAATGAATGGTTAACTGTGTTTCAAGTATCAGTAGTTATTAATTTTATAGTGCAAAAGCAAATCGAAACATCTGAACAGAAATGTGTACTGTCAACACGAACAGCTGAGAAGTCCGGATTTCAGGGCATGCCAGATCACAGAAGTCATCAATGAAAAGATGAGGATTTCTCAGTTCATTTTTCTGAAGAATAAACAGAATATATTATGTTAATCACATCTGCAATTCAGCTTTTCTGTACATTTATCACAAAAAGTTCACAGAAATTATACAAATAAATAGATTAGTGGAAAAGTAGAGACAGTGCAAATCTCTTCTGGTCCCTAAAATATATTTTTTTTTCACCAAAACAATAACTGGAATCCCTCCTTGACAGATAATTGTGTTTTACTTCTTTTCCCATTACTTTTCATTAAACCCCCCCAAAAATATGTTACTCGCCTGTAACCACAGTTCTAGGAGTGGTATATGGTACACATCCATGCTCTGACAGTTCCACTGGAAGGGTCTGATTGGCCGGACATCTTTAACTAAGCTCCTCCCACCAGCCGGGTGGTACATGCCCAGACTCCGCCCTGTCAGATCTTGCACCCTGGAAGCAGGAAGCAGTGTGCCACTTACAAAGGAAGGCCAGGTGGATTCTGTGGATGTGAACCATATACCATCTCCTAGAAATAACAGTTGCATAAGAACTTACTGTAACAGTAGTGCTTGGAGAGAGGTTCCTGCAGTAGGTCTTCACATACAGGACTGTACCCCCTGGCATCAGGACCGCACAGCAAACTTCTAGCTAGCAATCACATGATGGGATGTTGGCATGACCATATATGGGGGGCGGTCTCCAAGGCCGCCCACCAGTTCTCCCGCTGGAAGACCCCGGAAGGAGGAAAATGGGAGAAAGGAGTACAACCCCTGGAGCCTGGAGCTACTGAAAAAACAGAGCCCTTAAAAAGGAAAGGAGAGGAGAGGAAAAAGCAGGAGCTGGGGGAAGGTGGGACCTACTGCAGGAACCTCTCTTGAAGATCAACTATTACAGTAAGATCTTACGTAATGGTTATATCTTACTTCGAGAGGGTTCCTGCAATTGGTCTCCACATATAGGACTGAATACCAAACAGTGAAGAAAAAGAAGTCGGAGATTAAGTTCCGGGAGGAGGAAAAGTCTGCCAACTAGAAAACTGCTTATAACAGGAGGCCTTGCAAGACAGTGAGGCCAAAACCAGCCCTACGTCTAGAGGTAATGTCTAGTGAAAGTATGGATGGAAGACCAAGTGGCTGCAGCATAAATATCTGCCATGGACATATTCCGCAAGAAGGCTGTCGAAGCAGCCATATCACGGGTCGAGTGGCCTTTCACTTCCCCCGGAAGGGGCTTCTCATACTTCTGGTAGATATACAAGATGCAATTACACAACCATTTAGACAAGCCCTGTTTCAAAATGGCTGTACCCTGGCATCTGGGTGCGAAAGTCAAAAACAACTGGTCAGATTTACATGCCTCCTTGGTCCTAGAGATATAGTATCTCAGAATCCTGTGCACATCCAACGCATGCAAGAGGTATTCCCACCTGCTGGAATATTCTGGATAATAAACCAGCAATTGAATGTTTTGGTTCAAAGTAAATCCCGTGACTACTTTCAGAAGAAAGAAAGGGTTAGTCCGTAGAACCACCCAGACTCTGTGGAATATCAAATACGGCTCCTTACAAATGAGGGCATGAAGCTCTGAAATTCTTTGAGCTAAGGTGATGGCGACTAAAAAGAGTGCTTTCCAAGACACATACCACATACCACAACTTGCTGCTGGCTCAAAAGGGGGCAAAGCAAGTCTCTTTAAAATAAAATTTAAATCCCGGGAGGAACTGGAGTATGGACCAGAAGTTTAAGGTGGAGGATCCCCTTAAGGAAGGTTCTGGAGACCTCCAACTGAGCAAGGGTTTTGCCCCCCACCAGAAGGTGGTAGGCAGAAACCACAGAAAGATGGACCTTCAGAGAGGAATAACTGAGGCCCGAATAAGACAGGTGCAAGAGGTACTCAAGAACCTGGGGGGCTAACCAGGAGAAGGGGCCCAGGTCCTTGGCCATGGCCCAAATAGAGAAACTCTTCCACTTCACAGCATACGTGGTTCTAGTTGAGGGTTTCCTCGCCTCCACTAGAACTTGAGCGACTCAAGCAGAGATGCCAAAATGTGAGACTATGTCCAAAGGTGCCACGCATACAGGTGGAGAGACTTGAGGCTCAGATGCACCAGGCTGCCCTGCTCCTGAGACAGAAGGTTATGAGAGAGAGGATGTGATACTGGGGGTTCCATTGTCAGCTGCTGCAGCAGAGGGAACCAAATCTGCCAAGGCCAAAGAGGAGCTATGAGAATCATGTGAGCCCCCACTGCCTGAAGCTTCAGCAGAACCTTCTGAAGAATTGGAAAGGGAAGGAACACGTACAGAAATCTCCCTGTCCAGGATACAGACAGCGCGTCTCGTCGAAAAACACCACACCTGGGAACAAGCGAGCAAAAGCTGGGTAGTTCTGCGTTGGATGGGGAGGCAAAGAGGTCTATCTCCGGCCAACCCCACTGATCGAACAGATCTTCCACTAACTCCTGCGTTATCTCCCACTCATGAGCCCGTATGACAGTGCGGCTGAGACTGTCCGCCAGGACGTTTTGAACTCCCGGAACATGGACTGCGATCAGAGACAGGCCGTGCTGAACTGCCCAGTACCACACTCGCATCGCCTCTCTGCAAACCGGGTAAGAAAGGGTGCTTCCCTGTTTCCTGATGTACTAGACCGTGGCCATGTTGTCGGTCTGGATTAGGAGTGCTCCCGGAAGTTAAGAGGGACTGGAAGGCTTGGAGAGCAAAGAGCACAGCTCTCATCTCCAGAATATTTGTATGCAGATGCTCCTCTTGTGGACACTATGTCCCCTGAGTTCAATGGCCTCCCAGGTGGGCACCCCAACCTCGACCTAAGGCACCATCATGAGGGTCATGAATGGGGGACGGGGGATAAAAGGGAATCCCAGGGAGAGGTTGGATGGGTCTTGCCACCAGAGGAGGTACCTCTTCAAGCTGCTGGACACTAAGACCCTGTGGTTGATATCATCCAATCGTTGGTCCCACTGAACCCCGAGGGTCCACTGGGTCACCCTCATGTGCAGTCTGGCCAAAGGAACTGTGGGGATGGCCACCGCCATGAGACCCAACAGTCGGAGGATGGATCGCGTTGTGGTCCAGTGGGAGCTGGACACTAATGCAGTCTATTGAATCAGAGTCTCCGCCCTGTCCATGGGTAGAAAGGCCCTGCCCTGGACCATATTCAGCACCGCTTCAATGAACTGGAGGCACTGGGAGGGTGATACTTGAGACTTGGGATAATTCACAGTGATGCCAAGTCTGGAAAAGAGGTCCAGGGTGAAGGCAAGAGAATCCGTCTGACTGCTCTGAGACAGAGCTGACAACAGCCAGTTGGCCAGATAAGGGAGCACATAAATCCCCTTGCGGTGTAATGCCACAGCTACCACTGCCAGGCACTTGGTGAACACTTGAGATGCAGAGGAGAGGCCAAAAGAGGGAGGGCCTTGAACTGAAAGTGGTACTCCTGAAAGGAGAACCCCAGGAAACGGCAGTGGACCTGGAGGATAGGGATGTGCAGGTAAGCATCCTGAGTGTCCAGTGAGCACAGCCATTGGTTCTGTTGGAGAAGGGGTAAAAATCCCTTGAGGGTCAGCATGCGAAACCTCTTGTATTCCACGAAGAGGTTGAGCAGGCTAAGATCTACAATGGGTCTCAGATCTCCCATCTTTTTGGGCACTAGGAAGAAGTGGGAGTAATATCCCCTTCCGATTTGCCCTGGAGGAACTGGCTATATGGCTGACTTGTCCAATACAGCCTGGATTTCATGCTGAATGAGGCCTTGGTGGTCTGACAGGTAGTGCAGCCTGCCTGGTGGATTGTCTGGGATCTGTCCAGGAATTCGACTGGGTGCCCTCTTGCGATAAGCTGGAGCACAAAAGCATCTATGGTCATTGCCTCCCGGCCCCACGGGTTCCTCTGGAAAAACGGGAGGAAGTGGAGGGGGTCCCCTTGAATCAGGACAAGGAGGGGAGGGCCGCTTTGCCTCTTCTGGCAGCCTTTTGGGCTTTTGCCTGGGGAGTCTGAGCACTGGAATCAGTGGCACGGCACTTACCCTGTCATCTGTCCTGGTTCCACCTCATCTGAGGGCGACAAAAGGACTGCTTGGGTTTTTGGCCTGAGCGGTACAAGGAGCGGACATCCTTAAGTGATCTGCCACTCTCCTGAAGCTCCGTTACAATGTCCTTAGTGTCACCTCCAAAAAAGATGGAACCCCTAAAGTGGGCTTCTAGAAGAGTGCTTTGGACGTCTTGTGCCAGTCCTGTAAGTAGGAGCCAAGTCATATGCCTCAAACAAACGCCTGTAGCAGTGCAATGGGCCACTGAACTGATGGAATCGTAGATGGCCCACAGACATGGCGGCAAGAGGACTTACTGAGTCTCACTTTTTCCAGAAACTTGTTTCTGAGGTCCTCATCCAGAATAGCCTGTAGGTCCTTTTCCAAGTTGGATAAAGCTGACTTCTGGAAGCACACTATGTGGGCCACATAATTTAGAGACCAAATGGCACAGGTAGAGGAAGCATATACCTTGCGGCCATACTAGTTCATCTGTTTGGACTCTATCTGGTGGGGAGGCACTCAGGTGCTTCGGCTGAGCTGACCTGTCCTGGGCCGCAGTAATAATGATGGAGTCGGCCTTAGGTTGACTAGTTAAATGGCATGCCCTTTCCAGGGGGTGATAAGTCCTGTCGGCTTTCTTGGAAACCGCAGGAATGGATGATGGTTGTTGCCAGATTGTTGACGTCACGTCCTTATGTGGCCCTGTGCAAGGTGTGATAGGGAGGGGGTCCAAATTAGCAAGGTAGAGATGTTTTGCAAGCCTCTTCCATTTGGGGTCCAGCTCCCTGCGACGCCCAACCACAGGCTTGCTGGATGGACCTGAGGAGCTCCACAAAGGATGGGTTCTCTGGTGGGGACTTGGGAGACTCCTTTGGTTGTTTCTCAATGGGAGAATGAGGCTCCAAATGACCGACAGATTCAGAATCAGAGGACGAATAGTACAGTTATGTAAGAGCTTAACGTAACAGTAGATCTTCGAGATGAGCTCTTGCAGCAGGCTATTACAATAAGGACTACACCGCAGGCACTAGGACAGTCAGGTGAAACTTCTGCCAGCAGTACACAGCAGGGACCGCCCCCGATGCCGGCCCCTCCCCGACGTTGGTCTGGGTTAAAGAGGAGGTGGACCCAGCTCCACCTCAGTTCTCCCGCCAAGACCCGGAAGAAGGCCTGACAAGAGAAGGAGACGAAGTCAACTGTAAAAGAGAAATGGAGTTGAAAATGAAAATGGATCTGCACACCTGGAGGGGGAAGGCGGTGGGAAGTAGCGCCTGCTGCAAGAGCTCCTCTTGAAGAGCTACTGTTATGGTAAGTTCTTACGTAACTGTACTATCTTACTTCGAGTGGGAGCTCTTCCAGCAGGCTATTACAATAAGGACTGAGTCCCAAGCAGTCCCACATCAAAGAGGCAGACGACCCCGGAAGGTGGAATATGCTGACTCCAGAGGCCTCAGGACAGAAGCCCTTGTAACACAGCTAGGCCGAAGCCAACTCAGCGTCTGGAGAAGATATCCAAGCTGTAATGCTTGACGAAAGTATGCACCGAGTTCCAGGTTATGGCCGCACAAATGTACTTTATGGCGATATTTCGCAGGGCGGTGAAAGATGCTGACACTCCTCTGGTGGAGTGACCCCTAACCGGGCCCAGTAGGGGTTTATTGTGTTTCTCGTAACAAAACAAGATGCATCGAACTATCCATTTTGAGATAGTCTGCTTGGACACCGGTCGACCCAAGCAATGTGGTGCAAAAGCCACAAAGAGTTGCTCCGATTGACAGTGCTGAGCCGTTCACTTGAGGTAATACCTCAAAGTCCTGTGGACATCCAATGTGTGGAGGAGAGCCTCCCCTCTATTGGAAGGGGAAGGAAAATAAACAGGAAGGTCAACCGACTGGTTGAGGGTCAACTCTGAGACCACTTTCGGAAGAAACTTAGGATTCGTTCTGAGCGAAACCCTTTCCCTGTGGAAAACTAAATACAGCTCTTTACACATCAGAGCCTGAAGCTCGGAAACCCTTCGAGATGAAGTAACAGCAACCAAAAAACAAACCTTCCAAGAAAGGTAATGCAGTTCACAATCTGCTGCTGGTTCAGAAGGAGGGAGGGTGAGTTTCTCCAACACAAAAAGGAGGTCCCAGGGTGGGACAGAGTCCTGAATGGGAGGTCTCACATGCAGAATTCCCCTAAGACAGGTGTGGGCGACATCCAATTGCGCCAATGCTCTGTCTCCCATGAGAGCATGATAGGCGGAAATTGCCCACATGTGCACCTTGATAGAGGAGTAACTCAGACCCTTTTCGTACAAGGAGAGGAGATACTGTAAAACTGAGTTCACATGGCAGGTGATGGGATCCAAATGCTGCAGCGATGCCCAAAGACAAAAACGCTTCCACTTCATAGCGTAGGCGGAGCGAGTAGAGGGCTCTCTTGCCGAAACTAGGACTGCCGCCACTTCTGGGGAAACCCCGTATCTACGTTGAGCTACATCTGAAGGAGCCAAGCATGTAGGTGCAAGGACCGAAGGTCCGGGTGGACCAGTGACCCTTAGTCCTGGGACAGTAACTGCGAGAATATGGGCAGCGGAATTGGAGGTTCCGTTGATAACCGATGCAGTAGTGGGAACCAAATCTGCCAAGGCCATTTGGGGGCCACTAGGATTATTCGGGCCCCTTCTGCCTGTAACTTGAGCAGCACTCTCTGAATGAGAGAGAAGGGCGGAAAGGCATAGAGAAACCTCCCTGCCCAGCAAAGGGATAACGCGTCTGGCCAGAAAAAATACAGTTACGTAAGAACTTAACGTAACAGTAGATCTTCAAGAGAGGCTCTTGCAGTAGGTAATTACATATAGGATTGACGCTGGCAGGCGGCAGGACCCCACGGAAAAATTTCTAGCTAGCAGTCCCTGGCGAGGGACCGCCCCCACGTCAGGTGACCGCGTTAGGAGACGTCGGTATAAAGGGGCGGTCCTGGACGTCCGCCTTCCAGTTCTTTCCCACCACAGGCCAAAACAGGCTGGACGAGAGAGAAGCAGATATTTCCCTCAATGGAAAAAGAACTGAAAAAGCCGAGGGGGATGGAGGGCGGGAAGGTATTACCTACTGCAAGAGCCTCTCTCGAAGATCTACTGTTATGGTAAGTTCTTATGTAACTGTACTATCTTACTTCGAGAGGGCTCTTGCAGTAGGTAATTACATTTAGGACTGAATCCCAAGCAGTCTGGAACAAAGAGAGGCACCGGGAGGAGGAAAACTACTCCAAAAAGCAGTTCTGGTTGTGCAAGTCTCAAGATAGAAGGCCTTGCAAAACAGCATGCCCAAAGTCTGCTCTACGGCGAGAGGCGACATCCAAACTGTAGTGTTTAGTAAAGGTATGGATGGAAGTCCAGGTGGCGGCAGCGCAGATGTCTGCCGCAGACACATTCTTGAAACAAGCCGCTGAGGCAGCTACTCCTCTTGTGGAGTGGCCTCTGACTTGACCTGGGAGGGTCTTGTTGTATTTGTCATACCAGAAAGTGATGCAATGAGCCAACCACTTAGACAGGCATTGCTTGGAAACAACATTGCCTTCCCTTTTGTGAGCAAAAGAGACACACGATCAGACTTTCTGAGAACCTTCGTCCTGTTGGTGTAGTATCTCAGAATCCAGTGAACATCCATAGTATGGAGTAAATACTACCCTTGATTAGACTACTACGTAAAAAAGGCAGGTAACTCTATGGACTGATTTAGAGTAGACTCAGCTACTACTTTAAGGAGAAACTTAGGATTCGTGCGAAGAGCCTTGTTCCTTGTGAAAAATCAAGTACGGGACTTTACACATCAGGGCCTGGAGCTTGGAAATTCTCAGAGCAGAAGTAATGGCCACCAAGAAGAGAGTCTTCCATGAAAGGAACTTCAAATCCGCAGAAGCTGCAGGTTCGAAGGGAGGGAGAGTAAGTTTCTCGAGAACAAAATTCAAGTCCCAAGGGGCAGGAGTATGGATGGGGGGCCTCAGATGAAGGACCCCTCTGAGAAAGGTCTTAGAGACCTCCAGTTGAGCGTAAGCTTTGTCTGCGAAGGGAACATGATAGGCTGAGATGGCCGCCATGTGTACCGTCAGAGAAGAATGGCTGAGACCCAGGTCAAACAGATGACGTAGATACTCCAGCAGAAGTCCTGCTGAACAGGAGAAGGGTTCCACGTCTTTGGAGGCAGCCCAGATAGTGAATCTTTTCCACTTCATGGCATAAGTGGATCTGGTGGAGGGTTTTCTGGCCTCTACCAAAATCTCCGCCACTTTGGGAGACACACCAAAACGGGATTGGGCTAAGTCTGCAGGAGCCATGCATGCAGTTGAAAGGATTTGAGGCCTGTATGGACCAGGGTCCCCTGATCCTGGGTCAACAAACCTCGAGATAGAGGAAGAGGAAGAGGAGGATCCTCTGAGTATTGTTGTAGAAGAGAGAACCAAACTTGCCTGGGCCAGAAAGGAGCGATCAGAATCATTTGTGCTCCTTCTGAAGCTAGTTTCTGCAAGACTCGTGGGATAAGTGGAATTGGGGGAAAGGCATAGACAAATCTGTCCTTCCAGTCTAGAGACAGAGCGTCGCTCCAAAAAGCTCCTCGCTCTGGAACGAGCGAGCAGAAGACGGGAAGTTTTGCGTTTATGGGGGATGCGAACAGGTCGACCTGTAATGTTCCCCAAAGTTGGAAGATATTGTCTAGGACCCCTTGGTCCAGTTCCCACTCGTGAGTCAGAGCAGAAGAGCAACTTAGCTTATCTGCCAGGGTGTTGTCGACTCCCGGAACGTAAATTGGCATGAGGGGAAGGTCATGTTGTGTTGCCCAATCCCAAACCCTCATTACCTCCCTGCAAAGAGGGAAGGACCAAGTCTCTCTCTGTTTGTTGATGTACCACACCACGCACATGTTATCTGTCTGGACGGCTAAGTGGCTGGGAAGGATGTACTGGTGAAGGGCTTGGAAAGCGTACAACACTGTCCGAAGCTCGAGCACACTGATGTGGAGAGCTTGTTCTAGCTTGGACCAGGAGCCTTGGGTCCAATGAGAGGGCTAGATGGGCTCCCCAACCTTTGCCTGAGGCATCTGTGGTTAGAGTCTGGGAGGGGGGAGGATGAAAGAAAGGAACTCCCTGAAACAGATTCTCTCGAACCATCTACCACTGCAAGTCTCGAATCATCGGCGAAGAGATCAGAATTGGGTGATCTAGGTCGTCCACTAGCTGATCCCATTGAGAGCATAGAGTCCACTGAGAAATCCTCATGTGGAGTCGAGCACGAGGCACTGTCGGGATAGCAGCCGCCATGAGCCCGAGAAGGCGAAGGACCGACCTTGCAGAGACCATCCTGTGGTCGGACAACAGATTTATTTGGGTCTGAAGGGTGGACGCCTTGTCTGGAGGCAGGAAGGCCTTGACTGTGGTCATATCGAGAATCGCCCCAATAAACTGTAGCCTCTGGGATGGGTCCAGATGAGACTTGGAATGGTTGATGGTAATATCCAGGCAGGCAAAAACCTGCTGGGTAAGGGAGAGGAAACGCAGGAGTTCCTCCCTGGATGAGGCCACCAGGAGCCAGTCGTCCAGGTACGGGAAAACCTGCACTCCCCTGGTACGCAGGTGGGCCGCCACCACTGCCAGGCATTTGGTAAACACTCGGGGGGCCAAGGATTGACCAAACGGGAGTGCCTTGAACTGGTAGTAGTCCCCCTGGAATGCAAAATGAAGGTATTTGCGATGAGATGGGTGAATGGGAATGTGCAGATAAGCATCCTGCATATCCAGAGCACAAAGCCATTGAGCCGGCCGGAGGAGGGGCAGAAGGCTCTGCAAAGAGAGCATCCTGAACCTTTTGTATTCTACGTAAAGATTCAGGGAACTGAGATCCAAAATTGGTCTGAGATCTCCTGTCTTCTTTGGGACCAGGAAGAAATGGGAATAGTAACCCGTCCCTCGCAGATGAAGGGGAATGGGCTCTATTGCTTGTTTCAGCAGGAGAGCAGAAATTTCCTCCTGGACCAAGAGAAGATGTTCCCGTGAATACGATGACTTCAGAGGGGGGTGGTTTCTGAAGAAACTCTATCGAATGTCCTTCTGCTATGAGCTGGAGCACACAAGAATCTGTGGTTATCCTCTCCCATCCCGGAAGGTGGAGGGAAAACCTCTCTCCTTCCGGTTCCTCCAGGGAGTCCAGAGGCAGTGGGAGAGGAAAGGAGTCAGGTGGTGTGGGGCAGCGCCGCAGCTGAAGCACCCGCTGCTTTTTTGGGTGGAGGGGCTTGCAGCCGTGGGGGCCTGGCGTTTTGGGCCGCCTTCCCTGGGGTTTCGCCTTTGGCTGATTCCATCTCCGAAAGGGACGGCGCTGCTGCTGATGGGGACGGTACGTGGAATCAACTGACTTCAGTGCCGTCCCCTTCTCTTGTAAATCAGTGATGATGTCCTTGACATCACCCCCGAAAAGCACCGACCCCTGGAAGGGTGCTTCCGGGACCAACCCTGACACACGGAGTAGGCCTACAGCGAAAGCTGAGCTCCGCCCAGCAGTGTCCACTGCATCGTATGTCGCACATAGCATGTGTCAACTGGCCGAACGAGCAGAGCGGACGAGATCAGCCAACTCCTGCTTGACCTGGGAGTCAGGCAAGGAGTCCAATTTGGCTTCCGCCTGAGTCAGAATGGCCTTCTGGTAGTCCCCCATATGGCCGACATAGTTCAGGGCCCTGATCCCCAGGGTGGAGGAAGCATAAATCTTTCTCCCATACTGGTCCAGAAGGTGTGATTCCTTATCAGGTGGGGATGAGCTAAGATGTTTGGGGTTCGCCGACCGGCCGTGAGCGGCGCTAATCACAACTGAGTCAGCACAAGGGTGAGAATGCAGAAAATCAACACCCTCTGGAGCCTGATATAGCCTGTTCGACTTCCTAGGAAGTGGGGCTAAGGCCGATGGCTGTTTCTATATTGTGGTAACGAGGTCGGCGTGCGGCTCTGTCCAGGGTGGCACCAAGGTAGGAGCTGTCACGGGCAGATCCAGATGTTCAGCGAATTTCAGATGCTGAGGATCTGGTTCCAGGGAGTGCCACTGATGAACTTCCTGGCTTTTCCTGAGCAACTCCGTAAAAGAAGGATCCTCCAGAGGAGTCCTTGGCCTGGGCTTCGACGGACAGCGCAGCTCGTCGTCTCTCTCAGAGCAACCGTCAGAAGAGTCCAAGGAGTCCGAGGGTGAAGAGGAGGATGAAGAGGAGAAAGACTCCCTTTCCTGACCTGGGGGAGGAACAGACTCTTGGGAAGTCCCCGGGGAAGCTTGTCCTGCCCTTCTCTTGATCCAGATGGAACAACCCTGGAGTCTGGAGGTGGTGAGGGAGTGTGCCGCCTTAGACGTACGGGAATCTGGGACGGCACCGTCGCCGGGAGGCGGCTCTTGACCTCTTTGTTGAGCAGAGCCTTGGCCTCAGCCCACCAGGAGGCCAGAGTCTCCTGCAGGTCCACCGGTGGCCGCGAGGGCGGTGGTGGAGGAGGAGGAGGAGGAGGTGGGGGATAAGGATACAGGTTGTAACCGTATGGGGCGTATCCAAAACCCGGCTGCGGGTAGCCCGGCGTCGGGTATTGTGGCGTCCAGTACTGCGGCGTCGGGAAGCCCGGCGTCGGGTACTGTGGTGCCGGATACTGCGGTCCCGGGTATGCCGGCGTCGGATGGGACGGAGGGTACCCGAGAGGGCTGCCGGAGCAGACGGCCCGGCCGGTGGTCTCACAGGTGGGTCCATACTGGAGAGCCCGTAGGGCGGAGGGCCTGATGGGAGCGGAATGTCTCCCGGAGTCGGTAAGGCCGACATCAGGGCCAACGGCGGAGGCCCTGGCATCGGAGGTACCAACGTCAGAGGGGGCGGCATCGGAGCCAGCCTCTGGGGAGCCGACTTCAGGTCTGGTGCACCAGGTGGCGGAAGGACTGACGGAGGCAAAAGATACCCAGCTTCGCCCGGGGATGGAGGGGAAAAATACCTGTGGTCGAGTTGGGGAGACTCTGGCTCCCCAAACGGCAGTGAAGGCTGCGGGGAACCGGGTACGACAGACGTTGGAGGGGTCCGTCGTCGGTTCCTTCGCCAACTGGACATCGGACGAGCCGACGTGAGGCTTAGGGGCGAGCTCCCGGCGGGCACTGGAGGAGCCGGCGTCCGACTTATGAGAGCCATCACCAGGGGCGGGCCAAGTAGAGTGATCGGCCTAGTCCAGTGGAATGGAGGCCGCGCGCCGCCCCGGAGGGTCAGACGTCTTACCAGCCCTCTCCGGGCGGGTGTTGGAGGAGCCAATGCCCAGCTTACCAAAGTCGACCACAGTGGTAGGCTGCAAGCCTGCGGCCGAACCGGGGCAGAGGCCTCCAACTGCCCAGAGGCGTCCGCAAGGCCCGAGCGCGACCCAGACAGGCGGGCCTACACCCCCTCGGAAACCTCCGAGGCGGCCGTCGAGGAGCGATCCCCCGGAGGGGATGTTACCTATGTCCCAGCGACTCCCGAGGGAGATGCGGTGGAGGAGCCCTTGTCCCGGTGCCTCTCCTTCTCCTTCTTCCGATAGCCTTCGGGGGAAGTGGACGCCTGCCTCAGTTTTTTGAGCTCCTTCTCCATAGAACTCATTTTCTTCTTCAGAATATGGGCTTCCAGGGATTGCTGCCGCCTTTTCCGGGTAGCCGTGTTGAAACTGAGGCAGTGCTGGCACTTCTCAACCAGGTGACTGGGGCCTAGGCAGAACAGGCACAGGGAGTGGCCGTCCTTGTGCGGTAGTTGGGCGCCACATGAATCGCACTTATTCTTGTACTCAGAGGGTGTAGGGGATGACATACACCGACGATTGTACTGATGTAAGTCAAAAAAACTATTATTTTCGGTAAAACCCATCTAAGATAGGGCTGATTTGCTACGTAACTTTCCACGAGGCACTCCACGAGCAGATGCTGCCCTATTTGCAGACAACTATCTGCCCTGAGGGAGAAAGTTGCCTGTCTTCAGGCTGCACTGGACAGTAGTAAGGAAACCTTCCCCCAGGCCACACTGGACAGTAGGAAGGGAACCTCCCCCATCCAGGGAGCACTAGCACCACCACCACTACCTCAGAGGTTGCAAAGAAAGCACAGCAGTTGGACCACAGTGGGCTCAGGGAAGGTGAGGATGGTGGAACAGAGGCACACCCAGTCAATTGTTCCACTCCACAACCATACACCATTCTGCAGGAGCATAGCTCCCCCATGGATGCACCCCAGAGAAGACTGATGACAACTGTCACAAGGGAGGCCCACAGGAAGGAGGCAGAGGACACCAAAGGGAAAGGAAGCAGCTCCTGGTGGGGGACTCAATTATTAGGGTATAGACCTGGGGGAGCTGGAAAACTGAAGTAAGGTGCCTGCCTGGTGCCATGGGCTTGGAGGGACAGGAAGTGCATCCTCAGGATCAAGAGAACAGCTGCAAGGGAGTCTGAGCTGGGACGTAATTGTCCACCTAGGGACAAATAACTTGGCTCATCATGCGATTAGAGCAGTGCAGGAGGACATGGCAGAGTTGGGGAGGGGCCTAAGACAAGTAGCACCACAGTATCCTTCTCAGAGGTGCTGCCTGTCAAAGGCATGGGGGGGCGAGGTAATTAGCACCATGCAGTTTAATGAATGGTTGAAAAATGGTGGAGCACAGGGTTTAGCTTCACTGGGGACTGGGTTCCACCTGGAGGGACACCAGCCTATACTGGCAGGATGGTCTGCATCTGTCCAGGAAGGGAACAAGTCTTTTGAGCAATCGGTTTAAATGATTCATTGGCAAGCTTTAAACTAGTCAAGGGGGCACTGACAAGCAGCAGGAAAATCCTCCCTCCCTTCAAAACAGGGTACTAATGAGAAAAGACCGAGGTAGAACGGTCAGTGGGGATGCTGCAACAGAAGGTAAAGCCATCAAAAATGTAGAGCAATGAGTACCAATGCCGTAGTCTGGGTAACAAGCTTCCTGAATTAGTGGCCTTGATGGAGGAGGAACATCTGGATATCGTGGCAGTCACAGAAACATGGTACACACAAAACCATGACTGGGGCGTAAACATACCAGGGATACACTATCTACAGGAGGGACAGGGAGGGTAAAAGAGGAGGAGGAGTAGCTCTTTACATAAGGGAAGGAATAAAAGCAACAAAACAAAAGGTAAACAGGGAGGAGAAGAAGCACTGTGGGTAAATTTGGAGACAGGCAATGGCACCCACAATCCGCACAGGGTTATATACAGACCTTCTCTCAGGGAGGAAATGGACAAGGAAATGATAGAGTATACTTAGAATGGCAGAAAAAGGGAGATATTGCTGATGGGTGATCTGAATATGCCAGATGTTAACTGAGTGCAGTTGCAGCTGCCACTTGAAGAGTGGAGTTATTCTAGATGCCCTACAGAGAACATGCCTTAGACAACTAGTACTGGAGCCCACTCGAGAGGGAGCAATATTAGACTTGATTCTCTCAAATGGAGATGGAGAGAGGATCACAGATGTAGAAGTGGGTAGCCATCTGGGAACTAGTGACCATCGAACAGTATGGTTCACAATAAACACAGCAATAGAGTCAAGCCATACAAAGACAAAAGTACTGGACTTTAGGGTGGCTGACTGCCAAAATGGGTGAGTGCCTAAGAAATGCACTAGCAAATGGGCAGGAAGGAGAGGTGGAAGAACAATGGGGAATAATAAAAACTGCCATCACAGAGGTAACGAGCCTTTGTGTGAAACAAATAAACAAAACAAAACGATGTAAGAAACCACTATGGTTCTCAAAGGAAGTGGCAGTGAAGGTTCAAGAGAAAAGAAAGCATTCAGGAGGTACAAGGAATCACAGAAGGAGCAGGACAGAGAACTGTATCAGTTAAAACAAAAGGAGGCTGGGAAGGCAGTCAGAACAGCAAAGGCCCAAACCGAGGAAAAGATAGCCAACTCGGTTAAGAAGGGGGATAAAACCTTTTATAGGTACATCAGGGAGCGAAGGAAGACCAAGGGAGGGATAGTGAGGCTTAATAAAGGGGAGGGAGGGTGGGCAGAGGGAGACTGTGAAAAGGCAGAGATACTAAACAAATATTTTTGCTCAGTATTTACAAATGAAGAGGGGAAGGTACATAAAACAAACAGTAGAAACACTCTGGATACAGAAGTTGATACCAGCCCATTTACAGAAGAAAGGGTTCTGAAAGAACTCTTAAAACTGAAGGTGGACAAAGCAATGGGGCCTGATGGGATTCATCCCAGAATTCTAAAGAACTAAGGGTAGAACTAGTGACACCACTGGACTACCCTTTTAACAAATCATGGGAGGATGGGGTGGTACCCGAGGACTGGAGGAGGTATGTGATTCCCTTCACAAAAGTGGGAGCAAGGCAGAAGCAGGAAACTACAGACCTGTTAGTTTAACCTCAGTGATAGGGAAATGATGGAATCACTCTGAAGGAAAGAATTGTCGAGTATCTAGAGGCCAGAGGGGCACAGGACCCTAGGCAGCATGGATTCATAGCGGAAAGGTCATGCCAGACTAATCTGATAGATTTCTTTGACTGGGTGACCAAAGCAGTAGATCAGGAGGGGCTAGGACATGGCCTACCTAGACTTTGTAGCAAAGCATTTGACACAGTCCCACACAAAAGATTAGTATACAAGTTAGCCAGCCTGGGTGGGTACCAAGATGACAGCCTGGGTAAAGAATTGGCTGGAGAATAGGACACAGGAGTAATAGTAAATGGAGTCCACTCAGAAGAAAGGAGGGTTACTAGTGGGTACTTTAGGTTCAGTATTATGACTGTCCTCTTCAATGTCTTATAATCGACATTGCAGAAGGACTGGAAGGAAAGTATGTCTCTTTGCAGATGACACAAAGATCTGCAACAGAGTTGATGCACAAGGTGGGGTGGAAAGGATGAGAAGGACTTGGCAAGGTTAGAGGAATGGTCAAATGTATGGCAGCTTAGATTCAATGCTAAGAAGTGTAAGGTAATGCACCTGGGAAACAAAACCCAGGGAAGGGTACACAATGGAGGGTGAGATACAACAACAACAAAATGGAAAGGGACCTGGGGTAGTCATATCAGATGACCTAAAAGGTGGGCAAGCAATGTGAGAGGGCAGGAGGAGGAGGGATACTGGGATGCGTGAGGGAGAGCATCACCAGTAGAAAACAGGAAGTTATTATCCTCTGTACAGACAGCTGGTGAGACCCCATCTGGAGTACTGTGTGCAGTTCTGGAGACCCAATCTCCGCAAAGACATAGGATGGAAGCTGTCCAGAGGAGGGCAACTAAAATAGTGCAGGGTCTGCACCGGATGACATATGAAGAGAGACGAAAGGAGCTTAATATGTATAGCCTCAAGGAAAGGAGGGAGAGGGGGGACATGATAGAAACGTTCAAGTACCTCAAGGGAATCAACAAAGTCCAAGAGGGTAGCATCTTTCAAAAAAAGAGGTGTGCAAGAACAAGAGGGCACAATTTGAAGATAGAGGGGGTGGCTCAGAGGTAATTTAAGGAAGTATTTTTTCACAGAGAGGGTTGTGGATGCATGGAACGGCCTTCCGGAGGAGGTTGTGGAGTCAAAATCAGTGGTGGAATTCAAGCATGCATGGGACAGTCATAAGGCAATTCTAGGGGGTTGGGGTAGGAAGAAGTAGGCTGCTGGTTAACTAGGATCTGCAGCTTATCCAGTAGGTAGGGAAATGGGCAGACTGGGTGGGCCAAGTGGTCCTTATCTGCCGTCAAATTCTCTGTTTCTATGTTTTTAATGGCAAGAAAGAACTGGAAGGCGGGCGTCTGGGACCGCCCCTTTATACTGACGTCTCCTGATGCCGGTCACCTGTCGTTGGGGCGGTCCCTCGCCAGGGACTGCTAGCTAGAAATTTTTCTGTGGGGTCCTGCTGCCTGCCGGCGTCAGTCCTATATGTAATTACCTACTGCAAGAGCCCTCTCGAAGTAAGATCTCCAGGCGTGTGCTCTCACGAGCAGAACGTTGGCAGTTTGGTGTTGCATGGTGACGTAAAGAGGTTCAGCTCTGGAAGAACCCACCTGTCGAAGAGCTGGTCTGCTACGGACTGTAGCAGCTCCCACTCGTGCGCTCTGGAACGAGACCTGCTGAGGCTGTCGGCCAGATCGTTGAGAACGCCTGGAACGTGCACTGCAGACAGCAGAATGCCCTGTTCCAACGCCCAGTACCAGACTCTCATCGCCTTCCTGCAAAGGGGATGTGAATGAGTGCCCCCTAGCTTGTTGATGTAGAAGACAATCGCCATGTTGTCTGTCTGAACTAGAAGACAGCCTGGCACCAGGTCCTCTTGAAATGCCTGTAGGGCGTAGAGAACCGCTCGCATTTCCAGTACATTGATGTGAAGGGACTGCTCCTCGGGTGACCTAACCCCTTGCGTTCGACGAGCACCCAGGTGTGCCCCCCACCCCAGGTCCGAGGCATCTGTTGTCAGAGTTTGACCTGGTGGCTCCGGACGAAAGCTGACCCCTTTCTCTAAACTGCTGGGGTCCATCCACCAAAGCAGAGTTCTCCTGACTGGCTTCAAGATCTTGACCAGGGAGTCTAGATCATCGTGGCTCTGGTCCCACTGCATGCTGAGCATCCACTGCGGGACCCTCATGTGGAGGTGGGCCAAGGGAGTGACAGGAATGGCCGCCGCCATGTACCCCAGTAAACTAAGGAAGTTCTGAGCTGGAACTCGAGGAGTTATTGAGATCCGTTCTGCCATCTCTCGCAGGTGATTTCCCCTGTCCTGGGGAAGGAAAGCCATGCCTTGGACGGAATCCAGGATCGCTCCGATGAAGGCGAGCTTTTGGCTGGGCTCCAGGGATGATTTTCGCAAGTTCAAGGTGATCCCCAGCCCTCGGAACAGAGTATAAGTGTCTTCGAGGGTCAGAGAAGGCCTACTTCGACAGGGCCGTAAGCAGCCAATCATCGAGGTAGGGGAACACGAGTCTCATGCGCCTTAGAGCTGCAGCCAACACAGCCAGGCACTTGGTGAAGACTCATGAGCAGAAGAGAGGCCGAATCCAGCTACTCTGGAACTGACAGTGCTTCCCTGAAGTGGAACCTCAGAAACTTCCAGTGGGGAGGGTAGACCCCGATATGCATGTATGCATCTTGCATGTTGAGAGAGCAGAGCCAGTCCCCCTGATACAGCAAGGGAAGGAGTCCTTGGAGGGTCACCATCCTGAACCTTTTGTACTCGAAGAAGACGTTTAGAGGACTGAGGTCCAGAATGAGACGAAGGTCCTGTGCCTTCTTTGGGACCAGAAAAAAGTGAGAACAGAACCCCTGCCCTTGCTGACACAAGGGGACCCTTTCTATTGCCCTTTTTTGCAATAGGGTCTGGATCTCTCCTTCTATGAGGGGGATGTGAGAAGGAGGATAACGGGAGAGCTTTGGTGGAGTGTGCGGTGGAAACTCTGTGAACTCCAGCGTATGTCCCCTCCTGATGATGTCCAAGACCCATTGGTCTGCAGTTATTGACATCCACCCTTCGAAATGAAGGGAGAAGCAGCCCCCAACCGGCTCCCCTGGATCTTCCCGCGGAAGTTGGGGGCAGAAGGGAGTCATTGGGCTGAGCCGGGAGTGGGGAGAGAGGCCTGGGAGGACTTGGGCCCACGGGCGGGAGGTCCACCAGACTGCTGGTTGCCGGATCTCCTGCGAAAGCCTCCTCTCTGCCCGTTGGTTACTACAGGCTTGACCTTGACTGCCTGAGGACTTGCGAAAAGGCCATTTACGGTGTTGTCGTCGCTGGTCACCGCGGTACATCTGGCGGACCGGCCAGATTGACTTCCCTGACTCCTGGAGGCGGGAGATCAAGGCCTCCATTTCCTGCCCGAACAGCACGGTACCCTGGAAGGGTAGATCCTTGATACCGGCCTGCAGATCCTAGTGAAAGCTGGAGACTCTCAACCAGGCATGGCGCCGTAGGCACACCCCGGAAGCAGCTGCCCTGGCTGCCGTATCTGTCATGTCATACGAGGCTCTCAGGACATGGAAGCCTACATCTGAGCCCGATTGGAGGAGGGCCAGGATCTCTGTCTTCTGGGCAGAGCCTGGCAGGGTCTTCATCAGCTCTAGTCCCCTCTCCCAAAGCGCATTCTGGTACTGCACCATATGAGTCAGAAAGTTGAGGGAACGTATGGAACAGGTGGAAGCAGCATATATCTTTTTGCCCACCTGGTCCAAGTAGCGAGACTCCGGTTCGGGAGGCTGGGAACTGAGGTGCTTCGGCTGCCTAAACTTGTCATAGGCAGCCGTGATCACCGAGGAATCGGCCTGACGGTGTTTAGCGAGAAAGGGCTCTGCCCTCGGGGCCTTACACAGCCTGTCTGACTTTTTTGGAACGGCCGGGACTGAGGCTGGATGCATCCAGGTGGTTCTGGTGAGGTCCTAAAACGTATCCATGAAAGGAGGGATGACTAGAGGCTTTGGCTCCTTTTGCCTCAGGTACTTAGCCAGTCTCTGGCGTTCCGGATCCAGGTCCTCCGTATCCCACTCGTTGGAGGCCTGGATGTGCCTCATGATGTCCATAAAGGTAGGATCGTCCGGATGCCAGCGAGGCTGGTCCTTCTCTCCCGGGGAGCGCTTTAAGCTGAGAGAGAAAGATGAGGTAGACGGTGGTGAGAAGGATCGACTATCAGACTTTAAATAGTCTGACCCTTCCCTATGACCATGCTCTCGCTGTCGTCGGTAACTAGGGGGCCGACGTTGGCCCGAAGGCCGACTCCAGTCCCTAGACTGGTGACGGAGCAGAGACAGACGTCGGCAGCATTCTCGTCTCAAGGGAGAAGGGCTCCTGGAATGTGACCTAGACCGACGTCTGTCACCAGAATCCCTGGAGCGACGTCGGTTGTGCTAAGACCCTGTGCGGGAATGAGCCCTGGAAGGAGGTGTAGGCTGGCGCTCTGGTGACTTCCTCAGGGAAGACTCACCTACCGGCTGTGGTTTTTCCGCTGGGTCCGGTACCGGTGTCTGGGCCGGCGATGGGGAGGACCGTTTATGGACCTGCCCCCACCAGAAGGAAAACAGATCCTGGAGCGCGTCCTTCGTGAAGATCTCAGCTGCTCATTCCGGGAAGAGAGTCTCCAGGATGTTGGGGCGCAAAGGAGAGCTCTCCCTGGGGCCCAGGGGGAGGAGGACTTGGGCTATGGGGACGTCAGCTCTTCTGCGGCCGCTCCCATGTCCTTTGCCCCTACGACTGGCGTCGGTGCTGGTACCGACGACGGGGTGCTGCCGGAGAGTCCTTGGGCTCCAGAGGTGCGCCTTTAGCAGGCGGTGCTGAAGCAGGCACCTCTAAGGGGTTAGTGATGACCCTTAGTGGGGTCACCTTCGGCTTGGCTGGCTTCTCCCCCAAAGGACCGGCCTCAGCCTGAGTAGACTTCGGGTGCTCTCAAGAACCAGAGGGACGGGCCTTTTTCGGAAAGGGCCGCGAATGCGAGTGAGACCGGGACTGACTACGGTCTTTGCTATGGTGCTTCTTTTCTTTTCGCTTCCCCTCCGAGGAGTGCAGATCCATTTTCTGCTCCAGCAAGTAGGCTTTTAGGGCCTTGAGGCGGCGGATGCGGGTCCTGCTGGTAAAAGCCTGGCAATTTGAGCAGTTGGTGGTGTCGTGGTCCGGGCCTAGGCAAAAAACACACCGCCGATGACTGTCCTTCGTTGGGATCTGCCTTCCACACTCACACTTATTTAAGTGATCTGGCGAAACCGACGCCCGAGAAGACATCCGTCGAACTCGAGGAACCGCCGGGCAATGGCTGACGTCGGTAGCGGGAAAAGGAGAAAAGTACGAGAAAAACACCCAAGAAGTGGAAAATTAACCAACGGGCAGCGGACTGACGTCGGTGTACCTTTTAGCGAAAACCATCGAAAAAAGTCTTGACTGAAGACAGGATTCTGAAGAATTTAGCTGCAACTGCAAGCAGAAGCTGTTCCTTCTTCTTCACATGCGGGACACGGCGAGAAAGAACTGAGGTGGAGCTGGGTCCGCCCCCTCTTGTACCCAGACCAATGTCGGGGTGGGGCCGGCATCGGGGGCAGTCCCTGCTGTGTACTGCTGGCAGAAGTTTCACCGAAGGGTCCTAGTGCCTGCGGCGTAGTCCTTATTGTAACAGCCTGCTGCAAGAGCTCCCACTCGAAGTAAGATCTGAAGATTCCGGGAGTCTGCTGGATAGGGAGGTGACGTCTGGTACTGCCTCCCTGGCCTTAGCTCCAGTGAAAACCCCGGTTGGGTGTCTGCCCGAGTCCCCGTCTGACGACCGGTAGGCGATGGGCTCGTCACTGCCCTGTGGGTCGGGGTGGCAGCCACAACCAGAAGGGGTTGTCCCAGCTCCTGCAGGAGTTGGGACTTGGCATCCTTCCACCAGGTCGGAATCCTCTGCAGTTCTGGCTGAGGAGGAGGAGGTGGTGGAGGCTGGAAGGCTAGGTACCCCGTGGTAGAGTAAGAGAGGTAGCCAGGAGTCTGATACCAGTAGGAGTAAGGATTGTACTCCTGGTATATGTGGCCCGGCGTCGGGTATTCTGGTGTCAGCACCTGCAAAAGGTAGCCCAGCGACAGCCCTCCAGGCATCGGGCAGTAGAGGAACTGTGGCACTGGATAGCTGGGATAGTTACCTGAGGCCTGATGGCGGAGGAGCTGAAGGCCCTGATGGCGGTGGAGCCGAGGGACCGCTGGGAGCATGCGGGTCCGTCTGCTGGCCTGGGGTCTCTATAGGGATCCCCGATGGCCAGGGGGGAGCTCTGACATCAGAGCCTAAAATCCTGAGTCTATTCCCAAATCAGTGGGGGTTTGGACCAGAGATTGGCCTGGCATCGGGGGTCGAAAGATGCCTGACGTCTGATCCGAGAAGGGCGAGGGGGGCAAGGGAATCGATACCATCGTCAGGTCTGTTAAGGAAGCAGAAATTTTGGTATTAAGGCCCAATGCAGGAGAGGTCTCCTTGACAGCAGAACTTGAGCCCTGGCAGTCCAGGAAAAATGAGAGGTTGGGCTGGGTCAGTGAGGCCCAGGAGGGAGAACCCTTGCGGGACGCAGGGAAACCTGGAAGCTGGCTCTGCATGATGTCGGGAACCAATGAAGGGTCTGACGGGAGAGCTTCAGCCGGGTGATCATCGGGCAAGCCGGCGACCGACTGACTGGCTTCAACCAGGCGGGCGTCGGAGGAGCTGATGTCCGACTTATCGGTCATGGTCGAGTGGATAACAGCTGAGGAGCTGGAGTCCAGCTTGTCGACCGAAGCCGTGAACCTGACAGCGGAGTCAGAGAGAGGCTTATCGACCGAGCTGTTAACAGGTTCCAAAACCAAGTCCTCTGGAGAGGGAATCCCCTTGCTGCCCACTGACTGAGGCAGAAGGGGGAGAAGGCATCTGATCTGCAGGAGTACTCACCAATGTGGAGGCCCCAGATGAAGTGGCGCTGGCTGTCTGGCAACACTGTGTAGACAGAGACCATTCCCAGCGCTTCTCTTTCTTCTTCTCTGAGGTGGGTGAAGAGGAATGTTCCTGCAGCTCCTGAAGCTCCTTTTCCAGTGATACAAGGCATTGTTTTAGGAGATGGGTATCGAGGGCCTTCTGGCGCCGGAAGTGTGTAGCCTGGTTAAAGGACTGGCAGATCTTGCAATCCGCCACCTGGAGTTTGGGCCCAGGCAAAGGAAGTGATTGTCCCCGTGCGGGATCTGAGGGCCCCACTGTGAGCACTTCTTTTTATTTTTGCATGAAGACATGCAACAAAATTTAAAAGTATGGACAGAAAAACTTAGAAATACTTTGAAAAAATGGCGGTCGACTAAAGTTGAGTTCACCGCGAGGTCTGACAAATTCAGGTTGACAGCGGGAAAGAACTGGAGGGCGGCATGGGGACCTATATAGGGCGACGCCGACGTCCCATCATGTGACGCTGGGGGCGGTCTTCCGCTATAGATTGCTAGCTAGATGTTTGCCGTGCGGTCCTGACGCCGGGAGGCTCAGTCCTATATGTAAAGACCTTCGGCAGGAACCCTCTCGGAAGTAAGATAAATGGTTACAGGTGAGTAAACTGTTTTTCTAAGGACATGGATATGGTTTACTATACATGCTCTGTCAGACTCCTAGCAGTTCTCCGGGAGGAGGGGGCAAGGCTCGCACCCCTACTTAGCAAGCAGAGGTCCTAAAACCAGCATCCCAGTGTGACTCAAGATCAATGCAGTAGTGGGAAATTAAAGTGTGTGCTGACTTCCAGGTAGCAGCTCTGCAGATTTCCTGGACAGGGATGTCCCTGGGAGCAGTCACCAAGGCAGGGTAGGTCAGGTGAAATGAGCCCTAATCTGTATGGGAAGCTCCCCATTATCTAATCTATATCAGAGGTCTATGCAAGATGTAATCCATGTGGCAGTGATCCGCTTTGCTGCCAATCTGCCAGGCATGGCTTCAGCATGACAAACAGCTGGCAAGACTGTCCCCGAACTCCAGCCGTGTGCTCTCCATAATAACAGAACACCTCCATGGGTCCAGGGTATGGAGCCTGCGGTTGGCCTCCGAAGAAGGGCTGGTAAAATACACTGGTTAGTTAATCACCTGGTTAAGGTGAAACTCTTGCTACCACCTTTGGGAGAAACTTTGGGCTGGGATGAAGAATGACTGTCCCTGTGGAAGACCAGATAAGGAGGCTCTACTGAGAATACCTGAAGTTTCCTGATCCTTCTGGCTGACATAATGGCCACCAGGTAGGCTGTCTTTCACAACAGCTGTGGCATCTCATACCTGTGCACAGGCTCAAAAGGCTTGCCCATGAGCACAGCCAATATTAGCAGCAAGTCCCACAGTGGAGGCGGTTCACAAACTGAAGGGGGACAGGTGGTCAAGGCCCTTTAAAAAGTGTCTGACCACCTTCTCCTGGGCCACCATCTGCATATCAGCCCATGCCTGGTAAGCAGAGATGGCTGCCAGGAGCACCTTAAGGGTCACTGCTTGCAGTCCCAGTTGGGAAAGGTAGCAGAGGTAGTCCAGAATGCTAGCCAGAGGGCAGGCATGGAGATCAAGCCCCTTAAAATCTCTTCCATTTAAAGGCACATCTGCAAATTGACTTTCCTGAAGCCTCCACAACGTAGAGCACATTCTCTGCCAGACCCAAGGCCTGGAACTCCAGACATTCAGGAACCAAGCTGTGAGGTTCAGGGATTGAAGGACTAGGTGCAGGACCTTCCCCTGTAGTCTGGTCAGCAGATCCAAACAGAGAGGCAGTCACCAAAAGATGTCTGCTGCTGAGGTTGAGGAGATCCAGTACAAGAACTGCCCTGGCCAGTCTGGAGCTATCACAGGTGTTTGACGAGTTGGGAGGACATAGACCTATATTAACTCGCCACTACTTAGTGGTAATACCTACATTCTACCAAACCCACATGCATATCCAACACATTTTTAAAAGCTTCCATGGTCTCAACTGTAACCACCCACTGTGGAAAAGAATTTCACACTGCAACCACCCTATGAGTGAACCATTTCATTCTCTTAACAGTGTTTGCTACCTCCCCTTGCAGCTGAAAAATGTGTGACCTCATTGTTCTAGTTATTATTTTCATATTTAATCCTGTAATTTCCCCAAAACAGTCATCGTTAATGGCTCTGTATGCTTGACAAAGGTCTCCTCTTTGCCTTCTATACTGCATAGAATATAGGCCTAGATCTTCTAGCATTTCTCCATTTGTCTTGTATCTCAATGTATTGATTTTTTTGGTCATTCTTCTTTTAACTCGTTCAATTAACTTTTGCCCTCTTATACTTTGGGGCGCACAGAAGGCAGAACAGTATTCCAAATGGGGTCTCACAAGGGATGAGTACAATGGGACTATCACCTTGGAATCTCCACTCTTTAATTTTTAAATATACTTGCCTGAATCCTGTTACATTTTTTAACCATATTTCTAGAGTGTGTGTGTCAAAGGATAGATCATTTGTTATACTGACACCCAGATCGGTCTCATTAGTTGTTTCTTGTAATATGGTCTTGCTCAATTTGTATTGATTCCTGGGGTTGTTTTTACCAAGATGCATGACTTTACATTTTGTTTCATTGACTCAAGTTTATTTGAGTTTGCCCATAGTTCTAATTGTATCAAATCCTTCTGGAGTAGTTTAGTCACTGTACTGTTATTCACAATAGCCCCTATTTTACGATTGTCGGCATATTTACATAGCCAGGAATTATTTGAAGTTTGTATAGATGAGATAAATGCACTAAATAAAGTGGGTCCCAACACTGATCCTTGTGGGACCCCACTTGTCACCTCCCCTCATTCTGAATAATGACCTGTAATACCAACTCTGTCTCCTATTATTTAACCATGATTCAATCCAAGAGAGTACCTTTGGATGCAACTGTATGTTCCTAAGTGTAGTAATCAGAATATGATGAGATACGAAGTTGAAGGCTTTTGAGTAATCCACAAAAATAATATCTACTGGGAGACCCTTGTCAAGTGCTGCGCTCACGAGTTCGTAAAAGTGTAGCTGGGTCATTAGGCATGAACGCCCCCCAAGTTAAAACCATGTTGTGTGATATCCCCATATCTCTGTTCCATAATATGTTTAGCTATATAATCTTGTACTATACCTTCCAGCAGCTTACCAGTACTAAACCTTCCAGCAGCTTACCAAGAACAGAAGTTAAACTTATTGGGCGACAGTTTTAACTTCTTACCTATCCCCTTTTTTTGTAAACAGGACTGTTGCCTCTCTCCACTCTACCAGTACAACTCCTTCGTTGACAGAGGCAGAAAACAGCTTAGCAATTGGGCCTACAAGTTCTTCTGCTAGTCGAATAAGTAGTTTCAGATGAATATCATCTGAGCCAGCTGACTTGCTGGATTTTAGTTTTCTAATTTTGCTCATGATGTCCTGTTTTGTGATCCTTATCTCTATGTCATTAGACTGCCCCAATGTATTACTGCTAGTTAAGTGCTTCTTGGGTTGGTATGTACTCAGGGAGTAATTGTTAAATTCAGTGGCTAATTCAGGTTCTTTATTAATCAGCCTATTTCCAATTTTTAGTGGTCCTATCCTTTGTTGATTTTCCCTCAGAGAGTCAATATAATTGAAAAGGATCATTCACGCCTTGTCCTCCACCTTCTGGTTGAAGAGGAAGGGAGGGCAGGTGTACACAAGACCTGGGGTCTAGGGCCTCATAAAGGTATCCCCAGCAGTGTCATGGACTGTGGGGGCAGGAACAAAACAACTGCAGTTTGGCATTCTCCTGGGAGGCAAACAGGTCCACCAAGGGCATGCCCATCAGAAGAACAGGTGGTTCACTACCTTCTGATGCAGGGACCACCCATGTGATGCCTCTCCTACCTGGCTGAAACCATCTGCCAGCTGACTGTTCACTCCTGCAACATGGCTCACCAGGAGATCTGCACCCAAGCTGCACACAAGGGTACAGGTGAGTAGGGACCTCCTGGCACAAGGAAAGGGAGGGAGTTCCACCCTGCCTATTCAAGCAGAACATGGTCGTGGTGTTGTCCTTCTGGACCTGCACAATCTGACCCCCAACTAGCAGAGCAAATACCATCACAACCATATGTACTGCACAGAGCTCTAGTATGTTTATGTGGTGACAGGACTCCTGGGGTGACCATCACCCATGGGCTCTGTGGCCTCCCAGGTGTGCAATCCACCCTACCGGAGACGCATCCTTCATGAGCTTGACAGTCGGTCCTGGGCAGTCAAATGGGATTCCTTCCTCCACGTGTTCTGGGATTGGCCAAGCATTGGATGGCATCCAAAATCAGCTGAGTTACTGTGACCAGCTAGTCCAAGTCACCTAGGTGCTTGGACCACTGATGGCCCAGCTCCCACTGAAGGCAGGACATCTGCCAGCAGATCTGATGCACCACCCTGGTGCCGGATGCCATTTACTTCAGCAGCCTCAGTAAATCCCAGGCAGGGTGCAAGAACCCAACCTGAAATGATTGGGCAAAGGAGGTATGATCCAGTGCCTGGTTCGAGAGGAGCTGGGCCCTGGCCTAGAGGGAGTCTGGTTCTGCCTCGATGAACGTGATCACCTGCTTCAATATCAGTTCTGACTCATCTAGGTTGACCAACAGGCCCCAGTCTCAGCAAGATTGGAGAGCCAGATCATCCAGGTAGGGGTACACAAACTCCGAGGCACCATAGGTAGGCTGCCACCATTGCTATGCATTTGGTGAAGACGGTGGGCGTTGAGGAAACGCTGAAAGGTATGACCTTGGAACTAGTGCAGGACCCCTTCTGCTCAAAACTGGAGGGGGAATGGACAGACAGGAATGTGGAAAAATGCATACTGAAGGTCTATAGAGCAGAATCAAAAAATTACTCAACTTAGTAATCTTGTTTCTTCCACGATATTCTTCAGTATGATTAACTGCAGCAGTCAGCCTCCAGTGTTGAACTGCCCTGGAGAAATTTGGAACGGTATGCTAATGAAGGAAAATCTACTGGTTCGTGCCACCATTCAAACCTGCTGCCTCTACCAACTGCTGCATTTTATAATGCTCAAATTTACCTGCAGCCTGCTTGTAGAGACTCCTAACCTAAGCTAGCCTAACTATACTAAATAATTAAAAAATTCCCTTTTCCCTATCCCCTGGAAAGTTAGATAGGACTAACTAGAGGAACAAAGAGCCACCTGGTTTTAAAAGATTAAGAAAAACCCAGGACGACCAACAATATAGTAAACCAGCTGTGATGCAGCGGGCAAGTGGTTCTAGAAGAGGAGGTAGGCAGAGTTAATCATACTGAAAAATACCTTGGAAGAAACAAGATTACTAAGGTGAGTAATTTGTTCTTCTAACACAAGGAATTGTTCAATATGATTAACTGTAGCAGATTACGAAGCAGGACCTTGGGAGATGGGTACAGAACCTTATTTAGGAAACAGACTCTGCAGCAGCACTGCTATACCAAAACTATCATCACCCCTGGACTGACTGTCCAGACTGTAGCGCTTGGTAAAAGTATGTACTGTTCTCCATGTAGCTGCTTTACAGAATTCCAGAAGGGGAATATCCCCTCAGGCCTACTGGGGGCTCCTTACCAGCTTTGCTGTAACAAAACAGGATACATGCTACTATCCACCGTGAGATGGTTCTTTCATTAGCCAGCTTTCCTTTTCCCACATCTCCATAAGTCAGGAACAGCTGCTGTCAGGAACAGCCTATGGTCCTTAGTGTGGTCAAGATAGCATCTGAGAGCTCTCTTAACGTCCAAGCTGTGGCGCCTCCGCTCCCCTGAACTGGAATGGCCAATGAAGAAGACTGGCAGTGACAGTCTGGTTCAAATGAAAATCCGAGACTACTTTAGGAAGGAACTTCCAGTTCATCCTGAGGACTACCTTATCCCTGTGGAAGGATATGTAATCCTGTTCTGTATACAGAGCTTATAGCTCACTTATCCTTCTGGCTGAGGTAATGGCCACTAGGAATATAGTTTTCCAAGTGACAAACTTTGGGTGTGATGTAGACATGGGCTCAAAGGGGGGGTCCCATGAGTGTAGCAATGCAAACATTAAGGTCCCGGGTGGGCACTGGTGCCTTATAAGTATGCCAACCCTTTGAAAAAAAAAATGCAAAGATAGGATTGGCTGCTAGAGAAGTGCCCTTGCCAGCCAAAAGACAGGCTGAGACTGATGCCAGGTGGACCTTAAGGGTCAAGGGCTGTAGGCCAAAAGAGTGCAAATGGGTAAGATAGTCCAGAAGGACTGATGGGTCTGACTAGCTGGGCACCAAGTCCTTGGTGCCACACCAGATAGAAAACATTTTCTATTTTACAGCATGGGTTTTCTTTGTAGCAGGCTTCCTGGAGCTCCTAAGTACCGTAAGAGCACTTTCAGGGAGTTGCAAGTTAGCATACTTGAAGTCCTCAAGCGCCAGGCCTTGAGCTTGAGTGACCAGAGGTTCAGGTACAGAATCCTGCCCTGAGGGGAGATCAGGAGGTTGTCTCTCTGAAAAAGGCTGATTGGTTAAGTTACTGACCGAGAGAGAAGGGAGTACCACGGTTGCCTGGCCCAGTCTGGGACTACCAGAATCATGGTTGCTGATTGAGACCTGAGTTTTATCAGCACTCTGAGAAGCAATGGAAATGGAGGGAACGCATAAAGGTGCATCTCTATCCAATCCAACGTCAGTGCCTACAGGGGCACTGTGCCCTTTAGTGGAGGCCTGCAGCAGAACCTGGGTAGCTGGTAGTCCTCTCCTGAGGCAAAAAGGTCTATCTCTTGGGTTCCCCATCTCTGAAACACAATTTCTAGTACTTGCCTGTTGAGGGACCACTCCTGGGAGTTTTGGTTGATTCTGCTGAGGGCATCTGCCAGAGTACTGTCTTTCACTGGCAGGTGAATAGCCACCAGGGACACATGCAAGGAGTAAGCCAGACCCCTATCTTCACTGCTTCTGTGCACAAGAGGTTGGACCTTGTCCCTCCTGCTTGTTGATGTAGTACATAGTGGTGGTATTGTCAGTTCTGACCTGAACCACCTTGCTCTTTATCAAAGTGGCGAAGGACTGAAGTGCTAGCAGTATTGCTCTGAGTTCCAACATGTTTATGTGTCACAGTGATTCTGTTGGGGACCATGTACAGTGCACTATATGATGTTCCAGATGTGCCCCCCAGCCTAGGAGGGAGGCATCTGTAGTGTGAATCAGAGAGGGGGGGGCTCTGTCATGAAGTGAACCCCCAACCTGAGATTGCTTTTTTTTTTCCTTCTAATTACTCTGACTAGGTTATAAACCCAGCAACTTATCTGGAATGGATATCATTAACTGCAGGTACTGTGGAACAATTTTCAGAAGGACATTCTTGCAGGATTTAGGACACTGTCCTACATGCTGGGCCTTTGGAGATCTTAGGGCTCAGCTCCGGGCAGCATGGGCAGAGATTGCACACCTCAAATTTCATATTCAAGAAGAAATACATTATAAGAATCACCAGCCATTTCCCCAGCATCCAACAGAAAAACCTTGACCGCAGAGGGCAGTTGGTCCTGGAGGTTGGCAGGTGGTTAGGAGGGGCAAATCGGGTGCCCCATCACTCTCTGCTCTCCAACATATTACCTCCAAAAACCATATAAACACTACAAACAGGTATCTGCCTCTATCTCTGAAATCAAAGAGGCAGAAGACACTGTAGAGCAGGACACTGCAGCACAGGAGCTAGCACAACAAAACTCCCAAATCAGGAACCAAAACAAAAAGCAAAAAGGAAATCCAAAAAACTTCTGATCATAGGAGACTCCTTGATTCGGGGAGTTGATACCCATCTCCAGCCAGGGGTAATGGTCAGATGTCTCCCAGGTACATCAGCATGGAGAGACACTGACCACATTGCTAAAATTGTTCACAAAGCAGGAGAAAACATTGATGTCCTAGTACACATAGGGACTAATGATCTTGCCAGCCGGTCAGCTGTGGAGACCAAGGAACACCTGACCAGGCTGGGTGACAAACTATCATCTATTTAGTCCGGCATCTCCTTCTCTGAGATCCTGCCAGTCTGGGAGAGGGGAGCAGATGGATGGAAGGTCAGAGAAGGGGAGATAGGGGAGCTAAACACGTGGCTCAAGGGCTGGAGCCAGGAAAAAGGACACAGATTTGTAGAGAACTAGCAACAGTTCTGGGAGCCAAAGTTTTTTTAAATTTGATGGACTGCATCTGACTACGGAGGGAGTCAGTGCATTGGGGCAGAAGTTTGACGTCTTTGCAGAATATTTAAACCAGCAAATGGGAGAGGGTGCAGCACCCATCGTCGAATGGGAAGAACACCCTCCACCCCCTCGTAGTAGCCAAACAGGGATTCAACATGTTTGCAGTTCATTTGCATCACCAGGTAAGAAAAAGGTTTGTCTCCCACACGGACGCACAGGGGTAATGCCAAACCTCACCCAACAACTAACCTACCAAAATCTGGCCAATGGAAAATCATGTACACAAATGCTCACAGCCTGGGAAATAAGATCCTGACCTGCAGGCAATAATGTCAGAGGCTAAACTGGACATAGTAGCAATTAGTGAGACGTGGTTTACCAGTAACCACACTTGGGAGACTTCAGTACCTGGCTATGTATTGTTCAGAAGAGACCGAGGTCCAAAAGGGGGAGGGCCCTGTATGTCAATGAAAATATCAAAGCTACAGAAATTCAGAATACACATAAGGAGCCAGAAGAACTGTGGGTCACCCTGGAAACAGGAAATGGGACAGCCATAAGAACTGGGTTGTCTAGCAGCCCCCAGACCAGGGGAGGACATAGACACATTACTGTTAGAAGATATACAAAACATGACAGCTAAAGGGAGGTTCTGGTAATGGAGACTTCAACATGCCGGATACAGATTGGTTAATACCAGCAGGAACATCTGCCAGAACTAGACACATAGTGGATTCCTGCAGGGAGGGCCTCAAACAACTGGTACAGCAACCCACGAGAGACAGGGCTATCCTAGATCTAGTACTGACTAACAAGGAAGGGATCACAGATCTCCAGGTAGAAGGTCAACTGGAGGCCAGTGACCATCACATGGTATGGTTCAATTTGGCTACTTCATCTAAATCATCCCATTCCAAGGCAAAAATATGGAACTTCAGAGGAGCTGACTTGATAAGATGGCCAACAGAGTTAAGCTAGCCCTGGCAAAAAGAAACACAGGTGAAGGGTACAGGCAAAGTGGCAAGCATTAAGGATGCAATACTTGAAGCAACATCCCATTGTGTTAGACAGAAAAGTGCAAAGAAGAAGGAAACCACTTTGGTTCTCAAATACAGTAACAGAAAAGGTCAGAGCCAAAAGGCTGGCCTTCAGGAAATATAAGGGAACACAACGGGATGAAGATAGGGAGGCATACCAAACTGCCCTAAGGGAAGCAGGGAAGGCAGTAAGGCAGGCAAAGTCCCAAACTGAGGAAAAACTAGCACGAACAGTAAAAGAAGGTGACAAGACTTTCTATAGATACATTAGTGAAAGGAGAAAGTCCAGAGGGGGTATTGCTAAGCTTAATGCAGAAAAGGGAGCATGTGAGGAGGAGGACCCTGTAAAGGCATCTATCCTAAATAGATACTTTTGCTCAGTATTTACTGAAGAGAAGATAGGGCAGGGCCCACAGCTCAGCATCATGGACACAGGGGGGAAGGAGGTGAGCACTACTCCCTTCACAAAAGAAAGGGTCCTACAAGAGCTTGCTAAGCTCAGGGTGGATAAGGCAATGGGACCTGATGGCGCTACATCCCAGGGTACTTAAGGAGCTAAAGGTGGAACTAGAGAGCCATTAGCAGAACTGTTTAGTGAGTCTCTGAGCACAGGAGAGGTCCCAGAAGACTGGAGAAGGGTCATGTGATCCCGCTCACAAGAGTGGTAGCAGGAGGAGGCGGGAACTACAGACCAGTCAGTCTTCCACCTCAGTAGTGGGCAAGATTATGGAGGAACTCCTTAAGGAAAGGATAGTGCAACACCTGGAATCCATAGGCACAGGATCCAAGAAAGCATGGGTTTACAAAGGAAGGTCCTGTCAAACTAATCTCATAGATTTCTTTGACTGGGTAAGCCAGAGTGGTGGCCAAGGGGAGCAGTTGATGTCACCTACCTTGATTTCAGCAAAGCTTTTGACACTGTTCCACATAGAAGATTGATAAATAAGCTGGGTAGGCTCAGGGTGGGTCAGAAGTTGGTCAACTGGGTGGCAAACTGGTTGTGGGCAGAAAACAGAGTGGTGGTAAATGGTATACAGTCAGAAGAGATGCAAGTCACAAGTGGGGTACCTCAGGGATCAGTCCTGGGCCAGTCCTCTTCAACATCTTTATTAGTGACCTTGCAGATGTACTAGAGGGTAAGGCTTGTCTGTTTGCAGATGACACCAAGATCTGCAACAGAGTAGATGATTCAGATGGGGTGGGCAGAATGAGAAGAGATCTGGATAAACTAGCAAAATGGTCAGAAAGGTAGCAACTGGATTTAATGCAAAGAAGTGCAAAATCATGCACATAGGAAGAGAAACCTGAAGCCATATAGGCTGGGAGGGAGTTGCTAGCAGTCACAAAGGAAGAAAGAGACTTGGGCATCATCATCACTGATGACCTAAAATCATCAAGCAGACCTCTAAAGCAGTAGGTAAGGCTAGGGGGTGTTAGGGTGTATTAGTAGGGGTATCACAAGTCGTAAGAGGGAGGTAATAATCCCTGTCACAAGACACAGGTTAGCCCCATCTGGAGTACTCATGGCAGTATTGGAGGCCACACTTCACAAGGACATTAACAAATTGAGGCAGTCTAGAGAAGGGCAACCAAAATGGTGCAGGACTGCATTGAGAAGACATATGAGGACAGATTAACGGAGCTCAATATGTATACCCTTGAGCAAAGGAGGGAGAGAGGTGATATGATCGAGGCATTCAAACACCTTAAGGGCATAAACAAGGTGAAAGAGTCTAACATGTTTAAATATAAGAAAAATAGCAGGACAAGAGGACACAGCATGAGATTAGAGGAGGGCGATTGAGGGAATGTGAAATTCTTTTTCACAGAAAGGGTGGTGGATGCATGGAATGGCTTACCACAAGAAGTGGTGGCTATGAATACAGTGCAGGGCTTCAAACAGGCATGGGATAAGCATAAGGGAGCAATACAAATGACTATGAATAGATAGGCCACTGACAGAGCAAAGGCTGATGGCACATTTATAAGGTAGAAAAAGAAATGGGCAGACTGGATGGGCCTTGCGGTCCTTATCTGCCGTCAACTTCTATGTTTCCACCACTGCAGGGCCTGCAGAAGTGTGTTTGTTACTGGGACTAGCTTTGCCAAAGAGTCACTTCTTTGGCACCAGTGTGCCCAGAGATGGAACTGGATGTCTCTCATCTGGAATCTGCATGTCTCTCATCTGGAATCTGCAGCCTTGGGCTGTTCCTGTTGCAGCTGCCATGTGTCCCAACAACTTTAGGAAGTGCCTTGCTGGCTGAGGCCTGTTGAGGCTGAAAGAGCCTGCAATTTAAAATATATTGTCCACTCTTTCCTGAGGAAGAAAAGCTTTTCCTTGTTGAGTGTCCAGCTCTGCTCCTATGAAAGTCAGGACCTACATGGGCTGGAGGACATACTTTTGGACACTGATGATGAACCCCAATGACTCCAAGATGTCCTGGGTGGACTTGAGAACATCTCTTACCTGTTGTGGGGACTGACCCACGACCAACCAGTCGTACAGGTAGGGGAACACTGTTACACCCTGCATTCTCAGGTGTGCCACCACCACTGCCAGGCACTTTGTGAAAACCCTGGAGGTGGAGGTTAGGCCGAAAGGCAGAGCTGCAAACTGATAATGCCCTGAATGAAGCCTGAACCCAAGGTATTTTCTGTGCGAGTCCCTGATTAGGATATGGAAATAGGCATCCTTGAGATCCAGGGATGCCAGCCAGTCTCCTTCTTGGAGAGTAGGAAGAATCATTGCCAGTTACCATCTGGAACTTTGTGTTTGTCAAGTGCTTGTTCAGAGCTCTTAGATCCAAGATGGGTTGCCACTCCCCATTCCTTTTTAGTGTGACAAAGTATCTTGAATAGAATCATTTTCCCCTCTGTGATGCTGGGACAGGTTCCCCTGCCCTGCTGCCAGCAGGCCTGCACCTCTTTTTCTAAGAGTGCCCGTTCTGTGATAGATGCTGGTCTGCAGGATCTTGACTTTAGCTTGGAAAAGGATCTGAAGCTGAGAAACACAGAATTTGACAGCAGATAAGGACAGCTTGGCCCACCTAGTCTGCCCATTTTCCTACCTAACAGATAAGCTGCAGATCCTAGTTACCCAACAGCTTACTTCCTCCTACCCCCACTAGGACTGCCTTATGTCTGTCCCATGCATTCTTGAATTCCCCCACTGTTCTTGACTTCACAACCTTCTCAGGGAGGCTGTTCCATGCATCCACAACCCTCTCCGTGAAAAAAATACTTCCTCACACTACCTCTGAGCCGTCCCCCCTCTATCTTCAAATTGTGCCCCCTTGTTCTTGCACATCTCTTTTTCTGAAAGATGCTACCCTCTTGGACTTTGTTGATTCCCTTGAGGTGCTTGGAAGTTTCTATCACATCCCCTCTCTCCCTTCTTTCCTCAAAGGTATACATATTAAGCTCATTTAGTCTGTCTTCGTATGTCTTCTGGTGCAGACCCTGCACCATTTTGATTGCCCTCCTCTGGACAGCCTCTACTCTGTCTATGTCTTTGAGGAGATGGGGTCTCCAGAACTGCACACAGTACTCTAGATGGGGTCTCACCAACTGTCTGTACAGAGGGATAACAACTTCCTGTATTCTACTATTGATGCCTCTTCCTATGCATCCCAGTATCCCCCCAGCCTTCCTACTACCTTCTCACATTGCTTGCCTACCTTTAGGTCATCTGATATAATTACCCCCAGGTCCCTTTCCATTTTTACTGCTGTCAGTATCTCACCCCCCATTGTGTACTCTTCCCCTGGGTTTTTGTCTCCCATCTGCGTTATCTTACACTTCTTTGCATTGAATCTGAGCTGCCATACATTTGGCCATTCCTCCAACCTTGCCAAGTCCCTTCTCATCCTTTCCACTCCATCTTGTGTATCAACCCTGTTGCAGATCTTTGTGTCGTCTGCAAAGAGGCATACTTCTCCTTCCAGTTCCTCTGCAATGTCACTTATAAAGACATTAAAAAGGACCGGTCCCAGTACTGAGCAGCTGCGGTGCCCCACTAGTAACCCTCCTTTCTTCACTGTGTACTCCATTTTACTACTACCCTTTGCGTCCTGTTGTCTAGCCAATTTTATCCAGGCTACCACCTTGGGGCCCACTCCAAGGCTGGCTAACTTGTGTATTAATCTTTGTGTGGGACTGTATCAAATGCCTTGCTAAAATCTAGGTAGGCCATGTCCACAGCCCCTCCCTGGTCTACTACTTTGGTCACCCAGTCAAAGAAATTTATTAGATTAGTCTGACATGACCTTCCCATCATGAATCCATGCTGCCTTCGGTCCTGTGCCCCACTGGCCTCTAGGTACTCAACAATTCTTTCCTTCAGAAGTGATTCCATCATTTTCCTTTCCACTGAGGTCAAACTAACTGGTCTGTAGTTTCCTGCCTCTGTTCTGCTCCCACTTTTGTGAAGAGGAATCACATCTACCCTCCTCCAGTCCTCAGGTACCACCCATCCTCCCATGATTTGTTAAAGAGAGTAGTCAGCGATGTCACTAGTTCTACCCTTAGTTCTTTTAGAATTCTTGGGTGAATCCCATCAGGCCCCATTGCTTTGCCCACCTTCAATTTTATTAGTTCTTTCAGAACCCTTTCTTCTGTAAATGGACTGGTATCGACCCCTGTCTTCAGAGTGCTTCTCTTGTTTGGTTTAGGTACCTCCCCTCCTCTTCCTTTGTGAATACTGAGCAGAAATATTCATTCAGTATCCCTGCTTTTTCACTGTCACCCTCTACCCACATTCCCTCCCCTTTATTAAGCCTCAGTATCCCTCCTTTGGTCTTTCTTTGCTCCTAATGTACCTATAAAAGGTCTTATCCCCTTCTTAACAGAACTGGCTATCCTTCCTTGGTTTGGGCCTTTGCTATTCTGACTGCCTTCCCAGCCTCTTTCTGCTTTAACTGATAAAGTTCTCTGCCCTGCTCCTTCTGTGTTTCCTATATTTCCTGAATACTGTCCTTTTCTCCTTAACCTTCCCTGCCACCTCTTTTGAGAACCATAGCGTTTTTTCCTTTGTTGTGTTTTATTGATTTGCTTTACACAAAGGCTTGTTGCCTCTGTGATGGCTGTTTTGATTATTCCCCATTGTTCCTCCACCCCTCCTTCTTGCCTGTTTGCTAGTGCTTTTCTAAGGCACTCTCATTTTCCCAAAGTCAGCCCTCCTAAAGTCCAATACTCTTGCTTCTGTATGGCTGTGTTTATCGTGAACCACACTGTTTGGTGGTCGCTTGTTCCCAGATGGCTACCCACCTCTAAATCTGAGATTCTTTCTCCGTCCCCATTTGAGAGTACCAGGTCTAAGATTGCTCCCTCCTGAGTGGGTTCCAATACTAGCTGTCTGAGGCATGCCCCCTGTAGGGCATTAAGAATGACCCTGCTCTTGGATGTGCCTGCAGCAAAGGTGCTCCAGTTAACATCTGGCATATTCTGGTCCTCCACCAACAACATCTCCCCTTTTTCTGCCATTCTAATGAAGCTTTCTATCATTTCCTTGTCCATTCCCTTCCCCTGAGATGGGGGTCTGTATACAACCCCCGTGCAGACTGTGGTGCCATTTCCTGTCTCTAGGGTGACCCAGAGTGCCTCATCTGCTCCTTGTTTACTCTTTAGTTCTGTTGCTTTGATCCCTTCCTTTACATAGAGAGCTACTTCTCCTCCTCTTTCACCCTCCCTGTCCCTCCTGTAGATTGTTGTATCCTGGTATGTTGACATCCCAGTCATGGTTCTCTGTGTACCATGTTTCTGTGATTGCCACAATATCCAGGCAACCCTCTTCCATCAAGGCCACTAGCTCAGGGAGCTTGTTACACAGACTACGGGCGTTGGTACTTATCACACTCCACTTTTTGATAGCCTTACCCCTTTTAGCCCCATTCCTGTCCTTACTGCCTTGCCTTTTTCACATTTACCTCTGTCCTGCTCCCTAATAACTTCTCTACCTTGGTGTTTACTCACTAATTACCATGTTTTGTGGGGAGGCTGGGATCTTCTGCTCCTTTTCAGTGCCTCCCCTTGGCTAGTTTAAATGCTCGCCAATGAAGCATTTAAACCTCTCACCTAGGATCCTGGATCCCTCGACAGATGCAGACCATCGCACCAGTATAGGTCTGCATCCCTCCAGGTGGCTCCCAGTCCCCAGTGAAGCCAAACCTCCTGAGCTTCACACCAGTTTTCCAATCACTCATTGAATTCCTGGTGAGGAGTGCCCTAGCATCACCCTTGCCATAGACAGGCAGCACCTCCAGAAGGTTACCGTATGCGCTACTTGCTCTAAGGCCCCTCCCAACTCTACATAAACCTCTTGCACTGCTCTTGATCCCATTCTAGCTAGGTCATTTGTCCCTAGGTGGACAATGACATCCAGCTCCTCCTCGTGCAGCTCCTCTCATGATCCTGAGGATTCGCTTCCTGTCCCTTCAAGCCCGTGGTGCCAGGAAGCACCTTACCTCCCTCTCCCCTTCCTCCTCCATTTCTACCCCCCTAATGATCGAGTCCCCCACCAGGAGTTATTTCCTTCCCCTGTGGGGTCCCATGCCACCCTCCTGTGGGTCTCCTTTATGAAGGTTCCCAGCATCCTCCTTGGTCTCCACTGCAGGTGCCTCCATAGAGGAACCAGTATCCACCAGAAGAGCAAATGAATTGTGGAGAGGTACAGCTGGAGGGATGCAACTCTGTTCCACCACCCTCTCCCTCCCTGAGCCCACCCTGGTCCAGCCTCTCCTCTTTCTTGCAACCTCTGAGGTAGTGGCATTGGCCCAGGTGGTCCCTGGGTGGTGGAGGAAGTTTCACGAATCCTAGCCAGGTCAGCCTGGAGACAGGCAACCTCCTCTCTCAGACCAGAGAGGTGCCTGCAAATAGGCACTAGGCTAGTCCCTAGCTCACTACCTCCAAGACTCACTTGTCTGTGGTGATTGCTTTCCAAACTGAGAAGTAGTGAGCCAGTCTTCCCCTACTGGTGATGGGGAGGTGACCGTGACCTGTGGATAAGGAAGTCTTCTTTGCCTGGGCTGCAGACTGGATGGTCTGGTCACCAGGCCTGGAGCCCCTTCTGCCCCTGAAATACCCTCTCTGTAACTGGTACACAGGGGCAGCCTGGGCCTGGAAGAAAGGTCTGCCATAGTTTGACCTTCCTCTACCTCCCCTTCCCTGTGCCTTGTAGGAGGTAGAACCCTTTTCTTTAGCAGCATAGCTCCTATAAGTGGTTTTATATTCATCCACTTTTTTTCATGAAGGCCTCAGTCTCGTCTCCGAACAGGAAATTGTTTTCACAAGAGAAGTCAGTTGCCTTGTTCTGTGTATCCTGGGTGAGGTTTGTTGTCTGAAGCCAAGCAAACCTCCATAGGGCCACTGTTACATAGATACATAGACAGTGTCGGCAGATAAGGGCCTATGGTCCACCCAGTCTGCCCATTTGAGCTTGTAAGTTCAGTTTATGTTTTCCTAGAAGTCTGTTGGCCCTTACCCCTGACCTCCAGAATTCCTTTATGTCTATCCCATGCATTCTTAAATCCTGTGATCGTTTCTTCCCCACCACTTCGGTCCAGCAGGGTGTTCCACTTGTCCACCACCCGTTCTGTGAAGAAATTCTTCCCACATTTCCTCTGAATCATCCTCCCTCCAACTTTATCCCATGCCCTCTAGTCCTGGAACATCTTTTTTGCTTAAAAATAGTGTATTCCTGCACCCTGTTCCTCCCTGTAAGATACTTGTATGTCTCTGTCATATCCCCTCTCTCCCTCCTCTCCTCCAGGGAGTACATATTCAGTTCCTTCAACCTGTCCTCATAGGACATGTGATGCAATCCATGTACCTTCTTTGTTGCCTTCCTCTGAACCTTCTCTACCCTGTCTATATCCTTACGTAGGTAAGGTCTCCAGAACTATACACTGTACTCCACGTGGGGCCTCATTAGTGTCTTGTGTAGTGGAATTATGACCTCCCTTTTCCTGCTGATGATGCCCCTGCCTATGCATCCCAGCATCCTATTTGCCTATCCTATATGTTAGGGCCATCCACTGACCAGCAGTGACATTAGAGTCCACTGCCATGTGGAACTGGTACTAAGTGGCCTCTAATCACAGCCTGGCTGTCTCAATCATCTCAAACGCCAAGGCTGGTGGTGCTTTCTTGGCCAGTGTCGTCATGGAGTTCCACAGGGACTTCTGGTACCTGGCTGCATATGCCATATAATTGGCTTGTCTCGTGGACAAAGAAGTAGCCAAGCATCCCTACTTTGCCATACTGTCCAGCTTTCTCGAATCCTTTTCTGGAGGATGGGAAGACAGTGGCACTTTTCCCTATCACAGACAGCTGCCTGCACTACCCCCATGGTTGGGGTGCTGGAACAGAATTCTGCACCTGACCTATCCAGTTGATATTTCTTGTCAGATTTTTATCAACTGGAGGAATAGAATTGGGGGTCTGCAAAACCTTTAGCGGTCTTTAGGGATTTCTGGATGGGCAAGCAAACCCTTTTTTTTGCAGCCAAGCCCATATCCAGAAAATCCACTTCTTCTTCTTCTTCTTCCTCTATTTCATTAGTGGGGATGTCCAGAGTCTCCACCATCTGATTCACGAAAGTGAAGTGGGAGGAATAATCTTCTGGCAGCCTAGGAGGAGACAAACTCCTGATCCGGAGAGACCTCTGGTTCGATAGGATCCTCCTTGTCCTCATCCTCATCATACTCCTCGTATGAGGGGTCTCGGGATGCCCGAACCGGACCCTGAACCAGTGCTCTAACCGGAGCAGGAACCGAATACAGTTGCGATGGAACCGGTTTCCGGCTGCGGAACCAGTACCAAGCCATGTAATGCCTGCAATATTTGCATGGCTTGAGCTACAGCTTCAGCTGAGGGAATGTTTGGTTTGTCTACTGAGGTCATCTTTGGCTTTCCGCCTGGAGGCTCAGTACGTTTCTTTTTAAACTTTTTTCTTAGCCGGAGATGGTTCCGGAACCGGGTCAGTGGTTCTTTTTGTTTAGGAACATTTGCCTTTGTCAGAGGCTTTAGTCTCTGCACTCTTCTCCTTAGGAGGAGAAGACAGCTGATCGGAAACCGACCCACTCAGTTCCTCCATTCACTTTTTAAAGAGTTCCAGGTGCTTTTCCATGGTTTTAGCCGAGAAAGTTTTGCAGATGTCACAGTTGGCCTGAAAGTGTGAGGACCCTAGACAGAGCAAACACAGGTTGTGTTTTTCTGCTTTAGTGAATATGTCCCCACGCTTAGTGTAATTTTTAAACCTGTGGGTCCTGTCTTCTTTTTAGGCTTATCAGACATAACCAAAGACAATCTAAAATACACTACAATCAGACAGTTAAACCCTTTTTCTTTGTTTAGATGTTATCCTCACTAGCGATGCAATCAGTTACTAAGACAAAGAAACTGCAACAAAAACTTCAGAATTAACCAAAGGTTACACAAAAGACCCCAATGAAGTCCTAGACAAGAAAACTTATACTTTATTTAACTCAAGTAATACAAAATGTAAGGAAACGCGATTCCCCCACGGTTCAAAGAACCGCTGAGGAACCAAAATCTGAAGTAAAATACTACTAAATACTAACTAAAATAGGGTTAAAATAAAGTAGAACATAAAGGCAGCAGATATAATGGTAAACTAAACTAGAATACTAAATTTCTGGTGAAATTAAGGAATTCTTCCACAAAGATGAGGAGCAGTCTCCGAGGCATCCTTACAGGCAGGTGGAGAAACTAATCTGAGCATTACAGAATGCAGCAGTTGGTAGAGGTAGCAGATCTGAATGGCACGAGCCAATAGATGTTCCATAATTAGCATATCATTCCAAATTTCTCTGGGGCAGTTCAGCGCTGGAGGCTGACTGCTACAGTTAATTATACTGAAGAATTCCTGGGGTTAGAAAGTACAGTTATGTAAGAAATCTTTGGATCAGTGGGTATAGCACCAGAGAATATGGTGCACATCCACTGTGTGCAGAAGCGCCTCACCTCTATTCGCAGGAGACGGATAGTAAACCGGAAGTTCCACTGTCTGGGTTCAGTGTGAACTCTGACACCACCTTAGGCAAGAACTTAGGATTTGTTCTGAAGAGCACCCGGTCCCTATGAAAAATTAAATAAGGCTCCTTGCACACGAGAGTCTGAAGCTCTGAAATCCTTCGAGCAGAAGTAATTGCAACCAAAAATAGCACTTTCTATGAAAGTGCAAATCGCAGCTCATTGCTGGTTCAAAAGGAGGGAGAGTGAGTTTCTCCAATACAAAATTTTAATCCCAAGGTGGTGTAGGGCTGCAGATGGGGAGTTTCAGATGGAGAATCCCTTTCAGAAAGGTTTTGGAGACTTCCAACTGAGCCGCTGCGTTTGCCATCCACCAACTCGTGGTATGCCGAAATGGACTATAAGTGGACCTTTAAAGAGGAATAAGAAAGGCCCGAATCTGAAAGCTGGAGGAGGTATTGCATAACCTGTGGGGCAGAACAAGAAAAGGGGTTCCAATTTTTGGAAGCCGCCCAAATGGAAAAATGTTTCCACTTCATGGCATAAGTGGGCCAGGTAGAGGGATTTCTAGCCTCAACCAGGACTTGGGCAACCCTGTTGGAAACCCCAAAGCGAGAAATCGCTACGTCTGCAGGAGCCACGCATGCAAATGCAGGGTCCTGGGCCCCGGAAGCACGAGCTGGCCCTGATTCTCCGTCAAGAGGTCATGTGACAATGGAAGCGGAACTGGGGATTCCTCTGCTAGCTCCTGCAGGAGCAGGAACCAAATCTGTTTCGGCCAGAGGGGGCGATGAGAATCATTCACGCCTTCTCTGCCTGATGTTTGAGGAGAACCCCCTGGAGAATGGGAAATGGAGTGAATGTGTACAAAAATGTTCCTGTCCAAGAGAGAGACAACGCATCGTGCTAGAAAGCACTATGCCCTGGAACGAGCGAGCAGAAAGTGTAAAGTTTTGCGTTGTATGGGGAGGTGAAGAAGTCGCGTTCCAGACACCCCCACTTTAGGAAGAGAGAATCTGCCACTTTCTGATTTAGTTCCCATTCGTGGCTGAGAGTCTGAGACCTGAAGAGACTGTCTGCCAGGACGTTTAACACTCCTGGAACGGGCACAGCTGTCAGAGACAGATCGTGCTGGACTACCCAGTTCCACACTCTCATCGCCTCCCTACAAAGGGGGGTACAAGCAACTTCCTCCTTGTTTGTTGATGTACCAGACTACTGACATGTTGTCCATCTGGATGAGCAATGATCCCCGAGGAAAAAGTCTGGAATGCCTGCAGTGCGTACAAGACCATTTTCATCTCCAATATGTTGATGTGTAAAGACATATCCAAGCTGGACCAGAGTCCCTGAGCTTGGTGTTCCCCCAACCCGTGTTCAAGGCATCCATAGTCAGGGATGCCAGGGGGACTTGGCTCCTGAAAGGGAGACCCAATGACAGATTGCATGGATCCTTCCACCAATTCAAATCTTTCCGAACAGCAGACGACATGAGGACTGGATGCTTCAGATCATTCTGGAGTTGATCCCACTGCACCCACAAGGACCACTGAGTGATTCTCATGTGGAGCCTCACAAGGGGAACTGTTGTGATGGAGGCCACCATCAGTCCTAGCAACCGGAGGACCTCCCTGGCTGGGAGGGTCCTGGAAGAGGCTACTAAAGTGGCCTGCCTGATCAGGGTCTCCATCCTGTCTGGAAGCAGGAAGGCTCTGCTCTGGACAGTGTCCAAAACCGCCCCAATAAACTGCAACCTCTGGGAGGGAGTAAGGGATGACTTGGGGATACTGACTGTAATCGCCAGTCTGGAAAACAAATCCAGAGTGATAGCTAGAGCATCCAGGAGAGACTCACTGGACGGGGGCCGAGATCAGCCAATCGTCCAGGTAGGGGAAAACTGCTATGCCCTGATGACACAGGGCAGCCGCCACCACCGCTAGGCACTTGGTAAACACCCAGGGTTCCGAAGAAAGGCCAAAGAGGAGAGCCCGAAATTGGAAGTGCTCCCCTTGGAAACAAAACCGCAGGAATCGGTGGTGGCTGGGGAAGATCGGGATGTGCAGGTACCTATCCTGCATATCCACAGCACAAACATAGAAACATAGAGGTTGACGGCAGATAAGGACCACAAGGCCCATCCAGTCTGCCCATTTCTTTTTCTACCTTATAAATGTGCCATCGGCCTTTGCTCTGTCAGTGGCCTATCTATTCATACTCATCTGTATTGCTCCCTTATGACTATCCCATGCCTGTTTGAAGCTCTGCACTGTATTCGTAGCCACCACTTCCTGAGGAAGGCCGTTCCATGCATCCACCACTCTTTCTATGAAAAAGAAATTTCCTCACATTCCCCCTTAATCAGCCTCCCTCTAATCTCATGCTGTGTCCTCTTGTCCTGCCATTTTTCTTATATTTAAACATGTTAGACTCTTTCACCTTGTTAATGCCCTTAACGTGTTTGAATGTTTCGATCATATCACCCCTCTCCCTCCTTTGCTCAAGGGTATACATATTGAGCTCCGTTAATCTGTCCTCATATGTTTTCTGATGCAGTCCCTGCACCACTTTGATTGCCCTTCTCTGGACTGCCTCAATTTGGATAATGTCCTTGTGAAGGTGTGGCCTCCAGTACTGCATGCAGTACTCCAGATGGGGCCTAACCAGTGTCTTGTAAAGAGGGATTATTACCTCCCTCTTATGACTTGTGATACTCCTACTAATACACCCAAACATCCCCCTAACCTTACCTACTGCTTTAGAGGTCTGCTTGGATGATTTCAGGTCATCAGTCGTGATGATGCCCAAGTCTCTTTCTTCCTTTGTGACTGCCAGCAACTCCCCTCCGAGTCTATAGGTGGCTTCAGGGTTTCTCTTCCTATGTGCATGATCTTGCACTTCTGTGCATTAAATCCCAGTTGCCACTCTTCTGACCATTTTGATAGTTTATCCAGATCTCTTCTCATTCTGCCCACCCCATTTGGATCATATACTCTGTTGCAGATCTTGGTGTCATCTGTAAACAGATAAGCCTTACCCTCTAGTCCATCTGCAATGTCACTAATGAAGATATTGAAGAGGACTGGCCCCAGGACTGATCCCTGAGGTACCCCACTTGTGACTTGCATCTCTTTTGACTGTATACCATTTACCACCACTCTCTGTTTTCAGCCCATCAACCAGTTTGCCACCTAGCTGACCAACTTCTGACCCACCCGAGCCTACCCAGCTTATTTATGAATCTTCTATGTGGAACAGTGTCGAAAGCTTTGCTGAAGTCAAGGTAGGTGACATCAACTGTTCCCAATTGGTCCACCACTCTGGTTACCCAGTCAAAGAAATCTATGAGATTAGTTTGACAGGACCTTCCTTTTGTAAACCCATGCTGTATTGGATCCTGTGCCCCTATGGATTCCAGGTGCTGCACTATCCTTTCCTTAAGGAGTGCCTCCATAATCTTGCCCACTACTGAGGTAAGACTGACTGGTCTGTAGTTCCCTGCCTCCTCCCTGCTACCACTCTTGTTGAGCGGGATCACATGAGCCCTTCTCCAGTCTTTTGGGACCTCTCCTGTGCTCAGAGACTCACTAAACAGTTCTGCTAATGGCTCTGCTAGTTTCACCCTTAGCTCCTTACGTACCCTGGGATGTATGCCATCAGGTCCCATTGCCTTGTCCAACCTGAGCTTAGCGAGCTCTTGTAGGACCCTTTCTTTTGTGAAGAGAGTAGTGCTTGCTCACCTCCCTCCCCTCTGTGTTCATGGTGCTGAGCTCTGGGCCCTGCCCTACCTTCTCTTCAGTAAATACTAAGCAAAAGTAGCTATTTAGGATAGATGCTTTTACAGGGTCCTTCTCCTCACATGCCCCCTTTTCTCCTTAGAGGTTAGCAATACCACCTCTGGACTTTCTCCTCTCACTAATGTATCTACAGAAAGTCTTGGAACCTTCTTTTACTGTTCGTGCTAGTGTTTCCTCAGTTTGGGACTTTGCCTGCCTTCCTGCCTTCCCTTAGGGCAGTTTGGTATGCCTCCCTATCTTCATCCCGCTGTGTTCCCTTATATTTCCTGAAGGCCAGCCTTTTGGCTTTGACCTTTTCTGCTACTGTATGAGAACCAAAGTGATTTCCTTCTTCTTTTGCACTTCCTTTTCTGTCTAGCACAATGGGATTTTGCTTCAAGTATTGCATCCTTAATGCTTGCCCACTTTGCCTGTACTCCCTCACCTGTTTTTTTTTGCCAGGGCTAGCTGAACTCTGTTGGCCATCTTATCAAAGTCAGCTCCTCTGAAGTCCCATATTTTTGCCTTGGAATGGGATGATTTAGATGTAGTGGTCAAATTGAACCATACCATGTGATAGTCACTGGCCCCCAGGTGACCTTCTACCTGGAGATCTGTGATTCCTTCCCTGTTAGTCAGTACTAGATCTAGGATAGCCCTGTCTCATGTGGGTTGTTGTACCAGTTGTTTTAGGCCCTCCCCCTGCAGGAAATCCACCATGTGTCTAGTTCTGGCAGATGTTCCTGCTGGTATTGGCCAATCTGTATCCGGCACGTTGAAGTCTCCCATTATCAGAACCCCACCCTTTAGCTGTCATGTTTTGTATATCTTCTAACAGTAATGTGTCTATGTTCTCCCCCTGGTCTGGGGGCCTGTAGACAACCCCAGTTCTTATGGCTGTCCCATTTCCTGTTTCCAGGGTGACCCACAGTTAGTCTGGCTCCTTTGTGTATTCTGAATTTCTGTAGCTTTGATATTTTCATTGACATGCAGGGCCCTCCACCCCCTTTTGCCTCGGTCTCTTATGAACAGTACATAGCCAGATACTGAAGTCTCCCAAGTGTGGTTACTGGTAAACCACGTCTCACTAATTGCTACTATGTCCAGTTCAGCCTCTGACACTATTGCCTGCAGGCCTGGGATCTTATTTCCCAGGCTGTGAGCATTTGTGTACATGATTTTCCATTGGCCAGATTTCAGTGCGTTAGTTGTTGGGTGAGGCTTGGCATTCCCCTGTGCGTCGTATGAGGAGACAGACCTTTTTTCTTACCTGGTGATGCAAATGAACTGCAAACATGCTCTATCCATGTTTGACCACTAGCTGAGATGGGAGGGGTGTTCTTCCCATTCAACATATGGGGTGCTGCACCCTTCTCCCCATTTGCTAGTTTAAATATTCTGCAAAGACGTCAAACTTCTGCCCCAATGCACTGACTCCCTCCTTAGTCAGATGCAATCCATCAAATTTAAAGAACTTTCACTCCCGGAACTGTTGCCAGTTCCCTTCAAATCTGTGTCCTTTTTCCTGGCACCAGCTCTTGAGCCACATGTTTAGCTCCCCTATCTCCCCTTCTCTGACCTTCCGTTCATCTGCCTCCCCCCAGACTGGCAGGATCTCAGAGAAGGAGATGTCGAACGAAATGGATGATAGTTTGTCACCCAGCCTGGTCCGGTGTTCCTTGGCCTCCAGAACTGACCGGCTGGCGAGATCATTAGTCCCTATGTGCACCAGGACGTCAATGTTTTCTCCTGCTTTGTGAACAATTTTAACAATGCAGTCAGTGTCTCTCCATGCTGATGTACCTGGGAGACATCTGACCATTACCCCTGGCTACAGCCATGGATTCTCCAGGAGAGGGAGGAGGCTTTGGAGAGTCAACATCCAGAACCTTTTGTACTCGATGAAAAGACTGAGAATGCTCAGGTTGAGAATGGGTCGCAGGTCGCCTGACTTTTTTGGAACCAGGAAGAAGTGGGAGTAAAACCCCCTTCCCCTTTGACGGAGGAGAACAATATCTATGGCTTCTTTGAGCAAGAGATTTTGGATTTCTTCCCTTACGAGAAGGGCCTGGTCTCGAGAGTAGGCTGACCTTCTGGGAGGAGAATCTGGAAGAAACTCCAGGAACTCTATAGTGTGTCCTTGAAATACCAACTGCAGGACCCACACACTGGAGGTGATGCTCTGCCACTCCTGCGCATGGTGAGCAAACCTCTCCCCCCCCACCGGCTCCTCGCACTGAGGCTGAGGAGGGCGTGTGGAGCAAAGGAGTCAGGAGGCAGCAGGACGGGCATGGGGAGGTTCCCCTGAACATCTCTGGTTCTTGAAGACAGGAGGGGTAGTGGCACCCTTGGACTTACGCATGCCCTGGCAGGGGGCCTGGGCTTGCTTCCTCTGCCTCAAGGTCCTTTTCTGAAAGGGGTGCTACTGTTGGGTGCCTGATCGATACATGGACTGCACGGACCTCGGGGCTTGACCTCAGTCCTGTAAGTCCATGATGACGTCCTTGTTGTCACCACCGAAAAGCACTGAGCCACTGAAGGGGGCATCCTGAATCACAGTCTGGACCTCGGTAGTGAGGCCAGAGATGTGAAGCCAGGCCTGCCATCGAAGGGAGACAGCAGTCGTCGAGGTGCGGGCTACGGAATCGACCGAGTCATAGGTAGCCCGCAACACATAACTGCAAGAAATTCTGGACAAGTGGAGATCCTTGGCGAGCTGCTCCTTTAGGTCTGAAGGGTCCATGGACCGGACACGGACCCCGAGTTTGGCCAAGGTGGCTTTCTGGTGAGACACCATATAGGCCACATAATTAAGGAACCGTAACAAGCATGTGGCCGCAGAGAAGACTTTCTTCCCGAACTGGTCCATCTGCCTCTACTCCTTATCTGGAGAAGTGCTCATGTGCTTAGGTGCTGTGGAGCGATCATGAGTAGCCGAGATTACTACGATGTCAGCCTTCAGATGCGCATTGAGGAAGGCGGCATCCTTGGGTGCCCACTAAGTCCTGTCTGCTCTCTTGGGGGACAGACTGGATTGAGTGAGGCATCTGCCAGACTGTAGTGGTAAGGTCCGATCCAGGGAGGAACAGATATCGGGGACAGAGACTCTAGGTCCAGATGTTCAGTGAGTCTCGGATGCATGGGATCCTGTTCCTTCGACTTCCAGTCAAAGTGTTGTTGAATGGACCTCAATAGGTCTGAAAAGAAAGGATCCTCGGGGGGGACTTGGGAGAATCCTTACTCTTAGGGACCTGGGACTGGTGGTCCTAGGGCCCCCAGGGTCTGGATTGTCTCCTAAATCTGGAAGAACTATGCCTTTGGAGGTAGCCCATGACATGAACGGTGGATTGGGATAAGCTCACCGGGGATGGAGACCTAGGAAAGCGGGGAAGTGGGAGTCTACTATCTAGGTCTGTCACCAACTCCGAACACGCCTCCTGCCACCAAGACTAGATAAGATACTTTGTTTTTTAAATCTTTCTGTTTTTGCCCCATGCTACTGGCCGCCGTACATCAGCCCGGGTCACGGACCCCTGAACTTCCACCTCCAGGCATAGCGGCTTTCTTCTGATCCCTGGCTTACCCCCCAGAGGGCGTGGTAACAGAAACACAGAATCACAGAATTTGACAGCAGATAAGACCACTTGGCCCACCTAGTCTGCCCATTTCCCTACCTGATGGATAAGCTGCAGATTCTAGTTAATCAACAGCTTACTTCCTCCTACCCCCCCCACTAGAACTGCCTTATGCCTGTCCCATGCATTCTTGAATTTTCCCACTATACCTGACTCTGCAACCTCCTCAGGAAGGCAGTTCCATGCATCCACAACCCTCTCTGTGAAAAAATACTTTCTAACATTACCTCTGAGCTGTCCCCCCCATCTTCAAATTGTGCCCTCGTTCTTGCACATCTCTTCTTCTGAAAGATGCTACCCTCTTATACTTTAATTCCCTTGAGATACATGAAAGTTTCTATCATGTCCCCCCTCTCCCTCCTTTCCTCAAGGGTATACATATTAAGTTGCTTTAGTCTCTTCTCGTATGTCTTCTGGTGTAGACCCTGCACCATTTTGGTTGCCCTCCGCTGAACAGCCTCCACTCTGTCTATGTCTTTGCAGAGACTGGGTCTCCAGAATTGCACCAATGGTGCCGCATTACAATTATCTATCTGGAGGAGCCGGCCCTGGAAGCTAATCAAAGCTGGGGGCAGGCTTCACTAACATGGCCAGCAGCAAGGCATTTTTCTGATTAATGTCTCCAGGGGTGGGGATGTGCAATGACGTCCAGCGTCTGCCCCACCCCTCTTGAGAACTGGCACCGGTAGCTTGCGTGACCCCTAGCCTCCGCCAGGGGTCCATCAGGCGCCGGATGCACTCCTCAACCTCCCACTGGAGAAGAAGAGCAGTCCTTAGGATGCTCCATCCATTCCCCTCCACTGACCTGGGTCCATTCCCGAACCCACGTCGCTAGCAGAAATCCAACCACTGTCCCAACAGGTCGGCTGGATAAGGGTCTTGAAATCTGGTTGTGGGGCCGTGGGGGGGGGAGGAGGGTAGTGGTACCTCTGGTATCCCATATAACCATATTCTGGGTATGGGGTGTAGCCCGGGAAGTAATGTCCTGCACCACTCCAATCTGGAGGAGGACATGCTGGGGGATGGTCCAAGGGATACCCCAAAGAGTAATGCGGGACAGTGCGAGGTCTTGAATAGAGTCCCAATGTCAGGGGCCTGACAATGGGGGAACCCACGTAGGGCCTGCAGAAGTATAAATAGGCATCAGGTCCAGTGTAGAGGTGCCGGCATTGGGGCTGCCATCATTGGAACCCGCACCACCAGGTCCAGCATCGGACAGGCTGGCGTCGGGACCCAACGAAGGGACCTGGTCTGCCACAGGAGCCGATGGCAGAGACAGACACAAGGGCCCTGGCACGGAGACAGTCATCGGGGGGTCTGGCTTTAGACTAGGTCTCACTGGATCCGATGGAGGAAGGGTGTCTGGCATAGGAACAACCGCTGGAACAGAATCATTCCTCATTGAAAGGACAGGAGGAGCCTCCGGTGTACGGCTGGATGGGTGAGGAGGGACCTCCATCCCAGCGACCCCGGAAGGTGAGTGGGGAGTAGACCCCAAGGTGTGTTCCACTTCCAGGGGACCTACACTATCTTTGCCCGGGGTAGCAGCCGTTGAAGGACTGGTTACTGGCAGAGGAGAAGGGGCAGTCTCCCCTGGGCTCGTCCGGGCGTCAGGTAGGCTGCCATTAGGCCCCGACAGAAAAGCTGTGTCTGTGCGGTCATCAGAGGCAGCTGTCTGACCAGAAGTAGCCGGGCAGGAGCCCCCAGCCGACTTAACGGCTGAGGCCGGGTGGGTCCCCGAGGCTTGGGGAGCTGACTTACTGGCAGCTGGGTGGTCCCCGGAGGAGCCGGGCGCCTACTTAATTGCAGATGCAGTGCGGCCGTTGGAGGAGCTGGCGGTCGCCTTATCCACTGCAGAGGATTCTCCAGACCTACCTGGATCCCGTGCTGCTGACTGCTGCTTAGGTGGAGGCAGTGCGGGAGAGGCCTTGCTGGTAGAGGGCCTAGAGGACTCGGTCTGAGAACCATCCACGGAGTGCTCCCGCTCCTTATGTTTCTCCTTGCGGTGTTTTGAAGGAGAGGGGGAAGAAAAGGGGGAATCACTAATGCATTCCATTTGTTTCTCTAGAGACGCCAGCCGGGTCTTCAAGAGATGGGCCTCCAGAGCCTGCTGCCTCCTCTTGAACGTGACCTGGTTAAAGTACTGGCAGTCTGGGCAGGACAAGGCTGGATGGTCTGGGCCCAAATAGAGAACGCACTGTCTTTGTGTGGAGTTGCGTGCCACAAGACTGACACTTCTTCCTTGGAGAAGACATAGAATAAGAAAAAAGGAAGGTAAAAAATATTAACTACCAACAAAACTTTCACGGCGAATGCTGTGTAAGTCTACCGTGAGGCGACTGACATGAGGCAATGGAAAGAAGGAACTGGAGGGTGGGCGTGGGGACCGCCCACTATATAGGGTCATGCTGACGTCGATCACGTGATGTTGGGTGGGCAGTCTCCTATCAGGTATTGCTGGAAAAGTCTGTCGTGCAGCCCAGATGCCAGTTGGCGCTAGTTCTATATGTGATGACCTACTGAAGGAATCCTCTCTAAGTAAGATCAGTACATTCTGCTCCACTGATGGGATAATCTGAGTCAGAGTGACCATCTGGGACTTGTGTTTCTGCATGAACTGGTTCAGATCATGCAGATCGAGTATGGGGTGCTAGCCCCCCCCCCCGTCCTTTTCAGGACCAGGAAGTACCTGGACATGTAACCCTGACTGGCTAGGGCATGCGGGACATGGGCTATTGTACCTTTTGCAAGGAGCAGTGCATCCTGCAACACCTTGGGCTCCTAAGTCGCATAGAGATGGTAAGACAGGAGAACCTCAAAGTACAGAAGCAATTCTCTGCCCACTGAGTCCAACACCCACTTGTCTGTCGTGACAGTGGATAAACATGGCAAGAAGTGATGTAGCACCCTTCTGACGGTGACAGCAGGCAGGGACAGGACAGGTAGGGGATGACCCCCCAACCTGTCACTGGGCAGCTTTGAGGAGGAATCAGCAGCTGCAGCTGGAGGAGCACCACTACCCATGCCCCCTCTCAACACCCTGACCCCCGGATCTGGGGCACCAGGCCCGGAATTACCCTTCTTGGGGCTGCTGCCAAGGAGGCTGAAAGGACTACTACTAGAAAGCCAATTTCTTAGGCTTCTTTTTCTGGTCACAGACTCTAGAGTGCCGATGGACTTCTCAATGTGGGTGAGATGTCTCTCCATCCCAGGGCCAAACAGGTCAGTGCCCAAGAAAGGGACATCAGCTAGTTTATGCTAGGTGTTCGCCATGAAAGTGGACAGATGCAGCTAGGCCTTGCAATGCATGGACATGGCCACTTCCATGGCATGGGCACAAGATCTGCCCATATCTAAGGCTGTCTAGAGATGGTGTTTAGTCAGTGACTGACCCTAGTCTTGGACGAGACAACTGCTGATCCACAGGAAGGTGAGGGAGGACTGCTCTTAAGACCCCCTCCATCACGCAGGGACCAAAGCTGGCAAAGCTAGCCTGAAGGAGACCCAAAGATGTCACAGTGTGCACCTTTTTAGCACCATGGTCAATTTTGTGGGAAGAAGGTTTGTCCATGTCCCCCTGGTGAGCAGACTTACGGAACACTGAATCTGTGACCAACCTCTCCATGGAGGGGCGGTCACAGAATCCTGAAAGGGAACCCATAGGGATTGCATACTTGTGGACCACGTGGGCAGATGATGCCAGGCAGGATGCTGCCAAAGCTCCATAGCTGGTCCCAAGATTGCCTCTGTCAAAGGGAAGGCATCGCCCAGGGATTTGTCCTGGTCTAAAATGACCATGAAGAGGGTATTTGGCCCTCTTCTGGACTGGTTCAAGCGGGACCAACACGGACTGTAAGGATGGAGTAGAGCCCCATAGGATACTGGGGGCCAGACTCAGTGGAGAACTCCTCAACTGAGCCGCAAGTGAGAAGAGGAGTCCCAGAGGAGGTCGTGGACTCGTGATCAGAGTAGTCCGAGGACGCCTCATAAACAGCCCTCAACCATTTCTTGCCATGGACCTTTTGGGTATCCTCACCAACAACTGGCTTAACAAGCCAGTGGCTGCATGGGCCTCCTTTATCAAAGCACCCACCTTGGGCTGCAGTGGTGGCAGCACCACCCGAGGAGGGTGAAGAAGCAGGTGTGGGGTGCACCTGTATGGTGTCGACCATCAGGGGTACCACTGATGATGACCAAGTGACCAAAGCTCCAGAGGGTAGAACCCTACCCTGCCCCACAATGGCTCACCGTTGCCAAAGGAGTTCCTCCCAGCACTGGTGCATCATGTGGTAGTACCTCTCTTCACCCGAGGATGAAGAGGACAGGAAGCATTGGAAGTTGCACCTCCCGGTTGAGTAGGATATACAGCAGGAATGCCGTGACCGTGACGTCGACCAGACATTGACAGCAAGAAGAGCCTTCAGACAGGTTGGAATAAACCACATGTCTGTCCATGTTAAGAAACATGGGTGTGGAAGACCCGACCCACTGGTGAAGGCTGCTCCCATCGAGAGCCAGATGGGGACACTGACCAGAATTTGTCCTCTTAGGTGAGGACCAGGAGCACCAGGATCTATGAGACTGAGCCCTCGACCTTGTCCGAGTCGACAGGCTTGAGAAAGATCTTGGCAGACTGCTCAACCAGAGTTGTCGACTGGTTTGACGGGGGGAACTGATGCGCCCTCAACCAGCCCAGCCTGCCCCTCAGTCAAGGGGCACTCAACAGATGTTGAGTGGCTGGGAGTCTCGAGGGACCAGGAGGACCTTGATCGCTCTGGGTCCCACGACTAGTGCTGGTAATGTTTGTTTTTATCACTACAGAAGGCAGGGCGCCCCCCACAGTCTGGAGGGCCAGACACATTTCTCAGAACTCTCTGAAAATGGACCCTCCGATGCTAGCGCCAGGGAACAGTGCCAAGATTGGGGAGGTACTCGCTGTAGTCGCTGCCATTTCCACCTCAAGGGCCGCAAGGTGCTGAGTCAACCTGGCCATAGCCTTCTTGTGGCCCTTTGGGTTGTCCTCCATATCCTTTCCTGAACGCTGACCCAGCGAGAGCCAGAGCTTCCTGTCCTCAAGGCACTCAGAAGCATGCTAAGGCAGAGGCTGCACCCAGCCTCACTGTGTTGCCTGTCCAGGCAACACATGCACGTGTCATGCGGGCTGGTGACCGACATCTTTTGCTGGCACCATACACAAGATTTAAATCCTGGCTTCAATTTTTCCATCACTTTTCATCGAGGGGAATTGGAAGAACCTGAAGAAGAGTAGCAGAAACTTGAAAAAACTTCGAAAGAAAGTTCACTAACGGTGCAGTAGAAACCTAAGTGGAAGCCGTGAAGGAGGTGACCTGTCCTCCTAGCAGAAAGAAAGCTCTGACATCACGGGATGGAGCTAGGTGTGGTGTGGAATACTGCCCAGGTGGTGGGAATAGCATAGCTAAAAGACGTCCATCCAATGAGACTGTTCCAGTGGAACTGCCCACGTGTGGGTAGTGAACCAAATCCATGCCCACAGAACTTTTTTTTTTTTTTTTGTCAGCTGACAAAAGGCACTTTCTGCCACTGAAACTGCATGATGCACAAAATCCACAGAAATTTCTAGACTTCACCACAGACTTTGTTTTTTTTTTATGTTTTACCCTAGTCACTCTGGTGCCCTTCTTTTCTGGCATTATCTCTTTGAGCTCCTGGGAGGTCTAAACCTCCTTTCCCTGGTCCTGCATCTTCTCATGTAAGGGGTGGGGGAAACTAGTTAAGATGAATAAGTGGAAGTGAACTACTGAGTGGGAATGAGGAGGACCATCAAGGCAGGTAGAGCCTCACACAGACAAGTCCAGTACAGTAGGTGAGCAGGTGGCAGTCATCTGGCGGGGAAGGGGGGGGGCATTTCATATTTTTTGGCCCAAATCTCACTTCAAGGGACACTGGACATGTTGTTAGCACACCCCGACACGTGACAGACATTCCTATATCCTTCCCCAAAGTCAAGAGTGAGCCGCTGCTTCCTCTGGCCAGGCACTATGAGGCAACCAAGTAGTGAACTGTGTCTACCCGTCCCCTCTTCAGGAAGGAGGGCACCTTGAATGGATGTCCAGCCCTCAGCCTTCACTCCTGATATTCCAGGTTCAGAGTAAGAACCAAAGTCAGCAGTGTGCTGAGTGGTCTCCTGTAGCTTTGGTGCCAGCCCCCCACTCCAGAAAGTTTGAGAAGTAATTATTTTCAGGTCTTTCAGCATTCTAGCTAAATCCACAGAAATGGCTTGGGGAACCAGGAGACTCTAGTTAAATCCTACCAAAGCGCCCTGAGTAAGTCACATAAAGACAGTGTCCAGCAACCAGCATAAAACTCCTCAGCATAATTCAGCTACACAACATTCAAAAAAATGAGGCAATTCTATTATTCATTACATATCGTATTTGCATAAAACAGGAGCCTTTGTCCTTTACTGTTCATCTACAACAGAGGCGTACTCAAACTGCCCAGCAGTGGATTGTTTTGTATGATGAATGGCCAGTATTCAGTTAACATCCACACTTAGGCAGTCTTCCACAGTGAGCATGCTCAGTCACAAGAACGGTCTTCAAGCTCGACTCTTATTACCCAACCATGTGGTCCTCTGGTTCACCCACTTTGCAATCGGATAGGCAAGCTGGAATATGGAATAGAAGCAAACCTTGCTAGTGACAGTCATGTGGATGTAAATTGAATATTATGGTTACAGGTGTGTGACCTTGGTTTCTAACTTCCTAAATTCAGTTTACTATCACCTCTTAGCCAAATTCCTGGCAATTCTCAGGAGGACAGGGCAAGGTGCGCACCCCAAATTAGGCAAACAGAGACTGGGGGACTGTGGACCCAAAAGCAGCATGATGACAGCTTAGAAAGTGATGCTGTAATGAGAGATTAATGTGTATGCACTCAACAAAGTAACAGCCCCTACATATTTCAGAAATGGGAAGGTACTTGGCAGCTGAAATATGTACGGAGGTGGCTCCTCCCCAGCCAACCTGTACCACACAGCAGTAAAGACGGTGAGCTAGCGGTCAACTGGTTGGTTGGCTGCCTGTATGTCTAGGGCAGCTTCAACATAAATTAGGAACAGCTGGTGAGACTCATCACAAAATTCCAGCATACAACCCTGGTAGAAGAGCAAGGCCCTGCAGACGTCGAGCATGTGGAGCATACCCTCTTGCACCGGAGTGTGAGGCTTTGAGAAGCAGGTCCATAGAATGAGTACCTGATTTAGGCGAAACTCTTGAGACTACCTTTGGCAGGAATTTCACATGGGGAATAGAAAAACTTGTCCATGTGAAAAACAACATAAGGTGTCTGACAGGGTAAGAACCCTGTCAGCTTTTTATAGGAAAAAATAAAATTGCTAAATACCTATTCTGTTCGATCCTGTCCTATCCTTTCTACCTTTTCGAAAATTAGCTGTGCAACCATATGTAACCCCCCTGCAAATGGGGGTTCCCAAAAGACTTCCAGGAGCTTGCTTGAATGCTCCAAGCCTGAATGGTGTTTGGCGTTTAAGCCATTTATCTGTGAGTGTTTTTAGAGCCTCTGGTACTGTCTCTTTAAGAGCTGTCTTCTTGCAGACATAATTAGTTTATATGGGGGGACTGTGTGTTTCTCTGCTTGAGTACCACTTGAGCTGCTGCCAATTCACTCCATTTTTGCAGTCACTAGGAGTGCAAAGGGAACCTATCTGAAAGATGTAACTGTTTGCCAGAAATCATTTAGAGTAATAATGAAAATACAGTTTGTCTAACCTGCTTTCTTTGCAGTCAGAACTGTGTTTGCCTAGTTCCCCATTCTAGTTTTGAACTGCTGAACTGGACCAATCAGTGTAGGTTAAGGTAGCTCTAAAATGGTGCCTTGGACGAATCAGAACTTGGACTCGTAATCTGAGCCAGCCACAAGAGGATTGTATGGGCAGTGACTCTGGGAGATGTAGTTTGGACTTCGGCGCCTTTTTGGACCAACAGGGGCAGTCTATTGTGAGTGACAGCCAATCCAGCCAAGAACTGGGAGGAACTCAAAGGAAGTGCCCGGTTTTGTCTGCTGGAGTTTCAGTTGAGCTCTGGCAGTGAAGAAGGAAGGAAGGAAGGAAGGAGCCCTGTGCTTTTTCGGTGTGCAGTTTTAGTCGGGAAACGCGTGTAAGGCCCCGAGTTCCGGTCTGCAGCTTGTGTAACTGCTTGTTAGGACTGAATCCATCCTGTGAAGAGAATCAAAGGATATCTGAAGAGTAGAAACCAGGCTCACCCTGTAGAAGACTGGAGAAATTGCTGAATTGCGCTCGGTCTGTCAGGAACTGAATCTGCTGTGTGTTCTCCCGGGTAGTGTGCAGTAATTGCGATTGGGATAGAGAAGCAGCCTGCCTGGTATAGTACTTTCTTTTTACCATATAAATGTGTGAGGAGGCTTGTGTAGCTCAAGTGAATCCTGCTGCCATTAAAGGACTTTTGCCTGTTGCAGTTTACCATATAAATGTGTGAGGAGGCTTGTGTAGCTCAAGTGAATCCTGCTGCCATTAAAGGACTTTTGTCTGTTACTGTTTACCATACAAATGTGTGAGGAGGCTTGTGTAGCTCAAGTGAATCCTGCTGCCATTAAAGGACTTTTGCCTGTTGCAGTTTGTCATATAAATGTGTGAGGAGTCTCGTGGAGCTCAAGAGTAGCCCTCCTGACATTGAAGGACCCTATCTTGTTTGGAGGTCGTGAGTACTAATTCAGGGTCGCTCCCTGTTGAATTGACACACTGAATCCAAATGGAATTACTGTACTGCTGACTGTTTAACTAATTTTTCTTTTCTCTGTGTGAAAGGGCCCCTACCAGCTGCCACGGTTTGGACTAGCCACTAGGGCTTGGGTACCCAGGGACAGTAACTGGTAGGGATAGGCCTGTGCACAGAGCCATATGAGATGAGTAAAGTGATAAGCTAATTAACCTGATTTCCTGTCCTTGTTATATCCCCTAAATAAATCAGAGCTGCTTGTTTCAGCAAAGTTATACTGCCTGAGGTATTTGTCTCGTTAAAGTATTGTACTGTGATTGTTGCACTGTATCTTCTTATTTTACAGGGGTCCCAGTGCCTGAACCAGTCCTGGGGGTAAGTGTATACTGTGAAGGTAATTCTGATATACTGTGTGGGCCACTAGTGGGAAGAAAGGGGGGTTGCAGTGTCCCAGAGGGCTGTGACCAAGTTAGTTTAACTATTGCAAACCCTGACCTCTGGGTGGAGGCACCCGCCATCGGATCCAGGCCCCTCAACCTGTTAGTGGCAAATCAGGCAGGGGTAGTAGCCCCTGGGATAGCGCCATCTAGGGGTTACACATATTCCTGTGGGACCTAGGAGCTGACCCCAATGGCAGTCCGGCAACTCTTCCCATCCCTTGATCCTTGTACTGTATTTTCCTGTCTTGCTGCCCATCCTATTTTTTACCTTTTTCTTTATTTCTCTTCTTTGCGGCAGTACATAGTGAACCTCCAATAAATTAGATGTCTCACCCCAGGGGTCCTTTAGTATGCTTCACTATAGAAGTACACCAGCTGGGTTCAGCTGCCCCCGGAGAGGAGGAGGAGGAGGAGGAGTCAATGTAAATGAAGTTGGTACATTGGCTAATCAGAAGAGAGAGGGTGTGTGCTGATTGCAGTCAGCCCAGAGGGGTTCAGAACTTTTTCTCCGCTGACTGAGCAACACTGCCCCAGAGTGCTTTCTCTTCTCATTGCTTCAAGAAATTAATTTTTATTTTAAAAGTGTTGTTTTGTGCTGCCTTCAGTTATTTACAGGTATTTTACTGCATCTGCGATATTTGTAAAATTTTTCTATTGTTTTTAACACAACCACGAATTATATTTTTTTGCGCTTTTTCTGAAGTAAAAAAAAATACCACGCCTAAAGTAAACATTTGACGCAAAAGGTTTTTTTACCTTTTTTAAACATATGCAGTTTATTCTCCATAAGAAACCGCATTTTATTACATTTTGCCTTATTTTTTTTACCACAGTTGCAGACTTTTTTCCCCCGCATCCTCCTGAGCTTGGGGATGTTTCTTCTCGTCTGTCCCCACCTTGGGAATAAACAAGGTACTCATGTGTAACAGTAGTTCTATGAGTGGTATATGTTGTTCATCCACACTTACTGACATGTCCCCTTTCTCTTTAAGGGTCCACCAGAAGTCTTCAAGCTGGCTCCTCCCACCCACCCACCTGGGTGGTATACACCTCGGCTCCACTCCATGACCCCCGATCTTAGCCCGCTAAAAGTCAGGTTGTGTGCGTCCGCAGCCGGGGAAGTCGGGTGGGTCCATGTGGATGACAACATATACCACTCCTTGAACTACTGTTACAGGTGAGTAACCTGTTCTTGTGGGATCGTGGATATGTTGTTCATCCACCCTCATTAGCAAACTCTTAGAAGTTCTCCAGGAGGAGGGAGGCAAGGTGCATACCCCCTACTTAGGGAACAGAGATTGGAGAACTGAGGCCCCAAAACCAGCATCCTGGCTTGACTCAAGGTTGATGAGGTAGTGGGTGATGAAGGTGTTTGGTGACTTCCAGGTAGCAACCCGACAGATCTCCTGGATAGGAATGTCCCTTGAAACAGCCACTGATGCAGCAGTGTGGCGGGTAGAATTGGCTCTTATCCCTCTGGGAGGCTCCTTGCCCGCCAACTCATAGCACAGACCTATGCATGATGTAATCCATCTTGCAACAGTCCGCTTCGCTGCAGGTCTGCCAGAAGTGTCTTCAGTGTAGGTGACAAACAGCTGGTGAACATCTCCACGAATTTCCGCAGTCCTCTCCTTATAATAGGAGAGAGTACATCTCCGGTCCAAAGTATGGAGCTTGTAATCGGCCTCCGAGCTGTAATTAGGGTAGTATACTGGCAGAGTAAACACCTGGTAAAGGTGAAACTCTGACACCACCTTTGGAAGGAATTTCGGCTGGGGACGCAGGACAACTTTGTCCCTGTGGAAGGGCAGGTAAGGGGAATCCATCGAAAGTGCCTGGAGCTCCCCTGTCCTTCTGGGTGACGTGACAGCCACCAAGAAGGCCGTCTTTCATGACAAGTGTGACAATTCACACTTGTGCATGGTTTCGAATGGCTTGCCCATGAGCTTTGCCAGTACCAGCTGTAGATCCAATGGAGATGGAGGTTCATGCACCGGAGGGGATATGTGATCCAGGCCTTTGAAAAAGCACCCGACCACTGTCTCCTGCACCGTCGGCTGACCGGCCCACGCCCTGTAAGCAGAGATGGCTGCCAGGTGCACCCTAATGGTTGCTGACTGGAGCCCCCCTCTGGAGAGAGACCAAAGGTAGTCTAAAATGTTAGCCACTGAACAGGATAAAGGGTCCAGGCCCTTACCTGGACACCAAATGGAAAACCTTTTCCATTTGAAGGCATAACATTTCCAGGTCGCTTCCTTTCTAGATGCCTCCACTACAGTGTATACATCTTCGGAAAGACCCAAAGCCTGGAACTCTAGCCGCTCAGGTACCAGGCTGTGAGATGCAGGGATTGAAGGTCCCGGTGGAATGCCTTCCCCTGACTGAGTGATATCAGGTCCGGGTGTGAACAAAGCTGCTCCGGGTGCCTGCAGCAGAGGCTGAGGAGATCTGGATACCAGAACTTGCGCGGCCAGTCTATGGCTACCAGGATCACCTAAGCCTTGTCCCTCCTCACCTTGAGAAGCACCTTGTGGATCAAGGGAAATGGAGTGAAGGCGTAGAGGAAACCTGGGATCCACGGCCTTGAGAAGGCAACCCCCGGCAGCGAGCCCTGCTTGGGGAGGCAGGCACGAAACAGCCTCAGCTTGGTATTTTCCCTTGAGGCAAACAGGTCCACCATCAGTTTGCTCCAACAGGAGAACAGGCTGTAAGCTACCTCTGGATGGAGAGACCAGTCGTGGGATGTCTGACCTAAGTGGCTGAGAGCATCCGCCAGATGCTCTGAGGCTCCTGCCACATGGATGGCTAGGAGATTTGCCTCCAACCGGCTCACGAAAGTCCAGATGTGAAGCGCCTCCTTGCACAGCAGACTGGAGTGCGTGCCGCCCTGTTTGTTGAGGTAGTACATGGATGTGGTATTGTCCGTCTGGCCTTGAACTACTTGACCCCGGAGCTGAGGAGCGAAAGCTGACAGCATCAGTCTGACTGTTCTGAGCTCCAACAGGTTGATGTGGCATCGAGACTCCTCGGGGGTCCAGAACCTGTGAGCCCTTACGTTCCCCAACGTGGGCTCCCCAGCCCATGAGAGAAGCATCAGTTGTGAGGACAACCGTCAGCTCGGGGCAGACAAATAGAATCCCTTCCTGTAACCGTTCTAGGGCAGTCCACCACTGGAGAGAGTCCCACATCTTCTGGGTTACAGTGACCAGCTGGTTAAAATGATCATGGCGCTGAGTCCACTGGGTGGCCAGCTCCCACTGGAGAGGGTGCATGTGCAACCGGGCCCAACAGACCACTGAGGCACACACTGCCATGTAACCCAGAAGGTGCAGAAAGTCCCGGGCAAGGCGCAAGTGCCCAACCAGAAATGATTGGCAAAGGAGGGGAGAACCTCCGCCCTGTCTGCTGGGAGCCAAGCTCTGGCTTGACAAGAGTCGAGCTCTGTCCCGATGAAGGGCATCACCTGAGAAGGCATGAGTTCTGACTTGTCCTCGTTGATCAGGAGGCCGAGCTGAGAACAGGTCTGGAGGGCCAGGTCCCTGGATCTCTCCACCTCCTGTTGGGTGGAAACTGCTAGGAGCCAATTGTCGAGGTAGGGGTAAATTCTGACCCACCGATGCTGGAGATGGCCCGCTACCACTGCAATGTATTTGGTGAAGACCCGTGGAGCTGATGACAGGCCGAACGGCATGGCTTGGCACTCGTACAGGGTCCCTTCGACCCTGAAGTGGAGGAACTGCCGACGGGATGGACGAATTGGGACATGAAAGAAAGCGTCCTGCAGATCCAGTGAACAGAACCACATGTTTTGCTCCAAGGATGGTATGATCTGGGACAGAGTGACCATCCGAAAGTGCGTGACCTGAGATACTGATTCAGGTCATGCAGATCTAGAATGGGGTGCCAGCCCCCTGTCCGCTGGGGCACCAGGAAGTACCTGGAGACAAAACCTGGGTCAGCTGGAGGATCCGCCACTGGAGCTACTGCCTCCCTGAGGAGGAGGAGCTGAGCGATGTCGATTTTGAGAGCCAACTGGGTCTGAGCGGATACTCATTCCTCCCGAGGGGCGTGGGCTCGGCTTGGAGGGTACTGCTCAAATTCCAGAGGCAGTCCCTGACCAACCACTTCCAGAACCCACCTGTCCGTGGTGACAACAGACCAGGCGGAAAGAAAGTGGCGGAGCTGGCCCCCCATGGGAGGACCCAGAGCTGGCGTGATGGGAGCGGGGATGGCAGCCCCTGCCCCATCACTGAGCAGGCTTGGAGGAGGAGGAGGAGGATCCAGGACCTGAACCTCAGCCTCATTTATGGGCCTGTTAGAGACCCAGCTTGGACAGAGGGCACCAAGGTTAAGCCTGCTGCTGTTGCTGGTGCTGCTGTCCGTCTTGAAAGGAGGACTGCTGAGTCACAGGGGCAGAATGCCGAAATGGCTTTTTCTTTTTCCTCTGCTGGTTCTTGCCCAAAGAAATCTTGGCAGAGGTAGCGTCCAAGGTGGCACTGAACTGCTCAATGCGCTGAAGGTGACTGGCCACTCTCGGGCTGAACAAGTCGGTCCCAAGGAAGGGTACATCAGCTAATTTATGCTGGGTCTCCGCCGGGAAGGAGGAAAGCCTCAGCCAAGCCGTGCGATGAGAGGCAACTGCGGTAGCCATCGAACGGGCACAAGGATCCCCAAGATCTAGGGCCATCTGGAGCTGCTGTTTAGCAACAGCTTGGCCCTGATCCCGAACCTGCTTGACCGTGGTCTGCAAGTCCGCTGGGAGATGTGGGAGGACCTCATCCAACAACGCCCAGAAGGGCGTGAGAGAAGTGTGCCATGATGACAGCTGAACTTGCTTGACGCAGGCCCAAAGAGGAAGCCGCTTAGACCTTCCTGGCTGAATGATCCAAGAGCTTGGACTCTTTATCAGGAGGTCAGTCAGTGTAGGCAGAACTGCCAGTGCGCCTGAACACAGAGGCGGTCACCAGGCTCTCGGCTGAAGGGTGCTCTGTGAACCCTGCAAGGGACCCCATGGGCACCGCGTACTTGCGGGCCACGTGGGAAGACAGAGCTGGACAAGAGGCAGGACACTGCCAAAGTTCTAAGGCCGGTCCAGCAATGGCCTTGGCCACAGGAAAGGCCTCTTTCGAGGTATCCCCTCTCTTGAGGATGTCGGTGAGAGGGTACTCCGCCTTTTTCTGGTTAGGCTCCAGGGGCATCCCTGTAGACTCACAGATGAGGCAAAGGATCCCTTGAAAGGACGCGGGATCTTCCTCTATCTCTAGGCCAGTGGTCAAATCATCATCACCTGGATGTGAATGAAGACCAGTGACGTCTGAATCCGAAGAATCCAGATACAACGGCCTACTGCCCATGTCACCTTCGACTCATCTGGGGTGACCGTGACTGACAATCGCCAGGGAAGCCCAGTGCTGGTCTGTCTTCCTTGGAAATGAGCCCCTCCCACTGGCTGCTTGGGAGATGGTTCCACCACAATAGGTGGAGAGACCGTTATGGGCCGAAGAGGTGATCTTGCCAGCTCTGCAGGCTGGGGAACCGATTTGGTCAGCTCCAAAGGAGTTGGCTTCGGCCTGGGAGGTGAAAGTCAAGTTATGGCAGGGGAGGAAGCCATGGTAGGCTTGTGTCCAGACAGAATCGGCTGCTGCCACATGAGGTCCTTGAAGCACCAACTGCGTTCCCGCCGGAGCCTCTCCTCATCCGAGGAGGACGAGGACAACCGATGGCGTCGCCTCTTCTTAGAGTGCTTGTGGCTCTTCCTTAGCCTGTCGGATGAGGGGGGTCCTAAACCTCGACTGAGAGGAGGCAGGCCGACTCGGACGGTCGGGAGAAACTGGCGGGGCCGGTGACTTCCCGAAGTCTGGGAACGGATCCTCAATGGAGACTCCAGCAGGCTGGGTCTCCTCATCGGGGAAAACAAAGACCAAAGTCCTCTCTAAAGAGTCGTCGACCGGAATCAGCAACAGGGGATCGACTAGGTCAATAACTATTTCGACCTTGTTGACCATATCCTCGGTTGGCTGGCCCAATGGGAGGTCAGAGAAGCGATCTCGACCGAGGTCGAGACTACGTGCTCCTAGGACTGAGACCTCTCTCAGTCCCAAGAGCGCCTTCGTTGAGACGAAGACTTGCTTGGATCCTTATCCTGATTATGGGATCAAGAAGAGTGTGGGCCTGCAGGAGCCTCCCCCTTGGTGGGAAGACACTGGCACAATTCCCGGAAGGAACCCGAGAAGGTGTAGCCCAGGTTGAGCGGAACGAAGAAGCTCCAGGAAGAGCCCGCAGCACAAGATGCTTCCTCCTTGAACGTTTGCATGCATTCCAATTGCTTGGCGGATCCTGTGGATACCGCCCACCAAGCCTCTTTAGATTTCACTGGGGGATTCCTCTTCTCCGGCCTCCCCTGTTGTAAGCGTGCAAGATGGTCATCCAGGACTTTGAGATGGAAGGCCAAGCAGAAACTGCAGGGCAAGGTGTCACAGCAGACACTGTGAGGCAGTAGACATACGCGGAGTGGGGATCAGTACGCGACATCTTTTGGCCGCACGAGCACCGGCGAAATCCGGGGGAAGATGTTTCTTCCATAATTGAAGAAGCGATCGCTAACTCTAAAGATACGAAGTTTCGGCAAACCTGAAGGTCTGAAAGCCAAGGCCTATGAAATGTGTGAGCACGAGGGAGACAACCTGAATCTTCGAGTGGAAAGGAAGATCTGGCGTCATGGGGCGGAGCCAAAGTATATACCACCCAGGTGGGTGGGAGGAGCCAGCTTAAAAACTTCCGGTGATTCTTAAAGGGAAAGGGATGTGCCAAAGAGTGTGGATGAACAACATATCCACGCTCCTAGAAGTGTTGCTTTTATTAGGAGATTTTGAATGAAAGTTGTAGGATGAGTTAGTTGTAGAGGTGTTAATGATTATGGCGGTTAGGTGCTTCGGGATTTGGTGTGCTTACCTGGCTGATGGCATTAATCAGTCTGAGTATTCCATTACCAATGGTCTGGGTCTCTTTGGCGGCAGTGTGTTGTGTGTTATGTTGACAGACACTCCCTTGTTAAACACACAGCCTGGTCTGGAGACTCTTCGTGCTGGGATTCATTGCAAGTGCTGAAGGAGGTATTGCTGTGGGTCCTGGAGAGTCTTCGATGGTACAATTTGCTGCTGTAATGTCTCTGGAGGTACTCGGGGCACACTGGGAAGGCGGGTTCTTGCTGATAATGTTAGAAATGTGTCTGTTTTTTTTTCACTCAGCACAGAGTTGTTATTGATACTTTGTAGGCTTTTGTGACCTAAGACCTGTGAACCTAGTTTGAAGCCACATTTCAGTCTATTAGGTGTTGTATTGAGGATTTTGGGTACTGTGATTTGTTATTCTTTTTTCTTCTGGGATTCCAGCATTGTGTTTCATGTTGTGCATCAGTTTTCTTAGTTTATTCATACTGATGTTCATTGTTTGGTACCAGAGGGATTTGCATGGGATGTAATTAATATTAGGTGCCAGATAGAATTGAGAGTCTGGGTTCAGTGTTGTTTCTGGGCAATTCCCTTTGTACAGTTCGTAGGCTGTGAGTGGGTCTCTTTCTCTGTTAGCTGCATTTTTGTATAACCTGGGAGCTACTGGCCGTACATCACCGGAGTTCTCTCCTGCTCTGGTTTTTGATGCTCCGAATACTGTAGGTATCGGTGTCCCTCTCTATCTCTACCTGCTTGTATGTCTCCCAACCTGAGATCATACTGTTCTTTTGTTCTTAGTGCAAAATGTAGGCCAATGTGAAAAAATATGAAGTTTAATAGAGCAGTTGGATTTCTCATTAAAATTATTCCTGCTGAGTACAAAAGTTCTATGTCTTCTTCAGATAATGGTTGTGCTTTGTTTGGGTTATTTTCCCAATTTCTTTAGATATTTTTGTTTTGCTCGCAGCATTTCCTTTGTTTCTTTAAAGTCACTGTCAGCTCCCTGGAATACTGAGATTGGGTATTTTTTAGCTCTTAGTTGTCTATCGACACTTGCGAGTATTGCCTTTAATGTGGCAGGCTTGTATTCACTGCCATCTGTTTTTTGCTGAGTAAGTAAAATCAGCTAGGAGTAAGTCTAGCTCTTTGTGGGGAATGTCAGTTATGGTTCTACACTCGGTTTTAACAGCTCAAAAAGCCAGAATAAGCTTTAAATCACTTGCCGTTTTTCTAGCTGCGTTTTCATTTCTTTTTGCTGCTCAATGAATAACTGCCATTCATTTTCTTTAACAGGTGTGAATCTGTTTTCCATTTTTTCCTGGTCTTGAGGTTTTTTTTGTTTTTTTTTTAGGAAGCGGAAGAAAACGTGTTGGAGTGCTGCGGTCGTCGTTCGAGCTGGACTGGAGAAGTTACAGGACCTGAGGTGACAGAAGAAACAAGCACCATAAGTGAAACAGCTTTTTGGGCCCTGAGATGTCAGTGCATGCGGCAAACTGTGGGTGCCGCACGGTGAGGTTCGCATTCTGTTGTTTTCTATGGAAAGCAATATCAACCAGATTTCAGGTTGATATGGAAAGTGATATCAACCGGTTTTCAGGTTGATACTGTTTTGCAGCATATCAACTGGAATACTGACTGATATGGGATTTCATGGTTGCAGTAATCCAGTTGTTATTCATGGCCATCAGTAATTATAACCGGTTTAAAGTGCTACAAAGTCCTGGCTAAAGCAGGCAGCCAAGACCTTTGTTTTGTTTAGGTCCAGATCATTCTTTTGAAACTTGTTTAAAATTTTTAAAGAAAGGAGCCCTTAAAAGGTCCAAAGATTTGAAATCCATGGCCTCTCAGTCTGCCTCCCCACCTCTAAAATCGCCGAGGAGGGTACGTCATCGCAATATAAAAATAAAGATGAGTCCTCTAAGGACTCTAATGAAATTAAGTCTAATAAAAGTAAAAATTCTGACCAAGCCTCAAAAAGACAAAGTGAGCAGGGTTCTGATTCAGTCCCTGCTAAAAAGACTAGAAAAGAAAAACATACCACTGCCTCTCCTGCTGAAAAGCAAGGTGAGATGTCAGTGGCACATAAAGATGTGCCCTCTGCTGCTGAAATGGCAAAGGTTTGGCACATATGTCAGACTTAGCAATCTATGGGCGGCTTTTTCAGAGCCCCTTCAGATTCTGGTGTTCCTCATACAAACTGTGGCTGTTACCACATTTTTTATTAAGGGGAACAAAGCAGAGGGCGAAACTTTACAGCCTGATGGAAACCTTGACCAACAATTTGGTAACTCATCAAATGGTCAGGAGGATTTCTCATCTCATTTCACTTTTGTAAAGAATATGGTGGACACACTGGGCCTTGTCATTCAGGATGACACTTAAGAGGAAGAGGGGGAAGACTATATAAAAATGATGGCTCTTCCCTCCACTAGAAAGTTAATTTTGCTCATACATAATGCACTTAAAAGGGCAACTACGAAAATACTGCAAAACCCTACTTCTGTAACTGGAGTAGAAAGAAAGACTGAAAAGAAATGTCAGCTAGACAAAGCAAATGCTGATTTCCTTTATGTGCACCCTGACCATCATGGAGTGATACAGATGGCAGCCTGTGACAAGGCAAATGTACCTCTCAACCCCCTGAAAAGGGGTCTAGAACACTAGATGCTATGGGAAAGAAATCTTACACTATTGCTTCGCCTTTCCCCCATATGGCGTATGTAGCTCGGTACCAGAGGGCTCTCTGGAATTCTGTTTTGGCCATAGTGCAACAAGACAAGGACAGCATGGTTCAGGATATCACCGAGACAGTAAAATAACCAAAGAGGCTACCAAGTATCAGTTTCACATGGCTGTAGATAATGACGATGTGGCCTCAAGAGTCATGGCCCAAGCCATTTCTCTCAGACGTTATGCTTGGTTGAGAACCACTAATCTCTAACAGGATACTCGGACCAAGGCTATGGATTCCCCTGTGAGAACAGTTCTCTCGTTGGGGACAGAACTGAGGCTTACATGAAAAAGGTGGAAGAATATAAAGCCACTGACTAGAGCAATTCAGCTAAACAAAAGCTCTCTACTTCTCAGAAATCTGAAGTCAAAAGAGGTAGGGGCAGGGGGTATTTTCCCAAGCCCTTTTACCCTATGCCTATACCCATGGACTTCTTTCAAATAAGATTTTTTTTTCCCCACAGGAAGGGGGAGAAGAAGCCAGATAAGGCCCAGCTTCTCTTCTCCTTCTACCATCCAAACAAAATAGCAGTCCTCCTGACTGCTTCCAGGTCGCCTCGCCTCCACTAGTAGGGGGCAGGGTATCCCACCACCTCCACCAATGGTGATTCATCACCTGGGACGAGTGGGTGCTGGAGGTAGTGGGCCAGGGCCTGTCTCTTCAGTTCAAAAAATGTCCCTCCCTTCACGGCCCCTGGCAATCAAGACCCCTAACCCCAACAGAAAGGCTGCTGTTGGAGTTGGAAGTGAAGACCTGACTGAAGGTCCGAGCCGTGGAATAAGTCCCCTTTCCCAGTGGGGAAAAAGGTCTGTACTCCAGATACTTGCGTACCTTAAAGAAAAATGGGGAGTGGTGACCTATTCTCAACCTGAGGTACCTGAACAGGCATTTGCTAAAGCCAAAATTTCAAAATGGTCACTTAACCAGATGGTGACACATTCTCTGCAGCAGGGAGACTGGCTAATCTCCCTAGACCTCAAGGATGTCTACTTTCATATCCCCATAAGGCCTTCCCACAGAAACGTTCTCAGATTCAGACTGCAATCAGGCCATTACCAGTTTGCAGCTCTACTATTTGGAGCCACTTCAGCTCCCAGAGTCTTCACAAAATGCCTAGCAGTGGTTGCAGGTCATCTGAGAAGACAGAAAGTGTCTGTCTTCCCATATCTGGACTGGCTGATAGTGGGCAAGTCACCACAAGAAGTCGAAGAAGCCCTGACTCTGACAAGAAAATCTTTGGAGTCTCTGGGCTTAATCATCAACAAAAAGAAGTCCCACTTCGAGCCAGTTCAAGTACTAGACTTCAATGGTGCACAACTCAACACTCTATAGGGGAAGGCCTTCCTTCCTTCCTTCCTCTGGACAGGGTGCAAGCTTTTCTGGATTTGGTAAACTCATTTGTGACAAGCCAGCCAGATATTTCCTCAGACTTCTGGGCCACATGGCATCCATGACTGCAGTGGTTCCAGGTACCAGATTTCAAATGAGGGACATTCAGTATCATTCCAGAACTTACTGGTCCCAGAAAAAGGATTCTTTTTCAAAACTAGTTCCAGTCAACAGACCACTCCTTCAGGCTCTTGACTGATGGAAAGACAGGGAGAATCTCAGGGAAAGAGTGACTTTCCAGCTAAGCCAACCTTCCAGGGTGCTCATGACAGATGCTTCCCTCCTAGGCTGGGGAGCTCACCTACAGGATCAGTCCATAAGCGGCACAAGGACTCCCAAAGAGTCCACTTACCACATCAATCTCCTCGAGCTCAGGGCTGTTTAACTGGCCATCAAAGCTTTTGCACCACAGCAAAAGGCCACTTGGTTCCAGTGAGAACAGACAACACAGCTGCCGTGTTCTATATCAACAAATAAGGTGGCACAAGATCTACCAAATATTGTACAAAGGCAAAGAGAATCTGGTCCTTTGCCGACTCCCTGGATATGAATCTCTCGGCCATTCATCTTCCAAGCAAGGACAATACCTTGGCAGACGACCGAGTTGCATCAGTCAGGGTGACCACGAATGGACCCTGAACAAGCTGATTCTGGCAACAATCTTCAGAAGGTGAGGCACTACAGAGGTGGATCTCCTTGCATCCAGCCTAAACCACCACCTTCCACACTACTGGGGTTGCAGGCCTTCTGTGTTGGGAACCATCCCAGGGGATGCTTTAACCTTAGATTGGACAGGGAGGTTTCTGTATTCCTTTCCTCCCTTCCCTCTGATATACAGAGTTCTTCTCAAACTCAGGAACCAATCAGCCTTATGATTCTGACGGCACCAGACTGGGCATGACGACCATGGTACTCACTTCTACTGGCCCTGTCAGTCAAGAAGCCCATTCACCTGCCAGTGACCCACAGTCACCTAACTCTTCCTCAGAAAGGAGTAGCAGACCCCAATCTATAGTCTCTTCATGTCAAGGCTTGGTACTTGAAGAGATAGAATTCTCTTATTCTCAGTACTTTGTAAAAGTCCTAACAATCTTTTGAATGGCCAAAAAGCCTAACACTAAGAAGACTTATGCTTCTAAGTGGAAGAGGTTTTTCCTATGGTGCAAGGATAGGGAGATAAATCCTCTTAGGGCTGATCCTCCTACCCTTCTGGACTACTTGGTTCATCTCCAGTCAGCAGACCTTAAGGCCTTCTCCCTTAAAGTTCACCTAGCAGCTATTTTGGCTTACCTTTCTGCTGGCAAAAACAAACCTGTCATCTCTCAGCCCATATTCAGAAAGTTCTTCAGAGCCATACTATACCTTCAATCTCCCTTAAGGGAGCCTGTCCCTCCCTGGGATTCGAATCTCTGTATAGCCAAACTCATGGAGCCACCCTTTGAGCCTATGGCTACTGCTCATTTGAAATACATTACTTGGAAGATGGTCTTTTTGATTGCCATCACCTCTGTCAGGAGGACTTCAGAGCTGCAGGTTTTATATACTGAAACTAATAACATCATTGCCCACAGATACAAAGTAGTCCTCAGGACAAACAGAAAGTTCTGCCTAAGGTGGTCTCTGAGTTCTACCTTAATCTATCATACTGCCTGTCTTCTTCACAGAAAAATCCACAACAGGAGAATGCAAACAGCATAGCTTGGATGTGAAGAGGGCTCTGACCTATTACTTAGAACATACTAAGCAGTTCAGAGAATCTCATACTCATCCTTTCCTCACCTATGGTGAGGTGGGCAGAGGAATACCAGCCACCAAGAGGGCCACATCCCGCTGAATTGCCTCTTGTATTCAGTTTTGCTACAGCAAGGCTGGTAAGCAGGCTCCCCAGGGCCTCGGGGACCATTCTACTAGGGGCACTGCTGCCACAGTGGCAGCTGCACGGGATATCCCTTTGCTTGATGTCTGCAAACCAGCCACATGGAAGACTGTACACACTTTCACAAAGCAGTATTGCCTTAATGTACAGTGGCGATCAGATGCCAAATCTGGCACAGCAGTGCTGCAGAGACTTTTTCCTAAACAGGTTCTGTACCCATCTCTCAACTGCACTGCTCTGTAGTCTGCCATAGTGAAGCATGCTAAAGGACCCCTGGGGTGAGAAGAAAAACTTGCTCACTGTAGTAATGTTCTGTATTCCAAGGTGTCCTTTAGTATACTTCACCTCCTCCCACCCTCCCTACATAACCTGACTGCAATGGGCTCTGTATATCTGTCTGTATCCAATTTTCTGAGGATCTTTTTCCTAGTTTGTTGGTGTTTCACAGTGTTTGTTCTGGAAGGTTTATTGCCAAGTGTTGTTCAATTCTATTGTTGATTCCTGTTGGAACAGTTTTTTCCTCATAAGCACATTTTTGACATTTTTCAGCATCGAAACGTTCTGAGCCCCTTTAGGCTGATTGCAGACAGCACCCCCCTTCCCCGATTGGCCAATGTGCCAACTTCATTTACATTGACTCCTCCTCTCCAGGGCAGCCGAACCCAGCTGGCATAATGGTACAGTAAAGCATACTAAAGGAAAGCTTGGAAGAAAGAACATTACTGCAGTGAGTAATTTTTTTCTTACTGGGTCTGTAATCGCACACTTGGTAGTTCTTAAAATGAATGTGAGCTGCTCCTTAAGCAGCAAATACGAGCCAGTGTTTCTAAAAACCTAGGAGTTTGTTAAAAAAAACAAACAGCTGAAGGCAGAAAGGGTTTAATGTTTTCAAAGCCTGAGCTAGAGGTTTTTTTTTTTTTGCTTATTAGGTTATCCCAGGAAGTTCAAGGACAGCTAACTGAATTTGATAAAATAACACTGTCTGAAACCTGGTTAAATAGCAAAATCAACAACAACCAAATTCATTTGGAAGAATTTAATATTTATAGGCAGGACAGGGTGGGGAACAGGGGAGGTGGTGTCATGATTTATGTTAATTCCAGATTTAAAACACAGGAGACTGACTGCTCATTAGGACCATCAGGCTGTGACACGGTGACTGCTGATTTAGTATTAGGTTCCAAAAACACACTACAGTTCCATCTGTATACATTCCCCCATCTTAATTAATAGGGGACTGCAACTAGTAACTGAAGTAAAAAATAAATTGCCACAAAATAGGGAATGGATTTTAACTGTAACTACGACACGAACAAACTGATAATGTTAAGGATCTATTTCTAGAGTTGGGCATCCTGCAAGTTAATTACAGACACTAGAGTTAATTACAAAACTGGTAGGGGTACCACATTGGATTGGATTATGGTAACTCATCTTGATAAGATTATCGAGTGTGGGGTCCCAACAGATTCAATTGGTGACCACTGCCTGGTCTTTTGTGAGTGGACAAGTAAACTAGCGGGAAGCCCTCCTCCTGATATAGAAACCAGAAATTTTAAAATGAGTTAATACTCAGATCATGAACGAGGCATGTAGAGAAACTGACTGGTCCTGTTTGGAGTCACTTAATGATTTATCGATGGTATACTGGACACATTTGGTAGGCTGTTCACTCAGGTAATATATCAAATTGGCCCAAAAAAGAACATGAGAACTAGGGCCAATAAAAACAAATGGGTCACTTCTGAGCTCTTGGAACTGATGAGACAAAGAGACAGAATGTGGAAAAAATATAAGGTGGACAGGGACTCGGTTACAATACAGAATTACAAGTCCCTATGAAATAAATGTAAAACTGAAGTTAGAATGGCTAAAAAAACTGTGTTTTTTTTTTTTTTTTTATCACTGAACAATTTAATTCCCTTGGGGATCCCCAAAAATCGTGGCAAACATTAAACTGCCTATTAGGAATGAAATCAGATGAAGGTAGTATTTCATTACTTGATGGAAACAATTTATTTTGCGATCCCTCTATTGTGGCAGGGATGTTTAATATTTATTTTTGGTGATTTGGATAGCTTTAGGATCAATTTCAAAATGGGTCCAATTGTTGATCCCCTTAGAAACAGTAATATTAATCACCCTAAATTTCATTTTGGAATTGTCACACCTGATTGTTTAGAGACTATGCTTTAAAATATGACCCTTGTCCCTATATTGGTCCTGACAATATATATTTTAGGCTCATTAAAGAGCTAGTGTACTGCCTAAAACTAATACTGGATTATAAAAGCAGCCAACCATTAAGTTTTATATCCGATGTACTTTTTCTTTTCCTTTTGTTTAATTATAAGATTATCTGCTGTTAGTAGGTGTGATGTGTGGAACAGTTCTTAGCCTGGCAGCTGACATATCTTGCTCTACTGCTCCACATTACATCATCAGCATTGTGACCTCACTGACTGTGACATCACTGCTACTTAACAGCAGCAAGTGAGTGACCGCCAGGCCATTCACCTACGATGTCACAGTCAGTGAGATCATAATTCTGATGATGTAGTGTGGGGTGGTGGAGTTAGATATGTCAGCTGCCAGGCTAAGAGCTGTTCCACACATCCAACACAATATTATCACATAGAAAACTTTCTGATGAGCAAAAAGAAAAATACTTCAGAAATAAAAAGTTACAACTCACTGCTACTTAAAATTTGTATTTTCCTGTCTGCCTGTTTTGGCTCCACTAGCTATTTAAGATGGGAATTAAGGAACTGGCCTCCCCTAGAGCATGCTTTATTTAATTACTCTTTGTGCAATCATTTTTTTCTCAAAGACTGGAAACTTGTACCTATAAAGCTCATATTTAAATCTGACAATAGTGAATGTGTTTCCAACTACTGTCCAATTTCTTTACTGGCTCCTTTATCAAAATGTCTGGAGAGGATTATTTTTAATCAAATATGTGACTATCTGGAAAAATATGATTTAATGACAAGCTCACAACATGGTTTTAGATCAAAGCATAAAATGGAGACTGCCTTGGTAAGGTTCACAAGCTGCGTGCCCTTGATAAGGGGCACTCTGCCGCAGCAGTAGTTGTGGACCTCACCAAGGCCTTCGACCTTGTAGAACATGGCTCATTGTTAGATTCTCTCTTCTGAAATTAAATTTTTCGAATGATGTTATAGAGTGGTTTGATAACTAGCTGGGTAGCAGAGTACACAGAACAAAAATCTTAGACAGCATGTCAGATTCTCTGCAGATTAAATGTGGGGTTAAACAGGGCTCAATTGTGGGCCCTCTTCCTTTATTTATAAATTCTGCCCCCCCTTACTTGTAAAGAATCTGAGATGACCCTATATGCAGATGATGCAGTCATTTTTTATTGCTGCGACACAGTCCAAGGATGCTCTGAGGACTGTGCAAAATGTTTTCAATTCTTTTCAGGAATGGCTTCTGTCAAGGTGTATGGTGTTAAACACCAAAAAAAAACAAAGGCCATGTTCTTTTCTGGACCATGTAAAAAAAGAGAACTGAATCCCTTGAGAGTAGATTTAAAAGGAGAACCTACTGAAGTAGTTAAAAATGTTTAATATTTGGGGATTATTTTGGACAATAACCTATCCTTTGAACTTCATGTTAAAAATGTTATCAAATTGGTTCATCAGAAAGTAGGGCTTTTGCTTAGAGTATAAACCCATCTTGTCCCTGAGTCTCACAGACTATTAGCACACAGTTTTTTTATTTAGGGTTTTTAATTATAGGTTGAGTCTGTATTAGGCCACTAGTAACAACATGTTTGATAAGTTAAAAAGTTGCATATAACAGTGCTATAAGATTTATGACTAATTTGCCAAGTAGGACTCATCACTGTAATTAGTTAAAGGATGCTGGTTGTTTATCACTTGAAAATAAAGCCAATTTAAAGATGGGTACCATGTTATATAAAGGAACATTAGGCCAGTTACCTCAGAAAGCCGTATCATTGTTTCCCAGAGCAAAGAATTCACAAGGGACTAGATCCCAGAGTAAATGTGTGTATAAAATTCCTTTTTTTAAGTGACTGGGCAAAAGTCATTATTATATAGGGCAACTAGAGTTTATAATTCAATATCCAATGAAATTGCCTGTTGCACAAACATTAGAACATTCAATACTAAACTTAAACATTGGTCGTTGTTAAGGAATGAATGTAGATGCACTTAATGTTTGTTTCATTAGTATTGACATAATTGTTATACTGTGTTTTTTTGGCTCTGTACTGTAATGTATTCATGTTATACGGCTTTTTTCCAAACTTGTCGCTTGTGAAAATGGGCAAAATTGCTCATCAGCTAACAAGTATAAAAAATTAAAATGAAATGAAAATGGTGAGCTGTGAAATGAAAGTTATATTCTTATCACAGCAGGTGATCTTCCAGAATATCTTCTCCATTCAGTACCACTAATAAATAGATCTGGGCCAAAAGCACTATGACCCCATGGGAGAAAATCATTGGCCAGTGGGACAACAAGGGCTACTGGCTATGGTGCCTGTGTGGTGCTACAGTCTTGCCAATAAGTGACGCTGGCTTCCTCGCCTAACTCTGATCTCTCACTATGGAAGATGTAAAAAGTGGGAAAAACACAAGCTGGGGCTTGTGATAACTTAGCCAAAAGGGTTAGATAAAATGATATAGAAAAAAAAAATTACCGTATAAAACCTGACTACAAACTCTTTAGATAGAAAGGAGGAGGATACACATAAGGTGACACACAGAAAGAGGTACCTGGGACAGTAAGTCAGAGCCTCTAAAACTTGCCCATTACCAGTAGACATAGTTGGGCTAGTAAAGAGTAGTGAAAAGAAGACAGCAGCCCTGCATGCATATTGCTCTGGCTAACACATATGTGGAGGTAGCTAAGGGCAAGATTCTCTTGCAAACAAGGTAGGCACAGAAAGAGCAAGACCCAATAAAGGACAATGTAGCCAATGGAACTGCATCAGTCCTCATACTATCAGAAAAGTATAACTTTGTTTTTTTTTCTAAACCATCCAACTGCCTCCCAGTGGGAGAGAGGAGAAATGAAAATTACATACTTACCGTAATTCTTGATCTTCTTTTCTATCTTCACCATTAATGTTGGGTGTAAGCCGGAGGTGCACACCTGCAAGGGGAGCCTTTTTTTTTTTGGGGTGGGGGGTAGTCAGTGCCACCCACGAGGTTGACACACTGTGTGATGCATGGGGGTTGGCTATTAGGTGCCACAGACTCCTCCTCCACCCCAGTTCTATACTGCCCAAGAGGACGAAACAAAGGGGGATAGAGAAATCCAAAGAAGAGGCAGAAGAGCCGAGGGATAGGAAAAGGAAAGGAAAGGATATAAACTGAAAAAGGAATAAGCCGACCACAGGACAGAGGGTATAGAACTTCTCTAACTGGGCTTAGGGCCCCAGCCCTGGGCGGCCACACAGGAAAGAAAGAGCGAAAGAGAAAGAAAGGAAATAGCAAGATATTATATATATCTCTATACATCTATATATATCTATATATATATATATCTATATATATGTATATGGGAAGAAGGGGAGACCTCTGCCATGCTAAGCCGGAAGACCACTGGCTTATTTTTAGCCTCAAAAACCTGAGAGGTATGAAGACACAGGTGCAAGGATCCAGACAACTTCAGGGACCACTGGACATGGGTCCAGAAAAAGAATCTGAGATGGTCTTGTATAATATAAAGCATGGCGGTGTCCGATTCCTCCCCCCCATCCCTAAACCCACATTCGGTATGAAAGTCCTGGAGCATGGCCCTCTCTAGCTTACCACCTGAGGGTTTAGCCAAGGGGGGGAAAAACCCTTAAACAGGAGAGGACTCTGTCCAGAATGACCCCTATAAGCAAAGGGACAGTGAGAAAGGACAGAAAAAAAAAAGGGGGGAGTCCCTAAGGGTCCTCCCACAAGATGCACGTACGACCCTGAAACAAGCTGACAATGGACCAACAGAGCCATGCCAAGACATGGAATGGACCCAACAATGCACCCTACTGAGAATCCCAGGGAGATCCCGCCAAGACCAGGGCGAAGACCCTACTCCCCGCCCTCCTAGGTTGGGCGCTCTGTGACTTTACAGAAGGAAACAGAGGGCCCTGAAGTACCAGGGGTACTCTGCCCCCAAACAGCCTCAAAGAGGGGGAGGGAGAGCAGGGTAGAGGCGGCACCCAGGAGCTGAGGCCTAAAAGGGGAAGGTGGGCGGGAATCAGTAATGAATGGTGAAGATACAGGAGAAAATCAAGAATTACAGCAGGTACGTAATTTTCATATCTTCCCTTGTTAATCTTCACCATTCATTACTGCTGGGTGAGTACCAAGCCCCACCCCCTACCCCCGGAGGGGACCTGGTACTGCCTGAGGGAACAGATTCCCTCAGCCTCCTGCAGGAGAGATGCAGGAGGGGGAGACCCTATAGCCATACTAGACCAAAACGGCCTAAGGCTGGTCAGTATGAGGAGGTGTCCCCCGTGGCCAGGGGGATGGAAAACACCCTTGTAAATTCCTCCTTGCCTTGTGGGAGAAAAGGCGAGTGCCCCGGAAGGCAGAGGAAATCACCCTACACTGGGCAATGGGTGACGTTTCTACACAGGCGACGCCATGCCATCCACCTAATGCAGACTGCTGTCCCTGCCAGTCTGGAATCCACCTCACTGGCTTTATACGATGCCCTTGCTTGGTGCCTTGCAAGCTCCAGACCCTGTGCAGAGAGAGAGAGAGAGAGAGAGAGAGAGAGAGAGAGAGCGCAATGGCTTGCCTAGATTCCTCCAAATCAGGCAAAGATGCTAAAACCTGCACCAACATCAACCACACGTGCCTGTTGTAGGCACCGTGGTGGGCCTGATATGAGCTGATGCAGAGTAACGCACGAGCTGAAGAGAAAACTCTTCTTCCCCACTGGTCAAACTCAGCGAAATCCAGATTCGGTGGCCGGTCGTATGCCGGGTGTTGAAGCCTGGAAGGAATATCTAAAGCTGTCAGTCCAGAGGGAGGGTGAAGGAAGAGAACCAGGAGACTCCTGGGGAGCGCAATACAAACTCCTGCAGTCCGTTGGGGATGAGGCAGCTGGTGACTACAGGTGCGGATTGACACTTCCTGAAAGGGAATGGGCCAGGAAGGTACCGCCAGGTGGGTTAGCACTAAACTCGCTCAAAAAGGAGTGCGTCTCGTCTCCCACTGGATATTGCATTTTACCACATGGGAAATGTGGAGCTCCTGCACTAACCTCAAGAGGAATCGCTGATATTGGGTGAAATCAGATTCAGAGGAAAGGTGGATGGAACGTTGTTCTTCCTCAGATGAGGAAGCTGAGGAAGTAGAGGAGTTTGAAAGCTCATAGTCCTCCTGTGGCAGTGGAGACAGGAGAAAGACCTGCTCGTCCATGACTCTAACATACCTAAAGAAAGCCACTGCAGTGGCCCTGAATGTCTCCCAGGTTAAGGATCCCATAGGGCCCACATGGCCTGGGAGAGGGGGAGTTGCCTGCACTGGGATTGGGGAAGGGTACCTAACCAAAAGTGCCTGGCCTCTGTGACCCCGCAGTAGATCCTCCCACTTGAAGGAACCCAGGGGTCAATCTAGTCAGTGGACACTGTAAATGTGAAAACAAAAGCTGGCTGAGCCCTGAGGGAGAATCTTCCCTGTGATGCGACCGGGGTTGCATGGATCCAGAACAGCAACTCCCAATGCCGCCCACTAAGACTGCCCCTGAAGTCTCAGAGGAGGAGATGCGGGGCTTGGTAATGTGACTCCTCCCCACCCCCTGCAGGGTAAGTGGAAGAGGGCCCCCATACTTCACCCCGGCCTCTCAACCCCCTCTGACTTCGAGGACGCCCTCTTCCTCGAACCTTATTTGAAGGAGTCCCCCAATCCTGCAGGCTCCCCTCCCGAGGGAGGTTGCCGAACAGGGGTTTGTCGTCCCAACCGTGGAAGCCAGGGCTGCACCGGGGGCGATAGCTGTACCGGCCCCCCCGAGGTCAAGACCGTCACCCCCTGACACTGGGGTTGACGTCGGGGATCGCAGAAACCGAGAACTCCGGGGAGCCCAACATGGGCCACCTGGTGTCACATCCAAGAGGGATCCCTGACTCCGAGGATCTGGATCGGCTAGCGAATCATCTTCCCCTGAAGAGGAAGAGACCACGCATACTGCCAGACTAGTGACCCCGGGAGCTCCCCTGCCAACGATGCCACGAACAGCGCCATTGCAGGACACAACACTGCCTGCGGCACTGCTCCAAGCACAAACTCCATGAACGGCATTGGGATCCGAAGCAGAGCTGGCAGGCGGCACTGGTACTAGTAACCATGAGCTGCAACACCGTGGGAGCCTGCACCTCTGAGGAGGTGACTGCCATAGCGGTGCTCCAGACCTGGCTCCGTAGGGAACCAAGCCATTCATCCGGCACTGTGGAAGAAACCTCCTTGACAGCAAGGCTGGAATCAGAAGAGGAGGTTTTCTTCTCACCAGGCTGTATAGACTCGGCAGGGTCAAGAGTTCTCACCATGGCATCCCTAGAATGACGCCGTCCTCTGAAAATTGGTGGGGCCTCGCCAACTTTAAATGCACGGATCTTGAGAACGCAGCAGTCCATGGACAAACAGATATCGCAATTATCCATATCATGGTTGGGATCCAGGCAATGAAGGCATATGTCATGCTGGTCCATAATGGAAAAATGCCAGCCACAGGGACACTGACGCATGGGGGCATGGCCCATTTTGGATTTCTTCTTAGCCCCCAAACCAGACATGACGAAGAAAACAATTTAACAAAACTACAGAAAAGACATGCCGCCATCAGTAAGGAAAATGAAAGGAACAAGCTTACTTGGGTCAACGGTGATGGGTGGTACTCAAAACCGGGATGGAGGAAAATGGAGATACAGGAATGTTGTGTCGAATTTCAGCCAAAGCCTACTGATGCAGCAAACTCGAACATACACAGCAGGTGCCACCTTGATGGCGGGAGAAACAGAACTGGGGTACAGGAGGAGTCTGCGGCGCCTAACGGCCAACCCTCGTGCACCATGCAGTGCACTGAACTGTCAGCCCTGACCCCCCACCAAAAAAAAAAGCTCCCATGTAGGTGCGCACCTCTGGCTTACACCCAGCAGTAATGAATGGTGAAGATTGAAAAGGGAAGATCAAAAGGCTATTGGTGTATGTGACACTGCTAAACCACAGGGTTGCCAAGTTCCATGCAGGAATAGTAAATGTGTCACTATCTCAACTTCTCTAACGCTGCTGGACATACTAGACCAGCACATGGCCACTATAGCATAGCAGCTTGAAAAGGCTGGGTAGAAAACAAGGTAAGAGACACATGCCAAAAGTAAACTACGGTAGCAAAACCAGCTGTCAGCTAACACTCCCTTCCAGAAAGCTGGAGTAGGGGTTAGTGTTGTCAGAACTAGTCTGAGAAAGATTTGAACCCTCCTCGAACCCTGGTGTTCGAGTTCTAACTTAGAACTCGAACACTAGATGGTTCTCAAAAGGGTTTGAATCATCTGAAAAACACACACAGTTGGCAAAATGTTAGCTCCTGACCCGAACAGTCCCATATGTCCATTCAGCTGCAGTGCAGAATAACTCATCTCTCAGCCAAACTCCACTGAACACTCCCAAAATTACTGTTGTCGTTACCCCCCTTCCCCGTCCCACTGTCAAGGAGACCGTGCTTGCCTACTGGTGATCACAGTCACTGTCACCACCTGACCGTCTGCTATGCGGTCAGGTGGTGGTTAGAACTGAAAGCCTCATGGCAAATGGAGCTGTACGGCTGCGTGAGTAGCTCTGTTCACTTCATTCAGTCCCATAGAGGAGAAGCTGCAGCCAGTGTAGTACGCACTCTGCTGAAGCCTGTGCGAGCGATCCCAAGTACAACTCATTTTGAATCTGTGTCAACTTTTTGCATTTTTTTTTTTTTTTTTACACACTCTTGCCTCTCTTGCTCATACCTAAGGCTTACGAAAACAGAGTTGAAGGGCGGGTGGGGGAAAAGGAAGGGGGACCGCATAGACGGAAAGAAAGGGCGGGAAACAATGGTTGGGTCGGGAGGGACTCATCTCAAATGAGATAGAGGCCAGAAAACTAATGGAGAAATCATCGGATTCGGTGGCAGTAGAATGGCAGATTCTCTAACTTGCTTGCTGTGTGTGTGTGTGACGACTCTTTGTTTAGTCAGCTGCACTGCAGTTCTCTAGTTCCAAAATCCTGATTAAAAAAACATTCATTTCTTCTGGTCTGCTCATCGGTGCAGTGTGACACTCTTGGGAGGGGAGAAGAAAATCAAAATAAAGATCTAATTTTTTTTCACTTGTGAGAGAGAAGATAATAAAAAACAATAACCTTACTGTTACTGAATTAATCCCTGCCTAGTCCCACAACAAAGTAAAAAAAATTGTCAGAAGGATAGCAGTCTCAACAGTCAGGACTGTACTGTGCTGTGCTGAGAACTGAGGGGGTCCTCCTTCTCTTTCACCCTTAAAAATTCTACTCTCCCTGATCCAAAAGCAACATAAGGTAGTTTTTTTTTTTTTTGGACCATCTCCTGTGGCATGGCCAGCAAATAATCACCTTGCTGCTGTGTGCCCATTAACTGCACTGTACCCACTGTGTGTTAGCGAGGGAGTACCTGTGGCCAGTTTTGTGGTGGTATTATCCTGAAATACATGACAGAAGCCTATAAATATATTTCACTGCTGGGAGGAGTGATAGAAAAATCTCTTTCCCTGTGTTGCGTCTGTGTGTGACTCAGTCTCCTGTGGTCAGCCCATCACCCTGCTGCTGTGTGCACTTTCACTGCACTGTACCCAACCCAGGGTGTATTAACATGAGAAGCCCAGTGGCCAGTTGTGTGGTGGTTCAGTATGATTCAGAATTGCAATTACTGACCTTTCACCTTGCCCAGCCTGCACTGCGTGTGCCTGTACCCAGCAGCCTAATCATTCTGTAAGCCTTGAACCTGGGACCCTTTAGTTGCAAACCATCATATTTTTCATATTCTTCACATTCTGCAGTTACCTTCAGTCCACTGCATCACAGTGTCATACGGCCAAAAACCACATTTTGGAGTTTTAGCCAACGACCACAGATCACATTGGTTTCTTGCACAGGAACTGTGTGTGTGTGTGTGTGTGTGTGTGAGAGACTGTGTAGCGTAGAGGTACTATTATGGCTGACACCAATATAGATGAAGCAGCTGGTGCTGGAGGTGGAAGAGGTGTTAGTGGTAATCCTGGAGCTAGCAAAAATAACCAGAATGTTTCACGTGGTAAAAACTCAACATATAGCGAAAGAGGAACAACAAAATGTAGTAAAAGGGGACCTTTTAAGAAAATTTGTACAGCTGCTGGGGTCACACAGAGAGGCACCATAAGATATACCATTCATGCTGTTAAAATCCCTGTGACAAGCAGTAATAATGCAAGTGGCAATGAGTCCCTTTCTGACTCAGACAGTAGCTTTTTGTCTCAGTCCGACACTGTTGTGTCTGGTGACATATCATTACTTCCTCAACGAAGTGAAATAAGCAAATTTTCTGACAATGAATCAAGTAGCGTACCTGCAAATACATCCACCACTGCTGAAAATGAAAAGGACATATTATCCAAGGAATCCACCACTTCCACGTCGGCCAACAATGAAAACCCATCAAAGTCCCCTGCCCACTCTTCTAGCACCAAGGAGCATGTCCCGGGTTCTGTTAGCGCAGGTGAAAAGACACAAATAGTTTTTAGCTATCTTCTTAGCACTCACACAAAATCTGTCACATCTGAAGTGTGGAATTATTTCTCTGTCAGTAAACGTGATCCATGCAGTGCAATTTGTTCTCTGTGTAAACAGAGTGTAAGCCTTGGTAAAGCTGTGTCATGCCTTGGCACTACAGCTCTTAAATGTCATCTGAAAAAACAACAAAAACATTCAATTTTGCTTGATCATACAAAACCCATATCCTCCATCTTCCAGTCCACACGTGAGAAGGGTCAGGAATCTGAAATGGACACCGAACTGTCTGAATTGAGGCAGACAGAACCACTGCCAGTCCTAGGATCACTATTACCACCAACACCAGCACCCTTAGCACCAGCTGCACATCCAGTGATGGCACTGAGGGCCAGATATTCAAAAGGGTTGCGCCTGCGCAAGTCCAAAAGTGTGCCATTCTGTGATATTCAGCAGGAGGCAGTTGCACCACTGAAAACAAGCTGAGCAACAGCGCAATGCAAATGACGGCATGCGTAACCGAAGGGGGTGGATCCATGCATAAAGAGCGCAATGCGATATCCAAAGACTTGCGCAATGCGCAACAGTGGAACAGCCGGAAGTTGCGCCCCAGCGGAAATGAGCCAAAATAAAAAGGCTCAAGGAAGAGGCGCAAGAATGCTACAGGGATGCCAAGTGGGAAGAGAGAGAAAGACAGACAGTGACAGGCCAGGGCAGGCAAGGGAAGCAGTGTGGGCCAGAGGCTGCAGAGGCCAGCGGGGGGGTGCCCGGTGCAGTGGAAGTAGCAGTCAGGACAGCGGGGTAACAGAGCAACATCAGCCAGGGGGTCACAAGCCAGGGAGATGGACAGTGGCAGCTTCCACATGGAAGCTGTAATGAGGGGGGGTGAGAATGCAAGGTGCAGGGGGACGTGGCCGTGGATGGGCCCGTCGGCGGTACGCCCCCAACAGGCAGTACCGTGCCTGCATCAGCTTTGAGCTGTACACAGATGTAGAGATCGTGGGCTGGTACCGCCTGAACAGGGCAATACTGAGGCGGCTCTGTGAGCTGTGCAGTGATGTGATGTAGGCACCCTCACGACGGAGTCATGCTCTGTCAGTGGAGACCAAGGTGACAGCCTGCATGTGCCTGCTCGCCACGGGCACCTTCCAGAGGCCAACAGGGGACACCACAGGCATCACACAGTCAGCCATCATGCATCCTCACCCAATTCCTCAGCGCACTGCTGCCAAATGCTGCGGAGCACATCCATTTCCCCAGCACACGCAGAGGCGCACAGCAAACATGCAGTGCTCCACAGGTAGCATGTATGCCTGTGTGCTAGGGCCATAGATCACCCATGTGGCCATTCACACGCCACCTGGCCCCGATGGGGCCGCATATAGGAATAAAAGGGCTTCTCCAGTGTCAACTGCCAGGTGGTGTGTGATGCCACTGGGCGTATAATCAATGTCTGTGCCACACACCCTGGCGGAGCACATGATGCCTTCATATGGCATCTGTCTGCACTGTGCCATCGATTCGAGAGTGGGGACATCCCCACAGGCCATCTAGTGGGTGAGTACGCATGTAGGAAATGCAAACTCGGGGCAAGGGTGGGAATGCCACAGGTGCCATGGTAGTGGCACACAGGGATATGGGCAATATGGACCTGAACATGATACTCATCTCCACTATGTCCACACAGGTGACAGCGGATACCCACTCCGTCCCTGGCTGCTCACACCGTACCGGCACCCCATGACCCCATCTCAGCAACGCTATAATGAGGCACATGCCGCCACACGCAACATCATTGAGCGGGTGTTTGGGATGCTCAAGGCACACTTCCGATGCCTAGACACCTCTGGCGGTGCCCTACAGTACAGCCCCTCAAAGGCCTGTGGGATATTCCTGGCCTGTTGTATCCTGCACAACATGGCCAATGACTGTGGGATAGCCGTACAGGTTGAAGAGGGGGACAGCGATGGGGACGCCATCGGCGCCGGTGTTGATGGTGATGAGCAGCCCCCCCTTGGACGGCGGGATCTCCGACTGATCCGGCAGGCCCAGATGCACCGGGACACCATCACGGAGGAGCATTATGCACAACACAGGTAAGTCAAGGGGCCATGTGCAAACAACACTGTCCTGGCGCAACCCACAGGCACACAGATTAACACACCAGGGGTGCATGACGGCAAAGGGGGTGGAAGGGACCAGGCACACAAACACACCATCAGGGAGGGGCGAACAGTCATATAGACACACAGACACACACAAACACACCAGGCACAAAGTGTACATGGGCAGGTGCACAGCAGAGCAGGAACAGACATGGCAAACACACAGATCCACAGACCACACCCACCACCTGTACTGTCCAAGCACATGTGTCAGATGCTGGGCACCCTTGCACCTTGGTGTACAGTACAATGCAGGCATCATCATGCACATGCACCTGTGGACAGCAGTCGGGATGGTGTGCAGGTGGTCTGTATGTCGGCATGATGGGCAGGGCATCTACCAGTGCACTGCCCACCATGACGCACAGTGCACACAGGGCAGCACCAGACAGGGCCTGCACTGGGAGACAGGTCAGTCATGTTGCACCTGTTCCACAGCCACCGCGGATGCGTGGGCGGCCCGCAGTGACCAACAGCACTAGCAGGCTGAGCAGGGCCACATGGGGTGGCACCGATGGACCACCAGGGGTCCCACTGCGCGATCGCGACCTTGTCCGCAGTGGGGTCTGTAGGATGCAAACATACCTGCACCAGGGGTGCTGGGATGCCACAGCAGAACCCGGCGTCGACAGGCTTGGTGTCGCACGACGCCGGGAATGGGGAGTGGAGAGCGTACTGTGTGGGGTGCGCGGTACAGGAGCACCTGCTTGTGTGCCCAATGCAGCGACCAATGCCTGGGTCTGCCTGTCAATGGCAGCGGTCACATCCATCCGCATATGGACCATCTCTGCACGGTCCAGAGCACAGTCCCTGCTGTGCCGCTCCACAGCCACACACAGTGCCTCCACAGACGTTGCAACCCGCCTTTGCTGCAGTACTGGTTCCCGCAGCAGGCGGGTGTGCTCATCGAATGGGTACTCTGCCACAACGGCATCCTGTCCCCCAGGGTGTGGAAGGTCCTGATGCTCAACACCCCTTGAGGGTGGGTGCTGTTCACCAGGACCAGGAATGGGCGTATCAAAGGGCGGCGGGCATGTGCCACCGCTGGACACTGTACCCCAGACCTGGTGGGTGACTGCTGCTGCCCTCCAACCGCTGTGCCCCAGGGACCACTGTTCCACTGCTGTGGCGCAACAGTGCCAGACACCTGCACAGCCACCGTGCTGCCCCACCAGTGCTGACAGGCACAGCCTGGGACTGTGCCGACATGCTGGCACACACGTTGGAACCAGCGAGGCCCAGGGCACGTATGGCCTGCTGTGTGTCCGTCATGGGACACACACGTCACCGCCCATTGCAGTCCTTGCATCATCAATGGTGCAGGTACGTGCTACAGCCACAGTCACAGCATGCTGGCATGCTTGCATGCCAGACTGCTGAGACACAGGCTGTGCACCCCCCACACCCGACTCACCGACACCAGAGTTGGCAGCCCAGCGTGCATGCTGGTGCAGTGCATGCTGGCTGGTGACAGAGATGGATGGACCCTCCTCCATGTCCAGCAGGTCTTCCTCACTGCCTGGACCCACCACCAGAGAGGACATGTGAGTGCATGTGAACAACCCCCCCAAACACCGCCACCATGTCATACCGTGCAGTGATGGGCTTCCACCTGTCTGGAATCCACCGCCTGGTACGCCTCAATAGCACTCCGCTGCATTGATGCAGCCAGTCGGTCCTCAGCCGGGGTCAGCTCCACCACCGCTGGCTGGCCCCCGCCAGTGCCAGCACGTGCTGCCCTGAGGGCTGCCACCTTCTCCTTCACCCTCCTGTGGTCTGTCCCCATCTTCTTTTTGCATTCCTGCACGGAGCACTGGTGGCTGCCGTGCAGGTTCACTGCTCGAGCTACCCCCTCCCATGCAGCCGCACGGGCCTGAGGGGTGCCCCACCGTCCACTCAGTAGTGACTCCTCCTCCAGGTAGGCCTGGAAGAGGGCCTCTGTCTCTGCCGTGGTGAAGTTGGGCCTCCTCCTCTTTCGCCCACCATCCTCACCCTCACCTTGGCTCTGCTCGGTCATGGCGATCTGTATGGGTAGAAGTGGACACCTGTCACTGTGCAGTCTACAGCGTTATCCCATGCCCATTGTCCAGAACATCCCACAGCATGCAACCCACCTCTCACCTGCAGTAACCGAATCTGGCCAGCGCAGCCCACTGTCGCACATTTATAGCGCAATGCATGCAAATTAGGAGTGGAGCAACTGTAATGAGATGCAAATCGCGCCACTGCGCCTTTGAATGGCTGATCAGATGATTTGCATGTGTCAGCTGAATATAGCGCCGTTGCGCTTTGCACAATACGGTTGAGCCGGCTGAGCCAATGGCGCAGATCTGTGACTGTGTGGTACACTGCATTGCGCATGCCCAGGTAGCTTACGCAGGCGTCTGCCACGCTGATGATGTGCTGTGCGCGATCGGCAATTCAGGCCACGGCCACCATTGTGCCAGTGGCGCTGCAGCACTGGGCACCTATATGGCGCTGGCACTACTGCGCCAATAGTCCACTGTGGCAGCAACGCGCGGGTGGTCGATCGCGCAGGATCGTGGGCGTCCAGATGGCGCTGTGCGTGGCCTTGTGTCATAGACCCCTGACCTGGTGTCCGACCTTTGCCCCCTGGCGTTGTTCGGCTGCCATGTGTACGGCCCTATTGCACTGTCTGGTGACAGCGCTATGTGAACCGACGGCGCGATTGGAACCTATGGTGGTCTGTTGCGCAACATTTCCACGTGGGGTTGCCACGCTGCGGAGCGCCATATTGCCTGCTGTATAACTCCAACTATGGCACGCAGGAGAGCGCCCCAATGGAGCCCAGTGGAGGTGGCCAACCTGGTGGCCCTGGTTGAGCCCCACTATGGAACACTGTATGGGGAGGAGCCCTTCACCATGGCTCGCACCCAGGTCTGGCTGCAGGTGGCCATTGACCTGGTGAGGGTCACAGGGCAGCGCCGGTCTGCAGAGCAGTGCCGGCACAGGTTCAGTGACCTCCGCAGGAGGGAGCCAGATGTGCTGCAATGCCTACGGTCACGTGCTGTGAGGGCATTGTGCCCAGGCCAGGTGGGTGTACCATCTATGCACCTGTATTCTCCGTGGGGGTGTGAGTGTGTTTTGGTGGCTGTGCATGGGGATGGCTCTGCCATGGTTGGCTGTGCTGTGTGCAGGTGTGAGATGCATGGGTCTGGCTGTGTGGGCAGGCACACTCACTGGGGCAGGGGCAGTCTGCTTTGGAGTCACACTGATGTTTTTCTCAACATTTGTCTCCCACAGGCCTGGCAGAGAGGATGCAGGCACGGCTGAGGAGGGCCGTGGTGGGCCCAGGTGGCGGACGGTGGTGATGCAAGGGTGGGCCACAGCAGCAGCAGCAGCAGTCGCCACAGCTGCTTGCTGAGTGTGAGTATCATTACATCATGGATGCTATTGCATGCTGGAGGGGGTGGGCATGACCACCAGCCATGGACAACACAACCATGCACGACACAGGCGACAGTCATCACTGTCCAGTGTCACTGCACGTCTGTGTGTGTGTCACTGGTGGTCCATGCATGCACTGGGCACATGGCTGTGGAACTGGCATCCCACCACATTGCCGCGTCACTTGACAGCCTTGTTTGTGCTGTGATGGACATGGGCAGTGTGTGTGTGCAGTGGTGCACATAGCTGGTGCCGCCTGGTTGGGCATGTCATGTGCATGGTCACTGTGGGTGGGTGCATACCATCACAGGTGCGGGACACTGGGCTATTTGCCTTGCTGGTTGGGTGGTGTTCAGGGTTGTGGACAGTCACAGCCATTGACTGTGTTCCCTTTTCCTAGGCCTCATCGTCCTACGCAGGATTGAGCGTGCCCTCCGCCAGCTGACCAGGGTGTCCGTTGAGAACCATGACATCCTCCAGGACATCCAGCGCCGTGGGCTCCGGCGACGGCACAGCCAAACAAGACGGCACCAGAAAGCAGCAGACCAGCCTGCTAGGCCTTAGACAGGCTTCCCTTCCCACTTCACCCATCCCTCCCACCCTGCCTTCCCTCTCCCAGTTGTTCACCCTACCCTTGCCCACCCCACCTTGTACCCTACCCCCATCTTGTATATATCTGTACATAGTTTTGTTATTGTTCTTGTTGTTCTACTTTCTATTTTTGAATTATATATATATTTTGTTATGAATACTGTGGTGGTCTCTGATTTGCAGCTGGCTATGGTTGCTCAGTTGCAGTGGTGTGCATGCCATCTGGGGTGGTATGGTACTGGGTGTGTGTGTGTGTGTGTGTGTGTGTGTGTGTGCGTGTGTGCATGGGGAGGTGCCTCCAGTGTGGCAGTGCCTTTCTGTCAGTCTTGCCATCTGCTGCCGCCACTGCTGGGTGCACGAGTGGGTCTGGCATGGTTCTATGCTACACGCCGTTGACGTGTGCCGGGGTGATGCATGGTGTTTCCTGCAGTGACAGTCACTGCACATGGGTGGTGTCTTGGGGTCACGGTGCAGGGTGTGCTGTGCAGACGAGAGGCTGATGTGCACTGTGGTTGTCAACCTCCTGTGTGTGGCAGTCTCAGCCTGCCAGTGGTTGTGCTGGGGCGTCATGGCCCTGCTGTGCTTTGTTGGCTTGTCCCCATGGGCCAGTGGATCATCCGTCCCACCCCCAGTGATGCTGTGCTTGGGGTGTGCGGGTGTCTTGTTGGTTCTGCAGTGTGTTCCTGTGCCCATGTGTGGCATGGCTGGCGGTGGGCTCCAGCCTGCCTCCCTGGTTGTGCAGTTCCATTGCTCTGCTGGGGGTGGGGTGGGGGGCTCTGCTTGCGCTATGGCACCTCTGGACTGCTCAGCTGGGCTAGCCTTGTTGCGCTATGGTGCAACCTTTCTGCTCAGCTTCCCCTTCCTGGTTGCGCTATGGCTCAGTTTGTGCGATATTCAGACGTTGGCTGCTTGTGCAATTTGTTTTGCTCCATGTTTGAATATCGCGTCTGTTGCGCATATGCGCAATTGAATTATGCTTGCTCCTGCTGTTGCGCACATTTTGGGAGCAGTTTGAATATCTGGGCCTGAATGTATAAGTCCACCATACCAGCGTCCATCTGGCCATTGAAGCACAGTGTATAATAAACCGGCAGAGACACGTAAACAGCTAACACGGTCTCAGGCATTTAAAAGAAAGAATATTTTTACCAAAGATCATCCAAAGACCCTTCATCTTAATCACAAAATTGGTGAACTGTTTGCTGGAGCCCTTCTCTCATACTCTTTGGTAGATCATGAGGATTTTAGGGAGTTCATGAAACTTGCAGAGCCTCGATACAAAGTTCCTCATCGAAGGTACTTTTCTTATATTGAAATATCAAACATTTATCAGGCTTTAAAAGCAACAGTGATGCTTGCACTTAAAGCTGCAGAGGGTGGGGTTAATCACGTCACAACAGATATGTGGACCAGCAGTCAAAACATAGATTACTTGTCCCTTACCGCTCACTGGGTCACATTTTCTTGTGCTTCTTCAAAAACAAAGACACCCCAAAAGATGTTGCTGCTGCATATAAAGAAGTTTGGGCCAAGTCATATAGCTGCAAACATCTTGCAGGAATCAAATGACCTCCTTGATGAATGGGTTACAGTCTAAAATGTGACTTTTTAGTAAGTGACACTGGAACCAACATCTTGAAAACAGTACAGGATGGAGGATTTATGCATGCTTCTAGCTTTGTGCACTGCTTACATTTAATTGTCACAGGGTTTCTCAGCAATGAAACACAGGTGGATAGTATGATTGCTGTTTGCAAAAAAATTGTGACTCACTTTTCACATTCAACCAAGGCTATACGGACATTGTCCGAACTGCAAAAAAAAAAAACACAAGCTGCCCCAGCAAAAGCTGATTCAAAATGTTTTCACTTGTTGGAACTCTACGCTTTTTATGCTGCAGCGCCTCTTGGAACAAAAGCAAGCTGTACATGAATATTGCTTTAATTATTGGAGATGACATTATGCTGTCTGTGCTGCAGTGGAAATTAATGGAGACAGTGTGCTGCATCCTAGTTCCATCTGAGACAGCTACAGGGGACATGTCTTCTGAAAGCGCATCTCTGAGTCAGGTTATCCCACTCATAATGCTGATTTCACATCATCTTAGTGTTCTTACTCTACAGATAGAAAAAGACAGATCTGAAGCTCAGACAACATGTCAGCTGTATCATGGGAATCTCGTAAAGAGAATGAGCGAGCACTTCAAAATCAATGACAGATTAGTTACAATGACGAAACCAAACACTACATCCTTGCAACTCTCTTAGATCCCAGGTTCAAGGATATACATCTTCCACAAACAGATTATGTAGTGCACTACAAATGTCTGTTACTAGATGAGCTGCAGCACTCACAGGAGTCAAACACAGACACGCACAGTACCCGCAGGTTGTCATCGCCACAACATGCAGGTTCATCTTCACAAAGGGATACAGAACTGGAAAAGTCACAAAACGCCCCTTACCCCTGACCTCCAGAATTCCTTTATGTCTATCTCATGCATTCTTAAATCCCGTGATTGTTTCAGCCCCCACCACTTCCTCTGGCAGGGTGTTCCAATTGTCCACCACCCGTTCTGTGAAGAAATTCTTCCTCACGTTTCCTCTGAATAGTTCTCCTGAATCATAGATGGTAGACAGTTACCTGCAAGAACTGGCTATTCCTATTGATGCATGCCCTTTTGAATACTGGAGATCAAAAAAGTCAATTTGGACCGAGCTGTATGATGAAGCCTGTAAATATCTTGGTTGTCCTGCAACAAGTGTCTCTTCAGAACGCAAGTTTAATACAGCTGGCAATATTGTGACAGATACCAGAAATAGGTTGCTGCCAGAAAATGTACACACGTTAACTTTCATTAAAGTTAATAAGTCAAGATTTTCGTATCCCTACAAAAGTATACAAACTGATCCTGAAGTGACTGATGTGGATGTTGATGGTGATGACAACTCAGATGATGGTGGCTGGTAAATGCTGTGTGGGACAGTCTCTCTGGACAAAAAAGGAAACTTTTACAGACTGTGATGAATTGGGTTGTCTCTCTCCTTTGTCGATCTACTACCTAGGACTATATACCCCAAAAAACTTTCACCATTTCATGGCAAACTGCTTTGTAGCTATCGTTTAAAGTCAGCAAGTATTTTTATACAGGGCAATTTTAACATCAGTGGGAACAGGCCCAAATTTGGCATAAAAGGGACACTGTCATGTCAATCATTTCTGTATCATATTATTTATTGTTAAAATGCAAACATATATTTTTGGATTTACCTTCTGTGACTTTGTGGTGCATCAGTATAGGCTGGGACCAGGGGCGGTCTATTTTTCAGTTTTAAAGAGGACAAAAACATGCGTTCTAATTGGTAGCTGTTTATTACTTTTTTTCAATTACAGAAATGTTAGCCATGAACCAAAATGATCCATATGTAACTTTACTGAATAAAATGTGATGGGAAAACTGTATTTTATATTGTCATGTACAGAATGTTGTCCATAAGAAGAAAACAATTGAAGAGACAGTTTTTCACATAAGTGTTTATTAAGGTACAGTTAACTATGGCTCATTTGGAGAAAAAACTTTCATTTTTCTAGAGTAAGCATGGGGTAGTTTAAGCATTTGAGAGGGGGAGGAGGGTAGAATGGGTGCTGGAGGGTGGGTAAGGGTTGGAGGTTGGGTTTAACATGGGTGCATGAGGGAGAAGGGTGGCATGAATGCTAGTTCATGAGTAAGCATGGGGGTAGTTTAAACATTTGGGTGAGGGAGGAGGGTGGAATATGTGCTTGAGGGTGGGTGGGGGTTGGAGGTTGGTTTTAACATGGGTGTAAGAGGGAGAAGGGTGGCATGAATGCTAGTTCATGAGTAAGCGTGGGGGTAGTTTAAACATTTGGGTGAGGGAGGAGGGTGGAATATGTGCTTGAGGGTGGGTGAGGGTTGGAGGTTGGTTTTAACATGGGTGTAAGAGGGAGGGTGGCATGGGTGCTACTGCATGGATGAGGGTGGTGGAAGAAAAGTGGAATGGGTGCTGGGGGCGAATGGGGGGTGTTGTTTTAGTCCTTTCACTTACAGATTCATGGTCAGCAGTGGATGGTGAGGGAAAAGGAGGATGACAGACTGATGGTATTGGAGGGCTGTAACCGACTGCCCACTGTGGAACCTACTATGTATATTGTTTTCTTATGAAGGACATTACGAACTGCTGCCACCTACCACAAGTGTCCTGTCCCCTTTAAAAAAGAAGAAAGGTGCAGGCTATATGGAAACTTCCTAAATAGGTCATCTGGAAGTTTTTACAAATTTGGGCAGCTTATAACTCTCTCTCTAGTTTAGTGTATAAGCATACTCTTCTAAACCCATACATTTTGCACTGAACTAGTTTATCAATAAAACTGAATAGCTTCATTTACAAAGACATTATTGATAATCTACCTGATCAGTCTATACAACCCAAAAATAAATGGAGTACTCTTCTTAACTACAATATTCCATATGCACGGTGGAGTTAATTGCTGGCGTGTTGCACATAATACCTTTAAAGATGCCCATAGTTCTTTAATACAAACTAAAATTCTACATCTTTGGTATAGAACCCCCTCTGTTCTTCAACGAATGGGCTATTAAACAATAATAACTGCTGGTGCTGTAATTTGGCCAACGCGGATCTACTGCATATCTTGTGGTCGTGTGTTCCCATTAATAAGCTCTGGCGCAAAGTCTATTTAATTTCCTCCAGAGTGATAGGACAAAAACTACCTTTTGACCACAAGCTATTCCCAATAGCTCTCTCCTTTCACATGTACATTTTAGATGGCTAAACATACTTTCTCTTCCGGTCAAACGTCTGATTCTTATGAAATGGAAATCAACTCTGGTGCCTTCTCCTTCAGATGTTCTTCAAAGCCTTTCTCAGTATGCCTTCCTAGACCAATAATCTCATGTTACTCAACTGACTCACTGTATATGACAGATGTTGGCAGGATTACGTCAAGTACAATGAACCTAGTTCTTCTAGACCCTAATTCTTAGGGATATTTAGCCCTCTTCTTATTTTGGTTTCAGAGTAGGTTTTCCGAAACGTCTGTGCACAGATATCTTCTCTTTTTTTCCCTCCTTCTCTATTTCCTCCCTCTCTCCTTCCCTTCTTCCTTGCTTTTTTCCTCTTATCTTTACCTCTCCATTACTGAACATTGTTCATATTACCACACTTATCACTTTTGTAATTTACTAAATGCCTTGCCATAGCCTGCCCTAGCATTTATTTTGTACATGGTTGCCATTTCTGATTCTATAATACCCTACTGATTGTAAACCTTCTGCTTTGCACTTACAACCTGTCTAGGTTTGTGTTTTATTATCAATACATATACAAGGCTTCTCCAATATGTTTACCCTAAATACTGTGTTTAAGTGATACTTTATACCTTATATGGAGGACATTGTTCTATTGTATAAGACGTGTGCTTTCTTATATACTCAAATTTCAATAAAAAGATAAAGTGAAAAAAACAAGCAATTGTCAATGCCGAACGTTCGCTTGCAGGTATCTGCAGTGGTGTTTGGCATGTATAGTGCTTTACCCTAATGCCCTGTGCGACTGCTGGTATTTGCACAATAAATTGTCAGCATGACCTTGTTGCTACCCCCATTGTGCGCTACATAGGCGGAAACACGTTTTGGGCAGGATGTGAAAAATGACAGCTGTACTGCTCATAAGGAAGTGTGGTAAAATGGCAATGTTGAAAATCTGGAGTGGAAATATTGAAAATTCGCAAACCTACGAGAGTGCGTGGGAACTGTGCAACGCACGCTAGAAACAGTCATTTGTAGGATTTTTTCACCAAATTTTCAACATTGCCATTTTAAAACCTCTGCTAATGAACAGTGTCACTGTGATTTTCTTACTGTGTCCCATACATTGATTTCGCACACCGACGCGCCATTGTGCACTACATGGGCGGAAAGACGTTTTGGGCAGGATGTGAAAATGACAGCTGTACTGCTCATAAGGAGGTGTGGTAAAATGGCAATGTTGAAAATCTGGAGTGAAAATATTGAACATTTGCAAACTTACGGCGTGCGTAGAACTGCATAGCATGCGTCAAAACAGTCATTTTTGAATTTTCACCAAATTTTCAACATAGCCATTCTAAGACCTCTGCTCATGAACAGTGTCACTGTGATTTTCTTAATGTGTTCCATACATTGATTTCGCACACCGACTGCGCCATTGTGCGCTACATGGGCGGAAACATGTTTTGGGTGAGATGTGAAAAATGACAGCTGTACAACTCATAAGAAGGTGTGATAAAATGGCAATGTTGAAAATCTGGAGTGAAAATATTGAAAATTCGCGAACTTACGCAGCCCGCGAGGAACCGCGCAACGCACGCCAGAAGTCATTTTTGAACTTTTGCATCAAATTCTTTCATATGGGTTTTGGGACTCTTTCCATGAATGATGTCACTGTCATGGTGTTACCGAGGTCAAGGGTGATTTCGCGACAGTGACCGCGCAGTGCCTGCGAAATCACCGCCCGAATAACGCCATGACAGTGACATCACTCGGTGAGAAGGGGTCCAAAACCCCATGTTGAAAAATTTGGTGCAAAGATTCCAAAAATGACTGAGATATGACACAGTTGAACCCCCATGTAGCCCATTATACAGCTTACCGGCATTTCCTCAGTTCGCGGTCGGCTTTGAAGAGTGCAGACGTGTTCCCGTCCAATCAAGATCGTCGCACGGAGTCCAGAGGTAAGTATGGGGTGGGGGTTTGGGAGGCTGGGTGCGCACTGGGTGGGTGCGGGTTGTGGAGGGGGGACTGGGAGACGCGCTGCTGGGCCGCTTTTGTTTTACAGGTTGAAAAATAAAAAGACGACGTGGATGTTTGCCACGCTAGTGGGCCTCAGCATGGCAGAAGATGGCTGGGAGGGGCGAGGGAGCCGACGGGATTGGGCACCCCGCCAGCAACCACGCGGGGGGCGAGGGAGCCGACGGGGATTGGGCACCTCCGCCGGCAGTAGTAGGAGCCGACGGGGATTGGGCAACCCCGCCGGCAAAGTAACGACCGCTTGCCACACTGGAGTGGGCCCTGTGTGTGGCAGCAGGATGGCTTGGGGCCGTGGAGCCGGCGGGGATTGGGCACCCCCGCCAGCAATAATATTTGCCACACTGGGGTGGGCCTCAGTGGCACCAAAGCTTTGGGGGCGGGCGTGACGTGCACAGGGGGAGGCAGCGATCGCCGGGGGCGGCGCTCAGTATGGCAGCGATTCTTTCCTTTGAAGCAGAGGAACACCGCTGTCATACTGGCTCCTACACCATTGGTGCAAGACCATGCGCCTGCTCAAGGGAGCAGTGCATTGGGTGGAAGGCACACCTCCAAGTGTGCTACTCTCCTATAACGTTCCTTGCGCATGCGCGCAAGCGAACGTAAAAAGAAAGGGATCAGTAATAAAAGAAACTCCGCATCAGCAGTTTTTACAGAATGTGACCAATCAATCAAAGTGTTTTTGCTTTACAAGTAGTGATACTTTGATGCATAATGGGATTGACAGACACTGTCCCTTAAACATCACGTCAACTGCTGCAGCTACATTAAATGTTCCTTAAGTTAGTATATGGTGAAGAAACTACTTTCTTATTTATGTGACTGAAATACACAATTTATTTACAAATCAGCTGGAAAGTTGTATGCATTACTTCAATTTGCCAACAAGAATGTTGGTATATGTACGAATTATAATGTATGGTAAGTGCCTATTAACCACCATAATCAGCAGTTACACAGCTTTGTTATACACTGTTTAGAATTTTAAAAGTTGTTAACCACATTTCAGAACTTCCAAACAGTGGCATAACAAAAAAGAATGCACTAGAGTTCCATAATTCTCACACATAGAATGCAAACAGTGTTTTTTTGACCATATACTATAAGAGATGATGGCTGGGGATCAGGTGACAACCACGCTGAAATCACCTCCCGTGGTTGCTAGGGCTACAGTAAACCTCTCGGGCTATTATCGAGGTTTACCATGTTGTAGCGCTGCCGATCAGTGATTGCAGCGTGGTTATCACCCGATCCCCAGCCATTATCCTCTGTACCTTAGAAAATCGCATGCATTATTTGCCAACAACGACTTTCATTTTTTTTTTTTTCAAATGTCTTTACTGACTATATTATGACATAATATGTTTTGCAGCAGTTCCATGTGCTGCGGCTGCAGTATTTTGACTTGACTTTGTTATACAAACTTTCTTTTAAACATAGCAACTTTTGATTTACTGATTTAAAACAGAAAGCAGCAAACAGCTGAAATTAGTCATTTTTCTCATGATTCATGATGATGAGTATATATAACTGAGTACATAAATGGCTAATGTGCCACTTTTTCATTAAGAAACTATGATGCAGCTGCAGCAGGAATATTTTAACATATGGGTGGGTGGGCGGGCGGTTAGGTAAGTTGCAGGCTTTAGCAAACAGAAGAAACCATGGATAAACCTAGCTGTATTCCTATCAAAGTCGCACATGATAATTTCTCTTCCCCTTATGCTGAACAGTTTGTAGTTCTTTCTGTCCTCAATTTCATAAATAATTCACTAATGTCTTCATTACTGGTAGAATGTCCTCAGTTTCCTTCACATTTATTTTATTACTATCTTCATTACTGGCAGCACCCTTAAAAAACAGGGTTCAAGTTCTAAAACATTTAAAAAAAGATTAGAACCCTAGACCTTTTGCAAAAGTTCTAGACTAGAACTAGAACCCAGAACTTCGAAGGGTTCTGACAACCCTAGTAGGGGTGTACCCTAAGGTGCAGTTAGCTGATCCAGCTAGACTGAATTCAGGTGTCATACACACAAGTTCACAGATAAGGCTACTATCAAGTGGAGTTAGAACTGGGTTAAACCCAGCAGGTATAAAGTCACATTTAGCAATGGACAAGAATTTACCCAAGGTAGTGGGGATGAACCCCAGGCAGGAAAGGGGAAATTGGGGGTCAACTGTGTTGCCTGCAGCTAGTTCAGAATGCGGCAGTGAGGTTACTGACATCCGCTCAGATGTCCGATCATATTACTGCTCGCTGTAGGTTCTGGGCTGGCTGCCAGTTAGGTGGCACATTGTTTTCAAGGTGCTGTTAGTGACATTTAAAGCCTTGAACAGACCGAGTCCTACTGGCGAGGCACAGCTCAGGAAGCACAGGAAGACCAGAAGCAGTTGTAAAAATCACAAATAGCGTTTTATTTTTCTTAACAGCAAAAAACAAATTATTCAGTATAAATATTTACAGACAGTACAAACAGAGAAAACAGTCCTTCATCTGAGTGTTTCTTCTTAATTTCAAATCTCAGTCTCTCGCTCTCCTTGCCTCTAGCAAAAACATTGCTGCTCTTATTAGAAGTTTTTGGAGAACTCGTTAAGAGAGCCTGCTTCTCACAGAATGTTCTTGTAAGTTTACAGATTGCTGTCAGTTTCGTTCATTGCAGCCCAGGTACAGCAAACAAGTACACAGTGACCCAGAAATGACCTCTTGTTTACAGCTCTGTAGAAGGTGTAAAAACTGGATCTCAGGTTAACCCCTTGAGTTCCAAATAGCTTTTTGCAATCATTTCAATTGTGTAACTATATACAGTTTTAAACAAAGGGATCCCAGCATCAGTAACACTTCCACATAGAGATTCACATATATTTTTATATCCGCAGCTATGCAAGGGGGAAGAAAGACAGAACTAGCAAGGGAAGGTAGAGAGATAGTGAGATGTGGAGAACTATGAAACCGTCAGAGTGACCAGTTCCTAGGTCTCACAAGAAAATCTGGCTGCGCAATCAGACAGACAAGAGAAAAAAAAAGAGAGGATTGAACAGACCCTTGCCCTTAAACTCTTTCTGCATAACAGCTGGGACAGTGCCTTATTCAACCCTGTCACAAGCCCCCAATAACTCAGTGAGCTTACTGACTTCCCATGAGCCATCTAGGGATTTGAAGTCCAGAGGGCAGGGTTTGCAGAGTGAGCCACCATCCCATTTGAAGTCCACTGGTGATTCGATTTTTTCAGGGGCAGCCCCTACCCTTTGTAATTTGTTATGAGAAGGGTGTCACAACCCCACTCAGCAGGTCAGCCCTTTACTGCCAAAGTGCCAACCTCTGAGTGTAGAATTGTGAACAGTTAACACAACAAGGCAATCCTCTTGTCTGTTTTGTGGGTTCGTGTCACCTTTGTCCCAAGTTCTGGAGGGATTCAAACTGATAACCTCTCGTTAGCATACCCAATTGTTAGGCTCAGATAATTCTGTCTTTGGGGGGCCAGATATCTTTGCCTATGGGCACCTAACCAGGTATTACAAAACAAACCTTAGAACTCTATGCAAGACCTAGAGAACTCTTATCTGTTTCCCCATTTGGTACCACAATAAGCTCATACACAGTGTCAACTATAACCATCTAAGCTTCACTTACAAAAAAAAACAAGTTTCAAGGCACACCAGGCAGTTTCTGTTTTTAAATTATATATCTTCACTTTAAAATAGTACAAAATAAGAAAACAGTAAATACAGAACAAGATATCCCAACACATACAGTCTTAAAAACAAAATAGGTTTAAAAGTGCAAATTCCTATAATCCATACACTCAGACTGGTCTTATCTAATGTATCCTTACTTTCTTAATCTTTCAGTGTTTTGATGTTCCTCTTTCTCTGTCAGAAAATGAATGTCAAGTATAAGGTCTGCTCAGTATACATAAAAGCAGTCTTGAGCCGGCCTTCTCTCTGAGGTTACCTAACTCCGCCTTGGTGTATTAAAATTTATATTTTATAACACAGGATGTCCTAATAAGATATTTTAAAAAAACAGGTGACATCAATGAATCTATTCTCTTCATGTGACTTCCTCCAAACTTTTTTGTGATCTGCTTCACACAGACATCAAAGTCTCTCTGATGTAATTCACTGGATGCCCCAAGCAAATGCATACTGGACTTCCCAATTTAGTCTGGGACCTGCTTCACACAGACATCAAAGTCTCTTTGATGTAATTAGCTGGCTTCCTTGGAAGACACCCCAACACATGCATATGCCCCTTTCCTCATGACACCTAGTGCAAATCAAAGGATTTCCCTGAGGGCATTATAAAATGGATATATTGGTTCCTGGCTTTTAAGCAAATTGACAAGGTAATTACATCTCGGATATCTACAGTTTAACCTACGTCCTGTCCTTTGAACTTATACCTGAGGGGTTTTCATGTGTTAGTTTCAGCAAGACAGTAGTTTCTCCGGACAGACACTCCACTACATATTTTATATTACAGAAAAAATATCATATTGTAATCAGAACCAGCTGTCCACGTGCCACAATCCTCCCCACCCAGACTGAATTTGGGGGCTCTATCCCCTGCATTGGATGAGCTTCCCAAATCAGTTCACTCCTCGTAGACACGAGACAGCCCATCTGAGTTCTGATTGGTCGCTTCAGCCTTATGTAGAATGGTCATGTCATATCATTGCAAAGCAAGACTCCATCTTAGCAATCTACCATTGCTCTCCCCCCATCTGCATCAGCCAAACCAGGGGTTGTGGTCAATCTGCACCACAATATGCTGCCCATACAAATATGGCTCCAATTTCTTTAGGGCCCACGCTATGGCAAGACACCCCTTTTCCACCGTGGAGTATGCCTGCTCCCTTGGAAGTAACCTTTTACTCAGGTAGGCTATTGGGTGATCCCTCCCTTGGCTGGATGTCAGACTCAGTACTGCCCCAATACCCATGTCTGAGGTGTCAATCTGAACTGCACAGTGCCTCCTTTAGTTTGAAAAAAGGCTTCCTCATAGGCTGGGCCCCAGGTAATTTTCTTGGGCATCCTTTTCTTTGTCAGGTCAGATAGGGGAGCAGCTGGGGCACTGTAACTGGGTACACATTTTCTATAGTACCCTGCTGTCCCGAGAAAACTCCTGACCTGCTTCTGAGTTTCTGGTCTGGGCCATGCCTGGATTACCTCTATTTTTATTTGGTTAGGACGGAGCTGTCCCCGGCCTATAACATGCCTGAGGTATGCCACCTCTCCCGTGGCCACCTGGCACTTCTCGGCTTTGACAGTGAGCCCGGCCCTCTGTATTTTGCCCAGCACTTCCCTAAGGTGGGACAGGTGTTCCTCCCAGCTGGTACTAAAGATGGCAATGTCATCCAGGTACGCCACAGCGTACTCCTCAGCACCATTTAACACCTGGTTCACTAACCTTTGGAAAGTGTCCAGGGCGTTCTTCATTCCGAAAGGCATTACTTAAAACTCAAATAAGCCTATCGGAGTGATGAAGACTGACCTCTCCCTAGCTCTGTCCGTCAACTCCACCTGCCAATACCCTTTTGTCAGGTCAATGGTTGTAAGATAGGTCGCCCCTCTCAACCTGTCCAGGAGTTTGTCTGTCCAGAGCATCGGGTGGGCGTCTGACTTCGTGACTGCATTCAGTCCACACAGAAATGAGCTGAGCCATCTGGCTTGGGTACAAGGACTATGGGTGAGACCCAGGGACTGTGGGATCTCTGGATTACCCCTAAATCCAGCATCTACACCACTTCCCTCCTCATGTCCTTTTGGACAGCCTCTGACACCCGATATGCTGTCTGCCATATGGGCATCTGTGTCCCTATCTCCACACCGTGTGTGGCTAAGGGGGTTAGTCCAGGCTTGATGCTAAACAAGGGGGCAAAGTCTGCTAAAACCTCCCTTATTTCCTGGATCTGGCCTGAGGCCAGCTGGGGAGACAATTTTACTGCCTCCACAGAGGACTTCCGTTTACTCTATTCCAGCAGGTCCAGAAGGGGGTCTCCTTCGTCCGTCCCCTCCCCATGACTACACACTGCAAACACCACGTCAGCCCTATTTGCATATGGCTTCATCATGTTGACATGGTACATCCTTTCTGTCTGTCTTCGGTCAGGTAACTCCATAATGTAGCTCATGTCATTTACCTTCCCTAACCACTTTATGCGGTCCTGCCCTCAGCCTGCAGCTTGTCTTTCAGACCAGAATAAGGACCATGACTTCCTGACTCACCATGTCACGAGCGAGCTCTGGCTCTGCAGTCGTACCACACTTTTTGTTTCTGTTGGGCAGCTGCCAGGTTGCTCTGGGCTGTCCCCATAAGTTCCTTCAGCCTCTCCCTAAACCTAAGGACATAATCCATAATGGGAGTTCCCTGGGTGGCGTACTTGCCTTCCCAGTCCTCCTGGATCAAGTCTAGGGGCCCACGTACCTGGCATCCAAATAACAGTTCGAAGGGGGAAAATCCTGTCGACTCTTGGGGCACCTCCCTCTATACAAACAACAGGTGGGGAAGGTATTTCTCTCAGTCCCTCCCATGCTGTTCAGCAAACGCCTGGTGCATTGACTTTAGGGTACCACTGAATCGTTCCACAAGTCCATTGGCTTGTGGGTGATACGGTGTCATGCATCTCTGCACCACCCCACACTTCTCCCATAAACATTTCATCAGGTCCGACATTAAGGAACCCCCTCAATTGGTGATTACCTCCTGCGGAAACCCAACACAGGTGAAAATCCCAAGTAAGGCATCTGACACTTTGTCTGTCCTCAGAGAGGATAGGGCGACTGCCTCTGGGCATCGGGTGGCACAATCCACCACAGTCAGGATGAATCTCTTCCCTGAGGAGCTGGGGATATTTAAAGGCCCCACAATATCCATTCCCACCCGCTGGAATGGCTCCTCCACTATGGGCAATGGAATCAGGGCAGCTTGGGTTTTCTTGCCCGCCTTCCCTATTTCTTGGCACCAGTGACAAGACCTGCAACACTCCTTCACCTGCTGGGTGAAGTTAGGCCAGTAGAAATTCTGGGCCAACCGCTGCATTGTGCGCCTGATTCCCAGATGATCAGACAAGAGAATATCATGTGCAGTCTTGAGCAACTGCTCACGATACCCCTGGGGAATGACAAGCTGCCTGCCTAGCTTCCCTCCCTCCCTCTGTCTGTACTGCCTGAGTATACATAAGTCCATTTTCCCAATAAACCTTATGTCTGCCATCACCTCCCTGTGTGCCATCCGAGTCTGCCCAAGCCCTCAGCTTCTCTAAACTAGGGTCACTTCTCTGAGTAGCTGCGAACCCCTCACACGTTCCCAAGGCATGGGACAGGTCCTCTTCAGTCGCTAAACTAGGGTCCCTAGCAATAGCATCAAGGCACTCAGGATCACTGTCAATCCCAACCCTCTGACAAGTGGTCACCCATCCCTCTTCAGAGTAACCTTCTGTAGCTGTGTGGTTCCTTGCTACTAGGGAAATTTCTACCCCCTTTTTATCAGTCTCCCCATTTGGAGACACAGGCTGGGGGACCAGCCTCTCGGTGGCTTCCACAATGGCTTCTGTGGGGTTCAGGGAACTACAATCTTCGCTTGCTGCTTGGCTATGGGTAACTGCATATACCATCCCCTGCTGGAGACTGTTACCCAGGATCACATCCACTGCTATAGTTTTGGCTACAGCCACCTGTTGCACAGTTCCCTCTGTTTTACCCCAGTCTAAAAGAACACTAGTGAGGGGTAATATTTTCTCCCCACCCGCAAAGTCCTGTACAGTGATGTATTTATTGGGTATAAGCTGATCAGGCTGTACCAAATCCTCTTTCACCAATGTCAGGGATGCCCCTGTGTCCCTTAACCCCTGTGTCTGTACATCATTCACCATGACTGGGTGCATGTATTCCCTCATGTTCACTGGCATACTTCCAGGGACACACAAACAACCCACTTCTTTCCTAGTACCATTCTGTGTATTATTGCTGGCCTTTCTGGGACACTGTCTGGCAATATGCCCAGTTTCTTTACATAACCAACATTCACGTCTTCTCTCAGAGAAATCTTTTCTCTGAAACCTGGGGCTAACTGGTTTCAGTGGAGGCAGTGAGGGTTTTAGCTGCCCTGAAGGCACGCTTTTCCCTTTCTGCGCTGCCACGTCCGCCCCATTCGCTCTCAGAGCAGGTCTGCTCTTGAAATAGCGGTTCGAGAGTTCATCAGCCTCTTGCACTGTTTTGGCATCCCGGTCCTCTAGCCAGGTTTTTAGTTTGGCTGGGCATGCCCAATAAAACTGTTCTAATAAAATCACATTTTTAATTTTATCAGCACAGTTTGCCTCAATTCCTTCCCACCAACGTTTTAAAAACTGACGTCGTTTTGTGGCTAGCTCTTCGTAGGTCATATCAGGGCTTCTCCTGAGCTTACGGAATTTAGCTCTGTATGATTCAGCAGTTAAAACTTTTTTAACAGTGCAGCTCTTAGCTTGCAGTAATCATTGCTGTCCTCATTGTCCATTTGACCCAATGCATCCTGAGCTTTCCCGGTAAGTAGCGGGGATAGCTGGAAGCTCCAGGACTGTAGGAATTTTAGCCTGAATACAAACTTTTTCAAAAGAATTTAAAAAGGCATTCATGTCCTCCCCCTCTTTAAATTCGGCTATTAATTTGAAATTCAATTTGTAACCCAGTCCTGTAGTCCCAGTTAAACCCAAGCCACTTACCTGCTCTGGTGCCGTTGGTTGGAGTTGTATCTTCTCCAGTATGTGTTGCCTCAGGCACTCCTCTCTCTTCTCCTCTGCAGCTCGCTGGCACTCACGCTCCACACGGTCTGCCTCATGGTGTTCTCAATCTGTATCATGGTGTTCTCGATCCCTCGTCTCCTGGAACTCCAGCTCCATCCTGTGCAACTCAATTTGCAGACTGAGTACCTCTGGATTCAGGATACTGGTGACCTTCCCCTGCTGCTGTGGCCCTTTACTGACAGTGGCCCTGTTGTCCTCCTCACCGGACCTGGACACAGCACTGGCCGCTAGCCCTGCCACACTCAAGGTTTGGTCCTTTTCAGTCACGGTCAGTGACTCGCTGCTCTGGGTATCTGCTACCATCAGGGCATCTATGAGGTTCTGCTTTTTGGCTGTCACCTCAAACTGGACTTCTCTGTCCCTGCACAACTGCTTTAAGTATTCTACAATGTGCCTGCTGCAGTTGGAAGCCATTTTCTTCCCTGACTACTGCTACTCTGACTGGCACTTTACGAAAAAATAAAACGGATAGGAACTTGACTATTCATTCTGAAATAAAACACTGCCTTTATTTTTTCCAAGTGAGCTGAACAGTCTCAAGCTGACACACTGAACAACAAAGCTTATACCATCAAACTTTTTCGCACTGCTGCCAACCAATCTATCACAACCCCACTCAGCAGATCAGGCCTCTACTCCCAAAGTGCCAACCTCTGAGCACAGAACAGTTAACAGAACAAGGTAACCTTCTTGTCTGTTTTGTGGGTTTGAGTCACCTTTGTCCCAAGTTCTGGAGGTATTCAAACTGATAACCTCTTGTTAGCGTACCCAATTGTCAGGCTCAGATAATGCTGTCTTTGAGGGGCCAGATATCTTTGTCTACGGGCACCTAACCAGGTATTACAAAATGAATCCTTAGAACTCTATGCAAGACCTAGAGAACTCTTATTTGTTTCTCAGTTTGGTAACACAGTGTCAACTATAACCATCTAAGCTTCACTGATAAAAAAAAAGAAGTTTCAAGGCACACCAGGCAGCTTCTGTTTTTAAAATATATATATATCTTTACTTTAAAATAGGTACAAAATAGGAAAAAGTAAATACAGAACAAGATATCCCTACACATACAGTCCTAAAACAAAATAGGTTTAAAAGTGCAAAGTCCTACAACCCATACACTCAAACTGGTCTTATCTAATGTATCCTTACTTTCTTAATCTTTCAGTGTTTTGATGTTCCTCTTTGTTAGTCAGAAAACGAATGTCAAGTGTAAGGTCTGCTCAGTATACTAAAAGTAGTCTTGAGCCGGCCTTCTCTCTGAGGTCACCTAACTCCACCCTGGTGTATTAAAATTTATATTTTATAACACAGGATGTCCTAATAAGAAATTAAAAAAAATAGGTGACATCAATGAATCTCCTCTCTTCATATGACTTCCCCCAAACTAGTCTGTGATCTGCTTCACACAGGCATCAACATCTCTCTGATGTAATTCACTGGATACCCCAAGCAAATGCATACTGGACTTCCCAATTTAGTCTGGGACCTGCTTCACACAGACATCAAAGTCTCTTTGATGTAATTAGCTGGCTTCCTTGGAGGACACCCCAACACATGCATATGCCCCTTTCCTCATGACACCTAGTGCAAATCAAAGGATTTCCCTGAGGGCATTATAAAATGGATATATTGGCTCCTTGCTTCAAAGCAAATTGACAAGGTAATTGCATCTCAGATATCAGTAGTTTAAACCTAAGTCCTGTCCTTTGAACTTATACTTGGGGGGTTTTCATGTCTCAGTTTCAGCAAGACAATAGTTTCTCTGGACAGACACTCCCCTACATATTTTATACTGCAGAAAAAATATCATATTGTAATCAGAACAGCTGCCCATGTGCCACAAAGGAATCCACACCACTAGGACTGACGTCTTTTAAAAATAATCTGAAATGCTTCCTACTCCAACTGGCTTTTGAATAATTCAGCCTGAGTTACTCTGCTTGACTTCTGTTGTGTATGTTAGTCGAGAAATAGTCGAGTGAGACAGAATGATTGTATTTATGTATGTCTTGTTTTTATTTATGACTAGTCTATTTATATGCTTTATTGTAGAGACGCTGAGCCCTGTAAAGGTGTTTCTATTAAGTATAATAAACTAGCCTAAAAACATATTTTTTTGTTTTTGTAATTGTTTTCTTTACTGTCTTCTTCAATGCCCAAGTCTAAATAGGGAAGTCAACAAGAAAGAATGGTTAAGATGGGGATTGGGACTTTGAAAACAGAGGAATGGGAGAGGAACCTGTAAGAAAGTCAGCAGACATGAGTAAGATACTAAATAAATACTTTGCTTCAGTGTTCACCACGGTGCCCCTGGGGAGGACTCATGGCATCAGGGATAGCCACAGTACAGCTCGGGAAAATCACTCCCACCCTCGTAGTTGACTGCAGTAGAATTAACATTAAACTGATAAGCTACTGAGTTGTTTTTGCAAAGTTCATTAAAACTGGAAATGCACTGGCAACTCAGATTGTGTTTTTCTAACCCTTATTCAGCTCAAGAGCAATGTTTATAAAATATTTTTGCAGCTCAACCGGAATGTATCTGCGGTTCTGTCGCAAATTGCAGAACTAAGCTGCAACTCTTATGCAACAGTTTTTACAAGGCTTTGTACTGGATCTAGCAATACTTCTGCAACTCACTGAGAAATACTAAAACAACAAGATGGTGAGACATTTTAATGTGAACTGGACTGCACCTGCAAAAGATCAAGCCAAGTAGTTCCTGGGGGAGGGGGTGGCTGGGATACACACCAGGATGATAGTGGAGCTAATAAAATAATGGCAGGGCCTCTTGCAGTAATCTTTTTTTTAGTCGGTCCAGACAAGTATGGTGCCAGCAGACTGGAAAGAGCATACCTTTCAACCTCCTGCTTCATAAATCAAGGACAAGGCTTAAAAAAAATCAGGGATAAAAAAGAGGCAAATGTCCACGATCTTCAAAATGGGGAAGGTCTGACCCCACAACTACAGGCCAGTCAGCCTGACTGCAGTGCTGGGCAAGATCCTGGAAGCCATTGTCAAGGCCAGACTAATGAAACACTTGGCTAAGCCCAACATTCTTACCCTCTTTCAGCATGGCTTTATAAGGAACAGACTGTACCGAATCAACTTCATCACCTTCTTTGCAGTGATTGCCAGCATTGAATGTTTCCTAACATTTTCATTAGGTGTGTACAGTATGTTTTCATTCTTGTGTTTGTTTCAATGAGTAACATATCTCAAGCATTTAATGTCTGATTTTTTTTTTTTTTTTAAGTTTTTTTCACTTTTGTTGGATGGAATCCATGTTACTTTAGACTGACGTGTATTTTTTTTTTTTTAGCGGAATAACTTGATGTTTTAAGTTTGTAGTCTATGACTGCTGAAGCAATGTTGTCGGTTGGAAGGTAAGGTTTGCCAAGTGTTTTTTTTTATTTGCATAATGTCTTTGCTGGGATGTGTGAAATGCATATTACCCCTTTAACCTGAAGGTTGAAGTCTTAATTAATACCCTCCTTTGATGTCATTTGAGCTTGGGTATGTGCTGGAATAATGTCTCGCCTCTGGTGCATGTGCAGCCAAGTGCCGTTAACCAAAAGAACACAACCTGAAGTGTCTTATTGTGATTCTGAAATGGATCCCGAAGAATTTAAAAAGGCTTTTTATGTAGGTTTTTCTTTAGATTAGTTTCAGAGAGTCGTGTTATGCACTGAGATAACATCACAGCTGGAGCTGCTTCGAGACACAAAAACATAGAAGTTGTCAGCAGATGGGGACCTTGTGATCCATCAAGTCTGCCCTTGTTTTCCTACCTTCCCTACTTAGCTGCCTGCTTGAGCATCCCACAATGCCTGTCCCATGCCAGCTTAAATTCTCCCACTGTCTTCGAACCCACTCCCCCCAGCAGGCTACTCCACGGTTCAACAACGTGCTCTGTGAAGAATTTCCTCATATTGCTCCTGAACCTATCTCTCTTGAGGCGAAGGTCATGCCCTCTTGCCCTGCTATAGTCTTTTACCTGAAAGAGGTTCTGCCCTTGTTCCTTGTTGTTGCCTTTAAGGTATTTAAATGTCTCTATTGTGTCCCCCCCCCCCCAATCCCTGTGCTGCTCTACAGAGTATAGATTGAGTTCACCGAGCTTCGTACGGTTTCTGGTGCATGCCCTGCACCATCTTTGTTGCTCTTCTCTGCACCGTCTCCAACCTATCTATGTCCCGCCTTCCTGATTTTTTCTGTTCATTTTATAATTTTCAGCACAGCATGCAGTCTGAATTTGATCACATGATTTGCAGTTCTTGTGAGGGAAACATAATGACTTCATTGAGGAGAAGATTCAGTATATTGTGGCCCTGCTTATTTTAGTAAGCAGCTTTAGCTTGCAGTTTATAACAATGTTTTCATCTACTTGTGAAAAGATGAACTCATTGCTCATTTGTCTGTATTTATGTCACTACTAAAATAAGTACATATTTGCACATCATACTTTTTAATTCTGTACCTGCTTATTAAGCGTGGACATGATGGCACTGAGTCCCCCAAACCTTAAATTACTATGAAATCGTGTTTTAAAAGCTGACTCCTTTTTCATGTGACTGCTTGGTTTTACACTGTGCTTCAGTGGGGGAATCTAAATAAACACATTGTAAATGTCTTTTAAGTCTGGCTTTGGGATTCAGACAACATTTCTGAAAACTATATGTTGATGATGTCATAATTATTGGTTTGGTACATCGATGAAGCTATTTTGGTATATGGGCTGGTACATCTGCACGTTTCCTATGGAGAAAAAGGCCTGGCAATGTATTATATGAAAATTAAATAAGCATTTTAAAAAGTAATAAATACTGAAAATATACTGTTAATTAATAAGAGAAATGGAGCATGGCAACATAAATATATGTTTTATAAGCAATAAAATGCAAAACACAGATAATGCGTCGGTATCAAGCAGCTAATGTCAGGCTCTCAGAGAAGAGAACATGATGTCACTTTCTGAAGCTATCACTACCTAAAATTGCATAAACAAAGCAGTTACTCAAGTGTATGAAGGTGCTCTGCTTGCCAGGGATTCAATAACAAAAGGTAGGTCATAACGGAGCTGGGTAGTGGCACTCCTAACATACACACAAACTGTCAGTCAAAAAAAACACACACACACACACACACCAGGGTTCTTACCCTTAGTGGTTAGGGCAGTGTCGTATTTTAATCTATTCCTCTTTGAGCAGTGTTCAGCAATTAATTCATACCAGTGCAGCAACACTTCAATTCCAAAGTAAACAGAAGCAACATAACAGTTCATTTTCAGTTTTGAAGCCCCATCACAGTAGGTGGTTCTCAGGAATGTGTATCATGATCCATCAGCTGACAATTGTAATCCTATTTTCCCAAAGCCTCTTATTGGGGGGTAAATTAAAGTGCCTGGATAAAAATCCAGGTGTATTTATTAACTGACATTTTGTATGTCCAGTATATTAGAAAATGCCACAGTACAGTTCCATAAGGAGCTACCTTTTAAAAAATAAAACAATATTTGATTTGTGCACATTAAAATAACATTTCATAGAACTTTAAAAAATACATATTTTTCTTTTATAGTGCACAGCTAAGTGCTCTCTTAAAATACCTCTGATCATTCTCTGCATCAAAAGACAAAAAGTGGGAAGAATAAGAGATCACTGGACTGAAGAGCATTCACTCTCTGACCAACTGCTATGGGAAAGCAGCATTAGCCTACTTTTGTTTATAAACATTCCACTGACATTCTACAATTATAATTTTTAGATGACTCACCTTTGTCTCCTTTGACGATACAGATACACCAACCACTGGACAACAAAGGGCCAAACAACAGCAAATGCTAACGTACCAGGTGAAATCTCAAAGGGCCACCATGACCGTCTCTAACAAAAATAAAAATATCAAAATTCATTATTTTCAATAGTTAGTGATAAAACAGCATGCACAGTGCATAGTACCATATATATATATATATATATATATATATATAACACACATGAGTTCTATACAGGTGTTATGAAAATCAGGCTGTCACCGTTATGGGGAAGTAGTGCACTGGGCATCAGTGGAATTAAAGCAACTTGATGGGATGATAAAGTTACGTGGGGGTTCAAGAAGGAGGGAAAAACACTATACAGAAGGGACAGAAAAGAAAAAAAGACGGGAGTGGCAATATGGATCTGGGGGAAAAATTTCAAGTGGCTGAATTACAGGATCTGAGTTTAAGAGAAACATAATTCTTCTAACTCTAAGAAGCAAATAATACCAGAAATCAGTGGTGGTTAGTATACTTCATATTAGGATCTAAGTAAGCATTAAGCCACAACGAAGGAGGCTTCTTCTGGGGAATTAATGCCTGGTTTTTTTGGGGGGGGGGGTTGTGGCACAAGGTCAAAGACAGAGTGCCTATAACCACCTAATAATACATTAATTCCCCAGTAGAAGCCTCCATCAGAGCGGCTTAGTGCGCTGAGTCATCCAAGGAATCCTGTGTCTGCTTCCCTTAACAACCAGAACTGCGGCCACTTAGTCAACCCCGCTCCCGCACTGTCCTCATAGGGCCAACTCCCTGTCCAAGCCCTGGCCCCACTACTGCCCATCCAGTCACCCCCCCAAAAAAAACACAATTAACATTGCTTCTGTGAAGTTTGTAACCTGTATATATGTCTTACTGTATTACTTAGCTCTGCTGCGTTTGTAACCTGTATATATCTGTTGTTGCATTACTATATTTGTATTTTTTTGCCTGTATAACTTTTGTCTTCGTGTTAGCTGGTATATATCTGTTTCCAAGTGCTTTGCCCTGCCCTTTGTGCCAATACTTTATATACTGATTCTTACTGTACACCTGTGTTGCCTACCCCAGGTCCACCTTGAAAATGAGCTTGCTCAATGGTGCCCGCCTGGTTAAATAAAAATTTTCATTGATTGATTACAAATAAGATTGATTAATAAAAGATACACACAAAAATGGTTTAGGGAGTTCACTGTTTTTACTATAATACAGCATGGGACAGCATAAGCATTATAACATTTATATTGTGATGGTGCAAAACAAAAGCACGACTATATAACAGTTTCTCAACATTATAACACATTCTACTACTTTTTATTTAATTTTGAGGCAGTAAATATTTTTTTTAAACCTTTTGGAATTATACATTAATACATTTCAACACGCTAATCATTAATGCCACCTTGAATGCTGGGATTGATCTGTATAGATTCCTGCATACTCATTAGTACTTGGCTACTAAGTAGCCTTTACTTCTCAGCAATTTTAACTACAAAGTAATGTTATTTTTACAAGAAACAATGCAGCTTTTATTTTATATTTAAACACAGCTGCTGCAACATCATTAACAATGTGAACAACCGCTGGAAACCACAACATTGGTTGCCACAGAAGGTATTTCAATTTTTTTTTCTATGCATTCACGATGCTACGAATTCAGCAGCTTGGTGTGATATCAGCGGTCCACTGGGTGGGTGGGTGGGAAAATCCAGGACTATGTATGAAAAATGTGCTGCTACAGATGTTTTAGTGGTTTGCTACAATACTACAAGTTGGAGCGGGCATTACTTGGGAATTAATGTCATCTCTAACTTGTGTCATGTGTCAAGTTTTACCCAATCACGCTGGGTCAGCCGTTGAGTGCAGCAGCACAGAGTTTTGTTTATATTATTTTATTGTATTACTACATTTATTTATTCATCATTTATTTTAATTTTAATGTTATTTTATTGTTACTTGAGTTTATTACGCGGTTTTCATGTTTCCGTGCCCGCTGTGGCCCAATTAATAAAGTACTGCTAGTACGCCCGTCTGGCTAGTTGCGGAGTTTCTCCGCTTGTTTTATTGTTTATCGAGTACTGGATGTTACATTTTTCTCTGGGGTGTTTAGTTGCTCTATACTGGCTTTTGGAGGAACCTTGGAGGAGTCATAACTTATCAAATGAAGATCACCTGGACTATTCAGTGGATAGAACAGAGGAGGGACATGGAATCTATATACTGCAAGTACTTTTTAAATCTTATGATTATTTAGGAGGCAGTAAGAGGTCCTCAACTGGTTGTCATTTTGCATGTTAAATCACGAAGACATAGCAGTGAGAGTGCTGCGCTATATGGGCAACTGTTTTTGAGGAAGGGGGTGGTGAGAGCTCCCTCTTTCATTGCAAATCCTTAGGAAGCTGTGGCAAGCTTCTGTTGGAAAACTGGAAACATTGAACATTTAGTACTATGAAGAATTTCCATATAGGACAAAACTGACTGAAAATACTGGGCATACTGCACTAGTTTTGGTGAACTACTACTGTTGTCTGATATTGGGCTACACCGGAGGTAGACTGTAGTTTGTATTTACAAGTATTAGTGGGTTAAGTTGTATTTGGGTTTTTAAGTTTTATGAGAGTGGAGTATATGGGTTGGTGAGTGTGTGTGGGATAGGTGAAAGTGATAGCATACTGGAGGTTAAATGCAGTTTTAAGAAAGAGTGGATGAGTGATAGTGGGTGTAGTTGACTGACTGAGACAGAGTGTGATTTTTGTGATTTATAACTGCTGATTAGTAATAGTGACAGGATGTGCTGGCAGAGGGCCTCTATGGGTGGGTACTACTCTTCTGCAGAGCTTCTGGCCCTTCGATTGCCCCCCCTCTATCTGTAAAGGTTTATAGGTGTTGCCGCGCCTTGGGTATAGCAAGGGGGCACTGGAGGGGTGGGGGAGGGACACATTGGAGTTGTGGGGTCTAGGAGAAGCCCTGGGGTGAAATGAGCTCAAGAAAGGGGTCCTCCCTGCTTGCTGCCCATACCCATGGGCTGCACTTTGTGTGGGCAGTTAGCGCGGTCATCCTCAACTGCTCATCCAGCCCAGGTGGTGTGGTGCAATGCCAGGTCATTTAGGAACAAGACAGCAGTAGTTGCTGATCTTGTTGGGTCATCTGACCTGACATGCATCACTGAGACCTGGCTGGACGAAAATGCTGGTCCCATTCTGGAGTCAGCGGTTCCAGCCGGGTACTCGGTGATACACCACCCAAGCTTGGATCGTAAGGGTGGGGGAGTAACCATCCGTTTTAAGACAGAACTGGGCCTTGTAGATGTGCCAGTTGGGGTCACCAGATCCTTCGACTGTATCGTGGGCACAGGTGTGGGATGCAGGATACTTCTCAATCAACTGTCCACCTGAGGGCGAGAGGGGTTTCCTGCAGGAAGTCGTGGACTTCATTATCGAGATGGTGTTGGAGTCCCTCAGGTGGCTGGTGCTGGGGGACTTCAATGCCTGGGTCGACAATGAACTCTCGCATTTTGGTCAGGACTTCCTCCAACTGATGATCTCATTGGGCTTTACACAGGTGATTACCTCTGTGACCCACATACAAGGTCATTAGTTGGACCTGATGTTCCTTCTGGGGATGGAGATGTCCGATTTGGTGGTGGGACCCATCGGGTGGTCCAATCATCACACTATAGGGTTCAGTTTCGTGGCCGGCCCCAAACAGACCTGCCCCTGCGGAGATGGTCCGGTACCACCCTTTGCGGGGTGTGACCCCTGGTCTTATGGCGGGTCTGGATCTATCAGGGAGTTTGAGTGTTAGCATGGATCCAGAGGGTCTTCTACCAACCTAAAACAAGGTGGTGCGAGCTGCTCTGGATTGCACAGCTCCTGGCCGGGTTCATCCCCTCACCCCTCGCCCTCGGTCCCTGTGGTCTGATGGGACCTTGAGGGAGCTGAGGAGAGTGGGAAGATGGCGGGAGCATCACTGGTGGAAATCAGGCCTGAGTGATGACAAATTTAGACTGATGTCCCATTATAGGGAATATCAATTCACAGCCTCCTGTAAGAAGGCAGAGTTCCTGTCCAGAAAGATTGTAGCTGCGCAAACTCAACCAGCTTAGCTCTTCTGGACTGTGGAAAGGCTGTGCAATACAGCCTGTCTCTAGAAATGGAGAGCTTTTTCATAGAAAAAGTGTGAGGAGTTCACTTGATTTTTCGTGGATAAGGAGGCCATCATTAGGTCGGAGATCTGCACAGCTCACTTAATGGGCAGAGTGGAGATCGGTGCGAGACTGCAAGCACCTGGTTTGTCTGGTCAGACTTTGGCCAGCTGGCGACTGAGGATGTTATGCAGATAATCCAGGGTTTGCAGCTGATTTGCTGTAGTTTGGACCCTTGCCCAACACGCCTCCTGGTGGGGTGTGTGAGGTAGTCGGACTGGTCCTTGCTGAGATAGGCAGGTGTTCATTAGAGACAGGGTGTTTCGCACACCCGAAAAGAAGTGGTTCACCCTTCTGAAAAAAAAACATCTCTAGACCCGGACTGTCTCGCAAACTACAGGCCGGGTCTCTAACCTGCCCTTTGTGGATAAGGTTATTGAGAAGGCAGTTGCGCTGCAGCTTGAGTAGCATCTGACCACCCACAATATCTACGATCCTCTCCAGTCCGGTTTCAGGAAGAGGCATTGTACCAAGTCTGCGCTGGTTCGAGTACTTAATGATCTCCTGACAGCTAGAGATCGGAGGAGACGTTCCATCTTGGTCCTCTTGGATCTCTCAGCAGTGTTTGTCACTGTAGACCGTGGGGTGTTGCTGGAGCATCTGCGGCTACTCTGTGATCTGTCTGGTGTAGTCCTCAGATGGTTCCAGTCTTTCCTCACAGGCAGGACGCAGAGAGTGGAATCAGGGGTATTTACCTCGACCCCCCCCCTCCACCATGTGGGGTGCCGCAGGGCTCTGTGCTGTCCGCATGTTGTTCGTGGTGTATATGCTGCCATTGGGAGACATTATTAGGTGTTATGGGTTGAGTTTTCACTGCTACACAGATAATACTCAATTGTACATGTCCTTCGTGCCCGAACAAACTGACATAGTTTTGGTCTTTAACAACTGCCTCTCCGAGATTCAGGACTGGATGAGTGCCAACTGGCTTAAGCTGAATTTGGAGAAGACTGAGGTGTTGGTGGTGGACCCAGGTCGTCGGGTAGAGAGGTTATCAGCTGGACAGCCGTCTGGGCTTTGGCTGGGAGGCAACCAGCTAGTGACCTCTGACCAGGTGTGGAATCTGGGTGTTATGCTTGATAGCAAGCTGACGCTTAAGTTTCAGGTGTCGGCCGTTGTCAAGACCTCATTTTACCATGTGAAAAATACTGCCCAGATAAAACACCTGGTCCCACCTGATGATCCTCTGACACTAGTCCATGCGTTTGTGACCTTGCACCTTGATTATTGCAATGCCCTACACCTAGAGCTGCCAGGGGTGGACCTTCACCGCCTACAGCTGGTGAAGAATGCGACTGCCAGGTTGTAGACAGGCTTATCGAGATCTAGCCATGTCACGCCTGTGCTCCGCGATCTACACTGGCTTCCAGTGTGGCGGAGGATCACCTTCAAGGTCGGATTACTGACCTATAAGACCCTACACGGACAGGGTCCACACTACCTTCAAGATCTCCTGCACCCCTACTGCCCCCTTCGTCCTCTCTGTTCCGCTGATGAGGGAATGCTGGAGATTCCCAGGGTCCGTTTGACAACTGTAGGAGCTAAATTCTTTGCTTCTGTAGCCCTGACCCTGTGGAATTCTCTACCATGTCGGGTCAGAGAGTGCCCATCCCTGGAGGTCTTTAAATTTGCATTAAAAACATACCTATTTGAGTCAGCGTTTCCTGATGCTTAATATATTTAATTATATGAAGTTTTGATATTTATAGCGCTGATGTTTTAGAACCGTGTTTTAATACGTTTTTATGAAATAGCTTTCTGGTGATTTTTATGTTTGATATAATGTACAATGCTATGATCTTTTGGAATAGCGTTTTAAAAATAAAGGATGATTGACTGAGGATGAATCATTAAGCTGCTGTACTGAAGTAGAAATATAGCCATGTTACAAACTTAACAAGTGCACTAGAAAATCAACTAAAAAGGAAATGTAGCATAGATGGGCAGTTTCAGTTCTGCAGGGACAAAGGTATGAGTAAATCAAGAAGCAGCACACAATTCACTGAATGTATTAATAATTATTTCTTAAATCAAAATGCTCAAAGGGTACTAGAACCAAAGCAAAAAAAAGTTTCTTACCTGTAACTACTAATCTTTCAGAGTACCTCCTCCATATAACCACACTCTAGTCCTAGTCCAGATGCACTAGGAGCCTGCAGGAACCAGAACATTTTGGGCTGACATGCTCCATGCACGCTAAAGGTATAAATAGCAGCATCAGTCTCAACCACCACTGTACCTTTTTTAACGATAAGTGAATGAAAAACTGCTGAGCAATAAACTACTTCAAATTTTAAATGCAAAAATTTAAAAAGATTAAAGGGGCACCGTTAACCCGGTTTGCATCATGTTATTTCTGGTTTGAAAACACACATTTTATGATTATATGCCTTCTCCAAAATTCACTGATGATGCTGGCCGTTTCACCTGCCTCCTTCCTTGGCAGGACTGTAATGCATGCTAATGGTGTAATTATACTCAACCTTGTTTTGTTTCAAACCCTTGATCTACTCTTAATCGCATACTTGCTGAATATTAGGAAGACTCCCAATAGTGAAGCCACTCATTATGCTTGTCTCCTTTCTCCCACTACATCATGAGTGGCTAGACTGTGCTAGGGGTGTTCCTAAGTCCAGGAAAGATTCAGTTGAAGCTGATCAAGGACCGGATGGCAGTCTGTTTTTCAATTTGAAAAAGAAAAAAAAAATAAATTACTAGCTACAACAAGCTCTACACAATATGACAAATCATAACCTGTGTTTTTTTTTAACTATAGACACTTTGAGGACTAAGGGACTTGACAGTATCCCTTTAAGCGTAACACAACCAAAGCAGAAGACAGCCTTAATTACCCCTATAAGGGCCTACACAACCTGTCCACTGTGATGAATTAAAATGAGACAGACAGATAATACACAAACACAGCAAATGCTCACGAGCATAGGAGATGGTGAGCGGGCGAGTGCGGTTCTGTGAAGGACATACTCTACAAGATCAAAAGTTACAACTTTCCTAGCTTCTGTGTGTCACTCTCTTCCATAGAATGCCATTTTTGGTTGAGAAGTCAGCAGTAAAAAATTCCCTAGATATAGGCAGCCAGTAAGACAGCTGGACTAAACACTGTTGTATCTCCATCCCAGAACCTGCATGTGATCTGAACTGAAATCCAAGAGGTGGTGAAGCCACTCTATGCTGCAGATCTGTAAACATCTGCAATTGGAGCTGCACTAGTGACATTAACGTTCTAACTGCTACTTGCAGGAAATGGACTTTTGGATACCTTCCTTTGAGTAATAATAATAAATGCAGATAACAATCCGGTTAGGCAAGCATCATTTGAAGGCAGCTCTCTGTGTGCCATTTCACCTTTTAAACATTGGTTGTTCAATATTATTTATTTGTTTGGGTTTTATTAGGTAAGTACACTAGAAAACGGAATGCTTAAATACAGGCATGACTCGGAAGGGTACAAAAAGACGGTATGTAACAAGTAGCGTACCACAAAAAGACACCATCCACCACTGATTAAGCTGTAAAAGCATTTAGTAAATAGTGCCAAGCAGGAACACCAACAATGCTCACAAAACGTCTTGACTGGTTTCGTGTGTGTGTGTGCTTTCTCAGTATGCCAGTTAACACCACAGCATATGTTTAAATACTCAGAACCTCAAATTGCAAGTGCAAAATTTAAAGTGATAGAAAATGTATAAACATTAATTGCAGGTTAAAAACAATGAAGCTCTCTAGCTGCAAAACAAAGTTAAAAATTCCTGGATGTAATACAGACTCACACAAATATTTTACTTATTTTTTCTGAAACACAAGGGTCCAGGAGTGAGCTATATAAAGTGCAGATATGAGTTCTATTACATGTAGCCGAAATCCATCATTTTGGTAAGCCACACAGACAAATTCGTATAGGAGAGCGGCACTCCATGCAACAATGGAAGGAAAAAGAAGCAGCATGATGATAATCAGATCCAAGCATTGCTATATCTGTGTCTCCTCCCATATTCTCATGTATGCAGATGACACAATCATCTACAAATCTGGTCCCCCCACGCCTGCAGTCGTATCCACACTCCAGTGTGATTTCCACAATGTACTACACTGGTTCCACCCTAACCAGCTCAAAGTAAACACCAAAGAAGACTGTGTCCATGACCTTTGGCACCAGCCAAAAGCTAGCAAGGTTGTCTCCTTCCCCGGGCTTCTCCACCCTTGGTGGTACCCAACTGGAGGTGGTCCACACTTACAAACACCTTGTCATGCAGCTTGATACTAACCTGGACTTCTCAGCCCACATCAATGCTGTACGCTCTAAGCTTGGCCTCAAATTAGGCATCCTTTACCAGAACAAGGACTGTCTCCCCACTGAAGTCCATAAGAACCTGCTTGTCAAAATGATCCTCCCTATTTTTGACTATGCAGATGTGGTTTACAGTGCAGCTCCTCCCCCCTTCACCCTCACCAGACTGGACATCCTCTGTAATGTCTTCTGTTGCTTTGCTTCAAACTCTCCTCCCCACAGCCATCACTGCTCCCCTTTATTCCTCTCTTTCCATTGCCTCCCTACCTTTGCGTTGCCTTGCCCACTGCTCAGCCTTCACTCGTAAATACTGGTTTGTCTCCCTCCCATCTTTTCTCCGCTCCCCCTCCACTCCCTCCTCTTACCCCTTTGCACCAGAGATTCCAACTACTTCTCTATCCCTCACCCCGGCTCTCGCGCTGGTCAGGCTGCTTTCTCTTACTGGCTCCTCTCCCTCTGGAACCGGCTTCCCCCTCTTCTTCACCAAGACCCATCTCTGCTATCGCTAAAGCGGCTGCTAAAGACCACCTCCCCTCCACCTGGTCCTATCACTCCCCCCCTCTAACCCTCCCTCTCCCTCCCTCCTCTGATCCCACGTCTTCCCTTCTCTGCTAACCCTTTGTACTTTGTAATCCTAGACACAAATAAATAAATACACCCTACCTCTCATATGTGCCTCACTTTCCCCACACCCTCTCTCTCATGAGTGAGGGCTCTCCTCATCCTAATTATATCTGCCCTGATCCCCCACTGCATACCTTTCTAAAATGTCACCTATGTGCAGTCTGTTTGCCATGCACCTCAATGTATTCCTGCCACTATTTTGTTAACCATTGTATTTTCACTTGCAGTGCTGATATTGCATTTCATTTGTCGTAACTGCCTGCTTGGATTTATTCCCTTTTTCCTTCCCTCGGGTCGCACCTAGAAACAAGCTTCAGCTCAGTGTGCCTTTTCTGGTCACCAAAATTTTAAATGTAGTAGTAGTAGTAAAATCTTTATTTTTATACAGGAAAGGTGTTTCAATCACATCATTAGGTCAGAGACTAATTTTCAAGATGGTCTTGTTTACTTTAAAATTATAACACTGTTACAGAATAAATTAAATTTTATACCACTAAGTTTCCACATTCATTCAGAGCAAAACATTTCCATTAGGGCTGTCAGAAAGTTAGTGTCCTTGGAGTAGTAGTCCTATTAATCATTACACATGCATTTCAAGTTTAATTCATGTTTAATAGAGCTCATAAAAACTTACATATTTTGAACCTTTTTAAGTCTTTTTTACTGGATCCCAGACTTGTTGAATTTTAGCAATAAAAGTCATGTTCCCAAACTTATTTTGTATTTTTGGTTGAATGTACAGTATTTATTGTTAGGGTCCCTTAAATTGTATTTATGTGTATTCTCAGATAATCTCAAGATTATCCATTAAGCATTTGGTTTTTTTTGAATTTAAGACCGTGTGTATCTGGTGCATTCATTTTAATTGTCTTTTGTGTGTTCCAATGAAAGCCAATGTAAGGAGGTCATCATATGACTGATGTGTACAGTAGTCACACTTTAGAACAAATCTTGCAAGACTATTATAAGTCACATTTAATTTTTGCAGGTTTGTTTTACAGGCCATGCCAGAAATGTGACTACTGTAGTCTATGCATGGCATAATCATCTGATTTACTATAGTAGGCCTCATTTTCTGACCTATACCATGACCCAATCTTCTGAAGGCCCCTAACTTTTTATTAGTTTTACTAATCAACTCATTTACGTGTTTATCACATTTTAAATTTTCACCTATCCAGATGCCCAGATATTTCTGTTTCTTGTCCTAGGGTTTCGTTTGTGATTGCTTTTATTTGAACCTTCTGGTAATTCTGTATATGTTTACTACTCTTTGGTGTAAAGGACATGTTTTTTGTTTTTTTACTGTTTAAAACTAATTTAGAATGTTGAAACCACTGCTTTAATTTTGTAAAATCTTCTTGTAAATGCTGTTCCATTTCCTGTATGGTGCTACCATTACTGTGTCATCTGCATGCATTCTGATTTTTGAATGTACTGCTGTACTGGCTACATAATTTATACACATAATAAATAATAAGGGCCCTAAAACTGAGTGCTGTGGGACTCCTCTCTGAACTTTTTCAGGCCTGGATTAGGAATTGCTCACCTAGACTTTTTGAGTCCTTGAACTTAAACAAGATTGAAACCAAGGTAAGGTTTCCTTGTCCATTCCCAGTTCTGCCATTATATGAATCTGTATGTTGTGGTCCACGGTGTCGAAGGCCTTGGAGAGGTCCATGAACACCACGCCCACCGGTCTGCCACCATTCATTTGAGCGGCAATGATGTCTACTAGGTCGGTGAGCGTGGTGTCCGTGGAGTGGCCCTTCCGAACACCTGACTGGCAGCAGGACAGCATGGAGCTATTCTCCAGGTATTCTCCCAGCTGTCGATGCACCAGTCTCTCCAATACCTTCGACACCATGGACAGCAACACAACTGGTCTGCAATTCGTAGATTCGGTCATAAGGCCTCCTTTATGAATGGGAATTATTTTTGAGCTTTTCCATAATGTGGAATTTTTTTTCAGTCAGACTCCAGCTAAATAATTTAGTTAACACTGGAGCTATTATATCTGCTGAGTCACGCAGGAATCTGTTCTCTGTTTGATCCAGTCCGTATGCTTTGTTTGAATTCAATTTTCTTACCTCCCTTACAAGTGATGGCCATAAATCTTAACTTCGGTTTATTTAAATGCCAGATTTTTGATATTTTCTTATTTTCTTCAAATGGTCCTTTTGGAATTTCAATATCTGGGGGGGTGATGTAATAATAATTTAGTTTATCTGCTGACCTCAACGAGGTCAGCAGAATTTCATCTTCCTGAATCTGGATTGGACTCCTGTTTTCAACTGGGTGCTCAAATGACTTAATCAAAGTCCAGTATTTCTGAGGGTCTGTGTTTTGTTCTACTTTATTGTCATAGTTCTTTGTTTTTGCATTTCTGATCAGGGCCTTCAGTTTACTGCTTTCTGTCTTGTAGTTTCCCCAGTCCTTAATATCCAGTGCTTTATTTGCCTTAGCCCATAGCCTATGTTTTTACTCTAATAGCTTGCTTTAGTTTTTCTGTTATCCATGGTACATGTGATTTTTTTATTCATTATATATCTCCAAAAAGATTTTAGTGAATTTCGTTTACTGCCCAATCTAGTTCCAGAATAAAAAAAAAAAGTCTATTCTAGTTTACATTTGCCAGTTTTTGGATTAGTTTTTCTTTTGCATAGTATTTAAAAATTCTGCATCTTATTTTTAATGGGCCTTCTTTCTGAACCGTTCCATTTTTAGTTGTTACTGTACATATACAGGAGATAGGGCAGCGATCACCTAGTATGGGATTTTTTACTTGGGCAGAAATGGCTTCCACTTTATCTGAAGTAAAACTTAAGTCTAAAATGTTTCCTGCATTGTTAAAAGTTGTTTTCCTAGTTGGAGTAACAATTATTTGTTATTGTGCTAAAGGGCCTAAGCTACTTTGAAGAGCATTATCTCTAGGCTTATTCCATGCTGAGTTAAAGTCCCCCAATAGTAGCAACTCGGTACCCATTGTGTGGTGTTGTAATGTCTGATATAATTCTTCAAACTCTGAGGTTTTTAACTTTGGTGGTGAGTAAACCAAACCTATTGTTAAATTCATCTTCCTAATGTAGACTACCAAACATTTAATTTGTTCTACCACATCTGAAAATACTACGTTTGTTTGACCCAGGTTCCAGTTTGTACATAAAATTATTACCCCCCCCCCCCTTTTTTTCTTTCCTATCCTCACGATGATTAAAAAAATTCTGGGGTTCTATTTCATCTGTAGAAATTTTGCGAGTCAACCATGTTTCTGTTAAAGCTACTACATCAGGTTTTAGATAAATAAACAATAAAACAGTGTGTCAAGAATGGAAATGAATGTGACTGATGGGGGGGTGTATACTGGGAAAGGAGCAGGTAAAAAAAAGAGTGAGAATGGAAAATAGGTGAAGGCCACAGTAAGGGTGGGAGAGGGGAAGGGAAGAATAAACAGGGGTGAGATACATGCTAAAGAAATTGTACAGAATCATAATCATAGGGTAGCATATCAGAATGCACTCACAATAAGTACACGTGGTCAAATCAACAAACTTATTTTGAAAAGTGGAATAGCAAAGCTGCTGTTCAGACCTGGGGAGGGCACCAAATCTAGTATCCTCTCACTGCAGGACTTTATTTCCTAGGTCCCCTCCTCTTGGTCCTAGTGTCAGCTTTTCAATTCCAGTGAAGCTGAATCTATGTTCACTGTCAGTGCCACTATCATGAATGTGTTCAAACAACGCATCGTTCTGGTCTTTGCACCTTATATCACTAAAATGTTCATCCATGCAGATTTTAAAAGCCCGTTTGGTTTTGCCCACTTAAAACGCTTGGCAAGTGCAGATGACCAAATACATGACTGCTGTTGTGGAGCAGTTTACAAACTGCTTAATTTCAAAAGGTTTGGTGGAACAAGAACAGTTTTCACCACATTGCAGTATATACAGTGGCCACATGGGAAGCAGCCTTTTGGTTGCTCCAGTAGCCACATGCCTGCATCCACCCCATGGCTGTACCTGTAAACTGGTGATGTCTCCCTTGAAAAACAAATGTTACATTTTAATACAAATTCAGACAACCCCACCAAAAAATATTTAAGCTGCTTACTGAGATTTGCAGAAGAGTCTAACCATGCATGCACTGCCACTAGCCCCCCCCCCCCAAATCAAGAGGAATGTTTGTGTATAGTTGTTCCATATTCATTGAAAGAAGGAGACAACTGATTTCAAGCTGGATATCCCCAAGGACCTGCAGGACTTCGGCTGTGTCCCTCTTGCAGGACGGCAATGTAGTAAAGTACAGTTATGTAAGAACTTACCGTAACAGATGATCTTCGAGAACAGCTCTTGCAGCAGGTAACACCATTAGGACTGAAGCCGGCAGGCGGCAGGACCACGAATTCTTCTAGCAGCCATCTTCAGCGGATCGCCTCGACGTCAGGTCCCACTTCCGACGCCAGGCGAGTACATAAGGGGTGGTCCCGCCCAGATTCCCCAGTTCTCCCACCGAAACTTCCGCCACAGGATGACATCAGAATGGAGACCGAGGATCCACCATCAGAAGACAAAAGGCGTAAGCCCTGCAAAAACTCGATAAGCCATGCCTCCTCAAGGGAAGGTGGGTGGAAGGTACCTGCTGCAAGAGCTGTTCTCGAAGATCTACTGTTACAGTAAGTTCTTACGTAACTGTACTATCTTACTTCGAGATACAGCTCTTGCAGCAGGTAACACCATTAGGACTGATTTCCAAGCAATAACGCTTGTAAGCATTCTGGGAGGAGGAAACTAGGAAAATCCATACCAAGTCCTGACTCTAAGACAGGAGACCCTGTAGCACGGCCAGGCCGAAACCGGCCCCTCGCCGTGAAGCAATGTCCAGGCTGTAATGCCTGATAGAAGTATGCACAGAGCTCCAGGTGGCTGCAGCACAAATGGCAGAGGAGGAGACGTTGCGAAGTGCTGCAAAGAAGGTAGCCACCGCCCTAGTGGAATGGCCCTGGACTGTACCCGGGAGGGGCTTCTGCTTTGTATCATAGCAGTATAATATACACTGGACAAGCCAGCGAGAAAGGGACTGCTTCGATACTGGTTGGCCCATCATCCTCTCAGCGAAGGAAACGAAGAGTTGCTCCGACTTGCGAAGCTGTTGAGTCCTGTTCAGGTAATACCTTAGGCAGCGGTGAACATCTAGGGGTGTGAGCAGCGCCTCTCCTCTATTAGAATATTTGGAAATATACAGGCAGATCAATGTCCTGATTGAGGTGAGTGCTGAGACCACCTTAGGCAAGAATTTAGGATTAGCCCTTAGGACACTCTGTCCTGGTGGAAAATCAAATAAGGTTCCTTACACATGAGAGCATGAAGTCGAAATTCTCCTTGCTGACGTAACAGCAACTAAAAATAACGCCTTCATGACAGGAAACGCAGCTCGCAATCCGCCGGCAGGTTCAAAGGGGGAGCGTGAGTTGCTCCAGGACGAAGAGTAAATCCCAAGGAGGACAGGTTCCTTAATGGGTGGCCTATGGTGTAACCCCCCTCAGAAATTCTCGAGGCGTCAAGTTGCGCCACTGAGCGCTGTCCCACCCGGTAAGTAACAAGAAATAAGCGCCAAGCGCACCTTAATCAGAGGTAGGACTGAGACCGAATGGAAAAGGAGAGCAGGTATTCTAACACCGCTTTCACGGAGCAACCTAGGCGGAAAGGCCCGTGCTTGTGACCACAAGCAAAAGCGGTGCCATTTCATGGCGTATATCCATCGTTGCGGCTTTCTGGCATGAAGAAGAACTTCCAGCCACCTCTTGCGAGACCCGTGTCGCCAAAATGGCTATGTCTCTACGAGCCATGCATGCAGGTTCAGTGATATGAAGTCCGGGTGGACCAGTGAACCTTCCTCCTGAGACAAGAGGTGGGAGCTGAAAGGCAATGGGACCGGAGGTTCCCGGGACAGCTGCGTGAGCAAGGGGAAACCAGATCTGTCTGGGCCAAAAAGGCGCTATAAGGATCAATGTTGTGTGCTCCCTGCGCAGTTTGAGAAAAACTCTCTGGATCAACGGGAAGGGAAGGAAGGTGTAAAGGAATCTGTTCGCCCAGGAGAGGGACAACACGTCTCGGCAGAAAACACCAGGCCCTGGATCTAGCGAGCAGAAATTAGGCAGTCTTGCGTTGGATGGGGAAGCGAATAAGTCCAGTTCTGGAGTGCCCCATCGAAGAAACAGATCCTCTGCGACCCCTTGACGAAGTTCCCACTCGTGGACCCTGGCCTGGGAGCGACTCAGGCCGTCTCGCGATTGTGTTGTCCACTCCGGGAGCGTGAACTGCAATCAGGTTCACGCCCGTGTCGAATGCAATCCCACACTCATAGCTTCCTGCAAAAGGGGTAAGAGTGTGCGCCTTTGTTTGTTGTGAGGTAATACATCACCGCCGTGTTGTCTGTCTGAAGCAGAAGAGTGCTCGACAGGATTTCTGACTGAAAGGCCTGCAGGCGAGAGGACTGCCCTCATCTCCAGCACGCTGATGTGAGGTGGGCTTCCTGAGGGTCCATGTTCCTGGGACCTCACCCCGTTCAGTGCGCCTCCCACCTAGCCCTGAGGTGTCTGTGGAGAGGATTATCTCTGGGATGGCGCTGTAAACGGACACCGCCAGAAAGTGTCCTGGGTCAGCCACCATTGCCAGTCTCGAATCACGCGCATTTGTGATTCTGACGGATGCTGCATGTGGTCTTGCCTTTGGTCCCACTGCACCTTGAGCATCCACTGAGTTACCCGCATGTGGAGCCTTGCCAAAGGGACTGTCGGAATGGCCGCAGCCATGTGTCCGAGCAGACGAAGGACCAACCTGGCAGGGACGGTCTTCTTCGCCGAGAGATCCCTGATGAGGGATCTGATGCGTTCCGCTCTGTCGTCTGGGAGAAATGCTTTCCCCTGAACGGTGTCCAGAACTGCGCCTATGAACCGCAGCTTCTGTGACGGTACGAGGAGAGACTTCTTGTAGTTGATTAGAATGCCCAGAGACTGGAACAGGCCCTGGGTGCTCTGGATAGCCAGCAACAACGCCTCTCTGGAGGCGGCCATGAGAAGGCAATCATCCAAGTACATGAACACATAGTGGCCCTGTCTCCTTAAGGACGCTGCCATGACTGCCATGCACTTGGTAAAGACCCTGGGGGCCGATGACAGTCTGAACGGAAGAGCCCGACTGAAAATGGTAGCCGAGGAACTCGGCGCAGGAACCTCCTGTGCGCTTGAGCCACGAGGGATGTGCAGAGTAGGCGTCACTGCATGTCTGGGGACGCTAAACGGCGTCCTGCTTTAGCATGGGAATGAGGCCGAAAGGGTCACCATGCTAAATCGCTCATGGCGACTCATTTATTTAGGTTGCTGAGGTCCAAGATTGACGGAGGTCCTCGTTTTCTTGGGAACCAGAAAGAAGTGGAATAGTATCCGGATTCTATCTGGTTCTCTGGAACATACTCCACTGCTCCCCTTCTGCAGGAGCGTGAGTATTTCTTGCCTGATAAGCAATTTGAAGCGACCCGGTAATGGGAGAGCAGAGGAGGCCGAGGGTGGCTTGTCTGCGAGATTCTATAAAGTGGCCTTTTCGACCAACTGAAGAACCCACCTGTCGGTGGTTATGGGACTGCCATCCTGGCAGGTAATCGGTAACACGACCCCGACCTTGATGTCCCTGCTGATCCTGAGGGCGGGGCCAGGAAGAGTCAGGCTGGCGGCGGAGGGAGTCACGGGCTGAGCCAGCTTAGCTGGACGTGCTGACTTCGCCCGCTGGCTGTCTTCCCTGGGCTCTGCGGAACCGGAGCCCCTCTGTTGTGGACCGGTGCGGGACTGTTGTCTCTGTCCGTCCACGGAAGCGGCTTGGTTCCTATTAAGGAACCAAGCTTGTCGGTACATTGCCTGAATCGACCTCACCGCCTTCCCGGCCTCTTGGAGCTTGGTGAGAACCTTCTCAGAGGGTGCACCAAAGAGAACTTCTCCTTCGAAAGAGGCATCCATGATGTTCTTCTGGACGTCCGGGGTAAATCCGGAGACACAAAGCCATGAGCGTCTCCGGAGGTATACGCCTGAAGCTGCCGCTCTGGCCGAGGAGTCTGCGGAATCATATGCGGCTCGCAGCACCTGGGTTCCCACGTCCGAACCCGTACGGAGGAGCTGCAACATCTCCTCCTTCTGCTCACCTTCTGGCAGTTTCTCCGCCAGATCCAGTCCCTGTTCCCACAAAGCATTTTGGAACTGCACCATGTGGGTCAAGTAGTTCAGGGATCTGATGGCGCAGGTAGCGGAAGCATACGTGCGCCTGCCCATAGCGTCCAGCTGTTTGGACTCCGGGTCCGGTGGCAGGGTGCTCAAATGTTGCGGTCTCTGGGACCGGTCATGAGAGGCTGTTATGACCAGAGAGTCGGCCAGAGGATGTTGAGCCAAGTACTGGTCCTCCTTAGGAAGCCTTGTACAGGCGGTCAGCTTTCTTGCATCGACGGGAGGCGAGTTGGATGCTTCCACGCTGCCTTGGTGCGTCCACAAAAATGTCCACGGGGGGTACCACCACAGGCTTGGGATCCTTCTGCGAAGATATCTAGCAGGCGTGATCTCGGGTCTAACTTTCTGCATCCCAGCCCATGTTCTCTTGGATATGTCTCATGATTTCCAAGAACGATGGGTCATCCGGAGGAGATCTAGGAAGCTCACGTGGATCCGGAGAGGGGATTGGAAGGGGAGAGAGGGATCTGGATCTTGCCGAGGACTCCGATCCTGTATCCTCTGTCGAAGGCGAACGGCGGCATCTTCTGGGTCTCTTAGGACTGGGTGACCCCAAAGAGGATCTAACGGAGGTCTCCTTTTATCTGGTCTTCCCCTTGGAGGGTCCGTAGGCTCCTGGGGAAGAGGTACTCGGCCTGCTGCCCCGGATGGAGAAGGGGGCGGAGGGGTCGCAAGTGGCGGAGGAGGAGGAGGTAGAGGAGGTGGTGTGGGAACCACATCCTTTTTAATGGTATCCCACCAGTAGGTAAAGAGCTCCTTAACCTCAGAAAAGGAAAGGCCCGACGACGTACCGGGCGCCGGTGGCCAGTCGTCAGGTTCCGGCGTCGGGGCCTCAGGTTGCGGGGAGGGTTCCCTGGGAGGCTCGACAGGACCGGGTTCACCCGTCTGGTCCTCGGGCTGCGTCAATTCTTCCTCCAAAATAGTCTCCTGCCAGGCGTCGGTAGGAGCGTCGAGATCTCTTCTTGACCGTGCGGATGTCGGCCCTCCTGCGGCGGCGGGCGAAGCCTGACGGCGGCGGGCGTCTGGCGGTCGGCGGCTCCTGGGACCTATGATGAGTGGCCGGCGTTGGGCGGGCGCGTCGCCGAGTCCGGCGGACTTTGAGCGAGGTAGCTCCTTGGTCTTCCGCTGGGAGGAGGAGGCAGGAAGGCAGACCTGACGCCGGGTTCGGAAATGGCGGGAACCCAACTTGTAGGCGATGATGATGGTCCCTCAGACCTAACCAGGGCTTTGGAAGAGAGGGACGAAGAGGCCTAGAGGTCTTGGCCTGTGAGGAGGAAGAGGAGCCCGAAGGTTTCTTCACCGCAGCGGAGGGAGGCTGAGAACGGGCCCGGGATGGCGAACGGTCGGACCGGGAGCTGGAGCTACGGGAATCAGAGGCCCTAGACAGGGACTTGGATGGAGCCTTCTCCTGTGCTTCTCAGAATGTTTCTGGGCTTTCTCAGCAGAACTCCCCTTGGAGGTGTCCATGGCCTTAACTTTCTCCTCGACAGGAATGCCTGCAGAGCCTTCTGGTGCGGATCCGGGTCGGCTGTTGAACCCCTGGCAGAAAATGCAGGACCCGGGTATCGCTAGTCTGGGCCTAGGCAACCGGGCGCGGGCGAATCCCGGATCCTTGAGCAGGATTTGCTTCCCACAGGCGCGCCGAGGATGGCCTTCAGCGGAGGTTGGAGGACATCAGACAGCAACTAGGCCAAAAAATGAACTTTCCCAAAGGAAGAACTTAACCATCGCGAGCTAGAAAGCGATCGAGAGGGTCGAGACATGCAAGTCGGCGGGGAAAAGAACTGAGGAATCTGGTGGGACTGCCCTATATACTCGCCTGATGTCGGGCGGGACCGGCGTCGAGGCGGTCCCGCTGAAGATAGCTAGCTAGAAGAATTCCGTGGGGTCCTGCCGCCTACCGGCTTCAGTCCTAATGGTGTTACCTGCTGCAAGAGCTGTATCTCGAAGTAAGATCAATAACTTTCATATATGCATTCACATATTGCAATAATACCTCCATGAGAGACCCAATGCATCAAGATCCTCCTGGGTGCTCACAACAAAGCCCTCACAGTTGTCACAATCTACATTCCATCAAAACAGCAAGGTAGTGGGCTAAACGCAGTTGTGGACTATATCAAGTCTCTCTCACCGGACACCGAAACTATCCTCCTTGGTGACTTTTACATAAACTGGCCTGCTGCTGAGGCCTGGGCATACAGGGGACTCCACAGCGGCGGCAAACCTCACACAGATGGTTAACTCCCCAACCAGGAAAAATTATAAAACTGGTACCAGCACCCTACTGGACTGGATCCTAACCAGCCACCCCACCAGGATCACAAAAACCACTGTCCTCCCCGACTCACTCAGTGACCACTCCCCTGTTAGCTGCTCCCGGTCCAACAAATTCATCAACCCCCCAAAAAACCATCACTAGCAGAGTTCTACCTCAAGGTCAGTTAACACATCTCATAACCTTCCTTCTTCAACAGGATTGGTCACCAATTCTCACAGCAACTAATGTGAACACTGCCCTGGACCACTTCATCAGAATCTTTAATGAAGCCTGCAACAAATTTGCACCCCTAAAAAAGCGAAAAGTAAAAGCCCTCTGCAACCCGTGGCTCTCTGGTGACCTCTTAAGGTGACTAAAAGCTCGGGACCATCTTTGGGAGCTCGCTAGAAACACTGGGAGACAAACTGACATTGCTAACTACAAACGTGCACAGAATGACTGCACCAAATCTATCCGGGAAACGAAATGCACCTATTTCAAGAGTGCTCTTACAAACTTCTGGGGCAATGGAAGGGACTTCTGGAATAACATAAAAGAAGTCAACGGGAAGATGTCTAAATCGCCCCAATCAGTGCTCTGCATAAATGGTGTTACTACACTTGACCAGACACTCATTGCTGATACATTCAATGATGCTTTCACGGACCTCAGTTCTGTACTCCCCCTTGATTTTTCAATGAGGACGACTCCCCAACCTCCCCTGCCTCCACTAGCCACCCTCCTTTCTACTTTAAAGCGGTCAAGTTGCACCAGGTCCTCAGGTATGTTACCAAAGCCATTAGTAAGTCCACATCCAGTAATGACTCCCTCAAACTCAAACTTCTATCACTCACCCTTGAAGAAGTTCTCCAGCCACTGACCAGGATCTTTAATCTCTCCCTCAACCTTAGCCAGTTCCTGGACACATGGAAATCTGCCACTGTAACCCCTATACATAAAAGTAGTGTCTAAACTGCACATGAGAACTTCCGTCCAATCTCCATCCTACCTCCACTCTCCAAGGCCCTGGAATGGATTGTGGCAGATCAGCTTACTGACTTCCTGGATAAACACAGCATCATGTGCAAGCAGCAACATGGTTTTAGAAAAGGTCATAGCACCTCCACGACTCTACTTTAATTTACCGGTGCAATCCACCACTCACTGGATAATGGCCAGCTAAATGGGTCTACTTTAATTGACTTGACCAAAGCCCTTGATACCGTCAACCGTCTTCTACTTGCCCAGCTTCAGCTTGATGGGCTCTCACCCAATTCTGTTAACTGGTTTAAAAGCTACTTAAGACAACCGGTCCCAAAGAGTGAAAATTGCAGCTATGCTCTCAGATCCTAGACCAGTGCAGTCCGGTGTCCCACAGTGTTCAACTCTGGGCCCCCTCCTCTTCAGCTCTTTCTTGAACACACTGCCAGATTCCTGTCCAGAACAAATCTTACTCTACGCAGATGATGCAGTCATCCTGGCCTCCCACCATGATCCAATTCATCTACAAGAAAACTTCCAGCGGGCTTTCGTAACAATCAAAAACTGGTTCTCAAAACACAAACTGCTCCTAAACCAGAAAAAAAAACAAAGGCCATGACTTTCTGCAGCTCCCACAACAGAAACAAACATTATCACCTGTCCATTAATACCAAGCAAGGAATCACCCTTGAACAAGTCCATACCTTTAAATACCTTGGCCTCACCCTTGACTCTAAACTCACCTATGTTGCCCATATCAATAATGTTGTGAAAGTAGCAAACACCAGGCTGTACCTACTGTTCCAACATAGGAAACATTTAATCTCTGAAGCCTTGTCTGTTGCCATCCAGAGCTCCATTGTTAGTGTTATAGACTACGGACTCATTATCTATGGCTCTGCCACTGCCTCCTCCCTCAAACGTATTTCCATCTCTCTCAATAAAGCCTGTTGACTCATTACTGGAGCCCATTGTCTCACCCATACTTGTGACCTCTACTCCCAAACTGGATGGTTGCAGCTGAATAAAGTATCAAACCTGCATCACAGCAAAGAAAATTATGTTGGGCAAGGCCCCCCCTGGAGTCCGCTCCCTCCTCAAACCCAAAATCAACAACTGCAACACCAGGAGTGCAAAGCACCAAATCCTGCAAATCCCCCACTTTCGCACATCTCAAGGCTAAAGGTCTTTTGCATATAGGGCTCCTAGCGGGCTGAACAGTCTCACTGGTGACATCTCTAAGTCACAAAAGCTGGGTGCTTTCAAGGCTAAGCACCGCCTCTCCCTAATAGGCACTAACACCTGTGACTGCTCCGCTTAAGCAGTGTTCTCTGCGCTGTTGCAGAACGCCTCTGCTGACTGCTATTGTCCTCTCTACTAGCACTTGTCAGTCCTATGCCCATCAATTGCTCTTACCCCGTGTCTGTCCTGACAAAGCCCTATAGGCTGCTATACTCAGTCCTACTCTGCCCACGCCCTCTCCTCCTCCTTTCTGCCCCTTTCCCTTTGTTGAGTGCTTCCTCCTAGTGTTTATATGTACTGTCGGTATAAATATGATTTATGACAACTGAAGTAACTGTTTTTTTATTCTGTACCTTGAAACCTGTTTGATCTATATTGTCTGTACTTAACGACGTGGAACCTTTGTAAAAGAGCCTTGACTCAAAGGTATTTTGTAATCTTAGGCTCAAATAAATAATAAAAATAAAATGCCTGCAACTATATGGTGGCTTGAGGTGATATATCAGACTTTTATGTACCTCTGACAGTAAATACATGGTTGCTGTAACAGTGTAACTGGATGACTCACTGTGAGAAATTCAAGGATATTTTCAGAGATAATACCATTTTTAAAAGCATTCCACAAAGATAACATACTAACATACTAGATGCCAAAGGAGTAGGCCTATTGGTCTATCAAGTCTGCTCGTGCTTCAGCACCCTGATTGGGTACCGTAGTCAACATTCTTCTTATTTTGTGGTACTGGATCAAAGTTCAACAATTCATAGAAAGCACTGTTGCTCAACTGGCGGTGTATTTCATCAAGGTAATCCATGGTATTAAGTATCTCCATCAAGCTGGACTTATCAGCTTGTTTTACTAGCAATGCTGAATATTGCTCAGGTTCATTTAGGGCCTTTCTTTCCTTGGTGCTGATACTGACTAGGGCTGTAGAGGAAGCTGTTTTAAAAAGGGTATCAAAATCCTTCAACCATGCTTTCTCGAATACAGTTACTGTCATGTTGGGGGGCAGGCTTTTAATAAGTTTAAAATGTGTAGGTACTGCACACACAACAGAATGACACTGGTACTATCACTGAGAATATTTTCCAAAACCTGCCTGGCAATGACAACAGGATAAGAGGTTCAAATCTGCATCTTCAGTTTAACCTCCCCCCTCCCCCCAACACAACAGCAGCAGTGACCCAGCCGGCACTGAAACAATCGGCAATGGTACCCGGCCGGTCTAACCAAGTGACACAAGGTGGGTGTGCAGTGAGAGGGACATGAGTTGGCAGCACAATCACCAGCAAGGCCGAAGAGCTGTTCCCAGAGCCAAACACTCTACCTGGCTTGATGGCGCCACCTGCAACTCCACTAGGGGCCAGGGTCAAGATATTCTTAAGAATTACATCAGTCAAAGTTGGTATGAGGCGGTATATTGGTAGTAAGCTGTCCTCTGTAGCAGATGAAACTTGGCTACAGGCAGAGTCCAAACAGTAATAGTTAAATAGTTCTTAGCAACAGCTATGTGCACACCTCTCTGCCATTCTTAGCCTTTTGTCCCCAGGTAACACTTATTCCCAGCCCCTTTCACTTGCCAAAGAACAAGTCATTACATAGGCTATTAGCTTTAGGGAGTATTGTTTGGCAAGTGCACACAGACTTAAAACAATTGTGTTATCTGATTTCAGCTCTGGACGCAGGCATCTTCAGGCAAATGTGAGGTGAACTCCTCCTAGTGGTACTTCACTGTAGGTGGGCTCCTGCTTGTAGGTGCATGGGGAGACATACGAAGGCTGGATGTACTTTTCTTCCTTCCGTCAGCTGTGGTTTGGTGTAAGGATGTAATGGTATTGTTAGATGCTGGAATACCACTTGATGAGATGGCAGCAAAATGTTCAGAAGTGCCATGCTCACACGCACATACCCCGGTGTCCTGCTTTTTTTTTTATTTGAGAAAATGTTCCTATCTTACACACTACACTATGATGTCCATGGAGCAGCATCCCTCTCTCTCTGCATCACCAGAACACGAGGCGATCACATGCACTTTGTTGACATTCCACCAAGAAACATTTGCTAAAGATGTTTTTACCAAAGTCCGCACAATGGATTCTGAGCTTTGCTCTACTTTTTTAGAACTTTCAATTCTTTAAATTAAACAATTAATGGTTTACATTAGGAGCATCATGTCAATATAATATTAGCAGAGCTTTGAAGTCACACAGTTGTTTCAAAAACACATTTCAGTTATTTCACCAGGTGCAAATTATGCATTTTATAAAATAAATGTTTTAACATTTTCACACATTGACTTCATAATATGACCACTAGAGGGGACTCAGGCAATGCATTATTGATGTGCCTGTTTATGCACAATTCAACATTGCTTATCGGTTTGTTCCTAAACAATAAACAAGGACTGCAGATTAGGTAACACTGTAGACACTAGCCTAACTTCTGTGTAAACAAAAATACTTTTGTCCCTTCAGCATAGATAAGAATTGGGAATCTGGGACATTACAAGAGCAGAGAAGGAAAATAGCATGTTATTAATTCATTTAGCAAGCCTTAGGTGGCTTGTATGAATTTAGTAGTATATAAATCAGGTAAACTAGTATATAAATAGGGTAAACATGGAGGAGATCTTTAGACTAAAGCAGGGAGATACCACCAGAGGGCATGGTTTGAAGATGGAAGGTTGGGGGTTTCACTGAGAGGGTGGTGGACCCTTGGAATGCACTGACTGGCAAGCTGGTTCAGAGGTCCACAGTGGAGGCCTTCAAGACAGAGTGGGACAGACACAGAAAGTGGATGTATCAGAGGATGGCCTGGCCCAGGGGTTTCTGGAACACAAAGGAGGGGGGAGGGCCTCGGCACCCAACTAGGGATCTGAGGTTTTAGCAGACTCGATAGACCGTAAGGCCTAATCTGCTGGCAATTAGTATGTTAGTAACTTACTTGACCTATATGAAAATTAACAAATCAGGATTAGAATTGGATCACATACAAACAGAACTGGGACAACCTGGACCCATAAGTCCCACATAGAACACAGTTAAATGCAATTATAAAGCACTGACACAGTTTACAGTTAGCATACAGTGAAAGAGAGTACATTATTACGAACATACAAACATGCCAGCAGATAAAGGCCTCATAGTCTATCTAGTGTGCTCAACTGTGCAGCTGCCTATACATTTACAATGGGAACTTACCCCTCCCCATTTCCCTTTTGACCTTCTTCTACATCCCCCTCTCCCCATCAGACGCTCCCCTTCTATCTGCAATTTCTTTCCTGGTGCCCTGGCAGGGTGCCCAACCCCTCTTGAAGCTGCCCACCATTTTTAGGAATACCACCATCCTCTCAGTGAAAAAGTGCCTCCTCATCTCCCTGCTGAAACTTCCCCTCACCAGCTTAAAGCTGTGCCCCAGTTGTCTTGTTGCTGCTAAAGCGGAAGAGGCCATCACTGCTCACCCTGTTAATATCCTCAAGGTACATGAAGGTCTCAATCATGACTCCCCTCTCCCTTCATTCCTCAAGAGAGTACATGTTGAGCTCCCTGTGCCTCTCCTCACAGGTGTTGCCCTGCTGGCCCTGGCTCATTCTGGCTGCCCTTCTCTGGACGGTCTCCAGCAAGATGGCATCCTTCTTAAGATATGGGCACCAAAACTGCACACTATACACCAGGTGTAGTCTTACAAGTGACCTGTACAGCGGCAGAATGACCTCACGTTATCTATTTTCTCTGCACCCCCTCTTAGCTCATGAGTGCTGCCTTCTGCCTTGAATGAAGTGGTCTTACAAGTGACCTGTACAGTGGCAGAATGAAATCCACCTTCCTGGTGGTAATCTCCCAAGCAATGAAGCCCAGCATCCAATATGCTTTGGCTGCTGCTCTCTTGCAGTGTGCAGAGTGTTTCAGGTCACTTGTAATTATTACTCCCAGGTCTCTTTCTTCTTCTGACCCAGTTACCTGCACTCCACCTAACCAATATTTGGTTCCCAGATTCTTTACCCTTAAGCGCACAAATCTGCACTTTTTAGCACTGTACCCCAGCTGCCAAATGCCAGAACACTTTTCTAGCCTAGCCAGGTCCTCCTAAGTTACTGTCTTCCCTCCTCTATGTCCACCAACCCACAGAGCATGGAGCTGTCCATGAAAAGGTAGATTTTACCATTGATCCCATAGTGCTGTCACTTACGAAGATGTTAAATAACACCGGACCGAGCAGCAAACCCTGTGGGACCTCACTGGTCACAGGCCTTGCCTCTGAGAATGCTCCCCCGACTCCACCTTTAGCTTCTATACTGCAACCAGCTTCTAACCCATCCCATGAGCTTAGCCATCAGCCCAGGTCCTCTAGCTTCCTGACCAGTCTCCTATGAGACACTAAGTCGAAAACCTTGCTGAACTCCAGACACAAGACGTCAACTGCCTGGCCCTTGTCCACTGTCCTAGTGACCCAATCGAAGAAGTCAATAAGATCAGTTTGGCAGGACCTCCCTGACACAAAGCCATGCTGCCTCTTGCCTTGGAGCCTATTTTCCTCCAGAAAACTGATCAGTCTCTCTTTTGAGATGGTCTCCATTAGCTTACTCACTATTGAGGGCAGTCTGACTGGTCTGTAGTTCAGTGGTTCATCCCTTGGCCCACCATTATGAAGGGGCACCACATGCCCAGTTCTCCAGATCTAGAGCACATTTCTGGACTTCAGAGAGGTGCCAAACAGTTCTGCCAGGGGACCCACAAGAACCTCTGCCAGTTCTCTAAGGACCCTCGAGTGCAAGCCATCTGGCCCTTGTGATCTGTCCACCTTTAGGGCCCTTAGGCCCCTGAGTACCCTGTCATCTTGAATTTTGCCATCTGTGACCCCCCAGTCCCCACCCCTACTCCCTTGTGGTACTCTTCGGTCCTTCTCCTGCGTGAAGACTGAACAGAAGTACCTACGTTAAGCACCTCTGCCTTTTCTTCACTACCCTCTGCCCAACCCCCCCTCCTTTTTTACCCTTACAATCATATCATTTGTTTCTTTTCTCCCCTATATACCTCAAAAGGGCCTTCTCATCCACTTTTACCCCCTAGGCTAGCCGTACTTCTTTTGTGGCCTTTGCCTCCCTTACCGCCCTGCCCGTTTCTCCTGACTTAGCAACACAGTCCACCCTATCCTCCTCCTTTTATGTATGCCTTTACCTTCCAAAGGCTGCCCTCATCCCCTACTGTGTTTTTCACCTCCTTGCCAAACCAGCTGGGTTTTCTGGCCTTATCTTTCTTACTTTTGATTTGGCACACTCACTAGTGGTCTCCATCAATCCCTTCTTTATTATAGCCCATTTCTGTTCCACATCTTTTACTAAACTAGGACTAAGTACAATAAAAGCAAGCAACAAATATCAGGCAATTCAGCCATACATACACCAGGGTAGGAGCAAATGTAAAGAGGGGGCAGTTAGGTAGGGGGAAACAGGAGCTGGGGGTGAGTTTCAGCTGTTACCTAAGGGAAACGGGAGGTAAAGAAAGGGAAGGAGGATGGGAGTAGTTTCCAGAGTGAAGGGACACGATAGGAAAAGGGTGACTGCCCAGCAGAGGAGCAGGATGAAGAATAGCAAAAATGTGAGAAGCCCTGGAGTGGAGGGAGCAGGAGGCAGAGGGAATGGAGGACAGGAATGAGGTTATCAGAATTTAATTTATACTCATTGGAGTTAAGAGAACCAGGGGAGACTTGCTACAAATGTACAACATATCTCGTGATGAACAAATAATGAGTGATCTGGGTTTAATAAAAAAACAATAGGGAATTCTGTTTGAGAAGTCATAGTAGTCAACAACTAAAGTTAACGTTCCCTTGGGGTAATAAGAGAAGATACTGCTATACACAAAGAATAATACCCTTATGGAATTCACTCCCGAGTGACGTGGTTGAAGTAGAATCTTTCAATGTCTTTAAAGTAAAATTTGATAATTATTTACTTTTAAACTCAGGGAAAAAATAACCTGTTTTGCGGGAGATGTACCATAATGGGCAAATCAGCCCTCTGTGCATCAAAATTATTCCTAGTATAGGAGAGGTAAGAGGGAAAGGACCCAAACAAGTATCTGGATATGAAAAAGGCAAAGAGGTTCTGGCAACATGAAGGCAGAGGAAGACTGGATAAGGAGGAGTAGAGTGAACAATGGCGGGAACAAGAAGGGGAGTTGGTAGGTAGCAAATTGGCAGACAGCGCTGCTTAGGGTGTCCAGTCTGACCAGGGAGGTGAAGGCTGTGGTGCCACAGACCAGATCTGTACAGTCAAAGGCCAGAAGCATCATTTTGGCAAACTTGAGGATAGGGTGGAGCTTGGTTCAAAGGTGGAAAACCAGAACAATGAGTTGTTCAAACACATTCATTACAGTGGCACTGAGACTGAACACAGATTCAGCTTCACTGGAACTGAAAGGATGACACTGTGACCAAGGGAAGGAGAGCTAGAAAATAAAATCCTGCAGTGGCAGGCAAACTGGATTTTCAGGTTAGATGCTCTCTGCCCCTGGGTCTGAATGACAGCTTTAATGTTATTCCATTTTTATGTTGCCTGCACGGATGTGCAAGAAACACAGTGCCATCATCAGAGTTTTCGGAGGTGTGGCACCCATCTTCCAATGCAGTCAGTGTGTTTGCAGGCGCAGCCCCAGTTCCCCAATCACTGCTGCAGCTCTCTATGACAGCAGTTGAAAATGCAGTGGTCGCACAGTTGAAGGAGAGCTCCGCTTCAGCGAGCAGAGCTCCCCTCACACCGACGCACACTGCGTGCTCATGCCTTCCCCCACACTGTATGGCGATGGGGGTGCCCAATCCCCACGTCGGCTTCCTTCACCAAAGCATCAGGTGCCACAGATGGAGCCACCCCAGCATGGCAAAATGTTTTATGGCAGACGGGGTGCTCAATCCCCGTCGGCTCCAGCCCCCAACAGCCTTCCAGCTGCCACGCTGAGCCCACCCAACATGACAAACATCCCTCATAGTCTTTAAAGCAACATAAAAACCTGTAAATAACAAAAACTTCTCCCTTGGCACTTCTCCTTGGCCCCTCCCACAACCTCGCACCCTGCCTCCCCACCCCACCCCATACCCTCCGGACCTCGCACGACGATCTTCAGGGGACGGAATCACGTCTGCACTCTTCAAAGCCGACCGCAAACTGAGGAAATGCCGGTAAGCTGTATAATGGGATAGATAGGGTTTTTTCAACTTTGCTGCATATCTGAGGCATTTTTTGGAATTTTGACACCAAATTTTCAACATGGGGTTTTTGGGACCCCTCCTCATGAATTCTGCCACTATCATGGCGTTAATCGGGCCTGAAGGGTAATTTTGCGGTCACCGCGCAAAATCACCTTTCGGTACCGATTAACAAAATGACAGTGCCAGTGTTCATAAGGTGGGCTCTCAAAAAGCCTATGTTGCAAATTTGGTGAAAAACTTCCTAAAAATGACTGTTTTACGAGCGTGTGTTGCGCAGTTCCTATGCACGTTCGTAAGTTCACGAATTTTTAATATCTGCACTCCGGATTTTCAACATTGCCATTTTACCACAGCTCCTTATGAGCAGTACAGCTGTCATTTTTCACATCTCGCTCAAAATGTGTTTCCACACATGTAGCGCACAATGGTGCAGTCGGTGTGCGAAATCAATGTATGGGACACATTAAGAAAATCACAGTGACACCGTTCATAAGCAGAGGTCTTAAAACGGCTATTTTGAAAATTTGGTGAAAAAATTCCTAAAAATGACTGTTTTATGAGCGTGCGTTGCACAGTTCCTACGCACGCTTGTAAGTTCGCAAATTTTTAATATTTGCACTCCAGATTTTCAACACTGCCATTTTACCACACCTCCTTATGAGCAGTACAGCTGCCATTTTTCACATGTCGCCCAAAATATGTTTCCATGCATGTAGCGCACAATGGCGCATTCTGTGTGCGCAATCAATGTTTGGGACAGATTAAGAAAATCACAGTGCCACTGTTCATGAGCAGAGGTCTTAAAACCGCTATGTTGAAAATTTGGTGAAAAAATTCCCTTCAGATGTTCTGCAATGTTACTAATGAAGACATTGAACAGGACTGGCCCCAGGAACGATCCCTGCAGCACCCCACTGGTCACCCCTCTCCATAGACTGCACCACATTTACCACCACTCTCTGCTTCCTGTCTGTTAGCCAGTTTCTAACCCAGTTTACCACCCTTTCCCCCATGCCCAGCCTACCCAGCTAGTTTATCAGCCTCCTATGTGGGATGGTGTCAAAGGCTTTGCTGAAATCAAGGTAAGCGTTGTCCACTGCCCCACCCTGATTCACTTCCTTTGTCACCCAGTCAAACAAATCAACCAGATTCGTCTGACATGATGTCCCCACTGTGAATCCATGTTGTCTATGGTCCTGGGCTCCGATGGCTTCTAGATGCCCCACTATCCTTTCTTTAAGCAATGTCTCCATGATCTTTTCCACTACTGAGGTGAGGCTGAAGGCCTATTGTTCCCCGCCCCCTCCCTGCTGCCGGACTTCTGCAGAGGGACCACATGTGCCCTCCTCCAATTCACTCGTGTTGAATGACTCCGTGAACATGGCTGCCAGAGGTACTGCTATCTCCCTTCGCAGTTCTCTTAATATCCTTGGGCATATGCCATCTGGTTCCATCGCATTGTCCACCTTCAATTTAGTGAGCTCCTGCAGGACTCTTCTGCCTTTGAATGGACTATTGTCCACCTCTTCACCCCCTTGGCAACTGCTGTACTGCTGTGGCCCTTGCCCCTCCCACTCTTCTGTGAATACTGAATGGAAAGACACAGTGGATGTCTTGGGAGGAAAGCATGGAACTATCACTTCCAAATACCTAAACAGCACATACAAGCAAGCAACATTCGGCATTGACAAATGCTTGTTTAAATCATTTTGTTGATTGACCACATGTGTATTAACTGAGTTCATTTTGATATCCATGCTTATAATTATGATTCTGTACTGTGTCTTTAGCATGTGTCTCACACTCTGTCTCATCCCTTGTGTATTCTCCCCCTCCTCTTCCCCCCATTCTACTGTGGCCTTCACCCATTTTCCATTCTAACTCTTTTTAACTACCCCATTCCAATTATACACCTTTCCTTATCCTCCACAACCAGTCACATTTGTTTCCATTCTTGACACGCTGTTTTGATACAGCCACGCTTGGATCTGATTTTCATTATGCTGCTTCTTTTTCCTTTCAGTGATGCATGGAAATGCCGTTCCACAAATATGAATTTGTCTGCCTGACTTACCAAAATGATGGATTTCAGCTACGTGTAACAGAATTCATATCTACATTTTATATAGCTCACTCCTGGATTTAAAGGAAAAGACTGTTTTGTTTCAAAACTAACTAAAATATTTATGTGATTATTTATTACGTCCAGGAATTTTGAGCTTTGTTTTGCAGCTTATGAGCTTCACTGGTTTTAACCTGTAAATGATGTTTATACATCTTCTGTCACTTTAACGTTTGCACTTGCACTTTGAGGGTAAGGGTGGGGGGTGTGTGTGTGTGTGTGTGTGTGTGTGTGTGTGTGCACGCGGGCACGCGTGTGCTGTCATGTTGACCGGCCTACTGACAAAGCGCGCTTGCAAGAAATTGATCGGGCCAGGTTTTGAGCATTGCTGGCATCCCTGCCTGGCACTGTAACATTAAGTGGCTTGCATTATTTATTAACTATGTTTGCAGCTTAATCAGTGGTGGACAGTGCTTTCATTTTCTGGCGCACTGGTCATCGGATTAGATGCTGCACGTTTTTATGATGGGTCGGCCATTTCCTTGTATTCTGATGTAACAAGTAGTGACTGAAGGACCAGGTAAACAAACAGGGCAGTAGCACAGGGAATACAATTCATAATACATTAAGCGTGGAGAGGGAACACATTTACAAAATGTTTACTTGTTTATTCATTTTGTTTTACAGTTTTGGGCCAGGAAAGACACAATAAGCAGAGGCTTGTTTCCAGATGGATCCTGGGAGCAGAGAAAAGTTAAGTGACTTGCTCATGGTCACACAGTACATGCAAGTGGTGGCTGTGGGATTCAAACCCAGTTCTCCAGGTTTGCAGCTCAGTGCTTTTCACCACGTTATACTGCCTTCCCAAAGACTACATTGGTGGCAGAACAAAAAACATACAGAAGTTAAAAATAAATGCAATTACAGAATACGCAGAACAGTTATAATAATGCAAACCATAGATACAGGGAATTATGGATTAGGATAACGTGCAAAGTCAACATTAAAGGAACTATTATGAGAAGAGTGATTTCACACCAATAAGGCTCTACGTGAACTGCAACTACAGAACACAGCAAGGATTAAAGGAAAATGGGAACTGAAAATGTCATTTTATTTAATGAGGAGGGGTGAGAGGAAGTATTTACCAGTGCATACCAGACTAGATACTGGGCTCAATGGCATGAATTCTGTTGGAACACAAGAATCAGATGCTTTTACATGCAACACATATAGGCAACGTGGGGAAGTACATCTATAGCTTAGTGCTGGAGAAAATAAGGGGAGGTGGAGGCCACACACACACACACACACACACACACACACACACACACACTCTTACACTTTTGGGGAATGAAGACAAATTGGTCCCTACTGGCAAGGCGTTTCTAAAGCAGTGTGGGAATATCTGGAACATCATAACTAGAGGTGTTAAGCAGGCAGTGTTGAGGTTGCTTCTGGGGGACCCGGGGTGGAGGGGAGAGGCAAAATATTTGTGGAGAATACTACTGACCATGGCAACTAAAGCCATAACAAAATGCTGGCTACAAGAGGAACTCCCAGTCACAAAATAATGGGAAAGCACTGTCTAAGATGCTTACAATATAGAAAAGACTGCATTCTTCCTGAATCAGAGATATATGAAAATTACATACTCACCATAATTCTTGATCTTCTCGGAATTTCTTCACCACTGAGTCACACTAATGGGTTTTGAGTTGGAGGCCCTAGGACCCTGCGGAGGCCAGAACATTTCAGGAGGACTGGCGTTGAGGTAAGCTGCGCGCACGCACTGCACAACTGGCTCACATTGTATGGCTTACCTCCACACTAGCCCTCAACCGCCTCAGTACCTTTTTTACCGAGGAGGTGCACCATAACCTAACAAGTACTTGTGCACTCAACCTAAGAGCATTAAAGTAGCCTTGACGGCCCATGTAAGAAGGGTCAATAAACCACTAACAGTGTCTTAGTGTCTTCACAGCCCAAACCAAGAACAAGGGGTGAAGACCAACAAACAGACTGGAATGCACCCAGGGGATTGTGGGTGTGAATCAATGGTGAAGATATTCCTAGAAGATCAAGAATTACGGACAGTATGTAATTTTTGTATCGTCCAGGAATCAAGCTTCACCACTGATTCACACTAACTGGTCAGAGTACCAAGCTCAGACAAAGTCCCCCTGACTAGGAAAGTAGGAGCCGAGGCTCACTCAGGACAGAAGTCCATTCAGGATAGTCCTGCCAAAGAAGGCATGTTGCCAGGCATGGACATAGAAGGCATACTGCTTAACAAAAGTGTGCACTGTGCTCCATGTTGCAGCTCTGCAAATATCACTCATAGTCTAGGTACAGAGCAGATCTCTGCCAGGGATGTGGCAACTGCTTTGGTGAGGTGGGCATGTACCTGACCTTCCAGTGTGACCTGTGCCATAACAGTGGTGTAGACAGCTCACAACCCAGCCAGAAATGCAACTGATTGTAACAGGCTGTCCCTTTCAATTGGGATCAAACGAGACAAAGAGCTGTCTGGACTGTCTAAAGTCCTTAATTCTGTCTAGATAAAACTTTAGGTTAAGGGATCTCCTAACATCCAGAGAATAGAGAATGCCTTCTCCTTCACTCTGGAAAATGGCAAGTAGATAGGCAGCACTAGAGGCTAACTCAGATGGAACTCCAACACCACTTTTAGTAGGAACTTAGGGTACATGCAGAGAACTACTCTGTCCTTCTGTATGGTGGATCTGTGACCAAGGCACGGATTTTAGAGACTCTGCAAACCAAAATGATAGTCACTAGAAAAACTTTCCAAGTTAAGAAATGTAGCTCATGTCGCAAGAGGCTCAAAGGGCTTGCAGGTGAGCATGCCCATCACAAGGTTGATATCCCAGACAGCTACCGCCTTCTGGATGGGAGGCCTTGTGTATACAATGCCCCTTAAGGAACCTCTTAAAAAATGTCAGTTGAGCAAGGTAGAGGGTACTGATGAGTTTACAGTATGCAGATATAGCACACAAGTCAGGTTGGCACAAAAAAGGGTCCATGCGAGTTTTGGAGAACCAGATGGAAAATCCTTTTCCACCAGGCTGTGTCAGTTTTCCTAGTAGAAGGTTTACGGGCAGCCAAAAGTATTTCAGAGACCTTCTGACATATCTTGCATGTGTTCACTTCTATTTCTTCAGCGGCCAGGCCTGAAGGTGATGTGAGTACAGGTTGGGATGGACTAGGTAACCCTGAGTCAGCAGGCCCATCCTGAGTGTGCTGACTGATAATCTGTCCAACAGAGAAAGCCATATCTGTTGAGGCCAGCAGGAGGCGATTAGAATCATCTTGCCCCAGTGCACCTCCAGTCTGAGCAGAACCTTCTGCACCAGAGGGACTGGAGGAAATGCATACAGAAACAGATACTACCACTGCAGTTTTAATGCAGCCTGACAGAAAATGCCATGTCCTGGATTTCTGGAGCAGAATCGAGGCAGTCTGATGCTGGGTGGAGATGCAAAAAGGTCCATATCTGGTCCTCCCCACTCATCGAACAGTGATCTCATGATGTCTGGAACTAGTGACCATTCGTGAGGATCAACACCTGTTCAGCTGAATTTGTCTGCCAGAGCATTTTGTACTCCTGGCAGGTAAACTGTTTGGAGCTGGATCTGCTGCTCCAGGTGTCACAAACGCACTCAGCAGGTCAGGCCCTCTGCTCTCACAGTGCCAACTTCAGAGCGCAATAGTATGAACAGGTAACAGACAGGGTAACCCTCCTGTCTGCTTTTGGGTCCGATTCACCTTTAGTCTAAAGTTCTGGGGGGATTCAAACTGTGAACTTATGCTAGCATACCCAATGTACAGACTCAGATACGTACCCTCTTCGGGGATTGGAGTCCAATGTTTTGCCAAAGGACACCAAGCCAGGCTTCCAAAATGAACCCTTGTAATTCTATAAGAGACCTTAGGTATATTCTTACCTTTTTACTCAAGCTCAATAACACCATCAAGCTGTTGAACAGTTGTCAGACTTAGCCATCTATACAGCACATGCAGAAAGAACTGGCAGACACCCAGGCAGTCTTTTAAACAACAGATTCTTTACTAAAAGTTGATAAAAATATGAACAATGTAAACACAGAACAATATATCAAAGAGCTCACAATCACATAAAAGAACAAGGGAAAAAGTGCAAAACATAAACTCATACCACAATACATTTAGACCTTTTCTATCAAATGTATTACCTCTGTAAGTGTCTTTAAAGTTAAATCAGAGAGCTGTGTCACTCTCTCTCTCTCGGAGTCGCAAAATAATATGACAGTCCAGACACAAGTATCAGTTTAAACTCTGTGTCTTCACACCCCTTCTATGATTCATCTAGCTTCTCCTTTTAGAATATAACAATCACAAACATGATGTCCTATCAGGAGGTATATTAAACAATGTGACATCAGCAAAAACTCATTTCCCAAATTATGAGACTTGATCAGCCAGTTCCTTTGAGGTTTACAACCCTGTAGTCTGTCACTTAGGTGTGATATAGCCAACAGGAATCAGCTAAATGACGTCCTGTCCTGTAATAAAATGTATATTCAGTTTCCAACTTAAAAGCATGAGGTCATAAAAAGGCCATCAAATGCAATTTCACAAGGAAGTTAATTACATTACAGACATCTCTTGATCAGGGTACTACATCCTGTAGCTTCACTGAAACCTGGGGGGAGCACCCATGGAAGCACAGGCTATCTTATGTGAGACAATCACATACTCTAGTTTTATATCGCAAATATTCAATAATCATAACCAGCTGGCCAAGCGTCACACTAGGCATCACTCCCACACTCTTATCGCCTCCCTGCAGACAGGGTAACAGTGTGCTCCTCCTTGTGTGTTGATGCAGTACATGAAAGACTCGTCTGTCTGAAGCAGGACTGTTTTGTGACTGACTAGGTCCACTAGGACTCTCAGACTGTACAAAACAACTCACATCTCCAACACACTGATGTGGAGATGAGTCTCTGACAGGTCCCAGACACCCTGTGTTTGGAGGCCCTGAAAGTGGGCGCCCCATCCCATTTGGGAGACATCTACGGTAACAGTCACCTGAGGCTCCGACTGAGAGAAGGGAAATCCCTGGACGAGGTTATCCTCCTCTGTCCATAATGCAAGTGACTGGAGCAGGAGCCTGGGTCACCAGAATGGAAGGAGTTTGAGGATCCTGCATATCTAGGGAGGCTAATCAGTCCTGAGGCTTCTGAAGGAGAAGCAGAGATCCTATAGAAACCATCCTAAATTTCTCTCAAACCATGAATTTGTTCAAATTTCTGAGGTCGAGGATGGGTGCATGCCCCCTGATTTCTGAAGCCTGTGTTATGCGCTGACTCTGGCACTACCTCCACTGCCCTGTTGCTCAGAAGGCCCACAAATCTTCTGTGCCAGAAGCACAAATCTTCTGTGCCAGAAGCTCTAACAAGTGATGTTATAAGTAAGGATTGAGCCACGCAAAAGGATGGGTCTACTGTGGAACTAAATCCATGATTTTTTTTGGAGGGGCACAAGGCCGAGTGCCTCGAACAATCCAATCATGGATTAATTCCACAGAAGACCCATCCTTTCGAGTGACTTAATCCACTTGTAACATGGCATTATATGTAGGAGTAATGCCATGTTACAACGTTTAATGAAGCGAAAAGACAGACATCAAATTTCATTTGAATGCTTTATAATTAGAAGGAAAACATGCTTCTACAGTACTGTGAAAAAATTAAGACCCCCTTGGTTACATGTATCACGGTGTTAAACATATCCCGCTGCAAAAAAATCAGCATTTGATACTATCTGTTTTTGTAATGTTCAGACAGGTCTTTTCAATTATTACATTACGGTATTCTGTTGAAAGTGTTCGGTACAGCGTGATCCCCAATACTGTTCTGGTGCATTGTGGGACTGAGGCACGAAACTCCACCACTACACTATGGGAGAAATCGGCGTCCGATGATATTTACTGGTGTAACATTCTTTTAACAAACATTTAACTTTTTAAAGTTTTGTCTTGCACATTTTTAAACGGTTTCGAAAGAGAACTTCAGATATATGGTAAGTATAACGGCTGCACAACAATGCCACTATGGGTCAACTTTGCTGTTCTTCTTTGGGCTGCTATAGTAATTAAAGTTTACCGGCCTATTTATTGTACATTTTGTTAGGTTGAATGGACTCCAAGGGTTGCAGGGTGAAATGTCTGTGGATTGCTGCACATTTATATTTACTGTCTGAGTCCATTCAGATGACGAACAGAGCTCACTTGGGACAGCTTTTTTTGCAAGATGCATGACGGACAGCTAGGTGGGTGGGAAGCAGCATACTGCTAAAATTTACATATGTATATTTTTTATGTACTGCTTTTTATTTTGCTGGATTATTTTGGTATTACATGAGCTACCACGGTCTACTGTGGTATTAGACCATAGTTGCTGAGGTACTACATGTTCTATTTCAATGAATGAAAATCCTTCTCTTGTGTTTGTGTTTTCATGCCATGTTACAAGAGGAGTTGTCTTCTGGGTGGATAGTCCAGAGGGATTTCTGTAATGTTCATGGAGTATTCCTCTCAGATGATCCTGAGGACCCATTTGTCCATCATGGTGGACTCCCACTAACAGTAAAACTGGGTCAGGTGCCCTCCTACTGGAGAGGAGACGTCTGCCTTGGGCAGCTGAGGCAGGACTGAGGTTAGAGCTTCAGAGGGTAGCACTAGGTGCTTTCAGCACCTATGACTTCAGCTGCCCCTTCTTTTGTGGTTGGGGAGGCTGAGATTTGTTTTGTGCTTCACTACCTTTTCCTCAAAAGGACTGCCTGTGCTGGAAGAAACCTCATCCTTTGGTCTATTAGTCTTTATAGCCATTCTAGTTTTCTGAGAGACTTCAAGAGACTTCTTCACCTGCTGTCCAAAAAGTTAAGTGCCATCAAAAGGAACATTCATAATCTGTTGTTGGATATCTTGCAAAAATCCAGAAGTATGAAGCCAGAAATGCCTTCTGATACAAATGCCTGCAGCAGCGGAGCACGATGCAGTGTCAAAGGCATCCACAGCCATTTTAAGCTGATGAATGTTAGATTTAAAGGCACGAGTAACAGTTTGCAGGATTTTTTTTTTGTTTCATCTCAAAGTCAAGCAAGGACTCCGCAGGAGATTTTCAAGGAGTCTGCAGGAGACTTTCAGGCAAGGACTCTGCAAGAGACTTAAGTGAGGACCAAAGGGTAGATATGTATTTGCAAAAATCCCCTTGGTAGCTTGCAATTCTCAAGCAGCAGTGAAAGCTCACTTACCCATAGTGTCTATCTTGTGTGACTCCTTGTTAACAGGAGGTGCAGTGAAATCCCAGGGCAGAATGACTTTGTCATTCTTAGCAAAAATAACAGCAGCATCAGCTATAGGCTAAGAGACATATATTAGTCTGTCCTTATGGGCAGTATACTTTTCATCGACGGTATATTTTTATCTATCTGCCTACAGGCAGATGAAATAGAAGTAGGCCTATTCCAAACTGCATCCGATAGGGTTTCAAATGATGGCAGAGTAGGGGGACCTAAACTGACTGGCATGGTAGAGATGTTTAACCTCTGTAGATGGAGATGTTTACCTGGGTGAGCTAAAGACTCAAAATCGAGTGCTGAATGCATATTTTAATGAAGTCTGGAAAGTCAAATCCTCCTAAGGAACAGGACAAGGGGTTCAGTCCTAACAGTCCAGCTTGTAGAAACAGTCATCGTCACCGCCCTCAGATATAATGAGTTTGGAGTCAGACTCATACACTTCTATCCTCCTCCCAGAAGGAGTAACAGGCAGGGGAGTGGATCGTAGGTTCCCCAATCCAAAATGAGGCATAGGCAACACTGGTGACACTGGCCCCAACTTACTAAGAGCTGGCGTCAGAGGCAGTGCCATGGCCAGAACTGAATCTGGAGCCAGGAGGTCTCTTGCCACTGAGGGCAGTGCAGAGACTGATGCCAGTAAAGGCCCCAACAGGCCTAAACCTGGCACTGAGGATCCAGTCGGCACCGAAGTGACCGGCAAAGGCACCATGGCCAGTCCCAGCACAATGACACTGAAAGGGGGTGCGGCCAGTGGGACAGGAGTTGGCGGCATGGTAACCGACAAGGGCCCTGGGGTTACTGTCGGAACCAAATGCTCTACCCGGGTTGAAGGCCCCACCTGCAGCTCTGGTGCCACCAGCCCCAAAGGGCCAGGGACTGGTTCCACATGCTGAGGCAAACGAACCAGATGCTGCCCATAAGGGCTACCCAGTGGAGAAACTGACCACCAAAATCATCACTAATACACAGGGAGGGACTCTGGGCATGAGACTTTGACCTCCCATGAACAGAAGCCCCTGGTGATATCGATGGCACCAGTGAGGGTTTTCTGCTCTGGCAGATCGAGCACATCGTGGAAGACCTCACAGAGGGCAACCTCGAGCAGTACCAATTCTTCCTCTTCCTATGGAAAGAGGAAGAACTTGAGGCTAAGTGGTGCTGCGTCACCAACTGGGATCGGGAACGGACCACTTCTTTTTATGCTTCTGGAAGGACTGCCCTCCCTCCCGGGCACAGGACCGCCCATCGATAGAATCCTCCCCCAAAGGGGGAAGTGGACCGGATACAGTCCCACTGCCAGAGCAGCTTGCTTGAGAAGGCTCCCTATCATCATCATCATCATCCACTGCTGTCATCCGTTGATTTAGCAGGGCTATGACAAGCTGAGAGACATATTTCTGTAAATTCACTAAACTGACACAAAAATTACAAATTCTTACTTTAAACACTAAAAACTGAGAGGAACTGAGTGCAGCCATCATACACACGTGAAATTCTGACTCTCAGTGGGTGAGCAACATCATCACTGAAGCGCACTCAACAGCAGGAAAAAAGAAACTGAGGCAGTTGAGGGCTGGTGCCAAGGTAAGCCATGCAGCGCGAGCCTGTCTTGTGGTGCCGCTTGTGTGAGCCTACCTCGGCATCAGCCCTCCTGAAAAGTTCGGACTCCTGCAAGGTCCTAGTGCCTCCGTCTCAGAACCCATTAGTATGAATTAATGTTGAAGACTGATTACTGGAAGATCATAAATTTCAAAACAGATGGCTTACATGGGGTTTATACTTGGAAGCGAGAGAGATGACTCAGCTACTCCATAACACTGTAAGGGAGTGGTGCAAGAAAGCAGTCAGTCCAGTTAGTGATTGTAGGGATGTGGGGATGGTTCCTAGACCAAAGGCTGAGAATTTTCATTGGCACATAAAAGAAAAAATTACTCACCTTAGTAATGTTGTTTCTTCTAATGGAGTCTTGCTGTATTCTGACAATAGCAGTGAGTCCCAACCTTCGAACTGCCCCGGAGATGAAAGAGTTAACTTTCCATGCCAGGCATGGAATGCTGAGCTCGAGCTCGGTTGAGACTCTGTCTGTTGCTGTTTAAACTCAAACCGTCAGATCTTCTGAGCTAAACAAACTCACTAAGGTCCTGTGTGGAAGCTGTAAACCTACACTAGCCAATAGCTACTAAACATAAAACACATTTTTGGTCCCAAAACAAGGAGCTCAAGTCAGGAGACCCAAAAATGAAAAACACAACACCCACTCACCCAAGAAAAGGGGTGAAAACAACAAGGTGGGCACCTACTGAGTGCCAACACTGCCACTGCCCACCCACATCCCAAAAACAGAGGTTCTGAGAGGGGCAGGCAGAGGAGGTCAGAATACAGCAAGACTCCATTAGAAGAAACAACATTACTAAGGTGAGTAATTTTTTCTTCAAACAACATGAAGTCTTGCTATATTCTGACAATAGCAGACTACCAAGCAGTACCTCCATGGAGGAGGGACAGAACCTACTTAGGAAATAGGCTCTGAAGCACAGCTATGCCAAACCGAGCATCACTCCTAGCCTGGATATCCAGGGAGTAATGCTTGGTAAAAGTGTGAACTGTTTTCCAGGTAGCTGCTTGACATATCTCTAGAATAGGGATATCCCTGGCAGCAGCCATGGAAGCAGCTGTACCTCTGGTAGAGTGAGCCCTCAGGCCTGAGGGTGGAACCTTACCCAGTTTTTCATAACAAAATTGGATACAAGAGACAATCCACCTGGCAATGGATCTTTTAGTGGCAGGTTTCCCTTTACCAACCTCACCACAAGTGAGGAATAGTTGGAGGGAGTCAAACCTGTGACCCTTGGTACGTTCTATGTAGTAGCTAAGGGCTCTTTTCACAACTAAACTGTGCAGCCTCCTCTCGCCAGAGGAGGAATGGTCAGTGAAGTACACTGGAAGAGACACAGATGGATTAAGGTGGAAATCTGAAACCACCTTAGGCAAAAACTTCCTGTTAGTCCTGAGGACCACCTTATCTCTATGAAAGGAGATAAAATCAGGCTCCACTGACAAAGCTTGTAACTCACTTATGCATCTGGCAGAAGTGATGGCTACCAGAAACACAGTTTTCCAAGTCAAGTACTTAAGCTCTGCTGAAGACAAAGGCTCAAAAGGGGGTTGCATAAGCAGAGCATGCAAACATTAAGGTCCCAAGCAGGGGCAGGGTCCCTGAATGGAGGGTTGGTGTAAAGCAATCCCTTGAAAAACTTGGAGAATACAGGGTGAGCTGAAAGAGAAGAGGGCTTACCTGCTGAAATAAAAGCAGAAACAGCTGCCAGATGCACCTTCAGTGTAGCTGGTCTAAGCCCCAAGCTATTTAAATGGACCATATAATCAAGGACTGTGGGCAGATCAGCAGACTCTGGGGAAATATGCTTTCCAGAGCACCATATGGAAAATCTTTTCTACTTGGAATTATAAGTAGCCTTGGTGGAAGGTTTCCTAGAAGCATTCAGAATATCCATTACACCTTGGGAGAGGTGTAAATCAGCAAACTCTAACTCTTCAAGAGCCAGGCCTTGCGATTGAGAGATTTGAGATTCGGGTACCAAACCCTCCCCTGAGCACAGGTTAACAGGTTGTAATTCCTGGGAAGACACAGGGGAAGATGGACTGCTAAGGACAGTAGGAGTGGATACCAGGGCTGTCTGGCCCAGTCTGGAGCAATCAGGATCATCTTGCAGGGTTGAGATCTGATTTTGACTAGCACTTCAGAACAGGAGAGGGAAGGGGGGGAAGCATACAGGAACTTCCCTTCCCAACTGAGAACTAAGGCATCCAGGGGGACTGAGCCCAACACTGGGGGCCTGCAGCAAAAAAGGGGAAGTTGGTGATTGTCTGGGGCTGCAAAAAGATCTATCTGAGGGGTGCCCCATCTGGAAAATATCACCTCCAAGACCAGGGGATCCAGTGACCATTCGTGATGGCCCTGGGATATCCTGCTGAGAGCATCTGCCAGGACATTGTCCTTGCCTGGGAGGTGAACTGCTATGAGGGAGGTGTTCAGGGAATAAGCCAGAGACCACAACTTCATTGCTTCTGTGCACAAGGCTGTAGACCGAGTGCCTCCTTGCTTGTTGATGTACCACATTGTGGTGGTATTGTCTGTTCTGACCTGGATAACTTTGTTCTGAACAGATTTGGAAAAAGCTTGAAGTGCTAGAAATACTGCTCTGAGTTCCAACAGATTGATGTGAAGCAGAGATTCCTGAGGGGACCACAACCCCTGGGTGGTCAGGTCGTCCAAGTGAGCCCCCCATCCCAAGAGGGAGACATCTGTAGTAAGGATTAAAGAATGAGACTGAGTGACAAAGGGAACCCCTTGTCTCAGATTGTTCTGATCCTGCCACCACTGTAGGGCCTGGATCAGGGTTCGAGTCACTGGGATCAATTTGGTGAGAGGGTCCTTCCTTTGAGACCAAAAGGCTCTCAAATGGAACTGAATGCCCTCATCTGAAATCTGCTCCCTGTACCACTGCTGTGGAAGCAGCCATGTGCCCCAGGAGCTGTAGAAAATGCCTTGCTGGTTGAGATACCTGCAGGGTGAGCGGGAGGCCAGAGAGATAGGGTCCTTGCCCTGTCCAGGAAGGAAGCTCTGGACCTTTTCTGTGTCTAGCTCACGCTTATGAAGGTGAGGAGCTGGACAGGCTCTAGAACTGATTTTGAAAGATTCAGAAGGAAACCAAAGAGGTGAGCAGTTGCTGAGTTATCTGTAAGTGTAACCTGACTTGGTCTGGGACTGGCCTACTATGAGCCAGTCGTCCGAGGTAAGGAAGATGGCAATCCTTTGCCTTCTTAGAAAAGCAACTACTACTGCCAGGCATTTGTGAATACCCTTGGAGCAGAGGTCAGACCAAAGGGCATTGCTCTGAACCGTAATGGCCTGAGGGCAGCTCGAACCTGAGGTACTTTCGATGGGAGCTTCTGATGAGAATATGGAAGTAGGTATCCTTGAGGTCCAGGGACACTAGACAGTCCCTGGAGAGGGTAGAAAATTCCCAGAGTCACCATTTTGAATTTTGGTTTTAAAGGTGCTTGTTTAAGTATCTGAGATCCAGAATGGGCCGCCATTCTCCTGTCTTTTTGGGTAGGAAGTACCTGGAGTACAACCCTTGCCCTGGTGTAGGGGTGGAACCTTTCCACAGCTCTGACAGCCAGGAGAGAAGAGACCTCTGCCTCTAGGGCAAGTGCCTCTGAGTGATTTGCAGGTGGAAAGGATGTGGTTCTCATCTTTGGAAACTTTTTGAAGCTGAGAACCAGTCCCTGGCTTACTACTTCCAGGATCTATTTGTCTGATGTTAGAGACTCCCAGTCCAGGACAAAGTAAGCCAACCTGCCCCCTACAGGTAGTGGAGAATCAGCCCTGGCCATCCCATCAGGGTGCCTGTTTGGCCGGGGGATTTGGCTGAGGGGTGGAAGCAGGTCTGCTTGTAGCCCGTCTGCCTCTCCCTCTAAAGAACCCCCTCTGAGCATAAGCAGAAGAGGAGGCCTGGGCTTGGTAGAAAGGCCTATGAAATGGCCTGCCCCTGGGATGCTGCCTCTGAGGAGTGGTCTGCCTTTCCTTGGCCTGTGCACTCCTATAGGTGGTCCTATATTCGTCCATTTTCTTCATGTAATTCTCTGTCTGCTCCCCAAACAGAGAATTACCCACAACAGGAAAATCCATGGCCTTAGTCTGGGTATCCTGTGACAGGCTAGTACATCTGAGCCAAGCCATTCTACTAAGTGCCACAGATGTAGCCATGACTCTAGATGACACATCATTGGAGTCCACTGCAGCATGGAATTGCACCTTGGATGCCTCAATACCATCAGCAGCCACCTGCTCCAGCTCCTTGGCAAGCTGGCCAGGGACCTGTTTTGCTAATGCCATGACAGTGTCCCATCTGGATTTTTGATACCTAGCAGTATAGGCCATATAGTTGGCCTGTCTGAGTCCCAAGGATGCTGCCATGTACTGTTTCTTTGCCATGGCATCAATCCTCCTGGGAGTCCTTGTCTGGGAGGTGTGAAGCCAAGGGAATATTTGCCTTATCACAGGCTGCAGCCTGCACAACCCCAACATGGCTGCATTGTTGTGTGAGGAACTCCATATCTGAGCCTGACAATGTATACCTCTTGTCCATTCTCTTATCCACAGGAGGTATAGTATTAGGGAGTCTTTAAAATCTTAAATGTCTGTTTCCCAAAAGATTTGTGTAAGTGAACAGACAGCCTCCTAGACTCTGGGATATCCATCATTTCCACATAGTCAGGCTCCTCCTGGTCATCCACAGCTTCTTCCATAGGAAGCTGGAGGGTTTCAGCCACTTTTTTTTATAAAAAATGAAATGGGAGGGGGACTCAGAAAGCCTAGGAGGAGACACTCCTGAAGGTCTGTCTGAGGAGATGTCCGGGTCAATGGGCACATCCAGACTTTCAAAACCACATTCACTTTCCTTATACTCCTCTTCCTCCTCCTCCAGTTCATAATATTCCTCTAAATCATAATCTTGAACCGGTGGAACCGGACGAACTGAACGCCTCCCTGATGGTGCTGGTTCGGTCGGAACCGGGGAAAGCGACTGCACAATTTTTATCGCTTTGGCTATTTCTTCAGCGGTTAGAGAGGAAAGTTTTGGCTCCACACCAGCTGATTTTTCCTTTCTAGTTCTCTTAGCGGAACCGACTCCTCAGAATCGGCTCTCCTTTTGCCGAAGAAGTCTCGCCCTGGTCAGGGGCACTCCTTCTGGTTGGTTTGAACCGAACGGGCTGGCCATCGGTTCAGCGGACTTTCTGGCCTCCCTTTCCTGAGCCTACCAACTCTCTTTTCTAGGGTAGCTGTAGGAAAATTTTACAAATCTGGCAGTCTGCATTGGGGTGGTCAAACCCCAGACAACAAACACAGGTGGTGGGGGGTCAGCCTTAGCAAAGACTTCCTCACACACTACTACAGTGTTGAAACCCAGTGGGCCTGGTTTTTCTTTTGGGTTTCTCAGACACTGTGCCAGTCCTAACTAAACTTACCCTTTTAATGGCAATCCGACAGGCAAGACCCTCTTATCGGTTCCTGACTGTGTCACGGGTCGTGGAAAAAAACATAAAATCAGTTTTTTTTTTAGAACCGATAACCACACTCTAAAAGTACAAATTAAGATTTTCTAACAACTTGATCGGTTCAAACCGAACTGATGAACCATTTACAAGTTCCACACAGAACAGAAATAATATATAACCTATCTAGTACTCACAAATACCACAGACAGAGACTGAACCGACAGGTTACGGTTTAAATTCAGTCGAAAAGCGGTACTTTAACCGACAAATTGAACCAAGCAGAAGGAGAAATCTCCGGAGCGACTGTTCAGTGAGGTGGAGTAAAGAATCTGACGGTTTGAGTTTAAACAGCAACAGACAGAGTCTCAACCGAGCTCAAGCTCAGCGTTCCATGCCTGGCATGGAAAGTTAACTCTTTCATCTCTGGGGCAGTTCGAAGGTTGGGACTCACTGCTATTGTCAGAATACAGCAAGACTTCATGTTGTTTGAATTATTATTCCTATGTCACAGATTGTATCAATTAAAATTTTCTCTCGATTGGAAATGCACTGTATTTTTATGAATGCTTTTATGGTTAATTTGACATCATAGATATAAAGAAAACAGCAGTATAAGCCCCACAGGATTCCCAATTAGGGAAAAATGTTGACAGAATCAAGGATAGATCAATACCGAAATCCCAAACCACTTATTACAGAAACTTTATCCTTGTGGAACACACACTGCTGATGGATAGTATGTAAACGAAGTTTACAACTCCCGACACTTATCAGGTTGAGGTGACATCCATGAGGAAAACTCTTTTCCCAGTGAAGATCCTTTGTTCACATGTGGCTGCCCTGTTTGAACTGGGAGGCCTGTCAGCCTAAAAACAACCAGGCTACGAACCCAGTTCACCACAGAATTAGTAACAAGTGCAAGACATGTAAAGTAATAAGCCATAAGAGGGTGTGCATTATAGGATTTTGATGCTCGCCCCAGGAGTGTAGTAATGCATGAGGCTGAAGGCCTATGATGCACACCCTGGAGGGACTTATTACACTTATAAAATGGCTTTGAGTAGTGTTTTTTGGTGGGAAGGAAAATACGATTTGGCACCTGACAGTGTGTGCCTGCTAAAAAGACTGCCTTTTTATACAACATCATCTTAAAGATACAGTAGTAAACAGTTCAATCAATCAAAATATTTATTTATCCAGGCGAACATCATTGAACAAGCTTGAACTGGTTAGCTCCGGGTCAAATGGTACAATACATACAGAGATATTTACAATACAGCCAAATAACACAAGTAAAAAATTAATGCAAGTAAGTACTCAATGTTACATCAGTCATATCAGTTTATGAGTGATTCTGTAATATTTAAGGAGGACATAAGATGAGGCTTAGTAGGAACTTCAGTAGCGAGAAGTGATTGGCCGCTCGTGTAGGGAGCTGATGTAAGCACATCATTTCAAAAGTAGTGTAATCACACAGCATGCCTAAATGTAAGACTCTAAACAGAAGGATAAGGGTCTTAACAGTCAAGGAGAAAAGTAATTACAGCTCTTTTTTATGGTTAATTTCGGCATGGAAATCAGAATTATGCTTGGTTTAGAACGGACACAGAAGCAGACTGCAGGAACCAATCGGAAGCCAACGCTGAAGAGCGCTCACGTTCTGAATGGATGGCTGCTAATGCCGTGCTTTGCTAATGAGGAGTCCGAGCTTAGGTTCTCAGGTGGCGGTAAAGGCAGCGCCGACCGCCTGGTGACTGGGTTTCCCACACCCATGGGCCGGGAGCCCGTGGACAGCATATCCTTGGCAGGGGATGGAAGAAGGGGTCGGTATTAAGTACTGGGCCATGGACAATGGAACATCTGAACCAGCGGGAGGACCAAAACAGCAGGACAACAGAATTGGGCATTCCTTGATGCCTAAAGACTGGCCCAACCACAGAAATTCAGAAAGGAGTGTAATCAAACAGAGTCCCAACTCTTGACACTCTAAACAGGAAAAAAATAGAGGCCATAACTGTTAGGCAATAAGTAAGTACAGCTCTTTTTTGAGCAAGTTTTAGACTGAAAATCAGACTTTAGTTTAGTATTGAGGGAGACATAGGAGCAGACTGCAGGAGCCAATCAGATGCCAGAGCAGAAAAGCGCTCATGTCCCGATTGGGTATCGGCAATGCTCCACCTCGCTAGTAAGGAGTCCAGTCTAGGTGTCTCAGGTGGCGGCTATGGAAGAGACAACCACAAGGTATCCACATTTCTCCCACCTGAGGGGCAGGGAGCCCCTGAAGGGCTAGTCTATGGCAGGGAAGAGTGTTAGGGGACAGAGGAAAGAGATAGTAAGAGTGGAATACAGTGGAAAGGGAATACAAAGATATACTAGGGCAGTTAAATGGTACAGGGTAGGTGAATAAGAGCCACAGATTAAGCAATATGTAAAAGACAGCAGGGTGAGTAAGGTGTAGTGGCCATGAAGCCATGAAGAGATAATAACCCTACAGGGATTTCTAGAGGGGAAAAACATTTAAGGCATAAGACGCTCACAGACTTAAATCTAGGCACTCAAGCTGTGGGGGCACAATAATAAAGTGCCACAGACAGTGGGACTCTGTGCTGAGTGTTCCCCTATAATGCACCTTACTGTGGTGTATCTTGTTGCACAATAATCATGATATTGTTTTTTTACAACGATAAATTATCATTAGTGGCAATTATTGCAATATACAGTATGACTGTATCATGCTATCATGACATCAATAACCATGACATCCCTTGCATCAAACTCTTCTTTTTGTGCCTGTAACATCAAGATGGTAACTCACCCTGGGATGACAGGAGGGACAGAAAAAAGTTGTGATACCCTTTATCTTCACAAACAGCAGGGAGATTAATCACATACTTGTTTTCGACTATTAGCATCTACTATTGAAAATGCTGTAGTTTTAGCAGTTCAACTTAAGATTTCAGAAAGGAAGACGGCTTGTGGCGCCGACAACCTGGGATCGGGAACCAACCTGAAGCATCAGAGGATCAGCTGGGGGGGGAATCGAGCATCTCAGTGACTGTTCTCCTTGGTGGGGGTGGGGCTGTGGACTCCCAGCATACAAGTGACACTCACTGGAGACTGGCTGTACACTAGGCCAAGACAACGTCTAAGGGGATGAAGGGATAGGGGATGCACTCACATTTCACGCTGATGTCACTGCACATCCGCGCCTCCAGGGGAAACATAAGCTGGAAACCCTTGAGCCAGCTGCATGGTGACACCCCTGTACCCCTACTCGAATGACGCCCCAGGTGCAGCCTCAGCTGGGGCCTCACGTTGGATCTCGTTCTCTCCCTTTGGGGAGCCCCACTGCAGGGAGCAAGCTGTGGATCCCCCAGTCTGGGCAACTTGGGGGGATGCCAGGTGGTGTGGTCCAGGCACTGAGAAGGGAGTATATCCCCCACTTGTCATCCAGAATAACCTTATTATTTAGGGGGTACTATTACTAATAACATAAACTGGATCCAACACATAAAAATTAAACAAAAAGGCAGACAACTGGCACTGGTTATAAATAGGTTCGGAAAATTGTACGCAGACAATTCTTCCAAGGCAATGCTCAAAGTATATATGACCAAGGTAAAGGCCACATTGCTTTACCCCGCTGAAATATGGGGACTAGAACTCCATGTGAAATGCTAGAACTCATTCAGAATCTCTTTTTAAGAAATGCTCTGGGTTTACCAGATCTTACTTCGAGAGGGTTCCTGCAGTATGTCATTACATATAGGACTGCACCCTCTGGCGTCAGGACCACATGGCAAACTTTTCCAGCAGTGTCTGGTGGGTGACTGCCCACCCAATGTCATGTGACGGACGTCAGCATGACCCTATATAGAGGGCGGTCTCCATGCCCACCTTCCAGTTCTTTCCTGCCGTCGACCAGTGCTAGTACCTCATGGTATCTCCAGCTTTGTTGATCGCCATTTTCTTATTTTCAATCAGTAATTTCAGTTCAAAATTTGCTTTATGTCTTTTCCATCACCACCTTTAAAGGGAAAGAAGAAGTGCACCAAGTGTGGGGTGCAAATTCCACACAAAGACGGCCACTGTCTCTGCCTCTTTTGTCTAGGCCCGGATCACGACATCATGGCCTGTCCCGACTGCCAGCCTTTCAACCAGGCCACTCGCAAACAATGACAGCAGGCTCTGGAGGCCCAGCTCCTTAAATCTAGGATGGCCTCTCCAGAGAAGGAGATACAAAAGATCCAGGACTTGGCTTCTTCCCCTTCAGACAAGCAGAAGAAGAAAAAAGATAAAGAGAGGAACAGAGAGAAGGAGAGCGATGAGGACCAGGACCGATCATCATCCAGCAAGCCTTCAACCAGCAAGACCTTTTCCCCCGCTGCCCACCCTCATGGTGACTCAGGCAGCTTCCAGGACAACCTCCAGTGCTGCCGTCCTCCAACCTATCACCACCGGTAAGTCATCTGCTGGCTCCTCCAGCGAAAGCCTGGTACTTGCCAGTAAGGCGGACCCCCGACCAATGATAAGTTGGACCCTGCACAAAAGCAGATAGCAGTCCACTCGGCTTCTACCGATAAGCCAGTCGAGGGTCCTGCCCTCCACTGCCCGTTCGCTGTTTCGCCTGGTAAGGCAGCCATTTTTGATGACTGCCCAGGCATCCCTCTCCCATCTGGGACTCATGCCTTCTCATCCGACGTCTGGCAGAGTGGTAGGACTTCACCCAGTCAGCCCTCCCCTGGGCCTTACCGGCTTGGCAGACTTCCTCTCCACTTCCCCCAGTGGTTTCTCCTGCCCCACAGCCTATGCCTGGGACAGAGGAGGAAGAAGGATGCCTAGAAGTGGTTCTTTCCTCACCCACCTCTACGGCGGTTCCTCAGGTCCCCCTCCGAGGGATCCTCACCCATACTCAGCCACACTGACGTTGGGTTACTTCACATCTCCTGCCACTCTCCTAACATCAGCAGCACCATCAGGTACCTCGTGTCAGGGCTATTGACAGGCCTCTTATGCAGGGTCTGACCTCTGGGGCTAACATCAGCTAACCTCATGTCAGGGGCCTCAACGTTTGTTCCTTTTCCGTTGGCTACCCCGATGACGGCTACCCCAACATCAGCTGTCATGATGTCGGGTATTTATCCTGGCCCATCCAGGCCTACTGGTCAAGACCTACCATCTGGGCATTTTTCTGGACATCAGGCATTCCTTCCTCCACTGTCAGGCCCGACGATGCCCCATTATCCCCAGGGCTATTTCCCTGGATATCAACAGGGATAGCCATACTACCAAGGCTATCCTCCTCCTCACTTGGCAGGTTCAGGAGCTCATTTTTATTCACCCCCAGCTAACCCGCTGCCTCCTCCTCCTCCACAACCAGACTTCCAAGTGATGATCCAGTCATGGTGGAAGGATCCGAGATCCCAGCTCTATTCAGACCTTGAAAATAGGTTTCCCAATCTGGTGGTAGTGCCCCGACCCCCCATCCCCTGCCCCTCGGCATATGGTACATGTCTCAGGCACTACTCCTCAGGATATTCCTCTCCCAGACTTTGAGTGTCCAGAGGGTGAGAAGCCCTCGACTCTGATGCCGATACGTCAGAGTCTTCATCCAACGAGTTATCCTCTCCTCTCCTCCTTGGAGCAAAGAGTCTCCCCAGTCCCCTCCTGAGGACTCTTCCTTTACAGAACTCCTCCGCATTATCCAACAGGTGAGCGGTTGGAATGTGGAGGATCCAGACCCTGTGAGGAAGCGTTTAGCAGAGCATCTGGATTTAGAGGCTGCCACCCCCATTCCAGTTCATCCTTAGATAGCTCCGCACGAGGACCTTACGTCCACGATTTGGAAATTGCCACATTCCATCCCTGCTGTCCCTAAAAAGGCAGACAGGATATATCATTCCCCCGAAGGAATTCCCTTTCTGGACTCACACCCTAAGGCAGATTCTGTGGTAATTACTGCCGCTCATGATCGCTCGGCTAACTCCAAGCACATGAGTATAGTTTCCCTGGACAAGGAGTCCAGACAGATGGAGCAGTATGGCAAAAAGGTCTATTCCTTGGCCACTTGTGCCCTGCACTCGTTGAATCATGTGGCACAGATGGTGTCTTTTCAAAAAGCCACTTTGGCCAAGTTGGAAGACAGGATTTCCTCTCTGGAGGCTTCTGACCTGAAGGCGGCAATCGCTAAGGATCCTCGTCTTTCCAAAATTTCCTGTAGGCATGCTCTCAGGGCAACCTACAATTCTGTAGATGCTGTAGCCCACTCCTCGGCTACAGTCATTAGCCTCAGGAAGCACGCCTGGCTGCGGATTTCCGGTCTTGCTTCAGACGTACAAGCAGCTATATTGGACGCTCCTTTTAGGGGATCGGTCCTCTTTGGAGGGGACACCAAGGACTGGATCACAGGTCTCCAAGACAGTGGTCAGACCCTTAGATTGGTTCACTCTATGTACAGAGCTGGTACCCCCCCAAGAAGCAGCCCTTTCGGCACCAGTTCAAGTGCCAAGGGAAGCAGGCGGCACCCAAGAAACAAAACAGAAGACAAACCACCGGCTCTTCCTTTTCCTCTCCATCGACTGTCAAAACCCAGAGACCGGCAGGAGGCCCCTCTGCCTCCTGACTCGCCCAGTCTTCCCTTCCCTCCACTTCAAAATGTGGAGCTAGTGGGGGAAGATTCGCCCTTCACATCCAGGAGTGGAAGGACATCACCTTGGACGCATGGGTCCTACCATTCATTTCACAAGGACATACGGTAGAGTTCCTGGAGCTCCCTACAGACTCTCCTCCCGGTTGCTCGCACTACTCCCCACACCAAGCCCTGTTGGTCGAGGAGGAGATCAAGACTCTGGTGCGAAAGGCAACAACTGAATCTGTGCCAGCTGCCCAGAGGGGAAAGGGGTTCTACTACCACTTCTTCCTGGTCCCAAAGAAGGCGGGCGACCTCAGACCAATCCTGGACCTCAGCAGTCTGAACCTCTTTGTCGAGTACAAGAGGTTCCGCATGCTAACTGTTCAGAGCCTCCTGCCCCTTCTACATAGATACATAGACAGTGTTGGCAGATAAGGGCATATGGCCCACCCATTCTGCCCATTTGAGCTTGTAAGTTCAGTCTGTTTTCCTAGAAGTCTGTTGCCCCTTACCTCTGACCTGACCTCCAGAATTACTTTATGTCTATCCCATGCATTCTTAAATCCCGTGATTGTTTCAGCCCCTTCCTCTGGCAGGGTGTTCCACTTGTCCACCACCCGTTCTGTGAAGAAATTCTTCCTCATGTTTCCTCTGAATCGTCCTCCCTCCAACTTCATCCCATGCCCTCTAGTCCTGGAACATCTTTTTCGCTTAAAAATAGTGTATTCCTGCACCCTGTTCCTCCCTGTAAGATACCTGTATGTCTCTATCATATCCCCTCTCTCCCTCCTCTCCTCCAGGGGAGTACATGTTCAGTTCCTTCAACCTGTCTTCACAGGACTTGTGATGCAATCCATGCACCATCTTTGTTGCCCTCCTCTGAACCTTCTCTACTCTGTCTATGTCCTTACGTAGGTATGGTCTCCAGAACTGTACACTGTACTCCAGGTGGGGCCTCACTAGTGTCTTGTATAACGGAATTATGACCTCCTTTTCCTGCTGGTGATGCCCCTGCCTATACATCCCAGCATCCTATTTGCTTTACCAGATGCCTTGTCACACTGTTTCTTACCTTGAGGTCATCAGAGATGATAACCCCAAGATCCCTTCCTGCTTGGTGCATGCTATATCCTCACCCCCAACTGATATATTGTGCCAGGGTTTTGTGCCCCATATGCATTATCTTGCACTTCCTTGCATTGAATTTCAACTGCCAAACCCCTGACCATTCTTCAAGTTTCTGCAGGTCCCTTGTCATTCTGTCTACACCCTCTGGTGTGTCTACTCTGTTACAGAGCTTTGTGTCATCAGCGAACAGTGAAATTCTGCCTTCTAGGTCCTGCGCAATGTTCTGCAGCAGAACCACTCGCTCTATGCTCTGGACATGCAGGATGCTTATCTGCATACCCCGATCTTCCCTGGTCACCACAATTTCCTGAGGTTTTGTTTCCAGGAGGAGCACTTTCAGTTCACAGCTCTCCCCTTTGGCTTGTCCTCGGTACCCAGGGTTTTCACCAAGTGCCTAGCAGTGGTGGCAGCGGCCCTACGCTGCTAGGGTATAGCTGTGTTCCCATACCTGGATGATTGGCTAATCTCAGCTCCATCCAGGAACAGCCTTCTGAACTCACTCTTGGTTATCCTGGACCTTTTTTCCCTGACTGGAGATCACAGTCAGTTTTCCCAAGTCATCTTTAACCCCCTCTCAGAAACTTCAATTTATAGGGGTGGTTTTGGATACGGTCCAGTGCAAAGCCTTTCTCCCCTCAGACAAGAGCATAAACTCTCCTAGAGCAGGTCATTCTGGTAATCTTGTCTAGATCTGTTCCAGCCGGAGTGTTGCTACGCTTGCTGGGCCTGATGGCAGCCTCTATCTCCACAGTTCCTTTAGTCAGATTGCATATGCAAATCTCCCAGTGACCTCTTCGAGTCCAATGGGACCAGTGCTTGGACGATCTGGACCACCCTATTCTGGTCTCCAGTGCAGTCAAGAGGGATCTACAATGGTGGCTAGACCCTCTCAATCTGTCCAAGGGACTTCCCTTTTGAAGACCCCCCCCCCCCATGGACCCTCACCATGGATGCTTCGTGCCTGGGTTGGGGCTGACCTGGGGGACCATCAAACTCAAGGTTCATGATCCCAGCTGGAGATGTCCTTGCACATCAACATTCTGGAGATGAAGACGGTCCTTTACACCCTTCAGGCTTTTCAGATCATCCTATCAGGACGAACACTGCTAATCCAGACAGACAGATGATATGTCGGTAGTTTGGTACATCAACAAACAGGGAGGCACCTGATCGTACCACCTATGCAGGGAGGCAATGTGGGTGTGAAATTGGGAAGTCCAGCATGAGCTGTTTCTCACAGCCGTGCACATTCCAGGCATTCACATCTTGGTGGACAGCCTCAGTCAGATGTCGTCCCTCGCCCACGAATGGAAATTAAGTCAGGAGGTAGCAGACACTCTCTTCTAGAGATGGGGTTGCCCAGAACTTTATCTGTTCGCCTCCCAGTCCAATGCAAAACTTCACAGCTTTTGCTCACTCATTCCAGAGCCTGAAGCTTTCTAGCACGACGCGTTGTCTCTATGTTGGACAGGGCTGTTCTTGTACGCCTTCTCTCTCTTTCCTGTTCTTCAGAGGGTACTTCTCAAACTTTAGGCAGAGGGAGCTCAGATGATCCTAGTTGCTCCTCTGTGGCCAAGGCAAGTCTGGTTTCCACTGCTGCAGCAGCTCTCAGTGGAACCCCCAATTCCTTTACCTCTCAGACACGACCTAGTAACTCAGGATCACGGCAGGCTGGTACACCCAGCACTCAGGACATTGCATCTTCATGCGTGGCTCCTTCAGACAATCAGAGCTCGATCTGGGGTCTCTCACTAGCTCACTCAGGTCCTGGTGGAAGCCAGAAAAAAATCCACTAGATCCACCTACGCCATGAAATGGAGGCGTTTTTCCATTTGGGCAACTTCTAAAGATTTAGATCCCTTTACCTGATCTGCTCCTCAGGTCATGGAGTACCTCCTTCACCTGTCCGATTCGGGTCTGTCATACTCGTCCCTTAAGGTTAGCCATGTCGGCCTACCACGTGCCGGTGGAGGGGAAAACCGCAGCTCAGTTAGAGGCCTCTAAGACCTTCTTGAAGGGGATCCTCCACCTAAAACCTCCCATTCGTAACCCCACCCCACCTTGGGAATTGAATTTTGTCTTAGAGAAGTTTACGCTTCCTCCCTTTGAACCAGTGATGAGCTGTGACATGCGCTACCTTTCTTGAAAGCCACTATTTTTAGTTGCTATTACTTCTGCTCGTATGATTTCCGAGCTTCAGGCCCTGATGCATAAGGAGCCTTATTTGATTTTCCACAAGGATCAGGTGGTCCTGCGTACCGATCCGAAGTTTCTTCCCAAGATGGCTTCCGAGTTCACTTTAAACCAGACTGTTGAACTCCCAGTTTATTAACCTAACCATTCGAATGGGAGGGGAAGGATCTCCTTCATACCTTGGATGTTCACAGAATCCTCAGATACTATATTCACCATACCAAGGAGTACAGAAAATCTGATCAGCTTTTTATCTCCTTCGCCCCCAAATCCTTGGGATCGGAAGTTTCTAAACAATGTCTTTGTAAATGGCTAGGTAAAGTACAGTTACGTAAGAACTTACCGTAAGAGTAGATCTTCGAGAGGAGCTCTTGCAGCAGGTAATACTATTAGGACTGAAGCCAGTAGGCGTCAGGACCCCACAGAAAACTTGTAGCTACCAGTCTGAGGCAAGGAACCACCCCCCAACGTCATCTCTGCCCGACGTCAGAAATGGTATAAAGGGTGCGGTCCCCTGGCGCCATCTCAGTTCTCCTGCCGGAGACCCGGCTAGTAACAAAACTGGAGAACCGAGCAGGAAGTCCCCACCACATTCTGGTGATATAATAACCAACATTCTATCCTGGGGGATGGAGGGTGTGAAAGCCACCTGCTGCAACAGCTCCTCTCAAAGATCTACTGTTACAGTAAGTTCTTACGTAACTGTACTATCTGTCTTAGAGGGTGGAGCTCTTCCAGCAGGTAATACCATTAGGACCGAGTCCCAAGCAGTACCCAAAGATAGGCCCAGGTCTGAGGGTGGCAGAGGGAGAAGCTAAAAAGCTGGAAAACAGCTGAAAATGTTAGAAAAGCATCTAAGAGAATAGGCCTTGCAGGACTGCTAGTCCAAAACCTGCTCCCCTTCTGGATGCAGTCTCCAGGCTGTACTGTCTAATGAAAGTGTGGACTGAATTCCAAGCAGCTGCAGCGCAAATATCTGCCGAGGAGACATATTTTAGTGCTGCGAAGGAGGAGGCCACTGCTCTGGTAGAGTGACCCCTGACTGTTCCTGGAAGTGGTTTCTTATGATGCTGGTAGCAAAAAGTAATGCACTGCACCAGCCAATGGGCTAGTGACTGTTTGGAAACAGGAGCCCCTAACATTCGCTTGGCGAATGAGACAAACAACTGGTCCGACTGTCTGGAGGAGCAAGTCCTGTAGAGGTAATACCTCAAAATTCTGTGAACATCCAAGGTGTGCAACAGTGCTTCACCTGGGTTAACAAATTCCGCATAATAAACCGAAAGATTGATGTCCTGGTTAAGAGTCAGCACGGACACCACCTTCGGCATGAACTTAGGGTTCGTGCACAGGGTAACCCTGTCCCTCTGGAAAACTATGTAAGGTTCCTTACACATCAGGGCCTGGAGCTTGGAAACCCTTCGAGCTGAGGTAATGGCTACCAAAAGGAGGGTCTTCCATGAGAGGAAGTGCAGCTTGAAGGGAGTAAGGGTGAGTTTCTCCAGGACGAAAAGTAAGTCTCAAGGAGGAATGATGTCTCTCCTGGGAGGTCTGATATGTAAGATCCCTCACAGAAATGTCTTACAGACATTGAGCTGTGCCAATGTTTTATCTCCGAAAGGATAATGATATGCGGAAAACGCAAACATGTGTACCTTAATGGATGAATAGCTCAGTCCTAAATCCAGAAGGTGATGAAAGTATTCTAGCATGTGCCTAGCCGGGCAACTCAGGGGATTTAGGGCACAGGCCGTAACCCACAGACAGAAGTGTTTCCATTTCAGAGCGTAGGTGGCACTGTTTGAAGGCTTCCTCGCTGCAATCAAGATCTCAGCCACCCTGCTTGACACTCCTAGTCTCCCTCTTCCACTAAGGCTGCAGTAGCCACATGTGCAGGTGAAGAGAGTGAAGATCAGGATGGATGAGTGTCCCCTGCTCTTGTGAGAGCAAGTGGGTGAAGAGTGACAACTGAACTGGAGGCTCCAGTGACAGCTACTGGAGCAAGGAATACCAGATCTGATGGGGCCATAGAGGAGTCACCAGAATCATTCTGGCTCCCTCTGACTGCAACTTAAGCAGTATTCTCTGAATGAGGGGAAAAGGAGGGAAGGCGTACAGGAACTTCCCTATCCAAGAGAGGGACAGTGCGTTTCGCCCAAACACACCAGGCCCTGGAACGAGCGAGCAAAAATTTCACAGTTTGCCTTTGCACAGGGACGCAAAGAGGTCCAACTCTGGATGGCCCCGGCGACTGAACAGGTAGTTTGCAACATCTTGGAGCAGTTCCTACTCGTAATTCAGAGAGGTAGAGCGGCTGAGACTGTCAGCGAGAACATTCTGAACACCAGGCAGATGAGCTGTGATGAGATCCAGCCAATGTTCTACTGCCTAATTCCACACTCTCATGGCCTCCCTTCAAAGTACAAATGCGTCCCCTCTTGTTTGTTGATGTAGAAGATCACTGGTGTGTTGTCTGTCTGCACCAGGAGAGGACCCGGCGAGAGCTGGTCTCTGAATGAGATAAGTGCATTCAGCACGGCTCTCATTTCCAGAACATTTATATGTAGAGAGCTCTCTATGGCAGACCAAGACCCCCGGGTCCTGTGATCCCCTAAATGAGTCCCCCAACTGGACAGAGAGGCATCTGTGGTTAAAGTCTGGAGAGGAGTGAGTCTCCGGATTGGAACTTCTCCCACTAGACTGTCGTGACGGAGCCACCATTCAAGGGAATGATGTACCACCCGAGACATCCGGATTCGGAGATCCAGATCATCCACTGACTGGTCCCACTGGACCCTGAGATGCCACTGGACGGTCCTCATATGTGGTCTGGCTAAGGGTACTGTGGCTATGGCAGCCGCCATATGGCCTAGAAGCTGTAGAACAGCCCAGGCAGGGGAAGAGGGGGCCTTCTGGGCAAATCCCGAAGGCGGTCTGCCCTGTCTGGAGGCAGAAAGACTCTTCCCTATTTGGTGTCCAAAATAGCCACTATGAACTGCAGCCTTTGTGTCACCCATGGGTATGATTTTGACCAATTTACCGTGATCCCCAGAGAGGAAAACAGAGCCTGTGTCTGTCGTACAGCGATTAGAAGCTCCTCCTCTGACTGAGCGGAGAGGAGCCAATTGTCCAGGTAAGGGCAGACGAAGAGGCCTCTCCTGCGGAGGGCCGCCGCTACCACTGCTAGACACTTGGTGAAAACCCTGGGGGCAGAAGAAAGGCCAAAAGAAGTACCCAGAATTGGTAGTGCTCGTCCTGGAAGCTGAAGGGTAGAAACTTTCTGTGAGACTTCAGGACCTTGATATGCATGTAGGCGTCCTGCAGATCTAGGAAGCACAGCCAGTCCCCTTGCTGGAATAAGGGGAAGAGACCTGCCAGAGTGACCATCCGAAACCTCTGGTATTTTACAGAGAGACTGAGCTGGCTCAGATCCAGAATTGGATGAAGGTCTCCCATTTTCTTCGAGACCAGAAAGAAATGGGAGTAGTAACTCTTTCCCTTCTGGGCCTGTGCAACCTTTTAGATGGGTCTTTTTTTCTAGAAGCTGTTGAATCTCTACTTCTAGAAGAAGACTGTGTTCCGGTGGACACGGGACGGAGGGGTGGGGGTGGGTGGGTTGTCCGGCAAGATAGAGGTGAACTCTATCGTGTAGCCTTTTCGAATGGTATTCAGTACCCATTGGTCTGCTGTGATATGGGACCATTCAAGTGCATAAAGTGCAAACCACCCTACCTTCTCACTCTGCCTGTCCCTGAAGGGGAGGAGGAGAGGGAGTCAGGCTGAGTGGGTGGAGGGGTCCTGGGCCCCGGGAGTTTTGGGCTGCTTGGGGCCCTGGGAACCTTGAGGGGCAGGGTGATCTCGCCTCTTGAACCCCTTACCGTGGGACTGTTTACTCTCCTGTCCTTGCCCTTGTCCTTTACGAAAAGGGCACCGGCGGGGTTCCTGAGGCTGGGATTTATACATGCGGTGCACGTCGGCCACCACTTTTCCCGACTCCTGCAGTTGCTTAATCATTTTTTCAACTTCTGGGCTGAACAGAATGGGACCCTGAAAAGGGGAATCCAGAATGGACTCTTGTAGGTCCGGCTGGAAGCCCATGAGCCTAAGCCAAGACTGCCATCTCATACAGACCCCCGAAGCGGCAGCTCTGGAGGCCATATCCACGGCGCTGTAAGAACACCTAAGGGCGTGCTTGTCTACATCTAAACCCGACTGGGCACATGCTAGAATTTCTTGTTTCGAGTTGGAGTCTGGCATAGCTTCAACAAAGTCCACTGTCTTCCTTCACAGCGACTGCGGGTAAGTAATCATGTGGGCCATGAAGTTCAAAGACCTGATGGCTCCAGTGGCTGAGGAGAAGACGTTTCGGGCCCAACCATCTAACCTTTTAGAGATGGGATCCGGAGGTTGGGAACTCAAATGCTTTGGCTGAGACCCTCTGCCGTGGGCAGCCGTGAGGACCAATGAACTGGCCTTTAGTTGTTCGGCCAGAAAAGGTTCAGACTTTGGAGGCTTATAAAGTCTGTCTGCCTTCCTAGGGACTGCCGGAATGGAGGACAGCGTATGCCAGGTGAGGTGTGTTACATCCTGAAATGGTTCCACGAATGGTGGAATCACCAAAGGTTTGGGTTCCTTCTCTCCGAGGAACTTGGCCAGCTGCTTGCGCTCTGGGTCCAGATCCTCTGTGTCCCACTCATATATAGCCTGGATGTGCCTCATAATGTCCAAAAATGAGGGGTCATCGGGAGGACAGAGGGATCTTTAGGTCCCAGGGAGAGAGGATAGAATTCCCTGTCTGAATAAGGCTCTGAATCCACATCGCCTATATCTGAGGAGGACATGACAGGAGGGGAAGAAGGAGATGGAGAAGAGGGTCATTTCTTTCTTTTCCCCCTTAGGGTCCGGACATGGGTGCTCACCCTCACCCCGAGGCCTTGGGGTGGGCGCGGGACCCATGAGCGGCGGAGGAGGGACAGTGTCTGAGGGTCTATACAGAAGATCCCCTTTAACTGTATTCCACCATGTAGTGAACAGACTCCCGAAATCTGCTACTAGGACGACCGCAGGGGCCGGTGCTGGGTCTGAGGGGCCGGGCATCGGGTCTTTAGGTGCGGGCATCTGGGGCTCTGGCTCAGTAGGCATCGGGTCCAGGATCCTGGCATCAGTGGGCTGAGGACCGGCAGCGCCTTCATCTGTAGGTCTGGTGTCCAGTGTGGTTTTGTCAGGTGGCTGGTCCCTCGGAGAAGCGGACGGCTGGTCTTCATCCGGCGACCTCCCCATGTCAGGCGTCGGGAAGCAGGTCGACGGAGTAGGCAACTGGCTAGGCTTGCGCTTGTCTGGAGGAGGGCACACCTTAGCCGGAGAGGGAGGCGTCCGAGCCCGGGCGGCCTCCTGCCTACCTGAGGGTTCTTCTGAGCGCTTGCGTTTATCAGAAGAACTGGATCTGTCCTGAGCCTTGGACAGGCTTTCCTGGGTCGACCCTGAGAGTTTTAGGGAACGGTGAGCCAGGGAAGAGTGATGGTGTCCCAACGAGGCCTACTCCCGATGTTTGCCCTGAGAGGAGGCGGGAGTGGACTTAGACGTACGGGAAGGTTCGGATGGCTGGGCAGGAACCGAACCCAACTTCTGGCTGGAGGACGAGGCCTGCTTGACTGGCGACTTAGGGCAGGATTCAGACCTGGCCCGATCCTTATCCTTGTGGTGATGCTTCCTCCCAGATGATCTATCTTTGGGTGGAGAAATCCCTGGCTGGAGAGGATGAGCTGGCTCCTGATTCTCGCTGCATGTCTGCAAGCTTCTTTTCTAGCAGGAAGGTCTTGAGTGTGTGGGGCCTCCTGGCGCGCACCTTCAGGTTGAACTTTTGACAATGTGTGCAGGCATTGGGCTGGTGTTCCAGGCCTAGGCAGAGGAGGCAGGCCGTGTGGCCGTCTCTGGCCGAGATCTGCTTCCCGCACGTACACTTTGACTTTCGCCGTGGTGGGGAGGGCAAAGACATAAACAAGGCGTAGAAAAAAGGATTATAAAGAATTCTGACGTTCGATGGCTGTCGGCTGCTAAGGAAGGCGTCCAAGGAGCCGAACTAAGTGGGTCGACGGTGGGAAAAGAACAGAGATGGCACCAGGGGACCGCCCCCTTTATACCACATCTGATGTCGGGCATAGCCGACAAGGGTGTTCCCCTGTCTCAGACTGCTAGCTACAAGTTTTCCATGGGGTCCTGACGACTGCCGGCTTCAGTCCTAATGGTATTACCTACTACAAGAGCTCCACCTTCGAAGACAGATCTGCATTTGCTTCTGTTACCAGAAGTACAACAAACCTCTTCCGGGGGAGGTTAGAGGTCACTCTGCTAGAGGAATGGCTACCTCTATGGCATTCCTGCAGAATGTTTCTGCAGCAGCAATCTATGCAGCAGCAACCTGGAGTTCGGTCCATATCTTCACAAAGCATTACAGTCTGGGCATTGCCTCGAAGCGTAGGGCTGGGTTCGGCCTTCGTGTCTTGCAGGGCCTACTGTCTTAGGCTGGTCCTGTGCTGTTTTTCTGTTGCTCCTCCTTCCCTCATGACTCTCTTAGTCTCTCTATGAGTGACTGCTTGGGATTCAGTCTTATATGTAATGACCTACTGCAGGAACCCTCTCGAAGTAAGATAGTACAGTTATGTAAGAACTTACCGTAACAGTAGATCTTCAGGAGAGGTTCCTGCAGTAGGTCACATTTTCCTTCCCTCCTTCCCCTAGTTCTTTTGCATTTCTTACAGCCATTCTGAACTGGGTTCCAGGATTTCATCCTTTCTCCTGTCTCATCCTCCTCGGATCTCTGGCGGGAGAACTGGAAGGCGGGCATGAGGACCACCCACTATACAGGGTCACGCTGATGTCCGTCAAGTGATGTTGGGTGGGCGGTCCCCCGCCATACACTGCTGGAAAAGTTTGCTGTGTGGTCCTGATGTCAGAGGGCGCAGTCCTATATGTAATGACCTACTGCAGGAACCTCTCTCGAAGATCTACTGTTACGGTAAGTTCTTACATAACTGTACTTTGTGGTACCCGGTGCTCATTTGAGAAGAGAAACTAAATTACCAGCATCAGAACTTTCAGCAAAGATGAGAGCATTACATTTTTGGGAAAGAACTGTAAAAAACCCAGAGACTAAACTAAGATATGCTTGTTAGGAAGAAGCTATTCTGCATTACAATCAAGGTATACAGTATCCATCTTGATTTAGCAAACTTAACTCCATGATACACAAGACAGAGATGTATAATATTTTTAATAACTGGAGTGTAGCTAACATTTCGGAATATACAAAGAACATAAGCATTTGTCAATGCCGAAAGCTCAATGTGCGTAGAGATAAGGAAGTGTGTGAGAGTGTAGCAGTGCAGAAGAGTTTTATTGATAATGAGCAACAGAAAGTTGTATGACAGCTATACTGTTCATAAGGCGGTATGATAAAAAGGGTATATTGAAAATTTGGAGTGAAAATACTGAAAATGACCTAAGTTACACGAATGCATAGAAAACTGTGAACAACCGGGTGTAACTTGGCCATTTTTTGGAGCTGTGTAACCTCATTTTCAACATGGCCTTCTTGGTACCCCACCTCATGAAGAGTGCCACTGTCATTTTGTGCACTTGTGCCGGAAGGGGATTTCACAAAGCGACTGTGCCATTCTGCACCACAGGTGTGAAAACATATTTCAGGTAGGATGCAAAAAAAATTACAGCTGTACTGTTCATAAGGAAGTGTGAAAAAATGGCAATGTTGAAAATCTGGAGTGAAAATATTAAAAATTGGCAAAGATATGAGTTTGCATAGAAATAGAGAAACGCACGCTCATGAGGCAGGCATTTTGTGGAATTTTTTCACCAAATTTCAAACATGGCCTTTTTGGGACCTCCCCTCATGAACAGTAGCACTGTGATTTTTGTTAATTCATCCCGAAAGCTGATTTCGCACACTGACTGTGCCATTGTGGGCCACAGGTACGAAAACACATTTTGGGCAGGATGTGAAAAATGACAGCTGTACTGTTTATAAGGAGATGTGACAAAGTGGCAATGTTGAAAATCTGGAGTGAAAATATAAAAAATTTGCAAAGTTATGAGTGTGCGTAGAAACTGTGCAACGGACACTGGTAACGAAGACATTTTTTGGAATTTTTCCACCAAATGTGCAACGTGGGCTTTTTGGGATCCCATCTCATGAACAGTGACACTGTCATTTCCATAATCAGTCCTGAAAGGTGATTCCGCGCAGTGACTGTGAAATCACCTTTCAGGACAGAGAAATGAAATGACATGGACATGTTCACGAGGTGGGGTCCCAAGAACCCCATGTTGAAAATTTGGGGCCAACAGAGTCCCTTAGCTCTCAGTGGGTGACACACTAAGAGGGAGAACCTTCAGGGCCTGGGGAGGCCCGAGTGTGGTGAGAGTGAGACGGGGACCCCCTGGAGGGGGTAGGAAGTTGCCCTGAGTGACGCCACCTCACTCTACGGGAGAAAAGACAGGTTCTCCTGTGGGCGGAGTTAATCATCCTATGCTGGGCCAAGGGTGACAACCGGGAAAGATGCAGCCATGCCATCCGCCTAGTGCAGATCGCTGCCCCTAGGACCCTGGTAGCTACCTCACTGGCGTCATATGATGCCCTTGCTTGGTGCCTTGCTAGCTCCAGGCCACATGCAGACAGTACAACGGCTTGTCTGGTTTGCTCCTTGTCAGGCATGAAGGCTAGGAGCTGACCCAGCCTGGACCACAAGAACCTGTCATAGGTTGCATAGTAGGCCTGATGTGCTGCAATAGAAAGCAGCAACCATGCCGAGTAGAAGGTCCTCCTCCCCCAGAAGTCAAAATCCGAGGAATCTTGATCTGGGGGCCAGTCACGGTGCAGGGCGCAAAGCCCATCAGGAGTATCCAGTTACTAATTCTGACTGAAGATGAGGCTTGATCCTGAGACTGGGGCAGTACCGCTGGCAGAGATCCCTAGGGGAAGGAACTCCGGAAAAGGGTCTCCACCAGGAACGCAACGATGCCTCCTGAAAGGGAGCAGGCCAGGGTGGCACTACAAGGGTGTCCTCACTGAAATCGCCTAAAAAGGCGTGTGCCGACTGCTCTGGATTGTGTAGAGTGGGAAGGGTAATGTGCAGGTCCTCCAACATCCTCATGAGAAATTGCTGATACTCGGCGAGATCAGCAGCTGGAGAGATGTGGACAGATGGCTCCTCTCCCCCAGAAGAGGGGGATGAAGAGTCGGAGGACCTCAAAGGTTCAGAAGCTGTCTGCTCAGGGGAGGTTGAAAAACTTGTCTGTCCACTGCCCTAACATAAGAGGGAAACTGAGCAGCTGGAGCCCTGAACTGCTCCCAGGAGAGAGGCCCGCTAGGACCATGAATGCCTGGGAGCGCAGGAGAAGGTAGCAGAGGGATGGGGCAGAACCAACAATGGGAATCGGTTGACCTCCACCTGGGCTAGGGAGTGCACCAGAAGCCCTAGGGGAAGAAGGCACTCTGGAAGACTCCACAGCCGACAGCTGAACAACCAAACTGGTACTGCCTAGGCAGCGCCCTGAAGAATCCCCCCTGTGAGGTGACTGGGGCCGTGTAGGTCAAGAAGGAAAGTCCCCTACCTCCAAAGAACGGGGGCCCTCTCAAGGAAACAGAGGGGGTAAGAGCGGAGATCCACGCTACAGCTTCTCCCAGAGCCCGGGTGGGTTCCAGAAAAAGGTCAACGCACAGACCCCATGCCCCTCGACCTCTTGGAATCCGAGAGCACCCTCCTCCTCAAGAGAGAGCCAGCCTAGGCAACTGACAGCCCTGGTCGGCCCCCGAAGGAGATATCCAGGGAGCAGCACCCTCCCCTCCCGTGGGTACTCTGATCGGCCACAAAGTTGGGCAATCTAGGCACAAGACATGAGGGGGTACCACCGCTGAGGGGTTAGAGAACCCTCCGAGGCCGGTCTGCAGTGCAATGGTGGCCTGCACCACTGCCTGATGGTCAGAACCCCTTACCCTGGCCGTCACTGTCTGCTCCTGAGAAGGGGGCTGACTCCGGCCTGTTGAGAACATTACGAGGGTGCCCACACCAGCAGCTAACTCCAAAGAACCAGACTGCCTGTCTGACTCAGAGTCCGACTCCTCCTCCGAAGAGGTGGAGACTGAAGCCCTGTGCCAAACAGTTGGTGGGCACCTGCTGCCATCCCGACCAAATAGGGTACCGGAAGCAGAGACCGCACCAGAGTCGGTACCAGCGTCCTCCGCAGTACCGTGAACAGTGGCAGAAGAAGACATGGCTCCAACAAGGGCAGCAGTCTCAGAGCCAGAACCTGACACGGCACCGTGAGCGGCGCAGAGGACACAGACGGCGCCGACGACGGCTCCAACAGCACTCTCGGTGCAGAGATCTGAAACCCTCATTGCGCCATGTCTATGCCTGGAATCGTGAACAGCTCCAGAGCTGGACACGGTGCCATGCTCAACCTCGGCACCGCGGACGGTGCAGAGGTGAGAAAAAGTCAGAGACGGCGCCGTAGAATCTCCCACTGTGCTGCTAGCACCATAAGCTCCGCGAATGGTGCAGACAGAAGCCACGGCGCCAAATGACGGACCGGAGCTGACGACGGCACCATCAGGGCCCACGGCGCCGAGGCACGAAAGAGCATCGACAGACGGCATTGATGATGGTATCGACCCGGGCCTTCTGAGCCGCGGGTCTGACACCGGGGGAGCCTTCGCCCGCGAAGGGGCAACTGCCAATGCGGTGCCTTCCGCCCATCCCCCGGAGGGAACAGACTGGGCCTCCTGCACCGCAGGAGGAGCCTCGGCCACGAGAGGTCAAGGCTCCCTCCTCCTCGGTCTGTATAGAACCGGGAGGGGACCTGGAGGAAAGGCAGAGGGAACGTGGCTTAGCCCGAGTGCGCGCCTGACCCCCGAAAGTCAGCAGAGCTCACCCCACTTTCCACGCGCGTTATTCGATGACCCGGCGATCCATGGAGAAGCAGGTGTCGCACAAATCCATGTCGTGAAGCGGGCCAAGACACGCAAGGCAACAGTCGTGCTGGTCAGTGATGGAGAACTTACACCCACAAGGGCACCGTCGCATGGGGGGCCGTCCCGTCTTCGAAGATTTCTTGCCCTCCGACCGAAACATAACCTACGAAAAGAAACACCAAAACAAGACTCGATGTTGCAAAATTAAACAAATAAAGGAACAATCTCACCAGGCGACGTCGAGTAAGCTATCAGAACCAGCAGGAGAACGGGGCCGATGAACTACGGCTCGGAGTCAACAGATTTGAAAAACGGAGAAATGAAACTGCGCAGCAGCAGGCCTCAAAGTTGCTCTTAGAAGCTTCCCACGAGGTGACCTCGATGGAGGGAGATGAAGAACTGGTGGGAGGGCAGAATCAACAGCACTTAACGGCCAACCCGCGACCGCTATGCAGTGCGTCAACCTCGAAGGTGGCACCTATGGTGAGTCAACTCCGCCCATCAAAAAAAAAAAAAAAAGGAGCTTTCGCAGGGTTGTGACCTCCGGCCACATACCCAAAGGTGATGAATGTGAAGACTAACATAGATAAGATCTGGGGGTTCCGCTGAGAGCTGCTGCAGAAGTGGAAACCAGATTTGTCTCGGCCAGAAGGGAGAAATCAGAATCACCCAGGCTCCCTCTGCCTGGAGTTTTAGAATAACCCTCTGTAGGATGGGAAAGGGAGGGAAGGCGTACAAGGACCTCCCTGTTCAACAAAGCGACAACGCATTGTGCCAGAAAGCACCAGGCTCTGGAGCAAGCGAGCAAAAGCTGGGAAGCTTTGCGTTGAATGGGGAGGTGAACAGATCTAGGTCTGGGCAATCCCATCTCAGGAACAGAGAATCTGCTACTTCCTGACTGAGTTCCATTCATGGGCGAAGGACAAGGTTCGACTGAGGTTGTCGACCAGGATGTTTAGAACTCCTGGGACATGCACAGCCATGAGAAACAGACCGTGCAGAATTGCCCAGTTCCACACCCGCATCGCCTCCCTGCAAAGGGGATACGATTGGGTGCCTCCCTGTTTGTTGATGTGCCAGACTACAGGCATGTCTGGCTGGACTAGCAGTGATCCTTTTGACAGAATGGACTGAAAGACCCAAAAAGTGTAAAGAACCGCACTTATCTCCAGGACATTGATGTGGAGATCCATCTCTCTGATTGGGGTCACGATCCCTGGGTGCGGTGGTCCCCTAGGTGGGCTTCCCAACCCAGACAAGAAGCATCTGTGGTGAGTGTCCAAAGCAGTGGGGAGCTTTGGAATGGAAGGCCCCACGAAAGGTTCAGAGGGTCTAACCACCAGAGTAGATCCTTCTGGACAACACTGGAGACAAGAACCAGATGGTCCAGGTCATCTGAACGCTGATCCCATTGGACCCGCAAGGTCCACTGGGTGATCCTCATATGCAGCCCGGCCAACGGGACCATGGAGATGGAGGCCGTCATCAGGCCCAAAAGACATAATCATGCTCTGGCCAGAAAGTATCTGGAAGAGGTCAGAACATTGACTTGCTCTTGAATGGTCTCCGCTCTGTCCAGGGGGAGGAAGGCTTTGCACTGGATCGTGTCCAAAATGGCCCCAATGAACTGGAGGTTCTTGACCATAACACCCAGGTGAGAAAAAAGGGTCAAAGTGCATGAGAGAGCTTTCAGGAGGCTGTCCCTGAATGGGGTCGACAGCAGCCAGTCGTCTAGGTAAGAAAACACTGCTATACCCCGACGGTGTAACGTCACTGCCACGACTGCATGGCACTTGGTAAATACCTGAGGTGCTGAGGAAAGTTCAAAGGGGAGAGCTATGAACTAATAGTGTTCCCCTTGGAAGCAGAACTGGAGGAAGCGGCAGTGGCCCGGAAACACCGGTATATGCAAGTAAGCATCCTGCATGTCCAGTGCGCAAAGCCAATGATACTCCTGTAGAAAGGGAAAAAGGTTCTGCAGTGTCAGCATGTGAAACCTTCTGTATTCCACATAAAGGTTTTGGCTGCTAAGATCCAGTATGGTTCTGAGGTTGCCTGCCTTTTATGGAACTAGAAAAAAGTGGGAGTAAAATCCCTTCCTTGTTTGAGGCAGCGGGACAGGCTCTATGGCCGCCTTCTGACTTAGAGACTTGATTTCTCCCTCGACCAGAGGAGCTTGGTGAGGAGAGTCTGAGGGGGATCTCCAGAAACTCCAGAGTGTGTCCTTTTGAAACGAGTTGCAGAACCCATACATCTGTTGTCAAGTTCCTCTCTCTATTCCTGCACGTGGAGGGCGAACCTTCCTCCCACCGGCCCCTTGCTCACAAGCAGAGGAGGGAGAGATGAAAGCCAATCAGGAAGCATAGGGTCAAAGGGTAGCAGGTCCCCCAGATCCTCGATGGGTTTCTGAGGTGGTGGGGACAAAAAGGGAGAGCACGTGATCTTTCTTTTTCCCTGTCGCCTAGCTAAGGATGGTTTTCCCTGCCTCTTGTTCTGTCTCTGAAAGGGATTTTCCTTCTGGGTTCCCGATTGGTACATGGACCTTACGGACCTCAGGGCTTGGCCGCTGTCCTGTAGGCCCATGATGATGTCTTTGGTGTCACCTCCAAAAAGGACCGAGCCTCTGAAAGGGGCATCTTGTATCGCAGACTGGACATTGTTATCAAGGACAGAAATGCGGAGCCCGGCGTGTCGTCTGTGGGACACTGCCATAGTGGAGAAGCAGGCTACCGCATCCATGGTGTCATAGGTAGCCCTAAGCGCATGGCGGAATGAAATTTTGGATAAATGCAGGTCTTTAACCAACTCCTCCTTGAGTTCCGAAGACTTCAGGGCCTGGATCCGGGACTCAAGTTTAGCCATAGTAGCCTTTTGGAAGGACATCATGTGCACTACATAATTAAGGGAGCGAAAAGTGCACGTGGCAGAAGAGTAAACTTTTCTGCCATACTGGTCCAACTGCTGAGACTCCTTATCTGGATGAGAAGTGCTCATACGCTTAAGCACCGACGACCGGTCGTGGGCCGCAGCGATGACTACTGAGTAGGCCTTGAGGTGAGTGTCTAGGAAGGAAATTCCCTCAAGAGTGTGGTAGATCTGGTCTGCCTTCTTAGGGACTGCCAGGATCGAATGTGGCAGCTGCCAGATAGTACTGCTGAGGTCTTTGTGAGGAGCCTGTGTAAGCGGATGACTTACCAGTGGATACCGGGAGAAAAGCAACAGTAGAGGTACCTGGAGGAGCCCTGGGTGCGGCCTGATGAACCACTAGGGCAGGCAGCAGGGGAACAGCCTTGCTGGATGAGGGCCTACTGGATTCCCCTTGGTCCTGATCATCCAAGCGCTCCTTCTCCCGATGTTTCTTTTTTTCGACTCTGAAGAAGGGGAAGATGCGGTGTCCCGAAGCTTCTGCATTTCTTTTTCTAGCGAAGCCATCCTAGACTTCAGAACGTGGGCTTTCAAGGCCAGCTGCCTCCTTTTCCATGAGTGGCCTGGTTGAAGGGCTGGCAGTCAAAGCAGGCTGCAGTATCGTGTTCTGGGCCCAAGTAGAAGAGGCAATGAAGGTGGCCGTCCTTATGGGGAATCTGGGCACTGCACTTCTTCTTCGTTTTAATCAGTGGAGAAGACTTAAAAATAAAAGAAAAGAACTACTGAAGCGAGAATTCAAGCAAAAATGGCGATTGGCTGGGTAAGTATTACCGTGAGGTACTCTGTGCAGTTCGATGGTAGGAAAGAACTGGAGGGCAGGTGTGGGGACCGCCCACTATACAGGGTCATGCTGATGTCTGGTGGGAAGTCTCCCACCAGGCATTGCTGGAAAAGTTTGCCATGCGGTCCTAATGCCAGAGGGCGCAGTCCTATTAGTGATGACCTACTGCAGGAACCCTCTTGAAGTAAGATCTACCATTCCAGGACATGACTGCAGTCTTCCGGATGCTCAATCCCAACACCCCCCACCGGCGATTCAAGTTCACCCCCAAACTCGGACTGCAAGCATCAATCAAATCTTTATTTATCCAAGCGAGCACCACTGAAAAGAACTCATTTACAAGATGGATCTGGGCAGTATACAAAACAACAAGACATAGGGAAGGGAATACACACAATAAAAAATATGACTGAGCATAATACAGTAGTAGTTGAGCAAGGTGGATAATCAGCAACATACATCAAATGGCAAGGGCAAAAAGACAAACTATGAATAAGTGTTCAAAAAATAAAGTAAGATTAAGTGTACAAGAGTTACAACAGTAGTACTATTTATAATGGCACTGGATATAATGGCGTGAAAGACCAAGGAGGACTCACAGGGGAGCTTAGAGCACCAGCAATAAAGTTAGTAAAGCGATTACTAAAGTAGATAGCCGGACGTAACCATAATGAAGACCCTCTGTACTATGAGGGTTCAAGGCAACAAACATGGGACAAATGCATGAGCCAAGGAACATCAAGGGGAGATCCTCTACTCAATAGAGACAATAGGCAGATCGGAAAAGCAGATTGGGGCCATCATGACAAGACACCAGGAGGCGCAAAAAGATGTAGAGGGAGGGGAAAGAGGAGCCGGAGAGGTGAGTGGAGATGCACGTATGCACCATCCAAGGACACCGTATAATGTACGATGTAGCATGGCAAGTGGCAGTGCTATCGCCATGCCAGCATGTTTCCATGTTTCTATATTTTCTAACAGATGAATGCATTTTTTTGTCTCAGTTATAAAATTCTTTACAATGCCTGTTGTTTCTGCATACTTTTCCTTTATACTGCAATGGCATTTGTGGTCCTGAAAGTGCTTTAAGCCATTTATACAACTTACCTGAAAAACAAACCTACAGTAAATTCTGAAGAGTTTAATAGAAGACCTGGCAGCAAACCTACCTTTTTAACAGAGCGTGCAGTCTGATAATTGGACTGGAAAGTTAGGGACCCAGTCTGAAAAATATAAACAGTGTTTTCTAAATACATATACACATATAAATCAGCCAAATACACAATACTGATTCAATGTAAGACGACTCAAGAGGTGTACTGGATAATTTCAGAGGCAAAAGTTTGACAAAAACAATTAATAAAGCATTTAGTGGTTAAAGCTGACATAACGTGGCCATAAACAGCAACGAACTTGCACAGGATAACAGCCTAAGCTGTGTTTATGTGGTCACATTTGCACTGAAGTAACCTGTGTGCTTGGGATGCTCCAGTGCAAATGTGACTGTGTGGACACGTCCCTGATTGGGGTAGGTGGCTCACTAAGATCCCCCCAGATTATCTGTCAAGCTGGGAGCGCCAAGAGGAGCGAGCGACTTAAGTGGCAGTGTGGACTGCCTGCACCACAGCAACCAACAGATGTCCGGCTCCACTGCGATGCACGGCCCCTCACCAGCACAGACTGCAGCAGTGCAGAGAGGGGCAATGCAGACAGACAAATCGTGGGTGGCAAGTGGTCGGGACCACGTTGCTGCGGTTTGTTTTTGCAGCGCTACTGCCATGTAAACATGGCTCTAGTCATAAGGCCTTGTTATACACTCAGCATTCTGCACTGATGTGAGTGCTGCAGAGCAGCTAATTCACTGCCACGGGATAAGTGCTGACACATCTGGGAACATTGTGAGCCAGTCCATTTCAGCTTCTGTGAAATGTGGTAAGAAGCTAAAACAGTGCATGAGTTTTCAGTCTCTGTGTGGACGCTCAACACCACCTGCAGTGAAGTACTTGCTGGTCTGGAAGCCAGCAGAGATACATAAATAAAACACAAGGGGGGAAGGGGAACCAGGCTGCCTGCAACACTTCCACAGCTTCTGCACCACTCCACAGCTTCCGTGTGTGGACACACCGGAAATGGCTACAGTAACAGACTTCCCATACAGGCCCTTCTTAGTTGAGTGTTGGCCTTGATTTGTCCAAATTGGGCATTTACAGTATTGAAAACCACAACTGAAAAAGAAGCCCCACTGAAGGCAATGGGGTGTGCCCCCCCATGCTCTCCCGACTACTACACCACAAAACGTGAGAACACTGGGGTGTGTCTTGGAGAAGGGAAGTGGAAGGATTGGGCGCTCAGCTCCATGAAGCCAAAATACGATCCCTTCCACCCCTAAAGCCAGTTAATGAAAAAATTATTTGAATGCAGCCTGCAACTCCTACTGCCATACACATAATTCTGAGGTGCCAAGGTGAGTACCAGAGAAGGCGCGCTTTAAAAAAAGCATAGATTCATAGATATTTGTCGGCAGAAAAGGACCATCTTGGCTGATCGAGTCTGCCCACTCCCCCCCCCCCACGTGCCTTGTGTTTGTCCCATGACCTTTTGAATCCCTCCACTGTTCTGTCCCCCATTACCTCCTCCAGCAGACTGTTCCAGGGCTCCACCACTCTCTCTGTGAAGTAATGTCCCCTCACATTTCCTCTAAACTTACCCCCTCCACCCTCAGTCCATGCCCTCTAGTTTTAGCGCCCACCTTCCCTGTGAATAAGCTCCCCCCCCCGCTTTATTAATTCCCTTCACATACCTGAACGTTTCTATCATGTCCCCTTTCTTCCTTCGGGTCTCCAGCAGGTACAAATCCAGCACCCTCAACCTCTCTTCTTATGGCTTTCCGCTTAACCCATGCACCATCTTAGTGGCCCTTCTCTGCACTGTCTCCATGACATCTATGTCCTTGCATAGGTGATGTCTCCAGAACTGAACCCCGTACTCTAGGTGGGCCTAACCATGGACTTATAGAGTGGCATCAGCACTTCCCGCCTTCTGCTAGTTATCCCTCTCCCTATGCATGCCAGCATTCTGTTCATTTTGCCCACCGCCTTGCTGCACTGGGTTACTACTTCAAGGTTGTCTGTGATTATGATTCCCAGATCCTTCTCCTACTTAGTTGCTCCCCGTGTGTAGTTTGCTTGTAGGTTATTCCGCCCTATGTGCATCACTGTGCATTTTTTAGCGTTGAGTTGTAGCTGCCATGTTTCAGACCACCCCTCCAGTAACCTTAGATCCTCTCTCATAGCCGCCACTCCCCCTCTGGGGTGTCCACCCTATTGCAGATTTTCATATCATCTGCAAAAAGACACACTTTCCCCTGCAGCCCCTCTGTTATGTCGCTGACGTAGATGTTAAACAGGATGGGCCCCAGCACCGATCCCTGAAGTACCCTGTTCATCACCCCTACCTCCCCGGAATGCACCCCATTTACCACCATTCTCTGACTTCTACTCATCAGCCAGTTCTCCACCCACCTTGTTATTTTCTGTCCCACCGCCAAACTCTCCAGATTATTAATCAACCTTCTGTGGGGCACAGCGTCGAAGGCTTTTCCGAAGTTTTGATAGGCCAGGTCCACTGCCCCCCTAATCAACCACCCTCGTCACCCAATCAAAGAACTCAATCAGGTTCGTCTGACATGACCTCCCCTGTGTGAAGCCATGCTGACAGATGTCCTGCAGCCCACTATCCTCCAAGTAGCTAACCACTCTTTCTTTCAATATCGCCTCCATCACCTTACCCATCTCTTTCTCTGAGAGCTTGGCCAGCCCACCATCTGCTAATTGGTCATTTCAAGTTCAGCCACGCCTGCCTCCCTGTCTGCAATTCTTTGAGAGCTCTGCCCTCTTAAAGAAACTTTCAAATAGGTCTGTCAAGCCTGTGCATAACAACAGCATCAAGTGACAAACTACTAATGAAAATGCAACTTACTAATACTCTTTTGCGTAGCTGTCTCTTACTTCTAATTTTTGCATCTATCAGAAAGCAGGCTCCTAAGCTATGCCCTAACCAAAAATCCACCTTTGACAATGATGAAGATCTGCCCCTTCCCCATAATCAATGGCATTTCAGAAAGGGGACATCTCCCTCATTGTTATGCCCTTACTCATGCCAAGCAACGTCTAGAGACCTCGTACGAATGCCTCTAACTTCTTCGGTCATAGCAATTATCTATGCATTAGCTTCCTCAAACAGTAACAATTCCCAAAAAACACCGTTTACTAAACCAATCCTCACAAGATGGTGCAACAAAAGACTACTTAGCAGACTAAGACAGCAACTTAAAAAATTACTGCTACTCCTCCTATTCTGCTCGGGAAATGTGGAACTAAATCCAGGTCCACCTGTCCTCCTAGAAACCCCTGTGGACCTCCCCCAATATAAAGGTCTTGGCTTTCTCCACATCTATGCTTGTAGTTTGCTAAAGAAATTGAACCGCATACAGAAGAAGAAGAATCAGCATTTATATAGCGCTTTTCATACATCCAAAGCACTTTACAAGCAATGCTAGACTGGTAGTGAAGTGACTGAATGTGTGGTGGCGGCCATATCGCACATCATCACCCACACACATCCTGGATAATTGCATGAACCGGTTTATGGGAAGGGGAATGCTGGCCAGGACACCAGGAATGTTCCCTACTCTTTTGTGAAGAGTGCCCTGGGTTCTTTTAATTCCACCTGGATACCCACCAGGACAACACCAGGATGGGCAGAAGGGACCTCGGTTTAACGTCTCATCCGAAGGACAGCACACCTCAGCAGTATAGCACCCCCCAATACTGCACTCGGATGGCAGTGATTTTTAGGTGCAAGTTCAATCCCGGTGTGGGACGAGAACCCACGACCTTCTGGTCCAGAGGTGGATGTGCTACCAACTAAGCCACGCTGACACAGACCTGGGCTCTACATGCAAGTCCCGATTTCCTCATGATAACTAAATCCTGGCTTAAGCCATCTACCCCAGACAAATATATCAGCATCCCGGGATACAATACTTACCGCTGCGATAGGCCATTTAGAGGAGGAGGGGTCGTAATATATGCCAAGAACAAACTTGTAATCAAGGTCATTGACTGTACCTTGAAGCCCAAATAATTTGAATGCCTGGCTCTAAAACTATCACTCTCCAATGAGAAGTCACTCCTCATTGCAACCTGCTACAGACCCCCGTCTGGGGGCTTGGCCCTCCTACCACATCTTCAAAACCTAACTGAGTTAGCTAACTCGGAGTGTATCCTTTTGGAGGATTTTAATTTGAACTGGAACGATGACAGTTCCAAGGAACTGAAGGATCTTACTGATGCAGTTGGGCTGGTACAAATAACACCTGCAAACACCAGACCGAACAGAAAATATCCGGAACGTAGCTCTCTCTTGGACCTCATGCTAGTAAACAAGCCAAATAACTTTTCTCATGCCGGAGTATTCTGCAATGATGTAAGCGACCACTGTGCTACTGCCTGCGTCAGACGCCCCCTGCAAACAAAATCGGCCTCCAAGTTCATTTTGATAAGAAGCATGAAACAGTTCTCCCACAACGAATTTCTGAAAGATCTAAGTAACATCAGATGGCAGAATTTCTATCTAGCATCCTCCCTCCGGGAGGCATTTAATATCTTTCACAATCTCTTCCTGGGTTTTTTAGACAAACATGCCCCACTAAGGCTGATCAGGTCTTAAAAAAAGACCCCCTGGTTGACAATCTCCTATCTTGAAGAAAGCGATCACGGACACAGACTATTGGTGGAAAAGAGCAAGGAAGTTTCGCGTGGAGGCAGACTGGGTAGCATTCCGCACCTCTAGAAATGCCTGTACCAAGATAATTAGATCCGAAAAAGCTAAATACTTTCAAGCAGAACTAGAAGACAACAAAATCAACTCTGCCAAATTCTGGAACGTCCTTAGAGAGGTTGAAGGTTGCTCTGCCGACACATCAATCCCAGCCAAAATTGTGTCCGCTGGATCCACCTACACAGACAGAGATGATGTCCTAGAGCAGTTAAATGAGCATTTCGCCACTGCTGGGCTAGCATTCGACACTTCACCTATCAACAAAATCATCCCACCGGACAACCCCGCTACCGATTCTAATGTTAACCCTATCCTTACCCCACCTTATCCTATTACTTTCAGCTTCCACACAATTACATTTAAACAAGTAGAGGACCTATTACTTTCCTCGGATATTAAAAAGAGTGCAGGTACAGACAAAATCAAGCCTTACTTCAAAGACTCTACCATCTTTACTTGACCGCCCCCATTACCCACTTATTCAACATTTCGTTGAAACAAGGAGACCTTCCTCTGCTATGGAAAACTGCCTACATTCTACCATTATTCAAATCCGGAGATCCGTGCGACATGAATAACTATCGGCCTATATCTATATTATCCGTCCTGTCAAAACTTCTTAAAAAAATCATCAATGTCCAAATCAGAGAACACTTGGATTCACATGATCTATTAAACCCGGCACAATCCGGTTTCAGAGCCAAGCACAGCACAGGAACTGCACTTGTGAAGGTAACTACAGATTGGCAAATTGCACTGGATTCAAAGAAATATGTGTTTGCCCTTTTTCTCGATCTTCGTAAGGCTTTCCACACTGTGGATCACAACGTTTTGCTTATAGCCTTGAGCAATATCGGGCTTGATAGTTCAGCAATCAAATGGTTCTCCAACTACCTCACCAACAGATTACAACAGGTCAAAGCTGCAGGTGATCTGTCTCCACAAAAAACCCTTCTAAGAGGAGTTCCCCAAGGTTCCATACTAGGCCCAACCCTTTTTGCAATCTACATCAATAACCTGGATTCCCATCTCCGCTCAGCTAATGTCCATTTATTCGCAGATGATACCGTACTATATACCATAAATTCCTCCTTGGACATGGCTCACGAGAGCTTACAGCAAGATTTTATTACTCTCCAACATAATCTTATCAGACACAAACTCCTCCTCAACGCAAAAAGACTAAAGCCATGGTTCTCTCTCCAAAGCCAGCCCCGGACCAACACATATTCCCCAGATTCTAACACTTCTAGATGAACCTCTTGAAATAGCTGAAACCTTTAAATATCTTGGGTTCTGGCTGGATAATAAACTCAACTTTCTATACCACTTGAATGAAGTCTCGAAGAAATTAAGACAGCGGCTAGGCTTATTCTATCGTATTAAACATCTGCTCACCCCAGAAGCTAGAAAGAGACTAGTACAATCCACATTCTTACCCTTATTGGACTATGCCGACTTTCTTTACATTCACTGTCCCACATCAGTGCTTAACAAACTTGACATGCTCTACCACACGGCCCTAAGATTTATCTTCAACCTACCCCTTCGCACTCACCACTGCCTACTGTATCAGGAATCAGGGTGGCCCTCACTTTCAGCTAGGAGGAAAAGAAATGCTCTACTCTGGCTTTATAGAGCACTTTCCAATAAGCTTCCTACTTACATTTTGAGCCTCTTCACATGGGCCAAGGGATCGTATGGCTTGAGACATTTCTCCTTACTCTGCTTCCAGATTCCTAGAGTGAACACGTCATATGGCATGGCTGCTATCAATTATTCACTCCCATCGCTATGGAATACCATGCAGAACTCTTTAAAACTTGCCTCTCTCCCAGGCATATTCACATTTAAAGATTTACTAGCCGTACTGTTGAAGGAAGCCTGCAACTCTTTTCGTAGATACTGAGCAACCTACATCATGCTCCTCTCACAAAACCTACGGCTAAATATCGATTAAGATACTTCCCTGTGAGGGTTATCTAGCTCTCTTAACTCACTCCCTTTCTCTCTGGCCTTCTTCTTCCTATCATCTCCCTCTAACATACCTATTTTCTTCTCACCTGCCTCCCCCCATTCTTACCTATACTACTATCTGAAGTGTGTCTTGCATTTTTGCTCCTCTACTGTTACATATTTTTTGCTCTGAATTGCATGTGTTCACCATTATGACAGGCTATTAGATACTGGCCCTCTGGGGTTTACCTGTATAATGTTTTTACATTTTGTTACTACTTTATTTGTGTTATGTTTGTTCTGAACTGCAATGTACTATTGTACAATGTTTCTTATATTTTTACTACCTTACCTTGTCTGTATTTGGTTGTACTGCACTGAAATATACTACTGCCCAGGACCATCTTGAAAATGAGCTTGCTCAATGGTGTATATGCCTGGTTAAATAAAGTGATTGACTGATTGATAGATGTGAGGCTGACCGGGCAATAATTACCCACCTCCTCCCTGCTGCCACTTTTGTGAAGTGGGACCATGTCTGCACTCTTCCAGTCCTCCGGCATCCACCCTGTATCTAGGGACAAGTGGAACAACCTTGCTAGTGGTGCCGCCAGCTCCTCCCTTAGCTCCCGGAGCACCCTAGAATGTAGGGCATCCAGACCCATAGCCTTGTCTACCCTCAACTTACCTAATTTCTCCCTGACCCAGTCATCACTGATTGGGCTAGGATCCACCCCTACATCTACCCTTCCCTTCTCCCTCTATCGTGAAGACTGAGCCAAAGTACTTATTTAGCACCTCTGCATTCTTGATGTTCCCTTCCACTGTTACTCCCCCCTTCCCCTTTACCCTTACTACACCGCTGTATGAAAAACTGCCCAAATCATATGAACACAAAAGATTTGGCTTGAATGCAGGATAAAAACAGAAAAAACAGGTTACTCACCTGTAACAGTAGTTCAAGGAGTGGTATATGTTGTTCATTCACACTGTTTGGCATGTCCTTTCCCTTTAAGAATCTTGCCGGAAGGTCTTGAAGCTGGTTCCTCCCACCCACTCGGGTGGTATAACCCTCGGCTCTGCTCCACGACGCCAGATCTTTGCCCGCTGGAAGCTCAGGTTGTGCGTCACGGTTGGGGACGTTGGGAGGGTTTGTGTGGATGAACAACATATACCACTCTTAGAACTACTGTTACTGGTGAGTAACCTGTTTTTTCTAGGATCGTGGATATGTTGTTCTATCCACACTGTTTGGCAGACTCCAAGCAGTTCTCTGGGAGGAGGGAGACAAAGCGCACCCCCCCTCAGAAATACTTACTTGGGGAACAGAGATTGGAGAAGTGAGGCCCCAAAACCAGCATCCCGGCGTGACTCAAGGTCGATGTGGTAGTGGGTGATGAAGGTGTTTGCTGACTTCCAGGTAGCAGCCCTGCACATTTCATGGACAGGGACATCCCTGGAAGCAGCCACTGATGCAGCAGTACGGCGGGTGGAATGAGCTCTTATCCCTCTGGGAGGTTTCTTGCCTGACAACTTATAGCAGAGATCAATGCAGGATGTAATCAGCACTGATCTCTGCTATAAGCATAGGAGGCAGTATAGCGCAGTGGTCTAAGGCTCTGAGCTGCAAATATGGTGACATCCAGCAGACTAGACCTGGGTTTGAATCCTACAGCTTCCACTTGCATACTGTGTGACCCTGAGCAAGTCACTTAACTTCCTTGTGCTCCCAGGTCGCACCTGGAAACATGCTCCAGCTTAGTGTGCCTTTCCTGGTTAAACAATTTCCCCTTCCCCTTTCCTTTCCCTAATCTATCTGCCAATCATCCACGTTGCTGCAGGTCTGCCAGGTGCGGCTTCAGCATAGGTGACCAACAGCTGGCGAACCCCTCCCTGAACTTCAGCCATCTGCTCCTTGTAATAAAAGAGTGCTTGTCTCCGGTCCAACGTATGGAGCCTGTACTCGGCCTCCGAAGTGTAAGTGGGGTAGTACATCAGCACAGTCAACACCTGGTTAAGGTGAAACTCTGACATCACCTTTGGAAGGAATTTCGGGTGGGGGAGCGGGACAACCTTGTCCCTGTGGAAGATCAGGTAAACAGACTCCACCAAGAGCGCCTGGAGCTCCCCAGTCCTTCTGGGTGACGTAACACACCACCAGGGAAGGCGGTCTTCCACGATAAATGTGACATCTCACACTTGTGCATTGGTTTGAATGGCTTGCCCATGAGCTTTGCCAATACCAGCAGCAGATCCCATGGAGGTGTAGGTTCACGCACTGGAGGGGATATGTGATCGAGGCCTTTAAAGAAGCGCCAGACCACCTTCTCCTGCGCCACCGTCCACTGACCGGCCCATGCCCAGTAAGAACAGACAGCTGCCAGGTGCACCTTAAAGGTCATAGACTGAAGACCCCCTCTGGACAAAGACCAAAGGTGGTCTAGGATGCTAGCCACTGGACAGAACAGAGGGTCCAGGCCCTTACCCTGACACCAAATGGAAAATCACTTCCATTTGAAGGTATAACACCTCCTGGTTGGCTCCTTCCTGGATGCTTCCACTACTGAGAGTACATCCTCAGGGAGACCCAGAGCCTGAAACGCTAGCTGCTGAGGAACCTGGATGTCAGGTGCAGGGACTGAAAGTCCGGATGGAATACCTTCCCCTGACTGACAGATAACAGTTCCGGGTGTACTGGAAGACGCCGAGGAGGCCTGGAGCTGAGGCTGAGGAGATCTGGCTACCAAGATCACCTGTGCCTTGTCCCTGCTGCCCTTGAGAATCACCTTATGAACCAAGGGAAGTGGAGGGAAGGCACAAAAGAGGCCTGGGGTCCACAGCCTTGAGAAGGCATCCCCTTGCAGAGAGCCTTGTTGGGGGAGGCGGGCATCAAACAGCCTCAGCTTGGTGTTCTCCCTGGAGGGGAACAGATCCACCTGAGGTTTGCCCCAGTGGCAAAACAGGCTGTGTACTACCTCTGGATGGAGAGACTACTCATGGGATGTCTCACCTATGCAGCTGAGAGCATCCGCCAGTTGATTTGAGGCTCCTGCTACATGGATGGCTAGCAGATCTGCCTCCAGTCGGCTCATGAGGGTCCTGATGTAGAGCGCTTCCCTGCACAGCAGCTGGGAGTGCGTGCCAACCTGTTTGTTGAGGTAGTACATGGATGTGGCATTGTCCATCTGGACTTGCACCACTTGACCCTGAAGGAGTTGAGCGAATGCTGAAAGTGCCAGTCTGACTGCTCTGAGCTCCAGCAGGTTGATATGATATCGGGATTCCTCAGGGATCCAGAACCCGTGGGCTCTGTGGTTCCCCATGTGCGCTCCCCAGCCTGTGAGAGAGGCATCGGTTGTGAGGATGACCGTCGGCTTGGGACGGACAAATGGGATCCCTTCCTGCAAGTGATGCAGGACGGTCCACCATTGGAGAGTGTCCCACATCTTCAGGGTTACACTGACCAGCTGGTTGAATTGACTGTGACGCTGAGTCCACTGACTGGCCAGCTCCCACTGAAGAAGGCGCATATGCCACCAGGCCCATTAGACCACTGTGGTGCAAGTCACCATGTACCCCAGAAGGCACAGAAAGTCCATGGCAGGACACAAGTGTCCAACCAGGAATGATTGGGCAAAGGAGGAGAGACCCTCCACCCTGTCTATCGGAAGCCGGGCTCTGGCTCGGCAAAAGTCGAGCTCTGCCCTGAAGAAACACATCACCTGCGAAGGTATGAGTTCCGACTTGGCCTCGTTCATCAGGAGACCAAGTTCGGTGCAGGTCTGGCGGGCCAGATCCCTTGACCTCTCTACCTCCTGCTTGGAGGATCCCGCCAGGAGCCAATCGCCAAGATATAGTTAAACTCTGATCCCTTGATGCCGAAGATGGGCCACTAAAACTGCAATGCATTTGGTGAAGACCCGTGGGGACGATGACAGGCCAAATGGCATAGCTCGGAACTTGAATAGGGCTCCTTCTGCTTAGAAGCGAAGGAACCTCTGGTGAGACGGATGGATCGGGACGTGAAAGTGTCCTGGAGATCCAGAGATGGTATGATCGGGGACAGAGTTACCTTCCTGAAGATGCGGGACCTGAGGAACTGGTTCAGGTCGTGCAGATCTAGAATGGGGCGCCAGCCCCCTGTCCACTTCGGAACCAGAAAGTACCTGGATACAAACCCTGGGTTGACCGGGGGGGTCCGTGACTTTGGCCACCACCTCCTTGCGTAGGAGTTGGGTAATGCTTTCTTGAAGAGCTGACAATGTGTATGGACACCAAATCCTCCCATGGGGCTTGGCTTGGAGGGTACTGCTCGAATCCCAAAGGCAGTCCCTGACCCACCACTTCTAGAACCCACCTGTCCGTGGTAACAGCAGACCAGGTGGAAAGAAATGGCGGAGCCAGACTCCCCGTGAGGACCAAGAGCTTGCCTGACAGGTATGAGGGTGGCCACCTCCATCCCGTCACTGGGCCGGCTTAGAGGAAGAGGGTCCAGACTGAGGACCACCGGAGTCTCGACCTCCAGGCTTACAGGCCGGCAGCGGCCCAGATTTGGGCTGAAGGTGCCAAGATTGTGCATGCTGTTGCTGCCCCACTTGGAAGTGGGGCTGCTTGGCTGCAGGGTCAGGGTGCCGAAAATGAAAATTACGCCTACCGTAATTCTTGATCTTCTCTTGTATCTTCACCATTCATTACTGCTTGGGTGTCAGCTGGAGGCGTGCACCCGCTATGGGAGTTTTTTTTTTTTTAAAGTCGGTTCCAACGGCGCCACCCACGAGAGCAACGCACTGCGTTATGCGCGAGGGGTGGCCGTTAGGCACCGCAAACTTCTCCTCCATCTCAGTTCTGATAGCCTGAGAGGCCAGGAAAAGGTTAAAGGAAAAAAGGGGAGAGCGAGGCAAGAGAGCCGAGGGATAGAAAAAGGAAAGGATGTAAACTGAAAAAGGAATAAGCCAGTAGAGGACAGATGGAGAGGGAGAATATCTACCCTAGGGGACCGCAGGGCCTCCCATCTGGGGCAGCTCAAAGGGAGGAACAGATGAAGAGAAAAGGAAGAGGAAACAGAAGAAAGAGAAGGGATGTTGAGAGGGGAGAACAATGACCATAGGTATACTGGTTGAGAGGGTTATAGGCTCGGAACCAAAAACCAAGGGAGCAAGAATCCCTTCTAATAGGATTGAGAAAGGTTCCACTGAACCGCTTGTAAGATTTAACACAAGGGCAGGTTCTCTAAAATCTCATCATCCTAACCCTCTACACTCTAGCTGAGAGCTTACAGACTGCCCGGACAGAAACTGTGTGGGTAGGGGTTAGGCCCTACAAGAAGCAGCTCTGTATGAAGGATAGAGTGGGAACTCGATCGGACTGCCAGAAGGCAAGTCTAGGGCAGCAGCTCTAGGTTAAGAAGTGCAGAAGCGATAAGAAACCCTGAGGGAGCAAGACCCCAGGCCTCCTGTTGGTGAGAAAGAGAAGGGGAAGACCCTGGACTAATCAAGTGAGAAGCCTATGGTGGGAGAGAGCTAGGAGGTGTCCCCCGAGGGCGGGGAGACGGGAGGAAGCCCCTGCAGAAGTCTCCTAGCTCTGGAGGAAAAGAGACGGGTCCCCGGAAAGCGGAGCGAATCACCCTACGCTGGGCCAGGGGTGACAACCTTGATAGACGAAGCCACACCGTCCGTCTAATACAGATCGCTGTCCCTGCAAGCCTCGAAACCACCTCACTGGCGTCATAAGATGCCCTTGCTTGGTGTCTTGCCAGCTCCAGGCCTACAGCAGAGAGCTTGTCTAGTTTGCTCCGTATCAGGCATTGATGCGAAGATTTGGGAAAGCACTGACCACAAATGCCTACTGTAGGCAGCATGGTGAGCCTGATGTGATGCAATGCATAACATCACACGAGAGGAAGAGAACACGCTTCGCCCCCACCGGTCAAACTGTAGAGAATCTGAGTCCGGTGGATGGTCGTGCGCCAGGTGGCGGTGCCCGGAGGGAGTTTCTAGGTATGCCAATCCCGAAGGTGGGTTGAGGAGAGTACCTAGAGATTCCAATGGGGCACAATACCATCGTTCGCAGTCTGCCGGGGCTACAGAAAGGGCGGCTGGTGACTGTCAGGAACGGATAGACACCTCCTGGAAGGGAATAGGCCAGGATAGTACCACCAAATGCTGGGCACTGAATTCACATGTCTCCCGTTTGGTACTGTCTCGCCCAACATAGGAGATACAAAGATCCCTCACCATCCTCGAAAGGAATCACTGATATTCAGTGAAATCAGCATCAGAGGAGAGATGAGCAGTGAGTTCCTCTCCCTCAGAGGAGGGAGTCGAGGATGATGGAGAGCTCGAATGTCCAGAGGACTCCTGCGGTGGTGGGGATAGGCCAAAAACCCGCTCATGCATGTAACTAACATATGAGGAGAAGGCCACCGCAGAGCCTCTGAACGTCCCAGGATAACGGGCCCGTGGGATCGACATGGCCTGGGAGAGAGGGGGGTGGCTGCAGATGAATGGGAGAGGGGCACCTAAGGCGAAGCAACTGTCCTCTGCTGAGGCTCTGGAATCCGGGGAATGGAGCCCGAGCTGGTGGGATCCCGGACAACAAACCAGGTCACAGAACGGAACCGCGAAGCCTGGAACAGCCTAGAAGGGGAACCTCCTCTGTGACAAACCTGGGGCTGCATGGATCCAGAAGGGCAGCCCACAGCAACGCCACCAGAGGGGTCCCTGGGGCTCAAGAGGGAAAGACGGGGCCCAGCTCTACGGCTCCTACCCGCCCCCCGAAGGGTGGCAGGTGAAGACCAAGGTGCCCGAACCCTGTCTCTCGACCCCTCGGACTCCGAGAATGGCCTCCTCCTCGACTCTAGTGACTCCCCACCTTGAAGGGGTGCAGCAGCACCAGGATCGGCAGCTGCCACAACCCCCTCAAGAGGGAGAGCCCCTCCCTCCACCTCCACTCCATCTCCCCCCAGGGACCCCAGACCACCCCCAGCCTGGGAGGCTCAGGGGAGGACAGCACCGGAGACAGAGGAATAGGCACACTGGGCCGCCTAGCACTTCGTCCCACCGGAGACCCTGACTCTGGAGAGTCAGGGTGCCAGGACGAGTCCACATCTGAATCATCCTCCTCCTCCGAGGAAGAGACCAACTGGACCACAATACCGGCAACCCCGGGGGTCTCCAGTGAAATGGTGCCGCGGATGGCGACAGTGCTGGAGGCGGCGCTGGACGACCCCGGACCCCTCAGAACACCTAGACCCGGCCCCGACTCCCTAACAGCACCGGCCAGACCCACGGCACCGCCCTCGGCACCGGGACCCGACTCGGCACTGCCAGAACTGAACTGCCGGGCCTGCGCGCGATAGCCTAGACGCGCACGTGAATGCCGCTGTCCCGATCGTGATTGGTGGGTCGAAGGCGGTGTCAGGCTGGTCCACTAATGCCGGGCCCAGCAGACCTGGGCCTCGACACTGGGGGAGCCTGCACCTCCGAGGAGGTGACTGCCGAGGCAGTGTCCCCGCCACGGCCCCGGGAGGGACCTCGGCGTTCCTCCGACACTGCAAAAGAAGCTTCCTCTTCGCAACAGAAGATTAGGAAGCCTCCTCCTCTACAGACCGTATAGGCCTGAGAGGGGAACCGGAGGAAGGGTCTAGAGACCTTACCTGGGAATCCCTGGAGTGGTGACGTCCCCCGAAAGTTGGCAGGGCCTTGCCGATCTTAAACGCGCGGACTTCCAGGACGCGATGGTCCATCGAGAAACAGGCATCGCACGCATCCATATTGTGGCTGGGTCCCAGGCAACGGAGACAAACGTCATGCCAGTCCATGACGGAAAAATGCCGGCCACAGGAGCACCGATGCATAAGGGCGCGGCCCGCCTTCGACTTACGTTTTGCGCCCGAACCTGACATGATGCGAAAATACTAAGACTAAAACAGCAAAGCTCTCGGTGCCGTCGAGAAAAGTGAGAAAAAGAACGGTCTTACCGATGACGGCGTCGAGAAAAACAGGAGAAGGAGTCTGGAGCGTCGATGATGCAGGTAGGCCTAAATACTGAATTTGACCGCGCAGGTCAAGTCAAGACAGTCAAGTCAACTTTAGTTCTATAGCGCCTTTCAAAACCAAGGCGCTTTACATAAAACATACACATACTAATAAAACTTTTTAAAACAGCATTAAAATATAGTAACCATAATTAAAGAAATGCTAAACTAAATAAATATGATTCCAAACTAGTTTTAAAACTATTGACGGTTGGGCATTCTCTCAACCAACGAGGTAGAGAATTCCACAGGGTTGGTGCTGCAAAAGCAAAAGCACGAGATCCTGATGTTTTCAAACGAACCCTGGGAATCTCTAGCAATCCCTCGTCAGCGGAGCGGAGAGGACAGAGGGGGCAGTAGGGAATCAGGAGATCTTTCAGGTAACCGGGTCCCTGAAGGTTAGTAAACCAACCTTAAAGGTGATCCGCCACCTAACAGGCAGCCAGTGCAGTTCGCGGAGCACAGGTGTAATATGACTGGTTCTAGGAGTACCAGTCAAAAGCCTGGCCGCTGCATTCTACACCAGCTGCAGGCGGCGGATATCAACCCCAGGTAGCCCTAAGTAAAGGGAGTTGTAGTAATCAAGATGGGCAGTGACAAAGGCATGGACCAACGTTGGAAGATCACCCGGAGGAACCAGGTGCGATATTCCTCAGATGGTAAAAAGAGGATTTGATGACAGCTGACACCTGAGATTTAAGGGTCAAGCCGCCGTCAAAAATAATGCCCAGATTTCGCACCTGATCGGAGGTAGGGAGCGACATACCACCAAGTGACAAGCCTGATGGTTGTCCAGCTCCCAAACCTGCCCCCAGACGACTTGGATCCACTACCAATACCTCAGTCTTGTCCGTATTCAGTCTCAGCCAGCTGGAACTCATCTAAAGTCTGATCTCAGCAAGGCAATTATTTAGCATGGAAAGTGCATCATCCTGGCTGGACAGAATGGACAGATACAGCTGGGTATCATCTGCATAGCAGTGAAAACCCAAACTGTATTGCCTGATGATTTCTCCCAATGGCAGCATATACACTGCAAACAACATGGGAGCTAGAATGGAGCCCTGCAGTATCCCCCCAAGGCAGGGAGTGAGCGCCAGAGGAATAAATTCCAGTGGCAGCTCTCTGAAACCTGTCTGTGAGGTAAGAATGAAACTATTTGAGGACTGTACCAGACAGCCCGCAATAAACCCGCAGGCGATCCAATAGCACACCATGGTCTACAGTGTCAAATGCAGTGAGAGATCGAGAAGGACCAGAATGGTACATGCCTTTCGATCTCGAGCCATTAGGAGGTCACTCAATACCTGGACAAGGGCAGTCTCCGTGCTATGATTCTTCCTAAAACCAGACTGAAGAGTATCATAGGCATTGTGAGTTATTAGATGATCATCCAATTGCAACGCAACCGCCTTTTCAATAACCTTACCAACAAACGACAGGTTAGAGATAGGCCGGTAGTTAGCTAGACAATCTGGATCTAAGGAGGATTTTTAAGGAGTGGTAGAACGACCGCCTCCTTGAGGGAGTCAGGAAAGACCCCCATCTCCAAAGACTTCCAGGCAATGTCAGCAAGGATCGGGCAGATAACTTCCACACATCCTATTAAGAGAGGTGTGGGGCCCGGATCCAAACTATAACTGGTCGGTTGCAGTATTTGGATGCTCTTCACCATGTCACTGACCTCCAGCCGGAGAAACTCTGACCAGATAGACCTAGTACATGTCACTTCAACGTCGACCACTGCAACCCCCTATAGGAGAGGTCAGACCGATGCCAGACCTGATGCTGGTAACTTTATCTGCAAAGAAACGAGCGAACTCCTCACATCGTAACTGAGAAAAGGCTTCTCTGGGCTGGAGGCAGATTGGATTGCACAATCTGTCCACAGTCCGGAAAAGCTGAGCCGGTTGGTTTTGTGCAAAAGAAATCTCCCTGGACAGGAACTCTGCCTTCTTACGGGTGATTTCTGATTGATAGCTGTCGTAATGTGTCCTCAACCTAAGCCTGTCAGCATCATCTCCGGACTTCCGCCAGACTCTCTCCAACCTTCGGCCAATACGCCTCAACACCTTCAAGGAGCCATCAAACCAAGGGCTCCTTGGACGGATGGCGAGAGGCTGAACACGAACAGGAGCAATCTTGTCCAGAGCATCTCCCACAGCCTTATTATAGGCTAGTATGAGACTATCTGGACTCATGCATTCACTCGACAAGCCCGATAGGTCCAGCACCGCCATTAGGTCAATGGGTTCTATACCCCTTAAAGGGCGGTACCGAACCATCTCCGTAGGGGCAGACCTATTGGGGGGCCCTGAAACTGAACCTTTTGGTGTGATGGTCAGACCAGCTGACTGGTTCCACCCCCAAATCAGTGATTTCCATACCCAAAAGGAAGATCAGATCCAATGAATGCCCTTTTACATGAGTCGAGGAGGTAATAACCTGTGTTAGGCCCAGCATCATCATCAGCTGGAGGAGATTTTGACCAAAATGCTAGAGTTCATTGTCGACCCAGGCATTGAAGTCCCCCAGAACTATCAGTCTGGGAAACCTCAACACCATGTCGACGATGAAGTCTGCTATCTCCTGCAGGAATTCTCCACCGTCACCTGGTGGACGGTAAACGAGGAGAATCCCACAACCTACATCCTCTCCCAGGATATATTCAAAGGATCTGGTACTTCCCATTGGCATATCCACAAGGCCCAGCTCAGTCTTAAACATAATGGCCACACCCCCACCCCAACGATCCAACCTTGGACGGTGTATCACTGAGAAACCGACTGCAACTGCCGAGGCCAATACAGGACCTGGATTTTCATCCAGCCAGGTCTCAGTGATGCAAGCCAGATCAGTTGATCCAACAAGATCAGCCATAATAGCTGTCTTGTTTTTAATAGATCTGGCATTGCACAACACCGCCAAGGTTGGATGAGCTGTCGAGGAAGACCTCGGCACCTGTCCATTAGAAACGGAACCCTTGGGTATGGGGACAAGACATGAGGAACCACTATCCTGACCCCATTTCGCCCCAGGGCGTCTCCTGGACCCCAAAATCCCAATCCGCCCCCCCCCCCTCCTGTGCCCCCAACAGGCCCAGCTCTCCCTTTTTGTCCACGCTTCCTAAGAATGCCCAGCGAACGACACCTAAAATAGGTGTCAGACGACAAAGGAGGGCATTCAAAGGGACGTAATTCTCTGAGCCTGATGGGGGAATAGCGCTCAACCATCGCTGGACCCACCCAACACATAATAAACAAATAAACAAAAACAAATAAAAACATAATAAAATAAATTAACAAAACCTATCAATAGCAAATAACTAAAAAGAAAATAAATAAAATTCAGTCCTCACTCTCTCTCACAGAGGAAGGAAAACAAACAGAAACCAAAACTATTACATATTAAAGAAAAAAAATAAAGATCCAACCCAAAATATAACCCCAAATACAATAAAATACAATTTTAAACTACAACAGTAGACTAAGCATCTATTATGTATAGGTGTAGCCTCAACGGTGGGAGAAACAGAACTGAGATGGAAGAGGAGTCTGCGGCGCCTAACGGCCACCCCTTGCACATGACACAGTGCGTCACTCTCGTGGGCGGCACCGTTGGAGCCGACTTTAAAAAAATAAATAAATAAAATCTCCCGTGGCGGGTGCGCACCTCCGGCTGACACCCAAGCAGTAATGAATGGTGAAGACTGACAAGGGAAGATTGGCTTTTTCTTCTGCTTTTTGGAACTCTGAGATTCCTTCTGTACAGAAGTTACGGAGTCCAAGGTGGCACTGGACTTCTCAATGCACTGGAGGTGACCATCCATGCCTGGACCGAAGAGGTCGATACCCAGGAAAAGAACGTCCGTTAGTTTGTGTTGGGTATCCGCCATGAAGGTACAGACCCTCAACTAAGCCCTGCGGCACATGGCAACCGCGGCTGCCACCAAAGGGGCACATGAATCCCCAAGGACCACAGTTGTCTGGAGTTGCTGCTTGGCAACAGCCCAACCCTGGTCCCGGACATGTTAGACCGTGGGCTGCAGGTCTGCAGGGAGGTGAGGTAGAACCTCATCAAGGGAGCCCAGCAGGGCATGAGAGAAATGCACCATGATGACAGCCAAGCTTGCCTGATGGAGGCCTAGTGTAGAGGCGGCATAGACTTTGCGGGCAGAATGGTCCAGTTTTTTGGACTTTTCGTCCGGAGGTCTACCAGTGTCTGCTGAACTATCTGAGCGTCTCAACACAGATTCTGTCACCAAACCCTCAGTCGAGGGATACTCTGTGAACCCTGAGAGGAACCCTATGGGCACCACATATTTGCGGGCCATGTGGGCAGAAGGCGCAGGGAAGGAGGCAGGATGCTGCCATAGCTCCAAAGCCGGACCAACAATGGCCTTGCCCACTGGAAAGGCTTCCATTGGAGAATCCCCTCATTTAAGGATATCTGTGAGGGGATATTTGGCATGTTTTTGTACAGGCTTGAAAGGCATCTCCATGGATTCGGAGATAAGCTGGGGAATGCCCATAAAGGAAGAGGGCCTTCCTCCGTTGACAGACTACCGACCGATTCGTTGTCCAAGGGACATGAATGAAGGTCAGAGTCATCGGACTCCGAGGAGTCTGGATAAATCGGGCGGCCACCTGAGACGGTCAGGAGTGAGGGTAACAGCCTACATGGGAGGCCCGCAACAGGCCAAGAATCTGGTAAGCACCCCTGCCGGGGGCTGTGCTGGTGGCGGTTCCACCAAAATCGGTGGAGTGGTCGATTCTGGCCAAACCATTTTGACCGGCTCCCAAGGAGGAGGAACGGTGCAAACTGGCTTTGAAGGAGTCGGCTTCAGCCTTGGAGGTGATAGCCAAATGATGGCCAGGGTGGAAGCCTGAGTCAGCTTTTGGCGGGACAAAATTAGCTGTTGCCACATAAAGTCTTCATAGCGTCAACAGAGTTTCCGTCGAAGCCTCCCCTCGTCCGAGGAGGAGGAAGAAGAATGTCGGTGATACCTCTTTTTAGACAGCTTATGCGTCTTCTTCGTCCAACCCGTCGAAGGAGTTCTGGACCTTGACCATCGGGGAGACTGACATGGTTGACTGGAAGGCACCGGGGAGACCAGTGGAATTTCTAGGTCCGGGACCGGGTCCTCGATGGGATTCCCAGCAGGCTGGATCTCCTGACTAAGGAGTTGTTGGCCTCCTCGGGTGACAATGGGTCGAGGATTATCTCCACCAGGTCGTTGTCCAGTGTCTGGGCCAGCTGGCCTGATGGTAGAACCGAGAAACCAGTGGCCGAGGCTGCAATCTCGACCAAAGTCGAGACAGATGATTCCTGGAACCAAGATCTCTCGCGATCCCAGGAATGTTGTTGGTGAGATGAAGATTATCTCAGTTCCTTGTCCTTTTTATGGGACCGAGAAACATGCAAGCCCGAAGGCCCCTCGCCCTTGGTGAGAAGGGAGAGGCACATCTCCCAAAAGGAACCAGAGAGCGTGGAATCCAAGTTCAGCGAAACAAAAAGGGCTTTGAGGACCGATCTGTGGCCTGAGCTGCCTCTTCCCTGAAAGCCTGCATTTGTTCTAACTGCTCGGTGGACCCCGCAGCCGCAGAGACCGCCCATCGGGCCTCTTTAGATGTGACTGGCGGGTTCTGTTTCTCCGGCCCGCCCAATTTCAGCCGTGCGAGATCATCATTCAGGATTTTCGGGTGAAAAGCAAGACACATTTCACAGGCCCAAGAGTTATGGCCGACACCCAGGCAATATACGTACGTGGCATGCAGGTCTGTGCGAGACATCTTTTGCCCGCATGGACAGTGGCGGAAACTGGGAGTAGATTTATCGTCCATGATGGTCGCAATCGCGAAGCAATCGTTAACTCAAATGAGTTTAATTTTGAGCAAATCCAAGGATTTTGAATCTAGGGCCTACTGAACGTGAGAGCGGTAAAGAGGGAACCTGTGTCTTCCAGCGGAAAGGAAGATCTGGCATCTTAGGGCGCAGCCGAGGGTTATACCACCCAGGTGGGTGGGAGGAGCCAGCTTCAAGACATTCCAGCAAGATTCTTAAATGGAAAGGACATGCCAAACAGTGTGGACAGAACAACATATCCACGATCCTAGAAATAAAGTTAGACTCGACGTCTTGACTTGAGGTCTTCTTCAAGAATTATACTAAAAGCATAAAGCAAGGTGGGCCACATGGCATCCACAATGCTGCTTTTCATATGTTACAAAAGACACTAGTAAACTGCAAATGCAAAGAAAAATGCACTCAAAGGCCAGTGATCTGCAGTGGTCAAAAATCTGTTAGCACAACAGTGTATAGATTAGAAAAATTGCTTGATAACAGATAACTACAGCTGTCAGGTGGAACTAGAGTATCAGCAGTTCCACTTGAGGCTGTGACTGTTCATTTTCCAGCAACTTTTATGATCCATTTGTTGTTTGTTTGTATTTTGGTATCCAGATAAGTGCGTTAGAACCAAATTTCCTTTTTCAGGCATGGCCACATGTATAACGTACAGCAAGTATACAAACCCAATACATAGAACATAACACATAGTACAAGAAATACAAAAGATAAACACGTGTCAATAACAATCTAAGTAAAACGTGTGCAAATATCAGAATCAAGAAAATAACTTTTTCAAGGCTCTGCAGAAGACATGCATCATTGGTTATATCCTACGGTTAACAGCAATTTATTGCATATTAAAGCTGAGTGGTAACCAAAAGAATTTTGGCCTGTGTTTATATGTATTAAGGGCAACTGCAAAAGATAATCCCGAGCTGAGTGAGAGTTAAAATTCCTTTCATTAAATTTTAATGCGTCTACCAGGCATAGAAGCATATTTCCATACAACAATTTATAGATGAAACAAGATATTGTAAGTTTAGCACTAGATTCTCTATTTTGCAGGAATAGTTTCAGGTGTAGTATCAATCACAGCAGAGACACAGAGAAACCATGTGCTGCAGGAAGGAACCAGTGTAGCAAAATGTACTCTTGAGCAAACACCAAAAGGATACTGCACCCTGGGAGGATTTGAAAAAATGATACATTGTAAGATACAAGGTAAAGGAATCTAACAACTTGGTAGTGAAAACTGAATATGCTCTTGGCCAGGCAGCAGTAACCCTGGCGCTTCCGACTCACACACGAGTTATCATCAATGTTACTCATGACAGTCCCACAACTGATCAAAGGAGAAGACTGTGTTGCGCAATTAAATAATCTAGTTTTGAACACTGAACATTTACTGACTCTGTATAAAAGCCTACATCCGTCAATCCTGAATCCAAAAAAATGCAAAGATATTTAAACACCTCAACTACTTCACATGGACTACCTTAGAATATATTTTTTCTTTGCTGTTCTACATTTTATATCTCCTGTCTATGTAATTGCGAACTGAATGTGTATGTGCCTCAGGACCTCCTTGTGAATGAGCTTGCTCAACGGAGTCTTTCCTGCAATAAACTTGAACTTGAACTAGAAGAAGCGACCACAACATTTTGGTTATACTTTTTACATTTTGGTAAAGATCCGAGGACCATGGCTTGAGTCACTGATTTATTCAATGCAACTTGTGGAAAGCGTGACACGGTGTATTAATATTTTCAAATTCAGTTTATCTGATTAGCCGTTGGCCATCACAAAGGTTAGAATACTAATGAAATTGAACATCGCAAAAAGTGCATTAATATCTTGTTTACATTTGGATTGGAAAAGAGCACTGCATCATCAGTGTATAATGATGTTTGCACTAATACACATCCTAGGTAGCTCATTAATAAATAATGTACAAGCAGACGTCCCAGTATGGATCCCTGTGGCACACCACATGTAATAGAGTTTACTTCTGAAAAACAGTGCCCGATTTCACAGGTTACCTTCTACCATTTTAATAATCCTTAAAGAGGACAGGAAATTATTTTTAACTGGCAGCTATTTATAAAGTTCTTATTCTCAAAAATGATATGCATTCACTCAAATTATCCACATTTAAGTGTACCTGAATAAAAAGTGGTATAAAATGTGTATTTTGCATTGTTTTGTTTTTATGGGCAGCATTCTTTTACAGTTCTCTTCATAGAACCAATAATTTGGAATTTTAACTATGTCACGGTTTGTGCACAGAACTCTAAACAGGGTTTGATAGGTCAGCAGCTCATAATTAGCATTCTGTACAGAAACTGTGACATAGTAAAAACTCCACATAAGTGATTCCATGACGTGAACTGTAACAGAATGCTGCCAATAAAAACACAACAATGCAAACTACAGTTTTTCCTATCACTTTTTATTCAGGTACAGTAAATATGGATACTTTAGAGGAATGCATATTTCTGAGAATAAGAACTTTGTAAACAGCTGCCAATTAGCACACATTTCCTGTCCCCTTTAAACCAATCCAAAGCAGACAGTCCTAAACCACAGTCCTTTAAGTTATGAAAAACAAAGCATGATCGACTAATCAAATGCCTTGGTCTTATCCACAAACATGGCACCAGTCATTTAACTTTTTTACACCGCTCTTGACATCATGTCCATGAACCTGACCAAGGCAATTTCTATCCCGTGCCCCCTACCAAAACCATGGTGCTCACTGCAAAAAAGGTGATACTGATCTACATGCTCAAGGAGCATGATACTGATCAACATGCTCAAGGAGCAGCCTTTCTTGAGTTTTTGGCTAATGCTGACAATATCAACATGGACCTGTAGTTGTCCACGTTACAATTTTTCCCTTTTTTGTACTGTAACCCCAGTGATCCCCCAGGTTATTAAAAGTGTTTAGAATTGTACTAGAATCCTATAAAGTGTAATGGGTTTTTGGTTTTGCTCACTCTGGGTAGCATATGGTGAGCTTTGAGATCTCCATTGAAATCCCTGTCAGTCATCTGGACAGAGGTTCCTAGTGGGAGAGGCCTTGCAGCATCATAAGCCACAATGCAGTGTTGCAGTGGGTGTCAGCTGCTCACTCAGAGCTTTGAATCAGTATGACTGAGAAGTGCCTCAGGAGCACCGAGTTGTGGTGGAGGCCTTCTACTGTGACGTATCCCAGTGTGGGGTAAAAGACTCTGAAGACATCTGGTCATGGAAACTGTGAGTGAAGTATGGGAAACGTTCCTGAACTGTGACAGCATTTTCTTTGTGATCCTGACCAGTCCGTGCTCCCTCAGGATTGCCCCAGTGAGAATACCTGTGGGGGTTTGGAGGGACCAATGTTTGCCAGACAGGATTTCTGAAAAGACAACGGTCCAAGTCGGATCTTCTTGGCACAGCTTCTGTAGGGGACAGAGCATTTCATCCTGACTGGAAAATGGGATGCTACTTCTCTAACCAGACGATGGGGATAGGCTCACGTACCACAAAGTGCATTACATGTCACAGCAAAGTGTGTTTTCAAGTAAAGGACACCAGCTGTCCCTTTCTGCCTGTAAAGAAAGAAAAGTGTTTTTGGTGAACCCAAGGTTATTCAAATTCCGTGAGGACATTTTCTGTCTGGGCTCAGATATCAGAAGAGGGATGGACAAAGAAACGTTTGTTTGATCCCTAATTCAGGGACCCATTGGACTTTGTGTACAGTACTCTGGACTTTGTAACCTTTGTAACTTCTAAACCTGCAGCCCCCAGTGGGGCAAAATGTTTATTTACTAGCTTGTGACAGAATAAAACCTACTACTTGACACTAGCTAAAGGAGAGGACATTCTTTTGTGCTTGGTGTGTTTTACTGATGCCCTGTCATGATTGTGCAGGTTCCCCATTGCCATGGCCTGCCCCAGTATCTGCGTTAAATATGCTTTGTGTAGCCCTCTCCCCAAGAGCAAATGCAGGAAGCAGCACCTATTACAGTATAAAGGCACAAGTGCCATCCTCAGAAGGTTGGGTATTTGCTATATCATAGAGTAGTTCATTTAGATACCAGTAGTGAAATTGTTGGAGCAGAATGTTTTAGCAACTTGGGTAATAAGCCACTCGACCCCCTGCAGATTTTTCCTACTTCCAAGGCATTAAGCAGTTTAAATACCTTAGCAGGGGAAACTGCTTTAATGTAGGAATATGGAGGTGTACGAGAATTTGCTGTGACAGGATCAGCAATATTAATATCTAAGGCAGCTATATTTGCTGACCCATATGTTACTGGAGTGCAAAAGTGATCACTATAAGTATTAGCTATTTATTTAATATACATAGATACACAGAATATGATGGAAGAAAATTATCTGAAGTCCATCTAGTCTGCTCTTAAACTACAAGAAATTATTTATTTCATGCTAACCTTGTGTATGTATGCCTAGTTATTTCCAATTATGCTCTCCTCTGCATTTATACTCCACCACCCCCTTTGGTAATTTGTTCCACTGTTCCACCACTCTCTCTGTGAAGTAGTACTTCCTGATAAAGTGAAAGGAAAAAAAGCATTCAAGAGGTATGAAAGAACACAGGGGAAGGAGGCTAGAAAAGTATACACAGAGAAACCGAGGGTGGCAGGGCAGACAATTAGGACAGCGAAGGTAGATGCAGAAGAAAGGATAGCTAGGGAAGTCCAGAGAGGGGATAAAACTTTTTAAAGGTATGTCAGCTAGAAGGGGAAATCCAAGCAGGGGATAGTGAGACTTAAAGGGGAGGGAAAGGCACAGTAGAGGATGACATCCAGAAGGCAAACTTAATGAGCAGGTACTTCTGTTCAGTTTTCACGGTGGAAAAGGAGGGTAAAATACCAGAGATGCGCGGGAGGGGCACAGAGGGCAGGCAGGTGGACTCCAGCCCATTCAAAGGGAGGGAGGGTATTGGAGGAATTGTGCAAGTTGAGGGTGGACAAGGCAATGGGTCTGGATGCCCTACGTCCCAGAGTGCTCCAGGAGCTTAGGGAGGAACAGGCAGCACCACTGACTAAACTGTTTGTCACTAGACAGAGGGAGGATTCCAGGTGACTGGAGGAAGATGAGCAGATGTGGTGCCGCTCCACAAGAGCGGCAGCAGGGAGGGGGTGGGCAATTATTGCCCGGTCAGCCTTATCTCAGTGGTGGGTAAGATTATGGAGTCACTCTTGAAGGAAAGAATTGTCGATTACCTTACAGTCAGTGGTCTCCAAGACGACAGACAACACAGGTTCATGGAGGGGAGGTCATGCCAGATGAACCTGATCGAGTTTTTCCACTGGGTGACAAGGGTGATCGATCAGGGAGGGACAGTGGACGTGGCTTATCTGGACTTCAGCAAGGCCTTTGACACCGTCCCTCACAGGAGGCTGGATAACAAGCTGGGCAGTTTAGGCGTGGGGCAGAAAAGAAAAAATTACTCACCTTAGTAATGTTGTTTCTTCTAATGGAGTCTTGCTATATTATAGACATTAGCAGTTTGTTCCAGCTCTAGAACTGCCCCGGAGTGAAATGGTTAAAACCATTCCAAAATAGAATTTTGGCACAAGAGCAGCTCTATCTGTGTCATTTCAAACTTGAACTGTCAGATCTTTACGAGCCAAACTCACTAAGGTCTGTGTGGCTGCTACTACACTAGCCAAATGGCTACTTAAATAATAACAACCACTGATGGTCCCAACACCCAAGTCAGGGGACCAGAAATACTAACACCATTCTAATAATATGAAAATGGAACATAAGTATAATAAAACACACACACACGCGTACACATACACACCCCCAAAGTCCCAAAGGAGACAAAATACTAACAGGACATAAGTAGTGCCCACACTAAGTTGCCCGCACCCCACCAAGTAGAGGTTCTGAGAGGGGCAGGTTGGGGGGGAGGTCTATAATATAGCAAGACTCCATTAGAAGAAACAACATTACTAAGGTGAGTAATTTTTTCTTCAAACAACATGAAGTCTTGCTATATTATAGACATTAGCAGAATACACAGCAGTACCTCCATGGAGGAGGGGCAGAACCTACTTAGGGAATAGGCTCTGAAGAACAGCTGTGCCAAACCGAGCATCTCTCCTGGCCTGGACATCCAGGGGTAATGCTTGTGACAAAGTGTGTACCGTTTTCAAGTAGCAGCCTGGCAAATCTCTAATAAAGGGATATCTCTGGCAGCAGCTAGAGACGAGCTGTACCCTGGTAGAATGAGCCCTCAAACCGGGGGCTCTGCCCACTTTCTGATAACAAAATTGGATACAAGAGACAATCCACCTGGCTATTGATCTCTTAGTGGCAGGTTTGCCTTTCCCAACTTCACCATAGGTAAGGAAAAGTTGGAGGGATTAGAACCTGTGACCTTTAGTGCAGCTCTATATAATAACTAAGAGCTCTCTTAACATCTAGGCTGTGCAATCTCCTCTCACCCAAGAGGAGTGATCAGTGAAAATACTGGAAGGGAGATAGATTGATTAAGATGGAAATCTGAAACCACCTTAGGCAAAAACTTCCTATTAGTCCTAAGGACTACCTTATCCCTGTGGAAAGAAATAAAGTCAGTCTCCACTGACAAGGCTTGCAATTCACTTATGCGTCTGGCAGAAGTGATAGCCACTAGAAAAACAGTTTTTCAAGCTAGGTACTTAAGCTCTGTAGAAGACAGAGGTTCAAAAGGGGGTTGCATTAACTGGGCAATGCAAACATTAAGGTCCCAAGCAGGGGCCGGTTCCCGAAAGGGAGGATTAGTATGGAGTAATCCTTAAAAACTTGGAAAACACAGGATGAGAGGAAAGAGGGATGACTTTCCTGCTGACACAAAAGAGACACAGCTGCCAAATGAACTCTCAGGGTAGCTGGTCTGAGACCCAAGGAATTAAGATGTACCATGTAATCTAACAAAATGGGCAATTCAGCAGATTCTGGGAAATATTTTCCCAGCACACCAAATGGAAAACCTTTCCATTTAGAACTATAAGTAGCCCTAGTGGAAGGCTTTCTGGAAGCCTTTGGATCTCAAAACACCTGAGAGAGGTGTAAATCAGCAAACTCTAACTCCTCAAGAGCCAGGCCTTGAGGTTGAGGATTTGAGGTCCGGATACCAAACCCTTCCCTGGGCACAAGTCAACAGATTGTGATTCCTGGGGAGGCACAGGGAAGATGGACTGTCAGAGACAGAAGGAGTGGGTACCAGGGCTGCCTGGCCTCAATCGGGCAATCAGAATCACCCTGCAAGGCTGAGATCTGATTTTGACTAGTACTTTGAATAGGAGAGGAAAGGGGGGGAAAGCATAGAGGAACTTCCCCTCCCAATCCAGAAGAAGGGCATCCAGGGGAACTGAGCCCAGCACTGGAGGCCTGCAACAGAACAGAGGAAGTTTGTGATTGTCTGGGGCTGCAAAAAGATCTATCTGAGGGATGCCCCACCTTGCAAAAACTATCCCCAGCACTTGAGGATCCAGGGACCATTCGTGATGGCCCTGGGAAATCCTGCTGAGGGCATCCGCTAGGACATTGTCCTTCCCTGGAAGATGAACTGCTATGAGGGAAGTGTTCAGGGAATAGGCCAGAGACCACAACTTCATTGCCTCGGTGCACAAGGCCGAAGACCGAGTGCCCCCCTGTTTGTTGATGTACCACATTGTTGTGGTGTTGTCTGTTCTGACTTGTATCACCTTGTCGTGGACAGATGCAGAAAAAGCTTGAAGAGCTAAAAGACAGCTCTGAGTTCCAGCAAATTGATGTGGAGCAGAGATTCCTGGGACAAACTCCTGAGTGGAAAGGTCGCCCATGTGGGCTCCCCAACCCAGAAGGGAAGCATCTGTAGTGAGAGTCAAGTCGTGAGAAGGGGAAATGAAGGGGACCCCCGCTCTTAAATTGCTCTGATCCTGCCACCACTGGAGAGCTAGGATCAAGGTTTGAGTCACTGGGACCAACTTGGAAAGGGGTCTCTTCTCTGAGACCAAAAGGTTCTCAAGTGACACTGAATGTCTCTCATCTGAAATCTGGCTCCCTGCACAACAGCTGTGGATGCAGCCATGTGCCCCAGGAGCTGCAGAAAGTGTCTTGCTGGTCGAGAGACCTGCAGAGTGAAGGAAGAGGCCAGAGCCACTAAATTCCTTACCCTTTCTTGGGGAAGAAAGGCTCTGGCTAGCTTTGTGTCCAATTCTGCCCCTATAAAGGTGAGTACCTGGACTGGTTCCAGAACCGACTTTGGTAGGTTTAGCAGAAAACCCAGGGAGGTGAGAAGCTGCTGGGTAACCTGCAGGTGAGATTTTACCTGTTCTGGGGACTGGCCTACAATGAGCCAGTTGTCTAGATAGGGAAAAACAGCAATCCTCTGCCTCCTTAAGTGGGCCACTGCCACTGCTAGACCCTTTGTGAATACCCTTGGAGCAGAGGTAAGGCCGAAGGGCATTGCTCTGAACTGGTAATGACCTGAGGGCAGTTCGAATCTGAGGTACTTTCGATGGGATCTTCTGATTAGGACATGGAAATAGGCATCCTTGAGGTCCAGGGAGGCTAGCCAGTCCCCTGGCCTTAGGAAGGTAAAATCATTGCCAGAGTTACCATTTTGAACTTTGGTTTCAAAAGATGCTTGTTCAGATATCTGAGATCTAAAATGGGCCGCCATTCTCCTGTCTTTTTGGGGTAAGGAAGTATCTGAATACAGACCCTGCCCTGATGCAGGGAGGAACCCTTCTACTGCTCTGAGAGCTAACAGGGATGAGACCACTGTTTCCAGAGCGAGGGTCTCTGAAGCACTTGCAGGTAGAAAAAGTCTGCTTCTCAACTTGGGAAACTTTTTGAAGCTGAGAACCAGACCTGGCTTATACTTCAGAACCCACTTGTCTGAGGTTAAGAAGCCCAATTCTGACTGAAGTAAGCCAAGCCCCCACTGGTACAGGAGAATCGCCTTCAGAGCCCCCATCAGGGTGCCTGTTTCCAGGAGCTTTAGGCTGGGGGTGGGAGCAGGTCTGCCCACCCTCGTCCTGCCCCGCCTCTGAAGAAGCCCCTCTGAGCATAGGCAGAGGAGGTCTGAGTCTGGTAGAAAGGCCTGTGAAAAGGCCTACCCCTGGGGGCATGCCTTTGAGGAGTGGCTTGCCGCTCCTTAGCCTGGGCACTCTTTTAAGTAGTCCTATATTCATCCATCTTCTTCATGTAATTCTCTGTCTGCTCTCCAAACAGAGAATTTCCCACCACAGGAAAATCCATAGCCTTAGTCTGGGTATCCTGTGACAAACTAGTACACCTGAGCCAGGCCAACCTACGAAAAGCTACAGATGTGGCCATGACCCTAGAGGAAACATCATTAACATCCACAGCACCATGAAACTGAACCTTAGAGGCTTCAATGCCATCAGCAGCCACCTGTTCTAGTTCACTAGCCAGCTGGCCATGGGCCTGCTTGGCCAATTGCAAAACAGTATCCCATCTAGATTTCTGATACCTAGCTACATAAGCCATATAATTTGCTTGCCTGAGTCCCAGAGAGGCTGCCATATACTATTTTTTGCCATGGCATCAATCTTCCTGGAATCCTTGTCAGGAGGATGTGAAGCCAAGGAATATTAGCTTTATCACAGGCAGCAGCCTGAACTACCCCAACATGACTGCATTGCTGAGAAAGGAATTCTGTATCAGGGCCTGACAATGTATACCTTCTGTCCATCTTTTATCTACAGGAGACACAGAATTAGGAGCTTTTAAAATTTTAATTGTTTGTTTCCTAAAAGACTTATGTAAAGGAATAGACAATCTCTAGACTCTGGAATATCCATCATTTCTACAAAATCAGGCTCCTCTTGCTCATCCACAGCCTCTTCTAAAGGAAGCTGGAGGGTTTCAGCAACTTTTTTATAAAACATAAAATGAGATGGGGACTCAGACAGCATAGGGGGAGATTCTAAAGGTCTGTCTGGGGAGATGTCCGGTTCAATGGGCACACCCAGACCTTCCCAGCCGCATTCATACTGTTCATAATTCTCCTCCCCCTCCTCTGGTTCATAAAATTCCTCAATATCATAATCCTGAACTACTGGGACCGGACGAACCGACCTTTTACCAGATAGTGGTGGTTCGGACGGACCCTAGAGACAGTGACTGGACAATTTGTATGGCTTTTGCTATCTCTGCAGCAGTTGGAGAAGGAATTTTGGACTCAGACCTGCTGATTTCTTGTTTTCTTTACTGGAATTGGTTCCTCAGAACCAGCTTTTCTTTGCCGAGGAAGTCTGGCCCTGGTCAGAGGGCACTCCTCTGGTTAGGTTGGCACCAAACCGGCTGGCCATCCGGTCAGCGGACTTTTGGTCTCTCTGCCCTGGAGCCTGCCCAATCTTTTTCCAGGGTGGCTGCAGGGAAACTCTTACATACCTGGCAGTCTGACTGAGGTGGTCAAACCCAGACAATAAACACAGGTGGTGTGGGTCAGCCTTGGCAAAGACTTCCCCACAAACATCACAGTGTTGAAACCCAGTGGGCCCGGTTTTTCTTTGGGTTTCTCAGACATAATGCCAGCCTAACCAAAAACTTGCCCTTTTAATGGCAGTGCCAGCCAAGACACCCTTATCGGTTCCTAACCATGTCACGGGTATTGGAAAAAACCGTAATAAATCCTTTTTTTAGAACCGATAAGAACCGGGAACCACACTCTAAAATAGTAACTTTTAGTTTTAAATGAGTTTTAAACCCACTGATCGGTTCAAAACCGAACCGATAACTTACAAGTTCCACACAGACAAAACCTTCATTTACTTACGGTTACCACAGATAGAGCTTGAACCGAACGGTTTTGCAGTTAAAAATAAAACTATTCTCGGTTAAATCCAACCGAGAAAACACTTTTTAAACCGAGAAATGAACCGAGCAGAAGGAGAAATCTCCGGAGCGACTGTTCACTGAGGCGGAGTAAAGAATCTGACAGTTCAAGTTTGAAATGACACAGATAGAGCTGCTCTCGTGCCAAAATTCTATTTTGGAATGGTTTTAACCATTTCACTCCGGGGCAGTTCTAGAGCTGGAACAAACTGCTAATGTCTATAATATAGCAAGACTTCATGTTGTTTGAATAACTAAATGGGTGGAGAGCTGGCTTAGCGGCAGATGCCCAGAGGGTGGTAGTAATTGGGGGGCAATCCAGGGAGGAAAGGGAGACAAGTGGGGGGTGCCCCAGGGGTCAGTATTGGGGACCATGCTCAACATCTAAATTAGTGATATTGCGGAGGGACTGAATGGGAAGGTGTGCCTAACAACAGATCTTTGAGATGATCTCCTTCATAGAGCCATAATTCGCTGGACTAGAGTCAGCAGACACTTGCACTCTGCTGGGAATTTTTTCATAGCTGGGGCCACTTTTCTTATCCGGACTGAACTCATTTCCTGTGGCTCTGCCTATATAAGGTGAGCTGGCCCCATTGCCTTCAGCTCATTATAGTCCCACCAGCGACATGTCAGATCCAGCAGAATGTCGCTAGGCAGTGAAGGAAACCTGCAGATCCCCACCATGGATAGCAAGTGTGCAACCAGGAAAAGAGCCTTTACCAATCAAATAGGAGAGGCAGAGGGAAGAGGTGCACAGAGACCACCAAGACTGCAAAATGGACTACCGAAAGACTGTGCAGTGAAAAAAGTTCTCCGGGGGTAGGTGGGAAAAAGAATGGCACTATGGAGGAGATCCTCTCAAAAATCTATCGTTACTACCAGCCGGCGCAGTGGCGCAGAGGCTGAGGTGCTGGATATCTTACACCATGCCAGCGAGCCGGGTTTGGGAACCTCGGGTCGTCGGGGTGCCGGCATGGGGGGGTGGAGGGCGCAGCAGGATTGAGCATGCCAGTGGGCAGCTCTCCTCTCCTGAGGGTGGCGAAGGTGATTTGGCACCCCCCCGTAGTTCCGCTCCCACCGGGTGGAGGTCCGGTGGGTAGCGTAGGCAGGGAAGGGGCGGCACAAGTATTGGGAGCTGGAATGGGCTAAGCTGGCACCAGGAGGTGCGAAGCGTGCCTTCACACACTCACATGGCCATGTGTCCGGGCCTCAGGTGGGGGGGGGTTAGGGTAGAAAAAAATTAAAAAATAAATGTGTGTCCCCACTGACATTTGGCAGGAGGCAGCAACAAGGACCAGAAAGCTAAATTAAAAAAAAAAAAGAAGATCTACCATTACTGTAAGTAACAAACTTATTTTCCTCAAGAAATCTTCTCTATACAGCCATCATACACTGGACAATTCTCAAAGCAGTACAAAACTTCACCAAAGGAGGCTGGGAAATCAAGGGACCACATATACTGCACTAAAAAGCAGACCTCAAAGAACAGCAAGGCCATATCCAGCCCTTGTTGGAGAGGAAGACCTGGCCACAAGGCATAATCCAAGCAGCAGCTTTACAGAAAGTCGACTTGCGATGAACTTCTTAAGACACTACGTAACTGTCAGTATGTTCAGTGACTGTGCCTGAAAAATTCTGTCAGCCTGCTGGTAGCAGACAGGAGATGAGAGGAAAACCACCTGGAGAGATGCTGTGTAGAGACTGGCATATCCAATGTGCCTGGGGCAACTGGGACAAACAGCTGAGAGGAGTGGTCAAAAATGAAAGTTACGTACTTACCATAACTGCTGATTTTCCAGAATAACTTCATCACTGATTACCACTTATGAGTCTGGGCTGGAGGCACTAGCACCCCGTCGAAGCAAAGCTTTGGCCAGGGAGCTAGCAGTGGCTACTGGCATGGTGCCTGAGCGCCTCCCATGTGCTGCCACCCACTAGCCAATAACCACTGCTGGCTCTCTCACCAACCTCAGTTCTGTTCGCCGAGAGAGAGAGTAACAAAAGTAGGGAAAAATAAGTGGGGGGCTTAAGAGATTCCCAAGTCCAAAGGGACAGGGAAAAGGATATAGGAAATAAACTGACAATTAAATAAAACCTGAATACCAACCTCTAGACAGAGAGAAGGGGGCACACTAGGTGGCACAGAAGGGTAGTTGGGTAGGGAGCCAGTGCTTCAGCAACACTAACCAGATAGGAAGACAGGAAAAGAAAAGGAGGGAGCTACCTCTTTTTTTGAGTTGGTATGGGACCTTGAGGAGGACCCTCACCCCAATTTTTGTGTTTTTTTTTCTTCTTTGGCGCAGTGAAACCCCAACAATAGGTCCAACTCCCATTCCCCCAAGAAGCTGCTTTACAGGGAGGAAGCAACTGGGGAGAAACCTGTGGCACAAGAGTAAGCCAGCCAACAAAACAGGATAAGCTGTTCAGAGGCCCTGATTGTGTTAGAGTGCAGGATGGTGGGTGTGGTAACCAGTGACAACGATATTCTGGAATATAAACAGTTACAGTAAGTACATAACTATCATATCTTCCAAGAATCAATCTTAAGCCATGCCGTCCACCTAATGCAGACTGCTGTTCCAACCAGTCTGGAGGCCACCTCACTAGTGTCATAAGATGCCCTCGACTAGTGTCGTGCTACCTGTAGATGTCGGGTAGAAAGGCCAATGGCCAGCCTGACTGTCTCACTCTCTGGTAGTGCAGCTAAGTGGAGTGTTCAGCTGCAACTAAAGGCGATGGTTATATGTTGCCATGTGTGCCTGGTGTGCAGAGATGCAGATAAGAGTGTGTGCCAAGGTAAATGCCTTCCTTCCAAGAGCATCCGTGTCAGCGGAATCTGCATCTGGAGGTCACAGATACATAGATGCAGAGACACTGATGGCAGACAATGGCTCTTGGCCCATCCTGTCTGCCCACTCCAGCAAACTATTCTGCCTTACCTTTATGCAATCCTCCCCTTTTTCTAACTAAACCCACCTGTACGTCCCATCCCCGCTTAAAGTTGAGGACTGACTTGAACTTACCACTTCTTTTTTTTTTTTAAATTATTTGTTTAGCCATTCTTCCCCAGTTTTCACACACCCTCACATCCTTGGCGTGAGCACACGTGTGGAGGCATGCGTGTGTCGCACCGCAGGACGCCCCACCCTACCAAAGGTGGCGGGACTGTGGGAGGGTGACCCCACCCCCTCCGGGAGAGGAGAGCCACTGTTAGTCAATCCTGCTCCCCCCTTCCCCCATGCCAGCTCCCCAACAGCTAGAGTCCATTTCCGAACCTGGGTCACCGACGTGGCATGAGGTAAGGCATCCAGCGCCTCAGCCCTCTGTGCCACCGGGACGGCTCGAACTTACCACTTCTTCAGCTAGCTTATTCCACTTATCCACCACCCCTTCCATGAAGAAGTGCTTCTGGACGTCATTTTTGAATCTGCCCCACCAGCTTTAGTGAATTCCCTTTCATCTTCATTTTTGAACTTAAGGAGAATAGTTCCTTGGCTTCTACTTTATTTATCCCAGAGAGATACTTGTACTGTATGTCTCAATCATGTCATCCGTTACCCATGAAAATGGCAACTGCATTATCGCAACGGCAAAATAGAGCTACTAGCTCATTTTAGCGAATGTACACAAACTGCAACAGACACTGAGCTTGCACTTAACAAATAGTGACCGAATGAAAAAATGCACTCTTTTCTCAGGTACGAGGTATAAAGGCAATGGAGTTCTGGACGCAGGATTCTCTCAAAACAACAGCATGAAATCTAAGCAGCATGAAGGCTCGTAGGTATGTCATAATAGTGACCCAAAAAAGAACAGAAAAAAAACGCCAATCAGACAAATTCTGCTTTATTTGCTATTAAAAGAACCAGCCAAATCAAAAAAAAAAAAACAACAAAAAAAACAATTAAAAAAGACAAATCAGTAACCAAATCGTTTGAGGTGCTCTTAGGTAAATTCACACCTGAAACTGAAAATTATAAGCAAGACCTCGCAGATAATCATACAAGCTTCTTGTCCCATAAGAAGCAACAATTGCTGCAAAGCAAGCATTACTGTCCTTGTATTTTTTTTTCCTGTTGCAGTATATGCTCCCGACACAATTTGCTCCAATCTAATTTCAGTTAGTCTCTGTTCTTCCTTAAGAGACTGAATCAGCTTCCACACGCTCGGATGACAGGCACCTAATCGGGAATTGAATCCCCTGTGCCAGCCCTCTACAGCGTTATTCGTTCTCGCAATTCCCAGCACTGTAGCACTGTGGCAACTCAACTGATGAGGGGGGAATGCAGCCTTCCTGCATCCAGAACGCCCCCACTGCCTTCCTATCCAAGTAATTTCGAAATAATCGAGTAAGGGCACAAGCAGATCTTCATGCTGCTCAAAAAAATCAAATTCCCGCATATCATCGAATGCATTTTCTACATCGTCTGGCAGTATAAAAGCAAGGGACAGAAGCATTCGAGCGTGTAGGGCAAAATCAGGGTCAGCACTGTACCTTTCATGGATATCTGGCAGCTTTTGAATCTTTCTCCAGATGCACTGAGCAAGATGGAAAAAGCATCCACGCATGTCTGCAGATGGGAAAGCATTGGCGAAAGCTTTTCATGCAGACTTCTCAAAGTCTAGAATTGCAGTAAGCGGTGCTAGGTTGGGGAACAGGGACTTCAGTTGGGAATATACCCTCTCGTGGGTTGCAGATTTACGTGAACACATCAGCACAAAAACCGCAGTGACCACAATGTCTGACTTAACACCATGTATGGTGTACAGTTGCTCAGAGTGGGACAGGATCTGAATGTTCCGTCCAACATCCAGTCAGTGCACTCATTCAGAAATCTTAAATTAGCATTTGTTGCAAACATTACAATTCTGTCCAGCTCCTCACCACTATCGAGCAGCAGGAAATACAGGTTACTCACCTGTAACAGGAGTTCTAGGAATGGTATATGTTGTTCATCCACACTTACTGGCAGGTTCCTTGTCGCTTTAAATCTTGCCGGAAGGTCTTCAAGCTGGCTCCTCCAATCCACCCGGGTGGTAAAACTCTCGGCTCCGCCCCATGACGACAGATCTAGCCTGCTGGAAGCCAGGTTGTGCGTCGAAGCCGGGGAGGTCGGGTGGGTTGTGTGGATGAACAACATATACCATTCCTAGAACTCCTGTTACAGGTGAGTAACCTGTATTTCTAAGGACATGGATATGTTGTTCTATCCACACTTACTGGCAGACTCCTAGCAGTTCTCCGGGAGGAGGGAGGCAAGGCACACACCCCCTACTTAGGAAATAAGGACTGGAGAACCGAGGTCCCAAACCAGCATCCTGGCGTGACTCAAGGTCGATGTGGTAATGGGTAATGAAGGTGTGTGCTGACTTCCAGGTAGCAGCCCTGCAGATTTCCTGGATAGGGACGTCCCTGGAAGCAGCCACCGAAGCAGTGGTATGGCAGGTAGAATGAGCTCTTATCCCTTGGGAGGCTCCATGCCCGCCAACCTGTAGCAGAGATCTATGCAGGAGGTGACCCACCTGCCTATCGTCCGCTTGGCTGCAGGTATGCCAGGTGCGGCTTCAGCGTAGGTGGCAAACAGCTGGCGAACCTCTCCCCGAACTTCAGCCATCCGCTCCTTATAATAAGCAAGCGCTCATCTAGGGTACAAAGTATGGAGCCTATATTCGGCCTCCGAGGTGTGATTGGGGTAGAACACCGGCAGAGTCAACACCTGGTTAATGTGAAACTCCGACACCACCTTCGGAAGGAATTTCAGGTGGGGGCTCAGGACAACCTTGTCCCTGTGGAAGACCAGATAGGGAGACTCGATGGAAAGTGCCTGGAGCTCTCCCGTTCTTCTGGCTGACGTGATAGCCACCAAGAAGGCGGTCTTCCACGAAAGGTGAGAGATGTCACACCTATGCATCGGTTCAAATGGCTTGCCCATGAGCTTAGCCAATACCAGCAGTAGATCCCACGGAGGTGGAGGTTCTCGCACCGGAGGGGATATGTGATCAAGGCCTTTGAAAAAGCACCCGACCACCTTCTCCTGCGCCACCGACTGCTTCCTGGGCCGCGCCCGGTAAGCAGAAATGGCTGCCAGGTGCACCTTAAGGGTCGTCTACTGAAGCCCTAGCTGAGAAAGGGACCACAGGTAGTCCAGAATGCTTGCCAAGGAACAGGAGGAAGGGTCCAACCCCTTGCCCTGACACCAAATGGAGAATCTCTTCCATTTGAAGGCATAGCATTTCCTGGTCGACTCCTTACAGGATGCCTCAACAACATTGAGGACCTCGTCAGAAAGACCCAAGGCATGGAACTCTAGCCACTCAGGAACCAGGCCGTCAGGTGCAGGGATTGAAGGTCCGGGTGGAGAACCTTCCCCTGGTTGACTGAGATCAGGTCCGGGCGGGCTGGGAGCCGCCTCGGGAGCCTGGAGCTGAGGCTGAGGAGATCTGGATACCAGAACTGGCGGGGCCAGTCTGGGGCTACCAGACTCACCTGCGCCTTGTCCCTCCTCGCCTTGAGAAGCACCTTGTGGATCAAGGGAAATGGGGCAAAGGTGTAGAAGAGGCCCGTGGTCCACAGCCTCGAGAAGGCATCCCCCTGCATCGAGCCCTGCTGAGGGGGGGCCGGGCATGAAACAGCCTCAGCTTCGCATTCTCCCTGGAGGCAAACAGGTCCACCTGAGGCATGCCCCAGTGGGAGAACAGATCTTGTACTACCTCCGGCAGGAGAGACCACTCGTGAGACGCAGCCCCTATCTGGCTTAGGGCATCGGCCAAAGTGTTGGAGGCTCCTGCCAAATGGATGGCTAGGAGATCCGCCCCCAGGCTGCGCACGAGGGACCAAGTGTGTTGAGCTTCCTTGCACAGGGGCATGGACCGCGCCCTGCCCTGGCGGTTTAGGCAGTACATGGTCGTGGTATTGTCCATCTGGACCTGGACCACTTGACCCCATACAAACGGAGCGAAGGCGGTGAGGGCTAGACGGACCGCTCGAAGCTCCAGCAGGTTGATGTGGCATTGGGAATCCCGAGGGGACCAGAGGCCATGCGCTCTGTGCTTCCCCAGATGGGCACCCCAACCCATCAGAGAGGCCTCGGTCGATAGAGAGACCGTCGGCTCGGGGTGGACAAACAGGATGCCCTCCTGCAAATGAGCTGGAACGATCCACCACTGGAGAGGGTTCCACATCTCCTGGGTTACTGCCACTGGCTGGTCGAAAGGACCGTAGCGCTGTGACCACTGGCTGGCCAGTCCCCACTGTAGGGGACGCATGTGCCAACGGGCCCAATGGACCACGCTGGTGCAGTCCGCCATGAGGCCCAGGAAGTCCCGGGCAGGGCGCAATTGCCCAACCTGAAATGACTGGGCAAAGGAGGAAAGAACCTCGGCCCTGTCCGCCGGGAGCCGTGCTCTGGCTCGAAGAGAGTCAAGCTCTGCCCTGATGAATTGAATCACCTGCTTTGGCATGAGTTCCGACTTGGCCTCGTTGATGAGGAGGCCAATCTGAGAGCAAACCTGGAGGGCCAGATCCCTGGACCGCACCACCTCCAGTCTGGAGGAGGCCGCAATCAGCCAGTCGTTCAGGTAAGGGTACACCCGGACCCTTCGGCGCCGCAAGAATGCTGTCACCACTGCCATGCATTTGGTGAAGACCCTGAGAGCTGGAGAGAGACCGAAGGGCATGGCCCGGAACTCGTAAAGGGACCTCTCCGCTCTGAAGTGGAGGAATCGCTGGTGGGACGGACGGATTGGGACGTGAAAGAACGCTTCCTGGAGGTCCAGAGAACAGAACCACATGCCTCGTTCCAAGGATGGAATGATCTGAGCCAGAGTGACCATCCTGAAGGTTTGAGACCTTAGGAACCTGTTCAGGTCGTGCAGGTCTAGAATGGGACGCCAGCCCCCTGTCCGTTTCGGGACCAGGAAACACCTGGACACAAACCCTGGGTCTGGTGGAGGATCCGCCACCTCCCCGATCACCTCCTTCTGGAGGAGCAGGGCAATGTTGGCTCGATGGGCCGACAAAGAGGCTGCGGACCCCGTAGCCCTCCGTAGGGCGACGGCTTGGAAGGGTGGGGCCTGCTCGAACTCTAGAGGCAGACCCTTTCCTACCACTTCCAACACCCAGCAGTCCGTGGTGATAGCGGACCAGGCAGAAAGAAAGTGGCGGAGCCGTTCCCCCATAGGGGGAGCGACGAGGCTAGGGGCGACACCCCTCAACCCGTCACTGGGCAGGCTTGGAGGAAGGACTGGCTGAGGGGCCTCCCGGGCCTTTTCCTCCCGGGCTTCCTGCTGGAGGAAGCTGCAGGCTTGGCTTTGGGGTGCCAAGTGCGAGCCTGCTGGCCCTGATGCTGGTGTTGCTGGGCCGGACGTGCCGCAGGGGCAGAACGGCAAAAGGGCTTACGCCGCTGCTGCTGGCGGCCTTTGTCCTTCTGGGCAGACGTGACTGAGTCCAAGGTGGCATTGCACTTCTCGATCCTCTGGAGATGGCCTTCCACCCCGGGCCCAAACAAGTCGGTACCCAGGAAGGGGACGTCTGCCAGCTTGTGCTGGGTATCCGCCGTGAAGGTGGAGATCTGCAGCCAAGTTCTGCAGCGCATGGCCACTGCGGCCGCTACTGACTGGGCACTAGAGTCTCCAATATCCAGAGCAGTTTGGAGCTGCTGCTTCACCACCGCCCTTCTCTGATCCCGCACCTGCTTGACCATGGTCTGAAGGTCAGCCAGGAGATGAGGGATCACCTCATCAGGGAGCCCATTAGGGCGTGGGAGAAGTGCGCCATCAGTACGGCCGAACTGACCTGACGGAGGCCTAGAGAGGACGCAGCATACACCTTACGCCCGGCATAGTCCAGCTTTTTGGACTCTTTGTCGGGAGGCTTGTCCACATCCCTGGTGTTCCCGGAACGCCGGAAAACACTATCGGTAACAAGCCCCTCCGCAGAGGGGTGCTCCGAAAAACCAGACAGTGAACCGGTTGGGACTGCATACTTCCTGGCCATCCTGGCCGAAGGAGCAGGGCAAGAAGCCGGCCGCTGCCATAACTCCAAGGCTGGGCCAACAATGGCTTCAGCCACTGGAAAGGCCTCCGTGGGAGAATCCCCTCAGTCCAATATCTCCGTGAGGGGATACTTGGCCCTTTTGGACACGGGTTCAAGCTGCATCCCAGTAGACTCTGAGATGAGCCGAAGCAGACCCATGAACGAGGATGGGCCCTCGTCCACCGACTGTCCCCCAGTGGACTCCAGGTCAAGGGGCCTGGAGAACAGGGAAGAATCATCATCAGACTCCGAGGAGTCTGCCAACAGCTGCTTAGGGCCTGAGCCACCCTCCACCTGCCACGGACGGTTGGGAGTGAGGGTGACCGACAACCGATGGGGCAACCCCTGACCCGACCGAGAATCCATGGTCGGAGCCCCAGATTTAGGTTATGGAGGTGGGGGTTCCACCACAATAGGTGGCGCAGCTGGTTTCGGCCGAACAACTGGTGCTGGTTTGGGCTCCTCGACGACCACGAGGGGTTGTTTCGGCCTTTCAGGTGACAGCCACTTAATGGCCAGGGAAGGCAATAGGGTCAGCTTGTTCCCGGTCAGAAGGAGCTGCTGCTACATTAAGTCCCTATAGCGTCGACGCAACTTGCGCCGAAGCCTTTCCTCCGAGGAGGAAGACGACGAGGACGGCAGTGCCACCGCCTCGGAAGCCGAGACAAGACCGCTGTGTCGGAGGGATCGGCTGGACCGAGAGGAGGTCCAAGACCGCCTGTGTTTCCAAGGGTGGGTCTGGAGGGAGCAGGGGAAACCTGCTCCTCCTCAGCTCGGGAACCTTAACGGGGCGCCGCACAGGAGGCGCAGGCAAGTCTCGGTTTCCACCGGGGAACCGGTGAAGAAGGTTGTCGGCTTCTCCAGTCGACAATTCCATCCGACGGGTCGAGAAAAATCTCTCGGATCGCCACGGTGTCTCGGCCGGCTGACCTGACGGGGACACCGTGAAGCCAGCGCCTTAGCCGCAACCTCGACCGGGCGAGAGTGTCGACTGTCGCGAAGGGGACTCCTCCCCGCCTCCCACGATCGCCGACGGTGGGACTTACTTTTCGAGTCCTTCTGGACCGAGAGAATGTCTCAATGTACCCTCACCTTTGTGGAGAGGGACTGACAAAGCTCCTTAAAAGAAGCCATGTAGGAGGAGCCCAAGGAGAGTGGGATAAATGCCGCGACCAAGGAGGGCGAAGATGCGCCTGGGCCGCCTCCCTCCTCGAGGGGCTTAATCATCTGCTCAAGTTGCTCAGCTGCTCGGGTCATGACACCGCCCAACAGGCCTCCTTTGACTTCACCGGTTGAATACGTCTCTCAGGGCGCCCAAGTTGGAGTCTGGCAGCATGGTCTTTGAGGACACTGGCCGAGAAGGACTTGCACAAATCGCAGGCCTGCGGATCGCGGTCACGCCCGAGGCAATAGACGCACGTGGAGTGCGGATCGGTCCGAGACATCTTCTGCCCATATGGGCACCGCTGAAAACTGGGAGTCGATTTATCCATCGCAGCCGCGAAGGAAGAAACAGATCGAAGTCTTGTAAACTTTAAAATTAGTTTCTGGTTAACCAAAGAGTTTGGATCCAGTCTAAACGCAGAGTGCTAAGGAGGGAACCTGAGCTTCCAATCGGTAAGGAAGATCTGGCGTCATGGGGTGGAGCCGAGAGTTTTACCACCCAGGTGGGTGGGAGGAGCCAGCTTGAAGACCTTCTGGCAAGATTTAAAGCGGCAAGGAACCTGCCAGTAAGTGTGGATAGAACAACATATCCATGTCCCTAGAAATGTTCACCACCATCAGTTAATGTAAATTCAGGTGGAATCACCAAGTCCTGTACCATGCTAGGTGTAGCGGGACAACCGCGTTCTACCTGGCGTATTCTTTCCACAGTTTGTTTCATTGACTGTACATCTGGCAAGCAACTAGCAACTGACTGAGGTGCAGCAGATGTACACTGCACCACAACCTGCGAAGTGTTCTCTACGCCACTCTTGCGCCTCTAACAATAGCCATAACATTTCGAACACCAACTCCTCCAGCATCAACAACATGAGTGTGTTCTTTTATTTGTGCAGTTACCTTGCCATCAATTGAGTGGATGCGTGCAAGGCAGTGGAATCGGTGGGCATCCACACAACGCCAGTACACCTTTCCTCCTTTTTCTTTGTCACGGCGATACAGAAAGCCAGAAAATAATGCAAGCGTCTTTCCCTTCTGGCTCGAGACAAACTCCACATCCATGCTGACCTCCATTCCAAAACTGTGTCATGTCATATCAAAGGGAGAAAGTATCTTAAAGTGCTAGGCAACTGCACTATGGGAACAAAGTAAAACAGGAAGTTACACGCAGTGAAAAAAGCTACCAGAACTCGAGCTACCAACAACACACAAAGTTGTAAGTAACATCTAATTCCACTGTATACCAAGCACTATTTTTACAGGGTAGCTATTAATGTAAGGTGCTATAGTTTATGAGTGCTAATATTGTGGTCGCCGAAAAGGAGACAGTAAAACAGAAGTCGCGATTTTATAATCGTTATTTTAACATGGAACGTCCCTGGCTTCTACTCTATTTATCCCATGGAGATACTTGTACTGTATGTCTCAAACATGTCATCCCTTTCCCTCCTTTTCTCCAGGGTGTACATGCTCAAGTCCTGAAGCCTCTCCTATGTCAAATCCCCAAAACCATGCACCATTTTAGATGCCCTGCAATGTATTGCCTACACCCTGCTGCAGACTTTCCTCAGCTGTGGGCTCCAGTACCCTGTACAGTATTACAGGTGAGGCCGCACCAGTGACCTGTACAGAAAGAGGATCACTTCCTGACTTCTACTGCATATCTCTCCCCCACCAATACATCCCAGCATTCTGTCTCTTCTGCTCACTGACCTACTGTAAAGTGCAAACGTTTTTAAAGTTTCCGATATCATCATCCCTAATCCCCCATTTCACTTTGAACTCTCGGGTTCTTTTCCCAATGAGCATTACTTTACATTTTTTAGCTTTAAAGTTCAGCTGCCAAATCTTGGACCAGCTCTCCAACCTGTCCAGTTCCTCCACTAGTACCCTTCTCCTCCCTTAGTACCCTTCTACCTTCTTCTCTGTTCACCTTTGCGCAGATCTCTGTGTCTGCAAAAAGGTGGACCTTATTCTTGATAAATTCACCTATGTCACAGATGAAAATATTGAAGAGGACTGGTCCTAGTACTGATCACTGAGGTACCCCACTGGTCACTTTCCTCACCTCTGAAAATTCCCCATGGATTGCCACCCTCTGTATTCTATTCTCCAGTCAGCTCTCTACCCAATTTGCCATCTCTTTCTCTACCCCAAGGTATGTAATCTTTTTGACCAGTCTCCTGTAGGGGATTGAGTCAAAGGCCAGGCGGAAGTCAAGGTATACTGTATCAACTGCATGCCCCTTGTCTACTACTGTAACCCTGTTGAAAATCTCGAACAGATTAATCTGGCAAAACATTCTCCTCATGAACCCATGCTGTCTGGGGTGCTGCAACCCATTTCCTTCTAGGAAATCCACCAGGCCCTCCCTTAGTAGAGACTCCCAAGATCTTCCCCACTACAGACATCAAATTACTGGCCCACAGTTCTCTGGCTCATCCCTCTTCCCACTCTTGTGTAGCAGAACCACATCCACTGTCCTTCAGTCCCTAGGGGCCACCACTGTGGCTAGTGTGCTAATGAAAATGTTTGCTAGTGACCCTGCAATAACCCCTGCTATCTCTCATAGTATACTCGAGTGTAAGCCATCAGGTCCCATGGATTCATCTACTTTCAACCCTGATAACTTTTCCAACACCCTTTTCTCTATTACCTGGACCTCTGCCCCAACGTCTTTGCTCCCTCCCTTCCTAACCCCACAATCTGGCAGTGCTTTATCCTTCTTCATAGTAAATATCGAACAAAAATAATTGTTCAGTATCTCTACCTTACTCTTGCCCCCTCCTCCCACCCCTCACTAACAGTTAAGTTTCACTATACCACTTTTGACCTTGTGCTCCGCCCAGATGTACTGGAAGAACACCTTATCCCCTTTCTTCACCCGCGTTGCCAACTGGAGCTTCGTCTCCACTTTGGCTTCCATCACCTTCCTGGTAGTTTCTCTTGTTGTTTCTAGATACTTCACCCTGTCTTCCTCCGTTTGACTGCCTTTACACTAGGAAAATGCCCTCCTTTTGGTTCTTACTGCTGCCCTTACATCAGCTGTGAACCACATCGGCCCCTTAGCCCTTTTACCTTAGACATCTCAGGAATGGAGCTACCTGCCGCTTCTGTAATCACCTTTCTAAATGCTGTCCACCTTTCTTATGCACTGCCTACGTTCAACCATGTCCTTCATGCTATTCTCCAATTTTTCACTAGAAAACATAGAAGATACAAGAAATCCAAGGGATAGTTAACAAGAGCGAGGTACTGCTAGTGGATGATTTAAATCTACCAGATGTGGATTGGAACCTCCCTACTACAGCATCAGTTAAAAGTAAGGAAATCCTAGGCTCTCTGCAGGGGGTGTTCCTCAGGCAACTAGTTAAACAACTCACTCATTGGGGGTTACTGGACCCGATACCATCAAACAGGGACAGTGTCATTAATGTCACAGTGGGAAGCCACCTTGGGGCCAGTGATCATCGTAGGGTGTGGTTCAGCATAAGGAATGGGCCAGAACCTAACCACACTAAAATGAGGGTCCTGGACTTCAAGAAGGGCCAAATTTCAAGAAAATCGGGGAGTGCCTCAGGGAAGCCCTAGCAGGAAAAGGGAATAAGGGTGGGGTAGAGGAGAACTGGGCAAAAATAAGGAAGACCACTGAGAAGGCAACAAACCTCTGTGTCAAGCAGGTTAAAAAGAGCAAGAGTAGAAAGAGACGGTTATAGTTCTCCAAGGAAATAGCGGAGAAGGTAAAGGAAAACAAGCAGGCATTCAAAAGGTACAAGATGAGACAGAAGAAAGAGGATAGGGAGAGTTATCAAGAGAAACAAAGGGAGACAGGGAAGGCAGATAGACGAGCTAAAGCACAAACAGGGGAAACATTGCCAAATCTGCAAAAAAGATGGATAAAACTTTCTTCAGGTGCATAGGCGAAAAGAAGAAAAGCAATGCAGGGATAGTAAGGCTTAAAAGGGGGGGCCGGGACTGTGGAAGAGGACCAGAAAAAAGCCGACATACTGAATAAGTACTTTTGTTCAGTATTCACAAAGAAAGGGGTAGGTGACAGGCCATAGACAGTGGAGAAAGGCATTTAAGGGAAGGGAGGTGGACACTAGCCCTTTTACAGAGGAGAAAGTTTTCAGGGAACTAGCAAAACTAAATGTAGACAGGGCAATGGGGCCGAACAGGATTCACCCCAGGACACAGAAGGAACTACAGGAGGAACTTTCTGTACCTCTGACAGCCCTGTTCAATCTAACACTGGATACAGGGGAAGTCCAGGGGGACTGGAGGAGGGTGGATGTGGTCCCACTACACAAAAGTGGGAACAGAGAGGAGGCAGGAAACTACCCACCTGTATGCCTAACTTCGGTGGTGGGCAAGGTTATGGAAACTCTACTTAAAGAGAGGATTGGGGAATACCTTAAAACCAGTGGATTGCAGGATTAGAGGCAGCATAGGTTCACCGGGGTTCTGACTTGGTCACCAGGGAGGTGGATCAGGGAGGAGCGGTGGACGTGGCCTACCTGCATTCCAGTAAGGCTTTCGACACTCTCCCACACAGAAGACTGGTAAACAAGTTAAGCAGCCTGGAAGTGGGTCCGAAGACAGTAAAATGGATACGAAGTTGGCTACGTAACAGAACTCAGAGGGTGATGGTTCACGCAGAGAAAGGTAAGGTAACTAGCGGATGCCTCAGGGGTCAGTACTGGGACCGGTCCTCTTCAATGTCTTTATTAGTGACATCGCAGAGGGGCTGGAAGGAAAGGTATGTCTGTTCGCTGATGACACAAAAATCTGCAACAGAGTGGACAAACCAGGGGGCTGGAAAAATTAAGAAAGATCTAAAAAAGCTGGAAGACTGGTCTAGGGTTTGGCAACTGGGTTTCGACGCTAAAAAAATACAGGTCACTCACCTGTAACAGGAGTTCTAGGAGTAGTATATGTTGTTCATCCACACTTTGTGGCAGGTTCCTTGCCGCTTTAAATCTTGCCAGAAGGTCTTCAAGCTGGCTCCTCCCACCCACCCGGGTGGTAAAACCCTTGGCTCCACCCCATGACACCAGATCTAGCCCGCTGGAAGCCAGGTTGCGCTACCGGGCTGGGAGGTCAGTGGGCCATGTGGATGAACAACATATCACCCTAGAACTCCTGTTACAGGTGAGTAACCTGTATTTTTAGGACGTGGATATGTTGTTCAATCCACACTTTGTGGCAGACTCTAGCAGTTCTCCGGGAGGAGGGAGGCAAGGTGCGCACCCCCTACTTAGGGAATAAGGACTGGAGAACCGAGGTCCCAAAACCAGCATCCCGGCGTGACTCTAGGTCAATGTGGTAATGGGAAATAAAGGTGTGTGCTGACTTCCAGGTAGCAGCCCTGCAGATTTCCTGGATAGGGACATCCCTAGAAGCAGCCACTGAAGCAGCAGTATGGCAGGTAGAATGAGCTCTTATCTCTTTGGGAGGCTCCATGCCTGCCTACCTATAGCAGAGATCTATGCAGGAGGTGACCCACCTGCTTATCGTCCACTTGGCTGCAGGTATGCCAGGTGTGGGTTCAGAGTAGGTGACAAACAGCTGGCGAACCTCTCTCCAAACTTCAGCTGTCCGCTCCTTATAATAAGCAAGCGTCCTCCTAGGGTCCAAAGTATGGAGCCTATATTTGGCATCCGAGGTGTGATTGGGGTAGAACACCGGCAGAGTCAACACCTGGTTAAGGTGAAACTCCGATACCACCTTTGGAAGGAATTTCGTGTGGGGGCGAAGGACAACCTTAGTTCTATGGAAGACCAGATAAGGAGACTCGATGGAACACGCCTGGAGCTTTCCCATCCTTCTGGCTAACGTAATAGCCACCAAGAAGGTGGTCTTTCACGACAGGTGAGAGATGTCACACCTATGCATCAGTTCGAATGGCTTGCCCATGAGCTTAGCCAATACCAGCAGTAGATCCCACGGAGGTGGAGGTTCCCACACCAGATGGGATATGTGCTCTAGGCTTTTGGAAAAGCACCAGACCACCTTCTCCTGTGCCACCGACTGCTTGCCGGCCCGCGCCCAGTAAGCAGAGATGGCTGCCAGGTGCACCTTAAGGGTCGACGACTGAAGCCCTAGCTGAGAAAGGGACCACAGGTATTCCAAAATACTAGCCAAGGGACAGGAAGAGGGGTCCAACCCCTTGTCCTGACACCAAATGGAGAATCTCTTCCATTTGAAGGCGTAGCATTTTCTGGTCAACTCCTTACGGGACGCCTCAACGATGTTGAGCACCTTGTCGGAAAGACCCAAGGACTGGAACTCTAGCCGCTCAAGAACCAGGCCGTCAGGTGCAGGGATTGAAGGTCCAGACGAAGAACCTTCCCCTGGTTGACTGAGATCAGGTCTGGGCGGGCTGGAAGACGCCTCGGGAGCCTGGAGCTGAGGAGATCTGGGTACCAGAACTGGCGGGGCCAGTCTGCGGCTACCAGGATCACCTGCGCCTTGTCCCTCCTCGCCTTGAGGAGCACCTTGTGGATCAAGGGAAATGGAGGGAAGGCGTAAAAGAGGCCCAGGGTCCACGGCCTCGGGAAGGCATCCTCCTGCAGCGAGCCCTGCTGAGGGGGACGGGCGTGAAACAGCCTCAGCTTTGCATTCTCCCTGGAGGCGAACAGGTCCACCTGAGGTTTGCCCCATGGGAGAACAGGTCTTGCACTACCTCCGACAGGAGCGACCACTCGTGAGATGAAGTGCCAATTGGGCTGAGGGCACCGGCCAGACTGTTGGAGGCTCCTGCCACATGGATGGCTAGGAGATCCGCCTCCAGGCTGATCATGAGAGACCAGATGCAGAGAGCCTCCTTGCACAGAGGCAAGGAGTGCGTCCCGCCCTGATGGTTGAGGTAGTACATGGTCATGATGTTGTCCGTCTGGACCTGAACCACCTGACCCCGTACAAATGGAGAGAAGGTGGTGAGGGCTAGCTGAACCACTCGAAGTTCCAGCAGGTTGATGTGGCATTGAGACTCCTGAGGGGACCAGAGTCCATGGGCCCGGAGATCCCCCAGATGGGCACCCCAACCCATCAGAGAGGCATCGATCGTTAGAGTGACCGTCGGCTCGGGGCAGACAAATGGGATACCCTCCTGCAGATGAGCTGGGACGAGCCACCACTGCAGGCTGTCCTACATCTCCTGGGTCACTGTCACCGGCTGGTCCAGTGGACTGGAGCGCTCTGACCACTAGCTGGCCAGCCCCCATTGCAGGGGGCGCATATTCCAGCGGGCCCAGTGGACCACGCTGGTGCAGGCAGCCAAGAGGCCCAGAAGGTGCAGGAAGTCCCGGGCAGGGCACAATTGCCCAACCAGAAATGATTGGGCAAAGGAGGAAAGTACCTCGGCCCTGTCCACCGGGAGCCGAGATCTGGCTCGAAGAGAGTCGAGCTCTGCCCCGATGAACTGAATTACCTTCGATGGCATGAGTTCTGATTTGGCCTCGTTGATGAGGAGGCCAATCTGAGAGCAGACCTGGAAGGGCCAGATCCCTGGATCACTCCACCTCCAACCTGGAAGGGGCTGCAATCAGCCAGTCATCCAGGTAAGGGTACACCTGGACCCCTCAGTGCCGCAGGAATGCTGTCACCACTGCCATGCATTTGGTGAAGACCCTGGGAGCTAGAGAAAGGCTGAAGGGCATGGCCCGGAACTCGTAAAGAGATCCCTCTGCTCTGAAGTGGAGGAATCGCTGATGAGACGGACGGATTGGGACGTGAAAGATTGCTTCCTGGAGATCTAGAGAGGAGAACAACATGCCTAGTTCCAAGGATGGAATGATCTGAGCCAGAGTGACCATCCTGAAGGTGTGCGGCCTTAGGAACTTGTTCAGGTCATGCAGGTTGAGAATGGGGCACCAGCCCCCCGTCTGATTTGGGACCAGGAAGTACCTGGACACAAACCCTGGGTCTTGAGGAGGGTCCACCACCTTGCTGATCACCTCCTTCTGGAGGAGCAGAGCAATGTCAGCTCGACGAGCTGACAGAGAGGCTGCTGAACCTGTTGCCCCCCGTGGGGCAATGGCTCGATAGGGAGGGGACTGCTCGAACTCCACAGGCAGATCCCTGCCAACCACTTCTAGCACCCAGCGGTCCGTGGTGATAGCAGACCAGGCGGAAAGGAAGTAGTGGAGCCATCCCCCATGGGGAGAACCCAGGGAGGAGTGACGAGGCTAGGGGCGACACTCCTCAACCCGTCCCTAGGCAGGCTTGGAGGAAGGGCTGGCAGAGGGGCCTCCTGGACCCTTCCCTCCAGGCTTCCTACTGGAGGAAGCAGCAGACTTGGCCTGGGCCAAGTGTGAGCCTGCTGCCCTGTTGCAGGTGCTGCTGGGCCGGACGTGCCGAAGGGGCAAAGGGCCGAAAGGGCTTACGCTGCTGCTGGCGGCCTTTGTCATTCTGGGCAGACATGACTGAGTCCAAGGTGGCAATGGACATCTCGATCCTCTGGAGATGGCCGTCCACCCCTGGCCCAAACAGGTTGGTGCCCAGGAAGGGAACGTCTGCCAGCTTGTGCTGGGTGTCCGCCATGAAGGTGGAGATCTGCAGCCAAGCTCTGCGGCACATGGCTACTGCGGCCGCTACTGACTTGGCACAAGAGTCACCGATGTCCAAATAAGTTTGGAGCTGCTGTTTAGCCTCCGCTCTTCCCTGATCCCGCACCTGCTTGACCGTTGTCTGAAGGTCAGCCGGGAGATGGGGAATCACCTCATCCAGGGAACCCATAAGGGCATGTGAGAAATGTGCCATCAGTACAGCCGAGCTAGCCTGTCGAAGGCCTAGGGAGAAAGCAGCGTAAACCTTCCATCCGGAATAATCCAACTTTTTGGATTCTTTGTCGGGCGGTTTGTCCACGTCCCTAGCATTTCTAGAACGCCGGAAAACACTGTCGGTCACCAGCCCCTCTGCAGAGGGGTGCTCCGAGAAACCGGAGAGTGAACCGGTGTGGACTGCGTACTTTTGAGCCATCCTGGCCGAAGGCGCAGGACAAGATGCAGGCTGCTGCCACAACTCCAGGGCTGGGCCAACAATGGCTTCAACCACCGGAAAGGCCTCCTCAGGGGAATCTCCTCGGTCCAGTATCTCTGTGAGGGGATACTTGGCCCGTTTCTGAACGAGTTCGAGCTGCATCCCGGTGGACTCTGAGATGAGTCGAAGCATACCCAAGAACGAGGATGGGCTCTCGTCCACCGACTGACCCCCTACAGATTCCAGGTCAATGGGCCTGGAGTACAGGGAGGAGTTGTCGTCAGATTCCAAGGAGTCTGCAAACAGCTGCCGAGCGCTTGAGCCACCCTCCACCTGCCGAGGCCGATCGGGAGTGAGGGTGACCGACAACCTGTGGGGCAAGCCCTGACGCAAGAATCCTAGGTCAGGGCCCCAGTCTTCGGTTGAAGAGGTGGTGGTTCCACCACAACTGGCAGAGCAGACGGTTTCCGACGAACAACCGGCACTGGGGTCGGCTCCTCGACAACTACGAGGGGTTGTTTCAGTTGCTCCGGTGACAGCCACTTAATGGCCAGAGAAGGCGACCATGTTGCTTGTTACCGGTCAACAAAAGTTGCTGCCACATCATGTCCTTGTAGCGCCGGCATAACTTACGTCGGAGCCTATCCTCTGAAGAGGACAAGTGGCAATGCCGCTTTCCATGATGCCGAGACTGAGACCGCCGATGTCAGCGGGACCTACTCGACCTGGAAGAGGACTGAGACAGAGACCTTTGGGGTCGCTGAGGGTGGGTCAAAGAGGGGGCAGGGGAAACCCGCTCATCCCTCGGTTCAGGGTCCTTGACCGGGGACTTCGGCACAGGCAAGTCCTCAGTTACCACTGGGGGAACCTATGAAGAAGGGTTGTTGGCTTCTCCAGTTGACAAACCGTCCGACGAGTCAAGAAAAATCTCGGCCGCGTTAACGGGTGTCTCGGCCGGCTGACCTGATGGGGACACCGTGAAGCCAGCGCCCTTAGCCGCAACCTCAACCGACGTCGAGAGCCGACGGTCCGGGGAAGGGGATATCTCCCACTCTCACGAACATAGACGGTGGGACTTACCTTTTGGTTCCTTTTTCTTGGATCTACTGATATGTCCCGATGGCCCTTCTCCCTTGGTGGAGAGGGACTGGCAAAGCTCCTTAAAATAAGCAGTGTAGGAGGAGCCCAAGGAGAGCGGGATAAATGCCGCGGCAGAGGAGGAAGATGAAGCGGCCTGGGCTGCCTCCTCGAGGGCGATCAGCTGCTCCACGGAGCCCAAAGCCGCGGACACTGCCCAACGGGCCTCCTTTGACTTCACTGGTGGGTACCGTTTCTCGGGGCGCCCAAATTGTAGTCTGGAAGCGCGGTCCTCTAAAACTGAAGCCGAGAAGGACTTGCACAGATCGCAGGCCTGCGAATCGTGGGCAAGACCCAGGCAGTAAATGCACGTGGAGTGCGGATCGGTCCGGGAAATCTTCTGCCCGCAAGGGCATCAACGGAAGCTGGGAGTGGATTTGTCCATCGCAGTCGCGTGGGAAGATGAAGACTGCAGTCTAGTAAGCTTTAAAATAATTTTCGGAAAACCCAAAGAGTTTGGATCCCAGCCTAAAACTCCGAGCTAAGGAGGGAACCTGAGCTTCCAAGCGGTAAGGAAGATCTAGCGCCATGGGGTGGAGCTGAGGGTTTTACCACCCGGTGGGTGGGAGGAGCCAGCTAGAAGACCTTCCGCAAGAAACCTGCCACAAAGTGTGGATTGAACAACATAGCCATGTCCCTAGAATGTAAAATTATGCACATGGGGCACAAGAACCCAAGGGCAATGTATCAGCTTTTTGGGGGAGGTGTTAACCACAAAACAGGAAAGAGATCTGGGGTCATCATATCTGATGACCTGAAGGTAGCAAAGCAGTGTGAGAAGGCAGTGAGAAAGGCTAGTAGGATGTTGGGGTTAGTCTACATCCATGTGTAAGCTCCCTGGAAATTTCAAAGAGAAGATGGTGAAGCCTCAGGATCAAACCATGGACAAAGGATGTAATAAAGTTTCAAGTTTGGGAGGCTATGAGTATGGTGCTGTTGTCAGTACTGAATACTCAGAGTCTTGCAACCATGGTGTAAACAGAGAACAAAGCCACTTGAACAAGATTTATTTATTTATTTTTATTTATTTTAACAGCAGTTTGGAAAACCTTTGAGCCATAGGCTCATTTACAAAGGAACCTTGTCACAGTAAGACAAACGAAAATACACAGTATAACAGTACAACACAGTATAACAGTAACTTAAGACATAGATACAAACAAGCTGGTACAGGTAGGATTGCTGCAAACAATACCAGAGTTATGTTGTCCTTAGCAGGTTAGTAGTAAGCTTTGTCATAAGTACTGAGTACGGCTTTGACTAGTGGCAATTACAGCTTCGGGTGTTAATAAGGTGGTTACGTAAGGAAGTTTTGAAGCACAATTATAGTTGGAGCTTCGGAGATGGAGGGGGGCAGTGTGTTGAACCAGGAGGGGGCCCTAAAGCTGAAGTCTCTTTGGCCGTGAGAGGTCCTAGCTCTAGGGATAACAAGAGAGGTTTTCCCAGAGGTCCGAGTATGAACTAGTGGGATAGAGTGGCGTATGGTGGTGGTCAATCCTGGCGGGGATAGCCCAAGGAGGGTCTTTTTGTAAGGGCACAGGTCAGATATTTGAGGCGTCACAAGATCAAGTACCAGCACTTTAGCGACAGTAGACAGGTGTGTTAGCCTAGGTGCCCCAGTAATTAACCGGCAGGCCTTATTCAGAGTAGTGCGAATTTTATGGAGTGCGGTCTGATCAGCAGCACCATACACCGGCAGTCCATAATCCACTAGGGACAGGATAGAGGAGGTGACTGCGAGTCGAAGAGCCTCCGGGGGGAGGCAGTGTTTATACCAATGTAAGATGCCCAATCGGATATTAGTGGCAGTGGCAAGGGCAGCGATGTGTCCATGGAAGGAGAGGGAGGGGTCAAAATGGATCCCTAGGTATTTATAGGAGCAAACTTGTTCGAGTGGGAAGAGGACCCAGAGTGAATGAGGAGTTTGAAGTTGCAGGACTTGTTTTGAGGATGAGTGAAGAACATGGTTTTTGTTTTTTTAAGATTTATCACCAATCTATGTTCCTTGAACCAGCCCTGCTTCAGCGGGACTTCTGCAGCGAGTCCTGGAGGCAATAGGGTTACGACTTGAGGCAAAGATGACTGCATCATCAGCGATAATAGAATGTTCCCAGCAAGAGCGGAAGGTGTTAAGGTAAAGGAGAATAGTAAGGGCCCAGAATGGAGCCCTGGGGAACCCCAGAAGAGATGGGACAGATGTCTGAGTAGGTCCCATTAATTTTTACACGCTGTGAGCGGTCAGACAGATAACTGGTGCACCAGGAGATAGGCCCAGCAGCAAAACCAGAGAGACTAAGGGCATCAAGAAGGAGAGGGTGGGAGACAGTGTCGAAAGCTTTAGAGAGGTCAATGAAGACTGCACCAGCCAGAGAACCAGTGTCTAAGGAGGAGTGGAGAAAGTTGGAGAACTCTAGGAGGACTATATTGGTACTGTGGCCCATCCGGAAGCCATGCTGCTCAGGACATAGGACATTGTAGGTGGAGAGGTAGTCAGAGATTTGAGAGGCCACCACTTTTTCCAAGGCCTTGGAGAGAGGAGAGAGAATGGAGATTGGCCATGGTTTCCAGCCACAGTCCTATCACCACCTTTAAAGATAGGGGTGACAGTGGCGACTTTCCAGGCAGTTGGAACCTTCCCAGGCAAAGAGAGTGGTTGATGAGGCACGTGATCGGGGTAAGGACTGTGTCTAAGACCAGCCATAGGATACACGGATCCAGGGTGTCACTGCCTGTATTATTACTCTTGAGGGCAGTGACAAGGTGTGGCCTAAGTTCTTGGGCAGAAACACGGCGGAGGAGAAAATAAGGGCGAGAAAGATTTACGGCAGGTGCTGGGGGAGGAGGGTCAAAAAAATTTGTAGGGAGGATAGGGCTAAAGTCAGTGAATGAGGTGTTGAGGTGGTTGGCTATGAGGGCTGGGTCTGAGGAGATCACGCCATTAATGTTGATCTGGGTGGGTGGGGGGGGGAAGTGCACTCCCATTTAACTGTTTAATGTTATCCCAGAAGGTTCTGGGGTTCCCCCATGAGGCAGTGAGTGAGGACCGATAGTGCTCAGACTTGGTCTTTCTGATGGCCCGAGTGCACTTGTTTCGGGCAGCAGCATATAACTGCCTGCCACTGGGCCGGCCAGTCTCAATGGCACGGTGCCATAGGTTGTCCCTATGTTTGAGTTGGTGGATCAAAGCTGGGGTTACCCAGGGGGCATTCTGCCTTTTAGAACGGCGGGTCAACATTGGGGCAAAGATATCACAGGCATTATTAAAAGTTCGGGTAAAGAAGGAGAGAGCTGTGTCGATGTCAGGAGTTGCCTCTATAGGAGACCAGTCAATTTGGGACAGAAGTTCCTTAAGTTTTATCAGTCCACCAGGTATTAGACGCTGCCGGCATGTGGACTGTGCTATGGGTTTGGGGACTGAGGATGACCAGTGGAATAGAATGGGGGAGTGATCACTGAGAGAGTCTGGGAGGACTTGTACATTGGGGATCCGATTAGGGCGGGTGGTGAGTACCACATCAAGCAGGGTACTGGAGCCTCTCTTGGGGTTAGTCCTGGTAGGGTGGGTAACTAGTTGCGTTAGGTCTATTGCAGAAAAGGAGTCACGGGTAGAGGAAGAGGAGGGGCTGAGCCAGTTGACATTTAAGTCACCCACCGAATTTGATGAGCGGAAGGAGGTAGTGAGGAAAGGTATTCTGTAAGCGCAATGGCTCACGTTTGGTCCCTGGGGGCACGATGCAGGAGTCAGATAAAGGGTCCCTTTAAAGGGTCAGGGGTTAGTTTCAGCGTAAGCGCTGGGCCCTGAGTCAAGATGGAGCAGGTAGGCTAGTACGGAGAGATTCTGACATAAATAGCAGTTGCCGCCTGCCTCCCAACACGGTCAGACCAAGAGGGTGAAACCAGGAAGGGAGACTAGGAGTCAGGGAGGATTTCACAGTCAAGTCTCAACCAGAGCGATGACATCAGGTTAATTGATGTGACCAGGCATTGTAGTGAGTCAAACTTTTTAGGAGGCTACAGATATTCATGGAGACCGTGCATAGGCCTGTGGTGCTAGTCGGGAGCCCTGGGAACCGGGCCAGGGTTTGATGAATGTTCCCTGACAGGAGTAGTAGCATGACTAACACCCTGGCTGGGAGATGGTGAGAGGTTTTCCTACGATTGACATGGGGGGGGGGGGGAGGCTAAGGGAGCAGGGGGTGGGCAGGGTGGTACAGGAAGGGAAGGCAAGAATAAGAAGACACCCAGATGTGCCTGAGGTGAGGAGGAAGCTAGGGGGAGGGCAGGGAGGACCAAGACACACAGAGGTCCCAAGGGGCAGGAGAGCAGGTTCAGGAGCAAGGAGGAGGGTGCCAGGGCACAGTGCGGAGTAGCAGATGGGTAAGGGGCAAGTGCACTGATAGTGGGGATAGGCACAGGCAGAGCGTGAGGCAGGGCCAATACATTGTGGTGAGCAAGATCCAAGGGAAGTAGTACTGTACAGGTAGGAGTAGGAGTAGGAAGTAGCGAGGGAGCATAGATCCCTCTAGTGGCCAGTAGGTATAACCTGCAAATGGGAAAGTGGGGACAAGATGTGAAAGACATCCTCTAAAAGTCCCTGTCTTGCTCGGAAAATGGCTCGACTAGAATCACCAACCACTTGGTTCTAGGCCAGTTGATGTCCTGTACCTGGACTTTAGCAAGGCCTTTGACTTGGTCCCACATGGAAGGCTGATATGTAACTTAAGGAACCTAAGGGTGGGGGATAAATTGGTGGGATGGATTGCAAGCTGGTTTAGTAACTGGCTGCAGAGGGCATTGATATGGGGAGAGGCCTCGTCTCACAGAAGCGTAATCAGTGGGATCCCTCAAGGATCGGTGTTGAGCCCAATCCTGTTCAATGCTTTCATAGCAGACATAGGGGAGGGAGTTAGGAGTAAAATGAGCCTGTTCGCTGATGATTCCAAACTGGGAGCAGTGGTGGACAGTAAGGAGGGGAGGAGGGCACTACAGGACGACTTGGTTAGGATGGAGAGGTGGGCACAATATTGGCAGCTGGGTTTTAATGCAGGAAAATGTAGTGTACTACATCTAGGTGTTAGAAACCCCGGGTATAGCCATCATCTGGGGGGAGAACAGCTGAAGATCTCCAAGGAGGAAAAAGATCTAGGAGTGGAAACTGATGCCAGAATGAATAGCTCAGAACAGTGCAGGAGAGTGGCTGCAAAGGCAAATAAGATGCTTGGATGCAGCGCTAGGAGGATAACATCGAGGAGAAGTGAGGTTATACTGCCCCTGTACAATTCCTTGGTGAGGCCAAACCTGGAGTTCTGGCGATCCACTTAATGAAGGACGTTACCCTACTGGAGAGTCCAGAGTAGAGCAACAAAGATGATCTACGGTCTGGGGGAAATGTCATATAAAGAGAGACTTGGGGCAGAACATGTACCCTGGAAGACAGAAGGACGGGGGCATAACTGAAGCCTTTAAATATCTGAAGGGATCAACAGGGTAAGCACGGAGGGTCTGTTCAAACTGAAGGGAGAAGGGACTACGAGAGGCCATAGCCTTAAACTACTTGGGGGGGAGGTACAGAGGGGAAGTGAGGAAGAATTATTTCAAAGAGAGGGTGGTGACACCATGGAACGTGCTACTTGATGAGCTGATGAAAATGGAATCAGTGGGAGGATTCAAGAAGGGACGGGACAGGTACGCGGGCAAAGTACAGGTTGGGGGCGGAAGTGTACAGTAGGGGGGTGCTGAGGGGGGTCCCAGAGTGCAAGGGAAATAGGAAGGGGGGGGCAGCAGCAAAACCTTAGAAGTGAGCTGCATCACAGGCAGTCTAGATAGACCATTAGGCCTAATCTGCTGGTGACCTTGTATGTATGGACAGGTAAGATCTGAAATATAGAAATTCCCAGAATAAGGTCACCTTAAACTTCCTGTTTTTAAAAGAAAAAATGCAGAGGAAAGCTGTAGAAGCCAGCCCCCACAACTGGAGATGTTGGTCCTCTAGGTAGAAATGGAGGCACTGCCTGTGGTTGAATTCAAGTTCAATGTGTTGGAATGCAATCTTACATAGCAAGGGTGCACAACCAGTCCTTGTGTATCAGAGAGTGCTGAAACCATAGTGGTAAAATGTTGTCCAGTCATGTACTCCATTTAGAGATTCGAGATGTTGCACTCAAGGAAGCACTGAAACACTCCATTTGCTCTGTCCAGAGCTTGAGCCAAGGATGGCAGAGACAGTCCCTGCCCATCGGGAGATGAAGAAACACCAGGAGTACAACTGCTGGTCAAGTATTACCTGAGGTGTCGGCCCTCTTCTGCAGCAGTGCTTACCTCATCTCCAGAAGCACAGTGTTGGGAGGCAGCTGCCTAAGCATGTCCAATGATTAAGAGGCACAAGAAAGATTTACAGGAAATGTCAGCCGGAATAACCTCCAGCAGACCTTTAGGCTGGTGAGGGATGAAGACAAAAACTGAAAGTCACGTACTCACCGTAACTGTTGAGCTTCCAGAATATCTTTAGCATTCATTCCCATTTATGGGTCCAAGCAGGACGCATCAGGACCCAGCGGAAGCAAAGTCTTGTGCAGCTTAGGGGACCAACGTCACTGCCTGCGCTGCCCACGAGGCAGAAGTAGTGATGCTGCACTCATGAGCTGACCAGTAATCAACACTGACCCCCTACCTTCCTCAGTTCTGTTAGCCAGGAGAGAAACTAGTGGGAGAGAGATAGGGCTACAGACTCCTACCCCAAAAGGATAGGAAAAGAATATAGGATAGAAAATCATAAAAATAATAAAACCAGACTACCAACTTACAGAAACTAAGGAATGGGCCTAAATGGCACAGGGTGAGCGGTTGTAAAGGCCAGAGCCTACTAACCACCCAGCTGAACAGGAAGGTGGAGGGAGGGCAGCAGCCCTTACATACAGCTCTGGCTAGTTCAAAGAGAGATCCAGAGGAATCTCTGAGGATAGGATGGTGGTAACCAATTTAAGGGAGGTGGTCTTTTGCTCACAGAGGACAAGAACCCAGAATTAAAAACAAAATCCATAAAGACAGCAGACAGGTTGGAGAAGATCAAGAGCACTGTCATCATCCTCTTGCCACTCCAGAGAGTGAAGAGAAAGGAGAAAGGAAAGGAAAAAAGATCCAGCACCTAGGTGTGCAGCTGGATAAAATGAGAAAATAGAAGAGGAACACCAAACACTTCCTAGTTCCCTTCCAGGCACTGGGGGTAAAGGCTGTGCCTAGTAGTGAGGCTATGTTACCAAAGGCAGAGGCTAGAGGATCAGCAAGGTTGAAACAGAGGCACCACAGATTTAGGGGATACCAACTAACTTCCTTGGAGGGAAAAAGAGTGAAAGACGAAAAGCTGTATATAAAAACCATTTTTTTTGTTAGGAAAAGGGGGCACCCTATCCCCTTTTTTTCGTTAAACACAGACAAAAACTAGGAAAGTGGAAAGGGCAAGAGAGCTCAATTCCAGCTAAGAAGACAGAGCTATCCCTCCACATGAGGGCAGAGCCCTGAAGGAGTGGCAAGAAGATGCCACGTGCCCAAACCCCAGCTGCCCAGGGGCCCTGACTTACAGGAGTGGGAGATGGTGGGCCGGCATGCAAATGAATCCTGAAGATATTCTGGAACAACAATTATGATAAGTATGTAGTTTTCATATCTTCCAAGAATCTATCTTCACCATTCATTCCCACATATGGGTCAGAGTACCAAGCTGTCACCAAAAAGGGGAGGAGTTGGCTAACCCAAAGGGGGAAAAAACACTTCCCTTCGCACTCTGGGGGAGATAATCACAGGAGGGAAGGGACTCCTTACAGGTCTGGTGGGACCAGAGACTGGGCAGGGGAGGCTGAAGCTCCCCTGGTCTGGAAGGAGGGCACCCAGACAACTCACGCCTGACCACGAGTGAGAAAAAATTAGCCCACTGGTAGTGTAAATGGAGCACCCTATGCCGGGCTAGTGGTGCCAACCAGGAAAGGTGAAGCAATACAGTCTGCCAAATGCAAACTGCAGTTACCACCAGCCTGTAGGCTACCTCATTGGCGTTATAAGACGCTCTTGCTTGGGGCCTCATCAGCTCTAGGCCCTGGGCGGAAAGGTGAATAGCTCACACAGCTGCATCACAATCCAGCATGAAGGCCAAGAGTTGATTCAGTGTCCCCAAAGATGCTTTCCATAAGCTGTCCTGCGTGTCTGAAGTACTGAAATGCACATCACAGTGTGTGCCACCACAAAAACCTCTCCTGCCCCAAGCATCAATCTCTGCGGAGTCAGTGTTGGGAAGTGTGTGTGTGTGGGGGGGGTCGTGCACCAGGTGCCTAATCCCAGCGGGGTCTGTAGCACCAAAATCTCAAAGGTGGGATGAGAGATAGAACCCAGAGACCCCGTGGGAGCGCAACACCTGTGCTGGACATTCCCAGGGGCTAGAGAAGGGGCAAAAGGACAGAGTCAGATGTTCCAGGATGCCTCCATAAACAGCTTGGGCAATGGAGGAATGACCTACCCTCATTGCTATATTCTCCAAGGAATGATAAAACCATGGTAGCAGTACTGTGGCCTGTAAAAACAGTGAAGACTCAGCTCCTTCATCATCTCCGAAAGGAATTGCTGGTACAGAGAGTACTCAGCATCAGAGGAGAGATGCACCACAAAATCTTATTCAGAGGAGGAAGTGGGAGAGGAGAAGCTGGATACAAATAATGGGATGCATGAAACTGGTGGAACACACCAGCCGCTGACCTCAACTGGTCCAAGGTCATGGGCTCTACAGCATCAGAAATATCTTTGCGGGAAGACAGAGGTGGGGTAGGGGGTCATGGACGACCAGGCCAGGTCCTCTGCCAGGGCTGCGAGAATGCTCAGGGAACAGTGCCTGGAGGAAGGGGCTGCCAAACTCACCTATCTGTGAATGACCAATATATGTGGACCAGTCCAGAAGGTGTCCCTGGAGGGAACCCCCAGGTGGAGAGAGCAAAGTCATATGTGTCCCATGGGGTGGCCCCAATCCCCACCACTGACAGGGCTAAATAGATTTTCATCGAGGGTATCTCTTGCATCAGGCTACAACTGTAGAACTATAGACATCAGGCACTAGGACCACATGGAAACGTTTCTTGCCAGCAGTCTACTAGGGGAACGCCATGATGATGTCAGACAATGACATCCTCCAAAACATAAACATGGGTGGCCCTGCACCCTTCTCAGTTCTTTTCCCGCCGTCTACCATCAAATGTCAGACTCCACGGAGACACTGCTGCCACCACAATCTTCAATTTCTATTTTTAATTTCTTTCTCAAGTTACTTTGTTACTGTATTTCTAAAGTGATTTTCACTCTTCATTTATACCAACCGAACCCGAGAAACTTTTCAGATACTGCAGGTGCGGTAAGAAGATCTACAACAAGAGTGACCATGATGCCTGTGTCTACTGTTTAGGCAAGGCCCACGACATTAAGTTCTGTGAGGTCTGCCGCAGTTTCAATCAGGCTACCTGGCGCCACCATCAAGTTTTTCATCCTGGAACAGAAGGTCGTCATAATGGAGAAAGACCTCCAGGCAAGAAGCTCCTCCACCTCGCCAGCTCCATCCTTTGGCTCCTATTCCTCCAAGGCTCGGAACAAATTAGACAGTAAACACAAGCACCGGCAGAAGGACAGGATTAAGCAGAAGTCCTCCCCGGCTTGCTCTCAGTTGCCACTTTGAGCGCTGGCCACTGCTGGGTTGTCGACCACCTCAGTGGCGACCCCCACTGCAGCCCACACCCTCTTCCACAGGGTTGGCTCTGGCAGTACGTTCTGCCGGGCCTTCCTCAGCCAGCGACAGGTCTTCAGCATTGGGCCTACTTTTGCCCCCACTGACATTCCCACCTCCTGCTGTTCAGTCCCCTTCTTGCACAGGGGCAACAGACAGGGAGTGCTGCCAGACTTGTTACGGCCGGCGATGCTTCGTCGATGTAGGGCCCCCTAATGTCCCCGTCGATGTTCCATCCCCTGCCATTCAGACCCCTTCTTGCTCAGGGGCGACAGGCGGGGAGTTACGTCGGTCATGATTCCACCAGCGCCGGCCTGACAATGTCAGGATTCCCACCTCCCCTGTCATCTCTTTTGACCGTTACATCAACTCCTGGGATTCTGCCTCCCCTGTCGTGCCTCAGCCCATCATGTCGATGCCAAGGCCTCAGCCCTCCACGTCCACGCTTCCGGCTGTACCACTAACACCGGGGAGCCAGTGCCTCCCCACCCTCACACGCCGTAAGGCGCTCCAGCAACACCACTCACCACTGATGTCCAAACCATACTCACCTCCTTTTGTAAGTTCATGCGCCACCTTGCTCCTCCTCTGGCTCCATTGATGTCGGGGCCTACTAGGCTGCTTCCCGCGCCCGACTCGCTCTCGGGCATCAACATCTACTGTGCCCCATTCAAAGCTGGGAGATGACAACAACTACTATCCTGACCTACTTCCCCCTCAGGAGGACGATGAGGATCACAGAGCAAGAAGCCCCTCCAGGTCTTCCTTCACTGTTTCCTCAGGGGGTGAAGACTCCTCCAAGTATACCCCTAGGTCTCCCTGGTATGACTCCTCCTTCATCTTCATGATGAGGTAACTTCAAAGAGCTATGAGGTTTGATGCTGTGGAGCAGGCTATTACTAGGAGAAATCTGACCGAATACTTGGAACTGCCAGATTCTCCGCCTCTGATTATTCCTCCTCTGCTGGCTGCATTCAAGGATGCCACCATGGCTGCCTGGTACAGGCCAAGTATGATTACTGCTATGCCCAGAAAGGCAGACAAATTGTACCAAGCTTCCTCAGGGAAGTCTTTTTTCCCCACAGAGCAGCCACAGGCGGATTTAGTGGTGATAAATGTTGCCCATGATAGGTCCAAGAGACCAAACCACCTCAGCTCTCATCCCCCAGATAAGAAGTACAGAAAGCTGGACCTCCTGGGCAAAAGGGACTATGCCTCTGCCACGCTGACCATCAGGGTTATGAATTACATTGCCCACATGGTCAAATACCAACAAGAACACTCTCTGGAAAAAGGCCAAAGCTGCAGTCCAGGCCCTTGCAGAGGGTCCCCAGAGGCAAGAACTGCTTAAGGCCCTCCAATCTGGGGCAGATATGGGCTAGCACCTTTCAAGGTCGGCCTACGACACTTCATATGCCTCCACTAGAGCAGCTGAGGTAGGCATCTGCCTCAGAAGGCATTCTTGGCTTAGGGTGTCTGGGTTTGCTACTGACATAACACAGTCCATCCTGAATGCCCCCTTCAGAGGCTACAAGCTCTCTGGGGAGGATGTACAGGACATCCTTTCTGATCTACAAGCCTCACGCAGGACTCTGTGGTCAGTTCACTCATTATATCACACCCAGCCAAAAAGTGGCCAGAGGGTGCCCTTTTGTCATGCCACCCATAGCCTAAGTCTGGCACCCAACCTAAGGGCAAGAGCCAAGCAGCAACAGTCCTGCCTACCCCTTCCTCCACCACTGGGAAGGCCCCCAGAGGGAGAGGCGTGGCCCTGGCCGCAAGTGCTACCTCAGCATGACACTTTCTTAGACTCCCACCCTCCAACAATAAAGGAGGCGGTGGTAGGGGGTTGTTTCTCCCTCCATGGGAGAGCACAACAAATGCTTGGGTCCTGCAGCTCATAGAGCAAGGTCACGCTCTAGAACTTCTAGAGTGGCCTCCAGACCTCCCTCAAGTTCATTCAACCTACCCTCCAGACCACATTCCAGTGCTGCTGGGGGAAATCCGCACGTTGCTGCAGAAAAGAGCCATAAAGCCTGTTCCCGAGGATCAGAGGAAAGAACAGTTACGCAAGAACTTACCACAACAGCAGATCTTTGAGGGGATCTCAGTCATCAGGTACCACTGTAGGAACGTCACCGTTGGTGAATGGGGAATCCACAGGGAAGATTTTCAGCAGTACAACTGGGGCTGTCCATGCCATCGACATCACCAACCCTATATAGGTGTGAGCGGCCCCACTCCCTCCTCAGTTCTTTCCCCTCACTGAGACGAAGGGAGCAAGACTCACACCCCGGGGAACCGAGGAGAGATAGAGGGACCCAGCTCTGAATAAAGAGATGGAAAACATACAGCCAGGTCCTGAACAGGAGCCCCAAAAAAGGGGACGGTGGGAGGGAAAGCATACCTGATGACGGAGATCCCCTTGAAGATCTACTGTTACGGTAAGTTCTTACGTAACTGTTCTATCTTCGTTGGGGGTATCTCAGTCATCAGGTACCACCGTAGGAATGAGTACCAAGCAGTGACAGGTAGGAATAGGAACTCTGGGAGGCCGGATCCCCAAAAACTTAAGAAAGGAGATCGGAGGGAACCGATCCAGTCAAGGGGCTTCCTAAACTTAAGACAGAGATCTTGAAAACTGACCTGTCAGAGGACTCCATAAATTTAAGACAGGAGTCCCTGCAGAACGGCCCTGCCAGATTGGAGCACCTGGTGAAAGTGTGGACTGTACTCCAGGTGGCAGCAGTGTAAATATCAGCTACTGAGACCCCTTTGAAACAAGCCACCGAGGTAGCCATGCCTCTGGTGGAATGAGCTTTGACAGCACCAGGCAATTCTTTGCTGTACTTGTTCTAGCAGAACACAATGCAATTTGCCAACCATTTGGATAAACACTGCTTAGAAACTGAAGCACCCTCACTACCTGGGGCAAAAGAAACAAACAACTGCTTAGACTTTCTGGATTCCTTAGTCCTGAGCAGATAATACTTCAAAGTTCTACACACATCAGGTGTATGGAGCAGTGCTTCCCCTGGATTGGCACGCTTGGGAAAATAAACAGGACAGTGGATAGACTGATTGAGTGTAACCTCGGAAACCACCTTTGGAAGAAACTTAGGATTTATGTGCAAAGATACCCCTGTCTTTGTGAAAAATGAAATACGGCTCCTCGCACCAGAGGGCCTGAAGCACTGAAATTCTTTGAGCAGAAGTAATGGCAACTAAAAAGAGCGTTTTCCAAGAGAGATAGCGCAAACTGCAAGTTGCGATTGGCTCAAAAGGAGACAGGGTCAACTTCTCCAAAATAAAATTCAGTTCCCAAGGCAAGACAGGGGAATGGATTGGGGGTTTCAGATGCAGGATGCCCACAAGGAAGGTGTGGGAGACATCCAGCTGATCTATAGTACAGTCACCAACAGGCTCATGGAAGGCCAAAATGGCCAAAAGGTGGACCTTAAGGGAGGAATACTAGAGACCTGAGTCGGACAAAGAAATCAGGTCTAGGACGTGCTTCACATGACAGGTGAAGGGTCTAGGGAATGCTTGGCAGCCCATATGGCAAACCGCTTCCACTTCATGGCATAAGTGGTACAGGTGGAAGGCTTGCGGGTGGCCACTAGTACATCCGCTACCCTATTATAGACCCCGAACCTGGCAATGGCTATGACCTCAGGAGCCACGCATGCAGATGGAGGGACCAGAGGTTTGGATGGGCCAGGGTCCCCCGATCTTGGTTCAGTAGGTTCCTGCAGAGAGGCAGGGGAACTGGAGGTTCCTCCACCAGCTGCTGAAGCAGAGGGAAACACATATGATGTGGCCAGAAAGGGGCTATCACTTTCATGCTGGCCCCCTCCATTTGCAGCTTGAGCAATACCCTCTGTATTACTGGAAATGGAGGGAATGCGTACAGAAACCTCCCGCTTCAAGAGAGGGACAATGCGTTTCACCAGAAAACTCCAGGCCTTGGATCTAGCGAGCAAAAATTGTGTAATTTTGCATTGTGTGGGGACGCTAAAAGTTCCAACTCTGGACAACGCCATCTGTCGAACAGATTTTCTGTTACGGATGAGAGAAGCTCCCACTCATGCATGCTGGCCCAAGTTCTGCTGAGACTGTCCACCAGAGTGTTTAGCACGCCTGGCACATGGACCACGGAGAGAGTCAGGCTGTGATCCAGCGTCCACTATCACATTCTCATTGCCTCCCGGCAGAGGGGATATGAGTGAGTCCCACCCTCCTTGTTGATGTAGTAGACTACACTCAGATTGTCCAACTGCGCCAACAACTGTCCCGGGGTCTTGCTCTGGTCAGAACCCACCAGTGATGAATGGTGAAGACTGACACAGATAAGATCAGCAAGTTTCAGTCTCCTCCCCGGTCAAAAAGGTGCTGCTATGGTGGATGGAACCAAGCAACCTGTTAAAAGGGGTTCCCTTCCTCATTCCTCCCCCTCCGCACATCCTGACCACCAACGCTTTGGAGTTGGGGGCTCACTAGGGCCTTGTCAGATTCAAAGAACATGGACCACTATGGAGGCTGCCCTCCAAATAAATGTCCTAGAGATGAGGGTGGTTCTGTATGTTTTACAAGTCTTCCTGATCCATCCATCCCCAGCCCATCTGCTGGTGCAGGCGGACATCGGTGTAGTACACTACCATCAACACCCACTCATACCCTCTGTATTGGGAAGCCATGAGGGTATGGTACTGGGCTCTAGTCTAGAACTGTTGGTTGTCCATGTTCCAGGCTGCCAGAGCAGCAGACAGGCTAAGCCGGATGCAGTCTTGGATGCATGAGACGGAGCTGCTGACCTTGGTTGTAGAAGACCTGTTCAACAGGTGGGGTCATCCAGAGCCGGACCTTTTTGCGTCCCCACTTAATGCAAAAGTGCTGCATTTCTGCTCACTTGCTCCAGGGCTGGGAGTTTTCTGGTGAGACGCATTGTCCCTCTCTTGGAAAGAGAGGTTCCTCTACGCCTTCCCTACCTTCCCTCTACTCCAGGGGGTGCTGATCAAGTTCCAGATGGAAGGGGCCACTCTGATCCTCACTGCCCCCTTCCAGGCCTCATCAGATCTGGTTCCCCTTACTGCTGCAGTTCGCGGTAGAACCTCCAGTACCCTTGCCCCTGTGCAAAGGCTTGCTCTCCCAGGAGCAGGGCACCCTGGTCCATCCAGAACTCAAGCCACTACACATCCATGCCTGGCTCCTGAAGACATAGCCTTGGCTAGATTTGGGCACCCCAAAAAGTGGCTGATAGCCTGGTGGCTGCTAGGAAGCCTTCTACCAGGGCCATTTATTCCATGAAGTGGAAGCGCTTTGCTTTGTGGGTGGCTTTCCATCATTTGGGTCCTTTCACTTGACCAGTGAATCAAGATTCTGGCATACTTGCTGTCCCCCCTCAGATTCTGACCTGCAATACTCCTCCATTAAAGTGCACCTGGCTGCAATTTTAGCCTTCCATGTGCTGATGGCCACACGCTGGCACAACTGGAGGTTTCCCACACATTTTTGACAGGCATTCTTCATCTGAAGTCTCCCATTCTTAATCTAGTCCTGCGTTGGGACTTAACTTTTGTGTTAGAAAAACTTTGGCTCCTTTTGAGCCGGCCGCAACATGCAGCTACACTGTCATGGAAAGCGTTATTGTTAGTTGCTTTTACTTCTACTCAATGGATTTCTGAGCTTCCGGATTTAAAGTGTGAGTCTCCTTATTTGGTTATCCACAAAGACAGGGTGTCTCTGCGTTATCAACCCTGAGTTTTTACCAAAAGTGATGTCTGAGTTTACCCTGAATCAAACAATCCACTTGCCTGTTGATTTCCCAGAGCATGCCAGTCCAGGGGAAACACTGCTCCATAATTTAGATGTACACAGAATAATCAGATATTAAGTTCATCGCACAAAGGACTGCAGGAAGTCCTCGCAGCTGTTCGTTTCTTTCACTTTTGGGAAAGAGGGCATACTAGTTTCTAAACAGTGCCTGTCCAAATGGTTGGCCAACAGTATTACTTTCTGTTATATGAAGTACGGTATAGAACTTCCTGCGACTGTGCATGGCCACTCCACCAGAGGCATGGCCACCTCGATTGCCGGTTTCAGGAATGTGTCAGTCACTGAAATCTGTGCCACTTTGTCTACTGTCCACACTTTCACGAAACACTGCAGTCTAGACATTGCCTCTAGGAGAAGGGCAGGCTTTGGCCTGGCTGTGCTTCAGGGCCTCCTGTCTTAGGCCAATAGCCTCCACCCACTCAGAATGTCTCTCTCTGTCAGGACTGCTTGGCACTTGTTCCACAGGTGTTGCCTGATGCAAGAGATAACCTCGATGAAGATAGTACAGTTACATAAGAACTTACTGTAACAGTAGATCTTCGAGAGGATCTCTTGCATCAGGCCATGCCGTCCCACCCTCCACCCCCTTGGCTTTAGGGCTTCTCTGTCTTTATCTCTCTCTCCAGGATGGATTATCTTCTGTTAGTTTTTCTTCATGGCGGGAACCTCTGGCTCTCCCTCAGTTCCCCAGCAGAAGGGCCTCTGTATATGGTCTCAAGGCGGAAAAATTATTAGGGTCGGGACATACGCTACGTGACCCAGGGAATGTCAGTGTCTGACATTGTCATGGGCAGCCCATAGTAGACTGCTAGCTAGAACATTTTCTGTGTGGTAGTAGTGCTTGGCAGTTATAGTTCAACAGGTGTGGCCTGATGCAAGAGACCCTCTCGAAGAGCTACTGTTAAGGTAAGTTCTTAAGTAACTGTACTTTCTGGAGAGAAGCTGGGCCCCCTGACTAGAGTTGCGACCCCTGTCAGAGTTTCCACCACCTTTGGATAAGAGGTGAGCCACAGGCTCAGTACCCTGCCTCATCCCCTCACCAGTATTAACCCTGCCCTCTGGGCTTAACCCAGACTGTAGGCCAGGGCCTCCAAAAGAGTTGGCCCCAAATCCAGCACAATGAATGGCACCAGCCCTGTCCTCGGCACTGGGTACAGCACCGGGAACGGCAAAAGAATCTGAACCAGCATCGCAAACAGGGCTGAAAGAGCTGCTGTCGCCTTCCCCTGCATCAAAGCAAAGGGCAACTCCAGAGGAGGCTCCCGGCCATGAAATGTTCTAGGAACCAGGCCCAAGAAGGCCTCCATTCTCGCCGGCCCCATCCACAGGCTCAATGTCGGTGCCATCATCCCCCAGATTATATGACTGCTCGGGAGAAGAAATTACAATAACCTCAAGGCCTAAGGAGGGACTGGCTCCGGAACTGTTCTCTTCTCCGGCACAGCAAATGGTGCCGGAGTGGGGCCTGGTCTTGGAGTGGGTGCGACTTCGCTCACTGGTACCAGCCTTAGTACCAGGAGCCAAGGAGGCACCAGGCTACAGCGTCAAGATGCCCACTGGTGTAGACTGAGTGTATAGCCTCATCATCAGTGATGAGCACTGCCCTGAAGGGCCAACGTACAGCAAGGGGTGCTCAGCTGGCCTCCCAGAGGAAGCAGACTTTCCACTCTCCCCCTTCCCCAGGGCTTCCAACATATCGGTGAGTCGAGCACGTGGAGAGTCCTGGTCTTCCTCACTACATACAGTACTGCGAAAGGGCTCAGGAGCAATCGTTATACCAGTCCTAAATGGCAACGTGGCCACCACAGAATCACTGACACATGGCGGGGTGGTGGGGGGCACCACATGTCGTACTCTTCTGTTTGGCCTTCTTGCCCTTACACTTCTCAGGATCGGATATGGAGATGCAGAAAAATTAACAAAACAAAAACAGGAAACAAAAGAGTTTGGCACCAAACTAATATGGGGAGAAACCTTAAAATAATAAATGGCACTGAGAAAATGGTGCCAAGGAAGACAGAGATGATGCAGTTTCAGTGATGAAGCTCCCACAATACACACATGATGGCAGGTAAAAAAAAAAGAATGAGGAAGGTAAGGAAGTGGCACTGGTCACTGCCCAACTCACGAGCGTAATGTTACATTTGCCTCGCAGTCTGCGTCAGTACCGATATTAGTCCCCTAAGTTGCAGAAGACTTTGTTCCTGCTGGGTCCTAGTGCCTCTCTGGCTTGGACCCATAAGAAGGAATGAAATGAATGGTGAAGACTGATTCTTGGTAGATCAGATATATCCAGTGCTCCCCAAGGCTACAGGACCTGAGGTGGTGAACACAGACCCAGTGTTCCCAAAGCTAGACAACCGAGGAAGCCAGAGGACCCACCAGAGGGTAATCCAAATGAAAACCCCTCCCTAAGGAGGAAAAATCCTTAAACAGCTGCACACCAGAGGTCAGAGGACATGAGCATGTCAGAGTGAACTGCCAGCTCAAGGGACCATACAACTAGAGGGAGACAAGGGCCCTGGCACTCCATATTGTCACCCACTGAAGAAACCTGCCGCAGAATTCAACAGCAGACATGCACCAAAGGTCAGAGGATGTGAGTACACTGTACAGAATTTTTCCCTGAGCTCCAGGCCAGGCAAGCAGAGGGAGATGGTGACTTGCTACCCCATAGGGACACTCACTGGAGAGCTCTTCCACAGGAGAACTCCATAACCAGCACCATACATTGTTCCTTTCTTTTCCCTTCTATACTTATAAGAAGGTTGTATTTTTCTAAATGCACTCATTTACTAATGTGCCTCTAATACTTATGATTCTGCCTGTAATACTATACCACTGTATTTCATTACTTGTATTTTTCAGTAATTTTGTTTGGCTATTTCCGTCTCACTTCTCCTACAGGACACATCTGGAAACAAGCTGTTATCAACTCAGTACATATTTCCTGGTTAAACTTTTACATAAATACATACATACATACATAAATACATACATATATACATAAATACATACATACATAAATTAATACGTAAATAAATACATACATACATACATAAATACAGAGGTGACATGATGTGAAACAGTAACTGGTATAGCACACCCAGAAATCACTGATCAAGGCAACAGTGGGAGCTGGGGTTTCCTATTTTTGTATTTTGTTAGGACAGTACCCAGAGCACAACACACGGACGACAAGCCGGCTCACACAGGCCACACAGTACACAAGAGGCTGTGTATACAATAGTACCTCTGTCCTGCTTACTGCCCAGCAAAAACTGTCCCCCACCACAGGACGGCAGTGCACAGAATATCCTCCACTCTGGGCACACAAGGATGGCCACATGCTGGTCACCCTAGCCAGATGTGCCAAAAAAGGCACCCAATCACAGCAGTAAAAAAGAAAAAAAAAAAAAAGTACTGCAGCATGCTGACCTGGGAAAAGGAAAACAGTGGCACTCCCAAAAAAAAAAAAAAAAGCGACACTTCAGTGTCACCAGTCTACTTCCATGGGCGGTTCTCTGTATCACAGCGAAAAAAATCCCTAGACGGTGGGGGGAGAGGGTAGGATGACAGGTTACTCACCTGTAACAGTAGTTCTAGGAGTGGTATAATGTTGTTCATCTACACTCTCTGGCATGTCCCTTCCCTTTAAACTTGCGGAAGTCTTCAAGCTGGCTCCTCCCACCCACCCACCTGGGTGGTAAATACCTCGGCTCCACCCCATGACGCCAGATCTTAGCACCCTGGAAGCAAGGTTGTGCGCCTAAAGCCAGGGAGGTCGGGTGGGTGCATGTGGATGAACAACATATACCACTCCTAGAACTACTGTTACAGGTGAGTAACCTGTTATTCTAGGAGCGTGGATATGTTGTTCATCCATACTCTCTGGCAGACTCCAAGCAGTTCTCCAGGAGGAGAGAGGCAAGGCGCACACCCCCTACTTAGGAAAGAGAAATTGGAGAACCGAGGCCCCAAAACCAGCATCCCGGTGTGACTCAACGTCGATGTGGTAGTGGGTAATGAAGGTGTTTGCTGACTTGCAGGGTAGCAGCCCCACAGATTTCCTGGCTAGGAATCTCCCTGGAAGCAGCCACCGATGCAGCAGTATGGCGGGTAGAATGAGCTCTTATCCCTCTGGGAGGCTCCTTGCCCGCCAACTCATAGCACAGACCTATGCATGATGTAATCCTTCTTGCAATGGTCCGTTTGGCTGCAGGTCTGCCAGAAGCGGCTTCAGTGTAGGTGACAAACAGCTGGCGAATCTTTCCACGAATTTCCACCGTTCTCTCCTTATAATAGGAGAGAACACGTCTCAGGTCCAGAGTATGGAGCCTGTACTCGGCGTCTGAGGTGCAGTTAGGGTAGTATATCGGCAGAGTCAACACCTGGTTAAGGTGAAACTCTGAAACCACCTTCGGAAGGGATTTCGGGTGGGGGCGCAGGACAACTTTGTCCCTGTGGAAGACCAGATAAGGGGAGTCCACCGCAAGTGCCTGGAGTTCCCCTGTCCTTCTGACTGATGTGATAGCCACCAGGAAGGCCGTCTTCCATGACAAGTGTGAGAGCTCATACTTGTGCATGGGTTCGAATGGCTTGCCCATGAGCTCTGCCAAAACCAGCAAGAGATCCCACGGGGGTGGAGGTTCACGCACCGGAGGGGATATGTGATCCAGGCCTTTGAGGAAGCACCTGACCACTGACTCCTGAACCAAAGTCGGCTGACCGGCCAGCGCCCGGTTAGTAGAAATGGCTGCCAGGTGCACCCTAAGGGTCGATGACCGTAGACCCCCTTTGGAGACAGACCAGATGCCTCCACCACGGTGTAGACATCCTCAGAAAGACCCAGAGCCTGGAAATCTAGCCACTCAGGTACCAGGCTGTGAGGTGCAGGGATTGAAGGTCCGGATGGAACACCTTCCCCTGGTTCAATGATATCAGGTCTGGGCATGTACAAAGCTGCTCGGGGCCTGCAGCTGAGGCTGAGGAGATCTGGGTACCAGAACTGACGCGCAATCTGGGGCTACCAGGATCACCTTCGCCTTGTCCCTCCTCACCTTGAGTAACACCTTGTGGATCAAGGGAAATGGAGGAAAGGCGTAGAGGAGGCCTGGGGTCCACGGCCTCGAGAAGGCATCCCCCTGCAGTGAGCCCTGCTGAGGGGAGCAGGCATAGTACAGCCTCAGCTTGGGTGTTTTCCCTGGAAGCAAATAGGACCACCAACGGTTTGCCCCAACAGGGGAACAGACTGTAAGCTACCTCTGGATGGAGTGACCACTTGTGGGACGTCTGGCCTATGCGGCTGAGAGCATCCGCCAGCTGGTTCGAGACTCCTGCCACATGGATGGCTAGGAGATCCGCCTCCAACCGACTTACAAGGGTCCAGATGCAGAGAGCCTCCTTGCACAGCAGACAGGAGTGCGTGCCGCCCTGTTTGTTGAGGTAGTACATGGTCGTGGTATTGTCCATCTGGACTTGAACCACTTGACCCCAGAGCTGAGGAGCGAAAGCTGACAGTGCCAGTCTGACTGCTCTGAGCTCCAACAGGTTGATGTGGCATCGGGACTCCTCGGGGGTCCAGAACCTGTGGGCCCTGCTGTCCCCATGTGGGCTCCCCAGCCCATGAGAGAGGCATCGGTCATCAGGACGACCGTCGGCTCTGGGAGGACAAATGGGATACCTTCCTGCAACCGTGCTGGGGCGGTCCACCAGTGGAGAGCATCCCACATCTTCTGGGTTACAGTGATCAGCTGGTTGAATTGACCATGGTGCTGAGTCCACTGGGCGGCTAGCTCCCACTGGTGGGGGCGCATGTGCCACCTGGCCCAACAGACCACTGAGGTGCATGCAGCCATGTAACCCAGAAGGCGCAGAAAGTCCAGGGCAGGGCGCAAGTGCCCAACCAGAAATGATCGGGCAAAGGAGGAAAGAACCTCCGCCCTGTCCGTCAGGAGCTGAGCTTTGGCTTGATGAGAGTCGAGCTCTGCCCCGATGAAGCCCATCACCTGAGAGGGCACGAGTTCCGACTTGGCCTCGTTGATCAAGAGGCCGAGCTGGGAGCAGGCTCGGAGGGCCAGATCCCTGGACCTCTCCACTTCCTGAAGGGAGGAACCTGCCAAGAGCCAGTCGTCAAGATAAGGGTATATCCGAACTCCTCAATGCCAAAGATGGGCCGCCACCACTGCAATGCACTTGGTGAAGACCCGAGGGGCTGATGACAGGCCAAATGGCATGGCTCGGAACTCGTACAGGGTTCCCTCGACCCTGAAGCGGAGGAACCGCTGGTGGGACGGACGGATTAGGACATGAAAGAACGCGTCCTGTAGATCCAGTGAACAGAACCACGTTTCACTCCAGGGATGGTATGATCTGGTTCAGAGTTACCATCCGGGAGGTGCGAGACCTGAGATATTGATTCAGGTCGTGGAGATCTAGGATGGGGCGTCAACTCCCCGTCCGCTTGGACACCAGGAAATACCTGGACACGAAGCCTGGATCTGTAGGAGGATCCGGCACTGAAGCTACCGCCTCCTTGCGGAGGAGCTGAGCGATGTCGTCTCGAAGGGCCGACTGAGTGCGAGCTGAAATCCTTTCCTCTCGAGGGGCGCAGGCTCGGCTGGGGGGTACTGCTCGAATTCCAGAGGCAGACCCTGGCGACCTCTTCCAGAACCCAACTGTCCAAAGTGATACCGGACCAGGCGGAAAGGAAGTGGTGGAGCTGGCCCCCCACGGGAGGACCCAGAGCTGGCATGACGGGTGTAGGGGTGGCAACCCCTGACCCGTCACTGAGCAGGCTTAGAGGAGGAGGAGGCTCCTGGACCAGCACCTTGGCCTCCTTTACGGGGCTGTTGGGGACCCTGCTTGGGCCTGGGGTGCTAAGCTTGAGCCTGCTGCTGCTGTTGCTGCTGGCCTCCTTGAAAGGAGGGCTACCTAACCACAGGGGAAGAGTGCCGAAAAGGCTTCTTCTTGCGCTTCTGCTGGTTCTTGCCCAAAGAACCCTTTGCAGAGGTAGCATCCAAGGAGGCACTGGACTGCTCTATGCGCTGGAGGTGACCAGCCACTCCTGGACCGAAGAGATCGATGCCTAGGAAGGGCACATCAGCTAACTTGTGCTGAGTATCCGCCGGAAAGGAGGATAACTGCAGCCAGACCCTGTGGCGACTGGCCACTGCGGCTGCTAAGGAGCGGGCACAGGAATCCCCAATGTCCAGGGCCGTCTGGAGCTGCTGTTTTGCAACAGCATGGCCCTGGTCACGGACTTGCTTCGCAGTGGTCTGCATGTCCACTGGGTGATGAGGGAGGACTTCATCTAATGACCCTAAGAGGGCATGAGAAAAGTGTGCCATGATAACAGCAAACTGGCCTGACAAAGGCCTAAGGAGGAGGCCACATAGACCTTCTGGGCAGAATGGTCTATATTCTTGGACTCCTTGTCCGGGGGGGGGCGGTCAGTGTCGGCCGAGCTACCAATTCGTCTGAACACAGAAGCAGTCACAAGGCTTTCGGCCGAGGGATGCTCTGTGAACCCCGCCAGGGACCCCATGGGTAGCGTATACTTGCGGGCCATGCTGGCAGATGGAGCTGGACACGAGGCAGGACACTGTCAAAGCTCAAGGGCCCGGCCAACAATGGCTTCGGCCACTAGAAAGGCCTCCGTCGGGGTATCCCTCCTTTTGAGGATGTCCGTAAGGGGGTATTCTGCCTTCTTCTGGATAGGCTCCAGGGGCATTCTGGTAGATTCGGAAATCAGGCGGAGGATGCCCTGAAAAGAGGAAGGAAATTCCTCCAAACCTGCCACTGATGACTCGTCATCCCCCGGATGCGAGTACAAACCAGTGGCATCCGAGTCCGAAGGGTTGGGATATAGCGGTCTCCCGCCTATGTCTCCTTCGATGCGCCGAGGGCGATCGGGGACAACAGTGATGGACAGACGATGGGGCAGTCCGGTGTCTGTCCGGTCCTCTTTCGAGGGAGCACCTCCCTGAGGCTGCTTAGGTGGTGGCTCCACCAAAATCGGTGGGGAGACCGTAACAGGCCAAGCCGGAACACAGGCCAGCCCCACAGGTGGGGTAACCGAAGCCTTCGGTTCCGGAGGGGTCGGCATTGGCCTGGGAGGCAGAAGCCAAGTAATGGCCGGTGCTGCTGGCGGAGTCGGCTTTTGACCGGTCAGAATCAGCTGTTGCCACATGAGATCCTCATAACATCGACGGAGTTTCCGTCGAAGTCTCTCCTCGTCCGAGGAGGATGAGGATCGATGGCAACGCCTCTTTCTGGAGTGTTTGTGACCTTTCTTCGGTTTTTCAACTGAAGTGGTCCTGGTCCTCGATCGAGACCGACGGGGTCGGCTGGTTCGATCGGGGGACGCCGGAGTCAGTGAAAACCGAGGCTCTGGAATGGTTTCCTCGATGAGATCACCCGCAGGTACAGTCTCCTCGTCAGGAAAAGAAAGAACCAGGGTCCTTTCTAAGGAATCGTCGACAGAAGTTGGCGATAAGGGATCGATGGGATCGAGTGTAATCTCGGCCGGTTCGGCCATTTCCTCAGTCTCAGTGCCTTGGCCCGACGGAAGATCCGTAAAGCCGGCGGCCGAGGATGCGATCTCGACCGAAGTCGAGACCGCGTGTTCCTGGGACTCAGACCTCTCTCGGTCCCAGGAGCATCTTCTTCTGGAGGAAGAAGACTTGGGGGCCTTGTCCCTCTTCCGAGGGCGGGAGGAGTGTGAGCCCGAGGGCACCTCACCCCTGGTGGCGAGAGACTGGCACAACTCCCTAAAGGAGCCCGTAAAAGTCGAGCTGAGGTCGAGGGGAATGAAGAAGCTTCGACCGAAAGAAGCCTGAGCTGCTTCCTCCTCAAATGCCTTCATCTGTTCCAATTGCTCGGCAGATCCCGCGGCCGCGGAAGCCGCCCACCTCGCCTCTTTGGATTTCACCGGCCGGTTCCTTTTCTCCGGTCTCCCCAGTTGAAGGCACGCCTTGCGGTCGTCCAGAACATTGGGATGGAAGGCCCAACAAATTGTACATGACGGTGTCCTATATCCATGCCGAGCAAATACGCATGCTAGGTGGGGACTGGTGCGCGACATTTTCTGGCTGCAGGGACACCGGCGAAATCCGGGGGACGATTTGTCCTCCATATCTGAATCGGAATTGTGAACTCTAACGAGTTGGATAGCAAGTTGCAGTAAAACCGAAGTTTTGAAACCAGGGCCTACGAAGCACAGAAGTAGCACGAGGGACCTGTATCCTAGTCGAGGTATTTACCACCCGGGTGGGTGGGAGGAGCCAGCTTGAAGACTTCCGGCAAGTTTAAAGGGGAAAGGGACATGCCAGAGAGTGTGGATGAACAACATATCCACGCTCCTAGAAACCCTTTTTCCGTTCTTCTACCACGCTCACTTTTTCACAGCTGAACATACGCCAGGTAACCCCAGGGCACCCTCTTTTTGTGCGAGGGGATACAAATACAGTCTCAAGTCTGTGTTCCTGGGGTAGAACCCTCTCAGCCACTGAACCACGAACCATAAAGGCACAGGCATGTATAGGCTTTGGGGGGGCCCTATACACCCTATTATGTGTCTTTCCCCAGAAATGCAGAGCTCAGTTCAAACCCCCACAGGCTCCTCCTGAGACCCTTCGTATCTCCTCCCCTCCTTTCGACACAAAGTCCCTAGTGGTACTTCACTTTGGTAGTGTTTGGCCTTAAAAACAGTCACACAGGCGTGGTATAGTCTTTTTTTAGGTTTTTTTAATCTGTTTTATTTTAGTCTGAACAACTATTCCCAAGGCAGCACACACACACACAAACGACATAGGCAGAATTATTTTAAAATAAGCCAAAGGCTTTACTAATTAAATTAATAAAAACAGTAAATAACAAAGACAAATAATTTTAGATGGTTACAGGATATTGAAAATATACATAACAACCTACACTTCACAACTATGAGATTAAAATTCTACCTTGAGTCCTTAGTTGCTGAATTGTGAAGTGCAAAGTGTTCTTAGAAGTAGCAGCTGAAGTCTTAGTTCTGGTGGTCCAGGAGAAATTGTCTCTGCTTTCCAAGCAGACAAGCAGGGTCCCAAATGCTAAAAGGCTAAAAAAAAAAAAAGGCTCTGATACCCCTCTGCATTCTTGTTTTAAGGGGCTTCAAAAGGGCAGGTCCAGTGGATGGTGGCTGACCCTGCGATTGGCTACCATTCTGTTTCTATGGTTACCCAACCAATCAGTTTTTAGTATTTTATTACAACGCACAAATATACAGTTCTGAATATGAAAGGAAAAAAACTCAGAGGCCAGCTAGTTTAAACCAGAATTCTGGGGGATAATCCAGCCTCCCTCCTGGGAGACGGCTGTAATTAAGGTACACTCAGTACAGTCATTTACTTAAATGGTAGCCCATTCAGCTGTCATAAGATTAAGTCAGTGTGGACCTCTCAAAACAAAGGGGGTCCAGACAGCAAGGCTCCTCATGAGGTCCTGTCTTTTTCACAAGCAAACTGGGCTACCTTGACTCCCAGCTAGGCTTAGCTATTCTTTTTTCTTCTTCTAAAATGATTTTATTTTGAATTTTGATGATCGGGTAGGCCCACTGAGATATACATATCCCTTTTTCAGGGACAACCAGGGGAAATACATTTCCAGCTGCTTAGAAATAACTTTGAAACAGGATAAGGATAAATGCACGACTGAGGAAGATGAAGATGCGGCCTGGGCCGCCTCCTCCTCAAGGGTGATCATCTACTCGAGTTGCTCAGTTGAGCCAGCCACCGAGGAAACCACCCAACGTGCCTCCTTGGACTTCACCAGCGGGTAGCGTTTCTCGGGGCGCCCAAGTTGAAGCCGGGCAGCACGGTCTTCGAGGACGTTTGCCGAAAAAGACCTGCACAACTCGCAGGCCTGCGGGTTGTGGTCAAGCCCGAGGCAGTAGACGCACGTGGAGTGCGGATCGGTCCTGGACATCTTCTACCCGCATGGGCACCGCCGAAAACCGGGAGTCAATTTGTCCATTGCAGCCGCGAAGGAAGAAGTAGACCGAAGTCTAGAAAACTTTAAAATTATTTTCGGGTGAACCGAAGAGTTTGGATCTAGTCTAGATGCAGAGCGCTAAGGAGGGAACCTGAGCTTCCAAGCGGTAAGGAAGATCTGGCGTCATGGGGCACAGCCGAGAGTTTTACCACCCGGGTGGGTGGGAGGAGCCAGCTTGAAGACCTTCCGGCAAGATTTAAAGCGGCAAGGAACCTGCCAGACAGTATGGATGAACAACATATCCATGTCCCTAGAAACTGGCAATTCTAAAGACTGATTAATGGTCATCTCCGAAACGACCTTAGGAAGAAACTTAGGCTTTGTACGCAGAGCCACCCTGTCTCTGTGAAAAATCAAATAAAGCACCTTGCACATCAGGGCTTGTAGCTCAGAAATTCTACAAACTGAAGTAACTGCAACTAAAAAGAGCGCTTTCCAGGACAAAAAGCACATATCACAAGAACTTGCCAGCTCGAAGGGAGGTAAGTTCAACTTTTCTAAAAGAAAATTAAGGTCCTACGGTGGAGCAGAGTTATGCACCGGGGTTTTCAGATGCAAGATACCTTTCAAAATGGTTTTGGAGACCTCTAACTGAGCCATAGTCTTGCCTCCTACTGGATCATGGTAGGCAGAGATGGCTGCTAGATGGACCTTCAGGGACAAATAACTCAAGCCCAGGTCCAACAGATGAAGAGGGTACTCCATAACCTGAGGAGTGGGACACGTGAAGGGATCCAGATCTTTCACGGTGGCTCAAATGGAGAAACACTTCCACTTCATGGCGTAGGTAGTTCTGGTGGATGGTTTTCACGCCTCCACCAAAAACTGAGCTACCCTGGGGGAACCCCATATCTAGAAGCAGCTATGTCCTGGAGTGTCACGCATGTAGATGAAGGGACTTTAGCTCCGATGTACCACTGTGCCCCCTTCCTGGGTGAGCAGATTGTAAGATAGATGTACAGGGATCGGAGGCTCCACTGCTAGTTGCTGAAGGAGTGGAAACCAGATTTGTCAAGGCCAAAAAGGAGCTATTAAAATCATTTGTGCTCCTTCCAACTGGAGCTTGGTCAACACTCTCTGTAATATCGGAAACGGAGGGAAAGCGTACAGAAATCTCCCTGCCCAAAAAAATGACAGTGCGTTTTGCCAGAAAGCACCATGCCTGGGATTGAGCACGCAAAACTTGGGAAGCTCTGCATTTGATGGGGCTGCAAACAGATCCACCTCTGGACGACCCCAAAGGTCGAAGGTGTGATCTATTACTTCTTGCTTTAGCTCCCATTCATGAGCCCTTACCCTGGTGCAACTGAGACTGTCTGTGAGAATGTTCTGCACCCCTAGTAAGTAAGTAAGTAAGTAAATTTTTATTTCTTTAAGGCGTCCTTCCAAAGCTCAGGGCGCCTTTACAATATCCTTTACAATATCAATCATACAAATCAAACCACAACTGTAAACAACATCAAATTCAAAAACAATCCAGTATAATTTAAATCACTAAAAAATACTTGGTTAAAAAGGAAGGTCTTTAAAGCTTTTTTAAAGCTCTCCACAGTCAGGCAATTGCGTATCTGGCAAGGTAGAGAATTCCACAGGGTAGGGGCCATAAAGGCAAATGTTCTTCCACCAGATGTTTTTAAGGTTACCCTGGGAATCTCCAGCAATCCCTTACCAAAGGATCGGAGGGAGCGGGAGGGACAGTAAGAAGTCAGGAGTTCTTTCAGGTAGCGAGGTCCCAAACCGTGTAGGGCTTTATAGGTCATCAACATGACCTTGAAAGTGATCCGCCACTGTACAGGCAGCCAGTGCATTCGCGAAGCACAGGTGTTATATGGTTGGACCTCGGGCTTCCAGTCAACAACCTAGCTGCCACGTTTTGCACCAGCTGTAAGTGACGGATATCCACTCCTGGCAGCCCTAGATAAAGGGCGTTGCAGTAATCAAGACGATTGGACACAAAGGCGTGGACCAGGGTAGGAAGATCCTCTGATGGAATCAAGTGTTTCACCCGTGCTATATTCCTTAGGTGAAAAAAGGATGATTTGACTACGGCTGACACCTGTGCCCTCAGGGTCAAGCCCTCGTCAAATATAACACCAAGGTTACGCACCTGACCAGAAGGTCCGGTATTGCCATGGCGGGTTCCTCCCAGAAATAAACCTAAGAGTTTTCCGCCCATGGACTGGATATCCTACCCCGGTTCCACCACCAATACCTCTGTTTTCCCGGGTTCAACCTCAGCCAATTAGCACTCATCCAGTTCTGTATCTCCTGGAGGCAGTTGTTAAACAATGTACTGACTCAGACTCCTACAAGGCACAAAAGACATATAGAGTTGAGAATCATCGGCATGTAATGACTCAAACCAAAATGTCTTATAATGTCCCCTAATGGAAGCATATACACCATAAATAACATGGGGGACAACACTGAACCCTATGGCACTCCACAGTGTAGGCAGCGAGAGGTCGAGGAATAAATCCCCGACACTACTCTCTGAGTCCTACCCTGCAGAAAAGATTTAAACCAACTGTGGACCACCCCCCTTAGTCCACAGAGAGACCACAGGCATTCAAGCAGCACCCCATGATCCACAGTGTCAAATGCAGCTGAAAGATCAAGGAGAACCAAGATAGAACGAGTTCTCCGATCTCTTGCCATCAGGAGATCATTCAATACCCGAACAAGAGCCGTCTCAGTACTGTGCTGTTTCCTGAAGCCAGACTGGAGAGGGTCATAGATATTGTGGATGTTTAAATAATCTTCCAGCTGCAAAGCGACCACCTTCTCAATAATCTTCCCAAAGGGAAGATTCGAGATGAGTCTGTAGTTTCCTGGGCAGTCGGGATCAAGGAGGCTTTTCAGAAGGGGACGTACTATTGCCTCCTTCAAAGGATCAGGAAAGATCCCTCTCTCCAATGATGCCACTACTATCCCAGTAAGGATCGGGCCAATAACCTCTACACATCCCACAAGTAGGCGTGTAGGGCCCGGATCCAGCCCACAGAAGGTTGGGCGCAGAGTCTGGACGATTCTCACTATATCCATAACTACTGGTTGACTGAACGTGGGCCAGGTCAAATGGGTACTTGTGTCCCTCAATTGGTCACTGCAAGACCCAATGGGGAGGCCCTGGCTGATCTCATCTCTGATAGCAGACACCTTATCAGCAAAGAACGTCGCAAACTCCTCACACTGTAACTGTGATAATGCTCGACCGGCATGAAGACAGACTGGATTGCATAGTCTGTCCACAGTCCGGAAGAGCTGGGCTGGTCTATTCCTTGCTAGCAATCTCCTGGACAGGAACTCTGCCTTCTTATGGGAGATTGCTAACTGGCAGATTTTATAATGATCTAGCAGTCTAAGCCTGTCCAGCTTCCAGGTGAGTCTTCGCCAAGCGTCTCTCCAATCTTGACCCTGTCTCTTCAACCTCCCAGATCTCCGTGGTAAACCACGGGGACTCGGGTGAAGAGTACAGAAGCGACAGAAGGAGTATGACATCCAGGGCCCCCACAACTGCCCTATTATAGGCCAGCACTAAAGACCCTGGATCCATGCTATCCATTGGAAAGCCGAGAAGTCCAGCTCTGTCATTAGGCCTTCTGAGGTAACTCCTCTCAAAGGACGGAACTGTACTATCTCCTTAGGGGCAGGCCTCTTTCGGGGGGCCATGAAACTGAACCTCAGGGCATGATGGTCAGACCAACCGATGGGCTCCACCTCCACATCAGAGATTTCCATCCCCAGATGGAATATCAAGTCCAATGAATGTCCCCCCTGGTGGGTTGCAGTGGTAATAACCTGTGTCAGGCCCAATGAATCAGTCAATTGGAGGAGAGTCTGTCCAAAAAGCACGAGTTCATCGTCGACCCAGGCATTGAAATCCCCCAGAATTATCCATCAGGGGAATTCCAAAACCCTCTCGGCGATGAAATCCGCCACCTCCCTCAGGAATTCTCTCCCATCACCTGGTGGACAGTAAATGAGGAGTATCCTGAATCCTGCACCTGCACCCACAATACATTCAAAGGAATTGGTATATCCAACCGACTCCTCCCTGAGGTCCAGTTCCTGTCTAAAACAGACTGCAACTCCCCCGCCCCTACGGTCCACTCTCGGGCGGTAAATCACCGAAAACCCATCCGGAACCGCAGATCCCAAAATGGGACCTGCATTTTCGTCAAGCCAGGTCTCGGTGATGCAAGCTAAGTCCACAGAAGCAACAAGATGTGCCACTAACGCAGTCTTGTTTCTAACAGACCTAGCATTGCCTTACACTCCGAAAAGGGGCGAGACTCAAGGATGACTCCGCTTCCTGCCTGATCCAGTCAGTGCTCTTGGGTATGGACGCAAGATACGAAGGACCATGCTCCTGCATCCATTTACGCCCCAGAGGGCCTCCTGGTTCTAACTGTTCCTATCCGCCCACTCCTTTCCCATCCCCCCAAGAGTTCCAGGATCTCCTATTCCCACCACTCCTACGTCTCGAAATGCCAAGTATTCGGCATTTCCTATACACTTCTAAAGGGAGTGTGGGACATTCAAAAGGTCGGAGATCCTTTAGTCTTGAGGGGGAGTACCACCTGACTGTGCTTTCACCAACCCAACACATTAAAACCTATTAATACCACTAAAAATAACACTTTAATAATATGCCCCCAATCCACTTTACCAAAAACAAAACAAAACAAAACAAAACAAAAAAAAAGCTCCCAGCTCCCTGGGAGCTGAACCACCCGAAGACAGATTTTGTGCATAACTGCCCAGTTCCAAACCCACATCGCTTCTCTGCAAAGAGGGTACAAGCTGGTGCCCCATTTGTTGATGTACTACACCATGCACATGTTGTCCATCTGGATCAAGAGGACTTCCTGAAGAAGGACGCACTGAAAAGCCTGAAGAGCATAAAGCACTGCTCTCATCTCTAGCACATTTATGTGCAGGTGCGCTTCTACAGGGGATCACAGGCCCAGGGCCCTGTGGGATCCCAGATGGGCGCCCAATCCCCGTCCCGACACATCTGTAGTCAGTATTTGGGAGTAGGGAGGGGGTCTGGTAAGGGACTCCTTGTAACAGATTGCTGGAGTCCTGCCACCGTAACAGGTACTGTTGCATTGGGGTGGAGATGAAAATTGGACAGTGACAGTCTAAGTTGTCTTCCCTCTGATCCCACTGGGATCTTAGAATCCACTGTGAAATACGCATGCGGAGTCTGGCCAATAGGACCGTGGGAATAGCCGATGCCATGAGGCCAAGAAGACATAGAACCACTCTGGCCGAGATATGTCGACTGGAAGATACCAGCCTGGCCTGACTCTCCAGGGTGTCTATCCTGTTCGGGAGAGAAAGGCCATGCCCTGTATCATGTCCACCACTTCCCCAATAAACTGAAGGCGTTGGGAAGCAGCAAACTGGGACTTGGGGTAATTGACTGTGACACCCAGGTGCTCGAATAGGTGCAGAGTAGCCGACAGGGAAGCTTCCAACCCCTTCCTCGATGGAGCTGCAAGGAGCCAATTGTCAAGGTGGGGAAAAACAGCATGCCCCTGACACCTCAAGGCCCCTGCCACTACCACTAGGCACTTGGTAAAAACCCGCAGGGCGGAGGACAGGCTAAAAGCGAGAGCCCTGAACTGGTAATGCTCCCCTTGGAAGGAAAATCTGAAGAATTTGCGGCAAGGACTGAAGATTGGGATGTGAAGATACGCATCCTTCATGTCCAGGGCACAAAGCCATTGACCCTTGAATAGGAGAGGAAGAAGGCTTTGCAATGTCAGCCTCCAAAACCTCCTGTATTCTTTTTTTTGAAATTTCTGTTTATTCCCACACCGCCCTGGCACTGTCGCCTGACTAGCCACCCCACGGGCTGCAACAGGGAGACCCCCATCCTGTTGTGTGGATTACCCCCCAAGTGGGGACAGGGCTGGGGGCCTCCCCATACCTTAAATCTCATCAGGGTCTCCTGCAGTGAGCTCGGGGATAGCGAGGGATAATTCCCCCTCATCAGTGCCATGCCGGCTAATTTTCTTGTATTCCCCCAGGACGTGACATGCACATGATGCCTAGGTGCATACGCCGGCATCCGTCACGATCCTCCCCTAGTTCAGGGTTAAGCCATGCCTTACTACTGGCCTCCACCAGAGGTCAGTCATGTGCTGAGCCAGGCACCCCCTCCCTCCCGGAGGAGGTTAGCAGTCCTGCAGTCACTCAAGCCTTCTCCACCTGGTCGACCCACCAGCGACCCAAATCCGTTCCCAAAGCCGGGTCGCCAGCTTGGTGCAAGGTGTGGCGTCCAGCACCTCAACCCTCAGCGCCACTGGGCCGGCGAAACCTCTTGTATTTTATGAAGGAGTTCAGGTACTGAGATCCAAAAGCGGACGAAAATTCCCCTGCCTTTTTGGGTACCAGAAAAAAGTGGGAGTAAAATCCCTTCCCGATCTGGTTTGCTGGCACTGGTTCTACTGCTTCTTTGTGAAGAAGAGCCATGATCGCCTTCCTTAGAAGGGGGATATGTGCCCTTGGGTAATGAGAAGACCTCAGTGGGTTGTCTGGAGGTTTTCTCAAAATTCTAGAATGTGACCAAGCTTTATTAATTGAAGCACCCAAGCGTCTGTTGTGATGGACTCCCGGTCTCCCAGACGCCTCGTGAATCTTCCACCCACCTGTTCCTCCATAGACAAGGGGGATGGGGGCAGTCAACAAGTCAGGAGTGGGAGGGAGGGCTGCTCCCAAAGCTCTTGGCTGGGGGCGGAGACAGAATAGGGAGCCCTACGCTTAAACTGACATTTGGGCACTTGCTGGTTTTTTGTCTGGTGTCTGTTTTGCCGATGAAAAGGACACTTTTGTTGCTGTTGTTTTGGTCGATACATGGTATGAACCAACCAAAGAGCTGTGCCTTTATTCTGCAGGCTAACTATGATGTCCTGGGCATCCCCACCGAACAGGACAGAGCCTGTGAAAGGGGCATCCTAGATAGCAGACTGAACATCAGGGTCTAGACCCAATATTCTTAGTCAAGAGTAATGGCGATGGCTCATGGCAATGGCCATACCTTTAGAGGAGAAATCCACTGCATTGCAGGTGGCCCGCAAAGAATGGCATCCAGCCACCTTGGCCATCTTCAGAGTGGATGCCAAGGATGACTCTGAATCAGAGTCTGGTAAGGCCTCGACAACAGGCTCAAGTTGGCAGAACAAGGTCTTTTGGTACTCTAGCATGTGCGAGACATAGTTCAGAGCATGTACTGCTACAGTATAAGAGGCACAGAATTTTCTCTTAAACTGGTCCATCTGTCTGGACTTCTTGTTGGGAGAGGAAGTACTGAGGTGCTTCAGCTTAGCAGATCTATCATGGGCTGCCATGATGACCACCGAGCCTGCTTTAGGGTGTACGCTCAGGTGGTCCTTGTCCTCAGGTTTCCTGTAGACCCGGTCGGCCCTTTTTGCCATGGACAGATAGAGAAAGGTCTCTAGTCGAGGATAAATTCTCTTGGGGTTCCAGCGGGGAGGCGGGGGAGGTGAGTACGGACTCGTATCTGGAAAGTCCAGATGCTCTGCCAACCGTCATCTTTTAGGGTCCACAGCCTCTGACTTCCACCCTTGGGCCTCCGCCATATGCTTGAGGAGGTCCACAAAGGAGGGATCTTCTGGTGGGGACTTTGGAGATTCCCGAGGGACTGGTTCCTCATGGGGAAGGGTTTCCAGACCCATACTGGCAGATGAGGAATCCGAATCCGCGTCATAATCTTCCGAATCCTCCGGATTCTCAGTAATTGGAGGATCTGGCTCCCAGTGATGACTTCAGATGTCAGGGGTTGCGTAGGATCTGACGGACGGCCTGACGTCAAAGGACGAGTACGTAACGGGGAAGGCGCCCTAGGCGAAGGAGCTGGGCGGCCGACATCCAGAGGAACAGGATGCCTGCTGTCAAGTTTGGAGATCAACTGAGTTTTGGTCGCTGTCCACCATAAATCTAGAATTTCCTTAAAATCCACCTGAGGTTGAGGAGGAGGTAGTGGGAGGAGGAGGTGGATGAGTAAACCCGGATCTAGGCCCATGTGGGTAATGGTGTGAGTAGCCTAATAAAGGGTAAGAACCAGGGTAGCCAGAATAGTAAAAGGCCGAGGAAAAAGGATCCAGTGACAGATCGGACTGTGGATAACCCGACAGAGGATAAACTGCTGTCAGAAAACCTGACGTCAGACCATAGTGAAGTTAATCTGGTGACAGGCCTGATGAAGGGTATCCAGACGGCTGCCCTGAAGGAGGATATGTTGAAGGCCCTGACGGAGGGTAGCCAGAAGGGGGCTCAGCCGGAGGATAGCCTGATGGCAGCCCCGATGGGTGATAGCCTGACAGCGACCCCGACAGAGGGAAGACTGACAGCGGCCCAGACGGAGGGGTGCCTGACGGTCCTGCAGAAAGTCCTGGAGGACCGACGGGCCCAGAAGGGCGAGGTTGCAAGGTCCCAAGGGATGCCCCGAGGGAGGAATGCTTGAAGTAAGCCCCAACGAGGCAAGGCCCAATGGCAGTCCCGGCAGAAGTAAGGGAACCTGCGGGCATTGAGAAATGAGATCTGACGCCACGATAGGTGGCGCTGGAGCAACCTAGGGCCTGTCGGCCCTCTTTCATTGGGCAAGTCCGGTGAAGGATGGTTGTCCATCAGGATCTGCGGGTCCGGTGACAGTGGAGGAACCTCCAACGGACCAGGCAATGAGGGTTCACCATGCAGGGAGCCCCAAGGAGACTCCTGTCCTCCAGCCTGGATGGTGCCAACGTCTGGCAGCACCGCATCAGGACCTGACAGGTACGAATAGGTCGTGCGATTGTCAGAGAGTCAGATGATCAACTGATAGACCTGGATCATGCAGGAGCTGGAGGCCCCGACTTATCAACCCTGGCCGGGCACTTGCCGGAGGGTCCGACAAGAGGCTTATCGGCTGTGCCTGCTGACTTAGAGCCCTGGGTGGAAATGGGCCTAAGAACGGCGGCGGCCTTGGACAAATCCAAGAAGCCAGCCAAGTGGCACATGCTTGATCATGGCGCTTACATTCTCAGAAGAAGAGAGCTGGTCCTCCGTCAAAGAGCCCGTGGGCGGCTTCATTGGAGGAAGGGACTGCTCCTGTTCTCTATGTTTCTCTTTAATCTTTTTCTTCTTCTTGTGAGGGTCCCTGAGTGAGGAAGAAGTGCTTTTAAGCTCTTTTAACTCTTGCTCCATTGAAGTAATTTTTCCTTCAGGATAAGGGCCTCGAGGGACTGTTGGCGTCATTTCCACATGGCCTGCTTGAAACGGGCACAGACCTCGCACTTCTCGACTCTGTGGTTAGGCCCTAAGCAGAAGAGGCAAAGGGAATATTGGTCTTTGTGCGGTAGCTGGACGCCGCACGAACCACACTTGTTATGCGGATCCATTGGAGAAGAGGATGACATACAAACAATTTTTAAGTTGAGAAAATAAGAAAGAGCGAATACTCCACCGGACTAGGTATTCAAACTGCTGCGATAAGCTTCAGTCGGTCCGACGTGTGCAGGCTGACGGCGGGAAAGAACTAGAGGGTGGACATGGGGAACGCCCACTATATAATGTCATGCTGATGTTGGTCATGTGACGTCCGGTGGGCGTTCCCCCATCAGACACTGCCAGCAAAAGTTTCTGTGTGGTCCTGATGCCAGGGGGCGCAGTCCTACAAATGATTACCTACTGCAAGAGCCCTCTCGAAGTAAGATTAGTATTTACAATGAGATATTTAAACTGAACAGTAGAAAATGATAAAGGTAACATAGAAGTAGCAGAGTAGAGGGGAGAGGAAGTGCAGATTAGGTAGAGGTGGGGACGAGAGTGAGAAAGTACAGTTACATAAGAACTTAGCGTAACAGTAGATCTTCGAGAACAGCTCCTGCAGCAGGTTACACCATTAGGACTGAAGCCGGCAGGCGCCAGGACCCCACGGAAATTTTCTAGCTAGCAGTATCCAGCAGGGACCGCCCCCGATGTCGGTCCTGCCCCTGACGTCAGACATCATATAAGAGGGGGCGGTCCCCCAGAATCCCCAGTTCTCCCGCCGGAGACTCCCGGTCGTTCGATGACATCAGAAGTGGAGACTGAGGATCCGCCATCAAAAGGTATTCAGAACGGTGTTAGAAACACCTAATCCTAGAAAAGAGATATCGGAACAACTCTACCTCCAGAGGGGATGGTGGGAGGGAAACTACCTGCTTCAAGAGCGGTTCTCGAAGATCTACTGTTACGGTTAGTTCTTACATAACTGTACTATTTTACTTCCAGAAACAGCTCTTGCAGCAGGTTACACCATTAGGACCGATTCCCAAGCAATACTCGAAATCCCTCACAGGTGGGAGGAGGCTAGGTAGAGATCGCGAGTTGGACGAAAGCCTAGGATAGGAGTCCCTCAAGGACTGCTAGACCAAAACCAGCTCTTCGCCATGATGCAACATCCAGGCAATAATGCCTGATAAAGGTGTGCATGGTGCTCCAAGTAGCTGCTGCACAGATGGCTGAAGTGGACATGTTCTTCATGGCCGCAAAGGAGGTAGCCACCCCCTTGTGGAATGACCCTTAACCGCGCCCGGTAAAGATTTGTTGCGTTTCCGGTAACAGAACGTGATAAAATGGATGAGTCACCTGGACAGCGATTGTTTAGAAACCGGAGCTCCCATCATCCTATGGGCGAGGAGACGAAAAGCTGATCAGATTTACGGTGGTGCCTGGTTCTGGTCAGGTAGTATCTTAGACACCTATGCACATATGAGACCCCGTACTGCATGATAGCTATGTCTCTAGGAGCCAGGCGTGCAGGTTCATAGAGCGAAGGTCCGGATGGAGCAAAGAACCTGCCCCCTGGGACAATAAGTGAGAGCTGATCGGCAGAGGCACCGGAGGTTCCTGGAACAGCTGGTGCAGCAGAGGGAACCAAATCTGTCTGGGCCAAAAAGGCACAATAAGTATCAGCGTCGCCTGCTCTGTGCGGAGTTTCAGTAGGACCCTCTGGATCAACGGGAAAGGAGGAAATGAGTAGAGAAATCTGCCCGTCCAGGAGAGGGACAACGCGTCTCGCCAGAAAACACCAGGCCCTGGATCTAGCGAGCAGAAATTGGGCAGTTTTGCGTTTGATGGGGATGCGAAAAGGTCTAACTCTGGTGTGCCCCATCTGTGAAACAGATCCTCTACTACCTCCTGGAGTAGTTCCCACTCATGGACTCTGGCCTGAGAGTGGCTCAGGCTGTCTGCGATGACGCTGTCCACTCCTGGGACAAGAACAGCAATGAGGTTTCCGCCGTGTTGTAGAACCAAATCCCATACCCTCATGGCCTCCCTGCAAAGCGGGAAGGAATGGGTGCCTCCTTGTTTGTTGAGGTAATAGGTGGGATCTCCACCTGGAAGGCCTGCAGGGCATAAAGAACTGCTCTCATTTCCAAAATATTTATGTGGAGATGAGCTTCCAGGGGGTGTCCACGAGCCCTGAGACCTGACCCCGTCGAGATGTGCTCCCCAACCGAAACCTGATGTGTCCGTGGAGAGCATCACAATCGGAGACAGCGCAATGAAGGGGACCCCCTCCAACAAGTTCTTTGAATCTAGCCACCATTGCCAATCCTGGATTACGGCATTCGTGATCCGAATTGGAAGCTGCAAATGGTCTTGCTTCTGATCCCACTGAACCCATAACATCCACTGGGTCACCCGCATGTGGAAACGGGCTAGCAGGACTGTTGCAATGGCTGCAGCCATGTGTCCGAGCAGGCAAAGGATCAGCCTGGCTGGGACAGTCTTCTTTGCAAAGATGTCCCTGATGAGGGATCTGATGTGTTCCGCTTGGTCCTGGGGCAGAAAAGCTCTCCCCTGGACGGTGTCCAGAACTGCACCTATGAACTGCAGATTCTGTGACGGAACCAGGCGTGACTTCTCCTGATTGATAATGATGCCCAACGTCCCAAACAAGGACTGAGTACAATGAATTGCGGACATCAGAGCCTCCCGAGAGGGTGCCATGAGGAGCCAGTCGTCCAGGTAGGGGAACACGTAGTGGCCTTGTCTCCTTAGAGCTGCCGCTATGACTACCATGCACTCCGGAACACCGGTGCCGATGATGACAGTCAAAAGGAGGGCCCGGAACTGATAATGGCAACCTAGAAATTGAGCGCAAGTACTTCCTGTGTGCTCGAGCAATGGGTATGTGCAGGTAGGCATCCTGCATATCCAATGATGCTAGGAAGGCGCCCTGCTTGAGCATGGGTATCAGACCGGGAAGGGTCACCATGCAGAAGCGTTTGTACAGGACCGAAGCGTTGAGATCGCTGAGATCCAGTATCGGACGGAGGTCCCCTGTCTTTCTGGGAACCAGAAAGTGGTGGGAATAGTAACCTGCACCTCTCTGGTTCCTTGGTATGTGCTCTATAGCTTCCTTTCCTAGAAGTGCGAGCACCTCCTGCTGTATTAGCAGTGCGTGCTGACCCGAATAACAGGAAAGCAGGGGCAGTCTTGACAGTGGATGGTCAAGGAATTCTATAAAGTGACCTCTCTTGACCATTTGAAGTACCCACCGGTCGGTGGTAATCGACTGCCACCCAGAAAAGTGGTGAGTGATGCAACCCGACCTTTTCTGCCAGTTGATCCAGAGGAGGGATGGTGGCCAGAAAGGAGTCATGCTGTGGCAGCGTTAGTTCCCTAAGGCTGGGATGGTTTGGTATACCGCTGACCTCTGCCTGGGGAAGATTTAGGTTGGGCCTTATGGTGAAAGGTGCCCCTTTGTTGCTGGCCGGAACGTGGCTGCTGTCGTTGCTGGCCGTGAAAACGGTTCTGGTTCTTACGAAAGGAACCAGATTTGGATCTGTACATGGCTTGTACAGACCTTACTGCCTTCCCGGCGTCCTGAAGCTTGGTGATGACCTTTTCAGAGGGTTCACCAAACAGGACCTCTCCGTTGTAAGAGACGTCAAGGATACTCTTCTGTACGTCCGGGGTAAAACCGGAGACACGGAGCCAGGAGTGTCTCTGGAGACAGATGCCTGAAGCTGCGCCCCTGGCGGATGAGTCCGCAGAATCATATGCGGCTCGTAGCACTTGGGTTCCCACATCTGACCCTGTGCGGAGAAGGTTCAAGAGCTCCACCTTCTGCTCGCCATCCGGTAGTTTATCAACTAGGTCCTGACCCTGTTCCCACAGGGCATAGTGAAACTGAACCATATGAGACAGATAGTTCAGGGACCTGATGGAGCATGTAGCAGCCGCATACATCGCCTTCCCAGGGCATCCAACTGCTTGGATTCCTGGTCGGGTGGCTGTGTGCTCAGGTGCTGTGGTTGTTGGGACCTGTCATGAGAGGCCGTGATGACCAGGGAATCAGCCAGAGGTTGTTGCGCCAAGTACTGGTCCTCTGTCAGGGCCCTGTACAGGCGGTCAGCTTTCTTTAGCACCATGGGGGTGGAGTGCGGACGCTTCCACGCAGCCCTGGTGACGTCCGCGAAGATGTCCACCAAGGGTGGCACCACCGCAGGCTTAGGGTCCTTCTGCCGAAGGTAACGGGCTAGGCGCTGTCTCTCGGGGTTGAGATCTTCCGAATCCCATCCCATGTTCTCCTGGATGTGCCCCATGATCTCGGAAAAGGAGGGATCATCCGGAGGTGACCTGGGCAGGTCTTGTGGGTTAGGTGATGGGATGCTGATTGGAGAAGGAGACCTGGAGGTATCTGAAGTGTCAGGTCTAGAATCCTCCCCTGGCGGAGTGGACCGTCTACGTCTGGGTCGCTTAGGACTGGGAGACCCTGAGGGAGATCTCGAAGGAGCCTTCTCAGTTCTTTGGATCTTCCCCTAAGAGGTGGAGTGTGCTCCTTGGGGGTCGGTGGTCTTCCTGCTGGCCCCTGCGGTGGAGGAGGGGGAGTAGGAGGTGGAGGAGGAGGAGGAGGAGGAGGAGGTTTGACTGGGATCACATCCTTCTTTATTGTGTCCCACCAAAAGGTAAATAAATCTTTGACCTCTTGAATATTCATACCGGACGACGGACCTGGCGCCGGTGGTCTGTCGCCAGTATCGGGTGTCGGGTCCGAGGGCGTCTCCGGGATTGGCGAAGGCTCCTGTGGAAGCCCGACATCCTCATTGTCACCTGCCTGGTCATCAGGCAACGTCAGGTCCTCCTCTGCAGAATCCCAGCGACCGGTGTCCATCGGTGATGGGGAGGCAGTCTTCGGCTCTGGCGAACGTCTCACTGATGTCGGGTGCTTAGCCAATGTCTGGTCCACCGTGCGTTTGTCCGATGAAGGGTCAGAAGCCTGCTTCAGGTCCGTCGTCCGTTTTAGGGACATCAAGTCCTTAGTCTTCCTGAGAGGGGGATCCGGGAGGCTGGGAGACCGATCTGGTGTCGGGGTCCTAGCGTCTCTCTGAAGAAGCTTTGGAAGAAGACTTGGACTGGTGACGGTCTGAAGACTGAGGCCCGGGAAGGTGTTGAGGAAGCCGAAGGCCTGGAAGTCTTGATGGGATGCAGAGAAGCCGGAGTACTGCCTGAAGACTTGACCTTTACTGGAGGGGCTGAGAGCGAGCCCTGGAGGGAGAGCGGTCTGAGTGCGTGGAGCCTGAGCTGGTGCGCGAGTCCGAGGCCCAGTTAGCGGATCTGGACCTGGCCTTCTCCCGATGCTTGTCCCGGTGTTTGTGGGACTTAGAGGTACACTCACCTCTGCAGGCAGGGTCTTTGTCCATACTTCTTAACTTTTCTTCCAAGAGGAACCCCTGAAGTGCCTTCTGGTGGCGGATCCTGGTGCGACTACTGAACCCCTGAGAGAAGAAGCAGGCCTTGGTATCATGTTCCGGGCCTAAGCACTGCAGGCAGGATGAATGAGGATCCTTGAAAGGGATCTGTTTGCCGCAGGCACACTTGGAAGGATGTCCTTCTGAAGAAGGAGTTGGAGATGCTGACATTTAGTGGTAAACTGGAAAGTTCTAGTCGTCGTGAGGCCGATGCTGGCGAGTGCACAGCGGGAAAAGAACTGGGGATTCTGGGGGACCAGCCCCTCTTATACGATGCCTAACGTTGGGGGCGGGACCGACATCGGGGGCGGTCCCCGCTGGATACTGCTAGCTAGAAAATTTCTGTGGGGTCCTGGCGCCTGCCGCCTTCAGTCCTAATGGTATAACCTGCTGCAAGAGCTGTTTCTCGAAGTAAGATGGTGGATTTAGTAGCAGGAGCATATGGGTGGGGGAAAGAAGATTTTTTTTTTTAAATTAACTCTAGCTCCTGGCTAGTAGCTGACAGATTCTCTGCCCAGTAACAAGAATTACAACATCATTCCACAGGGCCCAAGTAGTTGTACCCACGATCCCTTGTACTCACATTGGCCACCATAGGCATCTCGGATGCACTATATACATAAAATTATATAAAAACATGACCAAAACAATATGGTATGGCCTTATGTCGCAACACTCCTCCCTCCTTAACAGAACCTGGGGGAAAATGCCCCTTTCTAGTAAGAGTTTCCACCAGTTCTGCCCCTTACTCTGATTGGCGGCATACGCCATCTGCATTGGCATTAGCAGACCCTGACCTATGTTTAATGTCCATGTCGTAGGCCTGTAATGCAGTGCTCCACAGAAGGAGTCTCCCATTCATTTTTCCCATCTGGTTTAGCCACACCGCACTGGCACAGTGCAGCTTTTAGCTGGGTGACGGCCCTGTTACATGCTGGGTCCCACTTTACTTTCTGGGGTTGCTTTTTCTTTAACAAGCCAGACAGGACAGCTGCCAGGGTGCTGTAATTTGGTACAAATTTTCTGTAGTACCCTGCAGTTCCCAGGAAGCTTCTGACCTGCTTCTGGGTTTCCGGCTTGGGCCATGCCTCAATGGCCTCTATCTTGACCTGGTTTGGGCGTAGTTGTCCCCTCCCCACTACATGTCCCAAATATGATACCTCAGCCATGGCAACCTGGCACTTTTCAGCCTTGACAATGGGATCCTGCCTTCTGTATCCTGCCTAACACTTCCTTCAGATGGGGCAGGCGTTCCTTCCAGCTGGTACTGAAGATGGCAATATCGTCCAGATAAACCACTGTAAACTTTTCAGTAGCTTGTAACACTTGGCTGACCAACCTTTGGAATGTGGCAGGGGTGTTCTTCATCCCAAAAGGCATCACCTTAAATTCAAAGAGGCCTATTGGGATGACGAAGACTGACTGCTCCCTAGCTATGGCAGTTAACTCCACCTGCCAGTACCCCTTTGACAGGTCGATGGTTGTTACTAGGTCACCCGCCCCCCCAACTTGTCCAACAACTCGTCTGTCCGGGGCACTGGGTGGGCGTCAAGACATCATGCCTGCGTCGAGTCCATGATAGTCCACACAAAAGCGGGTAGACCCATCTGGCTTGGGGAGGAGGACTACGGGCGAGGCCCAGGGACAGTGGAATTTCTGGATTATCCCTAACTCCAGCATTTCCTTCATCTTCCTCCTACTGTCCTTTAGGATGGCCTCAGACACCCAGTAAGCTGTCCATCGTATAGGCGCTTACATCCCCTTGTCCACATCATAGGCCGCTAAGGGGGTTCCATCCAGGCTTGACCATAAATAAAGAGGCAAAGTCCTCTAAAACCTCCCTCACTTCCTGGGTTTGTTCCGAGGTCAACTGCGGTGACAGTTTGATTGTCTCCACCGATGACTTCCGCTTGCTTTCCTCTAGCAAGTCCAGGAGGGGGTCTTCTTCGTCTGTCCCCTCCCCAGGGCTACAAACAGCAAACACCATGTCGACCCTATTTACATATGACTTCATCACACTGACATGGTACACTCGATGGGTATGTCTCCTGTCAGGCAGTTCTACAACATAACTCACGTCATTTACCTGTCGGACTACCCTGTATGGTCCCGCCCACTCGGACTTCAGCTTGTCCTTCCGGACTGGAATGAGGGCCATTACTTCCCGGCCTGCCCTCTACGAGCGAGCTCTGGCTCTGCGATCATATCAGACTTTTTGCTTCTGCTGGGCAGCTTACAGGTTGCTTTGGGCTACCCCCATAAGTTTCTTCAGCTTCTCCCTTAACTTAAGGACATACTCCACTATGGGAGTTCCCAGGGTGGTGTGTTTGCCTTCCCAGTCTTCCCAGAGCAAGTCTAGGGGCCCATGCGCCCTATGTCCGTATAACAGTTCGAAGGGGTAGAACCCTGTCGACTCTTGGAGCACCTCCCTGTATGCGAACAACAGGTGGGGAAGGTATTTCTCCCAGTCCCTCCCATGCTGTTCAGAAAATGATTGGAGCATCGATTTTAGGGTACCATTATACCTTTCCAGAAGCCCACTGGCTTGTGGGTGATAAGGTGTTGTGCATCTTTGCACCACCCCACAAAGACTTCATCAGGTCTTACATGAAGGTACCCCCTCGATCAGAGATAACCTCTTGCAGAAACCCAACACTGGAGAAAATCCCTTGCAAGGCATCTGCCCTAAGTGAGGAGAGGGCGACCGCCTCTGAGTATCGGAGGGCGTAATCGACCACCATCAGGATAAACCTCTTTTTGGAGGAGCTTGGGGTATCCAAGGGTCCCACAATATCCATTCCTACCCTTTGGATGGCTCCTCCACAACGGGGAAGAAAAGTAGGGCAGTTTTTGTTTTACTGCCTGCCTTTCCTATCTGTTGGCACTGGTGACAAGACCTGCAATATTCATTCACCTGCTGGTTGAAGTTGGACCAACAGAAATTTTGGGTCAATCGCTGTGTGGTGTGAGCGATGCCTAGATATCTGGACATAGGGATATCATGGGCAACCTTAAGCAATCGCTCACGATACCCCTGGGGAATGACAAGATGCCTGCCCATCACCCCTCCCTCTGTCCTCACTTCCTGTGTATACAACAGTCCTTGGTCCCAAAATACCCAATATTTCATGTCACCTCCCTGTGTCCAGTCAGATTCTGCACAAGCCCTCAGCCTCTCTAAACTAGGGTCAGTCCTTTGAGCAGCTGGAAAATCGTCACATTTTCCCAAAGCATGCGACATGCCCCCCTCAGTTCCTAAACTAGGGTCCATATCTCTAGCGTCAGGGCATTTAAAAAGACACTGCCATCCCTAACCTTCTGACCATTGGTTACCCCTCCCTCCCTCCTCCGAGTAACCTTCTGTAGCTGTTTGGTGAATGGCTACTTGGGGAAGTCCTACCTCCCTTTTCCTATTCTCCATTTCAGGAGAAACAGACCAGGGAACCAGCCTCCTATACTCTTTCACAGGGGCTTCTGTGGGGTTCAGGGAATTACAAGGGCCTTAGCCGCCTGACTGCAGGTAACTGCACACACCACCCCCCCTGCTGTAGACTATTCCCTATAATCACATCCAGGGCGAGGTTGTCTGCCACTACCACTTTTTGTGCCCTTTCTCCTGTCTCACCCCAATCCAGGAAAACACTAGCTAGTGGCAGGGTTTTCTCCTCTCCTGTGCATCAGCTCACAGTGACTAACTGATTGGTAAAAGAGGATTTGGTTGAGCCTGAATAGCTTATACCTAGAGTAAGAGATGCCCATGTGTCTGCACCCCATTTACAGTAACCAGGTATATGTGCTCCCTCATGTTCACAGGCATACTGAGAGGCTCTGCATGTTGATCTGTGATCAAAGATGGTGGCCATGCTGGGCTAGCCTTCGCATCTTGTTTTTGTTTTTAGCTTTTTGGACATCATTTAGCGCCTTTTCGTACATTTTATCGTTTATTTTATTTGTTTCATAGTTATATGTATAACTCGCTGTTGCTTCCGTGCCTCCATGCTTTCGTGTCTGTTTGCTACAGAGAAACTACAGTTTTACTCCAGTCTGCTTGCTGTAGCTGCAGCTTGAAATGTTGTGTCCCGCTGCAGTTTTGGAAACGGAGTGTCCTCCGCTGAAAGGAGGAGGCAAAAAAGAGACCTTTGCATAGGTTGCGAAGCCGACTGGCCGTTGCCCTTGTTTTGAGGCTTGGTAGGCCTGATCCAAGCTTGTTTAATCGGCTCTTGGAGGATTGAACGAGGACTATAGGAGCTGAAAATTTTTGGAGAGTGAAGGAGTGGATTGTTGCCTGACTGGCCTTTACGGGAGATCTGCTGATCCGGGGAACAGGGTCGGGCATATACTGTGGGCTCGGTTCGGATGCCGGATTGCCGTATTTCAATTTGGATTACTCCTGATGTTGATCTTTGTTGGCCATTGGAATTGGAACTTACTGCTGTGAAGTGGTTCGAATTGTGGGGACCTGCCAGTTTCTGAAGTAGTTGCTCCCTCGGTAAGCGGGGCTTGCTGAAGGGTTGGTCCTGTATTTCTGTTTTCCTAGACCCCTTGTTGAGTCTACTGATGGGCGGACTTGATGGGGAGTTGAAGCAGTGGGTCATTGGTAAAGCCGGGTATAGTTGACTGGGGAGTGCTGGTGGGTCCCTGCGGCCTGTTGGATTATTTTTCCGATACTTGGGCTAGAGATTTGGAAAGGGGCTCGAATCTGAAGACCTGGATAGAGGCTCGGACTGAAGGCTTGGAAGAGGATCCTTGACTGGTTGGAAGAAGTGGAATTATTTTACTTTGTTGCAGTGGAGGCCCATTCGTTATTTTGGTGCTGATAGTGAGAAGGATTTTTTAGGTTTTTCTGTGATTTTGACTTTGACTTCATTTTATTTGAATTTGGATTGATGAAACTGGATTATTAATTTTATCATTTGGACGACCAGGTGGTGAGATGACCTTGTGTCCATGTATTTTATTTATTTTGTTTACTGGATTTGTTGCTTATGTTATTATTATTATTTAGCATCAAGAGTGCTGCCCTCTCTCCCAGTGGTGAGAGGACTGGGTGGGGAAGGAATTAATTATTTTTGTATATTGCTTTTACCTCTCTTCCCCAGTGGTGAGAGGACTGGGTGGGGAAGGGGAATTAATTAATCATTTTAGTGTATATTGCCTTTATCTCTCTTCCCTAGTGGTGAGAGACTGGGTGGGGAGGGGGAATTAAGTGATTATTTGTTGCATTTTGTTATATTTTGTGCTTGGGTTTAGGGGGTGAGAGCCCTTAAATCAATATTCGAGATTTATTTTGTGTTTTAATTTTGATTATATTGTTGTTATTTGCGTAGGGTTCTAAATATGTGTTGGGATGGTACAAGGACAGCTGGGTATTATTCCCCCTCCAGGCTCAGACACCTCTGTCCTTTTTCGTGTCCTCCCCTATTGCCAGAAGTATACAGGCGGTGTAGGGCTTTGGGGATTATTAGAAAAAGGAGGAAAATGAGGGCTGAGCCTGGGGAGGGAATGGAAAGGAGTGGGCGGACAGGGATAGTGGGGACAAGGAGACGTCCTGGGGCAAAATGGGTCCAGGAAAGGGGTCCACCCTGTCTGGTTCCCACACCCAAGAGTTCTGCTTATAGTCAGCAGGTAGCACGGCCATCCTCGGTTGCTCATCCTACTCAGGCAATGTTGTGCAACACCAGGTCTATTAAAAACAAGACTGCTATTATAGCTGATTTTTTTGGAACATCTGACCTGGCGTGCATCACTGAGACCTGGCTGGATGAGAACGCTGGCCCAGTTTTGGCGGCAGCAGTTCCAGACGGATACTCAGTGATACACTGCCCGAGGATGGATCGTAGGGGCGGGGGTGTTGCTATCTGTTTTAGATCGGAACTGGGCCTAGTGGAGATACCAGTGGGAATTACCAACTCCTTTGAATGTATCATGGGCGAGGGTGTGGGGTGCAGGATATTTTTCGTCTACCGTCCACCAGGTGACGGGAATGCTTTCCTGCGGGAAGTCGCAGACTTCACTGTCGACCTGTCATTGGGATCCCCCAGATGGTTGGTTCTGGGGGATTTCAATGCCTGGGTCGACGATGAACTCTCGCAGTTTGGTCAAGACTTCCGCCAGTTAATGACATCACTGGGCTTCACACAAGTTATTTCCTCCTCGACCCATATTGGTGGACATTCATTGGATTTGGTGGTCCTACTGGGGATGGAGATATCCAATTTGGTGGAGGAACCAGTCGGATGGTCTGATCATCACTCCATTGGATTCAGTTTTGAGGCCACCCCTAGTAGGCTGGCCCCTATGGAGATGGTCCAGTACCGCCCTTTGAGGGGTGTTTCCCCAGATGGCCTGATGGCGGTGCTGGACCTATCGGGCTTACCAAGAGATTGCATGGATCCAGGGGACTTGGTATTCACCTATAATAAGGCGGTGGCAGGGACCCTGGATTCTATTGCTCCTGTTCGTGTTCGTCCCCTCACTCTTTGCCCCAGGTCTCCTTGGTTTGATGAGACTCTGAGGGAGTTGAGGAGAGTCGGACGAAGGTTAGAGAGGTGCTGGTGGAGGTCGGGCCTGGATTGTGACAAACTTAGTTTGATGGACCATTATGTGGTCTATCAATCCGCAATCTCTCGTAAGAAGGCAGAATTCCTGTCCAGAGAGATTGCGGCTGCACAGAATAGACCAGCTCAGCTTTTCCGGACTGTGGATAGATTGTGCAATCCAATCTGTCTTCAGCCCAGAAGAGCCTTTTCTCAAGAATGGTGTGAGGAGTTTGCTCAATTCTTTTCAGATAAGGTTGCCACAATCAGGTCTGACATCCATCTGACCCTTTCTAATGGGAGTTGCGATGGTCGGCAGGAGATGTCGGACATCCAGTTTGTGTGGTCTGACTTCAGCCTTCCCACAATCAATGACATAGTGATGATCATCCAATCATTGCGTCCGACCAACTGTAGTTTGGATCCGGGCCCCACACGTCTCAGTGGGCTGTGTGGATAAAATTGGTCCGGTTCTTGCCGAGATAGTCTGGAGGTCTTTGGAGAGGGGGATTTTTCCAAATCCTCTGAAGGAGGCTGTGGTTCAGCCCCTTCTTAAGAAGTCCTTCTTGGACCCGGACTGTCTGGCTAACTACAGGCCTGTCTCTAACTTGCCCTTTGTAGGTAAGGTTATTGAGAAGGTGGTCACTTCGCAGCTGGATGATCATTTGACCAGCCATAATGTCTATGATTCTCTCCAGTCCGGATTTAGGAAAAGACATAGCACTGAGACAGCTCTTGTCCGGATACTAAATGACCTCCTAATAGCGAGAGATCAAAGGACTTGTTCCACCTTGGTCCTCCTTGATCTCTCTGCAGCGTTTGACACTGTGGACCATGGTGTGCTATTGGAGCGCTTCCGGTTTATCTGTGGGCTGTCTGGTACAGTCCTCAGCTGGTTTCGAGCTTTCCTCGAGGGTAGGACTCAGAGGGTGGTGTCTGGGATTTTCTCCTCGGCATCATTCCCCCTATCCTGTGGGGTACCGCAGGGCTCCATTTTGGCACCCATGTTGTTTGCGGTGTACATGCTGCCGTAAGGAGCGATTATTAGGCAGTACGGTTTGAGTTTTCACTGCTATGCAGATGATAATCAGCTGTACATGTCCTCTGTGCCCGGCCAAGATGCTGCCTTTTCAGTCTTTAACAAATGTCTGGCCAAAATCCAGGACTGGATGAATGTGAGTTGGCTGCAGTTGAACCCAGAAAAAACTGAGGTGTTGGTTGTGGACCAGGGTCACCGGGAGGTGGGCTTGTTGGCTGGATCACCCTTGGGTTTATGGCTTAGGGGTGTAAAGCTAACTACCTCAGACCGGGTGCGGAACCTGGGCGTTGTGTTTGATGACTGTTTGACACTTAAATCTCAGGTGTCGGCAGTTGTCAAAACCTCTTTTTACCATCTGAGGAACATTGCCCGGGTGAAGCACCTGGTTCCTCCTGACAATCTTCCTACCTTGGTCCACGCTTTCGTTACCTCCCGCCTTGACTACTGCAATGCCCTTTATCTTGGGCTACCGGGGGTTGAGATTCACCGCTTGCAGCTAGTGCAGAATGCGGCAGCAAGGCTACTGACTGGCTCTTCTAGGTCCAGTCATATAACGCCTGTGCTCCGTGGACTGCACTGACTGTCAATTTGCTGGTGAATCACCTTCAAGGTCGGTTTGCTGACCTATAAGGCCCTACACGACCATGGACCTGGCTATCTGAAAGATCTCCTTTGTCCCTACTGTCCCTCCTGCTCTCTCCGATCCACTGATGAGGGATTGCTAGAGATTCCCAGGGTTCGCTTAAAAACTTCAGGGGCCAGATCTTTTAGTTTTATGGCCCCAACCCTGTGGAATTCTCTACCTCGTCAGGTGCGTGATTGCCCAACTGTCCAAAGTTTTAAGGAGGCTTTAAAAATTTATCTTTTTAGCCCAGCATATAATGATGTTTGAATGCTGTTGTCAAGTCTGTTTTAATATTGTTTTAATTAATTCTTGTTTTATGATGCAAGGTACAGGTGCCTTGGTTTTAGAAAGGCGCCTTTTACAAATAAAGATAGATTGATTGATTGATACTCTCAGGGATACACAGTGCACCCACCTCCTTTTGAAGGACACTTTGTCCACTCTGTGTCTTTTTAGGACAAAGTCTAGCCAGATTCCCTGACTATTTACAAAACCAACATTCATCATTCTCCCCCGACCTCCCTTCTTGGTAACTTTGGGCTTCCCTCTTTCAGCAGAGACACTGAGGGTTTTAGCTGCCCTGAAGGCGTGCTTTTCCCTTTCTGTTCTGCAGAACCTGCTCCCCCACTTCCTTTCTGGGCAGGCCTACTCCTGGCATAGCGATCCAAGAGCTCAGCAGCCTGCTGTGCTGTTTTTGGATCCCAGTTCTCCAGCCAGGTTTTCAACTCCGCTGGGCAAGGCCAAAAGAACAGTCCTAAAAGTATAACCTCCTCAGTTTTCCCCACAGAGTCTGCTTCCACCCCCTTCCACCAATGTTTTAAAAAACTGCCGTTGCTTTGTCGCTAGTTCTTCAAAGCTCATGTTTATTTATTTATTACATTTTGGTGACCGGGTAGGCCCACTGAGCCCCGAAGGTCCATTTTTCAGGGGCAACCCAGGTCAAGGCTACTTCGGAGTTTACAGAATTTAACCCTGTAGGCCTCAGGAGTGAGTTCATACTTTTTAAGTAAAGCAGTTTTAAGTTTCTCAGTCTTTACTGTCCTCATTATCCATTTTGCCTAGCGCCTCACGCCCTTTCTCAGTAAGCAGCGGGGATAGCTGAAAGCTCCAGGTCAAATGGGGTATCTTTGCCTGGATAAAGACCTTTTCAAGTGAATTCAAAAATGCATCCATATCCTTCCCCTCTCTAAATTCAGCTATTAATTTGGAATTTAACATATACATAAGCCCTGGAGTTTCAGGTTCACCCCTGCCACTTACCTCCTCTGGCACAGGTTGTTGGGAGTCTTAGCCTCTCCAGTTCAAACTCCCTCTGGCACCGCTTTTCCTCGGCCTCTCTCTGAAGCCACCTTTCTTTTTCCTCGGCCTCTCTCTCTGGTGCTGCTTTTCCTTGGCCTTTCTCTCTGAAGCTGCTTTTCTTGCATGGCAAGCTCCATCTGATGCTGTCTTTCTTGCATCCCCAGTTTCCTCAGCTCTAGCTGCAGCCTGATCCCTTCCAGCTCCAGCTCTGTGGTAGCCTTCCCCTGGTGCTGTGGCTCTGGGTTCCCTCTGGTCTCACTGTCCTCCTCCCTGGGACTGGACACTGTGATATCCCTTGGCACCCCCATGCCCAAGGTCTGGTCCTTTTCAGTCAATGACTGTGACTCGGTGCCCGGGCTGCCGCCTGTTCATCAGCTGCCGCGAGTACGTCCATGAGGTGCTTCTTACTGCGCCCCTCACACTGGACACTCCTCTCCTGGCACAGGTGTTTCAGCTCTTCTACAGTGTAGTCGCTGTACTTGGAAGTCATCTTTCTTCTCTACACTACTACTAGTCTGCCTTTTACTTGCAGCAAAATACAAAATAAAACAGGGTGGGGAACTATATCTTGTAACCAATTTTCCCCTCTTCCAATTTTCTGCCCTCTTTGTGTAGTTATTCAAACCATTTGCCAGTTGCACTGCTGCTCACCAAATCTGTCACCAGTCCACCCCCGTGGGGTGGGATTCTCTGCGTCACAGTGAAAAAATCCCTCTTGTGATGGGGGAGCAGGGAGTTTCTCCATCCTTCTAGCATGCTTGCTGTTTCACAGCTGAACCTGTGCCAGAGAATCCCAGGGAACCCTCTCTTCGTGTGAGGGGATACCATTATAGTCACGAGTCTGTGTTCCTGGGATAGAGCCCTCTCAACCACTGCACCACAAACCAGAAAGCCACAGGTGTGTACTGACTTCGGGCGGTCCTATACTGCCCATCAGTTTCTCTCAACAAAGCCTGTAGACTACTAATGGGTGCGGCCCAACAAACTCACACCTGTGACCTCTATGCACAGGCCAGCTGGCTACCCCTACTCAGCAGAATACAATACCAGACCTGCTTACTTACCAAAAAGATTCTCCTCAGTCTCATGCCACCTGGTGTTAGCTCACTCCTTACTACCTACAGTGGCACTCAACAAACATGTGGTGCCCAATCTCTAACCTTTCAGGTTTCCAGATGTCGTACCTCCATGGGTCAGCGGTCCTTTATCTATAGAGCCGCTCAATGGTTCAATTCCCTCAATAAAGAAGCACTTTCCTCTACTACACTTGGACCCTTCAAAAGGAATCTCAAACTTTACCTCACCTCTACCACTCAATGTGACTGCTTCTCTGAACAGAGATCTCTCTAAGCACCTCCCAGCTCACTCATGTCTCACAGCCCGCCCTTTCCCCGTCTCATTCCCTCTGGCACCGGGCCTTCCCTGTGACTCCTTTCCTGCTTCCACATCTCCACTGGTACAAGACATTTCCACCACCATCGGACAGTGGCCCATAAGCCTGCAACTTCCTCTCCCGGTCCTTGCGTCTTGCAATGCCTGCCTATGGTGCCCTCTAGCTCTTATTGTTACGCAGCCAGCTGCCTACTCAAGTTGCTCGTTATATGACTATTATCTCAAAAGTATGTTATAACTGAGTATCTTTATTTTTTCTTTTAGTTGTTTTGGTTGTTTATTGTGCATTCTTTTACTACCTCTGTATGTATGTTGACCCTCATCCTTTGACGTGGAACCTTTGTAAACGAGCAGTTTCTGCTCAAAGGTATTTGTAATCCGAGAATTTAATAAATAAAAATAAATAAATAAATAAATAAAATTATGTGTCTTTCCCCAGAAATGCAGAGCTCAGTTCAAACCCCCACAGGCTCTTCCTGAGACCCTTTGTATTTCCTCCCCTCCTTTCATCACGAAGTCCCTAGTGGTACTTCACTTTGGTAGTTTGGCCTTAAAACAGTCACACAGGCATGATATAGTATGAACAACTTTTCCCTAGGCAGCACACACACAAAAGACATAGGCAGAATTATTTTAAAATAAGCCAAAGGCTTTACTAATTAAATGAATAAAAACAGTAAATAACATAAAGGCAAATAATTTTAGACACTGGTTACAGGATATTGAAAATAAAATGGAAAATACACATAAAAACCAACACTTTACAACTCTGAGATTAAAATTCTACCTTGAGTCCTTAGTTGCTGAATTTTGAAGTGCAAAGTGTCCTTAGAAGTAGCAGTTGACGTCTTAGTTCTGGTGGTCCAGGAGAAATTGTCTCTGCTCTCCAAGTAGACAAGCAGGGTCCCAAATGCCAAAAGGCTAAAGGTTAAAAAAGGCTGAGATATCCCTCTGCATTCTTGTTTTAAGGGGTTTCAAAAGGGCAGATCCAGTGGACAGTAGCTGGCCCTGCGATTGGCTAGCATTCTGTTTCTATGGCTACCCACCCTGCGATTGGCTACCATTCTGTTTCTATGGCTACCCAAACAATCAGTTTTTAGTATTTTATTACAAAGCACAAATATACAGTTCTGAATACCACAGGAAAACAACTCAGAGGCCAGCTAGTTTAAACCAGAATTCTGGGGGGAAATCCAGCCTCCCTCCCGGGAGATGTCTGTAATTAAGCTACACTCAGTACAGTCATTTACTCAAATGGTAGCCCACTCAGCTGTCACAAGATTAAGTCAGTGTGGACCTCTGAAAACAAAGGGGGTCCAGATATCACGGCCCCTCATGAAGTCCTGATCTTTTCACAAGCAAACTGGACTACCTGGCCTCCCAGCTAGGCTTAACTATTCTTTTGTCTCCTTCTAAAATTATTTAATTAACTCTAGCCCCTGGCTAGTAGTTGACAGATTCTCTGCCCAGTAACATAACATATCATTCCACAGGGCCCATGTACTTGTACCCATGATGCCTTGCACTTACACTGGCCACCATGAGCATCTCTGATGCACTACATACATAAAATTATATAATACATGACAAGAACAATATGGTATGGCCTTATCTTGCCACACTGTACTGGGAGTGGGGGCTACAAAGGCTGAATGCCACAGCCAGCCATGTTACTTAAAATAGGCAGCACATATACTGTAGGTCTGTTTAAACAAGAATAATAAACAGCACGGACAAAATAATAGGCTGTGACTTACAGAACAAGCTCTGATTGAAAAAATTCAACTTTTACTGGACAACAGATAATAAGCTTATGATGCATGGATTCAGTTACCCTCCAGGAACTGCTTTTGGTGTGGGGGGGGGTCAAGCAGCTGGCATTCAGTGGTACAAATTCCTGTGCAATCTATAGCACTACATTACATTTGTGCTGTGATTGGCACCCCGCTGGCTTTTTCCCTCTGAGGGATTAAAACAACAAAGTTCACCTATTCTGGTTTTGGCTACACCCAGCAGACTGCTAACACGAAGTCTGGTTTCAGTGCTGGAAATGGAAAGAACTCCCTGAGGGAACCCATCATCTTTGATCTAGTATTAAAACGTATCTGACTGGGGTTAGGGTATAGGTTTCTTTACTACACAGTATGTTGCATTTGACACATTATTTAGTCAGCTTTACACTTTTAGGGGTGTGCATTTTACACAGAAGCAGTCCTTCCTCATATTCCTGGAACCAAGTCAGCTTTTATTCACTCCTAGAACTGAGGTACCACAGGTTCCCTCCCATTTCCACTGCTCTCTGCCTTTAAGCTCCACTAACCAGCCTTACAAATGTCACAGAAGGATGGTATTCAGATCTAGTGGTAAGAACACAGTCTTGAGAATCAGAAAGTTCAGGCAGCACTAGCACTAAGTGTAACAGCAAAGTTGATTCGATATCAGGAAGTAGTATGATGTTTTGCAACAAGGTTAAACTGGGTTTTGCTCTGCTTCTATTGCTTTATTTTCATCTATTCTGATGCAAAGCAGTGTAATTCCTTGTATTATGATCTTGAATTGGTAAAGTTTCTTGATGGGGATCTGACATGCTGCAATCCCAGTTCTAAGTGATCAACTTTACTTGTAAAGGTTTCAGTTCGCATACTCACTCTTTGAATATCATGTCAATTAGAGCCAATGGTGCTTGCCTCATTTTCTCCGCCATTTGTCTGTTCTCTTGGTACATATATGGAGGTAAAACATATGTTTCTGCTTTGAAAGATCTACATTAGTTGATGACAGAAATGTTCTTCGGTCACCGACACTTACCCTTGCTATGTTAAAGCAGTAGTGCATTCATGTGGTGAAAATTATGACCTATACTTTTTTATGCCATTTTAGATTGCCCCTTATCTCCTGACTTGTATGATACCCTTCTTTCTCCATTTTGAGTCTCCTTTAGTATTTTTTTCACATTTGAAATAATAAAAGGAACGCTCCTTTTAATATGGCTAGGACCAGGTTTTCATCAGTATTCTCAGCTGTCTTTGAACACGTACTGTCCCATAAGGTCAGGGAGCAGTGTATGCTGCATAATAGCTCACTTCAGTCGCAACAAAAGTGAATTTAAACAATTGAGGTACAAAAGCAGCAGAGAATACTGCTGGAAACCTTGTCCAAGCCATATTAAAAGGAGTTTTCCTTTTATTATTTCAAATCTGAAAAAATAATACTGAAATAAACTCAAAATGGAGAAAGAAGGGTATCGTACAAGTCAGCAGATAAGGGGCAACTTAAAAAAGAATAAAAAAGTATAGCTCAAACTTTTCCCAACCTGAATCAGGTTCAGCAATACTTTATGGGGGATCTTAATGTTGCCCAACAAGGTTTAGATGTAGGTTCTCGGCACCCCTGAACAATAATGTGTTGTTAGGATTGTTTTCTGTGGCCAAGGTGTGCCCAAAGAATCCTGTTTTTTCCTAAAATGCAATAGCAGAGAGTCTAGCTTTGCCCAGAGCTGAGCTAACCACTCAATCCAGGTTGCAAAGGGACCTAACTGGTTACTATGGAAAGGGTCATGTGTTTCGAACTGAATGCTGGGGCAACAAAATCTATAAATGTACTGGTAAAGTCCAGAGATCCCTCAACAAATGGATGGACGTCCGTGGGAAATGTTCTTGTGAAAAGTCTCAATACTGCAAGAGACAGTTTTGCGGAGAAGTCTGTACCTGTCAAAAGCCTGGGGGCACCACCATTTTTTTGTTACCATTCTGTCAGGAATAAAAGCCATATAGTACAATCCCATTCCTGTTTGTGAACATTACATCTGTGTGTGACCTGCGTGCATTCTTGGGGCCCCCTCAGACCAGGCTGACACACCATGGACCTGGTACTACTCTCTTGATCTGGGTTTAAATAGAAATGTTATTTTGTGCCCTTCCCCCGGCCTCTGAGATGCCTGAGCCAGGTGTTGCCCAAATGCCAAGGGGAATGCCTTTTGTTTGTGGATGGTTGCTGCCTTGCCAAGGGGGGTGGGGGTGGAGTTACACATCTGACATATTTCAGGTCAGCTCTAGCCACTGGCTCAAGGGAGTTTCCATGAGTTTGGCTACGCACAAATTCAAATCGGGGCTGCAGCAATAAAGAGGAAGCTGGTGGTTTCCTTTGAGGCAAACAGATCTATTTCTGGGATGTCCCAACATCTGAAAACTGTGTCCAACACTTGCCTGTTCAAGGTCCATTCATGATGATCCTGACTGACTCTGCTGAGTTAATCTGCCAGCGTACTGCCCTCCCCTGCAAGATGAATGGCGGACAGATGCACCTCCAGGGAATATGCTACAGACCAAATGTTCATGGTCTCTGTTCACAGCCTTGAGGATCTTGTCCCCCCTTGCTTGTTGATATACCACATGGTGGTTGTGTTGTCTGTCCTGACCTGGACTGACTGACCCCCTCAATTGAGGAGCAAAGGCATTTAGGGCAAGGAGGACTGCTCTCAACTCTAAAAGGTTGATGTGCAGTTTGGACTCCTGAGGTGACCAACTTCCACTGATTTTGAGGTTGCCTGTGTGTTATCCCCACCCTAGAAGGGAGGCATCTGCTGTTAAGACCACAGTGTGGTGCTGTTGCTGAAAAGGGATGCCCTATCAGAGGTTGTTCCTTTCTTTCCACCATTGCAGAGCCAGTAACAGAGTTCTTGTAACTGTATGACTGTATTCTGTACGTATGTTGACTCCGTATGTCCTCTCTGTGACGAGGTACCTTTGTAAACGAGCCTCTGGCTCAAAGGTTGTAAATCCGATTTATTCAATAAATAGAATAAATAAATAAAAAACTGACACAAGCTTTGAAATGAGATCCCTTCTTTGGGATTAATGAGATCTGAGGTGATACTGAATATCAATCATCTGAAACCTGGAGCCGAACACTACTACAGTAGTCGAAGCCATGTGTCCTAGTAATGCTAGGAACTATCTTGCCGTTCTGAGCTGACCCAAGGCAAAGGAATTTGCTAGGGTCAGTAGATTTGCCACCCTCTCCTGTGGGAGAAAAGCCTTTCCCTGGAAGGTAATTCCAGTGACTGAACTGTCTCCATATGAGACTTTTGAGGACTGATAAGGAAACCCAGGGACTCCACAGTACTTTGAGTCACCCTGATGGAGTCCTTTATCTGCTGATATGAGTCCCCTACAATAAGTCAGTCGTCCAGGTAAGGGAATACAAGTTCCTGCCTTCTGAGGTGAACTGCCACCACTTACAGACACATTGTGAACACCCGTGGGGCAGAAGTGCGCCTGAAGTGGAGTGCTGAGAACTGGTAATGACCTGAGGGAAGAGAGAACCTAGGTATTTTCTGTGGAAAGGTCTGACTGGAATGTAAAAGTAAGCATCTTTCAGATCCAGAGATGCTAGCCAGTTTCTTTCCTTAGAGAAGGAATAACTATGGCCAGTGTTACCATTTTGGACCTGGGCTTTGCCCAATGTTTGTTTAGGTAATTGAGATCCAGGATTGGCTGCCAATTTTCATTTGTTTTTTTTGGGGGGGGAGGGTTAAAAGTATCTTGAGTAAATGCCCTTTCCCCTTTGGTTAAGAGAGACTGGCTCTATTGCCCTTGTTTGCGGGAGCTTTTTTTTTTACCTCTAACCCAGCAGAATAGTCTCTGCAGGCACTAAAGGCCGGAAAACTCTGTGGCCCTGGAGTTTTGGAAACTGTTTGAACTGTAGACAGAGACCATGACTCACTACCTGCAGAACCCAGCTGTCTGTGGCAATGTTTTCCCAGTACTGCAAGTAGTGAGCCAACTTGACCCCTACTGGAAGAGGGGAGGCAGCCTATTTTGTGCAGTCAGATGTTCTGTTCAGACTGAGGTCTAGGAGCTGGAGCTGGAATGGCTCGCCTAGAAGACCTCCTGCTCCTGTCCCTGTAGTAACCTCTGACCTGTGTATACTCTACAGGCATAGAGTATGGGGCATATGACCTGGGGGGTAGCCTGTGATGATAATGTTAATAAATGAGTGACTGTAGAAACAGCGACTCATTTATATCGCTACCATCAATAGCTACCCTGCTAGGGTAGCGATCCCATAGCGGTGACAGCAAATGGAAGGGGAAGGATAGGGAGGTGGAGGGGAGGGATAGGAGGGAGGGTTTGAAGAAGTGGGGGGATCCTGCTGCAGCCGAGCCAGCCCTGTGGTGTGGTGGTGAGGGTGGCTGGCTATGGTGCAGCAGGCACTGGGTTTGTGTCTTGCCTGTGGCGCTTGTTTTTGCCACTCCTTGCGGCACTCTATTTTTTTTTTCTGGACATATTTTGCCCCTCCCCCCTCGACATGCACCCCCCTGAAGTTAACAATCTAATTCGAAGTACATTTCCCCGACATAAACTTAGCAACACTGGCCGGAAGTTGGGTGGCTGGATTGTATATCGCCGAAATTCTTTTCAGCGATATACATTCGCTATGACAGTGATCGCTGTTTTTCGATCACTATCATAACATGGAACCGACCCGGAGTAGTACCCCCTGTGGCAAGTTTGAAAACTGCTGGAATTTTGCAGACAATATTGTTTTTTGTATATTTTTCTGTTTATGCTTTAAAACGGGTTACATGCAGAGGAACCTGGTTGTGTTTCAAAGTTCCACACAGGCCAGAAAGTGCAGTTATGCAAGAACTCACCATAACAGTAGATCTTCAAGAGGAGCTCTTGCAGTAGGCTATACCATAAGGACTATGCTGCCAGGCACTACGATCCCAACGAAAAAACTTAGCTAGCAGTACCCGGGGGGGACCACCCCCTGATGTCGGACCGCCTCCGGCGTCCACCAGTGATAAAGGGGCAGTCCCAACCACACCTCAGTTCTCCGCCGAGACCTGGCTAAATCAGAAATGGAGAACCGAGGCAAATGGATAACCCCGCCAAGGGAAGTAAGAAAGAATGATGACCAGGGGAAAGGAGGGAGGGAGGGAGGGAAAACAGCGCCTACTACAAGAGTTCCTCTCAAAGATCTACTGTTACGGTAAGTTCTTACATAACTGTACTATCTTACTTCGAGTTGGAGCTTTTGCAGCAGGCTATACCATAAGGACTGAGTACCAAGTAGTACTTACTGGACCCAGGTCAGAAAGGGAGGTGGTAAAGGAAAGGTAGCGGGATCCTTCAGGTAAGAAGATCCTTAAGTACTGCCAAACCAAATCCAGCTCTCCGATGGAAAGCAATGTCCAGGCTATAGTACTTCACAAAGGTATGCACCGAGGCCCAGGTAACTGCCGAGCAGATATCTGCTGCAGAAACACTGCGACGTGCCACAAAGGAAGCAGAGACACTTCTGGTGGAGTGACCCTTGACTGAGTCCGGTAAGGGTTTGCTGCATTTGTTGTAGCAGAAGGTAATGCAGTTTACCAGCCATCTGGAAAGAGTCTGCTTTGCTGCTGGAGCCCCTAGAGTTCTTGGGGCAAAGGAAACAAAAAGTTGGTCAGACTTAAGTAAATCTTAGGTGTGGTCTATATAATACCGAAGCATCCTATGTACATCCAGAGTATGAAGATGGGCCTCCCCTCCGATTGGAATACTCTGGATAATAAACAGGTTGGCTGATGTCCTGATTAAGAGTAAACTGGGACACTACCTTAGGCAGGAACTTAGGATTAGTCCTCAAGGACGCCGTGTCCTTGCGGAAAACTAATTATGGCTCCTTAGACGTAAGGGCCTGAAGCTCAGAAATCCTCTGGGCAGAAGTAACAGCAACTAAAAACAATGCTTTCCACGACAGAAAGTGCAGCTCGCAATCCACAGCTGGTTCAAAGGGCGGCAACGTAAGCTTTTCTAACAGAAATAAAAGATTCCATGGTGGAATAGGGTCCCGAATGGGAGGCTTGAGATGCAGCATACCCCTTAAGAACATCCGGGCCAGATCCAATTGGGCAATATATTTGCCGTCCACTGGTGCATGCTAGGCTGAAATCACAGAGGTGCACCTTAATGGAAGAATAACGAAGGCCTTAGTCTGAAAGGGAAAGGAGGTACTCAAGGACAGCATTCATAGTGCAGTCCCCGGTTAGTGGCCCACAGACTAAACCGCTTCCACTTCATGGTGTAAGTGGCCCGAGTGGATGATTTTCTGACTGCCACCAGGACTTCGGCCACTCTTGGAGAGACTCCAAAGTGGGACGTAGCTATGTCTGTAGGAGCCATGCACGCGGGTGTAGGGATCCGAGGTCCGGATGAATCAGTGCGCCCTGCTCTTGTGACAGTAAGTGGGAGGACAAGGGCAGGGGAACCAGCAGTTCCACCGCTAGCTGCTGCAACAGGGGGAACCATATCTGGCAATGCCAAAGCGGAGCTATAAGAATCATCTCCGCACCCTCCACATGGAGCTTGAGCAGGACCCTCTGAAGGAGAGGGAAGGCATACAGAAACCTCCCTATCCAACAGAGTGACAACGTGTCTCTTCCAGAAAAGAAAAAATTACTCACCGTAGTCATGTTGTTTCTTCTAATGGAGTCTTGCTGTATTCTGACTATTGTAGTTAGGTCCTGCCTTTCAACTACCCCGGAGAACAAAGAGTTAATTTTCCATGGCCAGCATGGAACGTTCAGTGCAAGCTTGGTTGAAGCCTCTGTCTGCTGCTGTTTAAACTCCATCCGCCACATCTTTACGAGCAATACTCACTAGAAGTTCTGTGTGGAAACTGTAAAACTCACACTAGCCAACTGGCAACTAAATTTATTAAAAAAGGGTTTTTGGTTTCAAAGCAAAGACTCAAGTCAGGAAACCCAAAAAACAAAACACAACACACACCCAAAATAAAGGAGGGTGAAAAAGGGGCACCTCTAGGGTGCCAACACTGCTCCTGCCCACCCACATCCCAAAACCAGGTTCTGAGAGGGGAGGCGGGGGGAGGTCAGAATACAGCAAGACTCCATTAGAAGAAACAACATTACAAAGGTGAGTAATTTTTTCTTCAAACAACATGAAGTCTTGCTGTATTCTGACTATTGCAGACTACCAAGGAGTACCTCCATGGAGGAGGGAAACAACCTACTTTGGGAATATGCTCTGAAGTACTGCTGTGCCAAACCGAGCATCACTCTGAGCCTGGATATCCAGAGAGTAATGCTTGGTGAATGTATGGACTGTTTTCCAGGTGGCTGCTTGACAAATTTCTAAGATAGGAATATCCCTGGCAGCAGCCAGGGAAGCAGCTGTACCTCTAGTACAGTGAACCCTCAGGCCTGAGGGTGGGGTTCTACCCAGTTTTTCATAGCAGAATTGTATACAAGAGATAATCCACCTGGCAATAGATCTTTTAGTGGCAGGTTTGCCCTTACCGACCTCTCCATATGTGAGGAACAACTGGAGGGACTCAAACCTGTGACCCTTGGTGCGCTCTATGTAGTAGATGAGGGCCCTTTTAACATCCAAGCTGTGCAGCCTCCTCTCCCCAGAGTAGGAATGGTCAGTGAAGAAAACAGGGAGAGACAGACTGATTAAGGTGGAAATCTGAAACCACCTTAGGCAAAAACTTCCTGTTAGTTCTTAGGACCACTTTATCTCTATGGAAAGATGAAATCAGGCTCCACTGACAGGGCTTGCAATTCACTGATACGCCTGGCAGAGGTAATGGCTACCAAAAACACAGTTTTCCAAGTCAAGTACTTAAGCTCTGCAGAGGACAAAGGCTCAAAGGGTGGTTGCATAAGCTGAGCAATGCAAACATTAAGGTCCCAAGCAGGAGCAGGATCCCTAAAGGGGATTTGTGTGCAGCAATCCTTGAAGAACTTACAAAACACAGGATGGGCTGAGAGAGAGGGCTTGCTCACTGACAAGAAGGCAGAAACAGCTGCCAGATGCACTTTAGTGTAGCTGGCCTAAGTCCCAAGCCATTAAGATGAACCATATAGTCCAGGACTGTAGGCAACCCAGCAGATTCTGGAGAAATATGCTTATTAGAGCACCAAAAGTGAACCTTTTCCATTTGGAGTTGTAAGTCTTTCTGGTGGAAGGCTTTCGGGAAGCCTTAAGGATATCCAGAACCCCTTGAGAAAGGTGTAGATCAGCAAACTCTAACTCTTCAAGAGCCATGCCTTGAGATTGAGAGATTTGAGGTTCGGATACCAAATCCTTCCCTGATAGGATGTCAACAGGTTTGTAATTCCTGGGAAGAGACAGTGGAAGGTGGACTGTTAAGGACAGCAACAGTGGGTACCAGGGCTGTCTGGCCCAGTCTGGAGCAATCAGAATCACTTTGCATGGTTGAGACCTGATCTTGACTAACACTTTGAACAGGAGAGGGAAGGGGGGAAAAGCATACAGGAACTTCCCTTCCCAATTTAGAATCAGAGCATCCAGGGGGACTAAGCCCAAGACTGGGGGTCTGCAACAAAAGAGAGGAAGTTGGTGATTGTCTGGGGCTGCAAAAAGATCCATCTGTGGAGTGCCCCATCTCGAGAAAATCACTTCCAAAACTAGGGGATCTAGGGTCCATTCGTGATGGCCCTGGGATATCCTGCTGAGAGCACCTGCTAGGACATTGTCCTTCCCTGGGAGGTGAACTGCTATCAGAGAGGTTTGCAGAGAATAGGCCAGAGACCACAACTTCATTGCTTCTGTGCACAAGGCCGTAGACCGAGTGCCTCCTTGTTTGTTGATGTACCACATTGCGGTGGTATTGTCTGTTCAGATCTGTACCACCTTGTTCTGTACAGATTTGGAAAAGGCTTGCAATGCCAGAAACACTGCTCTGAGTTCCAAGAGATTGATGTGAAGTAGAGATTCTTGAGGTGACCACAGCCCTTGGGTGGTAAGATCCCCCAAGTGGGCTCCCCAGCCCAGCAGGGAGGCATCTGTGGTGAGTATCACTGAATGAGACTGAGTGACAAAAGGAACTCCCTGTCTCAAATTGTCCTGATCCTGCCACCATTGCAAAGCCTGGATCAGGGTTCAAGTCACTGGGACTGGTTTGGTAAGGGAATCCTTTTTTTGGGACCAGAAGGCTCTTAAGTGGAACTGAATGTCCCTCATCTGGAATCTTGCCCCCTGGACCACTGCTGTAGAGGCTGCCATGTGGCCCAGGAGCTGCAGGAAATGCCTTGCTGGTCGAGACACCCGAAGGGTGAATGAAGAGGCCAGTTCTATAAGGGTCCTTGCCCTGTCCAGGGGAAGGAAGGCTTTTGCCCTTATTGTATCCAGCTCTGCCCCTATAAAGGTGAGGAGCTGTACTGGCTCGAGAACCGACTTTGGAAGGTTGAGGAGGAATCCTAAGGAAGTGAGCACTTGCTGAGTTATTTGCAGATGTGACTTGACTTGGTCTGGAGACTGACCCACTATGAGCCAGTCATCCAAGTATGGAAAGATGGAGATCTTTTTTCTCCTTAGGAAAGCAACCACTGCTGCCAGGCACTTTGTGAACACCCTTGGGGCTGATGTTAGGCCAAAGGGCACTGCTCTGAATTGATAGTGGCCTGAGGGCAACTCGAACCTGAGGTACCTTCTGTGGGAGCACCTGATGGGAATGTGAAAATAGGCATCTCTGAGGTCCAGGGAGGCTAGCCAGTCCCCTGGCCTTAGAGAGGGCATAATTATTCCCAGAGTCACCATTCTGAATTTTGGTTTTAAAAGGTGCTTGTTCAGATATCTTAGATTCAGGATGGGCCACCATTCTCCTGTTTTTTGGGGGGTTAGGAAGTACCTGGAGTACAATCCTTTGCCCCTGTGTAAGGTAGGAACCCTTTCTATGGCTCTGAAAGCCAAGAGGGAAGAAACCTCTGCCTCTAGGGCAAGGGCCTCTGAAGGATTTGCAGGTGGAAAGGATCTGGTTCTCATCTTGGGAAATTTTTTGAAGCTGAGAACCAGTCCCTGGCTTACTACTTCCAGGACCCACTTGTCTGATGTCAAAGACTTCCAGTCCTGGACAAAGTAAGCCAGCCTGCCCCCTACAGGTACTGGAGAATCGGCCCTGGCAGACCCATCAGAGTGTCTGCTTGGCAGGGGCTTTAGGCTGAGGGGTGGAAGCAGGCCTGCTCATTCCCCATCCGCCTCTCCCTCTGAAGAACCCCCTCTGAACATAAGCAGAAGAGGAGGCCTGGGCTTGGTAGAAAGGCCTTTGAAAGGGCCTGCCCCTGCTCCTGGAATGCTGTCTCTGAGGAGTGGCTTGCCTTTCTTTGGCCTGAGCACTCCTGCAGGTGGTCCTGTACTCGTCCATCTTTTTCATGTAGTTCTCTGTCTGCTCCACAAACAGAGAATTACCAATGACAGGGAAATCCATGGCCTTAGCCTGGGTATCCTGTGATAGGCTAGTACATCTGAGCCAAGCTATCCTCAAGGGCCACAGATGTAGCCATGACTCTAGATGAAACATCACTGGAGTCCACAGCAGTATGAATTGCACCTTGGATGCCTCAGTCCCATCCGCAGCCACCTGCTCCAGCTCCTTGGCAAGCTGGTCAGGGGGCTGTTTAGCCAGAGCCAGTACAGTCTCCCACCAGGACTTCTGGTTTCTAGCTGTGTAGGCCATATAGTTAGCCTGCCTGAGTCCCAAAGATGCTGCCATGTACTGCTTCTTTGCCATGGCATCAATCCTCCTGGAGTCCTTATCTGGGGGGTGTGATGCCAAGGGAATATTTGCCTTATCACAGGCAGCAGCCTGCACTACCCCAACATGGCTGCATTGCTGGGAAAGGAACTCCGTGTCCGAGCCTGAAAGGGTATACCTCTTGTCCATTCTTCTGTCCACAGGAGGTATGGAATTAGGAGTCTTTAGAATTTTAAATGTCTGTTTCCCAAAAGATTTATGGAGGGGAACAGACAATCTCCTGGACTCTGGGATGTCCATCATCTCAACAAAATCAGGCTCCTCCTGATCCTCTACTGCTTCTTCCATTGGAAGCTGGAGGGTTTCAGCCACTTTCTTGTAAAACATAAAGTGGGAAGGGGACTCAGAAAGCCTAGGAGGAGAAACACCTGAAGGTCTGTCTGGGGAGATGTCCGGGTCAACAGGCACATCCAGACTTTCATAATCACCATCATCATTATCCTCATACTCTCCCTCCTCCTCCTCCGGTTCATAAAATTCTTCTAAAGTATAATCCGGAACCGGAGGAACCGACCGAACCGAGCCCCTGCCAGATGGTGCCAGTTCGGCCGGAACCGAAGTTAGCGACTGAACTATCCTTATCGCTTTGGCTATTTCATCAGCGGTCGGAGAAAGAATTTGTGGATCCGAACCGGATGATTTTTCTCTTCTCTTTCCTTTAACTGGAACCGACTTCTCAGAATCAGCTCTCCTTTTGGCCGAAGAAGTTTCGCCCTGGTCAGAGGGCACTCCTTCTGGTTCGGTCGGAACTGAACCGGACTGGCCATCCGGGTCAGCGGACTTCTCGGCCTCCCTTTCCCTCAGTCTACCTACTCTCTTATCCAGGGTAGCTTTGGGAAAACTTTTACAAATTTGGCAGTCTGAATCGAGGTGGTCAAACCCCAGACAATAAACACAGGTGGTGTGGGGATCAGCCTTAGCAAAGGCTTCCCCACACACACTACAGTGTTGAAACCCAGTGGGCCCGTGTTTTTTCTTGGGTTTCTCAGACATGGCCAATCCTATCCAAAAACGTCTTTTTCGCAATCTGCCAGACAAGACACCCCTATCGGTTCCTGACCGTGTTACGGGTCTTGGAAAAAAACGTAATTAAATCCGTTTTTTTTAGAACCGATACGGACCGGTTACCACACTCTAATAATTTCAAAACTTTTTTAAAACCAATGTGATCGGTTCAAACCGAACTGATCCAATATTTACAAATTCCACACAGAAACTAAAAGCAAAACCTATCTAGTACTCACGGTACCACAGACAGAGACTTAAACCGACAGGTTCAGTAGCAGAAATTCGGTAGATACCGAGAGAAAAAACGACACTTTAACCGACTTTTTTGAACCGAGCAAAGGAGAAATCTCCGAAGCGACTGTTCAGTGAGGCGATAAAGAATCGATTTGGGAGTTTAAAACAACAGCAGACAGAGGTTTCAACTGAGCTCGCGCTGAACGTTCCATGCTGGCCATGGAAAGTTAACTCTTTGTTCTCCGGGGCAGTTGAAAGGCAGGACCTAACTGCAATAGTCAGAATACAGCAAGACTTCATGTTGCTTGAACACCAGGCCCTGGATCGAGTGAACAAAAACTGGGTAGTTTTTGCATTACACGGGGATGCAAAGAGGTCCAGTTCTGGATGACCCCATCTTCGAAAGAGATCGTCCGCCACAGACTGCAGAAGTTCCCACTCATGGGTCCTTGACCGTGACCTGCTTTGTGTTTTGGACTCCCGGAACATGGACTGCGGTGAGTGATAGGCCGTGGTCTAGGGCTCAGAACCACACTCTCATGGCCTCCCAACAGAGAGGATAAAAGTGAATCCCCTCGTTTGTTGATATACAAAATGACTGACATATCGTCCATCTGAAACAAGAGGGGGCCCAGACGGAAGTCCGGTTGAAACTTTTGCAGCACATATAGAACTGCCCTCATTTCCAGGACACTAATATGGAGGGCCAGTTCTAGTGGCGACCACGTCCTGTGTCTGCCGATCTTGAAAATGGGCCCCCCATCGCAGGCCCGAGGCACAGGTTGTCAGAACCTAAGAAGGGGGATCTCTCTGAAAGGGGGTTCTTAGCTCTAGATTCAGGGGCGAGAGCCACCACGAGAGAGTTTGGACCACAGCTCTGGAGATCAGGACTGGCTGGTCAAGATAGTCTTCCCTTTGATTCCACTGCACTCCGGAAGTCCACTGTGGAACCCTCATAAAAAGGCATGCCGAGGGAACTGTCACTATGACCACCGTCATGTGACCCAAGAGTTGAAGCATAGTCTGAGATGGGACCTGGCAAGAAATCAAAACCTTGTGGGCCAATGACTGAAATTGCACGGCCCTGTCTGGCAGGAGGAAAGTCTTCCCCACTCCATGTCCAGGATTGCCCCTATTTACTGTAGCCTTTGACACGGCCACGGGGACAACTTGGGCATGTTCACAGTAATCCCTAGGGAACTGAACAAGCAAAAGGTATCCTGAAGAGTTACCAGAAGCCGATCCTTTGAGGCTGCTGTCAGAAGGCAATCATCAAGGTAGGGATAAGCCAAGTGCCCCCGCCTCCTGAGAGCTGCGGCCACCACTGCTAGGTATTCGTGAACGCTCAGGGTGCAGAGGAAAGGCCACAGAGCAAGGCCCAAAACTGTAAATGCCCTCCTTGAAAGATGAACCTCAGGAACCTCCGGTGGGTTGGAAGCACCAAAATGTGGAGGAAGGCATCCTGCATGTCCAGGGAACAAAATCAGTCCCCTTGATGCAGCATGGGGAGGATGCCTGGAAGAGTAACCATCCTGAATCTCCTGTACTCCATATAATCGTTCAGGAGGCTCAGGTCCAGGATCAGGCGCAGGTCCCCTGTCTTTCTGGGAACCAAGAAGAAGTATAAGTAGAACCCTTCCCCCACTACAGTGCTGGAACGGGTTCTATGGCCTTCTTGTCGAGTAAGGACTGGACTGCTTCCCGAATGAGTACAGTGTGGGAGGGGGAGTAACTGGATTGGACAGTGGGGTTGTCCAAGGGAATCTGGAGGAATTCCAAAGCTAGACCTCGTTCTATCAACTGGAGCACCCGTGCATCCGTCGTCATGGTGGACCACCCTTCGGGGTAGAGCGAGAACCGACCCCCACTACTTCTCCAAGGGATTTTGCTGGTGGTGGGGTGGTCGGACAAGGAGTCAGCCATTGGATCCTGAGGTGGGCAAGGAGACCTGGGAGGGCTTGGTGTTCCAAGGTCCCTGTGTGCCTCCAGGTTGACAAGGAGCTTTACGATGAAAGCTGCCTCTCTGCTGCTGTCCCTTGGGCTTCTGTGCCCCTTGGTGATGAAAATGCCTTTGTCTCCCCAGGGTTTGGTCAGACCTGTACATTTGGTGTACAGATTGAACGGCTTTGCCCGATTCTTGATGGTCAGATTATTTTCTCAATATCTGGACCAAAAAGAACAGACCCATGGAAGGGAACACTCAGGATAGCATCCTGGAGGTCCTGCTGGAAACCTCATACTCGAAGCCAAGAGTACCTCCTCATGCAGACTCTGGTGGTGGCCACCGTGGCTGCTGTATCAGCTGAATCATAAGAGGATCTCAGCACATGCTTGCCCACATCAAGACCGGACTGCAGAATATCCAACAGTTCCAACTTTTAGGCAGAATCAGGCTGTTTCTGCACCATCTCAACAGCTGTTCCAGAGGGACTTCTGGTATTGCACCATGTGTGCCAAACAGTTTAGCAAACGTATGGTGCAGGTGGCTGATCGAGTACACTTTATGGCCAAATTGGTCCAGGCACCTGGACTCTTTATCCGGTGGCTGGGAGCTCATATGACGAGGTTGTTGCGGCCTGCCATGGGCAGCAGTGAGAACCACCGAGACTGCCTTAGGCTGTTCCCCTAAGAATGGTTCACTGGTGGGGGTACGATACAGCCTATCCTCCTTCTTGGGAATAGTGGAGGGTATTGAAGGGGGTCTCCAAGTCAACTTGGTGACATCTTGGGGGTAATCATATCAGATGACCTTAAGGTTAGCAAGCAATGTGAGAAGGCAGTAGGGAGGACTGGGGGGATACTGGACTATATAGGGAGAGGCATCATAAGCAGAAAACAGGAAGTTGTCATCCCATTGTACAGACAGTTGCTGATACCCCATCTGGAGTACTGCGTCCAGTTCTGGAGAACCCATCTCCGCAAGGACACAGACAGGATGGAGGCAGTCCAGAGGAGGGCAACTAAAATGGTGCAGGGTCTGCAAGAGAAGCCATATGAGGAGAGACTAAAGGAGCTTAATATGTATACCCTTGAGGAAAGGAGGGAGAGGGAGGACATGATAGAAACTTTTAAGTACCTCAGTGGAATCAACAAAGTCCAGGAGGGTAGCATCTTTCAGAAAAAGATATGTGCAAGAACAAGAGGACACGATTTGAAGATAGAGGGGGGATGGCTCAGGGGCAAGGTGAGGAAGTATTTTTTCACAGAGAGGGTGATGGACGGATAGAACAGCCTTCCTGAGGAGGTTGTGGGGTCTAAAACTGTGGGAGAATTCAAGAATTCATGGGACAGGCATAAGGCAATTCTTGTGGGGGATTGGAAGAAACAGGCTGTTGGTTAACTAGGATCTGCAGCTTATCCTGCAGGTAGGTAAATGGGCAGAAGGTGGGCCAGGCGGTCCTTATCTGCCATCAAAGGCTATGTTTCTATCTTGAAAGGGTGCCACCAAGGGAGGTACCAGTAAGGGCTTGGGTTCGTTAAATCCCTTAAAAATATGCAAGCCTTTTCCTCTCTGGATCCAGATCCTCGGTCTCCCACTGATAAAAAGAATTGAATGGGACTCATGATGTCTAGAAAAGTGGGGTCATCTGGAGGAGACCAGGGCAAATCACCACGACGATCTGGGTGGGGGGGAGGAGAGGAGAAACCCCCTGAGGACCTGGATGAGCCTGATAAGCCCATGTCGGAGGATCCCAAGTCAGAGGACCTCAAACAAAAATGCCAGTACCAACTCCCACGGTACCTGGAGGACGATCTAGACGTCTGTGTTGTCTGGGGGACCCGCTGTCTGGCAGGAGTGAGGGGTTCGTTGGGGCTGGCGATGGTTCCCTAGAGGGAGGAGGTGATGTCGGCGGCTGCTGTGGAGAGCCTGCCGGGGTGGGTTTCGGTGTGGTATCAAGGGGATCCTTCGGAATAATATCCCCTTTGACTGTATTCCACCAGGAAAGTACAGTTACGTAAGAACTTACCGTAACAGTAGATCTTTGAGAACAGCTCTTGCAGCAAGTTACACCATTAGGACTGAAGCCGGCAGGCGCCAGGACCCCAAGGAAATTTTCTAGCTAGCAGTATTCAGCGGGGACCGCCTCCGACGACGGTCCCGCCCCCAACGTCGGGCGTAGTACATAAGGAGGCGGTCCCCCATAATCCTCAGTTCTCCCACCGGAGACTCCCGGCCGCTGGATGACATCAGAAGAGAGACCGAGGATCCACCATCAGGTGGCAAAACAAGGTGTCAATACATGCCCTATCCTAGGAGAAGAATGCTTTGACTACGACCTTCCTCCAGCGGGGATGGTGGGAGGGAAAGTACCTGCTGCAAGAGCTGTTCTCGAAGATCTACTGTTACGGTAAGTTCTTACGTACTGTAACTGTACTATCTTACTTCGAGAAACAGCTCTTGCAGCAGGTTACACCATTAGGACTGATTCCCAAGCAACAGTGGCAATCACACACCATCGGGAGGAGGAGAGGTAGAAATCCTCGAGATACCTCGAGCCTAGGACAGAAGTCCTTGAAGGACTGCTAGACCGAACCCTGCTCTTCGCCTCGATGCAATGTCCAGGCTGTAGTGCCTGATAAAAGTGTGCACGGAGCTCCAAGTAGCTGCAGCGTAAATAACTGAGGTGGACAAATTCCTTAAGGCCGAAAAGGAGGTAGCCACCCCTCTGGTGGAATGACCCTTAACCACGCCTGGTAAGGGTTTGCTACGCTTCTGGTAACAGAACGTAATGCACTGGATAAGCCACCTGAACAGCGACTGCTTCGAGACAGGAGCTCCCTTCATCCTATGGGCAAAGAAGACGAAAAGTTGGTCCGACCTTCGGTGATGTTTGGTTCTGGTCAGGTAGTATCTAAGGCACCTATGCACATCAAGAGTGTGCAGAAGGGCTTCTCCTTGGTTAGAGTATTTCGGAATATACACTGGTAGATCGATGTCCTGATTAAGGGTGAGAGCTGAGACCACCTTAGGCAGAAATTTAGGATTAGTCCTTAGGGATACCCTGTCTTGGTGGAAAACCAAATAAGGCTCTTTGCACATAAGTGCGTGCATTTCAGAAATCCTTCTGGCTGAAGTAACTGCAACTAAAAATAACGTTTTCCAAAAGAGAAAACGTAGCTCGCAATCCGCGGTTGGTTCAAAGGGTGGCAGCGTGAGCTGCTCCAGGACGAAGAGTAAATCCCATGGTGGGATTGGATCCTTAATTGGGGGCCTAAGGTGGAGGACGCCCCTCAAAAAGGCACGTGTCGTGTCCAGTTGGGCCACAGTGCGTTGGCCTACAGGGACGTGGTAGGCTGAAATGGCACAAAGGTGTACTTTAATCGAGGAGTAAGCCAGGCCGGAGTGGAAAAGGGATAGCAGGTAGTCCAGTACCAGCTTTTCTGGACAGTCCAAAGGCGAAAAGCAGCGCGCTTGAACCCATAAGCAGAACCTGCACCATTTCATGGCGTAGGTCACGAGGGTAGCCGGTTTCCTAGCGGCAGTAAGAACGTCTGCCACCTCTTGCGAGACCCCGTATTGCATCATGGCTATGTCTCTAGGAGCCAAGCATGCAGGTTCAGGGAACGTAGGTCCGCATGGACTAAGGAACCCGCCTCCTGAGACAGCAAATGGGAGCTGACTGGCAAAGGCACTGGAGGTTCCCGAGACAGCTGATGCAAGAGAAGGAACCATATCTGTCTGGGCCAAGAGGGTGCGATCAGTATGAGCGTCGCTTGCTCCCTGCGGAGTTTTAGAAGAACTCTCTGGATCAACGGGAATGGAAGAAAAGCATAAAGGAATCTGCCTGCCCAGGAGAGGGACAACGCATCTCTCCAGAAAACACCAGGCCCTGGATCTAGCGAGCAAAAATTGGGCAGTTTTGCGTTACATAGAAACATAGAATTTGACGGCAGATAAGGACCGCTTGGCCCACCCAGTCTGCCCATTTCCCTACCTACTGGATAAGCTGCAGATCCTAGTTAACCAGCAGCCTACTTCTTCCTACCCCCACCCCCCAGAATTGCCTTATGACTATCCCATGCATGTTTGAATTCCACCACTGATTTTGACTCCACAACCTCCTCCGGAAGGCCATTCCATGCATCCACAACCCTCTCTGTGAAAAAATACTTCCTTAAATTACCTCTGAGCCGCCTCTATCTTCTTCAAATTGTGCCTCTTGTTCTTGCACACCCTTTTTGAAAGATGCTACCCTCTTGGACTTTGTTGATTCCCTTGAGGCACTTGAAAGTTTCTATCATGTCCCCCTCTCCTCCTTTCCTCGAGGCCACATATTAAGCTCCTTAAGTCTCTCTTCATATGTCCTCCAGTGCAGACCCTGCACCATTTTAGTTGCCCTCCTGGACAGCTTCCATCCTGTCTATGTCTTTATGAGATTGGGTCTCCAGAACTGCACACAGTACTCCAGATGGGGTCTCACCAGCTGCCTGTACAGAGGGATAATAACTTCCTGTTTTCTACTGGTGATGCTCTCCTATGCATCCCAGTATCCCCCAGCCCTCCTTGCTGCCTTCTCACATTGCTTGCCCACCTTTAGGTCATCTGATATGACTACCCCAGGTCCCTTTCCATTTTTGTTGTTGTTAGTATCTCACCCCCATTGTGTACTCTTCCCTGGGTTTTGTTTCCCAGGTGCATTACCTTGACTTCTTAGCATTGAATCTAAGCTGCCATACATTTGACCATTCCTCTAACCTTGCCAAGTCCCTTCTCATCCTTTCCACCCCACCCTGTGCATCAACTCTGTTGCAGATCTTAGTGTCATCTGCAAAGAGACATACTTTTTCTTCCAGTCCTTCTGCAATGTCGCTTATAAAGACATTGAAGAGGACTGGTCCTAATACTGAACCCTGCGGTACCCCGCTAGTAACCCTCCTTTCTTCTGAGTGGACTCCATTTACTATTACTCTCTGTGTCCTACTCTCCAGCCAATTCTTTACCCAGGCTGTCATCTGGGTAAAGAATGGGGTTGTATGGGGACGCGAAGAGGTCTATCTCTGGAGTACCCCATCTGCGAAACAGATCGTCTGCCACCTCCTGGAGTAGTTCCCATTCGTGGACTCTGACCTGAGAGCGGCTCAGGCTGTCTGCGAGGATGTTGTCCACTCCCGGAACATGAACTGCAATAAGGTTTGTGCCGTGTTGCAAGACCCAATCCCACACTCTCATGGCCTCCCTGCAAAGCAGGTAGGAGTGGGTGCCTCGTTTGTTGAGGTAATACATCACCGAGGAATTGTCTGTTTGTAACAGACGTGTACCCGGTGGAATCTCCGACTGGAAGGCCTACAGAGTGTAAAGAACTGCCCTCATTTCAAGTATATTTATGTGGAGATGAGACTCCTGGGCTGTCCACAGGCCCTGAGACCGGACACCGTCGAGGTGTGCTCCCCAACTGAGCCCTGAGGCGTCTGTGGAGAGTGTCACAGTCGGGGACGGCGCTGTGAAGGTGACTCCCGCCAAGAGGTTCCCTGAATGTAGCCACCATTGCCAATCTCAAATTACGGTCTTCGTGATTCAGATTGGTTGCTGCAGATGGTCTTGCTTTTGGTCCCACTGTACCTGTAACATCCACTGGGTTAGCCGCATGTGGAGACAGGCTAGCGGGACTGTTGCAATGGCCACAGCCATGTGCCCGCGCAGACAAAGGACCAGTCTGGCTGGGACGATCTTCTTTGCCGACAAGTCCCTGATGAGAGATCCGATGTGTTCAGCTCTATCCAGGGGAAGGAAAGCTTTCCCTTGGATGGTGTCCAGAACTGCTCCAATGAATTGCAGCGTCTGGGATGGAACCAGGCATGACTTCTCGTAATTGATGAGAATGCCCAAGGTCTCGAACAGAGACTGAGTGCAGTGAATGGCAGACATCAAGGCCTCCCGTGAGGGTGCCATGAAGAAGCCAATCGTCCAGATAGGGGAACACGTAGTGGCCCTGTCTCCTCAGAGACGCGGCTACGACTGCCATGCACTTCGTGAAGACCCGAGGTGCCGATGACAGCCTGAAGGGAAGAGCTCAGAACTGATAATGGCGGCCCTGAAACTCGAAGAGCAGGAACCTCCTGTGCGCCTGAGCGATAGGAATATGCAGGTAGGCATCCTGCATGTCCAGGGACGCAAGAAATGCGCCCTGCTTCAGCATGGGAATCAGACCCGGGAGGGTCACCATGCGGAAGCGCTTGTACGCGACCGAAAGGTTGAGGTCGCTGAGGTCCAGTATTGGACAGAGGTCCCCTGTTTTCTTTGGAACCAGGAAGAAGTGAGAATAATACCCTAGTCCTCTCTAGTTCCCTGGTACATGCTCTATAGCTTCTTTTTCCAGAAGTGCGAGCAGGGCATGCTGACCCGAATAACGGGAGAGCAGGGGAGGTCTTGTAGGTGGGTTGTCTATAAACTCTATGCAATGGCCTTTCTTGAACAACTGTAGAACTCACCTGTCGGTGGTGATCGATTGCCACCCTGAAAGGTGGCGTGCGACGTGACTCCCGACTTTCTTTGCCCGTTGATCCTGAGGAGGGGCGGGGGCCGGGAAGGAGTCATGCTGTGGCAGCGTTTATCCCTGCAGGCTGGGCCGACTTTGAGTAACGTTGGCCTCTGCCTGGGGACGATTTGGCCTGGGCCTCGTGCGAGAAAGTGCCCCTCTGCTGCTGCCTTTGTAGCCGGCTGCGAAAACGGCTCTGGATCCTAAGAAAGGAACTAGGCCCAGATCTGTACATGGCCTGTACAGATCAGACTGCCTCCCTGCGTTTTGGAGCTTGGTGATAACATTCTCCGAGGATTCACCAAAAAGCAACTCGCCGTTATATGGGACGTCTAGAATATTTTTCTGTACGTCCGGGGTAAAGCCGGAGACACAGAGCCAGGAGTGTCTCCGGAGACAGACGCCTGAAACTGCAGCTCTGGCCGAAGAGTCCGCAGAGTCGTATGTGGCTCTAAGCACTTGGGTCCCCACATCTGACCCGGTGTGGAGGAGGTTTAGGAGCTCCGCTTTCTGATCGCCATCGGGAAGCTCTTCAACCAGGTCCTGGCCCTGTTCCCACAGGGCGTTCTGGAACTGAACCATATGGATAAGGTAGTTCAGGGACCTGATGGTGCAAGTAGCAGCCGCATACGTGCGCCTCCCCAGGGCATCCAATTGCTTGGATTCCTGGTCCGGTGGCTGAGTGCTCATATGCTGGGGTCTTTGAGATCGGTCATGTGAAGCAGTGATGACCAGGGAATCTGCCAGAGGTTGCTTCGCCAAATACTGGTCCTCTCTAGGAGCCTTGTACAGGTGGTCAGCCTTCTTCAGCACCGCAGGAGTGGAGTGCGGACGTTTCCACGCAGCCTTGGTGATGTCCGCGAAGGTGTCCACCAAGCGTGGCACTACCACAGGCTTTGGGTCTTTTTGCCAAAGGTAGTGGGCAAAGAGTTGTCGTTCGGAGTCAAGGTCCTCAGCATCCCACCCCATGTTGTCCTGGATCTGCCTCATAATCTCGGCGAAAGACGGATCATCCAGTGGAGACCTGGGGAGGTCATGTGGGTCAGGAGAGGAGATGCTGAGCGGATAAGGAGATCTGGAGTATTCCGAAGTATCCGATCTTGAATCCTCCCCCGACGGAGTGTACCGGCGTCGTCTGGGTCATTTGGGGCTGGGTGATCCTGAAGGGGATCTGGAGGGAGGCCTTCTCCTGTCAGTAGATCTGCCCCTAGGAGGTGGAGTTTGCTCCTTGGGGGTTGGAGGTCGTCCTACTGGCCCCTTACGTGGAGGAGGGGGCGTAGGTAGTGAGGGGGTAGGAGGAGGAGAAGTAGGAGTAGTAGTAGGAGGATGGGCAGGGACCACATCCTTCTTGATGGTGTCCCACCAAAAGGTAAAGAGCTCCTTTACCTCTGCAATGTTCATACCTGATGACAGGTCTGTCGCCGGGGTCGGGCGTCGGGTCCCCGGGGGTCTCCCAATCCGGGGAGGGTTCCCGTGGAAGCCCGGCATCCTCGGTGTCACCCGCCTGGTCTTCGGACTGTGGGGTGTCCTCCTCTGTGGAATCCCTATGACCAGTGTCCGCCGGCGACGGGGGTGCGGTCTTCTCTCCGGGTAGCAGACGCCGGTCCCCTGGCCAACGCCTTCAACCTGATGAACGGCCTGGCCGGCGATGGGTGTCTAGCCGGTGTTGTCGGCTCCTGTGAGCGCCAAGTTGATTTGGAGTGTTTGTGCGATGTCGGGTCCGACGTCCATTTTAGGGACGTCGGGTCCTTGGTTTTTCTTGGCGCCGGATCAGGACCTCTGGGCGGTTGGGAGACCGACCTGGAGTCGGTGTCCCGGCGATGGGTGAATGAAGAAGACTTGTGGCGCTCACCCAACTTCGAAAAGGCCTTGGAAGGGGTTGATGAAGCCGAGGGCCTCGAAGTCTTGAGAGGCTGGAGCGAGGAAGAACCGCTTGAAGACCTGACCTTAACCGGGGGAGGTTGCGACCGAGCCCTGGAGGGAGAGCGGTCCGATCTGGAGCCGGAGCTGCGGGAGTCCGAGGCCCGATTAGGGGACCTAGACCTCACCTTCTCCCGGTGCTTGTGGGATTTGGATGAAGATTCTCCCCGGGAGGAAGGTTCCTGGTCCATACTTTTAAGCTTTTCCTCAAGAAGATATGCCTGAAGTGCCTTCTGATGGCAGATCCTGGTGCGGCTATTAAAACCCTGACAAAAGGTGCAGGCCTTGGTGTCGTGGTCCAGGCCTAGGCAACGCACACAGGACGAATGGGGATCCTTGAAGGGGATCTGTTTGCCGCAGGCACACTTCGAAAGGTGACCCTCAAGAGATGGAGCTGGAGAGGACATCAGTTGTGCAGAGAAAAGTTATTCGAAAGTTATTTGAAAGTTCTGTAGTCGTCGTGCAATAGAAAGGAGACCGAGAGGCCGATGCTGGCGAGTCGATGGCTGGAAAAGAACTGAGGATTATGGGGGACCGCCTCCTTATGTACGACGCCCGACGTCGGGGACAGGACAGACGTCGGAGGCGGTCCCCGCTGAATACTGCTGGCTAGAAAATTTCCGTGGGGTCCTGGCGCCTGCCGGTTTCAGTCCTAATGGTGTAACCTGCTGCAAGAGCTGTTTCTCGAAGTAAGATCTGAATAAATCTTTGACGTCGGCTAGAGACACCATAGTTGGTGCCAGGGGGCCTGGCATCTGAGGAGGTTCGACAGGCACCTTGGTTGGAAGATCTGACAGCTGGACAGGGGCTGACAGATCCTCAGGGGACTTGGGTGTATCCAGCACCTGTCCCACGGGCATTGGGAGGGGCCGACGCCAGGTCTACTGGTTGGTCTGGCATCTGGTTACCTGACGCCTGAGAGTCTGGCGTTTGGGGCGGCAGCTCCTTGGCCGGTGGCTGCCCCTTCCCCCAGGCAGGAGCTTTGGAGGGGCAGATGGCGGGGTGTAGACTTCTGGGACCTCCAAGGGCGAGGATGCCGAGGATGAAGGGGTCGAGCATTGGGAGTCTAGTATCCGGTGCTTGGGGAAGCGGACGTCTAAGTGAGAGTCCTGCTACTGGTGCCTCTTCCCCTGTAGGGCAGTCCGACAAAGAGGAGGACACCTTAGTCTGGTGAGCGGCAGCGCCAAGTTTGTCGCCTGCTGCCTGAACGGCTAGATCCCCTGGCTTAGGCCTGGAAGAGTGACTGTAGTGCCTAAGACTCAGGGAAGGGGCCAAAGGCCTGTGCCCTGAAGATCCTCCACCTGACATCCTCACCAGGGCCAGAGGCTTCAATGCCGGTAACCCGGAGGGAGCTTGGGTTTCGTGTGTGTGTGCGCAGAGTCCAACCTCCTGTGGGGGGGGAGACTCGCACTGGCCGTTTTCTGGAGTGGAGACCTGCAGCAGGAATCTGATCGGGTCCTATCCTTGTCATGGTGGTGATGTTTTCTACTGGACTTTTTCTCTTTCTCCTTGTGAGAAGTCCCCGAACCCTAAGAGGAGGAGGAACCTAGGCCTGACGGGGTCAATTGCATTGCCAGCTGTTGCTCCAGAAGATAACTCTTCAGCATTTTCAGACGATAGATGCGGGTCCGGCGGCTGAAGCCGCGGCAGTGCGGGCAGGACCCAGTGTCGTAGGTAGGCCCCAGACTGATGAGGCAGGCTGAATGACCATCCCTGGCCGAGATTTGCTTCCCGCACTCACACTTGGACTTCCGTCGCTGAGAGGTGGAGGACAGCCAACACATGCACCGACGAGCAGTCGAAAAATCACTTTGAAATGAAAACGAATCTATGATGAAAATGGCGGTCGAATGGTAGCAGGAGGCGCCCGTGGAGCCAATGTGCACAGGTCAACAGCGGTAAAAGAACAGAGGTGTGGCTGGGAACTGCCCCTTTATACCACTGGTAGACATCGGAGGTGGTCTGACGTCAGGGAGTGGTCCCCCCCGGGTACTGCTAGCCAAGTTTTTTCTGTGGGGTCCTAGTGCCTGGCGGCATAGTCCTTATGGTACAGCCTACTGCAAGAGCTCCAACTCGAAATAAGATCTATGGGTTGCCAAAAGATGCCCATGTTTGTTTTTTAAAGGGTTATATGCACAGGAAATTGGTATCCTGTGATTTGAGAAAGGCTTACTTGCCAGGAAGCTTGAAATTACATCTCAAAGGCAGGGTACTGTAAAATGATAGGAATTGAATGTCCATAGTTTGCTTGAGCTCTGCAATTGCAGACAAGGGGAGGCTTCTAAAATCCCTTTAGCTGACTGAGATAATCTGTTTTCTGCCCTGTTAAACTGTAAAATAATTCTGCCTTGTACCGCAGCTCCTTGGTCCGTTTTGGACCAGCCTGCAATTTATATTTGTGTTTTTTTCTGTGTGAACTGCTGCACTTCCGGCGCTTCCTGAATCCAGACAGTCAACTAACTTTCTAAATTGACTGCTCCTCAGCTTGCACTCGACAGGGAGAATGACTCAAATTTTCCTTAATTGTGCTACTGTATAACTCTATTAAGTGCTTCTGGTAATATTTTGTGCCGGCTTAACTGCATTCTAGGATTGTTTTGGGTAGCATTGCTAATTATTGAGTCTAAGGCTTCTACAGCTTACTGTGTTGAATATTTTCTTTTCTCTCTTTGTCCTGCTGATTCCTGCCCCCCCACCACCACCCCACTCTCTGCAAGGCCCCGTCTGAATAGGGTCTAAGGTTTCTTCAGCTTACTGTGTTGAATTTTTTTTTCTCTGTCCTGCTGTTTCCTGCCCCCTCCCCCTACATCTTCTGTAACCCTCCCGTCTAGCTAATTGCTTCTGTCTGTCCCACCCTCTTTCTTTTGTCTCCTGCCTTAATTTAATCTGTGACCCATCTCCTCTCCCCTAGGCTCCTGGGCACTCGTGAACGGGCCACCATGCTGCTCCAAGCGGGTCCTGGTCCTCGCTGAGACCCATGCCTACCCTCCCCGAGGCTTGCAAGGTACTGAGCGAGAAAGGTACCGTTTAAGTCCTCAGGCTGCCCAGCTTTGAATTCTGGCACCTTTCTTAGTGGCACCCTGCTCCACTCTGCAGCTGATCTTATATTTGAACTGCGCTCTGCAATTGCAGACAAGAGGAGGTTTCTAAAATCCCTTTAGCTGACTGAGATCATCTATTTTCCGCCCTGCTAAACTGTAAAACAATTCTGCCTTGTACTGCAGCTCTTTCGTCCATTTTCAACCAGCCTGCAATTTATATTTGTAGTTTTTCTGTGCGAACTGCTGCACTTTCTGAATCCAGACAGTCAGCTAACTTTCTAAACTGACTGCTCCTCAGCTCGCACTCTGACAGGGAGAGTGACTAAAATTTTCTCCCGCCCCCGCGGCTTATTAACTGCTTGCTCCTCGGGAGTGGTACTTCTTTGTCCCCCCATGTGATTGGTCCATCGTCAATGGGTGAAACCAGGGCATCAAAAGCTGTGAAATTGTTTCATCTTGTCTCTGTTAGCTGGTACTGTCTCCACATTTAGCTGAGAGCTAGTACTGTCTCCACATTTAACTCAAGCCTAGATCGGGTTATATCTTTAAGCTTGCCTGTTGGAAAGTCTTTTGTCCTCTACCTTGGATACTCTCGTACTTCTGCGGCAAACTGCCCATCCACTTAAGTCTCCTCTCTGACCCTGAATCACTGTATCCTCTCTTTGTTTCCCTAGTTCTACCTCATATACTATTCTCTACCAGTGTGCACTACAGGGATGATTTCGCTCCACTACTTCTCTGTAGAACATTTTTCTCTGGTGCTCGTCCTCCACTTCTTGACTGATCTCCTCAGCCAGCCATCTACTGACTTTGGCTACTTACACAACTCTGAGGACTGGAGCTATTTTTACTCAAACCTAATTGTCAGGGGTGATACCTCCATCCCTGAAACCTGGCTTCTAAAGCTTATCCTATTTGATAGTACAGCTGACTACATCAGCTGCTCCTCTTTTCATGTGCCGCTAGGGGGCAAACTCCTTACCTCTCTCTCATTGAAACCTGGGCACCCCTTTGCCATCTCTCTTTCTCACGTGACACTGAACCTAACCCGGGCCCTCCTGACAGCGCCGCTCCTATGGACACATCTTACTGGTTCACTAAAAAGGGGCTTAGGCTAGCACATATGAATAGTAGAAGCTAGATAGCTAATTTAGCACAGCTTGAAGCCTGGACGGCTCACAACTTCCCTGACATCCTGGATCTATCTGAGACCTGGTTAAAAACCCATGCACCCGATTCCTTTTGTATGATCAATGTCTATAAGCTCCATAGATGTGATCGTCTGAATGCTAAGAAGGGAGGTGGAGCGTTGTTCTATGCCAGAGAGGATCTTGATGTTACGGTCTGCCCGGTCAATACTAGCTGTCTATGTTAAACGATTCACATAGTTATTACCCTTGGTCTCACTAAGAAGCTAAATGTAGTGTGCAATTATAATCCTCCTAAAAATGGGCTAACAGGCCTGACTAAGGTTACAGACTATCTCTCCTCACTAAAAGGTAGACAAGAGCTCATTATAATGGGGGACCTAACCTGGATTGGCTGGGGAAAAACTCTAATCTTTATGCCGCAGAGCTTAGCAGGCTTCAGCTGTCTCAGTCGGTCACCTCCCCAACCAGACAGTCTAGTAACAGCAGTCTCCAGTCTCTTCTAGACTGGGTCGTTTCAAACAGGTCTGAACGGATCAGTGCTGTTGAAGTTTTACCAGACTCAATCAGTGACCATTTCCCGGTCTACTGTGTTTGGAAAGCAAGGGTCCCTAAACCCCCACCCAGAGAAATTCTCTCCAGGGATTTCTCAAAAATGGATGAGAGCCCTAATCTTGGAGTTACAGAACACGGACCGGGCACCTATATACCATACCTGCAATACGGAATGTGCTGCTCAATACCTCCTTACCACGCTTTTGAACCCTCAAAATAAATACGTCCCAGTAAAAAGGTACCGTATCTGGGTAACTGCTACCCCGCTGGTTAAACTGTTCACTCCTGGCCTCTTTCAAACTGAGAGATAAAGCCTGGTGCAAAGCAAAGCTAACCTAGTCCCCATCGGACTGGACTGAGTACAGAAGACTCCGAAACCTATGTAAGGTTTCCACCAGAGCTGCAAAGGGCAAGTACCACCGTCAGCTACTTAGTACCTCTGTTAATGACTCTCGTGGTTTTTGGAGTCATGTTAACACCATTCTCGGAAAAAACAAGAGAAATGCCATCTCTGATACGGTCATGGATGGCTGTAGCTGCAATAACCCGCTCACTATCGCCGATGCTCTTAACTCCAGAGTCACAGACCTATCCTCCTACTCCGTACCTCCAGGGCTTTTTCCTGGAGTCTCCGCAGGGCAACTTTAAACCTTCCTTTACCTTTCAACCTTCGACCAGTCTCCGAGACTGAAATCCTAAGCTTACTTAAGTCCATCTCTCCTGCTGGGTCAGCTGGACTCCTACTGAAATTCCTAAAATCCACTGCCCATTCTATAGTTTCTCCAGTGACTAGACTCTTCAACCTGTCCCTACTTACAGGACATGTCCCTTCCCTCTGGAAGACTGCTCGAGTAGTCCCTGTCCACAAAAAGGGGGACACCACCAACCTGGATAACTACCGCCCTATTGCCATCCTCTCCACCCTCTCTTGGATCACCTTCATTCGTTCAACCTTCTCACCCCGGATCAACATGGTTTTTGACAAGGGCATAGTACATCCACTGCACTCATACAGTTTACAAACGATGTCAGACTTGTGATGGACAATGGCTCTCTCACTGGGGCTACTTCTGTTGATCTTATGAAAGCATTCGATTTAGTTGACCACCCGCTGCTCCTATCAAAGTTGTCATCTCTTGGCTTCTCCGCCTCTACTACCGCCTGGTTCCAAAATTATCTTCTGGAGCATCAGCAATTTGTCCAGATCAGAGGTGCTATGTCCTCCCTCACTCCAACCTGGATCGGAGTGCTCAAAGGTTCGATTCTTAATTCTGCTCTGTATATAATGCTTCTGTATAATTTGTATATTTCTGCTTAATTCATGTATTATTTGACCCTGTGCTCATTACATGTATGTTTTGTTCTATTGCCTGATGTGTATGTACTGTTCCCTATGCCCCCTTCCCCAGGACGCACCTGGAATCGAGCACTAGTGCTCAGTGTGTCTTCCTGGTAAAACTTTTAAATAAATAAATTCTTGTCTCTCTCCTGTTTACGATCTTTGTTAATGATCTCCCACCACTTACTGGTCTTTGCTCAGCCCTACTATATGCTGACGATCTGGTTCTCTACTCTTCCTCTCCAAACCTCTCGGACATCAACCAGAATCTCAATCAGAATTTCAATACCTTTCAGCTCTGGCTATTGCAGAACAAGCTTGTCCTTAATAAAAAATAAAACTGTAACTATGCTCTTTGGCTCGGGTTCAAAGATTCAGTCCTGCACCCAACCTTTATGTATGAGAGCGCTAGATGGCACTACCCTCTACACAGTTACCTCCTTTAAATATCTAGGAGTCACCCTTGATCCCACCCTGGACTTTGACCTGCACCTAATTACAGTCATCAAATCCATTACTATTCAACTGGGACTGGCATATAAGGTCAGATACAGCCTTACATCTGCGGCTAGGCTGGCCACTGAACAGGGGATCCTGAGATCCAAACTGGCATATGGGTTAGTAGCCTTTCTGGCAACTACTGGAGGACTCCTCCGAAAGTGAGATAACTGCTACAACAACATTTGCCGCTTTGCTCTGTCACTACCTAAGCCTGCTCACCGATGCTCACTATATTCCAGCCTGGGATGGCTTAACTCCCCCCCCCCCCAAGCTTTCCTTCAGTTTACTTCCTCCTGTTTTATAAAGAATATAATCTCTTCCCAGATACCTGACAAACTGGCTTCTCTGATCAAACCTGTGACCTCTGCCTACCCTGAGATCAGCTGACAAATCCTTACTTGTCCAACCAAGACGTAAAACCAAAATGGGTGAACATGCCTTCTCGGTCTGTGCCCTCAAACTATGGAATTCCTTTCCACTGAATTTCCCTTCTTCACACAGCTTCAAACAGGACCTTTGTAAGGCTCTTTTAAGCTCTGAACCCTGCTCCTGTAGTGTGCCTACCCACTCCTTTGCTGGCTCCTTCTATTTGCCTACCGGCACCTACCTCTACTACTCTCAAATCTGCCTGAGAAATCTTGCTACCCCCCCCAGCACTTACCCACTAGATGTTGATATAAAGACTGTTAATTATTTAGCACTTGTATCTTGTACCTGTTATTTAAGCAATAAGGCACAACAGGGTGTGGGTTATTGGGGGATTTACGCACGTCTGGTGTGGTGTGTCACGAGGCATAGCCAAGTGACAACCACACAAGAAGTGGGTAAATCCCCCACTAACCCACACCCTGGAGTGCCTTATTGTGATTATACAATGGATCCATGTGTAAAATAAATTTTAAATGTGTTTAGGTATGTTTTTTATAAATGCCATTTCTCAGCCAGGGGTTATTATTGCAGGATATACCACGGTCATGTGATGTGTTTTGACCAATGAGGTTACAGGATTTTCATACCTCATTGTATAATACATATTGTTCTTGCAACTGTAGTCATTGCTGAATATTTTGTATAGCTGTATTGTGACTGCTCAAGCCTGTTTCTGTAGCGATTCTTGTTCACTTGATTTTTCTTTGTAAACACTATTGTCTACATGCCTTCTGTTGTAACCTCCCAGGTTGTAGCTGAAAATAGGCAGCCATGCTGTCTAGTGTAAAAACTAAATAAATAAATACATATAGGGAACCAGGTGCAATAAAATCTCAGGATGGGAGAAAACCATCTTCCCCTATCATAAACTTACACTTCAAAGGAAAATTGCTTTAGATTTCCGGGAACTTTCATTTTTATGAAGTGGCAGGAAGGATGAGGGAAGATCCAAGGATACTGGAACTGTAAGAGAATCTAACTAATCAATAATATGGTTCACTTAAAAATATTGGACAGAGCAAAGAGACCCCTGCTGAACTAAAAAGACAAAGGCTACAGACTACCTGAACTCAGGGTATTTAAAGCCCTCAGAGCAGGGTATGTTGCACACTTTTTCATGGGAGACACTTCCTGTCACACGCCAAGCAAGACTGCACAGAGACAGACATAGTTTTAGAACAATAAGTACTGCACACTTCACAGTCAGACAAAATATGACTGGGACCCAGGCACTCTAAACACAAATCATGGCGATCAGCCTTAGCAAATATTTGAAAACACTTAATACACAATCCGGCCCAGTGGCGCTTAGGGCTGACGCGCTGGATGCCTTACTTCATGCTACGCCGGTGACCCAGGTTCGGAGCGACCTCAGGTCGTCGGTGCCCGGCCTGTGGGGGAGAGGAAGGAGCAGGACTGAACAAGCTGGCAGGCTGCTCTCCTCTCCCGGGGGTGGTGGGGGTAGGTTTTCGCGCACCCCCCCCAATAATTCCCCTCACACCGTGCGGAGATCTGGTGGGTAGTGTAGGTGGGAGAGTTCAGCACTGTTATGGGTGGGCAGAAAGGGGCTGAGCTGGTGCCACAGTGTGCGTGCCCCAACATGCATGCACGACCGTGTGCCAGGGCCTCGGGTGGGGAAACAGGAGAAAAAACGAAAAAAAGACCATAAAAATCTATAGTAAACAAAAAAATTCAGTTTTTAAAACCTGTTGGTCCTGTCCTTTTTTTAGGCCTTTCTGATGTGCCAAATGTCAGTAGACTAAACAAAACTTCCCTATAATGGATAAAAAACACAAATCATGGCCGGTTGCTTGAATAAAAACAGAACCACAATTTAACAAAGATTTCTTTAGTTTAAAACAATACGCAGTCGTTTCATGACTAAAAACCGGAACTGATTGCAAATTAATGAAATGCCTTTTAAAATATGCTTAAAATCGCAAAATTTAAAAAGATAAGCTAGCAGTAAGAACCACAACAAACAGTAGTTTAAAACTGAAAACTCATCCTGAGAACCGCGAAGGAACTGCTAAGAATGAGTAAAATATACCAGATTAACTAAACTTTTATAAAAAAGTACTAGAGGCAGAGTAATGAACAACATAGTATAAAATACCACTTTTTTGACCAAAATAAACAATCTTGCAGCGAAGTTGCTGTGAGCGTAGTTGTCGGTACGGAAAAAATGAATCTGGCAGTTAGATGGAACACAGTCTGCCTAGAAGCAGCAGTTTGAATGTAGCATTCTAAGTTCCATGATTTGCATACATTCCACATTACATCATAGCTCTGGGGGCAGTCAGAGATTCTGAGCTGACTGCATATGTCTAATACTACTAGGAGATATAAGCAATTCAGATGTCTCCCTCCTGAATATCTTTGATATTATTACCCAGTACATAAAATTTCGGGCTACCGCCTGGATACCACAAAGACGGAGACACCGTGTCTTCACTTTACCCTGAGTAAAGGCCTTAGAAATTTTTACCCATTTCGGTTGGATCTCCGGAAATTGCAATATCTAGGGGTATTTCTTACTGCTGATATCTCAATAATTTTTAAACATAACTATGAACCATTCACCCAGCACATGATACAGGATTTCAGAACCTGGGGCACATTGCCACTCTTTCTAGACAAATAGAGGTGGTACGCATGGTCACCTTGCCCAGAGCCCTATATCTTTTCCAAAACATCCCGATCGTAATTCCTGAGAACACCTGGAAACAAAGGCACAGAGAGATTTTGCGCTTTATCTGGGCCGGAGAATAACCCAGAATTAAACTGCAACAACTCAGCCTAGCAAAGGAAAAAGGAGGCTTAGCTCTCCCTTCACTCCGATTATACTATTGGGCATCACATATACATTTTATGTTGCTCAGACATCTAGAGGGACAAGTGGGGTCGTGGATAGACATAGAGAGGGACCAGTTCCCTTTACGGCAATTTATACTAGTGATGTACTATTGTAACATCACTGTTGAATCATCCCTACCTACTAATCCTTGGTTGAGATTTCAGGTGGTGGCAGGGAAGTCAATTTGAAATACTCTCCATGTGGCCCCATTCCTCCCCCTCATCTGCCCTATAACAAACCTAGTGCATTTCACCCTGCCTATCCAAGACAACAGGTGTCTTCTTTGGGACAGACTGACACTGAAATACATGTATCAACTCATTAATGGTTCAACAATGCTCTCCGCCAAATTGCAGACTAGAGATCAGTTACAGCATGTGGACTTCTACCATTTTCTCCAATTAAGACATTATATTACATCTCTCCCTCTCGCAGTCCATAATTCAGCCAATTATCCACCCATTATTTCATTGCTTTCTTCCGAATGGGTGTGCAACCACATATGATCTCACAATTGTACCAAGTGATACAGTCCTTGCTCAGGACCTTCTCGATGAATGTGGCCCGGACGTGAGCTAGATGGGCAGCCCAATAGATAAGGAGAGTTGGACACAAGCATGTCGATATTCTTCTAAAGTGACCTGCTCGCACCAGTGGAGAGAATATGCCTGGAAACAACTCACTAGGTTTTTCCATTTCCCAGTGATTACTGCTCACTACCTTCCAACATCAAACTCCTCATGCTGGAGGAACTGTGGGGAGCAGAGAGCTACACACTTTTGTATCATGTGGGACTGTCCAATTCTCAAACCTTATCTCGATAACATACAAGCAGAACTACAAGATAATTTTGACCCCTCCCTCCAACTCACTCCAAAACTCTACATTCTTTTACAATACCCTCAGGGCAGGAGAGACCCTCCCTCACGATATCTCCTTGGAATCCTCATCACACTAGCCAAAAAAATTATAACTAAATTATGGCTGGCCCTAACCCCTCCCGAGATGGCAAAATGGAGAATGCTTGTTTACCAAACTTACCAAATGGAGAAATTAGCATTGTCCCTCAACGACCGTGCTGAAACATGTATGAATCGATGGCAGAGATGGTTGGTTCATGCCATGAGCAGAGATCCCACAACAGTCCCATATAAATAGACTCATTATAAGGTTGCATGGGGATCCCCGCTAAACTGAATCCCAATATATGGTTGGACTAGGGCCCACCCCTCCTGTTTTGGCTCCTCTCCCTTTCTCCGATTTGAGCCACACATGAGACAGGGTAGTGCTGTAATAGGAAATGAGTGTAAAGTACCTTTTGAGCAGTATTAATGCTTTCTAATCTGACCAAGAAATAGCTCTCTTACTCCCAAGCTGCAACCAAAGGGATTACAGAATCATGTAGCACATTGCTGCCAGATGATGACAATTAAGCAATAATGCCTGACAGGGTGTGTGTTGTGCTGGGATAACGTCACGCCTCAGGTGGTTGGACATGAAGCCGCAGGCTGAGTGCGTCCAGTACCTGAGGCGTGACGTTATCCCAGCACAACATACACCCTGCAGGGCATTATTGCTATTATACAATGGCTTGTTGTAATACAGAATAAAAATAATAATTTTAAAGAATGTTTTTGTTAGTGTGGAAGAATATTTTTGTTTCTTAAGAGAAGATGCAAAAAAAGAGTAACTAATGATCATTATGGTGGGCATCCAAATTGGTTCACAGTGCTGAGACCAGACTCGTGAAGTGCTGGGATAACACCACGGGTCCAGTCCCGGGCCAGGCTGACAAATCAGAAACCAGGATTCTTTCTTGCCATTGTATAATACGTATTTTTCCACCCAGTCTACACTGATGCCTATGTACAGAATTATGCTGATGAAGGTTGATCTATGCTGTACCTGGAAAAGTTTTAATAAACATTATATTTACAAAGAAGAAAGACAGCTTACCTTACACTGCAAAGGCAGCTCTAATTAAGCAACATAGAGCAAGAAGGTACAGGTTTCAAACTGCAAGAGCTCAGCCCAGTACAAAACTACTGGTCTGGAGCCCCTTGAAAGCTCTCACTTTCAAACAGAAAACAGTGTGCGCTACAACAGAAACAAAAATGTAAACCTTCCAAATAGAGTAGGTGTCTGCCGGTGGGGGGAGAACAGAACGAACAAGCAGACCTCATACTATAGAGCAGCGGAGGGCAAAAGACTACAAAAGAGGTACAAAATGTTTACTAAAGAATCAGGAGGTTTGTACAAGAAAAAAGGAGGGACAGAAAGTCCCACTAAACACTACAAAACAAACAAAAGAGGTGAAAAGCCAGAGGGAACGCCCGACAGAGACCTGATGTCTATACTCAGTGGTGGTGCTAGGAACTAGCAGTAATGGTGGTCAGCCCACTGTGTATAGCATAGCCACAGGGAGGTGGGTCCAGCCAGCATAAGATGGGCGTCCCCAGCTATGAAAAAATTCCCAGCAGAGTCCTAGTTCCTGCCAACTTTAGTCCAGTGCATTATGGCTCCATGGAGGGGGAATCCTTGAAGATCATCATATATTCTTAAGAAATGTTGTTTTTGAAATCCCTGTTAATGACATAATCCCCGTTAGCAACATCTGAAATCAGCTCCTACCTGTGAGGCTGTTAGTTCCTCCAGAGTATGAAGTCTCTGCAAAATGCTCCGCATGTCTTCTTGTAGCCTAATAAGAGTTGCGGCTATTTGTTCATGTAGACTGCCAGATGTTCCAGTGTTTGTTCCCCAGTGTTCTCCATCCCCACCACTACCCAGCTGTCCACCCTGTGTCCCATCACCTAAGGGGTGCATTCTGGTACCTGTAACAAAAATAAGGAGAAAGAGTACATGAAATTGGAGGCACAGTTTGGCTGTTTGTTAGCACATAACATATTCTCAGATGATGAAGTTGCTGTTATATATTTTACTTGAATGATTTCTTCATTTACTGTTACAAAATGGGTCAAGATGGCTGCCACAAATAAAGCTTTCTGACTGGCCGAACCAGGTCACCTGCTGTGACAAACAATACTCACTAATTTATAGCGCTGCATTTTCTAAGCCAAAACTCTTAATACCAGGTCACTGTATATGTGTGAAAACATACTCCAGCATGCTGCATTCATTGTTAGATTTAGGCACTCCTCCAGTGTGGTGGATGCAAGAAGACAACTGGAGGCAGCAGTGCAGGTTTTTTTTAACTTTTTTTTATTGCTTTTGACAAATACACCAATGAACAGATACATCACAGAGGTGAAACAGGAAATCTGATCAAGGAGCAGTTACAATCAGAATATTCTTTAGCAGCCAGCCCGCTGGTGCAGAGGCAGGGTGTCCATCTGTGACACCGACAACCCGAGTTCAGGAGCAGACTCGGGACGTCAGAGGGCTGGCGGGGGGGGGGGTTAGGACTGAGCATCCTAAGGACAGCTCTCCTTCTCCAGGGGAAGGGTAGTGTGACCAGCGCTTTGCTGACCTCTGGCGGAGGCCAGGAGATCGGCTGCAGCCGGCATCTGCACAATTCAGGAGGCTGGAACGGACGTCGGCATTGCCTGTGAAGTCACTGCATATCCTGCCTCCTCTGGGAGCAAGTATTCAAAAAATAGTCCATCGACTAGATGATGTCAGTCCCAGATCTTGCTGCGCACCTCTTGGTCTTCGTCACCGGTACCACTTAAGTATTGCCAGGAAGTAGACGACCCCACCATGGGGGGTAAGCTGGGGTGTCAGGATCCTCCTCTTTCTGCCCGGTACCACAAAAGCAGTTCTGCTGGGAAACCAGCAGCCCTGACCTGGCGGGGGGCTGGTGGGGATGCTTGGCAGTGTAGCGGTGGGGTGGGAGATGACTGATGGTGGTTTGGTTGGATCCCCAAAAAAAGATAAAAAAAATGAAGAATATTCTTCAGCACCTCCATGACTGTGATACTACACTGGAACCATAAGGACCAAACATTAATTCAAATCCCAGGGTAGATAAGAAGCCTAGCAACCACACACGGCAAGGGTGCTACATCAACAAAAAGTTCTTCAAGTAAGTTACAGCCATCCTGATGGAGTACTTTAGGGCCATCTACCATGCAGGGTACTGCCCACAGGACCTCCCGACAGACAACCCCTGGTTCCTGTATAGAGTTCCTACGTGATGGCCAGGAAGTTGCTGGGCCTCACCCTGTTTCTGTCACTTCTATGTCCAATCTCCCTATTGCCAGGTTTCCTTCCAGCACACAGGATCACAGGTTTAACTCCTTTGTTCCCATACACGTATGGCGTCTGAACCATCCATTGCTGGATCCGACCCAAAATGGTCACTGGGAGCAAATGAGTTAAGGAATGGGAACGTTACTCACTCCAATACATACACGGGCGCACCACGTTGGGGATTTTTAAAACATTTGACTCCATAATACAGGACTACTAAAGGTTCCTGCAACTGAGACACTACTACTCGCAATTACCGAGGGGTGCTATACAGCCTGCACTCTACCCATCAGTCCTGACTTGGTAACCGATACTCATACGGTAACAAAATACTGGCTACCTAATGTCCATCCTATACCAACCAATTTGACATCTCTGGACAGGCTCACCATGCCAATAAAGCAGAGATCGGAGGGGGAACAGGGGACCCATCTCGGATGAACAGTGGGCTTCCACAGCTCAGCGGTCTGCTAAAGTCTCTAGTTCAAACAACATGAAGTCTTGCTATATTATGACATATGCAGTATAACCCCAGGTTAGAACTGCTCCGGAGGTGAAAGAGTTAACTTTCCATGCCAGGCATGGAACCTTGAGCACGAGCTCGGTTGAAAACTCTGTCTGTTGTTGCTCAAACTTAAACTGTCAGATTCTTTACTCCGCCTCACTGAACAGTCGCTCCGGAGATTTCTCCTGCTGCTCGGTTAGTTTGTCGGTTAAAAAGTGTAATTTTCAGTTTATTGACCGAAATTAAACCGCAATCGGTCGGTTCAAGCTCTGTCTGTGGTACTGTAAGTAATAGATAGGCTTATGTTTATTTTCTTCTGTGTGGAACTTGTAAACGTCTTTTTCAGTTCGGTTTGAACCGATCAGATTGGTTTAAATTAACTTTCTAGTCCTTTAGAGTGCGGTTCCTGGTTCTTATCGGTTCTAAAAAAAAATGGATTTCATTACGGTTTTTTCCACGACCCGTGACATGGTTGGGAACCGATAAGAGAGTCTTGCTTGGCGGATTGCCACTAACGGGCAAGTTTTGGTTAGGCTGGCACTAAGTCTGAGAAACCCAAAAGAAAAACCCGACCCACTGGGTTTCAGCACTGTGGCCTCTGTGGGGAAGCCTTTGCTAAGGCTGACCCATACACCACTTGTGTATATTGTCTGGGGTTTGACCACCTCAATGCAGACTGTCAGATTTGTAAGAATTTTCCTGCTGCCACCGTGGAAAAGAGAGTTGGTAGGCTCAGGGAAAGGGAGGCCATAAAGTCCGCTGACCCGGATGGCCAGCCCGGTTCGGTTCCAACCGAACCTGAGGGAGTGCCCTCTGACCAGGGCAATACTTCCTCTGGCAAACGAAGAGCCAGCTCTGAGGAGCCGGTTCCAACTAAAAGGACTAGAAAGTCAGCTAGTGTGGAGCCAAAAGTTCTTTCTCCAACCACTGAGAAATAGCTAAAGCTATTCAAATTGTCCAGTCTCTTTCCCCGGCTCCGTCCGAACCGACACCATCAGGGAAGCGCTCGGTTCGGCAGATTCCACCGGTTCAAGATTATGATTTTGAGGATTTTTATGAACCGGAGGAAGGGAAGGAGGGGTATGAGGAGAGTGAATGTAATTTTGAAGGTCTGGATGTGCCCATTGAACCGGACATCTCTCCAGACAGACCATCAGGGCCCCCAGGCTATCTGAGTCCCCTTCTCATTTTATGTTCTATAAGAAAGTTGCTGAAACTCTCCAACTCCCTGCTGAGGAAGCTGTTGATGACCAAGAAGAGCCTGATTATGTAGAAATGATGGATATTCCAGAGTCTAGGAGACTGTCTATTTCCTTGCACAAATCCTTTAGGAAACAGACAGTAAAAATTTTAAAAACTCCTCACTCTATCCTTCCTGTTGATAAAAGGATGGACAAGAGGTATACATTATCAGGCCCTGATACGGAGTTCCTCTCTCAGCAATGCAGCCATGTGGGGGTAGTGCAGACTGCAGCCTGTGGCAAGGCTAATATTCCTCTAGCCTCTCACCCTCCCGAAAAGGATTCCAGGAGGATGGATGCCATGGCAAAGAAACAGTACATGGCAGCATCTTTAGGACTCAAGACAGGCAAATTATATGGCTTATGCTGCTAGGTACCAGAAATCCAGATGGGATACTGTGCTGGCCCTAGCAAAACAGGCCCATGACCAGCTTGCCAAGGAGGGGGAGCAGGTGGCTGCGGATGGTATTGAGGCATCCAAGGTGCAATTTCATGCTGCAGTAGACTCTAATGATGTTTCATCAAGAGTCATGGCTACATCTGTGTCTCTTCGCAGAATGGCCTGGCTCAGATGTACTGCCCTGTCACAGGATACTCAGTCTAAGGCTATGGATTTTCCTGTTGTGGGCAATTCTCTGTTTGGGGAGCAGACAGAGAATTATATGAAGAAAATGGATGAGTATAGGACCACCTATAGGAGTGCACAGGCAAAGAAAGGCAAGCCACGCCTCAAAGGCAGCATGTCAGGGGCAGGGGCAGGCCTTTTCATAGGCCTTTTTACCAAGCCCAGGCCTCCTCTTCTGCTTATGCCCAGAGGGGGTTCTTTAGAGGAAGAGGCAGAAGGGGTTCAAGTAAGCCTGCTGCTACCTCTCAACCCAAAGCCCCTGCAAAACAGGCTCCCTGATGGGGTGGCCAGGGCCGATTCTCCACTACCGGTAGGGGGCAGGCTGGCTTACTTTGTCCAGGACTGGAAGTCTTTAACATCAGACAAGTGGGTCCTGGAAGTAGTAAGCCAGGGACTGGTTCTCAGCTTCAAAAAATTTCCGAAGATGAGAGCCAGGTCCTTTCCACCTGCAAATCCATCAGAGGCTCTTGCCCTAGAAACAGAAGTTTCTGCCCTCCTGGCTCTCAGAGCTGTGGAAAGGGTTCCACCCCTACACCAGGGCAAAGGGTTGTACTCCAGGTACTTCCTTACCCCAAAAAAGACAGGAGAATGGCGGCCCATCCTGGATCTCAGGTATCTAAACAAGCACCTTTTAAAACCAAAGTTCAAAATGGTGACTCTGGGAATTATTTTACCCTCTCTAAGGCCAGTGGACTGGCTAGCCTCCCTGGACCTCAAGGATGCCTGCTTCCATGTTCTTATCAGAAGCTCCCATCGAAGTACCTCAGATTCGAACTGCCCTCAGGCCATTACCAGTTCAGAGCAATGCCCTTCGGCCTCACCTCGGCCCCGAGGGTATTCACAAAATGCCTGGCAGTAGCAGTTGCCCACTTAAGGCAAAAGATTGCCATCTTTCCTTATCTGGACGACTGGCTCATAGTAGGCCAGTCCCCAGACCAGGTCAAACTACACCTTCAGGTAACTCAGCAACTGCTCACATCTCTAGGTTTCCTTCTCTATCTTCCAAAGTCTGTTCTAGAGCCTGTCCAGCTTCTCACCTTCATAGGCGCAGAACTGAACACAAAAGAGGCCAGAGCCTTCCTCCCTCTGGAAAGAGCAAGGACCTTGGTCTCTCTGGCCTCCTCTTTCACCCTGCAGGTCTCTCGACCGGCAAGGCATTTTCTACAGCTCCTGGGGCACATGGCTACTTCCACAGCAGTAGTGCAGGGAGCAAGATTTCAGATGAGTGACGTCCAGTTCCATTTGAGAGCTTTTTGGTCTCAAAGGACAGACCCTCTAACCAAATTGATCACAGTGACTCGAACCCTGATCCAGGCCCTTCAGTGGTGGCAGGACCAGAACAATCTGAGACAGGGGGTTCCCTTCAACCCCCAGTCTCACTCCTTGACCCTTACTACAGATGCATCCCTCTTGGGGTGGGGAGCTCACATGGGCGACCTCACTACCCAGGGATTGTGGTCCCCACAGGAATCTCTGCTCCACATCAATTTGTTGGAACTCAGAGCAGTTTTTCTAGCACTCCAGGTTTTTTCCACATCTGTTCAGAACAAGGTTGTACAGGTCAGAACAGACAATACTACTACAATGTGGTACATCAACAAGCAAGGAGGCACTCGGTCTACGGCCTTGTACACCGAAGCAATGAAGTTGTGGTCTCTGGCTTATTTCCTGAACGCTTCCCTTACGGCAGTTCATCTTCCAGGCAAGGACAATGTCCTAGCGGATGCTCTCAGCAGGATTTCCCAGGGCCATCACGAATGGGCACTTGATCCCCTAGTACTGGAGGTAGTATTTGCCAGATGGGGCACCCCGCAGATAGATCTTTTTGCAGCCCCAGACAATCACCAACTTCCCCTTTTTTGCTGCAGGCCCCCAGTGTTGGGCTCAGCCCCTCTGGATGCCTTCCTTCTCATTTGGGAAGGGAAGTTTCCCTATGCCTTCCCCCCCTTCCCTCGCCTGTTCAGGGCGCTAGTCAAAATCAGATCTCAACCCTGCAAGATGATCCTGATTGCTCCAGATTGGGCCAGACAGCCTGGTACCCACTCCTCATGTCCTTAGCAGTCCACCCTCCCCTGCACCTCCCCAGGAATCACAATCTGTTAACCTGTGCCCAGGGGAGGGTTTGGTATCTGAACCTCAAATCTCTCAATCTCAAGGCATGGCTCTTGAAGAATTAGAGTTTGCTGACCTACACCTCTCCCAAGGTGTATTGGATATCTTGAAGGCCTCCAGGAAGCCTTCCACCAGGGCTACTTATAATTCCAAATGGAAGAGATTTTCCATATGGTGCTCTGGCAAGCATATTCCACCAGAATCTGCTGATTTGCCCACAATCCTGGATTATTTGGTGCATTTGAATTCTTTGGGGCTGAGACCAGCTACCCTAAAAGTGCACCTGGCAGCGGGGTTCTGCTTTCTTATCAGCAGGTAAACCTTCTTCTTTTTCAGCTCACCCTGTATTCTCCAGGTTTTCAAGGGTTGCTTCACACCAACCCTCCATTCAGAGACCCTGCCCCTGCTTGGGATCTTAATACTTGCATTGCCCAGCTTATGCAACCCCTTGAGCCGTTGTCTTCAGCAGAGCTCAAGTACTTGACTTGAAAACTGTGTTTTTATAGCCATCACTTCGCCAGGCGACAAGTGAGTTGCAAGCATTGTCAGTGGAACCTGATTTTATCTCCTTCACAGGGATAAGGTGGTCCTCAGAACTAACAGAAAGTTTTTGCCTAAGGTGGGTTCAGATTTCCACCTTAATCAATCCATGTCCCTTCCTGTGTTTTTCACTGACCACTCCTCCTCTGGTGAGAGGAGATTGCACAGTTTAGATGTCAAAAGAGCCCTTAGTTACTACATAGAACGTACCAAGGGTCACAGGTTTGACTCTCTCCAATTGTTCCTCACTTATGGTGAGGTTGGAAAAGGAAAACCTGCCACTAAAAGATCCATTGCCAGGTGGATTGTCTCTAGTATCCAATTTTGCTATGAAAAACTGGGTAAGGTTCCTCCCTCAGGCCTGAGGGCTCACTCTACCAGAGGGTAAGCTGCGTCTCTGGCTGCTGCCAGGGACATCCCTATCCTAGAGATATGTCAAGCAGCTACCTGGAAAACAGTTCACACTTTCACTAAGCATTACTCCCTGGACATCCAGGCTAGGAGTGATGTTCTTGATTGGAACAGCTGCAGCTTCAGAGCCTATTTCCTATGTAGGTTCCTGGTTACCCTTCATGGAGGTACTGCTGTGTAGTCTGTATATGTCATAATATAGCAAGACTTCATGTTGTTTGAAGAAAAAATTACTCACCTTAGTAATGCTGTTTCTTCTAATGGAGTCTGCTATATTATGACCTCCCCCCCCAGCCTGCCCTCTCAGAACCTCTATTTTGGGATGTGGGTGGGCAGCTAATGTTGGCACTTCATAGATGCCACTTTGTTTCACCCTTTCTTTAGGGTGCCTGAGTGTTACGTTTTAATTTTCTTTCTTGATTCCCTGACTTGAGTCTTTGTTTTGGAATCAAGAACACAAATGTGTTTTTGTAGTTAGTAGCCAATGGGCTAGTGTAGGTTCTGACTTCACACAGAACCTTAGTGAGTTTTGCTCGAAAAGATCTGACAGTTTAAGTTTGAGCAACAACAGACAGAGTTTTCAACCAAGCTCGCGATCAAGGTTCCATGCCTGGCATGGAAAGTTAACTCTTTCACCTCCAGAGCAGTTCTAACCTGGGGTTATACTGCATATGTCATAATATAGCAAGACTCCATTAGAAGAAACAACATTACTAAGGTGAGTAATTTTTTCTTCCCACCAATGGAGAGAATACTTCTGGAAGCATTTAACACAATATTTTTTTGACTCCAGCTATAACTAAGCACTACACCACTTTCAGGGACTCCAGCTGCTGGCACAACTGTGGGGAGACCAATGCGCACCACACTCATGTGATGTGGAGCTGTCCGAGCTTAGCTCCTTTTTTACAGCAATTGCAGGGTGAACTTAATGAACTCCTTCAGAGGGAGATCCCACTTGCACCTGAATATTTACTTTTACAATTTACCAAACCTAATAGTGACCCACATTTCCGCTGTCGGGCATACTGCTTACTGCAGCAAAAAAGGCAATTACAAAAGCATAGCTTACTCCTCGGGTCCCCACTATAGCGGAATGGTGGGCTACAGTTAACCAAATACATCACATGGAAAAAATCACACAAAGACTCAATGACCAGGCCAAGAGGTGCTCTTCCCACCGGACAGGATGGCTGTTGTACCATATGATCAAGGATGATGCCTTTGTTCCTTTGGGGGGGGGTGCAATAAAAACCTGAACAAGGACTGGGCAAGCTGGATATGACCACCCTGATGGAGTGGACGGCCAGAGTGCCCTGCTGCTCCCTCATATGGGGGGCCCTTGCCATCAGACTCAGCCAACTAGAGCTGACATCACAAAGTAAAGAGTTCTAGGCTGGGATGATCTGATGTGACAGGTTCTTTGGCCTGGAGGAATCCTGCCCCTCGAGGTGTTATAGGGGCAGATGAATGAATGAATGCATACCAGGGGTTGTTTTATGAAGAACTGTATTCTATATACGCTCTGGCTATAACAGCTTAAACTGAATATATTTATATTTGAGTCTGTCAATGTTTAAAAACTGTTTAATAAAAAGACATTTTCAAGAAAAAAAAAAAGACAGTACAAGACAGTAACATGACGAGTAGAAGAAGAGCAACGTATAAATAAGTAATTAACAAGTTGCCGGCTCGGTGGCTTGGAGGGCTGAGGCATCACTGCCTTACCTCCTACCATGCTGGCGACCCGTGTTCGCGGCGCAAGCGAGCTGCCGGGGATGTGGAGGGACAGGGCTGAGCGTCCAGAGGACAGCTCTCCTCTCCTCTCCTGCGGGAGGGTGCGGACATGGACGAGCATTTGCCTGACCCCTAGCGGAGGCTGGGGGCCGGCATGCCGGGTCCCGTAATGTGGGGACAGAGTTGGAGCAGCTGCCCAACGTACAGCATATGGATGCACGTGTTGGGCGTCACTGGCAGCACTGCATGCTCACAAGCCGCACAAGAAACAGGGAAAAAGGCTCCTCGGCAGGATGAAAGCCGATCCCCGCACGGTAATAACCTCCACACCAGATCCATCCCAGTGGGTTGAGGGATACCCACTGCCCTGCTGGGGCAAGCCATGGAGGAAGCGGAAGGTAAGCTGCAAGCGGGAGACGGGGCTGGGGGATCTGGCATGATAGGGAGCCGTAGGGGAGGAGAATAAAGAAATTAACTGCAAAAAAAATAATGAACAAGTTAAGACACAAGACTGGACAATATAAAAGGAACTGTAAAGCTTCACTGCCTGACAATCTAACAATTTCATTGCCTAACAATGAGAAGCAAATGTACAAATGTTATTGTCTAACAACAGGAAAAACATGTATTAGTTTTTTTTATTGGACCTTGTAGTCAGTGAGGTTTGAAAATGCAAAGTTACACAATACTGATCAACACAGCGTATTGGGTCGAGCAGACGGACCGTCAGGACAGACTCATACTCTACCTCCTAGCCAGGGACCGGGAACTCACTCACAGACTAGAGGGTAGAAGCAGAAGGCAAAACATAAAGAGTATATGGGATCCCTGAAGGATCCGAAGATAAATACCCGAACGTAATCTCGTTTTTACAAAAAAACACTCAGACAACTGCTACCATTGCCACAGGACTTAGATCTTACGATGGACCGAGCACATAGGTCCCTTGGCCCGCGGCCTAAAAACCCAGACGCGAGGCCACATTCCATCATCGCAAGACTCGCCTCGTACCAGGCAAAGGAGGAATTGCTCCGAACAGCATGGAGGCAGGGGGCACTACATTATGAGGGACATCGAGTAAACACAGATGACCATACAACAGTTGTACAGGACGCCAGGAAGCTCCTCTGGCCGGTCCTGAAACAACTCCGTGCCCGTAACATTAAAGCACAAGTCCTGTACCCTGCTCGTCTCAAAATCGTGTCTGACAAAGGTACGAAAATTTTCCAAGATCTCCTAGCTGCCACAACATTCCTGGAGGCAATGGGAATCACTGTGCCACCCCTAATTAAGGAAAAACTGGAAAAAGACCTGCTCACCTCTGCCTGGAACATAGCTCAGAAGGGAGTCCCTCAGAGCGGCACTACCCAGAGAATTCCTCATACGAACCTTCGAGCAGACATCTCAGCTCTGATTAGGCACTTTGGCGATCCCACAAAACTAGATAAGAAGGCCGCACATCTCCAGGAGGAAGCTGAGGGATCCTCTCTAAATGATGAACCGGAATCCAGCCTGGAGACTTGAGTCGCAGGGGGGAGAGAGAGAGGATAAAGCGACGAGAGAAAGAAGGCGAAAAAAAAAGTACAGTTTTGCTCACTTTTCACCCGCTCTATGGCTGATGAAGTTTTGAGATGTGTCCCCCAAGTGGCTCGGCTCTGTTCTCACCCGGATCCTTTCCTTGGATTATGCCAGCGTTTTTACGGTGTTTGAGGCTGCTCCCTTGCTGTTGCTTGATTTGAGGGACCCCTGCAAACTCTGCGGTAGCCAACAGACCCACATGTTGCGCTGCTGGCACTACGTTAGGTGTTCTCTGTGCTAAGCGATTCAGGCTTCCCAAGACTCGACTCATACAGAGGACTCCTGAGGTAACACTGAAGTTGGCTCCACGCGGAACCCTAGTCCCTGAGAGCTGCATCCTAGGCTGGTGGGTGAAACTCACTTTTGACTGAGCGTATGAGAGGTTTCTGACTGGGACCTGGCTGGGCTTGGGGAGGATGGGGTCTTTAAATCAGAAGGCTTACCCCTCGAACTTTAGATAATGAGGAAGACTTTCCCCTGTTAAACAGTGTCCCTATGCAATTTCATTTTAAAGTATAGAAGCTATTATAAACTGATTTCATGAAGTGTTTTACACACCCCCTGGAGCAGATTTATGCAAACGTCTTAATTAATAGGATCTACATGACCCATCTGTTATATCAGCTATGGAAATCATCCCCATCCTTGTTTTCTTTGGCATGCTTTGTGCAGGAATGGCGCATTAGGCTGGAGGCTTTTCTGTGGGGGCGGCCTGGGGGCGTGGGGAGGTTGGGAGACTTGCCCGGGGTCGCTTACCCTACAAGAGATGACTGGGGGCTCCGGGCCCGGATCTGGTATGCTGGGTGCTGCCGGTTCTGTGGCCCGGGGCCTTAGACCATTGCACTGGGTTGCCTCCTAGGCTAATTGTGCCAATCTCTAGTACATCAAGGGAGAATAAAAATTAAGTACATTAAGAACTATATAGCTGTCCTTTAGTGGCAGCCTTGCATAAATACTCTAATAGGCAAGGCCCATTTGAGCCTGCTGCTATATTTACTGGCCAAAGTATATGTTTTATGAACCATTCTAATTAGTGTTAAGTGAATTACTGCGGATATGGTGGATGATATATAATTTGCATTACACAGCTAACATCTAATTAGCAGGGATACTGCTACTTAGATAATTTTGCTTCTGATTTTTAATAGGGGAAAACTGCCACAAGGGTGACATCAGCTGACTTGCTGCAGATCCTCACGGATCCTGGGAGGGGGACAGGCTAACGTTGATGTATGCGGGCTGCTGACTTTAGGGCTTCCCCACTAGGGGATTACCCCCGGGAGAGAAGGGTCGTATGCCACTATTTTGGAGCTCCCTTTGCGATTGCCCTATGTCTGGGAATCCATCTCCAGCCTTCCCTTGGAAGTCTAACCACGCCCACTCAGAACGGGGATCGACGAGTCTTAAAGGATGCGTCTGCCTCGGCTCTTCTCATGCTGGTGTAACCCCCCTGCAAATGGGGGTTCCCAAAAGACTTCCAGGAGCTTGCTTGAATGCTCCAAGCCTGAATGGTGTTTGGCATTTAAGCCATTTATCAGTGAGTGTTTTTAGAACCTCTGGTACTGTCTCTTTAAGAGCTGTCTGCTTGCAGACATAATTAGTTTGTATGGGGACTGTGTTTCTTTGATTGAGTACCACTCAAGCTGCTGCCAATTCACTTCATTTTGCAGTCACTAGGAGTGCAAAGGAACCTATCTGAAAGATGTAACTGTTTGCCAGAAATTATTTAGAGTAATAATGAAATTACAGTTTGTCTAACCTGCTTTCTTTGCAGTCAGAACTGTGTCTGCTAGTTCCCCATTCTAGTTTTGAACTGCTGAACTGGACCAATCAGTGTGGGTAAGCTAGCTCTAAATGGTGCCTTGGACGAATCAGAACTTGGACTCATAATCTGAGCCAGCCACAAGAGGATTGTATGGGCAGTGACTCTGGGAGATGTAGTTTAGACTTCAGTGCCTTTTTGGACCAACAGCAGCAGTCTATTGTGAGTGACAGCCAATCCAGTCAAGAACTGGGAGGAACTCAAAGGAAGTGCCCGTTTTGTCGGTTGGAGTTTCAGTTGAGCTTTGGCAGTGAAGAAGGAAGGAGCCCTGTGCTTTTCAGTGTGCAGTTTAGTCAAAAAAGCGTGTGTAAGGCCCAGAGTTCCGGTCTGCAGCTTGTGTAACAGCTTGTTAGGACTGAATCCGTCCTGTGAAAGAATCAAAGGATCTCTGAAGTAGAAACCAGGCTCACCCTGTAGAAGACTGGAGGAATTGCTGAAAATTGCACTTTCGGTCTGTCAGGAACTGAATCTGCTGTGTGTTCTCCCGGTACTGTGCAGTAATTGCGATCGGGATACAGATGCAGCCTGCCTGGTATAGTGCTTTCTTTTATATGGATGTGTGAAGAGGTTTGTGTACCTCAAGTGAGCCCTGCTGACATTGAAGGACCCTATCTTATTTGGAGGTCAGTGAGTACTAATTCAGGGTCGCTCCTGTTGAATTGCCACATTAAATCCAAATGGAATTACTGTACTGCTGACTGTTTAATTCTCCTTTTCTGTGTGAAAGGGCCCTACCATGCCACGGTTTGGACTAGCCACTAGGGCTTGGGTACCCAGGGATAGTAACTAATAGGGATAGGCCTGTGCACAGAGCCATAGGTAGAATTATTAGAGTGATAAGCTAATTAACCTGATTTCCCTGTCCTTGTTATATCCCCCTAAATAAATCAGAGCTGCTTGTTTCAGCAAAGTTATACTGCCTGAGGTATTTGTCTATGTTAAAGTACTGTACTGTGATTGTTGCACTGTATCTCATTTCACAGGAGGTCCCAGTGCCGGAACCAGACCTGGGGGTAAGTGTATACTGTGAAGGTAATTCTGATATATTGTGTGGGCCACTAGTGGGAAGAAAGGGGGGGGTTGCAGTGTCCCAGAGGGCTGTGACCAAGTTAGTTTAACTATTGCAAACCCTGACCTCTGGGTGGAGGCACCCGCCATTGGATCCAGGCCCCTCAACCTGTTAGTGGCAAATCAGGCAGGGGTAGTAGCCCCTGGGATAGCGCCATCTAGGGGTTACACTTGGGACCTCATTCGAGGACTGGCCCGAGCATATAATTGTGACCCATGGTTGGGAGTATTTTTTGATGTTGAAGGCACTGTATAGAAGTTTGCAGTTGATGTTGCTAATTAAGTTATAACGGGTACTTAGTTACTAAGAAAGAACAAGGCTATCAGACAAGTTTATATATATATCTCTCCCTCTTGTCCTCAGAAAGCTTGACCACGATATACTTAAATGATCAACCAAAATGTAAAGGTACTCTCCTATAACATTAATGGATGCTCCAGTCCAGTGAAGAGAAAACAAATACTGAGGTATATCACCAGACAAAACTGTGAGGTGAACTTTTTGCAGGAAACCCATTTGTCACCAGCTGAGGTCTGAAGCTAAAGACCAAGTCCCATCCACATTTGTTTCATTCCTCACTGGAATCAGGTTGAAAAAGGGGGGGTGGCTATCTTGCTTTCAGCATCCTTCCCATTTGAACAGGAGGAGGTCGTGACGGACACCGGGGCCAGGTATATCCTAGTGGTAGGTAAAGTCAGGATACTCCAGTAACCCTGGTAAATGTTTATGCCCCTCCGGGTTCTCCCACGGCATTTTACGCCTCACTCATCCAGCTTGTGGCAGAGAGGTCAAGGGGTGTGCTTATCATGGGTGGAGACTGGAATTTAGTCTGGGACAGAAATCTGGACACCACCTCATGCATCCAAAATCCAGATTTCCGAAAAGCAAGGGCAGTCAGGCAGATTCTGAGCCAAATAGGCCTAGTGGATATTTGGCGAGAGAGGTACCCCAGAGCAAGGGACTATACATATTATTCACCCAGGTTTAAGGTTTTCTCCCGACTTGACACTTTTATCACTTTCAAAGAGTGTATGTCTAGTTTCCCTTCAATGTGGGTGGGCACTTCTACCCTCTCAGACCATAATCCAATCTTCCTAGAGGTTGCCCTTTCACTGCCCAGGAAAAAGACTCTATGGAGAATTAATACAACTTTACTTCGAGACAAAGAAGTTGTAAACAAACTCAAACAACACATCACGAACACCATAACTGAAAACACTACACCAGGAATGACACCACAAATTATATGGACACGCTGAAAGCCACAATTAGGGGACAACTGATACGTATAGCTGCCCAAAAGAAAAAAGACAGTTTATCGCAACAACAGAATCTGCTCACAAGACTTGCAGAGCTGGAGAGCCAGCAGAAAACCGAATGGGACAAAGAGACTCTGAGCTTTGATCCCTGAGGGCTGAACTTCAGAAACTCCAAAAAGAGGAAATAGAGAGGAATCTCTTCTTCCTCAAACAGAAGTACTATGAGGGAGGCCCCAGGGGCACTAGGCTTTTGGCAGTCCACCTGAGACAATTCACAGCTAAAGCCACAACTACCAAGATCATTTCCCCAACCACTGGCCGTTCAACCAATAAGGCTGAGCAAATTGCAGAAGCCTTTGTCTCTTACTACACCAAGCTCTACACTTCGCAGTCTCAAACAACCCCCTCATGAGAGCAAAGAATATCTTAAAGCCCTGCCCCTTCCCACGCTCACACAGGAAAAGGGTCAAGTTTTAACTAAACCAATTACTCAGACAGAAATACTAAATGCCATTAAAAATCTGAAGGGAGGAAAGTGCCCTGGTCCAGATGGCTTCGGCTCGAAGTTTTATAAAACCTTTATGTCAGAGACAGTTCCCCTGTTGGCAGACGTCTTCTCAGAGGTGTGGCAGGAGGGAAATCCGGTCCCCCCATCCTGGCAATATGCCAAAATCTCCCTTATACAAAAAGAAAATAAGGATCCTGCCCGCTGTGAATCGTATTGGCAAATCTCACTCTTGAATTCAGACTATAAGATATTTACTTCAATTCTTGCATCTAGATTAAACCTCTTACTCCCGGAGCACATTAACCCAGATCAATCTGGATTCGTTCCAGACCGACAGGCACCGGACAGTGTTCGATCAGCAATTAATATAGTTGACTCCATCCATCGCTCCTGCCTTCCTGCTTGCCTCATGAGTTTAGACGCTGAAAAAGCTTTCGACAGGATCTCCTGGACCTTTCTATTTCTAGTACTGGACCGAATGGGCTTCCCACAGATCTTTATTGATGGCATTAAGTCATTATATTCTGGACCACAAGCATATGTCAGAGTAAACGGAGGAATCTCTAAAAGGTTTACTTGAGTAGAGGTACCCGACAGGGCTGCCCTCTGTCCCCCCTTCTATTTGCTCTATACATAGAGCCCCTGGCCGAACCCATACGCACAACAACTGCGGTGCAGGGAATTGGGGTTGGGGGTCAACAGCAGAAAATATCCCTATGTGCAGACGATGTCCTGCTATGCATGTCCCATCCGGAAACTAAAGTCCCCCAGGTTTGGTCAATTTTATCAGAATTTGGCAGACACTCCGGTTACGCCCTCAATAAAACTAAAACTGAGGTCCTGTGTTTTTACTATTCCCCCTCTCAGAAGATTGTAGAGTTTCTACCACTTAAATGGTCTGCGGATAAAATGAGATACCTAGGAGCCTGGCTAACTAAACATAACTCCCAACTTTTTAAGGCTAATTATGTCCCACTCTTTAATCAAGTTAAAAAAGACCTAGATAAGTGGGCATTAATAAATCTCCCTTTATACTCAAGAATACAGACAATTACTATGAATATCCTCCCTAGATACCTATACCTATTCCAATGTTTACCGACCTTTATCTCTAAAATACATTTCCAGGCCTGGCAAAAAGTAATTGCAAAGTTCGTATGGAACAGTAAAAGACCCAGAGTAAATATTCATATTCTCCAGCTGAGTAAATATTCATATTCTCCAGCTGAGTAAGGCAAAAGGAGGTAGATCCCTTCCTCATCTGGAGGACTACTATTTAGCTACCCAAATAAAAAGAGCCCTACAGTGGTCTACCCTACATATGCCGCTAATTGGAAGGAAATGGAGAGAGGTGAGGAAGAGGACCGAGGCCCACTACTTGGAGCCTGCTTCGTACAAGTAAATATTACTAGAAATTACCCCCCACCCTTTCTACTAACTGTTAGGGATACTATAAGGGCGGTCCGCAGAGCTTGGCAAAAATATAAAGTAAAATCCTCGCTCTGGCCCTTGTATAGGCTAGCATGGGATCCAGCTTTTACCCCGTCCCGAATGGATCATACCTTCCGAGTCTGGGAGAGATTAGGTCTGGTTTACATCAAGCAGTTCCTGACAGGGGATAGTATACAGGACTTCGCGACTCTTAAAGACATGTTTGGGCTTCGTAACACTGACCACTTTCGATACTTACAGGTCAGGGACTATATTTCTTACTGCTTCAGAACGGATTCACAGCCAGACAGGGTGGCTCCCTTCATTGAGAGCCTTTACGCAATACTGACCTCACAGAAAACAACATGTCTCATTTCTATACTTTATAAATCCCTGATGGGTCTAAAGTGAGATCACTTAAGATAGAGCAAAACTGAGATGGAGGGAAGAGGGGGGAGTACGGTCTACGGGAAATCAACTGGAATTCAGTATTTCAGCTGGCATCCAGAACTACTTGTTCCCCACTTTGGCAAGAGTTCAGTTGGAAAGTGAAAATACGTTTCTTCCTTACTCCCCTTTCCCTGAGTAAAAGAATTCCTGAAAGACAATCGACCTGCTGGAGGTCACGCAGGGAAACACAAGCAGGCTACCTACATGTTTTTTGGCTGTGCCCATGGCTTGGGTCCTTCTGGAGGGATATCTCCCAGGCACTTACTGACCTTTTCACCTTGGATGTCCCTCTGGACTGGCCAAGCCTGGTCTTAGGGGGACTTCCCCAGAAACTGGTTGGAGCAGATGCAGTTGATCTATGGGCCCTCCTCTTGGCAGCAGCCCACAAATCCATTACTCGATACTGACAGAAAAACGACTCTCCCACCGCAAGCACCTGGATACAGCTGGTCCAGGAAATTGCGGAAATGGAAGGACTAACTTATAAAATAAATCAAAGAACACAAATTTATGTCCGGAGATGGACGAGGTGGGAGATCTGGCAAGAAACATTTAATGCTCTGAATCCAAGTCAGCCTCCTTAAAGCTTTCCTCTTAATTTAATATCTTTTAGCTTGAAAATAAGAGGTTTCTAAACCACGAGTGAGTGCAGGTGAACTGCCTATAGGATGGCCCATCTGGTTATGGGAAGAGTACAATTCAATGGATTCATTAATGTCACTAATTAAAAAATGTTTGGAGTGAAAGAAGGGAAGAGGGATGAATTGTTTTATATTCCAGCTCTGTAAAATATAAGTGAAACTGTCTGTATCACATGTATTAAATGTACCCGATGGTTGTCAATAAACTTAAATTAAAAAAAAAAAAAACAGCTTATCGAGGTGGTAAAGAGATAAGAGGGGGAGAGGTGGGGGGAAGGAGAAGAGGACAGAAGGGGGAAGGATCAGCTAAACACAGTACGGGTATTCACGAGTGGCAGTTACATGTTTCTGCCAAGCGAATACTGATAAGAGATTTAAAAGCATTTAGAGATACTAGGTGAGTTAATTTGAGCATGGCTTGTAGTTTGTTCCAGACTGATGGGAATGCATAGCCGATGGCAGCTTTGCCATAGAGAGTACGGAAGAAAAAATGACTTACTATAGTAATCTTCTTTTTCCCAGTGATGCTCAGATAGTCATAACTTTGTGCAGTCAGCCTGGTGGGTTGGACTGCCCGGAGAGATGGAACACGTGCAAATGATGGAATTCTTTGCAAGTGAGCATCTTTCAAATACTGCCTCTACCAACTGTAGTGTTCTAAACCCTTCAGATTTGTAAGAAGCCTGGAAGTCAGGCATTATGAAAAAATCCAACAGCTAATTAATTAAAACATTTTTTAGGATTACCCTAATAAAAACAATTTACCCAAAAAACCTAAGGAGGAACTACATCAATTAACAATGGTGTTCACCAGACAGTATGAGAAAACTATTAAGAGAGACCGAAAACTCTGTTAAAATCTATCTGGTATAGAGAAGTGCACCCAGAAGGGTATGGCTATGTGGCACTAGCATGCGGAATGCAGAGGCTGAAGTTCTGGAAGAGGAAGATGAGAGGGAGTTATGAATATCTGAGCATCACTGGGAAGAAAGAAGATTACTAGGGTAAGTATTTTTTTCTTCTAACCCCAGTAATGCTCAGGATATTCATAACTTTGGGCAGACTACCAAGCAGTACTCCTGGAGGTGGGCACAGAACTTATTTTGGAAACAGACTTTGCAGGACTGCTGTGCCAAACCTGGCATAACTTCTAGACAAAACATCCAAGTTGTAATGCTTTGTAAAGGTGTGTACTGATTTCCAAGTAGCTGCTTTACAAATATCCAATAATGGAACCTCCCTAGCAGCTGCAAGACTGGCAGCTGTTCCTCTTGTCGAGTGTGCACTCAGCCCAGCTGGGGACTCCCTACCTGCTCTAGTGTAGCAGAACTGAATACACTGGACAATCCATCGAGAAATGGATCTTTTTGAGGCTGGTTTGCCCATTCCGACATCCCCATATGTAAGGAAAAGTTGTTTTTTATCTTGCCTATGGCCCTTAGTAGCTGTCATGTAATAGCTGAGAGCTCTTTTCACATCCAGACTGTGGAGTCTTCTTTCACCAGAGCTTGTATGGTCTGTGAAAAAGACAGGCAGAGTGATTGATTGGTTCAGATGAAAGTCTGAAACGACCTTGGGAAGGAATTGTCTGTCTGTTCTGAGGACTACCCTATCTCTGTGAAAGGAGATGTAGTCCTGGTCAACACAGAGAGCCTGAAGCTCGCTGGTTCTTCTTGCTGAGGTAATTGCTACCAGAAAAACTGTTTTCCAGGTAACATACTTTAAATGGGCTGTAGCCATGGGCTCAAAAGGAGCCCTCATTAATCTAGCTATACATATATTAAGATCCCAAGCGGGCACTGGTGCCCTGTGAGGATGATGCAAATGTATCAGGCCTTTAAAAAAATCTTTTGAAAATGGGATCTGATGCTACCGACACCTTTGCCCTAGCAGAAACGTATGCAGACACTGCTGCAAGATGAACCCTTAGAGAACTGGGTTGTAGACCTTGTGAATGTAAGTGAGTCAGATAATCCAACACCACTGAGACTCCTGCATCATTTGGGGCGAAATTCCTACCAGAGCACCAAAAAGAAAATCTTTTCCACTTAGCAGAATACGTTTTCTTAGTGGAGGGCTTCCTATAACCTTTCAAGATAGTTAATACAGCTTCAGAAAGGTTTAAGTCTGCATACTCTAATTCCTCAAGAGCCATGCCTTGAGGTGGAGGGACTTGAGATTTGGGTACAACAATGTTCCCTGATTGGAGGTCAGGAGATTGTGCCTTCCCACCCTCACCCCACCCACCCTGGAAATAGTTCCTTTATACCGGAGGTTCTGACATCATTTCCTCGAGTGCAAGGTGCATTTCACTGTCATATCCTCTCTAGCACACTGCACTGATAATATAAGCATACACGTTGTATAATATATATTTCTGTATAACAAATCACACACACACGCCGCACACACACACACAAATACAATAAAAAAAAAAAACTAGATAAACATGTGGGGAGTAGTGCAATGTAATGGTTGTGGGGCAGCAGTCTTCCGGGAGTCTTTCTGGAGGCTGAGATGCTGCCCTATTTGCAGACAACTATCTGCCCTGAGGGAGGAAGTTGCCCGTCTTCAGGCTGCACTGGACAGTAGTAGAGAACCTTCCCCAGGCCACACTGGACAGTAGAAGGGAACCTCCCCATCCAGGAGCACTAGCGCCACCACCACTACCTCAGAGGTTGCGAAGAAAGCACAGCAATTGGACCACAGTGGGCTCAGGGAGGGTGAGGAGGGTGGAACAGAGGCACACCCAGTCAATTGTTCCACTCCACAATCCATACACCATTCTGGGGGTGCATAGCTCCCCTATGGATGCACACGCAGAGAAGACTGATGATATCTGTCACAAGGGAGGCCCACAGGAAGGAGACAGAGGGCACCAAAGGGAAAGGAAGCAGCTCCTGGTGGGGGACTCAATTATTAGGGGTATAGAACTGGGGGGAGCTGGGAAAAATGAAGTAAGGTGCCTGCCTGGTGCCATGGCTTGGAGGGACAGGAAGCGCATCCTTAGGATCACGAGAACAGCTGCAAGGGATTCCGAGCTGGACATAATTGTCCACCTAGGGACAAATGACTTGGCTCATCATGAGATTAGAGCAGTGCAGGAGGACATTGCAGAGTTGGGGAGGGACCTAAGACAGTAGCACACACAGTATCCTTCTCAGAGGTGCTGCCTGTCAAAACATGGGGAGGCGAGGGCAACTGGCACCATGCAGTTTAATGAATGGTTGAAATAATGAGTGCGGAGCACAGGGTTTAGCTTCATTGGGACTGGGGTTCCACCTGGAGAGGACACCAGCCTATACTAGCAGGATGGTCTGCATCTGTCCAGGAAGGGAACAAGTCTTTGAGCAATCGGTTTAAATGCTTCATTGGCAAGCTTTTAAACTAGTCAAAGGGGGAGGCACTGACAAGCAGCAGGAAAATCCCAGCCTCTCCCTACAAAACAGGGTACTAAATGAGAAAAAGACTGAGGTAGAACGGTCAGTGGGGGATGCTGCAACAGAAGGTAAAGCCATCAAAAAATGGAGAGCAGTGAGTACTAATGCCCGTAGTCTGGGTAACAAGCTTCCTGAATTAGTGGCCTTGATGGAGGAGGAACATCTGATATCGTGGCAGTCACAGAAACATGGTACACACAAAACCATGACTTGGACATAAACATACCAGGATACACTGTCTACAGGAGGGACAGGAGGGTAAAAGAGGAGGAGGTAGTTCTTTACATAAGGGAAGGAATAAAAGCAACAGAACAAAAGGTAAACAGGGAGGAAGAAGAAGCACTGTGGGTAAATTTGGAGACAGGCAATGGCACCACAATATGCACAGGGGTTGTATGATGACCCTTTCAGGGGAGAGGAAATGGACAGGAAATGATAGAAAGTATACTTAGAATGGCAGAAAAGGGGAGATATTGCTGATGGGTGATCTGAATATGCCAGATGTTAACTGGAGTGCAGTTGCAGCTGCCCCCATGAAGTGCAGTTATTCTAGATGCCCTACAGGGGCATGCCTTAGACAACTAGTACTGGAGCCCACTCCAGAGGGAGCAATATTAGACTTGATTCTCTCAAATGGAGATGGAGAGAGGATTACAGATGTAGAAGTGGGTAGCCATCTGGGAACTAGCGACATAGAACAGTATGGTTCTACAATAAACACAGCAATAGAGTCAAGCCATACAAAGACAAAAGTACTGGACTTTAGGAGGGCTGACTTTGCCAAAATGGGTGAGTGCCTAAGGAATGCACTAGCAAATGGGCAGGAAGGAGGGGTGGAAGAACAATGGGGATTAATAAAAACTGCCATCACAGAGGTAACGAGCCTTTGTGCAAAGCAAATAAACAAAACAAGACGATGTAAGAAACCACTATGGTTCTCAAAGGAAGTGGCAGTGAAGGTTCAAGAGAAAAAGAAAGCATTCAGGAAGTACAAGGAATCTGAGAAGGAGCAGGACAGAGAACTGTATCAGTTAAAGCAAAAGGAGGCTGGGAAGGCAGTCAGAACAGCAAAGGCCCAAACTGAGGAAAAGATAGCCAACTCAGTTAAGAAGGGGATAAAACCTTTTTATAGGTACATCAGGGAGCGAAGGAAGACCAAGGGAGGGATAGTGAGGCTTAATAAAGGGAGGGAGGGTGGGCAGAGGAGACTGTGAAAAGGCAGAGATACTAAACAAATATTTTGCTCAGTATTTACAAAGGAAGAGGGGAGGTACATAAAACAAACAGTAGTAACACGCTGGATACAGAAGTTGATACCGCCCATTTACAGAAGAAAGGGTTCTGAAAGAACTCTAAAACTGAAGGTGGACAAAGCAATGGGGCCTGATGGGATTCATCCTAGAATTCTAAAAGAACTAAGGGTAGAACTAGTGACACCACTGACTACCCTTTTTAACAAATCATGGGAGGATGGGGTGGTACCCGAGGACTGGAGGAGGGCAGATGTGATTCCCCTTCACAAAAGTGGGAGCAAGGCAGAAGCAGGAAACTATAGACCTGTTAGTTTAACCTCAGTGATAGGGAAAATGATGGAATCACTTCTAAAGGAAAGAACTGTCGAGTATCTAGAGGCCAGAGGGGCACAGGACCCTAGGCAGCATGGATTCACAGTGGGAAGGTCATGCCAGACAAATCTGATAGATTTCTTTGACTGGGTGACCAAAGTAGTAGATCAGGGAGGGGCTGTGGACATGGCCTACCTAGACTTTAGCAAGGCATTTGACACAGTCCCACACAAAAGATTACTATACAAGTTAGCCAGCCTGGGAGTGGGTCCCAAGATGACAGCCTGGGTAAAGAATTGGCTGGAGAATAGGACAGAGAGGTAATAGTAAATGGAGTCCACTCAGAAGAAAGGAGGGTTACTAGTGGGGTACCCGAAGGTTCAGTATTAGGACCGGTCCTCTTCAATGTCTTTATAAGCGACATTGCAGAAGGACTGGAAGGAAAAGTATGTCTCTTTGCAGATGACACTAAGATCTGCAACAAAGTTGATGCACAGGGTGGGGTGGAAAGGATGAGAAGGGACTTGGCAAGGTTAGAGGAATGGTCAAATGTATGGCAGCTTAGATTCATTGCTAAGAAGTGCAAGGTAATGCACCTGGGAAACAAAAACCCAAGGGAAGAGTACACAATGGGGGGGTGAGATACTAACAACAACAAAAATGGAGAGGGACCTGGGGGTAGTCATATCAGATGACCCAAAGATGGGCAAGCAATGTGAGAGGGCAGCAAGGAGGGCTGGGGATACTGGGATGCATAGGGACAGGCATCACCAGTAGAAAACAGGAAGTTATTATCCCTCTGTACAGACAGCTGGTGAGACCCCATCTGGAGTACTGTGTGCAGTTCTGGAGACCTAATCTCCGCAAAGACAGACACAGGATGGAAGCTGTCCAGAGGAGGGCAACTAAAATGGTGCAGGGTCTGCACCGGAAGACATATGAAGAGAGACTTAAGGAGCTTAATATGTATAGCCTCGAGGAAAGGAGGGAGAGGGGGGACATGATAGAAACTTTCAAGTACCTCAAGGAATCAACAAAGTCCAAGAGGGCAGCATCTTTCAAAAAGAGTGTGCAAGAACAAGAAGGCACAATTTGAAGATGGGCGTGGGGTGGCAGCTCAGAGGTAATTTAAGGAAGTATTTTTCACAGAGAGGTTGTGGATGCATGGAAAGGCCTTCCAGAGGAGGTTGTGGAGTCAAAATCAGTGGTGGAATTCAAACATGCATGGGATAGTCATAAGGCAGTTCTGGGGGGTTGGGGTAGGAAGAAGTAGGCTGCTGGTTAACTAGGATCTGCAGCTTATCCAGTAGGTAGGGAAATGGGCAGACTGGGTGGGCCAAGCGGTCCTTATCTGCCGTCAAATTCTATGTTTCTATGAGAGGCAAACTTATTGGTTTGCTCACTGACATGGAGAGCAGAAGAGAGTACCATGGCTGCCTGGGCCAATCTGGAGCTATCAAGATCAGAGAAGCTGAGAGGGATTTGAGCTTCAGTAGTACTCTGAAAACCAGAGGAAAAGGGGGAAAGGCATAAAGAAACTTGCCTGACCAGTCCAGTACCAGGGCGTCCAGAGGGACTGTGCCCTGGGCTGGTGGTCTGCAGCAATACTGAGGCAACTGGTGGTTCTGGTGGGATGTGAACAAGTCTATCTCTGGAATGCCCCACCTCCTGAAAACTACCTGCACCACCTGCTTGTTCAATGTCCATTCGTGATGGGACTGATTCGACTCAGTGTGTCTGCCAAGGTATTGTCCTTTCCTGGCAGATGGATTGCTTGCAGGGACACCTTTAGAGAATATGCCAGAGTCCAAATTTTCATGGCTTCTGTGCATAGGGGACCTGATCCGGTGCCTCCCTGCTAGTTTATGTAGTACATAGTGGTGGTATTGTCTGTTCTGACCTGTACCACCTTGCCCATCACCAGTGCAGAGAAAACCTTTAGTGACAGCCATACTGCTCTGAGTTCCAGCAAGTTTATATGCTGGAGGGACTCTGCTTCTGTCCAGGTACCCAGAGTTGTGTGCTCCCCCACATGGGCGCCCCAGCCTAAAAGGGATGCATCTGTCGTGAGGACTAGTGAAGGATCCTCCTTCTGAAAAGGAACTCCTTGCCTTAGGTTGGATTCCTTTTCCACCACAAAAGGGCTTGTAATAGAGGCCTTGTCACTGGAATGAGTTTTGAAAAGGGATATTTTTTCTGACTCCAATGATTCCTGAGGTGAAACTGGATGTCTCTCATGTGAAACCTGGCACCCTCTACTGTGCCTGTGGATGCAGCCATATGACCCAAGAGCTGCAGGAATTGCCTGGCTGTTTTTCGCCTGTGCAACTTAAAGGAATTTGCTATGGCCTGAAGGCTTTGCACCCTGTCCAGTGGCAAAAAGGCCCTGGCCTGTAGAGTACTGATCTCTGCCCCTATGAACTGTAAAGTCTGTGTAGGGGTTAAGACAGATTTTTTCTGGTTTATTATGAAACCGAAGGACTCCAAAAATCCTGTGTGAGCTTTAGAGAGGTTCTGACTTGTTCTGGTGATTTGCCCACCACCAGCCAGTCGTCCAGACATGGGAAGACAGTCACTCCCTGTCTTTGAAGAAATGCCACCACAGCCGCTAGGCATTTTGTAAACACCCTTGGTGCAGAGGAAAGGCTAAAGGGCAGGGTTGCAAACTGATAATGACCTGATGGGAGTCTGAATCTGAGATATTTCCTGAAAGATTCTTTTATGGGGATGTGGAAATAGGCATCTTGTAAGTCCAGAGATGCCAGCCAGTCCCCTTTTTGGATTGTTGGCAGAATCCGAGCCAAAGTTACCATTCTGAACGTTGGCTTTTTCAGGTGCTTGTTTAAAGCTCTGAGACCCAAAATTGGCCACCACTCCCCATTTTTCTTTGTTGTTAGGAAGTATCTGGAGTAAAAACCTCTTCCTCTCAGGGTTGTAGGAACTGGTTCCACTGCTCTGAGCTGTAGCAGATTCTGAACCTCTGCCTCTAGCAATGAAGTTTGTGCTAGGGTAGGAGACATGGAAACCCTGGAATTTTTTTGAGGAAGAAATCTGAAGTCCAGAGACAAACCTATGCCCACTACCTCCAACACCCACTTGTCTGTGGTGATGGTTGACCAAAGGTGGAGGAAATGGGACAGTCTGCCTCCGACAGGTAGGGAGGAGGTGGCCTGCATCTCAGGGGTTCTGTTTAGGCTGGGGTTGAGGTTGTGCCTGAGACCCTCGCCTAGAGCCCCTTCTACCCCTAGAGCAGCCCTGTTGGGGGTACTGCTGGTATTGGGGCATGGCTACTGGCTGTAAAAGGTCTTGTCATGAGAGAGCGACCTCTGCCCCCCATAGGGGACTGGTGGATGAAGAAGCTCTGTCTCTGGCAGAGTTACTTCTACAAGTAGCCTTATATTCATCCACTTTTTTCATATAGGCCACCGTGGATTCCCCAAAAGAGAATTTTCTCAATGGAAAATCCAGGGCCTTCGATTGAGATCCTGAGTGAGGTTTGTAGCCCTAAGCCAAGCAAACCTCCTCTGAGCCACTGTGTTAGCCATCCATCTGGCTGCAGTGTCATTCAAATCAGCAGCCATTTGGAACTGGTACTTAGCCGCCTCAAGCCCAAACCTGGCAGTTTCAGCCAGGTCATCGGACAAGGATGAGGTGGCTTTCATGGACATTGCCAGTACCGACTGCCACAGGGATTTCTGATACTGGGCAGCACAAGCTTGGAAAGCAGCCTGTCTCATGGCCAGTGAGGCTGACAAATAGCCCTTTTTGGCCATACTGTCCAATTTTCTGGAGTCGTTGTCCGGTGGGTGTGAGGACAGAGGGACTTTAGCTTTATCACAGGCTGCCTGTTGTATTACCCCTTGATGGTCAGGATGGGAGAAGAGGAAGTCAGCTCCCTTCCTATCCAACTGGTACTTTTTGTCTATTCTCCTGTCGATTGGAGGAACAGAATTAGGGGTCTGCAGGAGCTTCATAGCATCCTTCTTAAAAAATTTATATACTGGGAGGAGGGCCTTTGTGGGTGTTAAACCCATCATATTAAGGTCAAGGCCCCTGGAATTCTGCGGTTCTGTGGTTGTGGAATTTGCCGCAGAATTTGCATCTTGCTACAGAATATATATAGTGCCGCAGAATTCATTGTTTTTGGTGAATTTTCATATACACATACTGTTTTTCCATAGTGTCAGGCTTTCTTTCCCACTTTGTTTATCCTGAAGCCCCTCCTCTATGCTCAGCATATGATGTCATCGATGACATCACATCATATTTAGCCAATGACAGGACTGCATTCTGCCAGAGAAATGAATAAATCATGCCGCAGAAATCAGAAAATGCTGCCGCAGAAGTCAAGTAGCCCTGCCGCAGAAATCAGAAAATTCTGCCGCAGAACACCAGGGGCCCTGACTAAGGTACTCAATTTCCTCCTCATCCTCCACTTGCTCTGTTGTGGCAATATCTAAGGCATCTGCCATTTTCCTTACAAAGGAAAAATGGGAGGAAAAATCCACAGATACCCTGGGAGTCGAGCCAAAATCCTGCTCAGGGGACACCTCTGGAGGGATAGGTTCGTCCTCCTCATAAGGCTCATCATCCTCTTCAAAATATAGTTGCTCCGGTGCAGAGGGCAACACAGTACTAGCAACCTGTGGACCCTGTGAGGGGTAGGAGGCTGAGGGATGATGCTCTGCAGAGCCTGAATAATTTTGAATGCCTGAGCTACCTCCTGAGCTGAAGGCATTACAGACACCTGCGCAGAAGTCCCTGGGTTAACAGGAGAGGGTTCTGCATGTTTAAGTTTCTTTGTTTTCTTTCAGGGAACCGGAGAGTCAGACGGTTCTTTTCCTTTTTTTGCCCATTTTTCGCCCGTATCAGGGGCAGGGGTAGTAGCACTTGTGGGTTCAGCCACAACAGACTTGGGTGTCAGCTGGTCAGAGACTGAGGGACCCCTAGGAAACTTTTTATTGAGCCGTTCAAGGTGCTTTTCCACAGTTTTATCTGGAAAAGTTTTACATATCTCACATTCCTGGTCCAGATGTTCGAAACCCAGACAAGCTCCACATAAGGTGTGCTTGTCTGCTTTGGCAAACACATCTCCACACTTTAAACAGTTTTTAAACCCAGGCTCCCCGGTTCTCTTCTTAGGTTTTTCTGCCATGGTGAAAAGCAAAGAGGAAAAACACCAACCGCTAAATAATAGGTACTGTTGCAGTTATTTAAACAGCTTGTAAAATGTTTTTTTTTTTTTTTTTTTGAGGTCGCTTCCGGAACCGAGCAGGGAGATGAAATATGAATCTGTTCAGCGGTTCTGTAACCGATAAAAACAGTTACAAATAAAGTTTGTAAGGACCAAAAATTTAGTGATAATTATATAGGCTCTTTAGTCAGAGAACCCAATTTAAACTAAACTAACTCAGGTCCCTCACGGTTATGCTGAACCGCGAGGAACCAAGAAAAACAACTACTTTAATAATAAACTAGATCTAAACTGACAATCAGTAGAGGCAGTAAAAGAAATTAAATATACTTATGGTTTTGATGATTTTTTATCTTTCTTCACGCGAAAGAGGGCGACAGAAACTCTGAGCGACCAGACTTTCAGGTGGAGAGAAAAATCTGAAGGGTTTAGAACACTACAGTTGGTAGAGGCAGTATTTGAAAGATGCTCACGTGTAAAGAATTCCATCATTTGCATGTGTTCCATCTCTCCAGGCAGTCCAACCCACCAGGCTGACTGCACAAAGTTATGAATATCCTGAGCATTACAGGGGTTAGAAATACAGGTTACTCACCTGTAACAGGAATTCTAGGAGTGGTATATGTTGTTCATCCACACTTACTGGCAGGTTCCTTGCCGCTTTAAATCTTGCCGGAAGGTCTTCAAAATGGCTCCTCCCAGCCACCCGGGTGGTAAAACTCTTGGCTCCGCCCCATGACGCCAGATCTAGCCTGCTGGAAGCCAGGTTGCACGTTGAAGCCGGAGAGGTTGGGTGGATCGTGTGGATGAACAACATACACCACTCCCAGAACTCCTGTTACAGGGGAGTAACCTGTATTTCTAGGGACGTGGATATGTTGTTCAATCCACACTTACTGGCAGACTCCAAGCAGTTCTCCGGGAGGAGGGAGGCAAGGCGCGCAACCCCTACTTGGGAAATAAGGACTGGAGAACCGAGGTCCCAAAACCAGCATCCCGGCGTGACTCAAGGTCGATGTGGTAGTGGGTAATGAAGGTGTGTGCTGACTTCCAGGCAGTCGCCCTGCAGATTTCCTGGATAGGGACGTCCCTGGAAGCAGCGGTATGGCGGGTAGAATGAGCTCTTATCCCTTTGGGAGGCTCCATGCCCGCCAACCTATAGAAGAGATCTATGCAGGAGGTGACCCACCTGCCTATCGTCCGCTTGGCTGCAGGTCTGCCAGGTGTGGCTTCAGCGTAGGTGACAAACAGCTGGCGAACCTCTCCCCGAACTTCAGCCATCCGCTCCTTATAATAAGAGAGCGCTCTTCTAGGGTCCAGAGTATGGAGCCTATATCCGGCCTCCGGTGTGTGATTGGGGTAGAACACTGGCAGAGTCAACACCAGGCTAAGGTGAAACTCCGACACCACTTTCGGAAGGAATTTCGGGTGAGGGCGCAGGACACCCTTGTCCCTGACCAGATCCTGTCCAGAAGACCAGATAAGGAGACTCGATGGAAAGCACCTGGAGCTCTCCCATCCTTCTGGCTGACGTGATAGCCACCAAGAAGGTGGTCTTCCACGACAGATGAGAGATGTCACACCTGTGCATCGGTTCGAATGGCTTGCCTATGAGCTTAGCCAATATCAGCAGTAGATCCCGCGGAGGTGGGGTTCTTGCACCAGAGGGGATATGTGATCAAGGCCTTTGAAAAAGCGCCTGACCGCCTTCTCCTGCGACACCGACTGCTTCCCAGCCCACAGCCGGTAAGCAGAGATGGCTGCCAGGTGCACCTTAAGGGTCGTCGACCGAAGCCCCAGCTGAGAAAGGGACCACAGGTAGTCCAGAATGCTAGCCAAAGAACAGGAGGAAGGGTCCAACCCCTTATCCTGACACCAAATGGAGAATCTTTTCCATTTGAAGGCATAGCATTTTCTGGTCGACTCCTTACGGGATGCCTCAACAACGTTGAGGACCTCGTCGGAAAGACCCAAGGCCTGGAACTCTAGCCACTCAGGAAATAGGCCGTCAAGTGCAGGGATTGAAGGTCTGGGTGGAGTACCTTCCCCTTGTACACTGAGATCAGGTCCAGGCGGGCAGGAATCCGCCTCGGGAGCATGGAGCTGAGGCTGAGGAGATCTGGATACCAGAACTAGCGGGGCCAGTCTGGGGCTACCAGAATCACCTGCGCCTTGTCCCTCTTCGCCTTGAGAAGCACCTTGTGGATCAAGAGAAATGGAGCAAAGGCATAGAAGAGGCCCGGGGTCCACGGCCTTGAGAAGGCATCCCCCTGCAGTGAGCCCTGCTGAGGAGGGCGGGCATGAAACAGCATCAGCTTCGCATTCTCCCTGGAGGCAAACAGGTCCACCTGAGAAGTGCCCCAGTGGGAGAACAGATCTTGTACTACCTCCAGCAGGAGAGACCACTTGTGAGATGCAGCACCTAACCGGCTGAGGGCATCGGCCAGAGTGTTGGAGGCTCCTGCCACATGGATGGCTAGGAGATCCGCCTCCAGTCTGCTCACGAGAGACCAAGTGCGGAGAGCCTCCTTGCACAGAGGCAAGGAGTGCATCCCGCCCTGACGGTTTAGGTAGTACATGGTCGTGGTGTTGTCCGTATGGACCTGGACCACTTGACCCCGTACAAACGGAGCGAAGGCGGTGAGGGCTATTCGGACCACTTGAAGCTCCAGCAGGTTGATGTGGCATTGAGACTCCTGAGGGGACCAGAGGCCGTGCACTCTGAGCTCCCCCAGATGGGCACCCCAACCCATCAGAGAGGTGTCGGTCATCAGAGTGACCGTCGGCTCTGGGCGGACAAACAGGAAACCCTCCTGCATATGAGCTGGAATGAGCCACCACTGGAGACCATTCCACATCTCCTGGGTCACTGTCACTGGCTGGTCCAGAGGACCTGAGCACTGTGACCATTGGCGGGCCAGTCCCCATTGCAGGGAACGCATGTGCCAGTGGGCCCAACGGACGACGCTGGTGCAGGCCGCCATGAGGCTCAGGAGGCACAGGGAGTCCCGGGCAGGGTGCAATTGCCCAGCCAGAAATGAGTGGGCAAAGGAGGAAAGGACCTCGGCCCTGTCTGCCGGGAGCCATGCTCTGGCTAGAAGAGAGTCGAGCTCTGCCGCGATGAACTGAATCACCTGCGCTGGCACGAGTTCCGATTTGGCCTCGTTGATGAGGAGGCCAGGCTGAGAGCAGACCTGGAGGGCCAGATCCCTGGACCGCTCCACCTCCAACCTGGAGGGGGCTGCAATCAGCCAATCGTCCAGGTAAGGGTACATCTGGATCCTTCGGCGCCGCAGGAATGCTGTCACCACCGCCATACATTTGGTGAAGACCCTGGGAGCTGGAGAGAGGCCGAAGGGCATGGCCCGGAACTCGTAAAGGGATCCCTCTGCCCTGAAGTGGAGGAATCGCTGGTGAGACGGACGGATTGGGACGTGAAAGAACGCGTCCTGGAGGTCCAGAGAACAGAACCACACGCCTCGTTCCAAGGATGGCATGATCTGAGCCAGAGTGACCATCCTGAAGGTCTGAGACCTTAGGAACTTGTTCAGGTCGTGTAGGTCTAGAATGGGGCGCCAGCCCCCTGTCCGTTTTGGGACCAGGAAGTACCTGGACACAAACCCTGGGTCTGGTGGAGGATCCGCCACCTCCCAGATCACCTCCTTCTGGAGGAGCAGGGCAATGTCGGCTCGACGAGCCGACAGAGAGGCTGCGGAACCCGTAGCGCCCCATGGGGCGACGGCTCGATAGGGTGGGGACTGCTCGAATTCCAGAGGCAGACCCTTTCCTACCACTTCCAACAGACAGCGGTCCGTGGTGATATCAGACCAGGCGGAAAGGAAGTGGCGGAGCCTTCCCCCCACAGGGGGAACCTGGGGAGGAGTGACGAGGTTGGGGTGACACCCCTCAACCCATCACTGGGCAGGCTTGGAGGAAGGGCTGGCCGAGGAGCCGCCCTGACCTTTTCCTCCCGGCTTCCTGCTGGAGGAAGCAGCAGGCTTGGCTTTGGGGTGCCAAGTGCGAGCCTGCTGGCCCTGATGCTGGTGTTGCTGGGCCGGACGTGCCGTAGGGGCTGAAGGACGAAAGGGCTTATGCTGCTGCTGGCGGCCTTTGTCTTTCTGGGCAGACGTGACTGAGTCCAAGGTGGCACTGGACTTCTTGATCCGTTGCAGATGACCCTCCACCCCAGGACCGAACAAGTCGGTACCCAAGAAGGGAACGTCTGCCAGCTTGTGCTGGGTATCCGCCGTAAAGGTGGAGATCCACAGCCAAGCTCTGCGATGCATGGCCACTGTGGCCGCTACTGACCAGGCACACGAGTCAGCGATGTCCAAGGAAGTTTGGAGCTGCTGTTTGGCCACCGCCCTTCCCTGATTCCACACCTGCTTGACCGTCGTTTGAAGGTCAGCTGGGAGATGAGGAATCACCTCATCCAGGAGCCCAAAAGGGCATGTGAAAAGTGTGCTATCAGGACGGCCGAGCTGGCCTGACGAAGGCCTAGGGAGGAAGCAGCATAGACTTTCCACCCGGAGTAGTCCAATTTCTTGGACTCCTTATCGAGTGGCTTGTCCACATCCCGAGTGTTCCCGGAGCACCGGAAAACGCTGTCGGTCACTAACCCCTCCACAGAGAAGGGCTCCAAGAAACCAGAGAGTGAACTGGTGGGAACAGCATACTTCCGAGCCATCCTGGCCAAAGGTGCTGGACAAGAAGCTGGCCACTGCCACAGCTCCAGGGGAGGGCCAACAATGGCTTCCGCCACCGGGAAGGCCTCCGTAAGAGAATCCTCTCGGTCCAGTATCTCCGTGAGGGGATACTTGGCCCATTTTGAAGCGGGTTCGAGCTTCATCCCAGTGGACTCTGAGATGAGTTGAAGCATTCCAAGGAACGAGGATGGGCTCTCGTTCATCGACTGACCCCCAGTGGACTCCAAGTCAAGCAGCCTGGAGAACAAGGAGTCATCGTCATCAGACTCCGAGGAGCCTGCGAACAGTTTTTTGTTTTTTTTTATATTTAGAAAATTTTATACAATTTTAAACAACATCACATAGTACAATGTAACAGGACTATTACCAGGATTACTATGTCCCTCCTCCCAATCCCCCTCCCCCTCCCTCTCCCCCTGTTGGAGCGATCTGATTACCTCCTACGTACAACACATATTATATTATTAGTAAAGACGGTACTCTAATTCAAGTAAAGCGCATATAACTTGCCCCATTTATTATCGAAGGCAGTTGGTTTATTTTATAGACTCGCTATCATTTTTCCAGCCCTGAGATAGAAGGACATATCATGTAGCCATTCTGTATAAGATATGACAGTCTGGTCCAACCAGTGCTTGAGAACCACTTTTTTCACCGACATGGAGATAAGGGAAATATGAAATTTCCTTTCTTTGACCTTAATTAAGGATAGATCACCCAGTACACAAATATTCGGGGTAAAAAGCGAATCCAGTCCCAGTAAAGGATCCACTCGGAATTTGATTTTAGTCCACACTGGGGAAACCTTCTCACAGGACCAAAAAACATGTAGTGCTGTTCCATCCCCTTTACCACATCTAACACAAGTGGGTGATTGTACTCGTCCCATTTTCGCTAACTTACTTGGGGTGTAATACATATTATTTAATATTTGATATTGGGTAACTCTTAACCTGTCTTGTGTGATATATATGTGCAAATCTCTCCAGATATCAGACAATTAACCCTGTGATTAGGAATTAGAGAATCCCATATTTTAGAACCTGGTAGCGTAGTGGGGAAAAAGGTAGAAAGGAGCTCATTGTAAATTAACGAGATAGTATGTGGTTGTGCCACTAACATTTTGATTTGTTCCACCAGATTGTATAGCCTTGAGGGCACCTTAGCTTCCCCAAACTTGTGTAGAAGAAGGTGCCACAGTTGATATATCTTGAAAATAAATCTGGCTAAGGACTGGAGTTTAGCAAGCATTTCACTGGGTGATAGGAGACAATTTGGTTGATAGAGGTCATACACTCGCATGCCTTGCAAGTGAGGGATCCAGTCTTCGGCAATGGGGGAATCTCTGATTCTCAAATTAGGGTTCTCTACTATGTACTGCATTGTATCCTTGCTCAGGCATATGCATAGGGAGGCACAGATCTGAAAAAAGATTTTAACAGACGTACCCATTACTGACCGCTGAATTATATCTGTGAGTATCCTACAAGGTGCAAATAATACTGTAACTAGGGATATCTTAGTTGTGAAAAAAATGTCCGATTCAATTTGAAGCCATATGGGAATATAGGTGTCCTCCATACTATTAGTGGAAGCGGACAACCACCTTCCTATTTTGTGTAAATGACTGGCCCAATGATAATATAGTAAATTAGGCAGTTTGAGCCCACCTCTGTTTTTAGTTAGAGTAAGCTTGCTGTATGTTCTTCTGGGGGTCTTGTTTAACCACAAAAATTCTGAGATGCTAGTGTGTATCCTACGGAAAAGGAGAGGCAGCCAGATGTTGCTCATATTTAGAGGAAAAAATAGTCTAGGGAGCACATTCATTTTGATAAGATTGATCCTTCCCCAAAGAGAGATAGGCAACGCTTTCCATCTGGAAAGATCTTTTTGTATTTTCTGAATCAGGTCTTCCAAGTTGAGTTTTTTATACTGCAGGGGATCCGTGGTTAGATGTAGGCCCAGATATTTCATTGATCGAGAAGACAATTTCATTCCAAATTTACTGAAATCTTGACGGAAAGTATAGTGGTTAACGGGGAGAATTTCAGTCTTATTACAATTCAAATTATAGTTTGAGAACCTACTATAGTCACCTATAATAGCTATTACTTCGTCCAATGAGGTTATGGGATCCGCAAGATGAAGTAAGATGTCATCTGCATAAACAGAAAGTTTTAAATTGTGTGTACCTATAGAAATCCCCTGAACCTTGGTTGAGGAACTGATTTGTCTTATTAAGGGTTCTAGATACAGGTTAAAAAGTAAAGGGGAGAGTGGGCAACCTTGCCGGGTACCTGAATATAAGAAGAAGCCGGAGGAGAGCACTTTGTTACAAAATATCCTAGCGGTAGGGGCTGAGTAAACCTTTTGGATCCATTGGATAAATTCAAGGAGTATATTCATATGTCCAAGGGTAAGCCATAAGAAATTCCAATCCACCCTATCAAAGGCTTTTTCAGCGTCTAGAGATATTAAGGCCATGGGATATAAGGTGGATTGAGCCATGTGGAATACGTGTCCCAGTTTACGGAAGTGATCTGACGCTGATCTGCCTGGGACAAATCCCACCTGTTCAGGGCTAAGCAAAGGAAGCCATATCTTTTGAATTGGTTCAGCCAAAATTTTAGTGAGAATTTTAAGGTCGCAATTCAGCAACGATATAGGACGATAGCTGGAAGGTTGTTCTGGTGGCTTGTCGGGTTTTAGAAGCAAAATAATAGTTGCTTCCAGAATAGAGGGATCCATAGTTTTGTTATACAAGATATAATGATAGAGTTTGAGCAACATTGGGGATAGTTCCTTAACAAAAACTTTAAAAAAGTTTGAGGGGAAGCCATCTGGCCCTGGGGCTTTATCTGGAGCCAAGGCCTTAATGGCCTGAGATATTTCCATTAGTGTGATGGGGGCTGTCAATATTGGCCAGTCAGCTTCCTGCATTTTGGGAAACGGGATGCTGGCCAAGTATGCCTCTGTATCATCCTTCGATGGGGGGTTAGGCCGCTAGCCATAAAGGTTTGCATAAAATCTTTCAAACACTGAAACTATATCCCTGGGAAGAGTTTTAAGGGTCCCGTCAGCATCTTGGATAGCCTGAATTATTCTTGAGCTTTCCAGTTGTCTCATATGAAGAGCCGACCGCTTTTTCCCCCTGGTCGATATAAGTTGCCTTTGTTCTGAGGATAGCAAACTCGGCTTTCTCCTTAAGGAGATTCGAGTATGCATTCCTGAGGGACAAAAGCTCTGTAAGTGATTTCTGCAAGGAAGTAGATGATATACCTTGTTCAAGAGCTCTGATCTGCTCCAATAATTTTTGGGCTTGAGCCTCTCTAACCTTTTTCCGCGTTGACGCTAGTCTAATAAACTCCCCTCTTAGATAGCATTTTAATGCACACCAAACTTGATCCACCCTAGGAATGGAGCCTAAATTATCTTCCAGAAACTGTCCAATGAGAGTGCAAATCCTAGAAACTATAAATTTATCTTTAAGTAACAGCGTGCTTAGTTTCCATAGGGTGTCCTTCTGCTGTTCAATAGTTGGGGTGATAGTGAGCCATACCACCGCATGATTGGATACCACAATCGGTTCTATCCCACTCCCAGAGTCCCTGATAGTAGGGTTGAATTTATAAGAAAATAATTCAACCTAGAGGCTGTCTGGTGTACCTGTGAATAGAATGAGAAAGCCCTAGTGGTCGGGTTTAAAATCCTCCAGGGGTCGCATAACCCAAGGAGGTCCATCATTTCAGCGAGAGCCCTCTGCGATGGGGACGGAGCTCTAGGGGTCGGGTTGGATTTATCCAGTAATTGGGATTGGGTGAGATTCCAGTCTCCTCCCAGTATTATAGGGACTGGAGTAAATGGAGCCAGTTTATCTGCTAAACCCATGAGAAAATCTGGGTCCCCACCTATCGGTCCATATACACAACCTAAGACTAGCGGTTTCCTATCCAACTGGCCTTTAACCAAGATGAATCTACCCTGCAGGTCCAAAACAATAGTTTCGGGTTGAAATGGGACAGTTCTCATGTTAAGAATTCCCACCCCTCCTCTATTAGTGGAATTTCCCGCGGCGTAAACCTGCTGTACCCCTTGTCTTTTAAAACCAACTGCCTCGTGTGTAAGAAGGTGCGTCTCCTGTAGGAAGATTATATTGGCTTGTAACAGAGATGTATGTTTGAGAATTGCAATCCGTTTAACCTGATCTCGAGCTCCCCTTTCCAAGAAACAATCTTAACATTGGCGTCAACCATGGTTTATAACATTCAAGACGCACCAGACTCTATGCTTTATGTCTATGATCGCTCCAACCCCTCCCACAAGTCCCCCCTCCACAGTATACAAATCCTGGATTACATAAACCAGAACCAACAAGATCTCCCCCCTACCCAAACCCACAAAACTATTTACAAAGACTCTCCATATTAAAGTGAAGCCTTCAGGTTTAAAAATATTAAGGTATAGGAGAGCCATGCCCCATTTGACCTCTTTGGAGTTTTCTCCTATGATTAAAGAGCAGTAGAAAGTATTATCTTTATTAACTGCAACTTTGTCTATCCCAGATAATAATGGCCAAGTAACTCCAAGAAGGTCTACCCCCCCTACTATCTGGGTGGTGACACATCCTTCTATCAGCACTTTGGAGCCGCCCCTTCCTGCCTATATCGAGGCCAGACAGCCTAAAAAACCCAGGGGGTCTCAAAACATTATATTAATCCTAGTCGGCTACTGCTATATGGCAATCCCCCTCCCTTAATTGAAATCAACATTCTCAGCAGTATAAAAATACAAATTAACTCCCCAGTGCCCTAATTTGTGAAAAGAAAACTGCATCTCTGTTATTATGGGAAGGGAAGAGGATGTTACACAACAAAACCACTGTGGTTGTAACCCGATGTGTGACACGTCACTTTTGTTTCGAGGGGGAGCCTAGCCAGGTGCACGGTGCTCCACCAACTTGTTCCCCCTAAAACACGTCCCTTTTATAGAAGGTCCCACTCATGCTAGGAGGCACGCCATGACCGCGTGCGTAGCCGACCAGGCCCAACCGCAGTCTGGATGCGGGCCTCCTCCGCTGCCCACAGCCCACGCCGGGAGCCAGCTGACCTCCAGGATCCCACAACCATCAGGATCACAGCTTCTCCTCAGCCAATCGAAACTCACAGGTTGGTGCTAAGAGAAAACTTTTGAGATGCAGCAAAACTCTGTAGAACAAGGAAAGCAACACCACACTAGCCAGATTATTGTAGAACAGCCAAGTTCCTTTGAAGTTTTAACCTCTGTGGAATAGATCAGGGAGCTTGATGGTCAGATCTTCCAACGCCTTCACCGGGGTGTCATAGGAGATCCAGCTGTCCACTACCTTGACTTGCAGACGAGAAGGGTAAAGCATCTTAAAGTGAATTCCTGCTGCAATCAGCTTGTTGACTATGGGGTGAAAGGCAGCATGTTTCTGCCTTGTCTTTCATGGCAGGTCTTGCGTAAGACAAATCTTGGCCCCTTCCCATAGTATGGCTTTAGATTCTCTCGCTTTGTTTAAGACATGTTGTTTCTCCATAAAACTTAAAAATTTTATTATTAGAGGTCTGGGAGGAGCTCCTGATTGAGAACGGGGCCGTAGGGCACGGTGTGCACGTTCAATCTAGTACAAGGCCTCCATAGGGGATGGACCGGCGATTTTGCACAGGAATCTTTGCAGGAAAGCCTGAACATTCTGCTCTTCCTCAGCCTCAGGCAACCCAATTATTAAAATGTTATTCCTGTGACTCCTTCCCTCCAGGTCCTCGGTTTTCAATTGTAGCTTCTGCACTTGCTGCCTTAACACCACCATCTCTGGTTCCAGCTTTTCTCTCCACTTCTCGATAGAAGTAGTGCGGGCCTCGGAATCCACCATTCTCCATGACAGATCTGAAAAATCTCCATGCAAGGATTTCAATTCGTTAGCGATCTCAACCAGAGTTTCCTTGAATGGCTGTAGGTCCTGTAAAAAGCCATCCTCTGTTAGAGGAATCGAGGTCGATGTCTGCGAGGCCTTCTTTTCTGGATTAGCTCCTTGGGCCTTTGGTTTCTTAGGGGGTTTTTCCGGCGTTGCCGGTGGAGTATGGCGTATGGAGGCTGAACGCATTTCAGTCTCCATCTTGGCTTCGTGGAACCGTTTGCAGACCAACCCAGGTGCTTTAGTAGCACGACAGGTAGTATTCTAGCTTTAGATGAGCTTGCAACCCCCGGAATAGGCTAAAATGAACTTAATAAAACCGGGTTATAGGCAGGAGCTCAGCACCTCTGCGGCCAACAGATCGTTTGCATCACGTGACCCCCCCCCCCCCGAGTCTGAAAACAGTTGCCGAGCGCCTGAGCCACCCTCCACCTGCTGAGGTCGATCGGGAGTGAGGGTGACCAACAACCGGTAGGGCAAGCCCTGACCCAACCAAGAATCCTTGGTCGGGCCCAGTTTTAGGTTGTGGAGGCGGGGGTTCCACCCCAATGGGTGGCGCAGACAGTTTTGGCCGAACAACCGGTGCCGGCTTCGGCCCCTCAACTACTACGAGGGGTTGTTTCGGCCGCTCTAGTGGCAGCCACTTAATGGCCGGTGAATGCGATGGAGTCAGCTTGTTCCCAGACAATCAGAGCTGCTGCCACATCAGATCCTCGTAGCGCTGTTGCAATTTGCGCCAGAGCCTATCCTCCGAAGAGGACGATGAGGATGAGCGGCGCCGCCGCTTTCCATGGTGCTGAGACCGAGACCGCCGATGTCGGCAGGACCAGATGGACCTGGAAGAGGTCCGAGACCAAGACCTTCGGGGCTTCCAAGGGTGGGTCTGAGAGGGGGTGGGATAAACCCGCTCCTCCCTCGGTTCAGGGACCTTAACCGGGGACTCCAGCACAGGAGGCACAGGCAAGTCCTCGGTTTCCACCAGGGGAACCGGTGAAGAAGGGTTGTCAGCTTCTCCAGTCTACAGACCATCCGATGGGTCGAGAAAAATCTTTCTCGACCGCGTCGATGGGTGTCTTGGCCGGCTGACCTGACGGGGACACTGTGAAGCCAGCGGCCTTAGCTGCAACCTCGACCGAAGTCGAGTGTCGACTCTCCGGGGAAGGGGAACTCTCCCGGTCCCACGAACGTCGATGGTGGGACTTAACTTTAGAGTCCTTCGTTTTGGACCGAGAGGAATGTCCTGAAGGCCCTTCTCCCTTGGTGGAGAGGGACTGGCAAAGCTCCTTGAAAGAAACTGTGTAGGAGGAGCAGCCCAAGGAGAGCGGGATAAATGCCGCGACTGAGGATGATGATGATGCGGCCTGGGCCGCCTCCTCCTCGAGGGTGATCATCTGTTTGAGCTGTTCAGCCGAGCCAGCAGCCGTGGACACCGCCCAACGGGCCTCCTTCAACTTGACCGGAGGATAACGTTTCTCGGGTCGCCCCAACAGCAGACGGACAGCGCGGTCCTCCAAGACCGAAGCCGAAAAGGATTTGCACAACTCACAAGCCTGTGAGTCATGGCCGAGTCCACTCAATAAACGCACGTGGAGTGCGGATCGGTCTGGGACATCTTCTGCCCACAGGGCACCGCCAAAATCCGGGAGTCGATTTGTCCATCGCAGCTGCAAGGGAAAGAGAAGACCGAAGTCTTTTTAAGAAAACTTTTCGGATTGACCGAAGAGTGTGGATCCAGGCCTAAAATGCAGAGCACTAAGGAGGATCTGGAGTCATGGGGTGGAGCCGAGAGTTTTACCAGCTGGGTGGGTGGGAGGAGCCAGCTTGAAGACCTTCCGGCAAAATTTAAAGCAGCAAGGAACCTGCTAGTAAGTGTGGATTGAACAACATATCCACGTCCCCATAACCTGGGAACACTGAGTGAAATGAGAGAGATTTTTCTGAGCAAATAGCAGCTCAGGTAACAGTGGAACAGGCCTGTTATATGGGAGTGGGATGGGGTAGTTTATTGAGTAGGGCTTTAGAGACAAGTGCAGCTGTCCAATACAAGGCATAAATTAGTGTTGGAGAGTTGATTAGTGGTCTTTGCTAATCAAAATGAAAAATGATTAGCAATCAGCCGATTTTGATTAGCAGTTTCCTAAAATGGGTATCTTTACTTTAAAACCATATAATTATTACTTATTATTGTATATATTGATAAAATAGACAATGTATGCATAGTTCTGAGACTGAATTTGCCATATTGAACAAATTGTCTGCATAGCCTTTGTTATTACCCTACCTCATGTACCCGGTGCAGAAAGTTTTCTAATGCCCACCAAAGTGTAATTCTGCGCAACTGCAACACCATTCTGTGCCACAGGTGTAGAAACACATTTTGGCCATGATATGAAAAATGACAGCTGTGACATACATGAAGTGGTGTAATAAGAAGGCTATGCTGAAAATATGGGGTCAAAATATTAAAAAATTCCAAAGTTACGAGGGTATGTAGCGAAATTGCAACGATTTGGTCATAACTTTGCCATTTTTTTATATTTTGTTCCCAAATTTTCAACATAGCCTTCTTATGACCCCACCTCATGAACAATATGACTGTCATTACACAAATACTGTACGAAAGGTAAATTCGTCAAGCGACTGTGAACTCACCTTTCAGGTAACAGTTGCGTAGTGACAGTAATATTGTTCATGAGGTTGGGTCCCCAAAAGGCTATGTTGGAAATTTGCGGTCAGTATCTCAAAAAATGACCGAGTTATGCACTGAGGCCTCAGGACAGAAGCCCTTGTAAAACAGCTAGGCCGAAGCCAGCTCGGCGTCTGGAGACGATATCCAAGCTGTAATGCTTGACGAAGGTATGCACTGAGTTCCAGGTGGCGGCCACACAAATGTCTTTTATAGAGACATTTCTCAGGGCGGTGAATGAGGCAGACACTCCTCTGGTGGACTGACCCCGGTAGGGGTTTACTGTGTTTCTCGTAACAAAACGAGATGCAGCGAACTATCCACTTTGAGATAGTCTGCTTGGTCATCGGTCGACCCAAGCATTGTGGTGCAAAGGCCACAAAAAGTTGCTCTGATTGACGGTGCGGTGCCGTCCTCTTGAGGTAGTACCTCAAAGTCTTGTGGACATCCAATGTGTGGAGGAGAGCCTCCCCTCTATTGGAAGGGGAAGGAAAATAAACAGGAAGGTCAACCGACTGCTTGAGGGTCAACTCTGAGACCATTTTCGGAAGAAACTTAGGATTCGTTCTGAGGGAAACCCTTTCCCTGTGGAAAACTAAATACAGCTCTTTACACATCAGAGCCTGAAGCTCGGAAACCCTTCGAGCTGAAGTAACAGCAACCAAAAAACAAACCTTCCAAGAAAGGTAACGCTGCTCACAAACCGCTGCTGGTTCAAAAGGAGGGAGGGTGAGTTTCTCCAACACAAAAAGGAGGTCCCAGGGTGGGATAGGGTCCCGAATGGGAGGTCTTATATGCAGAATTCCCCTAAGAAAGGTGCGGGCGACATCCAATTGCGCCAATGCTCCGTCTCCCACGAGAGCATGATAGGTGGAAATTGCCCACATGTGCACCTTGATAGAGGAGTAACTCAGGCCCTTTTCGTACAAGGAGAGGAGATACTGTAATGCTGAGTTCACAGGGCAGGTGACAGGATCCAAACGCTGTGGCGATGCCCAAAGACAAAAACGCTTCCACTTCGCAGCATAGGCAGAGCGGGTAGAGGGCTTTCTTGCCGAAACTAGGACTGCCGCCACTTCCGGGGAAACCCCGTATCTATGTTGAGCTACGTCTGAAGGAGCCAAGCATGTAGGTGTAAGGACCGAAGGTCCAGGTGGACCAGCGACCCTTGGTCCTGGGACCTTAACTGTGAGCATATGGGCAGTGGAATTGGAGGTTCCATTGATAACCGCTGCAGTACTGGGAACCAAATCTGCCAAGGCCATTTGGGGGCTACTAGAATCATTCGGGCCCCTTCTGCCTGTAACTTGAGCAGCACTCTCTGAATGAGAGGGAAGGGCAGAAAGGCATAGAGAAACCTCCCTGCCCAGCAAAGGGATAACGCGTCTGGCCAGAAAACTCCAGGCACGTGCTCTCGCGAGCAGAACGTTGGCAGTTTGGCGTTGCGTGGTGACGCAAAGAGGTCCAGCTCTGGAAGACCCCACCTGTCAAAGAGCTGGTCTGCTACGGACTGTAGCAGCTCCCGCTCGTGCGCTCTGGATCGCGACCTGCTGAGACTGTCGGCCAGAACGTTGAGGATGCCTGGAACGTGCACTGCGGACAGCAGAATGCCCCGCTCCATCGCCCAGTACCAGACTCTCATCGCCTCCTTGCAAAGGGGGTACGAATGAGTGCCTCCTTGCTTGCTGATGTAGAAGACGACCGCCAGGTTGTCTGTCTGAACTAGAAGAGAGCCTGGCACCAGGTCCTCCTGAAAAGCCTGTAAGTCGTAGAGAACTGCTCGCATTTCCAGCACATTGATGTGAAGGGACTGCTCCTCAGGTGACCAAACCCCTTGCATTCGACGAGCACCCAGGTTCGCCCCCCACCCCAGGTCTGATGCATTTGTTGTCAGAGTTTGACCTGGTGGATCCGGACGAAAGCTGACCCCCTTCTCTAAATTCCTGAAGTCCATCCACCAAAGCAAAGTTCTCCTGACTGGCTCCGAGATCTTGACCGGGGAGTCTAGATCATTGTGGCCTTGGTCCCACTGCACCCTGAGCATCCATTGTGGGACCCTCATGTGGAGGCGGGCCAAGGGAGTGACAGGGATGGCCGCCGCCATGTGCCCCAGTAAACTGAGGAAGTTCCGAGCTGGAACTTGAGGCGTTATTGAGATCCGTTCTGCCATCTCTCGCAGGCAATCTCCCCTGTCCTGGGAGAGGAAGGCCATGCCCTGGACGGAATCCAGGATCGCTCCGATGAAGGCGAGCTTTTGACTGGGCTCCGGGGACGATTTTCGCAGGTTCAGGGTGATCCCAAGCCCTCAGAACAGAGTATAAGTGTCTTCGAGGGCACGTAGAAGGCCTACCCTTGACGGGGCCGTAAGCAGCCAGTCGTCGAGGTAGGGGAACACATAGTGTCCCATGCGCCTTAGAGCCGCAGCCACCACTGCTAGGCACTTGGTAAAGACTCACGGACTGGAAGAGAGGCCGAACGGAAGCACTCGAAACTGATAGTGCTCCCCTTGGAAGTGGAACCTCAGAAACTTCCGGTTGGGATGGTAGACCCCGATGTGCATGTACACATCTTGCATGTCGAGGGAGCAGAGCCAGTCCCCCTGGTGCAGCAAGAGGAGGAGTCCTTGGAGGGTCACCATCCTGAATCTTTTGTACTCGATAAAGAGGTTTAGAGGATTGAGGTCCAGAATGGGACAAAGGTCCTGTGTCTTTTTTGGGGCCAGGAAAAAGTGAGAATAAAACCCCTGTCCTCGCTGATGCAAGTAGACTATTTCTATTGCCCTTATTTGCAAGAGGGTCTGGATCTCTCCTTCTATAAGTGGGATGTGAGAAGGAGGATAATGGGAGAGCTTTGGCGGAGTGTTCGGTGGAAACTCTGTGAACTCCAGCGTGTGTCCTCTCCTGATGTTGTCTAAGACCCATTGGTCCACAGTTACTGCTTTCCACCCTTCGAAATGAAGGGAGAAGTGGTCCTCAACTGGCTCCCTGGATCTTCCCGCCGGAAGGGGGGCGAGGGAGTGATTGGGCTGAGCCGGAGTGGGCAGAGAGGCCTGGGGACTTGGGCCCACGGGCGGGAGGTCCACCAGACTGCTGGTTGCCGGATCTCCTGCGAAAGCCTCCTCTTTGCCCCTGTTGGTTGCTTCGGGCTTGACCTTGACCACCTGAGGACTTGCGAAAAGGCCGTCTACGGTTTCGTCGCTGGTCACCGCGGTACATCTGGCGGACTGACCAGATTGACTTGCCTGACTCCTGGAGACGGGAGATCAAGGCCTCCGTCTCCTGCCCGAATAGCACGGTACCCTGGAAGGGCAAATCCTTGATATCGGCCTGCAGATCCTGGTGAAAGCCGGAGACTCTCAGCCAGGCGTGGCGCCGTAGGCACACCCTGGAAACGGCTGCCCTGGCTGCCGTATCTGCCGTGTCATACGAGGCTCCCAGGACATGGGAGCCTACGTCTGAGCCTGAATTTAGGAGGTCCAGGAGCTCTGTCTTCTGGGCAGAGTCTGGAAGGGCCTTCATCAGCTCTTGTCCCCTCTCCCAAAGCGCATTCTGGTACTGTGCCATATGCATCAGAAAGTTGAGGGAACGTATGGAACAGGTGGAAGCAGCATATACCTTTTTGCCCACCTGGTCCAAACAGCGAGACTCCGGGTCGGGAGTCTGAGAGCTGAGGTGCTTCGGCTGCCTGGACTTATCATGGGCAGCCGTGATCACCGAGGAATCAGCCTGAGGGTGTTCAGCAAGAAAAGGCTCTGCCCTCGGGGCCTTATACAGCCTATCCAACTTCTTCGGAACGGCCGGGACTGAAGCTGGATGCATCCAGGTGGTTCTGGTGAGGTCCTGGAACATATCCACCAAAGGAGGAATGACCAGAGGTTTAGGCTCCTTTTGCCTCAGGTACTTAGCTAGTCTCTGGTGTTCCGGATCCAGGTCCTCCATGTTCCACTTGTTGGAGGCCTGAATGTGCCTCATGACGTCCATAAAGGTAGGATTGTCTCGAGGCGAGCGAGACTGGTCCTTCTCTCCCGGGGAGCACTGCAGACTGGAGAGAGAGAGGAAGATGAGGAAGACGATGGTGAGGAGGATCGACTATATGACTTAGAATAGTCTGACCCTTCCCTATGACCAGGCTCTCACTGCTGTTAGTAGCTAGGGGACCGACGTCGGGAGCGTTCTTGCCTAGAGCAAGAAGGGCTCCTAGAGCGTGACCTAGACCGACGTCGGTCACCAGAGTCCCTGGAGCGACGTCGGTGGTCCTCGGACCCGGTGTAGGAATGAGCCCTGGAAGGAGGTGTAGGCAGGCGCTCCGGCGACTTCCGCAGGGAAGACTCACCTCCCGGCTGTGGTTTTTCCGCTGGGTCCGGAACCGGTGTCTGGGCCGGTGACGGGGAGGACCGCTTGTGGACCTGCCCCCACCAGAAGGAAAACAGTTCCTGGAGCTCGTCCTTCATGAAGATCTCAGCCGCCCGTCTTGGGAAGGAAGTATCCGGGATGTCGGGGTGCGAAGGAGAGCCCTCCTGGGTGCCCAGGGGGGAGGAGGACTTGGGCGATGGGGTCGTCAGCTCTTCCACAGCCGCTCCAGCGTCCTTACGCCCCGCCGACCAGCGTGGTGCTGGTACCGACGACGGGGTGCTGCCAGGGGGCGCCGGAGAGTCCTTGGGCTCCGGAGGCGTGCCTTTAGCAGGCAGCGCCGGTGCCTTAGGAGGTGGGGCGGAAGCATGCACCTCTAAGGGCTTTGTGGTGACCCTTAGCGGGGTCACCTTGGCTTAGCCGGCTTCTCCCCAGAAGGGCCGGCCTTAGCCTGAGAAGATTTCGGGTGCTCTCCAGAACCCGAGGGACGGGCCTTCTTCGGAGAGGGCCGCGAATGAGAGAGCGACCACGACCGGGACCGGTGCCAGGACCGACTATGGTCTTTGCTGTACCGCTTCTTTTCTTTCTGTTTCCCCTCCAAGGAGTGTAGATCCATTTTCTGCTCCAGTAGGTAGGCTTTTAGGGCCTTGAGGCGGCAGATGCGGGTCCTGCTGGTGAAAGTCTGGCAATCGGAGCAGTTTGCGGTGTTGTGGTCCAGGCCTATGCAAAAACACACCGCCGATGGCCGTCCTTGACTGGGATCTGCCTCCCACACTCACACTTGTTCAAGTGCTCCGGAGAGGCCGACGCCCGAGAAGACATCCATCGGACTTCAAAAACCGTCGGGCAACGGCTGACGTCAGTAACCTGTAGAAACACGAAAAACCGTCTAAAAAGAACGGTGAAATAACCGACGGGCAGCGGACTGACGTCGGTGTACCACAAAGGAGAAAACCGTCAAAAAAACAGCTTCAAAAGTCTTGATTGAAGAAAAATCAACGAGGTTTTAGCTGCAACTGGCAAGCAGAAGCTGTTCTTCCTTCCTTCACGTCTGGAGATAGCCCGCTCTTGTACCAGACCGGCGGTCGGTAGGGCGGCGTCGGGGGGCCGTCCCTGCTGTGTACTGCTGGCTGAAGTTTCACCGGAGGGTCCCAGTGCCTGTGGCATAGTCCTTATTGTAACAGCCTGCTGCAAGAGCTCCCACTCGAAGTAAGATCCTCCATTTAACACACTGAACCGCATTTCCCTTAGATCTCATACTGCAGCTGCTAGTTCCAGCAGCAAGACGTGTCTTCGATCGCCGATCGGGAGAGTGGATCTCGTACCTGGGACCTGTTCAGGTAAGTGATGGTGTGGGAGGGTACTGGGGGTGGGAGGTAGGTGCACAGTGGGTGGTTGGGTAGGGGGTAGAAGTGATCGGTGATTGACTTTTTTTTTTTTTTTAGTTTTAAAAACAAATCACTGACGGACAAAAAGGGAACAGCGATCTGATCGTGGGGGGGGATGCCACTAGACACCAGGGAATGAACAGGGACAGGATTGGATGGTGGGGGGCACCATTAGACCCCAGGGAATGACAGGGACAATGATCAGAGGGTAGGGGGTGCCACTAGACACCATGGAATGAACGGGATAGCATCAGAGGGTGTGGGGGGGTGCCACTAGACACCAGGGAATGAACAGGACAACAATCAGAGGGTGGGGGTGCTACTAGACACCACGGAATGAATGGACAGTGATCGGAGGGTGGGGGATGCCACTAGAGACCAGGGAATGAACATGACAATGATCGCAGGGTGGGGGGCCCCAATAGACACTAGGGAAAATTTAAAAAATACGGGGAAGACTATAGCCCATCAGCCTTAACTAGCTGGAGCCTGTACATCAAACAGCTGGAGAACCAGAGAATGGCAGTATCTTGCAAGCCATGTTCCTTAAGTTTAACTAGTAACAAGTTATGGCCTACAGTATTGAACGAACGCCTTACTCAAGCCCAAAAACACTGTTCCTACTGTTAACTTATGGTCTAGGGCAGTGAACCAATCATCCGTCACTAGAGCTAGAGCAGACACTGTACTGTGACTGGGTCTGAAACCAGACTGGAACATTTATGAGGCTAGACTGATTGAGATAATTAATCCCTTAGCTGATTGTTGACTAGTTTATCAAGAAGCTTTGATTGATTGATTGATTGAGATACTACTTGTTCACACGTGGCACTTGACCGAGTCATAATTTGTCCTTTTTGTAATTTACAATTTCGTCCGTTTCGCTAAACCACCTGTGACTCTGTTTTTCCGCACAACTGTCTGAAACTGGATGTAAATCAACCACAGAATCTGTTTTACCTCACACTATCTGAAACTCGATGTTAACTGTAATGCTTTTCCACTGTTGATACCTTGTTTAATGTCACCTCGAACTGTGCCTTTCTAGTCAATTTGTCTGCTATGATGTTTCTTGTATAAACCCCTGTACCACTATGTAATCACAATGTCTGTACTCTCCTGGGTCGTTCCTGAAAATAGGCATATTACTTGTCTAGTGTACTTACCCGGTAACCAAAAGCTAAATAAATAAACTGGTAGTATGGAGATTGGCCTATAGTTGTTAAGGTTGGACAGGTCTCCAGATCTGAATAGGGGCAAAATGTGCGCCATTTTCCATATGGAGAGGAAATCACCGGTCGAGACAGACAAGTTGAACAGGTGGGTTGGGGTGCTGTGAGGTGGGAATATCCTAATTTCAGGAACCTGGGTTAGATGCCATCGGCACTGGCGCTTATTTTGGTATCTAAGGTTAAGAAGTAGGTCTTCAACTTGTTTGTAGGTGACTTTGGAAGAGCAAAATGAATTTGGAGCATTTCGAGTTGGTAGAGGGTCTGTGGTGTTGTCTTGTGGTTTGTATTTTGCTGCCTGGGAAGAGTCAAAGGCTAGTCCTGCTGTGGCAAAGTGCGTATTTAATTTATCAAGGATGGAAGTCTTATCAGTAATTATAGTGCCCTGGGACGTTATTTTGACAGGTATAAGTGGGGTGGTTCTATGACCTTCAATTGAATTAAGTGTTTGCCAGGTCTTTATTTATTTATTGAGTTCTCATATTACAGTTACCTATGAGTCAGGGACTCGTTTACATAGGTTCCACGTCAAGTTCAACATTACGATACATACAGACAAGCATAAGGTTAGAGATTCATATGAGTAGGTGCAAACATCAGGTCAGTATTTTTTACATGACAAAACAAAATATACAGAGAGGGTCTAAGAATCAGCAATTCTAACATCATCAAACTGCAGCAATACAAGATAAAAGAAGGTATAGAGAGATTCACGAGGTAGGTGAGGAATGACAGCCGGGGTAGCAGAAGGAGAGTAAATTTAGTTGGCATAAGTAAGGGGGGTATACATTAAGTGAGAGTAAACTTGGAATTGAGAATAAGATAGAAATCACTATGTTTGTCAGGGGCCAGACAAGCAGGCATACAGGAGGCGAGGGCAGCCTGGGGTTGGCTCTGCCAGGTGGTGGGTGCAGCCAAAGGATGGCTTTGTCAGCGAGCTGTAGTCAAACTGGCAGCTCAGGCCAACAGGCCTGAGCTGAGGGGAGGGACTGGAAAGGGGAGGAGAGGAAGAAGCTGAGGAAGAGGGCGAAGTGGATACAAAGATAGTGCTAGTTAAGTGGAGCAGTCGCAGCATCTGCGAAGGGCCAGGTGCTTTTTGAGGAGGTACTTGAAAGGACCAAGTTTGGACACGCCCACCATGTCAACAGGAAGGTTATTAAGCCAGCTAGTCGCCTGGTAGCTGAAAGGGCGTTGGGCTTGGGAGGTCCAACAGAAAGGGACTTGGAAGGCCCTTCTGTTAGCACTCCTAGTGCTGTGCGAATGTGGGGCGCATGTGAGAGGTGCTGGAAGTTAGGGGGGTTAGGCCCATGTTCATTTTCAAAACAAACAGGCAGGTGTGGTATTGGATTCTGTCCCTTAGGTTCACCCACTTCATTCGTGAGCTGGTTTACCTCTGGCTGCCACTAGGGCATTCAGATAGAAGGTCGATTTAGCTGATCTGGTAAGCTTGGTACAAGTACTGCGCCACTCTCAGAAGACTGACCAATCGGTGGCTGCTTTTGTGCACCTGGCTGTGGCCCATAGGTGGTCTCTTTTATTCAGAGCTTGTTTTACTTCTTTGGTGAACCATGGGCAGGAAGCTTTTCTGGTTCTGCTTTTGACAAAAGGGGCGTGTTTATTGATAACATCTACGATAGTGGTGTTGAAGAGGACAGCAGCTTCATTGATTGAGGTGGCTAGATAGAATCTCTGCCATCTTATGTTGCTTAAGTCGTATAGGAAGTTGGCAGGACTGAATTTATGGAGGCTCCATTTTGTAATGAGTTTAGCACCAACAGGTTGTCTATCTGAACCCCTGGTGCAAACAACAATGTTATTGTCGCTCAAGTCATTGTGGAATACAGCAGCATGGGTAATTTTATGTGGTCTACTAGTAAGCATTAAGTCTAAGAGGGAGCTTCTGAGTTGTTTTTTTAAGTTAGGCCTAGTGGGTTCAGTTATGAGCTGTTGTCAGGCCCAATTCATCGCATAGCTCTTTCAGTGAGTTAGCTTTGGGGCTGGACCAGTCAAGATTAAGATCACCGAGAATGACAGACTCATTGGCATTTGTGTCGAGGAAGTTGCAGAGGTGCGAGAGTATGTCCAGACCACATGAAGGAGGTCTATAGCAACCTAGGATGTTGATGGATTCTGTTAGGGAGAACAATAATTTGAGTGATAGGAATTCTAATTGTTTAGGTTTGGTGGTGGCGTCGAGTTCTACGTCTGTAAACTTGTTAACGTAAATTATCAGTCCAACACCCCTGCCCGGTAGGTCTATCTAGCCTGAAGATATTATAGGAGGGCAGGGATATTTCTTGATCTGTTATGGAACCTTTTATAACCAAGATATTTGTATTGGTATGGGAGGCCCATGTGTTAACAGTGTCCAATTTCTTTTGGAGGCTACATACATTTATGAGCATAATTTTTAGGTATTTGAACAATGCAAAATCTGAGGGGGATGCTAAGGAAGGGAAGGGTCCTGGGTTTAATTCACTGTTGCAAAAATAGAGGAATAGTAAGATAATCAGTTTTTTTAACCTACTGAGTGCCATTTTGCATGTCAGTCTGCATAGGGGTTTAGTGAAAGATTTTGTTGTGGTGAACCACCTACGCAGGGGAATAACGCATAGAGGACTGAGGCTGCACTTAATGAGTGTGGGCATGGAGTGACCAGAGTAAGTGCTAGCAGGACAGATGGGTTCTCCCATAGTGGCTGAGGCTGGGAGATCCTTGCAGTAGTAGTTCGGGGGAAGGGGGTGGCACTGGGGTTGCAGCCTCCATACTTGGGAGAGTTGTGTAGAAATGGTGATAATATAAGCAAAATAAGCTGGAACATTCAAACTGTCAGTCACTGGGTGATGCTGATGTGGGGGCTTAATGAATTATCAAGTGTAGGGTCTAAGCTGCATAGGACATGGGGATTCAGCCAGTGGCGGAGCCAGGTTTGGGAGCATTTGGGAGCCGGTGGGGGGGCCATTCAGTCAATCATGATACTTCACAATGGGCACTAAGCAGTGAATAAAAATGTTGGTGGGGCACCACTACTCACACTGGGGCAGCCAAGAGGGGCGACCGCCCCCCCCCAGCTCCGCCACTGGATTCAGCGAAGCAGAGCACTGCTTTGGTAATTAACAGAGCTAAGCAGTAATGCTAGGAATAAGCCACAACTTGTGGGGGCATGAGATGCACCAAGAGCTGGGGGGGGGGGGCAGAAATACAGGTTACTCACCTGTAACAGGAGTTCTAGGAATGGTATATGTTGTTCATCCACACTCATTGGCAGTATCCTTGCCGCTTTAAATCTTGCCGGAAGGTCTTCAAGCTTGCTCCTCCCACCCACCCGGGTGGTATAACTCTCGGCTCCGCCCCATGACGCCAGATCTGCCCGCTGGAAGCTCAGGTTGTGCGTCGAGCCGAGGAGGTCGGTGTGGTGGATGAACAACATATACCATTCTAGAACTCCTGTTACAGGTGAGTAACCTGTATTTCTAGGGACATGGATATGTTGTTCATCCACACTCATTGGCAGACTCCTAGCAGTTCTCCGGGAGGAGGGAGGCAAGACGCACACCCCATATACTTACTTGGGAAAGAGAGACTGAGAACTGAGGCCCCAAACCAGCATCCCGCGTGACTCAAGGTCGATGTGGTAGTGGGTAATGAAGGTGTTTGCTGACTTCCAGGTAGCAGCCCTGCAGATTTCCTGGATAGGGACGTCCCTGGAAGCAGCCACCGTTGCAGCAGTATGGCGGGTAGAATGAGCTCTTATCCCTCTGGGAGGCTCCATGCCCGCTAACTTATAGCAGAGATCTATGCAGGAGGTTACCCACCTGCTTATCGTCCGCTTGGCTGCAGGTCTGCCAGATCGCGCTTCAGCGTGAGTGACAAACAGTTGGCGAACCTCTCCCCGAATTTCAGCCGTGCGCTCCTTATAATAAGCGAGCGCCCTTCTAGGGTCCAGAGTATGGAGCCTATATTCGGCCTCCGAGGTGTGATTGGGGTAGAACACCGGCAGAGTCAACACCTGGTTAAGGTGAAACTCCGACACCAACTTCGGAAGGAATTTCGGGTTGGGGCGCAGGACAACCTTGTCCCTGTGGAAGACCAGGTAAGGAGACTCGATGGAAAGCGCCTGGAGCTCTCCCATCCTTCTGGCTGACGTGATAGCCACCAAGAAGGCGGTCTTCCACGACAGGTGAGAGAGATCACACCTGTGCATAGGTTCGAATGGCTTGCCCATGAGCTTTGCCAGTACCAGCAGTAGATCCCACGGAGGTGGGGGTTCCCGTGACTGGAGGGAATGTGATCAAGGCCTTTGAAAAGCGCCAGACCACCTTCTCCCTGCGCCATCGACTGCTTCCCGGCCCGCTACCGTAAGCAGAGATGGCTGCCAGGTGCACCCTTAGGGTCGCCGACCTAAGCCCTTGACTAGAAAGGGACCATAAATAGTCCAAGATGCTTGCCAAGGAACAGGAGGAAGGGTCCAAGCCCTTGTTCTGACACCAAATGGAAAACCTTTTCCATTTGAAGGCATAGCATTTTCTGGTCGACTCTTACGGGACGCCTCAACTACATTGAGGACCTCGTCGAAAGACCCAAAGCCTGGAACTCTAGCCACTCAGGAACCAGGCCGTCAGGTGCAGGGATTGAAGGTCCGGATGGAACACCTTCCCTGATTGACTGAGAGCAGGTCCGGCGAGCTGGAAGCTGCCGCGAGTCCTGGAGCTGAGACTGAGGAGATCTGGGTACCAGAACTGGCGAGGCCAGTCTGGGGCTATCAGAATCACCTGCGCCTTGTCCCTCCTCGCCTTGAGAAGCACCTTGTGGATCAAGGGAAATGGGGGAAAAGGCGTAGAAGAGGCCCGGGGTCCATTGCCTCGAGAAGGCATCCCCCTGCAGCGAGCCCTGCTGAGGGGGGGGCGGCGGGCATGGAACAGACTCAGCTTCGCGTTCTCCATGGAGGCAAACAGGTCCACCTGAGGTGTGCCCCAAAGGGAGAACAGATGCTGTACTACCTCCGGCAGGAGAGACCACTCGTGGGATGCAGCCCCTATCCGGCTCAGGGCATCGGCCAGGGTGGGAGGCTCCTGCCACGTGAATGGCTAGGAGATCCGCCCAGGCTGCGCACGAGTGACCAAATGCGGAGAGCTTCCTTGCATAGAAGCATGGAGCGCGTGCCGCCCTGGCGGTTTAGATAGTACATGGTCGTGGTATTGTCCGTCTGGACTCGGACCACTTGACCCCGGAGGAACGGAGCAAAGGCGGTGAGAGCTAGGCGGACCGCTCGGAGCTCCAGCAGGTTGATGTGGCATCGGAACTCCCGCGGGGACCAGAGGCCATGAGCCCGGTGTTCCCCCAGATGGGCACCCCAACCCATCAGAGAGGCATCGGTCGACAGAGAGACCGTCGGCTCGGGGCGGACGAACGGGATGCCCTCCTGCAAATGATCTGGAACGGTCCACCACTGGAGAGCGTTCCACATCCCTGTGTCACCGACACAAGCTGGTCCAAAGGATCGCAGCTGCAGACCACTGGCTGGCCAGTCCCCACTGAAGGGGACGATGTTCCAGCGGGCCCAACGGACCACGCTGGTACAGGCGCCATGAGACCCAGGAGGCGCAGGAAGTCCCGGGCAGGCGCGAATTGCCCAACCAGAAATGATCGGGCAAGGAGGAAAGAACCTCGGCCCTGTCCGCGGGGCAGCTCTGCCTCGAGAGAGAGTCGAGCTGCACCCGATGAATAAAATCACCTGCTTGACTCGAGTTCCGACCTGGCCTCGTGATAAGGAGGCCCAGTTGAGAGCAGACCTGGAGGGCCAGATCTCTGACCACTCCGCCTCCTTCCTGGAGGGAGCTGCTATCAGCCAGTCGTCCAGGTAAGGGTACACCTGACCCCTCGCGCCGCAGGAATGCTGTCACCACTGCCATGCATTTGGTGAAGACCCTGGGAGCTGGAGACAAGCCAAGGGCATGGCTTGAATCAGAGAGATCCTTCCGCTGAAGCGAAGGAATCTCTGGTGAGACGGACGGATAGGGACGTGAAAACGCGTCCCTGCAAGTCCAGAGAGCAGAACCACACCGCTCCAAGGATGGTATTATCTGAGCCAGAGTGACCATCCTGAAGGTTCGAGACCTTAGGAACTTGTTTAGGTCGTGTAGGTCGAGAATGGGGCGCCAGCCCCCCGTCCGTTTCGGAACCAGGAAGTACCTGGACACAAACCCTGGGTCTGAAGGAGGGTCCATCACCTCTCTTACCACCTCCTTCTGGAGGAGGAGAGCGATGTCGGCTCGACAAGCCGCCAGTGAGGCTGGGGATCCCGAAGCCCCCCGAGGGGCGACGGCTCTGAAGGGTGGTGCCTGCTCGAATTCCAGAGGCAGGCCTCTTCCCACCACCTCCAAGACCCACCTGTCCGTGGTAACAGCGGACCAGGCGGAACGGAAGTGCCGGAGCCGTCCCCCCACGGGGGGACCCAGGAGTAAGGTGACGGGGATGGGGGCGACACCCTTCAGCCCGTCACTGGGCAGGCTTGGAGGAGGGACCGGCCGAGGGACCTCCTGGGCCCTTCCTCCCTGCCTCCTGTTAGAGGAAGCCGGCGGCTTGGGTTTGGGATGCCAAGGCCGAGCCTGCTGGCCCTGACGTTGCTGGGCCGGGCGCGTCGGGGGCACAGAAGGACGAAAGGGCTTAGGCTGTGGTTTGCGGCCTTTGTCCTTCTGAGCGGAAGAGACCGAGTCCAAGGTGGCATTGGACTTCTCGATCCTCTGCAGGTGACCTTCCACCCCAGGGCCGAAGAGGTCAGTCCCCAAAGGAACATCCGCCAACTTGTGCTGGGTATCCGGGCAAAGGTGGATATCCTCAGCCAAGCCCGCCGACGATAGCCACCGCGGCCGCCACCGATCTGGCACATGAGTCCCCTACATCCAAAGCAGTCTGGAGCTGCTGTTTGGCCACTGCTCCTGCCCTGGTCCCGCACCTGCTTAACCGTAGTCTGCAGATCGGGCGGAAGATGAGGATGACCTCATCCAGGGAGCCCAACAGGCATGAGAAAAATGTGCCATGAGGACGGCCGAACTGGCCTGACGAAGGCACGAGAGGACGTAGCGTAGACTTTTCCCGACATAGTCCAATTTCTTGGACTCCTTGTCAGGAGGTTTGTCCACATCCCTGGCGCTGCCGGCGCTACCGAAAACGCTGTCGGTAACCAACCCTCAGCAGAGGGTGTTCCAAAACCGGACAAGGAACCGTAGACCGTGATACTTCTGGCCATCCTGGCCAAGGCGCAGGGCAGGAAGCAGGCGCTGCCAAAGTTCCAGTGCCGACCCACTATGGCCTCGGCCACCGAAAGGCTCTGGCCGGAGAATCCCGGTCCAGAATCTCCGTGAGGGATACCTGGCCGCTTGGAACGGGTTCGAGCCCATCCCGGTAGACTCGAGATGAGCCAAGCAGTCCTAGGAAGGACGACGGGCTATCGCCCATTGACTGACCTCCTGAAGACCCAAGTCCAGTCGCTTGGAGAAGAAGGAGGAATCATCTTCGACTCGGAAGAGTCCGAAGAGCTGCTCTGGCCTGAGCCACCTTCACCTGCCGAGGTCGGTCGGGAGTGAGGGTAACTGACAGCCGATGGGGTAAACCCTTAGCCGACCGAGAATTCTTGGTCGGAGCCCCAATTGGTGGCTGTGGAGGCGGAGGTTCCACCGAATCGGTGGAGCAGCTGGTTTGGCCAACAACCGCCTGGGTATAGGCCTCGGACAAGTCGAGGGGTTGTGTCGGCTGCCCGTGACAGCACTTAATGGCCGGGAAGGCGCGGAGTCGGCTTATTCCGGCCAGGAGGAGCTGTTGCAACATAAGGTTCTCGCATCGCGACGTAATTTACCGGGGCCTCCCTCATCCGGGGAGGAGGAGGACGAGACGAGCGGCGACGCGGCCATCATGTGGGGTCCGAGACCGCGACCGCCTATGACGGTGGGATCGCTGGACCGCCAAGAGGTCCGAGACCGAGACCGAGTCCCGAATTTCCGGGTCGGTGCGGGAGGTGTCGGCCGAACCGCACTCCCTTCGGCTCGAAGGTCCATCCGAGGGCTCCGGAACCGGAGGCACAGGCGAGCCCACGGATCTCAACTCTCCCGGGGAACCGGGAGGGGATCGGCTCTAAAGGCGACAGCCTGTTCAATGGGTCGAGAAAATCTCGACTTCATCAGTGGAGTCTCGTCAACTGACCTGACGGGGACACCGTGAGGCCAGTGGCCGAGCCGAGCGTCGATCAAGCCGACGGTCGACGGCCCGGGAGAGGGACCTTTCCCGCTTCCCAAGAGCGCCGACGGAGGGATTCTACCCTTGTCCCTCTTTGGACCGAGATAAGATCCAGCAGACGCAGGCCCTTCTCCTTTAGTGGAGAGGGACAGACAAAGCTCCTTAAAGGAAGCCGTGTAGGAAGAACCCAGAGAGCGGGATAAATGCCGCGGCCGAGGAAGATACGGCCCGGGCCGCCTCCTCTTCGAGGGCGACCATCCGCTCGAGCTGATCCGCCGAGCCCGCCGCCGCGGACACCGCCAACCAGGCCTCCTTGGACTTCACCGGAGGGAAACGCCGACGCGCCCAGTTGCAATCGGGCAGCACGGTTCTTCGAGGACGAGGGCCGAGAAAGATGAGCACAGGTCGCAAGCCCGCGGTCGTGCTCAAGGCCTAAGCAGTAGACACACGTGAGTGTGGATCCGTCCACAGACATCTTCTGCCCGCATGGGCATCTCCACTCGAGAGTCGATTTGTCCATCGCAGCGCGAGGGATCAAGACTGAAGTCTTTGCAAAATTTTATTTTTAACCGCAAACGAGAAATAGGAACCAGTCGCAAACGCGAGAGCTAAGGAGGAAACCTGAGCTCCAAGCGGTAAGGAAGATCTGGCGTCATGGGGCGGAGCCGAGAGTTATACCACCCGGGTGGGTGGGAGGAGCAAGCTTGAAGACCTTCCGGCAAGATTTAAAGCGGCAAGGATACTGCCAATGAGTGTGGATGAACAACATATCCATGTCCCTAGAAAGAAGGATACTTGTAATTGGCCCCTACTCAAAACCCTAACAGGCAGGATAGCCTAGCAGTCGAGGTGGTAGGCCATGGATGCCTGACTGTCATGGTTCAGGGTTTGATTCTCACTTCCAACAGAAGGGCCGTGGGACACCAGGCAACCACCTGGGATGCAGAGTAATGTCTAAGGCAAATCATAAAAAGCAAGGGGAAGGGGGGCAACTAGTTACAGGATGCTCTAGATACAACGGTGAATGATGTAAGCTACATTATAATTAGGACAGGGCAGGGAAGTGCTGGGTGTAACTATGTAACAATCAGTGTTGCCATGGGGGGAGTAAGAGATACCAAGTTAGTTTAGTAGGGGTGGGTGGTGCGGTAAGGGGAAGAAGCAAGGGAGAGAGATCACAACTGCTTGGTAAGGGGGTCAGGGATGAAACCACGGCTTAAAGGTTGGGGAGGGGACATGGCTCTGCCGAGCCATTTGTGCCCACAACAAAACAACCGGCTATCAAAGAGCTGAGCAAGAACATAAACTACATCACAGCTGTTAAACGGCACTAATTACCTGTGTGTAAATTAAAAACACTCAGTGGGGTAAATAAAAAGCCTGCAGAACTGGAGCAGTAACAGAACTGGAACCAATATTTAAAAGCCAGTTTTCACAGGGGAAAATGACATATAGGTTCAACCCAGCTATCCTTTAAAGCAATTTTCTAGAATTCAGGAAGACACTCTACTTCAAAACCATAATGTCCAGACACAAAATAATTCATATTTTACCAATGCTCTCTGTATCGGCATTCATCTCCCTTGTTCCCACTACTAAAGACATTTGCATGGAAACAAGATCAGAGTCGCCCAGACTGCCCCTTCCCAGAACATTCCACCTACGATATCGCAGTTATTTCCACAGCAACAGATTCTGATGTCACAGACTGAGCACCTTGAGGGAAAAACAGGAGGATGAGGCAAAACCTGGGGACCAAGACACCCTTCCCCACAAATCCTCTCCGCAACAAAAAAACAAAAGACAAAATATTAATGAAACCTAAGCTGTCCTATGTCTAAGCATTACACTGCAAAATGCTCTCCTGGATACCAGAAAATCACCTTAATGAGGAACTGAAACACTGTAGCACCCGACCCACCCAGCTCATATCTGCCCACCCCATCTCTCTCTCTCTTCCTGCTTTCTTTCTCCCTTGTCCTCCAAACCAGCTCTCAGTGCCTCAGCTTTGTTGTTTTTTTTTTGTTTGTTTTTTAAGATGACAGGAAATTATTTCAAATTGGCAGCTGCATATAATGTACTTATTTTTAGAACTAACATTCATAGCCCTAAATGATCCATATTTAACGGTACCAGAATAAAACATGATGTGAAATGAAGACCTGTATTTTGCATTGTTTTGTTTTGGTAAGCAGCACTGTGTAGCATGGAACCAGTGATCTGGAGTTGTAAGTATGTCATGTTTGTGTACCGAGCTCTAAGCATGGGTCCAATAGTTGAACTGCTATTGCTTATGCTCTACACAACCCGTAACATAGTAAAATCACCACATTTCTTATGTTGTTCATAAAAAAAGAAAATAATTAAAAAGACAGTTTTTCACATCAGTGCTTATTCAGGTACAGGTAAATATGGATTACTTGGAGGTATGAATCTCCACTCTGTAAACAGGAGCTTTACTAACTGCTGCCAATTAACACAACTTTCCTCTCCCCTTTAAGCTCACATAGAAACAAAGTCTGCCCACCATATACTCCAGTAAAAAGTAAAAAACCTCGCAACCCACCCCAATAGTGGGTCAAAACAGAGTGCAAACTAACACAAATGTGTAGAAAAAGTATCACATTTTATTCACTTCATATACTGTAGCTACACAAAAAGCACATATAAAAAGCTAAGGTAGTGCCACCCCACCCCTGTAAAAAAGCCCAACAGCGTTTTGTTCCCTTATATAGAGCATTATCAAGGGCCCTAATTATTATTCTTCTATCAAGGGCAGCATTTTAAAGCAGCAGGTAGAAGAAGTACCACATACAGTAGCTGGAGGCACAGAGTGAACCCCAGCATGTCACTAATGTGCAGACAGAACCCCAGTGCCTTGCAGAACACTGCTGTTTCTTTGGAATTGATCCAGTTGCTGGGGTCAGTTTTCATCTTGAGCAGTATTCTGCTACTTTCAAATTTTACCCTTGATGGAAGAATTAGCAGTACAGTGAGAAATTCAGTCCACCCTCCAATCCCAGGCCAGCACCCACAAGGACAGAGGTGCCAGCCTGCAGCACAGAATCCATCATGAAGAGTCGCAGTGGTTCAGAGACTAGCTCAAGAACTGAAGAGAGGCGCTTACCTGGACTGAGGTGGTGGAAGAAATGCCTCATTCACAATTATTATTAGCTCACTGGCAAGGCCATCACTAGCTCGCTCACCTGCCAGCTCCGAGACTTAACCCAAAGCTTCAGTACACTCGTTCATGAGCGAGTTCCGTTTTTCACAAGAGATTGAAACTTAAAACACCAGTGCAACAAAGCATTTATTGTCTTTCATATTGGGTTTTTATAATGATTGATGGTTCCTGTTATTAAATTAATTGTATGTTTTTTGTTCTACTATTTTTTCTTGTTTTTGCTATCTACTCACCTCCCGTACAGCACAAACCCTCGCCAGACTCGCCATCTTTAAACATGGTGCCATGTGGGTATTTTGTGTGTCTGAGATGCTACTGTGATGCAGTTCGTGTATTCCGTGCCGCACTGCAATGTTTATGCTGCTTTCCTGTGTGGCTTTAAGGACTGCGATTTGATGTGCCACACAACTGTGATGTGCAGTATGTGGCTGTAACATTATCGCACTGACAGGTTGTTGGGGGGGGGGGAGAGACGAGACTCTCCAGTTCCTTGCTCACAATCCGCGGGGTAGGTATGTGTCACTATGTGCTCCTCCACAGTGTAGCAGTGCACGGCACATATATGTAACCCCCCTGCAAATGGGGGTTCCCAAAAGACTTTCAGGAGCTTGCTTGAATGCTCCAAGCCTGAATGGTGTTTGGCATTTAAGCCATTTATCAGTGAGTGTTTTTAGAACCCTCTGGTACTGTCTCTTTAAGAGCTGTCTGCTTGCAGACATAATTAGTTTGTATGGGGGACTGTGTGCTTCTCTGTTTGAGTACCACTCGAGCTGCTGCCAATTCACTCCATTTTTGCAGTCACTAGGAGTGCAAAGGAACCTATCTGAAAGATGTAACTGTTTGCCAGAAATCATTTACAGTAATAATGAAATTACAGTTTGTCTAACCTGCTTTCTTTGCAGTCAGAACTGTGTCTGCCTAGTTCCCCATTCTGGTTTTGAACTGCTGAACTGGACCAATCAGTGTGGGTAAGCTAGCTCTAAAATGGTGCCTTGGACGAATCAGAACTTGGACTCATAATCTGAGCCAGCCACAAGAGGATTGTATGGGCAGTGACTCTGGGAGATGTAGTTTAGACTTGTGCCTTTTGGACCAACAGCAGCAGTTTATTGTGAGTGACAGCCAATCCAGTCAAGAACTGGGAGGAACTCAAAGGAAGTGCCCGGTTTTGTCTGTTGGGAGTTTCAGTTGAGCTTTGGCAGTGAAGGGAAAGGAACCCTGCTCCTTCAGTGCACAGTTTTAGTCAAAAACATGTGTAAGGTCCAGAGTTCCGTCTGCAGCTTGTTAGGACTGAATCCGTCCTGTGAAGAGAATCAGAGGATATCTGAAGAGTAGAAACCAGGCTCACCCTGTAGAAGACTGGAGGAATTGCTGAAAATTGCACTCGGTCTGTCAGGAACTGAATCTGCTGTGTGTTCTCCCGGTATTGTGCAGTAATTGCGATCGGATACAGATGCAGCCTGCCTGGTATAGTGTTTTCTTTACCATATAAATGTGTGAAGAGGTTTGTGTACCTCAAGTGAATCCTGCTGCCATTAAGTGACTTTTGCCTGTGACTGTTTACCATATAAATGTGTGAGGAGTCTCTTGAGCTCAAGAGCAGCCCTGCTGACATTGAAGGACCCTATCTTATTTGGAGGTCGTGAGTACTAATTCAGGGTCGCCTCCTGTTGAATTGCCACATTAAATCCAAATGGAATTACTGTACTGCTGACTGTTTAATTCTCCTTTTCTGTGTGAAAGGGCCCCTACCAGCTGCCACGGTTTGGACTAGCCACTAGGGCTTGGGTACCCAGGGACAGTAACTGATAGGGATAGGCCTGTGCACAGAGCCATAGGTAGATGAGTAGAGTGATAAGCTAATTAACCTGATTTCCCCGTCCTTGTTATATCCCCCTAAATAAATCAGAGCTGCTTGTTTCAGCAAAGTTATACTGCCTGAGGTATTTGTCTATGTTAAAGTACTGTACTGTGATTGTTGCACTGTATCTTATTTCACAGGAGGTCCCAGTGCCGGAACCAGTCCTGGGGTAAGTGTATACTGTAAAGGTAATTCTGATGTATTGTGTGGGCCACTAGTGGGAAGAAAGGGGGGTTGCAGTGTCCCAGAGGGCTGTGACCAAGTTAGTTTAACTATTGTAAACCCTGACCTCTGGGTGGAGGCACCCGCCATTGGATCCAGGCCCCTCAACCTGTTAGTGGCAAATCAGGCAGGGGTAGTAGCCCCTGGGATAACGCCATCTAGGGGTTACATATAGCACTTCCTATAAAGAACACGGTGGCAAGCGTTGACAATTGTAACCAAGACCTCACGCAAAGATTGACTTCTGGTGGCGCTATGGAGCCATGAGCAGCACGGTGAAAGAGCTCTCCCCAGATCTGAAACTTTGCCTATTGAATCACCTCAAAGAACATCATTAAATATTCAAAATTTAATAGAAAACTGAATCGGAACCACCTATTAAGAGGATCGCTCGCTCTGTATGTCACTAGAGACATTTAACCGTTTTGCAGTTCTCGCACCCATCAACGGCCTAGACGAGACAGCCCAACCTGGGGAAACAGTGCAGATGGCCTCCGGGGAAGAAAATAAACTATCCAGGTCACAGCAACAACATAAAAATGCCAGTAGCAAAATCGTAACTCTCATGAGCAGATTCTATTAGCAATTCAAGAGTTTAGATCAGAAATGAAAGAGGCAATATCAGACGTCCGCTCTGACCAGGGAGCACTGCAGACATACAAATTTCAGCCAACACCAGTCACCTTGAGATTTTAGAGAAGACTATACAAGAAGTGGCATTAAACCAACTAAAAATAGTGAAACGGTAAGAAGATGCCGAAAATAGAGGAAGGAGGAAAAACCTACGAATATACGGGATCCCAGAAGATGAGGAGGACCCTGACATGCAGGCTTTCCTGGACCACTTCCTTCGTACAGCCCTGGATTTAGGCCCAGACTTCCCTATTGACATAGAGCAGGCCCACCGAGATCTCGGTCCTAAACCACACTCTAAGGCTCGCTACCACTCAATTATAGTCTGGTTCCTAAACTTTTCAATCAAGGAGTCCCTACTTCAGAAAGCCTGGGCCCACAAATCTTTAATGTATAACAACAAGCGGATCCTCTTCAATGACGACTATGCTCCCACCGCCCAGAGACTGAGGAGGGAATATACCCCACTGTTTCCATGCTTATGTCCAAATAAACTGAAGTTTAAAACCCCCTACCTTGCTAAACCGGTGGTGGCTTTCCCCTCAGGGACTCGAACATTTACATCGGCGGAGGAAGCTAGACAGAAGCTGCAATCGAGAAGCCTGCTCAGCGAGCGAGACACCCAGCAGACAGGAGGGAACAGATCCTCTCGGAGAGACTTTGGTCAGCTTACAGCAACAGCAGAGGGCCCTGCAGCACTTTTGACCACTCCACCTCTGGGAGAGCTCCTGAAAGAGATCCAGCAGCTTAGCTCTCAGACGGGACTTAAATGAAGAAAGAATTAAACCTGGGACAGGACGATCGCTGAGGGAACTTCTTGGGCGGACCTGGGGTAAGTGTCTACGGGGGAGGGGGGGATGCTGCTCTGGGCTCAGGGAGACTTATGGGGACTACCATGACTGCTGCCTATGCCCCTAGGATATGCATAAAAAAGAATAAGGGAGAGAGCTTACATAAAATAAAATAAATAAAAGCTCATAATCTCTCCCCTCAGAATTGACTTTCAATTCGGGCCCACTTAGACCAGGCAGAGAGCCTTGGGTTAAAACCATCATACATACTTTGGGGAACTTAGGGCTGATGTGTACATGGTCGCAGCCCCCCGCCCTTAATACCTCCTCTGGTGCTCCCCTAGGCTGCAGCCCTGAATCCCTCTACACTTTCTCCTCATATACAGCAGCTCCCAAACTGGAAAAGAAAATGATGACCTTCCAGTTGGCAATGGTCACCCCCCTAATTCAACTTGGACTGAGATTTTCCATATAGAGGAGCCTACAAGGACAGAGACAAAGAGACATACCTTGCTATCTTATGAGACAGAAATGGAAGAACTTTTGGGAACTTAAGACACATACTACAGGCTGGGAGGGCTGGATTGGGGAGGGAGTAATTACAGGGGAAAGGAATAAAGAAATATTGGAAACAAAAGTATGGACAGATGAGATAAAGAAAGCAAAGGCGACTCAGCACGATACTAGATTCGTTTTAAAAGGGTACAGCACTTCCCTCTTTTCTTTAGGTTTTCTACTAAGGGATTTTCACCGAATAGCATATTTATCTGAAAAACAGCTCTATAGCATGGTCACCATACTAACTGGGGACTTCGGTCTCCTGGGGAACTACCTCCTCACGGGAGTTGGAGAGGAAGCACGCCCCCAAACCTGTTATTCAGGGTCTCGGAGAGCATCCAGAGAGGATCAAGAGTATCCTCTCTAAGGTGGAAGCCCAGTTACTTGTAAATAGTTTGGACTCCACAGTTAAAGCAAGCCTTAGGGGTGTTCGAGAGGGAGGGAAATTGAGCTGTTTTAAGCCCAGGTTGTGTTTGTTCTACTTAATTTGGGTAGGAATTCTACTTGATCTACACAACACCCATCATCAGATGGGAGGAGAAAAGGGAAGGGGGGCACCCACAGTTGGGGTATTAGACACTAGAATTGCCACTGATTCATTAGCCCAGTTTAGGCTTTGTGGATTAAGATTCTTGTTTTACTTCTTAGTTAAAAAAAAAAAGGAGACATGAAAGAATTGCACTGAAAATACTATCCTTTTGCAATAATGACTAACAGCTTGGAGGGAGACCAGGGATTCAGAACTGCCCGTTTGATATGGCTGTAGGCCTACAGCTCTTCCTGGACCCCTCCTTTGCGTTCATTTTTCTTTGTTTTTCATATGGCTTTATAAATGGCAGTAAATCCAGTTAAGATTTACTCAGTAAATATAAACGGACTACACAGTCCAATTAAACGATCACACGTGATGCAACATTTGAAAAGGCAGGAGGCTGATATAGATTTTCTCCAAGAAACACATTTGTACGATCAGGAACACCAGAAGCTTAAATGGGGAAACTGTTACAAGGTTTTTGCCTCGTCCCACTCGAGCGGTAGAAGAAGGGGCGTGGCGACCCTGATCCCTGTCTCTACTCCCTTCGAACTTCAAGATAAATACATTGACTCACAGGGTAGATATATTATCCTTACGGGGACCCTTTTTTCTCAAAAGGTGACGATGGTAAATGTGTATTTACCATCCCCCAGACCTCTCTTCCTGTAATCCGAACTTTTATAAATAAGGTCATGGATAATCTCCAGGGTATCTTAATTATGGGAAGGGACTTTAATATGGCACTATCCCCACAGGTTGATTGTTCCTCCTCAAGAGACTACAGATCCTCTAAAGCGCTTAAATACCTTAGGGGGACCTTTGCACAGTTGGGGGTAGAGGACATATGGCGGAAACTTTTCAAATCGAACCCTGGCTTTACCTTCTTTTCCCCTCGATATCGCACATACTCCCGTTTGACAGGGTGTTGTGGAGTTTCCTTTGGGATGTCCTCGGGGCCCTGTCGTTTCCCCTTTTCCTTTGTTCTTTTACCATAGCACCTCTATGATCACTCAAAAGCTTACATTAGAATTAATGGAGCCCTATCTTCCCCCATCTTCTTATGCCAGGGCACCAGACAGGGCTGCCCTCTCTCTCCGATCCTTTTTGCCCTCTATATTGAGCCCTCAGTGATAGCCTTACGTTCTGACTTGAGGATTGAAGGAATCCCTCTTGGCCAAACCAGCTATAAGGTAGCACTGTTTACAGACAACGTTCTTCTTATTTTACTCTCTCTGGAGACCTCAATACCAGCTGCATGGGATCTGCTTCAGAGATACGAAAGACTGGCTAATTTCAAGCTAAATATCTCCAAAACTGAGGCCCTAATGTTTAATTTTCAACCCTCCACTGATATGAAAAACACTTTCCCTCTGAAATAGAGAGGCACTAAGAAAAAATTACTCACCTTAGTAATGTTGTTTCTTCTAATGGAGTCTTGCTGTATTCTGACATGCAGTGATGTCCAACCTTTGAACTGCCCTGGAGATGAAAGAGTTAACTTTCCATGCCAGGCATGGAACGCTGAGCTCGAGCTCGGTTGAGACTCTGTCTGTTGCTGTTTGAACTCAAACCGTCAGATCTTTACGAGCTATACTCACTGGGTGTTCTGTGTGGAAACTGTAAACTTACACTAGTCAACTGGCTACTAAATATAATAAAAATATTTTTTGGTCCCAAAGCAAAGACTCAAGTCAGGAACCCAAAAAATAAAACAAAACACAACTCCCACACACCCAAACTAAAGAGGTAAGAAAAGAAGGGGTTGGGGCACCTCCCGAGTGCCAACACTGCTGCTGCCCACCCACATTCCAAAAACCAGGTTCTGAGAGGGGAGGCAGGGGGGAAGTCAGAATATAGCAAGACTCCATTAGAAGAAACAACATACTAAGGTGAGTAATTTTTCTTCAAACAACATGAAGTCTTGCTGTATTCTGACATATGCAGGCTACTAAGCAGTACCTCCATGGAGGAGGACAGAACCTACTTGGAAATAGGCTCTAAAGCACTGTTAAAACCAAGCATTACTCCTAGCCTGGATATCCAGAGAGTAATGCTTGTGAAAAGTATGTACTGTTTTCCAGGTGGCTGCTTGACAAATCTCTAAGATAGGAATATCCTGGCAGCAGCCAGGAAGCAGCTGTACCTCTGGTAGAGTGAGCCCTCAGGCCTGAGGGTGGGATCCTACCTAGTTTTTCATAGCAAAATTGAATGCAAGAGACAATCCACCTGGCAACAGATCTCTTAGTGGCAGGTTTTCCCTTACCAACCTCACCATAAGTGAGGAACAGTTGGAGGGAGTCAAACCTGTGACCCTTGGTGCGCTCTATGTAGTAGCTAAGGACCCTTTTCACATCCAAACTGTGCAGCCTCCTCTCCCCAGAGAAGGAATGGTCAGTGAAGAAAACAGGAAGAGACATAGACTGGTTAAGGTGGAAATCTGAAACCACCATAGGCAAAAACTTCCTATTAGTCCTGAGGACCACCTTATCTCTATGGAAAGAGATAAAATCAGGCTCCACTGACAGGGCCTGTAACTCACTTATGTCCTGGCAGAAGTGTGGCCACCAAGAAACAGTTTTCCAAGTCAAGTACTTAAGCTCTGCTGAGGACAAAGGCTCAGAAGGGTTGCATAAGCTGAGCAATGCAAACATTAAGGTCCCAAGCAGGGGCAGGGTCCCTGAAGGGAGGATTGGTATGCAGCAATCCCTTGAAAAATTTAGAAAATACAGGATGAGCTGAAAGGGAAGAGTGCTTGCCTGCTGAGAGGAAAGCAGAGACAGCTGCCAGATGCACTCTTAGTGTAGCTGGTCTGAGTCCCAAGCTATTGAGATGAACCATGTAGTCAAGGACTGTGGGCAGGCCAGCAGACTCTGGAGAAATATGCTTCCAGGAGCACCATATAGTAAATCTTTCCCACTTGGAACTGTAAGTGTTTCTGGAGGAAAGCTTTCGAGAAGCCTTTAAGATATCCAGAACACCTTGAGAGAGGTGCAAATCAGCAAACTCTAACTCTTCAAGAGCCAGGCCTTGAGGTTGAGAGATTTGAGATTCGGATACCAAACCCTCCCACATGTTAACAGGTTGTAATTCCTGGGAAGAGACAGGGGAAGGTGGACTGCTAAGGACAACAAGAGAGGGTACCAGGGCTGTCTGGCCCAGTCTGGAGCAATCAGAATCACCTTGCAGGGTTGAGACCTGATTTTGACTAGCACCTTGAACAGGAGAGGGAAGGGAGAAAAGCATACAGGAACTTCCCTTCCCAATTGAGAACTAGGGCATCCAGGGAAACTGAGCCCAACACTGGGGGTCTGCAGCAAAAGAGAGGAAGTTGGTGATTGTCTGGGGCTGCAAAAAGATCTATCTGTGGGGTGCCCCATCTGGAGAAGATCACCTTTAAAATCAGAGGATCCAGGGACCATTCGTGATGGCCCTGAGATATCCTGCTGACAGCATCTGCCAGGACATTATCCTTCCCTGGGAGGTGCACTGCTGTAAGAGAGGCGTTCAGGGAATAGGCCAGAGACCACAACTTCATTGCCTCTGTGCACAAGGCCGTAGACCGAGTGCCCCCTTGCTTGTTGATATACCACATTGTGGTGGTATTGTCTGTCCTGATCTGAACTACTTTGTTCTGAACAGACTTGGAAAAAGCTTGAAGTGCTAGAAACACTGTTCTGAGTTCTAATAGACTGATGTGAAGGAGAGATTCCTGAGGAGACCACAACCCTTGGGTGGCCAGGTCCCCCAAGTGGGCTCCCCACCCCAAGAGGGAGGCATCTGTAGTAAGGATTAGAGAATGAGACTGAGTGACAAAAGCAACTCCCTATCTTAGATTGTCCTGATCCTGCCACCACTGTAACGCCTGGATCAGGGTTCGAGTCACCGGGATTAGTTTGGTCAGAGGATCCTTTTTCTGAGACCAGAAAGCTCTCAAGTGGAACTGAATGTCCCTCATCTGAAATCTTGCTCCCTGAACCACTGCTGTAGAGGCAGCCATGTGTCCCAGGAGCTGCAGAAAATGCCTTGCTGGTTGAGACACCTGGAGGGTGAATGAACAGGCCAGTGAGATAAGGGTCCTTGCCCTGTCCAGGGGAAGGAAGGCTCTTGTCTTTACTGTATCCAGCTCTGCCCCTATGAAGGTGAGGAGCTGCACAGGCTCTAGAACTGACTTTGAAAGATTCAGAAGGAAACCTAGAGAAGTGAGCAGTTACTGAGTTATCTGTAGGTGTGACTTGACTTGGTCTGGAGACTGGCCTACTATAAGCCAGTCGTCCAGGTATGGAAAGATGGAGATCTTTTTTCTCCTTAGGAAGGCAACCACTACTGCCAGGCATTTGTGAACACCCTTCGAGCAGAAGTTAGGCCGAAGGGCATTGCTCTGAATTGATAATGGCCTGAGGGCAGCTCGAACCTGAGGTACTTTCGGTGGGAGCTTCTGATGAGAATATGGAAATAGGCATCCTTGAGGTCCAGGGAAACTAGCCGGTCCCCTGGCCTTAGAGAGGGTAGAATTATTCCCAGAGTCATACATTTTGAACTTTGGCTTTAAAAGGTGCTTGTTTAAATATCTGAGATCCAAGATGGGCCGCCATTCTCCTGTCCTTTTGGGGGTTAGGAAGTACCTGGAGTACAATCCTTTTCCCTTGTGTAGGGGTGGAACTCTCTCTATGGCTCTCAGAGCCAAGAGGGAAGAGACCTCTGCCTCTAGGGCAAGTGCCTCTGAAGGACTTGCAGGTGGAAAGGATCTGGTTCTCATCTTTGGAAATTTTTTGAAGCTGAGAACCAGTCCCTGGCTTACTACTTCCAGGACCCATTTGTCTGATGTGAAAGACACCCAGTCCTGGACAAAGTAAGCCAGCCTGCCCCCTATAGGTGGTGGAGAATCGGCCCTGGCAAACCCATCAGGGTGCCTGTTTGGCAGAGGCTTTAGGTTGAGGGGTGGAAGCAGGCCTGCTTGTACCCGGTCTGCCTCTCCCTCTGAAGAACCCCCTATGAGCATAAGCAGAAGAGGAGGCCTGAGCTTGGTAGAAAGGCCTATGAAAAGGCCTGCCCCTGCACCTGGAATGCTGCCTCTGGGGAGTGGCTTGCCTTTCCTTGGCCTGAGCACTCCTATAGGTGGTCCTGTATTCATCCATTTTCTTCATGTAGTTCTCTGTTTGCTCCCCAAACAGAGAATTACCCACAACAGGAAAATCCATGGCCTTAGTCTGGGTATCCTGAGACAGGCTAGTACCTCTGAGCCAAGCCATCCTACGAAGGGCCACAGATGTAGCCATGACTCTAGATGAAACATCATTGGAGTCCACTGCAGCATGGAACTGCACCTTGGATGCCTCAATACCATCCGCAGCCACCTGCTCCAGCTCCTTGGCAAGCTAGCCAGGGACCTGTTTAGCTAAAGCCATTACAGTGTCCCATCTAGATTTCTGATATCTAGCTGTACAGGACATATAATTAGCCTGCCTGAGTCCCAAGGATGCTGCCATGTACTGTTTCTTTGCCATGGCATCAATCCTCCTGGAGTCCTTACCTGGGGGGGTGTGAAGCCAAGGGTATATTTGCCTTATCACAGGCAGCAGCCTGCACTACCCCAACATGGCTGCATTGCTGGGTAAGGAACTCCGTATCTGAGCCTGAGAGTATACTCTTGTCCATTCTCTTGTCCACAGGAGGTATAGAATTAGAGTCTTAAAATTGTTATTGTCTGTTTCCCAAAAGACTTATGGAGGGAATAGACAGCCTCCTGGACTCTGGGATATCCATCATCTCAACATGTCAGGCTCTTCCTGATCGTCTACAGCTTCTTCCATAGGAAGCTGAAGAGTTTCAGCCACTTTTCTGTAGAACATAAAATGGGAAGGGGACTCAGAAAGCCTAGGAGGAGAAACCCCTGAAGGTCTGTCTGGGGAGATGTCCGGGTCAATGGGCACATCCAGACTTTCGTAATCACCATCACTATCCTCATACTCTCCTTCCTCCTCCTCCGGTTCATAAAAATCTTCTAAATTATAATCTGGAACTGGGGGAACCGACCGAACCGAGCCCCTGCCAGATGGTGCCAGTTCGGTTGGAACTGGGGTTAGCGACTGAACAATCCTTATCGCTTTGGCTATTTCATCAGCGGTTGAAGAAAGAAGTTGTGGATCCGCACCGGCTGATTTATCCCTTCTTTTTCTTTTGCTGGAACCGACTCCTCAGAGTCGGTTCTCCTTTTGCCCATAGAAGTTTCGCCCTGGTCAGAGGGCACTCCTTCTGGTTCGTTGAACCGAACCGGGCTGGCCATCCGGGTCAGCGGACTTCTTGGCCTCCCTTTCCCTGAGCCTACCAACTCTCTTTTCCAGGGTAACTGCAGGAAAATTCTTGCAAATCTGGCAGTCTGAATCGCGGTGGTCAAACCCCAGACAATAAACACAGGTGGTGTGGGGGTCAGCCTTAGCAAAGGCTTCCCCACACACACTATAGTGTTGAAACCCAGTGGGCCCGGTTTTTCTTTTGGGTTTCTCAGACATGGCCAGACCTAACAAAACTTACCCTTTTCGGCAACTGCCAGAAAAGACACCTTATCGGTTCCTGACCGTATACGGGTCATGGAAAAAGGTAATGAAACTGCTTTTTTTCAGAACCGATAAGGACCGTTACCACTCTAAAAGTAGAATAAACTTTTGAACAAACCTGATCGGTTCAAACTGAACCGATCCCACTTTTACAAGTTCCACACAGAAGAACAAGAAATAAACCTATCTAGTACTCACGATACCACAGACAGAGACTGAACCGACAGGTTAACGGACTAAATTTGGTCGAAAACCGAGGAAAACGGCACTTTAACCGACAAACCTGAACCGAGCAAAGGAGAAATCTCCGGAGCGACTGTTCAGTGAGGTGGAGTAAAGAATCTGACGGTTTGAGTTCAAACAGCAACAGACAGAGTCTCAACCGAGCTCGAGCTCAGCGTTCCATACCTGGCATGGAAAGTTAACTCTTTCATCTCTGGGGCAGTTCAAAGGTTGGACATCACTGCATATGTCAGAATACAGCAAGACTTCATGTTGTTTGAATATTAAATACCTGGGTATCTTCAACCCAATTAATTTACTTCACTTAGAGTTAGTGAATTATGAACCGATCTCAGTTCAGATACAGGAGGATCTAAAGGGGTGGGGACGACTTTGGTTAACCTTTTTTCAGTGGATAGAAACGATTCGCCTTAATGTCCTTCCCAGACTATATTTTTTTAAAAACGTACCAATTTTTCCGGCTAAAGATTATTTTAAATCTTGGGATAAAATTATTTCTGACTTTATCTGAGAAGGCCAGAGACTGAGAATAAGGTTTTCTCTGCTTTGCTCCTCAGTAGACCAGGGAGGAGTTAATCTCCCAAATCTAAGTCTCTATGCAACAGCAGCTTTTCTCAAAATTATACTTACATGGCTCTCACCCACCACTTCTCGTATTTGGAAAGATATTGAATTTGGCATTAATGACATACATGACATTGAGAGGGTACCTTTTGCTTCAAGGGGAACCCTTCCCCCTTTGAGAGACTATACAGTATTTACGGCACAAGTCTTGAAGATATGGCATAAGGTCATAACATAAAACATGAAAACAAATCTCCTTCTTCTACACCTTAACATCAGCTGATGGGAACTTTTTAACCGCCAGCTTGGATACTACTTTCCATTTTTGGCGTAGGGCGTGCCTGAACTATTTTTACCAATTCTTGGATACTAATGGTATTCGCTCTTTCTCTGATCTTCAAAAGACCTTTTCCTTACCTGATAGAGACCTATTTAGATACACGCTGCTGAGAAATGATATTTTAAGACAGAGAGAGCTCTCGTTAAGTCCTTCTCCTTCTTCATTTTCATCCCCATCCCTCTAGACGTTATTGAAAGATACCCTGGAAGGTGACTTATGGGGGAAACTAATTGGCCATCTTTTCAAAATACTTAGGGCTTCATTGGGAAGACTCCTTGTTGTCGATTCTGGAGGCTTGGAACAGAGACTTAGAGGTCCAGATTCCCTGCAAAGAGTGGCAGCAGGCCACTTTGAAAGCCATTAAGATAACTTCTTCCAATATTTGGAGGAAGTTTGCTTGGAAAGCCTGATCACGTTATTTTAGATCCCAGCGATACTGACAAAATACCTCCCAGAATCTTACAGTACCTGTTGGCGGAGGTGTAACTGCTCCTTGACGGATTTGGGACATATTTTTTGGTATTGTCCCAGAGTGACCCCATTTTGGTGTTCACTACAACCTGAGTGGGGAGACTGTCTGGGAGACAATATTGAATTGACCCCAGAAATAGTAATTCTTTCGGTTTATCCCCCTCACAGACCAAGATGGGATCGCACCTTACTCCCAATTTACGTACTGGCGGCCAAAATAGCGATAACCTGAAGATGGATGACGCCCTTGATTCCTTTGTTGGAAGACTGAAGGGGGATTATGGTTGAGATCTATAGATCAGAGCACTTGATTGCCAAGTTACACAATAAACTGCCCCTTTTTGAAATAAAATGGCGTAAATGGGTATTACATATGTCCTCTAGAGATACAGAATTTGTTCCACGAGGGGGAGCTACGAGGGTGCCAGGGATTTGGGGGGGGAGAGTTCAGCCACGTGCCTAGAATTGGTAGAATTTAGACAAAGATTGGACTGAATCGAATAGATACTGCTAATACTTTTATATTGTGCAATTAATATTCTATAAGAATGCAATCACAACTAAGATAATCTTTATTTGTAGAAAACAATTGACTCAAGTAATAATGTGATGGAATGTACTTATAACTTGTTATACTCTGTCTCCTAAAATAAAAAGAAATAAAAAAATAAAAAAAATAAAAAAAGACCTCATGCAAACAGCACATAATGAACTGTATTATGGGATATAGAGGCCTGAAAAAAAACAAAAATTAAAACATGGCGGACCAATAATTAAATCACATGAAATAATTGCAACCTTTTTTTTTTTTTATCTTGGCCCTCCGGTCTGCAATCACTTCCAGGCATCCCCTTCCTCCGGCCACCGTCTGGATCGCTCTGGCTCCCACAGTGGGTCTTGCTGTATACCCCTTGGCTTGCCCCCACAGCAGGGTGTGGGGACGACCTCTATCTCCACCGACACAGATTCAGTTTCCCGCAGCCTCAGATCTGAGCACCGCCAAATGGCCATCAAGCCGCCCGCACCGTGCCATTTTCCTCCTTTCTCTTGTTCCTAGAGTCGGGGCGGCAAGGACGCTAGTAGCAGTGGCACGCTGGCCCACGCCCAAAACGCCTGCCCCTCAGCTCCTCCCAGTGTGTGGCATGCGTCCCCCAACCTCCGCCAGAGGTCAGTCAAATGCCGACCAATGTGAACCCCCTTCCCAGAGAGGAAGAGCAGTCTTTCAGACGCTCGATTCCTCTCCTCCCCTGCCAGCCCACGGCAACCTGTGCTCGTTCCCAAACTCGGGTTGCCGGCGTGACGCGAGGTGTGGCGTCCGGCGCCTCAGCCCTCAGCACCACCAGGCCGGCCATAATTGCAATCTTTTAAAAAATAAACTAACTAAATAAACGTCCCGCTGTAAACAGCTAGCAAAATCATTAAACGGAACGTTGACTACACATACACACGAGGTAAACTCAACATCAATATTTTAAAACAGGGTTCATGCATTGCTGCTTTAATAGTGTATATGATTGTACAATCAGAACTGTCCTTGGCAATATGAGTTTTGATAAGAAAGAATTGCTATTCGTAAAAGAAATTGCAGTTTGAAATGTCGAGCTGGGACTCCGGGGCAGGGGCATCAGCACAGTTTTATTATAGGTGGAAGGGTTATACAATACTGTTTGAAATTGTTATTTACTGTAAGAGTTCGGTTTGTTATTCTATGATTTCAAAACTACAGGTAATGTCAGTACAGAACGAAAGGATCAATTTTCTTTTAAATGGAAATAAAGTACTATAATTGTTGCAGCAGCGTTCAATTTATTTTTCATTTTGAAACATACTGATGAACCAATGGTTCCTATGAGTCACATACAACTGCACTTTGTACCACAATATGTTGTGATCCTTTGCATTTATCTGACATTGTGTAAACTAAAATATATGGCACAAAAAAGAAATATACAATGTTGTTCCTGAGAAGACAGCTAAGACAGAACACACTGTTAGAGTTTGCAGGTGAAAGCAAGAGGTCTTTCACAGTAAAAACTTATGCATATTAGCCCCACCAATGACATGCTGCAGAACCGGCTCAATTGAACAGGTCAGTGAAACTCAGTATGATAATGTCGCATATCAGAACATCAGAGCAGAACAAATCCAAATGAAATGAAGTATAGTAACAGAACTTGTAAATGCAAAAATGCTAAATACATGCCAACTGTTTAACCACAGTAGCTAACCACTAAAAATATGACAAATATTTGCCTGTGACCTTTAATACATCACTACTTCTGCAATCCCACTTTGGGAGGTTCGATTTCACTGTTGTGATTTTTTCAAGTCTGGAAGATGACCCATCCGTACAGTCAGGACACTTACACATCAAACACTATAAAGGCCTTTTGAGTACCAGTTAGACAAACCTTTGTTGAGTCACTTTAACCCGCTGATAAAATACCAACTATAATAGCCCAGTCTGGGAATCAAATATTAAAGCTGCAGGAATAAAAAGTGCATATGACTACAAAAACAGTAAGGTCTTCCTCTACCTGGATATGGCCACACTAACAAAATATTGAGAATATAGGGGAACTGGGAGGCAACTACTGGTACATTACCCCTACATGGCAAAAGTTATCATAAAAGATCAAGGTAACATTTTCTTCGATGAAGACCACCTAAAGTCCATTATTAGGATGCAACAGTCATCTAAAGCTGTAGAAGGTGCCAAGCAGGAGTCGGCAGGGGACTCGACCTACAGGCCAGCGATGATGAAACAGAATCATATTCTTTTGCAGCCTCATTGTAAGAGACCCAACTAAGGCTAGCTGATATCCTTACATCAAAAATATCCAACATTAAACGTTTCTTCTTCAGTGACCCAAGATACTGCTTCACCAGATACTGCTTTACTATTGGAAGAAAAGCTGTTCAATATCCTGATATCCAAGTCAGCCCAGAAAAGCACACCTCATAATTCACAGTTACACCAAGTGCTGAATGTGTTTTGCCAGACAAGTTACTTTATTCTTGTTTCTCTAATTTTTAGAAAAGTATACAGTTTATAAGATACTTCTTAATGGATATGGTGTAAGATCTCCTATTATACCTAAAAACTGCCAACTGGTTCGGTGCTGATGGTTAGGTAAGCTTGGCAAGCCATGACCTGAATCGACAGGATCTCCATATACATTCACAGCCCCCTCTCCCCTTACCTAATGTAAAGAACAGGATTATGGTGTGGTCCAGTTCTGCTTCAGAGCGGGCCAGCTCCACACATGCTACACAGGAAAACGGAAAAAAAGCAGCTCCCCCGCAGATGAAAGAACAAACTCTGCATCTGCTACCCGGTTTGTTTTGGCGCCTAACAGGGTTTGAATCTCCTCTGCCGCCCGGTTTGTTTACTTCCTCCTGCACTGGAGGATGTGATGACAGAGTGCTGAGGGGGGAGCAGGGCTTACCAGGGGCAGTCTTGGATGCCGGACACAACTTGTCATCCTATAAGAATTTGGTGATTAGGGATGGGAGTTCATGTATTTTGAGAGCCAGCCCCTAAATGATGCTCCTGCTCCTCCTGTACTGCAGCAGGCAGTGCGGTTCTCATGTTCTCAGCAGAGCCTGAAAATGTTGAGGGGACAAGATGGCTGACTTACAAAATTGAGGGGGACATGTCCCCATCACCCCTCCGGTGGATGCAACCATGAAGAGGGTGTAAAAAGTGGGCTGATAGGATTTAAAATAAGCACCACTCCTGGGTGGGAGAGTGGTGTGGGCGTGTTGGGTGGGAAGAATGTAACGGTGCTATGCTAGTGGCACCATCCACCTGCGTGGAGGTAGTGTTCCATGATGGCGCTGAATGCCAGTATCCCACCATGCAGCCTATGTCCTGAGGCATGGGGAGGGGGGAGCACCGATCATGGTCCCCAACTACGGGGTTCTTCTGCCAGGATGCCCTGGAGGCTGAGGAATGAAGGAGAAAATATTAATAGAGCTGAGCCAGGGGAGGGGTGTAATGTGAGGGCTTGGAGGAGGGACTGCGCTCCTGAACTAGGCAGGATGAGCCACGGGGATGGGGGTGGGATGGTGATGAGCTCCCTCTACCATGGCAACTGAACTGGAGCCCCATTAACACCATACAAGGCTAACTCAGCTTGGTTACGTTAACACCATGCACAATAAAACACACCATGAGCTAACTAGCACCCGACTGCAGGCCCTTTGATATCCCCTAGGTTCCTCGCTAATGAAGACCACCAAACCACGTTAATCACAGCAGGAATCAAAGGCCTAATGTACTCACAAACAGTTCAATACACAGTGCAATATAGCGTGCTACACTTAAGGTACTCCCATAGCATGCACTAAATCAATGCAAAAGAAGCCTAACACTGTACTGAAAACAATCAATCAAAGTCAGAGGACAAGATATACATTTTCCACCTGGGTTGAGGTAGTGTTCCAAGATGGCGCTGATGCTAGTATCCCACCTTGCAGCCTGTGTCCTGAGGCGTGGGGGAGGGGGAACACCAATTGCGGTCCCCGACTAAGGTGTACTGCTGCCGTGACATCCTGGAGGCTTGCAGTCTGTGTCCTGAGGCGTGGGGGGGGGGCACCAATCGCAGTCCTCGACTAAGGTGTTCTGCTGCTGGAACGTCCTGGAGGTTTGCAGCCTATGTCCTGAGGGAGGGGGGAGCACCGATTGCGGTCCCCAGCTATGGTCATACCTCTCAACTGTACCACATTATGAGGAACGTCCCTCATTTTACTTCACAAAAGCTCCCTGTTCCACATTGTGAGGACTTGTTTCACATTCCAAGTCAACATTTTAAAGCAAAAATCCATAGTAAATGATGCAAAAAATATATTATTCAATTAATAACAGACTTTCTGAACATAAATGCAACATTTTAACAGTGTTTTGAGCTTCTTAGGTAAAGATTTGATTAAGTGTTCCACATTTTGCCCATTTTTTCCACGTTTTGACAGGCAATGTTCCACATTTGGGGGGCAAAAGGTTGAGAGGTATGGCTATGGTGTTCTGCTGCCAGGACGTCCTGGGGGCCTGCAGCCTGTGTCCTGAGGTGTGGGGGAGGGGGGGGGGCACAGACTGCAGTCCCAGACTACGATATTCTGCTGCTGGAACATCCACAGGACGCCAAACTCAGATTTTGGTGGCATGTAAAACAAACATTGTGTTTAAATGGTCTATGTTTCCTTATATCTACTATAGATGTGGTTTTGAAAACCGAAGGCTATTTCCTAGAGAAATTCTTGTTTGAAAAGTGAAACTGAACCCTGTCTACACCTGGTCTTGATATACCAACGGGACACATGTCCCAATGGTATACCGAGACCAGGTGTAGACAGGATTCGGTTTCACTTTTTAAACAAGAATTGAAAGCAATGTAATTTTAGAGACTTCAGCACAGTGTTTCTGATTGTACTTATAACAGATACGGCTGCTATGTGTTGTGAACTGTTGTATTTATACTTGTGTACTCTGTTTTCATGAATGTTATTTGCGTTCTCTATTTACTGTATTAGGGATATTTTTTGCGTTCCTGCTGTACTGCCATTATTCCCCAGGCATGGCTGAAAATGGGTCTGTGGACCCAGTTCATTCCCCTGGCTAAAATAAACTGCATGTACACAGACATGTCTGCACTCATGTGCATACTGGAAGAAAATCGAAACGCATAAAGTGATAAATCTAATTAGCAACTTACAGATAAACAAAAAATAAACTTTCTAATAAATGAGTACAAAACATTTACTGCCAATGTAAGCTTTGCTTACCTCTTCCTCTTTTGGGTCCATGAAATTCAGACCTTTCTCTGACAACCTTTTCTCTGTGAGGTCCACTTCCCTGAGCTTTACCTTCTTCCCCACCATGTTTGACCTCCCCTTCAAGTCCCAGTATTCCATCTGTCTGCCCACTACAGTCCCCAACAGACAGATGCTCTGGGTCAGGATAATGAGTGTCTGTATTCTGTTGACTGAGGTCTTTTTGAAATGAATGGTTTAAAAATGATCTGCCTGAAGAAATGGTTTCCAAAACCTATAACCATAAGGAAAGAAACAAAAACAGTTAAGAATTTCAAAAAAATTTAAAACTACAACTGTATAAAAAATGCTTACTTGGTTTCTCACATTGTGCATTAAAATATCGAGAATACTATTAGTGTCACTGGGTCACATTTCGCAATGAACAATTTGTGGTTATGAATCCCACACAAAAACAGGTTACTCATCTGTAACAGTAGTTCTAGGAGTGGTATATGTTGTTCATCCACACTTATTGGCATGTCCCCTTTCCCTTTAAGGATCGCCGGAAGTCTACAAGCTGGCTCCTCCCACCCACCCGGGTGGTATAAACCTCGGCTCCACCCCATGACACCAGATCTTAGCCCGCTGGAAGCCAGGTGTTGTGCGTCCGCAGCCAGGGAAGTCGGGTGGGTCCGTGTGGATGAACAACATGTACCACTCCTAGAACTACTGTTACAGGTGGGTAACCCATTTTTCTAGGATCGTGGATATGTTGTTCATCCACACTTATTGGCAGACTTCTAGCAGCTCTCCGGGAGGAGGGAGGCAAGGTGCACACCCCCCACAAAAACTCACTTGGTAAATAGAGATTGGAGAACTGAGGCCCCAAAACCAGCATACCGGCGTGACTCAAGGTCGATGTGGTAATGGGTAATAAAGGTGTTTGCTGACTTCCAGGTAGCAGCCCGACAGATTTCCTGGATAGGGATGTCCCTGGAAGCAGCCATCAATGCAGCAGTATGGTGGGTAGAATGAGCTCTTATCCCTCTGGGAGGCTCCATGTCCGCCAACTCTTAGCACAGACCTATGCAAGATGTAATCCACCTTGCAACAGTCCACTTTGCTCCAGGTCTGCCAGGTGCGGCTTCAGCATAGGTGAAAAACAGCTGGCGAACCTCTAGTTGAATTTCTGTCGTCCTCTCCTTATAACAGGAAAGAGCTTGTCTCAGGTCCAAAGTATGGAGCCTGTACTCAGCCTCAGAGGTGTAATTAGGGTAGTATACTGGCAAAGTTAACACCTGGTTAACGTGAAACTCTGACACCACCTTTGGAAGGAATTTCAGGTGGGGCCATAGGACAACCTTGTCCCTGTGGAATACCAGATAAGGGGAGTCCACCGAAAGCATCTGGAGCTTTCCTGTCCTTCTGGCAGACGTGATAGCCACCAGGAAGGCTGTCCTCCACAAGTGTGTCAACGCACACTTGTGCATTGGTTCGAATGGCTTGACCATGAGCTTTGCCAGTAACAGCAGTAGATCCCATGGAGGTGGAGGTTCACACACCAGAGGGGATATGTGATCTAGGCCTTTGAAAAAGCTCCCTATCACTGTCTCCTGCACCAACGTCGGCTGACCAGCCTGTGCCCAGTAAGCAGAGATGGCTGCCAGGTGCACCCTAAGGGTCGATGACCGAAGACCCCCTTTGCACAAGGCCCAAAGGTAGTCGAGAATGTTAGCCATCGTACAGGACAGAGGGTGCAGGCCCTTGCCCTGACACCAAATGGAAAATCTTTTCCATTTGAAGGTATAACATTTACTGGTCGATTCCTTTCTGGATACCTCCACCACGATGAGGACATCCTCGGAAAGACCCAAAGCCTGGAACTCTAGCCACTCAGGTACCAGGCTATGAGGTGCAGGGATTGAAGGTCTGGATGGTATATCTTTCCCTGGTTGACAGAAATCAGGCTGCTCCAGGGGCCTGCAGATGAGGCTGAGGACCTCTGGATAGGCTGTTGGTTAACTAGGATCTGCGGCCTATCCTGTAGGTAGGGAAATGGGCAGACTAGATGGGCCAAGCGGTCCTTATCTGTCATCAAAGTCTATGTTTCTATGTTTCTACCACAACTGCCACGGCCAGTCTGAGGCTATCAGAATCACCTTGTCCCTCTTCACCTTGAGGAGCAAGGGAAATGGAGGGAAGGCATAGAAGAGGCCTGAGGTTCAAAGCCTCAAGAAGACATCCTCCTGCAGCGAGCCCCGCTGAGGGGGGCGGGCATGAAACAGCCTCAGCTTGGTGTTGTCCCTGGAGGCAAACAGGTCCACCATCGGTTTGCCCCAGTGGGAGAACAGGCTGTAAGCTACCTCTGGATGGAGAGATCACTCGTGGGACGTCTCGCCTAAGCGGCTGAGAGCATCCGCCACACAGTTTGAGGCTCCTGCCACATGAATGGCTAGGAGATCTGCCTCCAGACGGCTGACGAGGGTCCAGATGCGGAGCGCTTCCCTGCAAAGCAGACGACAATGCGTGCCGCCCTGTTTGCTGAGATAGTACATAGTCATGGTATTGTCCGTCTGGACTTGAACCACTTGACCCCGGAGCCGAGGAGCGAAAGCTAACAGTGCCAGTCTGACTGCTCTGAGCCCCAACAAGTTAATGTGGTATCTGGACTCCTCGGGGGTCCAGAGCCCATGGGCCCTTTTGTCCCCCATGTGGGCTCCCCAGCCCATGAGAGAGGCATCAGTCATGAGGACAGCCCTCAGCTCTGGGCAGACAGATGGAATCCCTTCCTGCAACCACTCTGGGGCGGTCCACCATTGGAGAGCATCCCACATCTTCTGGGTTACAGTGATCAGCTGGTTGAAATGACCATGGCACTGAGTCCACTGGGCAGCCAGCTCCCACTGAAGGGGGCATATATGCCACCGGACCCAACAGACCATGGAGGTGCACACCGCCATGTAACCCAGAAGGCGCAGAAAGTCCCGGGCAGGGCGCAATTGCCTATCCAGAAATGACTGAGCAAAGGAGGAGAGAACCTCCTCCCTGTCCGTTGGGATCCGAGCTCTGGCTTGACAAGAGTCGAGCTGTGCCCCAATGAAGCACATCACCAGGGAAGGCACAAGTTCTGACTTGGCCTCGATGATCAGGAGGCCGAGTTGGGAGCAGGTCTGGAGGGCCAGGTCCCTGGACTTCTCCACCTCCTGCTGGATGGGACCTGCTAACAGCCAATCGTCGAGGTAGGGGTAAATTCTGACCCCACCCCAGATGCCTGAGATGGGCTGCCACCACTGCAATGCATTTGGTGAAGACCCATGGGGCCAATGACTGGCCGAACGGCATGGCTCGGAACTCGTATAGGGTCCCTTCGGCTCTGAAGTAGAGGAACCGCCAATGAAACGGACGGATTGGGATATGAAAGAATGCATCCTGCAGATCCAGTGAACAGAACCACATGTTTCGCTCCAAGGATAGTATGATATAGTGACCATCCAAAAGGTGCATGACCTGAGATACTGATTCAGGTCGTGCAGATCTAGAATGGGGCACCAGGCCCCCGTCCACTTGGGCACCAGGAAGTACCTGGAGACAAAGCCTGGGTCTGCTGGAGAATGTGCCACTGGAGCTACTGTCTCCTTGAGGAGGAGCTCAGCACTGTCATCTCGGAGAGCTGACTGAGTATGGACGGAAACTCTTTCCTCCCGAGGGGCGCGGGCTCGGCTTGGAGGGTACTGCTAGAATTCCAGAGGCAGTCCCTGATTGACCACTTCCAAAACCCACCTGTCCATGGTGATAATGGACCAGGCAGAAAGGAAGTGGCGGAGCCGGCCCCCATGGGAGGACCCAGAGCTGGAGTGCCGGGAGAGGGGGTGGCAGCCCCCAACCCGTGACTGAGCAGGCTTGGAGGAGAAGCAGGCTCCAGGACCTGAACCTCGGCCTCCTTTATGGACCTGGGAGGGCCCAGGTTTGGGCCGGGGACACCAAGCTTGAGTCTGCTGCTGCTGTTACTGCTGCCCTCCTTGAAAGGAGGTTGCTGGGCAACAGGAGTAGAGAATCTTGGGAAGGCTTCTTCTTCTGCTGCTTCTTACTTGAAAAACCTTTAGCAGAAGTAGCGTCCAAGGTGGTGTTGGACTGCTCAGTATGCAGAAGGTGACCAGCCATACCTGGGCTGAAAAGGTTGGTGCCCAGGAAAGGCACATCAGCTAGTTTGTGCTGAGTATCTTCCAGGAAAGAGGGGAGTCTCAGCCAAGCCCTATGGCGAGAGGCATCTGCGGCTGCCATCGAGCAGGGACAAAAATCCCCAATGTCTAGGGCTGTCTGAAGCTGCTGTTTGGCAACAGCCCAGCTCTGATCCCAGACCTACTTGACCATGTTCTGCACGTCTGCAGGGAGGTGTGGGAGGACTTCATCCAAAGACTCCAACAGGGCATGGGAGAAGTGTGCCATGATGATGGCTGAACTTGCCTGATGAAGGCCTAAAGACGAGGCCGTATACACCTTTCGAGCCGAATGATCCACATTTTTGGATTCTTTTTCGGGAGGTCAGTCAGTGTCAGCAGAACTGCTAGTACGTCTGAACACAGAGGTGGTCACCAGGCTCTCGGCTGAAGGGTGCTCTGTGAACCCCACCAGGGACCCCATGGGTACCGCATACTTGCAGGCCATGCAGGCAAACAGAACTGGACAGGAGGCAGTGCGCTGCCAAAGTTCTAAAGATGGGCCAACTATGGCCTCAGCCACAAGAAAGGCCTCCACAGGGGTACCTCATCTCTGGAGAATGTCCGTGAGATGGTACTCCACCTTTTTCTGGATAGGTTCCTGGGGCATCCCTGTAGACTCAAAGATAAGGTGATGAATGCCCTGAAATGACAAAGGACCGCCCTCCGTCTCTAGCCCACCAGCCGATTCGTCATCACCAGGATGAGAATGTAGGCCAGTCTCATCCAAACCCAAGGAATCCAGACACAACGGTCGACTGCTGAGGTCTACTTCGACCCGCCGAGGGCGGCCCGGGGTGACAGTGGCCGAAAGATGCTGGGGAAGCCCAGTATCTGGTCTATTTCCCTTGGAAGGAGCACCTCTCACAGGCTGCTTGAGCGGAGGTTCCACCACGATCGGTGGAGAGACCAGTATAGGCCGAACCGGAGGTTTTGCCGGCTCCACGGGCTGGGGAACCGACTTAATTGGCTCCGAAAGAATCGGCTTCAGCCTGGAAGGCAAAAGCCAGGTAATGGCCAGGGTTGAAGCTAGGGTCGGCCTGTGCCCAGACAAAATTAGCTGTTGCCATATGAGGTCCTCGTAGCACCGACAGAGTTTCCGCCACAGCCTCTCCTCATCCGAGGAGGACAAGGACAACCGATGGCATCGCCTCATCTTAGAGAGCTTATGGCTCTTCCTCGGCCTGTCGATCAGAGATATCGGCGGGACTGGTGTCTTCCCAGGGTCAGGAACCACATCCTCGACGGGATTCCCAGCGGGCTGGGTCTCTTCGTTGGGGAAAGAAAGGACCGGAGTCCGATCCAGAGAGTCGTCGACCAGAGTGGGCAACAATGGGTCAATCGGGTTGATGACAATTTCGACCTCGTCGAGCGACAGTTCGGTTGACTGGCTAGATGGCAAGGCCGAGAAGCCAGCAGCCAAAGAGGCAATTTCAATCGAAGTCGAGACTGCTGGTTCCTGGGACAAGGATCTCTCCCGATCCCAAGAACGTCTTCACTGAGATGAAGACGATCCCGGGTCCTTTTCCCGCTTATGGGACCGAGAGGAGTGCATGCCTGCAGGACCCTCCCCCTTAGTAGGGAGAGACTGGCACAACTCTCAGAAAAAAAAACGAGAAGGTGGAGCCAGGTTGAGCGGAACAAAGAAGCTCCGAGAGGAAGATTCTGCGGCCTGAGCCGCTTCCTCCTTGAAGGTTTACATACGTTCCAATTGCTTGGTGGATCCCACAGCCATGGAAACCGCCCACCGAGCCTCCTCTGGTTTCACCGGAGGGTTCCGTTTTTCCGGCCTCCCCAACTTCTGGCATGCGAGACAGTTGTCGAAGACGTTAGGGTGAAATGCATGGCAGAAGTCGCACTTAGAGGTGTCATGGCCGACACCCAAGCAGTATAAGCATGTGGCGTGGGGATCGGTGCGCAACATTTTCTGGCCATATGAGCACCGGCAAAATTCAGGGGAAGACTTGTCTTCCATAATCAAAGCAGAAGAGTCACGGTCACTAATGGGAACTAGCCGAAGTTTTGGAAGAACCGAAGGTTTAGAAGCCAAGGCCTACAAAATGCAGGAGCACGAGGAAGGCAACCTGAATCTTCCAGTGAAAGGAAGATCTGGTGTCATGGGGTGGAGCCGAGGGTTATACCACCCAGGTGGGTGGGAGGAGCCAGCTTGAAGACTTCCAGCGATCCTTAAAGGGAAAGGGGACATGCCAATAAGTGTGGATGAACAATATCCACGACCCTAGAACAGCCACTTACATATGGCCCTATACATTGTTTCATGGCCCTACGCACTATGATAGGTGGCACGTAGGACCGGGATACGCTCACCCTGGGGGTCCAAAGGACACCTGCCATTGCATGAACAGCCAACCCCCACTGTGTGTCCCTGGTAGGGCCCGACCGTCACTGTACATAAACAACTATGCAACCAGTCGGGCAGGGGCAGGGAGTGGGTGTGCCAGTAATGGGTTGGCTGAGTGCAACATGTATTATGCCATTTACGCTCCGCCAGGCCAGTACTGGATGTGGGTGTTCTGCAACCAGAGGGTTACCATAATAGGTGGCCCTAACCCCACCCCAACAGGCATCCAGGGTACCTGCTGTGCCCTACAGCCATGAACCCCAGCCCTCATCTTTGCCACAGGGGGCTAGGAGAATGATTCAGGCTGCAGGGCACAGTTGCCCTGAACAGAAAAAAAAATAAATAAATAACCTACTACACAGGGGGACACAGCAGTCATTTTGCAGAATGCCGTACCCTATGATACTCTGCTTCCGCTAAAGCCTGGAATTCAGTAAACCATCTGCCACCTCAAAGTGACAGTTATCAAAACATAACCTTTTGTGGGGAGCTGAGCAAGCAGCTGACCAAGTAAGATGCTCTGGATTGAGCTCCTATCCGACAGAGCTTAAACACAGACATTTTTGACTGTCAACTTACAATTACTTTTTGTGCTCAAAAAGTGCTCCAGTCGACAGATCTCAGAGCTTTGATGTGACACCAAATACAAGTGGCTAAGTGGCTAACAGCATGGAACAAACAAAAAAATCAACTTCCATCCAAGACTGATTTATTTATGACTTTGGTAAACGGGTAGGTGCACTGATCCCAGGGACCATTTTCAGGCATGATCCGGGCCACATACAGTGACACAGAATTAATATAACAATAGACAGTTTGACAAGAATAAAAGGTTACAATAATACATAAGATACAAGGTAGCAACATACATAAGTCCACATGATACAAAGTTACAGAATACATAAATCCGATGTGCATATGCATAGTTAAGAAAAATACATATACATAACCTTGATATACAGCAAGTTGCATAGGAGATAAGCAATGTTCATCAAGAAGTAGAACAAAAGGATAAGGCGGGGTCAATACAGGGGAGAAGAGGGGAAGGGGTTGGAGAGGAAGGAAACTGAAGGATTTACAAAGGGAGATGTATAGGCATGAAAACTCATGTGGTATGGGCAGGCAGGAAATGAAGGCCTACCAAGGGAAGAAGCGGCAGCAGGAAGTCACCAGAAGCCAATCTTTGAGGCAAGATTTGAACTGGCAGTGGGTGTCAATGGAGCGGAGCTTGGCAGGCAGTTTATTCCACAGCACAGAGGCCGCCACCAACAAGGCTCTACCACCCATATTGGTGGATACCCTGGGAATATTCAGAGGAGGATGCTGTTAGAGTGGAGGCAGCGGTGTAACGTTGGGACCTTGAGGAGGACTGCAAGGGGAGATTCCTGGCCAGTGCGGAAGCCGGAATCCACCATGCAGCAAAGGGCGAGGTTGAAACGGCCTTGCAGCGCAAGCCATCCTAGCGAACCATAAAGAACACAGTGGTGTGTAGTGAAAGTGGCCAGCAAGGTAAAACGACAGGCACTACTGTAGGCAGAAGAGAGCTTGGCCATAAGGGTTGCGGATATCCTGGCATAGATAGGGAAGCAGTAGTCTAGGATTGGGAGTAGGTTTCCTTGGACAATGGCAAGTCGGGCCTCAGGGGTGAGGTACTGCCAGAATCTGTAGGCAGCACCTAATTTTTGGTGAAACCTTTGAACTAATGAGTTGATGTGCTCAGAGAAACAGAGGGAGGGGTCAAGTAGGACTCCTAGGTACTGACATCTTCAAGGGCTTGGCCATCAGGGGAAACAATTATGACAACGGGGCGAGTTTTGGATTTGGCTAGGAAGGGTTTTTATCCAAACAGCATAGATTTTGTTTTTTTGGCATTAACCAGGAGGAGGTTATCTGCAAATCAGTCGTGGGCCACAGCATAGTTCTGAGTGAGAACAGAGGAAATGCGGGCGGGGGACTTATCGCTGTAAAAAAGTATGAGGTCATCAGCATACAGGAGCGAGTGACATTCGAGACTGTCTGAGGGAGTTAATAAATAAAGAGAATACAAGGGGGCCTAGAATGGAACCCTGCGGGACACCTGTCGAGACAGGCAGGGTAGGGGAGCAGGCAGGGCCAATACACACGAATTGGGAGCGATTGGTGAGGTAGCTCTTGAACCTTCTGAGAACAGCCAAGGCAACATAATTTGGTGAGGAGAAGGGCATGGTTCACCACGTTGAAGGCTTTGGAGAGATCAACGAAGACTGCGCCAGTAGCGTTACCATGGTCCATATTTATGAGGATGTGGTCGGTCAGCAGTGCAAAGGCGGTGGTGGTGGAAGAATGGTTCTTGCGGAAGCCATGATGCTGGCTATAAAGGAGGTTGTATTTGCCCATATGCTCAGCAAGCTGATGGTGAATAGCCTTCTCGAGTAATTTACTAAGGTGCGGAAGGATGGAGATCGGATGATAGTTGCCCATGGACAGAGGGTCACTGGCTTTGAAGATGGGAATCACCTTGGCAGTCTTTCAGGGGTCGGGCATGGAGGAGCTGGAAAGGGTGAGGTTAAACATACAAGTAAGTGGTTCGATGGTGGCTGGGGAGATGAGCCTGAGGAAGACTAGGGATAGGCCATCAGCCCCAGGGGAGCCGTGATTTGGGAGGCTTTTGAGGAGCTTAGCGGTGTTAGTAGTTGAGAGAGCTTTGAAATAAAATGGGGGGATTTGGGGATGGGTGGTAGGCCCGGTGGAGGTCGACAGGGGGTCTGAATGGGGGACCGAGCTATTTGGCTGTCCATTTGGGAGTCTACTTAGATACACGGATAGGTCGGAGAATTTGTCGTTGAAAACTCTGGCCACTTTCAGAGGGTCCATAATGAGACCATCTAGGGAGTTTAGTTGCAGGGCTGCCTTCCTGGAGTCGGGGTTTAGGAGGGAGTCGATGAATGCCCAGAATTTCCTAGGGTCTCCAAGGTCAACCTGCTAGAGATTACGGAAATTAGTCTGTTTCAGGGATTTGGCCAGATGTTTGCATAGATTCCTCCGGCACCTGTAGGCATCCCAGAGGGCAGGGGAGAGAGAGATGCCTTGTAGGTGGACCAAGCACGATCTCTATCTTTCATAAGGGTAAGGAGGTCTTTTGTGACTCAGTGCAAGCAACTGCCTCTGACCCTTCTTGTAGTGACAGGAAAGTTCCTGTCCTGTAGGGTCATAAGGGTCTGTGTGAACAGGGCTACTGCCAGAGTCACATCAGAAAGTGAGTATAGAGCAGACCAGTCCACAGACCATGCCTCCTCGAGGAGGTTTGTGGTATTGGGGCTACTGAAGTTCCGGAAAGACAGGTATTTGGGAGGGGGACGTTTAAATTTAGATGACCAGAGGAGATATGTAGGGGAGTGGTCACTGATGGAGTCCGCCATGGTACCAGCACGCAGGACATAATCATACCTGTTAGTGATTATCCAGTCCAAAAGGGTCTGAGTGGCTGTGCGTGGGTTTTGTCTGGTGGGAAGCGTAATAGTGTGGACCAGGCTGAGTTGTTTTAGATGGAAAGCGCAGTCCGACTGGTGGGTGCTCAGCCAGTTTAAATTGAAATCACCGAGGAGAATAGAAACATAGAATTTGATGGCAGATAAGGACCGCTTGACCCACCCAGTCTGCTCATTTCCCTACCTGATGGATAAGCTGCAGATCCTAGTTAACCAGCAGCCTACTTCTTCCTACCCCCACCCCCTAGAATTGCCTTATGACTGTCCCATGCATGCTTGAATTCCACCACTGTTTTTGACTCCACAACCTCCTCTGGAAGGCTGTTCCATACATCCACAACCCTCTCTGTGAAAAAATACTTCCTTAAATTACCTCTGAGCCACCCCTCTTCTATCTTCAAATTGGAGTCTCTATGAGGGGATAAGGACTAGCTCCCTTTTACCCACCTTAGGCCCTTTCAAATCTGCCCTCAAACATTATCTTCTGGAACAATCTGCCTGTGACTGTCTCTAACCCTTACTGCCCGGATCTCTGCATCTGGCCTGTAGACCCCCATCTGTGTCTTCTACTCTTTGACTCGCAAGTCTTATGTTTCATTAGTTATCTGCTCTCCAGCTTTGACAATGGGCTATACTCGCCTTGATATACTCCAGTCATACAACTGTTCTTACAGTTTCAACTAGGGCCCACTAGGCCTGCTTAATTGCCATGTATAAACTTTGTTTACTTGTTTATAATTCAACTGTATAACTAAGGTCCTCTCAGCCTGCTTATCACTTTTGTATTGCTTATGTATAACTCAGTACAATTCTGTATAACCTGTTTGTATTTTGTTTGACTATGTAATGCTTACCATCTATGTAATTATGAAAGTTTTGTCCTCTCTTGTATCTGTGACGAGGAGCCTTTGCAAAAGAGTCTTTGACTCAAAGGTTGCATTCCGATGATTTTAATAAATAAATAAATAAGGAGTTCAGGACCGAGAGGAAGCTGTTTAGACCCTCAGTTCCAGTGGTGCGAGGGTTGTAGCAGCAACCTATGTAGCTTCTTACTGGTTCCCAGGATTAGTTCTGAGAGGAGCCATTCACTAGGTGAGGCTGGACCAGAGCAGAGGACAATGTTGACTAAGAGGGGTTCCCTGATGAACAGTGCAACACCACCTCACTTTTTTTTGCCCAACCTATCGAGACGCAGGGAGGAGTACCCTGGTAGTTGATATTTGGCAGCAGTAAGGTGAGGCTTTAGCCAGGTTTCAGAAGGTTTCGGAAAGGAAAGTAACTCCCGCCGGCGGGACCCTCAGCTAAAGGAAGGCGCCAAGTAGTGATGACATGGAGTCTGTGCTCTCTCCAAATGCCTGCTCAACTCAAAATTTCATATGCAGGCAAGCACTTTTTGTGTAACGATCTGGCGGGGGGGAATAAAAAACTAGAACAAATAAGGCAGGACTTTCTAGCATCTGCTGAAGATCTTCAACCTTCAGATTCACACGGATGAAGACTGTACTGCTTTGCATAGCTTGCTATAGCATTATTTGCCTTTTGGATAAGAAATGTTAGTTTGAGCTTTGGAAGGGTATCTGAATACTGTTTTAAACACTGTGTCTGATTGTGTTTATTGGGTGAACCATGGTGCACTTATTGTACTATATTTTCTCTTTCCTTCCTTTTTATTTTATTCAGTCTATGGTATACCATAAACTGATGTACTATTTACGTGTGTATGATTGCAGCTTTTCAACTGTTTTTATTTGGTAAATATTTACCATAAACTGAATAAAATGAAGTTTAAAAAAAGTCTTCCACGACGCATGTGATATCTCACACTTGTGGATCAGCTTGAATGGTTTCCCATCAGCTTCGCAAGCACCAGCAGTAAGTCCCACGGAGGTGCTGGTTCACACACACTGGAGGGACAAGTGGTCCAGGCCTTTGACAAAAGCACCCAACATACTTCTACTGTCCCAATGTCAGCATACTGGCCCAGTCTGTACACAGAGATGCCCCAAGTGCCCCATAATGGCAGTGGCTCATAGCCATGATTGAGATAGGAACCAAAGGCAGTCGAGGACCTGCACAGGGATCAACATCAAGGAGAACATCATGCAAAGGGCTCAATGCCTGGAATGCTGATCACTCAGGCACCAAGCCGCAAGATGCAGGGTCTGAAGGTCCGGATGCCGGACCATTCTCCATGTTTCATCAGCAGGTCCAGATAGTGCGGAAACTGCTATCAGGGCTTGCTGGTGAGGCTGAGATTCTGGTACCAGAACTGCCCTGGCCAATCCGGTGCAACCAGGGAAAGGTTCACCTTCTTCTCGCTCACCTTGAGCACCACTTTGTAAATCAAGGTGAAGGAAGGAAAGGTATAAAGAAGGCCTCAGTCCAGGGCAGGCACGAGGTATCCACCATCAGTGGTCCTGTCTTGGGGGGTTGGTGGGCACAAGAAAGTACAGTTACGTAAGAACTTACCATAACAGTGGATCTTCGGAAGAGGCTCTTGCAGTAGGTAATAACTATTAGGACTAGAGCTGTCAGGCACGAGGACTACACGGAAAACTTTAGCTAGCAATGTCTGGCGGGGGACCGCCCACCCAACGTCACATGATGGACGTCAGCATGACACTACACAGTGGGCGGTCCCCACCGACCCGCTCTCCAGTTCTCCCGCGGAGACCTAAAGGTGCGTCAGGAGAAAGGGTGGGCTCCTGGAGCCAAGAAAAGGTTAGAAAAAAAGTAACCGCAGAAGCATCGGGGAAGTTGGGAGGGGAAAAGGTACCTACTGCAAGAGCCTCTCTCCAAGATCTACTGTTACAGTAAGTTCTTACATAACTGTACTGTCTTACTTCGAGAGGGCTCTTGCAGTAGGTAATAACTATTAGGACTGAGTCCCAAGCAGTGTAATTCAGACAAAGGCTGAAGTACAGGAGGCAGGAAAGGTCTGCAGTAGGTATCAGGTTAAGACACAAGGCCCTGAAAGACAGCTAGTCCAAAGCCTGCCCTGCGCCTAGAGGCCATGTTCAGGCTGTAATGTTTAGTGAAATTGTGGACAGAGCTCCAAGTGGCTGCTGTACAAATGTCTGCGGCAGGAACATTCCTGAAACGAGCAGTAGAAGCAGCCATGCCTCTGGCTGAATGTCCTTTGACTTCCCCCGGAAAGGGCTTGTTATACTTCTGATAACAAAACAAAATGCAGTTTGCTAACTATTTGGATAAGCACTGTTTGGAAACTACCGCACCCTCTCTTTTGGGTGCAAAACAAACAAAAAGCTGATCCGTTTTATGGACTGACTTTGTCCAGTTCGTGTAATAACGCAAGATTCTGTGCACATCGAGTGTGTGCAGAATGGCCTCCCCTTGATTAGAATGCACAGGATAATACACTGGCAAGTGTATGGTCTGATTCAAAGTAAATTCAGAAACCACCTTGGGTAAAAACTTAGGATTTGTATGCAGAGCCACCCCGGTCTCTGTGGAAAATCAAATAAGGCTCCTTACACATCAGGGCCTGAAGCTCGGAAATCCTTCGAGCCGAACTAATGGCAACTAAAAAGAGCGCTTTCCAGGAAAAGTAGTGCAAGTCGCAACTTGGGCCAGTTCAAAGGGAGGCAAAGTTAATTTTTCAAGAATAAAGTTCAAATCCTACAGAGGAACTGGGTTCCTGACCGGGGGTTTCAGATGGAGAATTCCTTTCATAAAGATTTTAGAAACTTCCAACTGAGCCAAAGTTTTGCCATCCACCGGAGTATGATAGGCAGAAATGGCAGACAAGTGGACCTTCAGCAAAGAAAAACTAAGGCAAAGGCCAGAGAGATACAGCAGGTGTTCCATGACCTCTGGGACAGGGCAAGAGAAAGAGTTCCAAGCCTTGTTGGATGCCCAGATGAAGAACCTCTTCCATTTCATAGCGTATGTGGTTCTTGTAATAATAATAATAATAATAAAACTTTATTTATATCGCGCCTTTCTAAAATCAAGGTGCCTTACAATAACTAACAATATAATAAATAAAACTGATACATAAAAATCTGAACTCATAAAATCATGATATTAATTAAAATAGATAGATGGCTTTTGGGCCTCCACAAGGACTTGAGCCACTCTGGAAGAGACCCCCAAGCATGCAACTGCTACATCAGCAGGTGCCACGCATGAAGGTGAAGGGACTTGAGACCCAGCTTGCCCTGGTCCTGAGTCAGCAGGTTCTGGCAGAGGGGTAGGGGAAACGGAGGCTTCACTCTCAACTGCTGAAGCAGAGGAAACCACACTTGGTGAGGCAAGTAAGAGGCTATGGGGAAGGCATAAAAGAACCTCCCTGTTCAGCAGAGGGACAGCGCGTCTCACCAGAAAAGATGGCAGCCGTGCTGGGCGGACCATCGGGAGCTTGAGTGAGAGCAGCTTTTAATATTTTGTTTTAGCTGTTTTTAAAATTTGTTTTTAACTTGTTTTTTTCTTTTTGTAATCGCTATCTCTACAGTTCGGTGCATTTTATGCTTGGTGGCATCACTGTCTGGACGCCGTTACATCACGGAGAACTCTGTACAGTTGTGGCGTTATAAGTTGTATATTAGTGTTTTCAATTTGTATGGCCATTTGTCCCACTGACTTACAAAAATAAAACTGCTGAAAAATACCTATGAAGTAAAGTGAGGAGCCAGGGTTGAATTCCGCCTGGAGGCATGTGGGAGGATTAGATTTCAGAGCTTAGAGGTTTCAATCCAAAGTAGAGGACTGTGGAAGGAACCCAGCAGACTGTGAAAGGAACCCGGCAAGCTGTGGATGGAGCTTTGGAAGGAACAGCTGGCTGAAGGGGTGCCGTGGAGTGGCATGGGGAATTTTTTTCTTTTTTCCTGGTCAATGGCCCCTTACCTGCTGGTGCTCTACATCGCTGCTGCCAGGGGGCGGCCGCGGTTTTGAGGCTTCCATACTGCTGTGCAGTGGTTGGTGGGCAGCTACAACAGTGGACGGGTGCAGATAGGGGGTTGGAGGCTGGGAGCTTTCTCCAAGCTGGATGGTGGAGAAGTCTGAGGAGGAGGAGGTGGTGGTGGTGGTGAAGCAAAGTCCAGGGGAATGGGTGAACCTTCTTTGGCGTCCTTGGCTTGCCCAGGGTTGGCCGGGGTGGAGAAGTCTTTCTATTTCGGTCGTGGTCATCGACTAAGGTGGACAGTTTATCTCGGAGGAGTCAGTCGATTTGGATTAACTGCACCTTGTTTGCTCGAAGTTGGTAAACTCTCCTAACAGCTACAAGACATTTGTTTGGCAACTTGAAAAAACAGAAACATTGAAATGAACTATTAATTTACATTCAGTTAATATAACAGAGCCAACACTATTTTCTGGACTTTGTGGTGGTGAGAGCCCACAGAGAACTGAATACTGGCATTGTGCTGGTTCAAGAAGGTGGGAGCTCCTTGTTTGACTGTCCAGCTGTGTTACAAGCTCTTTCGTTCCTTTTGGGGTGAGAGTCCTGAGGGTCTGTTGCCATTTGGGGGGGTCCTAGGAGGTGGGAGCTCCATGGACTGTTTTTTTCTGGACTATATTCCATTTAATTCTAAAGCTATTTTGTACTACACTGTATTGATATTGGTTATATTTTATTTTATACGCGAGAGTGTGTGGATTTGCGTGTGTGTATATGATATGGTTTGTGGTATTGAATTAAATACATTTGGTGAATGGGGGTATAAGAAGTTATTCTGAGTAGTGGGTTTTGGTTTTAAGTTAAGATGTGCCTAGAAAGTGGACCTGTAAGATGCAGTTACTCGGCGGCATCCCTTTATGCCCTCTGCCCCTTCAAGCTCCCCTTACTCCCTGCAAAAAGAACAGGTTAATCACCTGTAACAGTAGTTCTAGGAGTGGTATATGTTGTTCATCCACACCCTCTGGCATGTCCCTTTCCCCTTTAAACTTGCCGGAAGTCTTCAAGCTGGCTCCTCCCACCCACCTGGGTGGTAAATACCTCGGCTCCACCCCATTACCCCAGATCTTAGCCTGCTGGAAGCAAGGTTGTGCGCCTAAAGCCGGGGAGGTCGGGTGGGTGCATGTGGATGAACAACATATACCACTCCTAGAACTACTGTTACAGGTGAGTAACCTGTTCTTCTAGGAGTGTAGACATGTTGTTCATCCACACTCTCTGGCAGACTCCAAGCAGTTCTCCGGGAGGAGGGAGGCAAGGCGCACACCCCCTACTTGGGAAATAGATATTGGAGAACCGAGACCCCAGAACCAGCATCCTGGTGTGACTCAAGGTCGATGTGGTAGTGGGTAATGAAAGTGTTTACTGACTTCCAGGTGGCAGCCCGACAGATCTGGATAGGGATGTCCCTGGAAGCAGCCACCGTTGCAGCCGTATCATAGCGCAGACCTATGCATGATGTAATCCATCTCGCAATGGTCCATTTGGCTGCAGGTCTGCCAGAAGCGGCTTCAGCATAGGCGACAAACAGCTGGTGAACCTCTCCCCGAATTTCTGCCGTTCTCTCCTTATAATAGGAGAGAGCACGTCTCAGGTCCAGAGTATGGAGCCTGTACTTGGCGTCTGAGGTGTAGTTAGGGTAGTATACCGGCAGAGTCAACACCTGGTTAAGGTGAAACTCTGACACCACCTTCGGAAGGAATTTTGGGTGGGGGCGCAGGACAACCTTGTCCCTGTGAAAGACCAGATAAGGGGAGTCCACCGAAAGTGGCTGGAGTTCCCCTGTCCTTCTGGCTGACATGATAACCACCAGGAAGGCCGTCTTCCACGACAAGTTTGAGAGCTCACACTTGTGCATGGGTTCGAATGGCTTGCCCATAAGCTTTGCCAAAACCAGCAACAAATCCCACGGAGGTGGAGGTTCACGCACCGGAGGGGATATGTGATCCAGGTCTTTGAAGAAGCGTCCGACCACTGTCTCCTGTGCCAGGGTCAGCTGACCGGCCCGCGCCTGGTAAGCAGAAATGGCTGCCAGGTGCACCCTAAGGGTTGATGACCGTAGACCCCCTTTGGAGACAGACCAAAGGAAGTCTAGAATGTTAGCCACAGAGCAGGATTAGGGGTCCAGACTCTTAGCCGGACACCAAATGAAAAACCTTTTCCATTTGAAGGCGTAACATTTTCTGGTTGATTCCTTACGAGATGCCTCCACCATGGTGTAGACATCCTCGGAAAGACCCAGAGCCTGGAACTCTAGCTGCTCAGGTACCAGGCTGTGAGGTGCAGGGACTGAAGGTCCGGATGGTATACCTTCCCCTGGTTGAGTGATACCAGGTCCGGGCATGTACAAAGCCGCACCGGGCCCTGCAGCTGAGGCTGAGGAGATCCGGATACCAGAACTGGTGTGGCCAATCTGGAGCTACCAGGATCACCTTCGCCTTGTCCCTCCTCACCTTGAGTAACACCCTGTGGATCAAGGGAAATGGAGGAAAGGCATAGAGGAGGCCTGGGGTCCACGGCCTTGAGAAGGCATCCCCCTGCTGCGAGCCCTGCTGAGGGGGGCGAGCAAGGTACAGTCTCAGCTTAGTGTTTTCGCTGGAGGCAAACAGGTCGACCAACGGTTTGCTCCAACAGGAGAAAAGACTGTAAACTACATCTGGATGGAGAGACCACTCGTGGGACGTCTGGCCTATGCGGCTGAGAGCATCTGCCAGTTGGGTCGAGACTCCTGCCACATGGATGGCTAGGAACTCCACCTCCAACCGACTTACAAGGGTCCAGATGCGGAGCGCCTCCTTTCGCAGCAGACGGGAGTGCATGCCGCCCTGTTTGTTGAGGTAGTACATGGTCGTGGTATTGCCCATCTGGACTTGAACCACTTGACCCCGGAGCTGAAGAGCGCAAGCTGACACTGCCAGTCTGACTGCTCTGAGCTCCAACAGGTTGATGTGGCATCGGGACTCCTTGGGGGTCCAGAACCCGTGGGCCCTGCTGTCCCCCATGTGGGCTCCCCACCCCATGAGAGAGGCATTGGTCGTCAGGACGACCACCAGCTCCGGGCGGACAAACGGGATACCTTCCTGCAACCGTTCTGGGGTGGTCCACCACTGGAGAGCGTACCACATCTTCTGGGTTACAGTGATCAGCTGGTCGAAAGGACCATGGTGCTGAATCCAATGGGTGGCCAGCTCTCACTGGAGGGGGCGCATGTGCCACCTGGCCCAATGGACCACTGAGGTGCACACCGCCATGTAACCCAGAAGGCGCAGAAAGTCCCGGGCAGGGCGCAAGTGCCCAACCAGAAATGATTGGGCAAAGGAGGAAAGAACCTCTGCCCTGTCCGCCGAGCTCTGCCCTGATGAAGCCCATCACCTGAGAAGGCACGAGTTCCGACTTGGCCTTGTTGATCAAGCGAGCTGGGAGCAGGTTTGGAGGGCCAGATCCTGGACCTCTCCACCTCCGAACTCCTTGATGCTGAAGATGGGCCGCCACCACTGCAATGCACTTGGTGAAGACCCGTGGGGCTGACGACAGGCCAAACGGCATGGCTTGGAACTCGTACAGGGTCCCCTCGGCCCTGAAGCAGAGGAACCGCTGGTGGGACGGACGGATTGGGATGTGAAAGAACGCGTCCTGTAGATCCAGTGAACAGAACCACATGTTTCGCTCCAGGGATGGTATGATTGGTTCAGAGTTACCATCTGGAAGGTGCGAGACCTGAGATACTGATTCAGATTGTGGAGATCTAGGATGGGGCACCAACCCCCTGTCCACTTGGGCACCAGGAAGTACCTGGAGATGAAGCCTGAGTCTGTAGGAGGATCCGGCACTGGAGCTACCGCTTCCTTGCGGAGGAGCTGAGCAATGTCGTCTCGGAAAGCCAACTGAGTGCAAACTCAGATCCTTTCCTCCCAAGGGGCACGGGCTCGGCTGGGAGGGTACTGCCCAAATTCCAGAGGCAGTCCCTTTCCGACCACCTCTAGAACCCACCTGTCTGAAGTGATACTGGACCAGGCGGAAAGGAAAGTGGTGGAGCCAGAACCCCATGGGAGGACCCAGAGCTGGTGTGATGGGTGTAGGGGTGGCAACCCCCAACCCGTCACTGAGCAGGCTTAGAGGAGGAGGAGGCTCCTGGACCAGTACCTTGGCTCCCTTTACTGGACTGTTGAGGACCCTGCTTGGGCCTGGGGCGCCAAGCTTGAGCCTGCTGTTGCTGCTGGCCTCCTTGAAAGGAGGGCTACCCAACAGCAGGAGAAGGGTGCCTAAAAGACTTCTTCTGCAGCTTTTGCTGGTTCTTGCCTGAAGAACCCTTCGCAGAGGTAGCGTCCAAGGTGGCAATGGACTGCTCTATGTGCTGGAGGTGACTAGCCACTCCTGGACTGAACAGGTCAGTGCCTAGGAAGGGCACACTTGCTAACTTATGCTGGGTATCCGCCGGGAAGGAGGATAGCCTCAGCTAAGCCCTGCGGCGAGTGACCACTGTGGCTGCCAAAGAGCGGGCATAGGAATCTCCAATGTCCAGGGCCATCTGGAGCTGCTGTTTTGCAACAGCACGGCCCTGGTCACGGACTTGTTTCACTGTCGTCTGCATGTACGCCGGGAGATGAGGGAGGACTTCATCTAATGACCCCAGGAGGACATGACAGAAGTGTTCCATGATAACAACCGAGCTGGCCTGATGAAGGCCTAAGGAGGAGGCCGCATAGACCTTCCGGGCAGAATAGTCCATATTCTTGTACTCCTTGTCTGGGGGGTGGTCTGTGTCGGCTGAATTACCAGTGAGTCTGAACACAGAAGCAGTCACAAGGCTTTCGGCCGAGGAATGTTCTGTGAACCCCGCCAATGACCCCATGGGCACTGTATACTTGAGGGCCAAGCAGGCAGACAGAGCTGGCCATGAAGCAGGATGCTGCCAAAGCTCAAGAGCCGGGCCAACAATGGCTTCAGCCACAGGAAAGGCCTCCATCGGGGTATCCCCCCTTTTGAGGATATCCGTAAGAGGGTACTCCGCCTTTTTCTGGATAGGCTCCAGGGGCATTCCGGTGGGTTTGGAGATAAGGCGGAGGATGCCCTGAAAAGAGGAAGGACCTTCCTCCAAATCAGCCACTGATGACTCGTCATCCCCAGGATGGGAGTGCAAACCAGTCTCGTCCGAGTCCGAGGAGTCGGGATATAGCAGTCTCCTACTCTCTCGATCCGCCAAGGGCGATCGGGGACCACTGTGATGGACAGATGACAGGGAAGTCTGGTGTCTGGCCAGTCCCCTTTCGAGGGAGCCCCTCCCTGAGGCTGCTTAGGCGGTGGCTCCACCAAAATCAGTGAAGAGACCGTAATAGGCTGAGCTGGGATATGGGCTGGACCCATGGGCAGTGGAACCGAAGCCTTTGGTTCTGAAGGGGTGGCGTCGGCCTTGGAGGCAGAAGCCAAGTGATAGCCGGTATGGCCAGTGGAGCCAGCTTCTGACCGCAGAAAATCAACTGTTGCCACATGGGATCCTCATAATGTCGACGGAGTTTCCATCGAAGTCTCTCCTCGTCCGAGGAGGATGAGGATTGGTGGCGGCACTTCTTTCTTGAATGCTTATGGCCCTGCTTCATTTTTTCGACTGAAGGGGTCCGAATCCTCGATCGAGACCAACAGGGTCGGCTTGTTTGATCGGGAGACGTCGGAGTCGGTGAAAACCGAGGTTCCTGGACAGTTTCCTCGATGAGGTCACCCGAAAGTAGTGTACCCTTGTCAGGAACGGAAAGGACCAGGGTCCTTTCTAAGGAATTGTCGACAGGAGTCGGCGACAAAGGCTCGATCGGGTCAAGCTTAACCTCGGCCAGTTCGCCCGTTTCCTCAGTCTCGGTCCGACGGAAGGTCAGTAAAGCCGGCGGCCGAGAAAGCGATCTCGACCGAGGTCGAGACTGTGTGTTCCTGGGACTCAGAACTCTCTCGGCCCCAGGAGCATCTTCTTCTGGAGGAAGAAGACTTAGGGTCCTTATCCCTCTTCTGAGGGCGGGAGGAGTGCGAGCCTGTGGGTGCCTCACCCCTAGTGGGGGGGGGGGAGACTGGCACAACTCCCTAAAGGCACCTGTGAAAGTTGAGCCAAGGTTGAGAGGAACAAAGAAGCTTCGAGAGGCCGAAGTTCGAGCTGCTTCCTCCTTGAGTGCCTTCATCTTCTCTAACTGCTCAGTGGATCCCGCGGCCGCGGAAACCGCCCACCTCACCTCTTTAGATTTCACCAGCAGGTTCCTTTTCTCTGGTCTCCCAAGCTGAATGTGCGCCTTGCGGTTATCCAAAACGGGATGGAAGGCCAGACAAAACATGCACGACAAAGTGTCATGTCCGATGCCGAGGCAGTACACGCATGTTAGGTGGAGATCAGTGCATGACATCTTTTGGCCGCAGGTACACCAGCGAAATCCAGGGGACGATTTGTCCTCCATATCTGAATCGGAATCAATAACTCTAATGAGTGTAATAGCAAGTTGCAGTAAAACTGACGTAAAGCCAGGGCCTACGAATTACTGAAGTAGCACGAGGGACCTGTATCTTCCAGCGGAAAGGAAGATCTGGCGTCATGGGGCGGAGCCAAGGTATTTACCAACCGGGTGGGCGGAAGGAGCCAGCTTGAAGACTTCCGGCAAGTTTAAAGGGGAAAGGGACATGCCAGAGAGTGTGGATGAACAACATATCCATGCTCCTAGAACATACAGGAAGTGCAGGGCATTGGGGACTGCTCCGGGGGTTGGGTGTCGGAGCTTTCCGAGTGGCTGCCGGGGAGTCAGAGTCGGGTGGTGAGGCCAAGGAGACACCCTGGGACGAAATGGGTACTGGAGAGGGGTCCACCCTGTCCAGTGTCCATACCCAAGGGCTCCACCACTGGGGGTGGGCAGATAGCTGATCCAGCAGTCTCCCCTCATCCTACTTGGGCTGTGTTATGCAATGTCAGGTCGATGAGGAACACGACTGCTATAATGGCTGATTTGTTATCCTCGGTAGACCTGGCTTGCATCATGGAGACCTGGCTGGATGAAAATGCTGCTCCCATTTTGGAGACAGTAGTGCCGATGGGCTACTCCATGTTACACAGCCCGAGGGAGGATTGCAGTGGGGGGAAGGGCCCATTTGTTTTAAAACCGTCCTGGGGGGGGCACTGTTGAGCCTGAGTAAGATGGCCGCTTTTTAATAATGCTCCTCTAAACTGCTCGGCTTCAAAGTTCAAAAACTGAGTTCTTTTGGGCACAACTTGCAAACTTTTAAACAGTAACTCAAATCGGAAGCCTTCTGCCTCAGGATGGGAAATCCTCGGAAGGATCGTAATCACCCCGATGGAGCTAAAGCTAAAAACGCTCTGGCTACTTCCTCCAAGCGGTCTAGCTCTACTTTGCAGGCCCCGGACTCGGAGAGTGCTAGAGAGGAAACCCTACAATCACTTGGTCAAAAAATAAATTGGCTTATAGCCTCTGTTTCGAGCCTGGCAGAGAAAATGGATGGTATCGCCAACCAGGTGACCAACTTAGAAACCTCCATGGAACTGGTAACAACCGAATCTTCGGAAGCTAAAAAACGTTCCGATGCAGCTATGGGGGTCAGTACTACACTGTTGAAAGAGAATGGGCATCTTCGTATGAGGCTGGAGACTTTGGAGAACCGAATTAGAGCTTCTAATATTCGGCTGCTTGGTATCCCGGAGGGATGTGAAGGGGATCATCTGGTTCTATTCTTACAAGATTGGTTAACACTTCAATTTGGAAATGAAGCCAGGGAACGTGTAAAGAATATTCAAAAAGCCTACCGGATTACCAGACGGGGAAAACCAGACAACGTGGAGGCTCCACGTGCAGTCCTGGCGGTGACGGATGGCGTAGCAACAAGGGACTACCTCCTAGCCTTGGCTAGACAGCATAAAACTTTGTTATGCGAAGGTGAGACAGTTCGAATTTACCCAGACATTAGCTATGCCACCAGGCAAAGGCGCAAGTTGTTTGATGGCACTAGGGCACTCCTACGAGAAGCAGGGATTCAGCATAATGTGTTATTCCTGGCTCGCTTGAGGATTATCCACCATGGCAAAATTTTTGTTTTCTCAGACCCGAAGGAAGCTGGCCACTGGATTCAGAAGCAGGTCATAAGAAGACGACGCTCGAGAGACCAGAACAATCTTTCTTTTGATGAGGATGAGTCGTGAAGAGGTGTTTGGATTTCCTGACCTGAGAAGAGAAAACACTGAAATATGTTGAGTGATTGTTTTGTTCCCTCCTGAGAAAGTGCGTGAGTAAACGCCTAGACTGCAAAGAGGAACTTTAAAACTGTAAAATACTTTACAAACTCAGCGCTAACTATATGGAGCTGTTCCTAATAATTGCAGACATTTATGGGGGCATCTGTTTAAATAAAGTTGACCATGTCTTAGTTTTAGTGCGTTATAAAAGTTTTAAACAATAGTGCCAATCGACTTAGAATGAAGGGATAAGAGTTGTAGCATTATTTACTGTGTATTTAGCACCATATGTGTGCACTTATAAAAGTTAAAGCACGGACGTCAGTATCCACTCTTTTGAGGAGAAAAGACATATGTTTAATATATAGAAATAATGTTTTTGTTTTTCCATGCAGCTCTTGGGTTTCTCAAAACAGCTTAAGAAGGTTTAAAGGACTTACAAGGACTTTAGTTATTAAGTACTCCCCCCAGATGTATCTTTTGCAGTAGACTAAACCTGTATGCTATGTAATATGAGGAGTGGCGCCCTCAGTGTGTCTTTATCCCTAACATTCGTCATGTCTCTGCTGGAAATGTACAGCTTGCTGTTTATAATAAAATAATAAATATAAAGTTTAAAAAAAAAAAAAAAAAACGTCCTTGGCCTCACGGCGTCATCTATAGGTCCCATAAGGTTGTCCTGGTGCGGGCTTCAGGGTCCTCCTGCTCTATCGCCCTCCCGGGGAGGATGGAGATTTCCTGTGGGAGATTGGAGAACTCATTGCCAGCCTAGTGTTGGAGTCTCCGGGATTGTTGATTCGGGGGAGCTTCAATGCCTAGGTCGAAGACAGGCTCCTGGGGCTTGGTGTTGAACTCCTGAGGAATATGGAGGCTATGGGCCACATTTTAGGGCACAACCCACTCGCGTGGACACACACTAGACCTTGTGTTTTCAATTGGCCTGAAGGTCAAGGACCTTAGTGTAGATCCAGTTGTTTGGTCAGATCATAGCACCGTGGGGTTCATGTTTGGCCCCCCCCCACCAATGGTCTTGCCTCTGTGGAGATGGTCCCGTACCGCCCTTTAAGAGGAATGTCCTCGACAGGACTATTGGCAGTGCTGGACCTACTGGGTGTGGAGGCTGCATGTGCGGTTGGACCAGAGGAGGGAGTGAGGGCCTATAATGTGGCTATCACTGATGCCTTAGTTTCAGTCACACCCATTAGTGTCCAACCCCTGTCTACTCCCCAGAGACCTCCTTGGTTCGATGAGGAACTCAGGGAGTTAAAGATCAGAGGTCAGAGATTAGAGAGATGCTGGAGGAAGTCGGACCTGGTGGAGGACAGATTGGCCCTGAAGTCACACTATTGTGGCTATCAGGCAGAAATCTCCTGAAAAAAGGCAGATTTTCTGCCTAGGGAGATTGATGCGGCAAGGGACAGACCAACTCAGTTCTTCTGCACAGCTGACGGGCTATTACATCCTGCCTGTCTCTGAGTGTGGGGGGGGGTGGGTTCAAGCACTAGGTGCAAGGAGTTTGCTCTGTTCTTTGCCGGAAAGGTATCTTCTATCAGGGCTGAGATCTCCTCCGTCATCACTCAAGGGGGCTGTGGGGTCCTTTCTGAGTTGTGTCCAAGCACTCCTCCTATCTGGACAGAGTTTGACCCAGTTGGAGTGGAGGAGGTGATGATAATGATTTTGAGGCCGAGACCAACACAATGGGATCTTGACACAGGTCCAACCTGCCTTTTGGTAGAGTGTTTGGACCTGATTGGATCTGTGGTAGCTAAGATAGTCCAGAGTTCCTTAAGGAGTGGGGTCTTTCCATTGACCTTGAAAGAGGCTTTGGTCATGCCCCTATTGAAAAAAATCCTCATTAGATCCTGAGTGTCTCAGCAACTACAGGCCAGTATCTAACCTCACATTTTGGGAAAGGTTACAGAAAAAGTGGCCATCCAGCTCAAGGAGCATCATGCCTCATTCTCCACTTATGAGATTTTCCAGTCTGGGTTTCATGCTGGGCACAGTACGGATGCCCTAGTGAAGGTACTTGCAGATCTCCTGATGGCAAAGGACAGGAGGGAGCGTACCATATTAGTCCTCCTGGACCTGCTGGCGGCATCTGACACCGTGGATCACGAGGTGCTACTCGACCCGTCGACTGCAGTACTGGTGTGGCCGGTCTGGAATTGTCATCAACTGGTTCAGATCATACCTGACCGGCAGAGCACTTAAGGTGACGATGGGGCTCGTCACAGCTAACCCAAAGCCTCTGCTCTGTGGTGTTCCATAGGGTTCGGTCTTGTCACCCTTGTTATTCATGGTGTACATGCTGCCACTGGGAGACATTATCAGGTAGCATGGGCCGGGTTTTCACTGCTACGCAGATGATACCCAGTTATACCTGTCCTGTGCACCTGGAAACCAGATGGAGGCCTCCATATTTAATAACTGCCTAGAGGAAATCTGGACTTGGATGACTCAAAACTGGCTGAGACTTAATCCAGACAAGACTGAGGTACTAGTGGTGGATCCGGGTTGTTGTTGTGGTGGGGGTGGACAGGGAGACCCTCCTAGCATAGTGTTGGAGGGGACTCCACTTACACCATCCACTCAGGTGAAGAATCTGGGCGTGATTCTCGATGACAGCCTGACACTGGATGCACAGGTGTCAGCTGTGGTTAAAAGTGGATTTTATCATCTGAGGAACATTAACCAGATCCGGGTCCTGATTCCACATGACGACCTGACCCCGCTGGTACACGCTTTCATCACATCCATACTGGATTACTGCAATGCCCTATGCCTAGGGCTATATGGAGGTGACCTCTGCCGACTGCAGCTGGTGCAGAACGCAGTAGCAAGATTGTTGACAGGAGTGAAAAGAAGCGAGTATATCACTCCTGTCCTCTGTGAACTGCACTGGCTGCCAGTTACGTGGAGGATCGCCTTCAAGGCAGGGTTCCTGACCTACAAGGCCCTACATGAAAGGGGAAGAGTCTATCTGCAAGATCTACTTGTGCCCTATCATCTGGCCCAGGTTCTCCGTTCTGCAGAGGGTTGCCTCCTTGGAACCTGCCGAGGGTTGCTTCCTTGGAGTTCCCAGGGCTAGGTTGCAGTATTCCGGGATCGGGCTATTTCAGTTGCCACACCTACCCAGTGGAACTCACTGTCTAAATACTTAAGGGAGGCACCCTCGGTAGAAACCTTTAAGTCAGGTATTAAGACCTTCCTGTTTAAGCAGGCATTTGATTCATAAAGTTAATTAGTGGTTTTAAATTATAGATAGCTTTATTACTGCTGACTCTTGCTGAATGTTATACTAGTAATACTATTACTGTTTGTTAATTGTATATGTTTTAAGTGTACAGTGCTCAGAGTCCCCAGAATAGGGCGCTTTATAAATAAAGTATCTATCTGTCTGTCTGTCTATCTGTCAATGTATCAATCAATCAATCTAAAACACCATGCCTGGGAACGAGAGGGCAGAAACTGTGTAGTTTTGCGTTAGATGGGGAGGCGAACAGATCCCAAGATTTGGGGGAACCCACCAATCAAAGATGTCTTTGACTATTGACTGCCTCAGTTCCCACTCATGGGCCCTTGCCAGAGTACGGCTGAGAATATCCACCAGGACATTCTGAATGCCTGGTACATGCACTGCCGTGAGCTGCAGGCTGTGCTGCATTGTCCACTACCACACGCGCATTGCTTCCCTGGACAGAGGATACAACTGCGTGCCTCCCTGCTTGTTCAGGTACCAGACCACGCACATGTTGTCCATCTGTACCAGGAGGGGCCCAGAGAAGAGTAAGGGCTGAAAAGCCTGAAGGGCATATAGTACAGCCCACATCTCTTGCACACTGATATGCAGGGGAAGCTCCTGCTGAGACCAGGATCCCTGTGTCCTGTGTTGGCCCAGATGGGCACCCAGCCCTGACCAAAAGCATCCGTTGTCAGGCTCTGAACTGGCAGAGGCATCTGAAAAGGAACCTCTCTGGTGAGACTGGACAGATCCTGCCACCAAAGGAAGTCCTGACACATGGGGCTGGACACCAGAATCCTGTGATCCAGATTGTCTTATCTCTGGTCCAGCTGAAGGGTCCACTGCATAATCCGCTTGTGGAGCCTGGCTAAGGGGACAATGGGAACAGCCACTGCCATGAGGTCCTGAAGGCATAAGACTGAATGAGCCAGGGTCCACTGGCTGGAGGCCACTTGTACAGCCTGCTGACACAGGGTTTCCGCCTAGTCGAAAGGGAGGAAAGCCCGACCTTGAACAGTATTCAACACCGCCCCAATAAATTGGAGGCATTGGGAAGGTACATGGTGGGATTTGGGATGATTCACCATAATCCCCATTTGCCTGAATGGATTCAGGTATTAGTCAGGGAAGCCACTAGGCTGTCCCTCGATTGCACTGACAGGAGCCAGTCGTCGAGGTACAGGAACACATATATTCCCTGGTGGCGTAAAGCCGATGCCACCACTGCTAGGCACTTGGTAAATACCCTGGGTGCCGAGGAGAGACCAAAGGGGAGCACTCTGAACTGGAAGTGTTCCCCCTGGAAGGTAACGTGCAGGAGACATCGGTGGGAGGGAAAAATTGGAATATGCAGGTATGAATCCTGCATATACAGAGCACATAGCCAATGACCCTGGTGCAGAAGAAGCAACAGACCCTGTAGGGTGCAAAATCTCTTGTACTCTACGTATAGGTTTAGCGTGCTGAGATCCAGGATTGGATGGAGGTCCCGTCTTTTTTGGGGACCAGGAAGAAGTGGGAGTAAAAAACAGGTTACTCACCTGTAACAGTAGTTCTAGGACTGGTATATGTTGTTCATCCACACTTCTTGGCATGTCCCTTTCGTTTTTAATTCTTGCTGAAAGGTCTTCAAGCTGGCTCCTCTCACCCACCTGGGTGGTATAACCCTCGGTTCCGCCCCATGACGCCAGATCTTAGCCCGCTGGAAGCCAGGTTTGTCCGTCGCAGCCAGGGCGGTCGGGTGGGTCAGTGTGGATGAACAACAGATACCACTCCTAGAAAGTGTGTTTATGTAAGAACTTACCATAACAGTAGATCTTCGAGGAATGTCTCTTGCAGTAGGTTGTTACTCTTGGGAGCTTCCAGCAGAGGGCGCTATCACAAAGCAGCTTCTTCAGCAGTCTTTTACCAGGGACTGCCCACACATGACATCACTTCCTTGCTCAACTATATAAGCGTGGGCCGTCCCTGGTATCCTCTGCTTCCCACCAGTTTCAGCTCGCAAAAGCGAGGACCGAGGGAAAGTGAAGTACCAGTGAGTCCCAACCCTACGTCCTTAGATCAGGATTTTCTGTTAGAGAAGGTAGGGGGACGGAGGGCAGGATTGTACCTACTGCAAGAGACATTCCTCGAAGATCTACTGTTACAGAAAGTTCTTACGTAACGCAATATCTTCTACGGAATGGCCTCTTGCAGTAGGTTATTACTCTTAGGAGAGTTCCCAGCAGTTATGTCTATGTGGGAGAACAGTTATGACAGGATGCTCTGTAGGACGGCACGGCTGAAGGCCGTTCTGCGTTTTGAGTCAACATCCAGATTGTAATGCCTGGTAAAGATATGAATGGTAGACCAGGTGGCAGCATTGCAAATATAAGTAATGGAGGCACCCTTGAAACAAGCTGCTGTGGCTGCTACGACCCTAGTAGAATGGGCTTGGACATGATCTGATAAGGGTTTATTGTATTTTTTGTAACAAAAAGTAATACAATGAGCTAGCCAGCAAGAGAGCATGCGTTCTGCAACCGGAAGACCCTCACAACCTGAGGCAAAGGTGACAAACAGTTGTGAGGTTTTGTGAAGGGACTTCATCCGATCAGTATAGTAACGAAGGATGCGATGGCCATCCATCGTATGCAGATGTTCACCTGGACTGGAGCACTCAGGGTGAAAAAATGGTAACTCCAAGGACTTGATTCAAGGTTTGTTCCGAAACCACTTTAGGCAAAAAGGAAGGGTTAGTGCAAAGCACAGCCCGATCCTTAGGAAAAATAAGATAAGGTTCTCTGCACATGGGGCATGAAGCTCGGAAATTCTTTGAGTAGAAGTGATGGCCACCAGGAATAGTGTTTTCCAGGAGAGGAAACACAGGTCAAAAGTGGCAGCTGGTTCAAAGGGGTTCACTGTTAGTTTTTCAATCATGAAATTCAGATCCCATGGAGGAATGGGACGCCTTATAGGAGGTTTCAGATGTAATATGCCTTTCAAGAACATCTCAGCCAGATGGTGTTGATACAAAAGCAGACCATCCAACGGTTCGTGGAAGGCAGAGATGGCGGCCAAGTGGACTTTAACAGAAGAATAGCTGAGGCCCTCCAAGAACAAGGAGGCCAAATAGTCCAAGACCTTCATAAGAGGGCAAGAGTAAGGGTCCAACGAATGGGAAGTGGACCAAATGGAAAACCGTTTCTATTTAAAATTGTAGGTATCCCCAGTAGTCTGCTTCCGGGCAGCAAGCAGAACATCCGCTACCTGAGAAGAGACTTGTAGTCTATTTATGAAGATGTTTTCAGGAGCCAAGCATGAAGATGGAGGGTCGTCAGATTAGGATACAGGAGGGAGCCTTGGCACAGTGTCAAGAGGTCCGGCGTGAACGGCAACAGAACAGGTTCTGCTATCGGCAGTTGTTGCAGAAGTGGGAACCATGCCTGTTGAGGCCACATGGGAGCTATGAGAAGCACTGTGGCCGGCTCCATCTGTAGTTTCATTAAAGTTCGGAGCAGGAGAGGGAGTGGGAGAAAGGCATATAAGAGCAGTCCTGTCCACGGTTGGGACACGGCATCTGTAGAGCTTCCCTTTGTGTTCTGGATAATGGAGTATCTGAGGAGCTTGTGGATTTCTGGGGATGAACACAGATCTATTTGTGGGGTGCCCCAGAGATGAAAGAGATCCTGCAGGACTGAGTCGAGTAGCGTCCATTCATGAGCCAAGGACTGGTGACTCAGAAGGTCCGCTGATTGTGACAGCCCAGAAGATGAGCGGTCATGAGCGTCAGTTGCTGTTTGGTCACTTTGCACCACACCTTGATTGCTTCCATGCACAGGGAGCGAGAGCATGTCCCTCCTTGTTTATTGAGGTAACAGACCACAGTTGTGTTGTCCGACTGAATCAGTAGATGACCTGGGGTCAAATGCAGACTGAAGGCATAGAGTGACAGAAGGACTGCATGCAGTTCCAGAAGGTTGATATGACGACGGGAGTGACCTAAAGGCCACTTGCCCAGAGTCCGATATGGACCGAGATGAGCACTCCAACCTTCTAGAGAGACATCTCTTGTCAGAACTTGGTGAGGAGGGGATGCGCAAAAGGGCATGCCCTGATAGAGATTGGAACGGAATGTCCACCATGTAATAGCATACTTGAGGGCTGGAGTCACCCTGATAGGTTCTTTGAATTGCCCTGTTTTTTGGGAGCACTGCTCTTGTAGAACCCACTGGATAGGACGCATCTGAAGCGAACTCCACAGTTTGGATGGTCATGGCCATGTGCCCGAGGAGGCGCAACATAAGTCGGGCAGTGAGTATCTTTCGTGACTGAATTTGTATGGCCAGGCAAATTAGGGTATCCTGATGAGCAGGAGGTAGAAAGGCAATGGCGACCGTTGTGTCCAGTATAGCCCCCCCATATACTGGAGCGACTGGGTCGGATGAGGGTTGGACTTGGGCCAATTCACTGTAATCCCGAGATCGTGGAACAACTGAAGGGTCTCCGAAAGGGAGGATAACAGATGTTCCCTGGTGTCTGCTTTATTAGCCAATCGTCCAAACAGGAGAAGATGAGGTGACCCTTTTTTCTCAAGGCCTCTGCAACCACGGCTAGGCATTTGGTGAAAACCCGTGGGGCTGATGAAGGGCCGAAGGGCAGAGGCTGAAATTGGTAATTTTGGCCCAGCAGGTGGAAGCGTAGGTACTGCTAAAGGGCTGGATGAATGAGTATATGCAGATATGCATCCTTCATATCCAATGCGCACATCCAATCTTCTTGGCGCAGGAGAGGCAAGATGGATGTTAAGGTAACAGTCCGAAAATGTTTGTACTGGATGTACTGATTCAAGTTTCTCAAATCTAGTGTTGGTCTGAGGTCTCCAGTTTTCTTGGGTACCAAAAAGAAATGGGAATAAAAACCCTGTTGTTGTGACAATGGCAAGGGAATAATAGCCTGCTTGGTTAGTAGCGCAGTAAGTTCCTCCTGGAATATAGGAAGGTGTGCCTGAGGATACTGAACCTTCCGAGGAGGAAGTGGAGGTGGTACTGAAATTAGTTCCAGTGTACATTCAGTTTGAATAATCTGGAGTACCCACGTATCTGTCGTTATTTGCTGCCAAGCCTCCAAATGAAGGGCAAAATGACCCCTCCGCCTCTGAGAGGTTTGGACGAGGAGGCGAGGGGAAAGCCCTAGGAAGTCACTGAGAACTAGAGTTGCCGGCCCCTTCAGAGGGACGGGCACAGGAAGGATGCGTGGCAGTTGAATTGCATCTTGTGTTTTGACCGCGTCACCGAAAAGCACCTCGGTTAGAGGACTTGTAACAGTTAGCTTTTATTGTAGTGTGAGTATTGGTTCCGTGGTGTATGGTACATGCCGTGAACCATTCAGAGGGTACGTCCAGAAGCCTGGAGGTCATCCAAAATTATTTGGGTACCAGGACCAAATAATCTGTTGCCACAGAAAGGGGCATTAACTACTTTATGCTGCATATGTGCTGCCAAGCCAGATGCTAGGCATGGCGGCGTAGGGCAATGCCTGTGGCAGACAGCCGAAAAGAAGTATCAACCACATCGTAGCCCGACCTAAGAAGGTGGCAAGAAATGGACATCATGGCTGACTTGATTTGTAGCAATTGCTCCTTGTACTGGGAAAGAGGTAATTTGTTAAGGAGGTCTATGACCGAAGTACCCAGGGTACGCTGGTATTTCACGATGTGGCCTATATAGTTTAGGATCCTTATATTCATGATGCCAGAGGTGAAGACCTTCTTGACCAGGTAATCAAGTCATCTGGATTCTTTATCGGGAGGTAAAGAACTCAGATGTTTAGACTTTTTAGTGCGGCTGCTCACGACCACAATGACCACTGAGTCGGCTGTAGGCACTGTGGACAAATATTGATGGTCCAAGGGGGCTTGGTATAGCCGGTCAGCCTTACGAGGGACGGCCATTACGGCTGAGAAGGCTGATGCCATATATCAGAAATGGCATTCTGATAAGTAGCTATTAATGGAGGAATGACTAGGACAGGCTCCTTGGGTAGCTCAAGGTATTCAGCCATATCCCGTTGCTGTTTATCTTGTTCAGTAGTGGAGAATGCAATGACTTTCTGAATCTCTATCATCATATCATAAAAGAGGGGTCATATGGAGGGGAAGCAGCCCGAGGGGCCGGCAGATCCTCGTTGAAGGAGAAGACCACGGAGTATGGAGAGTCCGCGTCTGGAAATTCTATATTCAGAAATTCCTCTTCATAAATATCCTCCGGGAGGTCCCCCACCAGGTCAGGTTCATCCGACAAGTGATCCTCTAAAAGAGGGGCTGGGGAGACCAAGTGTGAGCCTCCTGGTCGTTATGGAGCCACATGGGCGGAGGAGAGGCAGAACGCTGGGAAAGATGAGCCGGCGTCTGAGTAGGAGACTGGCTATATCCCATGGATTGCAGTACTGTGTTTACAATGCGTTCAATATTGGGTAACTGTGATGGCGGGATATGTACCTGCCAAGACTGGCTGTTTGTAATAATAGGTGTCAGAGGGGTATGGGGCATTGGGGGGGTGTCAGGACAAGCCCCGGAAAAACAGAGCCCTGGGTCTCTCTGTAAGTCAGCCACACCCTTATAGGAAGGCACCTGAGAAGGTGGAGGGGTGTTAAGCACGGCAAATGACACTGGTTTGCCCTTAGGAACTTCTGCCATTGACGACGAGGCAGGAGAACAATGTAGACTGTATGGGACAAAAGATGTAGATGGGAAAGGGGCTCCCATCAACGGAGCAGCCGTTTGCTTGGCTGCAGGTCCCACAGCGGTTGTCAATGAAGAAAAGGAAGCCTTCGTCGACAGAGGAACAGCAGAATGCACTGTCCTGAGTGCCTGGGCAAGCTCCGTTGATGGAGGAAGCGCTAGCATAGATGAGGAAGGCACAAAACATCGCTCCGTCGACGGGAGAAGTGCTCCCATCGACGAGGAATGCTCCATCGATGGTGCACATGTCCCAGAAGTCACCATCGACATGTGTCATGGTAAGGAGTGAAAGGAGGGTTTCTACTTCTCCCTTTTATGTTTAGATCGAGACCCAGTGGCAGGGAAGCCCTCGGAATGAGCCTCCCAGGTCTGCTCAAACAGGGAAACCTGTTGTTCCATCAGTAAACTTTTGATTTTTTGCAACCGTCGTCGACGAGTTGCCTAGCTAAATTCTTTACAGAAAGTACAACAGGTGGTGTCATATGTGGGTCCAAGACACCTAACACAGTATAAATGATTATTAAGCTTGAAAATCATCCTGCCACAAGAGCAGGAATGAAATAAGGCTTGCTTGTTTGTAGATCCGTTCTTAGACATTCGTTTTGTTCAGGTCTCGTTGATGACTGCTTCACAGAAGACTGAGCTAGCTGCTGTGTGAGCTGAAGCTGGCGGCAAAATGAACAGAGGCTACTAGGGACCGCCCACACTTGTATAGGGAGCAAGGAAGTGATGTCATGTGTGGGCGGTCTCTGATGAAAGACTGATGAAGAAGTTGCAGTGTGACAGCGCCCTCTGCTGGAACCTCCCAAGAGTAATAACCTACTGCAAGAGACCATTCTGTAGAAGATCTACTGTTACAAGTGACTAACTTATTTTTCTAGGGACGTGGATATGTTGTTCATCCACACTTCTTGGCAGACTCCTAGCAGTTCTCCGGGAGGAGGGAGGCAAGGTGCACACCCCCTACTTGAGGAACAGAGACTGGAAAACTGCGGCCCCAAAACCAGCATCCTGGTGTGATTCAAGGTCGATGTGGTAGTGGGTGATGAAAGTGTTTGCTGTCTTCCAGGTAGCAGCCTGGCAGATTTCCTGAATAGAGATGTTCCTGGAAGCAGCCACCGATGCAGCCGTATGGCAGGTGGAAGGAGATCTTAGCCCTACGGGAGGCTCCCTACCCACCAAACTATAGCAGAGATCAATGCAAGATGTGATCCATCTGCCAATCGTCCGCTCTGCTGCAGGTCTGCCAGAAGCAGCTTCAGCACAGTGACAAACAGCTGGCGAATCTCTCCCCGAATTTCCATCATTCTCTCCTTGTAATAAGAGAGGGCTAGTCTCAGGTTCAAGGTATGGAGCCTGTACTCAGCATCCGAGGTGTAGTTCGGGTAGAACACAGGCAGAGTCAATACCTGATTAAGGTGAAACTCTTGACACCACCTTCAGGAGGAATTTCGGGTGCGGGCACTGGACAACTTTGTCCCTGTGGAAGACCAGATAAGGAGACTCCACCGAAAGCGCCTGGAGCTCCCCAGTCCTTCTGGCTGACATGATAACTACCAGGAAGGCCGTCTTCCAAGACAAGTGCAATAGCTCACACTTGTGCATTGGTTCAAATGGCTTGCCCATGAGTTTAGCCAAGACCAGCAGTAAATCCCACGGAGGTGGAGGTTCACACACCGAAAGGGATATGTGATCTAGGCCCTTGAAAAAGCACCAGACCACCTTCTCTTGTCCCACGGACTGCTGAATGGCCGTGCCCGGTAAGCAGAGATGGCTGCACCTTAAGGGTCAAAGACCGAAGACCCCCCCTTTGGACAGAGGCCAAAGGTAGTCTAAAATGATAGCCACAGGAAAGGACAGAGGATCCAGACCCTTGCCCTGACACCAAATGGAAAATCTTTTTCCATTTGAAGGCATACCACTTCTGATCGATTCCTTCCTGGATGCTTCCACTACTATGAGTATATTCAGAGAGACCCAAAGCCTGGAACTCTAGCTGCTCAGGTACCAGGCTGTCAGGTGCAGGGATTGAAGGTACAGATGGACTACCTTCCCCTAACTGACAGATATCAGATCCGGGCGTGCTGGAAGATGCCTCGGGATCCAGTTGCTGAGGCTGAGGAGATATGAAAACCAGAACTGGCGGGGCCAATCTGGGGCTACCAGGATCACCTGTGTCTTGTCCCTTCTCACCTTGAGGAGCACCTTGTGGATCAAGGGAAAGGGAGGGAAGGCACAGAAGAGGCCTGGGGTCCACGGCTTCGAGAAGGTATCCCCCTGCAGTGACCCTCGCTGAGGGGGGCGGGCATGAAACAGCCTCAGCTTGGTGTTTTCCCTTGAGGCAAACAGGACCACCATCTGTTTGCTCCAGTGGGAGAACAGGCTGTGAGCTACCTCTGGATGGAGAGACCACTCGTGGGATGTCTGAGGGCATCTGCCAGTTGATTCGAGGCTCCTGCCACATGGATGGCTAGGAGATACGACTCCAGACAGCCCATGAGTGTCCAGATGCAGAGTGCTTCCCTGCACAGCAGCTGTGAATGCAAGCCGCCCTGCTTGTTGAGGTAGTACATGGTCGTGGTAATGTCCACCTGGACTTGAACCACTTGACCTCGAAGCTGAGGAGCGAATGCTGACAACGCCAGTCTGACTGCTCTGAGCTCCAGCAGGCTGACATGGTATTGGGATTCCTCGGAGGTCCAGAACCCGTGGGCCCTGTGGTTCCCCATGTGGGCTCCCCAGCCCGTGAGAGAGGCATCGGTCGTGAGGACGACCATCAGCTCGGGGCAGACAAACGGGATCCCTTCCTGCAGATGGTCTAGAACGGTCCATCACTGGAGAGCACCCCACATCTTCTGGGTCACAGTGATCAGCTGATTGAAATGACCTAGTTGCTGAGTCCACTGGACAGCCAGCTCCCACTGAAGGGGGTGCATATGCCACTGGGCCCAACAGACCACAGTGGTGCAGGCTGCCATGTAACCCAGAAGGTGCAGAAAGTCCCAGGTAGGGCACAAGTGCCCAACCAGTAATGACTGGGCAAAGGAGGAGAGAACCTCTGGCCTGTCCGCCGGGAACCGTGCTCTGGCTTAGCAAGAGTCGAGCTCTGCTCTGATGAAGCATATCACCTGAGATGGCACGAGCTCCGACTTGGCCTCGTTGATGAGGCCAAGTTGAGAGCAGGTCTGGAGGGCCAGGTCCCTGGACCTCACCACCTCTTGCTGGGTGGAACCTGCTAAGAGCCAATCGTCGACATACGGGTACACTCTGACCCCTCAACACCTGAGATATGCTGCCACCACTGCAATGCATTTGGTTAAGACCTGTGGGGCCAATGACCGGCCGAATGGCATGGCTTGGAAGTTGTATAGGGTTCCCTCTGTTCTGAAGCGGAGGAACCACAGGTGGGACGGACAGATTGGGACGTGAAAGAACATGTCCTGTACATCCAGTAAGCAGAACCATGTTTTGCTCCAGGGATGGTATGATCTGGGACAGAGTTACCATCCTGAAGGTGCGAGGCCTGAGATACTGACTCAGGTCGTGCGGATCTAGAATGGGACAACAGCCCCGGTCCACTTCAGGACCAGAAAGTACCTGGAAACAAACCCTGGGTTGACTAGAGGATCTGCCACTTGAACCACTGCCTCCTTGAGGAGTTGGGCTATGTCGTCCCTCAGAGCCGATCGAATGTGGGCTGATACTCTCTCCTCCCATGGGGCGCGGGCTCGGCTGGGAGGGTACTGCTCGAATTCTAGAGGCAGACCCTGGCCAACCACTTCTAAGACCTACCTGTCCATGTTAAGAGCAGACCAGGCAGAAAGGAAGTGACATGAGATGACTCCCAACGGGAGGACCCAGAGCTGGCGTGATGGGGATAGGGGTGGCAGCCCCTATCCTGTTACTGGGCAGGCCTGGAGGAAGAGGGTTTAGATTGGTAACCACCTGAACCCTGACCTCCTTGTCTGTGGGCCAGTGGAGGCCCGGGCTTGGGCTGAGGGCGCCAAGTCTGTGCCTGCTGTTGCTGCCCACCCTGAAAGGAGGGCTGCTTGGCACAGGAGCAGGATGCCGAAAAGGCTTCTTCTGCTGCTTTTTAGAGCCAGGGGCGTCTTTTTGGGCAGAAGTAGCTGAGTCCAAGGTGGCACTGGACTTCTCAATTCGCTGAAGATGACCATCCACACCTGGGCCGAAGAGATCAATACCCAGGAAAGGAACACCAGTGAGTTTTCTCTGGGTATCCACCATAAAAGTGGAAAGCCTCAGCCAAGCCCTGTGGCAAATGGCAACCGCGGTTGCCACCAAACGGGCACAAGAGTCCCCGAGATCCAAGGCCATCTTAAGTTGCTGCTTGGCAACGGCTTGGCACTGGTCCTGGACCTGCCTGACCACAGTCTGAAGGTCCGAGGGGAGGTATGGGAGAACGTCATCCAAGGAGCCCAGGAGGGCATGGGAGAAGTGCATCATGATGATGGCTGAGCTTGTCTGACAGAAGCCTAGAGAGGAGGCTGTATAGACCTTCCTGGCAGTGTGGTCCACTTTTTTTGACTCCTTGTCTGGAGATCTACCAGTGTCAGCAGAGCTGCCTGTGTGTCTGACCACAGAAGCGATTACTAACCCCTCCACCGAGGGATGTTCCGTGAACCCTGAGAGGGACCCAATAGGCACCACATACCTGCGGGCCATCCGGGAAGCCGGTGCTGGGCAAGAGGCAGGGTGCTGCCATAGTTCCAAAGCCGGGCCAACAATAGCCTTGGCCACTGGGAAGGCTTCCGTGGGGGTATCCCCTCTTTTAAGAATATCTGTAAGAGGGTACTCCGCCCTTTTCTGGGCAGGTTCCGGGGCATTCCTGTAGATTCAGAGATAAGGCAGAGAATCCCCCAAAATGACGAAGGGCCCTCCTCCGTCGACAGACTACCAACGGACTCATCATCCAGCAGATGAGAGTGGAGGTCGGTGTCGTCCGAATCTGAAGAATCTGGATAAATCGGTCGGCCACCAAGGTTCCCCTCTACACACCTGGGGCGGTCAGGCGTAAAGGTGACTGATAACCTACGCGGAAGACCCGGAACCATCTGCGCATCCTTTGCAGGAGTTCCTCCCGAAGGCTGTTTAGGTGCCAGCTACGCCACAATCGGTGGAGAGATTGATTCTGGCCAAACCGGGGTAGGTTTAGCCAGCTCCGCGGGTGGGGGAACCGATTTCACCAGTTCTAGTGGAGTCGGCTTTGGCCTAGGAGGCGAAAGCCAAGTAATGGCCGGGGTAGAAACCGAAGCAGGCTTCTGCCCAGACAGAATCAGCTGTTGCCACATTAAATGCTTGTAGCATCAATGGAGTTTCCACCAAAGCCTCTCCTCATCCGAGGAGGATGAGGATGAATGGTGGCATTGCCTCTTTTTAGCACGTTTATGCGCTTTCCTCAGCCTGTCAGTCGAGGGGGTCTGAGATCTTGACTTCAATTGGACTGGCCGAGTCGGTCACTCAGGAGACACCAGGGGAACTGGTGATTTTCCTGGATCAGGGATCGGTTCCTCGATGGGATTCCCAGCTGGCTGGGTCTCCTCATCAGGAAGAGGCAGGACCAGGGTCCTAGTCAAAGAGCTGTTGGCCTCGTCAGACAACAGATCGACAGGATCAAGAGTGATCTCAACCGCATGTCTATCAAGGCCTCGGCCGACTGGCCAGATGGCAAAGCCAAGAAGCCAGCAGCCAAGGAAGCAGTTTCAATCGAAGTCAAGACTGCAGTTTCCTGGGACTGAGATCACTCACGATCCCAAGAACGTCTCAGCTGAGACGAAGAATCTCTCAGTTCCTTGTCCTTTTTACGGGACTGGGAGATATGCGAGCCCGAAGGTCTCTCGCCGTTAGTGGGAAGAGATTGGCACAACTCCCGAAAGGAACCAGAGAACGTTGAGCCCAGGTTGAGAGGAACGAAAATCAGCCGAGAGGAGAACTCCGTGGCCCGCGCTGCTTCTTCCTCGAAGGCCTGCATTTGTTCTAACTGCTCGGAGGACCCCGCAGCTGTGGAAACCGCCCACCGGGCTTCTTTGGATTTCACCGGAGGATTATGTTTCTCGGGTCTGCCCAATTTGAGGCATGTGAGGATGAACGCTGAGGACATTCAGATGAAAAGCAAGACACATCTTGCAAGCCTGGGTGTCATGGCCAACACCCAAGCAGTACACGCACACAGTATGAGGATCAGTGCACGACATTTTCTGGCCGCACAGGCACCAGTGAAAACTGGGGGAAGATTTATCTTCCATAAGCGAACAGCACAAATTACAATCGTTAGCTGGAACGAGCCAAATCTTCAGAGGATCCAAAGAATCTGAAGCCAGGGCTTATAAAACGCAGTAGTGGAGAGGAGGCAACCTGTATCTTCCAGCAGAAAGGAAAATCTGGTGTCATGGGGTGGAGCCGAGGGTTATACCACCTGGGCGGGTGGGAGGAGCCAGCTTGAAGACCTTCCAGCAAGAATTAAAGAGGAAAGGGACATGCCAAGAAGTGTGGATGAACAACATATCCACGTCCCTAGAATATTCCTTTCCTTCCTGGCTCCGAAGAATGGGCTCTATAGCTGATTTTGTCAGAACAGCCTGGATCTCTTCCTTTACGAGAGGAATATGGCCTATTGGATAGTAAGAGAGACCTGGAGGATTTCTTGGAGGTCTCTCTATGAATTTGATGGCGTGGCCCAAGGCCCCTAGAATTCTCCGGCTGCAGAATTTCATAAGAACACAATCTACCGCCAGAACTTCTCGATGCCTTAAAATTCACTCTTTTAGTGATTTTTATTAATATTTCTGTTTATCCATAGAATCTGGTTCACTTCCCTCTTTTATATCCAAAACCCCCCGTATGCTCAGAATATGATGTTATCATTGCTATATCATACATTAGCTAATGAAATGGCTGCATTCTGCAACAGAAATGAACAGTCACTTATCTACCACAGCTCCCACTGCCAGAGACGGTGGCACAGCACATCATGCATGGTGATATTTGCTCAACCTGCACTACAGCCTAATACAATTTTCAGTCTTACATTATTGCACTAGGGCCAACTTAAACAAAACCTTGTCAATAGCACAGACCTGTTAAGTCCATACCTCACTTTGTACAAACCTATCTGTGCCTTTAAGGTATAGAGATGCCATCTGAAATGAATAACTGGTAAAATGAATTTAACTGTCATTTTTAAGAAAAATAAAGTAATTATGCCCAGAAAAGTGGAATATAATAATGTGTAGACCTGTTGAAAGAATAGATTTGTTAAATAAATAATTGCACTGTACACACTTTTGCCAGGGTTATTGATTACATATTGTCATTGGTTGATAGAATCACCTAAAAGTTATGGAGAAATGTTGTGTGCAGGGACAGCTGTTGGGCCAGAGGGTAGCATGCTGTGTTTCCGTGCCGGCAACTCAGGTTGAGAGATTACTGTAGCTCTGGTAGCTGGCTGGGCAGCACAAGGATTGGTGGAACACATCACTGCTCGGAGCCTGGAAAGGTATGTTGCAGTGTTCTGTCACATAGTGGACACATTGTGATGGGCTGGAGAGCTCTATCTCACAATTGGTTCACATGCATGTCACGGCTTGATGGTGTTACATAGTGTGTCAGGGAAAGCAGGTTGACATGAAAAATGAGTTTTGCAATAACTCCTCTATTCCATTTCCAATGGGACCTGTATGAATGAGGATGCAAGTTCATAGAAATTAAAAAAAAAAAAATATATATATATACACACACACACACACACACACACACATACACATATACAGTATCTCTCTCACACACACACACACATATGTATGCATGTTACAGATTGCATAAAAATATATAAGTGATACAAAGTGGGAACCTCATGAGTGGTGTAGAAAGCACATACAAATATATACTGTAAGTGACAGACAGTGGAAACCTCATTAGTGGGATAGATAGCATGCATATAGAAATACCTTATTTATCACATAAGCTCCCCTCTGCATATGTCATTTATGCAACAGGCTAGGACCTTAAGGGAGAGACATCTGTTTTGCCTTTTTAGGCATAAAATTATTTTTATAAGTCTGTTATTTTTTGAACTAGTGTTACTGTGCTTTCCACCATCCTGACTGCTATATCCACTGCCAGGAAAGTGAAGTCAGGATGACAAGCTGACACTGTGATGTGGTAGTTTGTTAGTGCCGCAGAACTTCCACAGAAATTACAAACCACTGCCACAGAAGTTCTGCGGTAAACGGTAGTCTTGCCGTAGAACTTGGTCCCACTGTGCCGCAGAAAAGTAGGGGCCCTGATGTGGCCTTAAGCGATGAGCTGAAGGACCCACATGTCTGAAGTGATCGCCTCCCACCCAGCCTGGTGGTTGTCAAATCTGTCCCCTACTGGTTCCTCTGGAGCTGGTGGCAGAGGCTGGGGGCCCTGCCACAAGTCAGGAGGTGGGTGCGTGGGAGAGTGACACCCCGGCAGCCCTTTGGGACTTGGCTGGAGGGGTGGGTCCTGCCGATGGTGCCCCGTTTGTTCTGATATCGGACTGGGTGTTGCCTATTCTGGCACTGTTGCTGGTGATGAAATGGCTGTTTTGGCTTACTGTTAGAGCGGTACATAGCCTGGACAAACTGCAGAGCCGTGCCACTGTCCTGGAGCTCAGTGATTATGTCCTTGACATCACCTCTGAAAAGGACTGATCCTCTGAAAGGAGCATCCTGGATGGCTGACTGGACGTCTTAGGCCAATCAGGTTACCCGCAGTAAGGAGTACCGGCACATGCTAATAGCCATGGTGGCACTCCGGGTAGAGGTGTCTACCGCATCATACAACTCTCTGAGGGAATGATGGCAGGAGATATCCGCAGTCCTGACAGTTTGGGAAATTTTGGTTTTAGCCTCGTAATCGGGCAAAGCCTCAAATTCCAACTTCAACTGTCCTAGGATAAATTTCTGGTATACAATCATGTGTGCCAGGTAGTTCAAAGCTCTGAGGGCCAGAGTGGAGAAGGAATATAACTTGCATCCAAACTAGTCTATTTGCCGTGACTCCTTTTCTGGAGGAGAGGTGCTCATGTGTTTAGGTTTAGTCATATAGTCATGTGCCACATTAATGACCACTGAGTCCACTTTAGGGTGAGAACTAAGGTGGTCTTTACCCTCGGGGGCTCGATAAAGTCTATCAGCCTTCTTGGCGACTGCAGCCACCGACGAAGGTTGCTGCCAGACTGTGGAGGCCAAGTCCTCATCTGATCCAATCCACGGAGGAATGAGCAGAGGGACAGCTCGGGCATATCCAGATGTTCTGCCAACCTCTTGTGCTGGGGATCCTGATCCTTGTCTTTCACCCGTTTGCCTCCTGAATCTTTTTTTTTTTTATAATTTATTTTTATTGGGTATTTTTATATACACATGCATAATTTTTACTTCGTATGATATATAGGTTGATCACAGAATACTATAATTCGTTCAGTTTACACAGCCCTAGTCGGAGTCCCAAATTAATCATATTATTCCTCCCAGAACACCTGACCCTAAATTCGCCGTAGGGTGCTATGGCATATATTCAAGGAACAAAGGATGAGTCAATTCCAGAGTAATAAAGAACCCAGCCCTGCAATTTGGTTTTAAATACCCGCTTACTATCCTGAAGTGTTGCTGTAAGGCTCTCCATCTGGTAAATCTCTAGCATGATGGATCTTCAATCCTGAATAGCAGGAACCTTCCATCTTTAGGTGATGGCCTTCTTGGCCACTATAAGAAATATTGGCAACAAAGTTTTGGTCCACTGGGATGAGTGGTCAGGATATATAGAAAGTAGTAAAATTCACCCTGTCAATTCCACTGACTCCCCCAAGCAGCCAGACAGCTCCAAATGGAGGCCGCACCAAAAAGGCATTAGGATGGGACAATGCCATAGAATGTGGCCTAAATCTGCCAAACTGCATCCGCAATGTCTCCAGCAATAATCGTAAACGGCAGGGAGGAACTTGATTAGAACAGCCAGGGCTCGAAAATATCTAATTTGGATTTTCCAGGAAAACTCGCACCAAATTGGGAGGAGGTCACTTTAATAGCTGACGAGGTCGCAGCAATCCACTCAGTGAACTGAACCTCCGAGGCCAAGTCCCCATTCCATTTATCTAGTATTGAATGTGTCGAATCTCCCAGCAATTCTCTTAATGCCTTATAGATGTTCCCTATTAGGTGGTCACTTTAGTTCCCACGGATGGAATCAATGAAAATTTTAAGTAAAGGTGGGTTTGGGGAAGGAAGTTTAGAGGCAAATGACCGATGACTGAGTATATGATTCGTCATTTGGAGGTATTTAAAGAAATCTGTACTTCGAAGCCCATATTGGACTTTGAGCTTATCAAAGGATAAACCCCCCTCTCATCCAGGAACTGGAACAAGTGGGACAAACCGGATTTGAGCCAGTGGGAGAAGGTCAGGTCCATATGAGAAGGTTGAAAAAGATCATCCTTAGAGAGAATTTTGCAGAGATCATACATGGGTTTTATAGTTAGTTTATTTCTTGACCTATACCAGACCTGGAGAGTCTTGGATGTTACCTGTGTAAAGAGTATCAAAGAAGGCGTATTGTTGATAGAGGAAAAGAGAAGAGCAGAAATATCATACATGTCATTTAAGATGAACTCGAGAGATTTCCAGGGTGTAGAGAGGCCATCAGTCAGCCAATAAATGAGGGTATGAAGGAATGCCAGTTGGGCATACAGTTTAAGATTACGTAAATTTGCTCCTCCTTGAGTGGTAGAAAGCTAGAGAATAGACAGGTGGACTCTGGAACGTTGTTTGCCCCATAAAAATTTAGAAAGTAGTTTGTCCCAGGATTTAAAATAAAAAGTGGAGGGGAAATAGGGGATGTTTTGGAAGAGGTATAGGAGCAGAGGGAGGACATTCATATGGATGGTTTCAATCCTTTGAAAAAATGACAGCGGGAAGGATGACCATCTTTCCAAATCTTTTTGAATTGCAATAGTTAACAGCTCATAACTCACCATCTCTATCACCTCCTGATTTAGTGGAATGTGTATTCCTAAGTATTTTGTCTTCGTGGATCTCCACCTCATAGGGAGAAGGTGACGAAGAGTGTCCGTTGGGGAAAAATTAAAAAGAAGGGCTTCCAATTTTACAGTGTTTAATTTGAATGCTGCTACAGCCTCATATTTCTGAAGGATTTTCCAGACTGTGGGGATAGAGGTATCCGGGGAAAGGAGGGTCAGAAAAACATCAGCAGTAAACATACTGAATTTGTATTGCTGTTGTCCCAGTGGAATACCCTCTACCTCAGAAGAAATTCTAACAGCCATCCCCAACGGCTCCATGTAGAGGGAAAATAAAAGGGGGGAAGGGGGCAACCCTGCTGGGTACCCCATGATAAGATGAAAGAGGGAGATACCCCTCCGTTGACTCTTATATGCCCGAGAAGCAGCACAGAGGTTCCCCAGCCACTTCAGAAATGACTCTGGAAAATGGAACTTCGACAGGGTGTCCCACAAAATTTACCAGGACACCCTGTCGAAGGCCTTCTCTGCATCCAAACTAATGACTGCTGCAGGAATCTGCCGGTCCCTAACGTATTCGATAAGTATCAGGGTCCTGCAGATATTGTCTGTAGTGCTTCTATTTTTAATGAAGCCAGCTTGGTCAGAATGAATTAGGTAAGGCAGGGTCTTCTCCAAACAAGAAGCCCATACAGCTGTAAAAAGTTTGTAGTACGTGTTAAGGACTGAAATAGGGCTGTAAGAGGAGGGGTTAGTAGGGTCAGTGTGTTGTGTTTTAGCAAGGTGGCCAGTGTAGCATAGGCCCAAGAGGGTGGGGGTGGGGGCCCTTGCAACCTCTCTAAATGTAGTGAGTAACTTGGGAGAAATCTCAGTCTCAAATTCCTGTACCATTCAGATGGTAACCCATCAGGGCCTGAGCAATGGTGGGAGGAAAGAGATTTATTACAATGAGAAATTTCTTCAGGCATGATAGGGGATTCCAAAAGACTCTGTTGGACCGCTGTAAGATGAGGGAGGGGGGAATCTCTTAAAAAAGATAGTCTCTCTTCTGGGGTAGAAGAGTCCCCACCCTGATACAAGTGTTGATAGAAGGTTACAAATGATTGAATTACATCTGCCTCCCTATGTGAGTGCTTCCCAGAAACTGGGTCTTCGGTCTTTAAAATGGTTGTGGAAACCTTCTGTCCCCGAAGGCACTGAGCGAGTGTATGGGTGCTCCGAGGTCCTCCCTCATATCCAGCCTGTTCTAAATATAGAAGGGCCTGCTTAATTTTTATGTCCATTAGTTTCTGTATTTCCACTTTTGTGTCTCGGATCCTTTGTTGGACCTCTTGATCCTCTTCTATGCATACTAGTTGGTAGATGTTTAAGTGTTCCAAAAGAGAGTTATATTTAGATTCTAACTCCCGCCGCCTCCTAGAGGCATATGCTATGGTTTCCTCCCTGAGTGTAGCCTTTAACGTATCCCAAACCAAGGCCTCCGAAATCTCTGGGGATGTATTTTCCTGAAAGAAAAGAGGGATATGTTTCTTGATGTAACCCACATACTATTTGTGTTTTAGTAACACAGAAACACAGAAACATAGACTTTGACGGCAGATAAGGACCACTTGGCCCATCTAGTCTGTCCATTTCCCTACCTACAGGATAGGCCGCAGATCCTAGTTAACCAACAGCCTATTTCTTCCTACCCCCCACAAGAAATGCCTTATGTCTGTCCCATGCATTCTTGAATTCTCCTACAGTTTTAGACCCCACAACCTCCTCAGGAAGGCTGTTCCATGCATCCACTACCCTCGCTGTGAAATAATACTTCCTCACATTGCCCCGAACCACCCCCCCTCCCCATCTTTAAATTGTATCCCCTTGTTCTTGCATGTCCCTTTTTCTGAAAGATGCTACCCTCTTGGATTTTGTTGATTCCACTGAGGTACTTAAAAGTTTCTATCATGTCCCCCTCTCCCTTCTTTCCTCAAGAGTATACATATTAAGCTCCTTTAGTCTCTCCTCATACGGCTTCTCTTGCAGACCCTGCACCATTTTAGTTGCCCTCCTCTGGACTGCCTCTATCCTGTCTATGTCCTTGCGGAGATGGGGTCTCCAGAACTGGACACAGTACTCAGATGGGGTCTCACCAGAGTGTCTGTACAGAGGATAACAACTTCCTGTTTTCTGCTGCTGATGCCTCTCCTATACATCCCAGTATACCCCAGCCCTCCCTACTCCTTCTCACATTGCTTGCTAACCTTAAGGTCATCTGATATGATTACCCCAGGTCCCTTTCCTTTTCTGTTGTTGTTACTACCTCCCCCCATTGTGTATTCTTCCCTGGATTCTTGTTTCCCAGGTGCATTATTTTGCACTTCTTTGTACTGAATCCTATCTGCCATACTTCTGACCATTCCTCCAACCTTACCAAGTCCCTTGTCATCCTTTCCACGCTTCCTTGTGTATCAACCCTGTTGCAGATCTTTGTGTCATCTGCAAAGAGGCATACTTTTCCTTCCAGTCCCTCTGCAATGTCACTTATGAAGACATTAAAAAGGACTGGACCCAATACTGAGCCCTGCGGTACCCCACTAGTAACCCCTCTTTCTTCAGAGTGGACTCCATTTACAATTAATTTCTGTGTCCTGTTGTCCAGCCAATGTTTTACCCAGGCTACCACCCTGGGACCCACTCCCAGGCTGGTTAATTTGACTATTAATCTTTTGTGTGGGACTGTGTCAAATGCCTTGCTAAAGTCTAGGTAGGCCATGTCCACAGCCCCTCCCTGGTCTACTACTTTGATCACCCAGTCAAAGAAATCTATTAGATTCGTCTGACATGACCTTCCCACTGTGAACCCATGCTGCCTTGGGTCCTGTGCCCACTGGCCTCTAGGTACTCAACTGTTCTTTCCTTCAGAAGTGACTCCATCACTTTCCTACCACAGAGGTCAGACTGACAGGTCTGTAGTTTCCTGCCTCTGTCTTGGTCCCACTTTTGTGAAGGGAATCCATCCGCCTTCCTCCAGTCCTCAGGTACCATACCATCCTCCCATGATTTATTAAAAGAGTAGCCAGTGGTTTCACTAGCTCCCCCTTAATTCTTTAGAATTCTGGGGTGAATTCCATCAGGCCCCATTGCTTTGTCCACCTTCAGTTTTAGGAGTTTGCAGAACCCTTTCTTCTGTGAAAGGACTGGGATCGACCCCCTATCAAGAGTGCTTCTGTTAACTGGATTAGGCACTTCCCCTCCTCTTTGTGAATGCTGAGCAGAAATATTCATTTAGTATCCCTGCTTTTCACTGTCCCCCTCTGCCCACCACCGTTCATTCTATTCAGCCTCACTATCCCTCCTTTTGCCTTTCTACGCTTGCTGATATACCTGTAAAAGGTTTTATCCCCCTTCTTAACCGAGTTGGCCATCTTTTCCTCAGTTTGGGCCTTTGCTATTCTGACTTCCCTCCCTGCTTCCTTCTGCCTTAACTGGTACAGCTCTCTGTCCTGCTCCTTCTGTGTTTCCGTATACTTCCGGAATGCTATCTTTTTCTTCCTTTCACAGCCACCTCTTTTGAGAACCATAGTGGCTTTTTCTTTTGTTTTGATTTGTTTAGTTGCTTCACACAAAGGCTTGTTGCCTTTGTGATGGCAGCCTGATGATTCCCCATTGTTGCTCTACACCTCCTTCTAGCCTGTTTGCTAGTGCTTTTCTGAGGCACTCTCCATCTTGCCAAAGTCAGCCCTCCTGAAGTCAGTACCCTCACTTTTGTATGGCTTGACTCTGTAGCAGAGTTTAATGTGAACCACACTGTTTGATGGTCACTTGTTCCCCAGATGGCAACCCACTTCTAGATCGAGATCCTCACCTGCCCCGTTTGAGAGCACGAGGTCTAGATTGCTCCCTCACGAGTGGGTTCCAAAACTAGCTGTCTGAGGCCTGCCACCTGTAGGGGCATCAAGAATGGCTCTGCTCTTAGATGTGGCTGCAGCAAATGTGCTCCAGTTAACATCTGGCATATTCAGGTCTCCCATCAACAGTATCTCCCCTTTCTCTTCCATTCTAAGAATGCCTTCTATCATATCCTTGTCCATTCCTCCCTGACATGGGGTCTGTACACAACCCCTGTGCAGATTGTGGTGCCCTTTCCAGTCTCCAAGGTGACCCACAGTGCCTCCTCTCCTCCCTGTTTACTCTTTTGTTCAGTTGCTTTTATCCCTTCCTTTACATAGAGAGCTACTCCTCCCCCTCTTCTCCCCACCTGTCTCTCCTGTAGGTTATGCACCCTGGTATGTCAACATCCCAGTCATGGTTCTCTGTGTACCATGTTTCTGTGACTGCTACAATATCCAGGCATCCTTCTTCCTTCAAGGCCACCAGCTCAGGGAGCTTACTGCCCAGACTATGGGCATTAGAACTCATTACCCTCCATTTCCTGATGGCCTTACTCCTTTTTGCCCCATCCCTGTCCTTCTTTCCTTTGTCACTTTCTCCATTTATCCCGCCATTCTCCCTATCGACACCTCTATGTTGGTGTTTACCGCACTTACTACTGTGATTCTTTTTTGGGAGGGGGGCCTAGGATTTCCCTGCTCCTTTCCAGTGCCTCCCCCCTTAGCTAGTTTAAATGCTTGCTGATGAAGCATTTAAACCTATCACCTAGAATCCTGGTTCCCCTCCTGGACAGATGCAGCCCATCATGCCAGTATAGGCTTGCATCACTCCAGGTGGACCCCCCCAGTCCCCAATGAAGCCAAATCCCTGAGCTCCACACCAGTTTTTCAACCACTGATTGAATCCCATGGTGCAGAACACTCTAGCCTCTCCTACACCATAGACGGGCAACACCTCCAAGAAGGTTACCGTGCGTGCTACTTGTCTAAGGCCCCTCCCAATTCCACAAACTCTTCCTGCACTTCTCTAACCCCTTTCTCAGCCAGGTCATTTGTCAATAGGTGGACAATGACATCCAGCTCCCTCCCCTGTGCAGCTGCTCCGGCAATCCTGAGGATTCGCTCCCTGTCCCTCCAAGCCATGGCACCAGGCAGGCACCTTACCTCCCTCTCCCCTTCCTCCCCCAGTTCTACCTCCCTAACAATGGAGTCCCCCACCTGGAGTTGTTTCCTTCCCCTGCAGAGTCCCCTGCCACCCTCCTGTGGGTCTCCTTTGTGGAGGTTCCCAGCATCCTCCTTGGTCTCCACTGTGGGTGCCTCCATAGAGGAACCACACTTTGCCAGAATGGCATAGGAATTGTGGAGAGGTACAACTGGAGGGATGTGCCTCTTTTCCACCACCCTCACCCTCTCTGAGCCCACTGTGGTCCAACTGCTCCTCTTTCTTGGCAACCTCTGAGGCAACGGCAGTGGCACTGGTGGTCCCTGGATGGAAGAGGAGGTCCCACAAATCCTGGCCAACTCAGCCTGGAGATGAGCAACCTCCTCCCTCAGCCCAGAGAGGTGCCTGCAGATGGGACACCACCGCATCCTCCAGAACGTCTACCGGAAGACTGCTGCTCCACAGCCACTGTACTGTACCACTCCTATCATGTCTTATTTCTGACCCCTTAACTGTTTGCAATCCTTACTCTTTCCTCTATTTTTTTTATTCTCTCTCTCTCTCCTTACTTTCTGCCTGTGTGCCCTTTAAGCTCCTGATTGTCCTGTTCTGAGACAAGAATATCCTATATTTCTCAGCAGACCCCTTACTTGCTCAGAGGCAGACCTCCAGCAGCTAGAGGGGGCCAGAGATCTACTCTTGCCCTTCTAGAATAGTGGGTCTTTGGTGGCTCTGTGATCACTCACTTCCTGCTCCCAAACAGGAAGTTCCTGTTGTCAGTCAAATCCTGTGCCTATAAAAGTAGAACTAGCTTTGGGTGGGAGGGAAGGAGGGCAATATAGTTCCAGCAGAGAAGTCCAGTCACACAGCAGCCCTTTCTCCTGGTGTCTTCTGCCAAGCTACTAGCAAAATCTTTCTAAGGCAGTCTTTAAATGTAGCTTCCTTCTACCTAAGCCACTCCCCCTACTTACTAGATCTTTCTACAAGTAATTTAAACCTCACAGCTATCAAGCCCTTTCAATCAACTGAGATTTACACCTAGACAACTGTTCAGATAACCATTCAGTTCAGTTAACTCAGACAAACACACTTTTTTTTTGTTTTGTTTGTTAGTTTTTTTTAACCCTAAATTAAAGTTCCAAGTACAAGAGTTCTACTTCTTTAGTCACAGCAGAGAAGTCCAGTCACACAGCAGTCCTTTCTCCTGGTGTCTTCTGTAGAACTGAATTAAAGCGCCATATCATTTGCCTTTTCTTTCTACCCAAATTTAATTTGAGGAGAGGATGATGATCAGAAAGGACCATAGGTTTGATTGTAATGTGCTGTACTGAACCTAAGTGTTTACAGGTAACCAAAAAGTAGTCTATTCGAGAATAGGTGTGATGCCTATTTGAAAAAAAAAAAAAAAAGTGAAACCCGGATTCGATGGAAATAAGCGGCGCCAGACATCTACTATGCCTAAGTGGTCCACTGTGTGTTTTAAATATTTGGTTATGCCAAGTTGACGCCTATGATGGGGGTTGGAGCTGTCCAAATAGGTGGACATAGTAATATTTAAATCACCTCCTAAAATTAACTGTCCTCGGTGAAGGTCCATGACCTGTTCCATTAAATGTCGAGCAACAGAGGGTTTTGAAAAGGGAGGGAGGTAAACACTCACCAGTGTCACGTCGGTGGAATATAATTTCCCCTGTAGAATAACAAAGCAGCCTTTGCCATCCAGATAGGACTGAGTAACCTTCAGTGGTGTGGAAGCTGGGACCAAAAAATAGCCACCCCCCCCCTCCACAACCACCGCGGTGGGCGGAGGCATAAATTTTTACATCTCCCTCCCCAGCCTAGCTTCTTATGTTCATCATCGGAAAGATGTGTTTCCTGAATTATAAAAATGTCAGCCCTTTGTTTTTTGTTAGAAAATGGCAACAATTGTCGCAACTGGGTAGGTCAGGTATATGCCTCCACCTATCTGGAACATCCACATCGTAGAGGCACAGCTATCTTAACACATAAGAATTGTCCAGTTCAGGTTAGCGCTTCCTACTTTGACCCAGAAGGTCAGTATACTATACTGCAAGCACAGATCCTGGATACCCCCTGCATAACTGCATGTGTATAGGCCCCCAACGATGACAGAGAGGCTGCTGCCTTTTTTTAAAAAAAATTTCCTGACCACTTTGCAGACCACCGATTGCTTATGTATTGTGGGTGGGGATTTTAACACTATCCTTTCCACCTCATTAGATGGGGGGGCAGAAAGAGGAAAACTAGGGAGAGCAGGACAGTCTCTACGCAGAATATCACAGAGCTTGGGACTTGCGGATGTATGGAGAAATATAAATTTGAATCGGATGGATTTCTCCCACTACTCTGACAGGCATAATTGTTATACAAGGATAGATTTTTTTCTTCCTCATGGTGGAGTGGCTGTATACAGTTACATCTTGCCAGATCCAGGCGTGTACCCTCTCTGACCATGCCCTGGTGAGGCTTGCATTAAGGCTTGTGCCCCAGACTCACAACTCACACTGGAGACTGAATGTTGGCCTTCTGAATGACCAGGAGTTCCAAGACCTGGTGGCCAACAACCATTCACTCTTATGACAGAGAGAACCCGGCCAGAGCAACTCCACAGGTGGTAAGATGGGATGCCTTGAAGGCGGTCCTCCGAGGCGTTATTATAGGATATTCATCACTAGTTAAAAAGCGCATTATGCAGAAGAGGGTTGATTTGGAGAGAGAGAAAGAGGAACTGAAGTTTGCACATAAAATTTCACTGAATGAACAAACGAGGCACTTATTAGCTAAGAAACGATTGGCCTTGGAGACCCTGCTCACAACACACATAGAGGCAGCATATAGGAGAGTCCGGCAGTCATATTATTGGGGGGGAAGGGGCAACAGGGCGGGAAAGATTTTGGCAGCCACACTTAGACAGCAGCAGGCTGGCAGATTGGTACTTCAAATTAAGGACCATGTAGATCCTGGAAAGTTAACCTCCCATCCAGAAAAGATAACACAAATATTTGCTAACTTCTACAGGGAGCTTTACACTCAGGAGCCCATATCAGATGTAGATCAAAAGATTTCCTCTTTCATTGAAGTGAGACTGATTCCAGGAGATACAGTTAAATGGCCATTAAAAGAACCAGAGAAACAAGAAAACTGCAAAGTATGAAGTAGGAGAATGTTCGCCGTATACTGGCCTTCCTTTAGACTGTGGAGTTATCTGTTGTTTTTCTCCCCGAGCCCTCCCCTCCTCCACCGTCGGGAGGAGTCTCCCCCACTCCACTGGAAGCAGAATAAGAACAGTACCTGGAGAATTAACAATTTTTAATTTAATATTTACACAGGAAGACCGAGTACAGAGATATAGTCATCTCCTTTTTTCAAACTTTCGATTCTTTAATCTTTGTGTACATTCTTATGAAACCATAATCCAGAAATCCTTCTGGAACAGGGAAGAATGGAAGGACAAGCCGGCTTTCAAAGGCGGAGACCAGAATATTTCAATACTTAAGTGACTTTACAAGGAAAGAGGACAACATGCGAGGGAAGGAGAGAGGGAGGGAGAAAGGATAAGAAGAAGCGGAAAAGGAGGAAAATAACAAATAAGGGGTGGTTTTTTTTTCTTCTCTTCTTCTCTCTCTCACCTCTCTTAGTATGAATTAACCACAACGGAGGTAAAGAGGAGCCCCTACCTTTTGAGAAAAGAAAGACAGAAAATGCTTGGTACAGGCCAACACCCAGTCCCACCATATAAGAGCTAGTGATTGATAGAAACTAGTCTCTGGAGAGGGAGTTCCCTCTCAAGTGGGTATAGATCCACTTTTGTGGAGCACCCCCCACTTACCCAGGAGATAAAAGAGAGAAAGGTATTTCTACCTTTCCCTATCTCCATCTTGTTTTTTTCTCCTTGGGACCCGGGATGGAGATGAAAATATCTCCCCCACTAGTGGAAGACCATTTGTATATAGTTGCATTTGTTAGGAATTTTGAAGCTATAGGCTTAGTAATGACATGGTATATATGTTTATTTGTTTTACTATTGAAGAAAAATGTTGGTATTATACTAAGTAAAATGGGACAGAGACTTCCATCTTTGGTGTCGAGCTTTGGAGGGACGAGAAAAAAAAAAGGGAAGCAAATTTGTAATAACACCTGGGCAAAAGGAAGCAAACTTATTTCGGCACTTGACTAGAGAAGAGAACTTTCCTAAAGAAAAGGTTGTACTTCCTCTGCTCTCCACCCTCCGAAGCCGCACCAAAACTACAGATAAAGGCTATACCCATTGGGCCAATGGTTGACATACCAGTTAAAATTTACTCTCAGAATATACAGTAAATGGGCTACACTCCCCTATTAGGAGATATAGAGTAATGTGACATCTGGGCAGACAAGGGGCGGATATCTATTTCCTTCAGGAAACGCATCTCTCCACTATGGAACACTCAAAATTACACTGGGGGATATCAAGTATATGCAGCGTCCCACTCGAGTGGCCATAAAAGGGGTACTGTTATTTTAATTCCCACCTCAACCCTGATAGAAGTACAGGATACCTATATAGATCCCCATGGACGTCATGTGATTATAACAGGTGTCCTTTTTTCTCAAACAGTTACCTTGGTGAACACGTACCTTCGACCCCAAACCCCACTGTCAGTAGTGAAGGTGTTTTTGCAAAAGGTTGTTGATAAGCTCAAAGGAATTCTTATAATGGGGGGCGATTTTAATATAACTTTCCATCCTCATTTAGATTCATCCAACCCAAACCCACTAAGGCTATCCAAGGCAGCAAAACATTTAAAAGATAATTTTGCCTTTATGGGAATAGAAGATATATGGAGAAAGATTTTCCCCTCTAACCCAGGATTTACCTTCTATTCGTGGAAGCATAAAACTTACTCCAGACTTGATTACTTTTTTATTACTGGAGAACATCTCTCCCTCGTACAGGATATTCAATTAGACCCCAGAGTTCTATCTGATCACAACCCTTTAATTCTTAAAGTCAACTTGGGTAAGCAGAAAAAAATAAAATTGTGGAGACTGAATAATTCTTTACTACAAGACCAAGAATTCGTAGAACATTTTACAAAACGTATCCCTCAAATAATTCAGGATAACAAAACTCCCGAGATATCCTTCACAATCCAATGGGATACCCTGAAGGCGGTTCTTCGCGGTGAAATCTTGTCATATGCATTCTATAAACAAAAAAAAAAATACAAACAAGGTTGAAATCTCTAATAGAATTATTATCATCATGCCAACTATTATACAGGGAGGGTGATAAAGTTATTGCAACTAAGATAAAGGCCTTAAAGCAAGATATCCAAGAAATAATGGACTATAAGACTCTACAGAGCCTGGCTTATCTCCGTCAATCTTCATACGAAGGTGGAGCGAGGGGAGCTAAACTTCTGGAAGAAAATTAAGGGCTAGAAAGAGGGCATCCACAATTTTAAAAATAAAATACCCATCTACAAACATCCTCTCCTATAAAGAAGAACATATAAAACAGACATTTCAACAATTTTACGAAAATCTCTATACTGCCCCCCTTCCCACCCAGACTCAGAGGGAACGAACAGCAGACTTTTTTAAAACTCTCATGCTACCCAAGTTGACAGACCCAATGAAGAGAAAACTGGAATACCCGATAAGTCAGGAGGAAATCCAGCATCAAATAAAACAACTAAGACCCCTAAAATGTCCAGGCCCTGACGGATTTGGTTCAGAGTGGTATAAGACCTTCTACCCTCAACTCCTCCCAAGTCTATTATTAATGTTCGGAGAAGTAAAGAGAAGGGAACCCCCCCTTCCTCTTGGAACTATGCAATCATATCCCCAATCCTAAAACCAGACAAAGACACCTCTCTCCCTTCATCATGTTGGCCCATATCGATTTTAAATGTAGACTATAAAATATTCACAGGCATTTGGGCTAAAAGACTTGAATCAATCCTTATGGCATTAATACATCAAGATCAATCGGGCTTCACAAAACAAAGAAACACCTCTGACAATCTACGGCGCCTTGCTCTCCTCCTGGAATATATAAATACCAGGAAAATCCCCATCACCATTCTCAGTTTAGACACTGATAAAGCGTTCGACAGGGTAAGCTGGGAATATTTATGGACAGCCCTGTCAAACTCCTCTTTTCCTGAAACTGTCATCGATTGTATAAAAAATGTATATGGGCAGGCTAAAGCCTATATTCAGGTGAACGGTTTATTGACCCAACCGATCCAAATTCAGAGGGGTACAAGACAGGGATGTCCTTTATCACCGTTACTATTTGCCATCTATCTAGAACCGCTGGCCGAAATGATTAGAAAAAATAAGGAAATAGAGGGGGTCTCTGTAGGTCAAAGAGAATACAAGTTAGCATTATTCGCAGATGACATTCTGATAACTGCCCTTTCCCCAGAGAAGTCTTTACCGGCCCTTTGGCAAACATTAGAGAATTATAGAGAAATAGCGGGTTTTCAATTAAACATATCTAAAACAGACCTGATCCCTTTGTTTTTTACTCCAACTCAAGATTTAAAGAATAGATGTCCTGTTAAATGGCATAAAACGAAATTTAAATATCTTGGTATAACAATCCCTAAAAATTTAGAGATGCTAGAACTATTGAACTATGAACCCCTGTCTGCCCAGATGCAAAAAGATTTGTCCTCATGGTCATTACTGCCACTCTCCTTCTTTCAGAGAATTGAGACGATTCGAATGATAATCCTTCCTAAGCTATTATATATTTTCCAGAATTTACCCACCCTTCCAGCAAACTTTTACTTTAAGTCATGGGACAAGCTTATCTCAAACTTTATTTGGGGCGGCCAAAGACCTAGAATACGGCTCTCACTTCTTCAACTTCCAGGTTCCTCGGGCGGAGTAAACTTACCGAATTTAAGATTATACGCTCAGGCATCCCTTCTGAAGATCCTTTCTTTGTGACTTGTAACAACTTACCATTCTCCTTGGAAGGACTTGGAGTTTGCAATAAATGACTTGTATGATATCATAAGGATCACTATGGCCTCGATAGCAAACCCGGCCCGATTTCAGGACTTTACGGGATACACAGCCCATATATTAAAAATATGGTATAAAGTAAAAAAACGTAAGCCTTTTAGAGAGCTTTTTTTTTATTATACTTTAATCTCTGAAGACTCCCAGTTCTTGCCGGCTCTTCTAGACCACACATTCTCCAGCTGGAGACAGGTAGGGCTACAATTCCACAGACAGTTTTTATCTCAAACAAGGATTATTCCATTTGAAACACTTCAGACTAAATTCAGTTTACCGGCAAGAGATGTCTTCAGATATAGCCAGGTCAGGAATGATCTATTGTGGCAAAGAGAGGCAGTGGCCATGTTACCTGCCCCCCTCCCCTTGGCTTGGCGATATTATGAAGACCATGTTAAAGGCAAGCTTTGGCCCCACCAGATAGGGTTTCTTTATAAAATTTTAAGGGAAGGAATGAAAGATTCTACTATTTCAATATTAGAGAGTTGGAATAGAGACCTGGAGTTGGACATACAGGAACAGGAATGGCTCCAGACATCGACCCAAGCTTACAAAATCACTCATGCAACTAGATGGCGTGAATTTGCATGGAAGTGTAGAAGCCGCTTCTTTCGCACTCCAGCAGTGCAAGCCAAATACCAATCTCAACCGTCAGGAGTGCTGGAGAAAGTGTCATTGTAAATTAGCCGATCAAGGACATGTCTTTTGGTCATGTCCCCTATTAATGCCATATTGGTTTACATTACAAAAAGAAATCTCGGAATGTCTGGGGGAGACAGTGGAACTGACAGCAGAGCTAGTCCTACTTTCAATTTACCCCGATCACAGCCCCTCATGGCATCGGACTCTGTTACCGATTCTTATATTAGCAGCTAAAAAAGCTATTACAAAAAGATGGTACTCTCCAGCTATCCCATCGGTACATGATTGGAGGAGGCTTGTAATGGATATTTATCAGATGGAAATTTTAACAGCTAAAATTCATAGGAAGCATCTCTTAATAGAAACTTTTTGGAGGCCATGGGTACTATATAGTACACAAAAAGAAATGGATGATGTATTTTGAGGTTAACTATGTGTTTTGTCAGACGTTTCAAATATAAGAGGAAACCCAGAAAATTGCAAAGACAGAGATGGGGAAGTCAGTCAAGGCCTAAGGGAAGGTTTTCTAGGTAGATAAAATGGAAGTCTCTTTACCCTAATCCAATACTAAAGTGTGGTACATTAATGAAGAATGGTTCAATGAAGTAAGATCTATGCTTGTAACATGATCTCTTATGAAAACAAGTACCCAACTGTACAGAAAGAAATAACCAACTAATAAAAATATAAAAAAAAAAATAAAATAAAAAAAAGATTTCCTCTTTCTATGACGACCGAGGGATAAGAACTCTCTCGCAGTCGGCCCTTGAATATACAGATAGCCTGAACTTCTGGCTCAAATTAAAAAATTAACAAACGGCAAAGCTCCTGGGCCTGATGGCATTACCACAGAGTTCTACAAAAAAATTGCAGACCTTCTTCTGCCTTTCTTGCTTCCAGCATGCCAGGAGATTCTAGACGAGGGAGCCTGTCTGGAGTCGTGGTGACTGGCTCGAATATTAGTAATCCACAAAGAGGGCAAAGACAAATGGGACAGTAGTTCATACAGGCCCATTTCCCTTCTAAATGTAGATAACAAGCTATTTACAGGTTTATTAGCTGGGAGATTGCAAAACCATATAGCCTCTTTAATACACGAAGACCAGACTGGGTTCATCACAGGAAGATGTCTTTCTGAGAATGTCAGAAGACTACTTAATATTATTTCTTCCCAAACTAGCCAGGAGGCCCTCCAGATAGCTATATCCATGGATGCAGAAAAAGCATATGACAGAGTGAACTGGAATTTTCTAAAAGCATCCATGGAAAGGATGAAATTTGGCCCTAAATTTTTACATGCAATCTCCCAGCTATATTCCAAACCCCTAGCGCTGGTGATGGTAAATGGGATAAGTTCCTTTTTTTTCCTGGAAAGGGGCACCAGGCAGGGATGTCCCCTCTCGCTGCTCCTTTTTGCTTTATTTTTGGAACCATTGGCTAATAAGGTCCGACAAAATTTAAACATTTTGGGAGTCATGGGGAGGGGAAGGGGGAAGGAGCAAAAACTCTCATTATATGCAGATGATTCTATCTTCTTCTTGTCCTCCCCGAAGCAATCAGCTCCAGCCCTCTGTGAAGTCCTACAGTCCTTCAGGGAGACTTCAGGCTATAAAATTAATTTCTCAAAATCAGAAGCCTTAGTACTTAGTAGCACTCTCCCCCGAGGATTCAGGGACGATTTCCCATTTAGCTGGGCCCCAAGGAGCCAAATTTATTACCTCAGCATACAAATCTCTGACCTTTCAAAATTATTCGGCCTTAATTATGGACGACTCTGGGACCAGGTAAGTGGAGACCTGGCCAGATGGCACTTCCTGCCCCTTTCTCTGGTTGGTCACATTTCAGTGCTTAAAATGAATGTTCTCCCTAGACTTCTCTTTTTGTTTCAGTCCCTTCCACTAAGGCTGCCAGTTTCTTTTTGGAACAAACTAACAAAGGAGACTCAAGAATTCATCTGGCAGCGAACAAAGCCCAGAGCTGCTAGGTTACTGCTCTGCCTCCCTCAGGAACAGGGGGGACTCGCCCTACCAGATTTTTATTTATACTATCTGGCAGCTCAGATGGTTCTTATTCTCTCATGGGCTAAGCAGCGGCATGAAATCCTGTTGGTATGAGTTAGAAGATGAACTACCAGACGGGAGGCCACTATATACCCTGGCATTGGCCCCACCAACCCTGCCATACATCCGGCAAATTCAGAATAGATGGGTGAAACAAGGCCTATTCATTCTGAGAAAGCTTGGAAGGCTCACTAATACCCCTGCTAGACTGGGCCCCTTGTCGCTCATCGGGTATGAACCTGATTTCTTCCCACCCACACTAGACTTGGGATATGCGGGGTGGGCCAGAGGAAGGAACACTCGATTCACACAACTAATTTAAGGTAACAGTTGTATTACATTTCAGAGAGCAAAGGACAAATTCCACTGGGACAACAGAGAGTTCTTCAGATACATTCAAGTTAGACATTTTATAAATTCCTCTGATCATTTCCTACGGCTTTCTAGACCATACTCCCCATGGGAGCAGTTTTTATATGGAGTAGTAACCATATCGGCCAAAACCAAGATAGTGACACATCTCTACAGGATACTCCTGGAGGGAAGTGGGGACTCGCTGCTACAACACAGGGGGCTCTGGGAGAAAGAATCGGGCATTACACTCAGGGAAGTAGACTGTAACTTGAGATTAAAGGTAAAATGGAAGGTAACCTCCTCGCTGACATGGCATGAGTTTTATTGGCGTGCCTTGTTCGCTTTTTTAAGGTGCCCCTGGTTACCCAACACTACTCAGGGGAACCTCCTTGTGCTGGAGGAGATGCTGGGGAACCTGGAGTCATTGGCACATTTTCTGGGCCTGTCTGAAACTGACGGACTTCTGGAACTATTTAGAGGCAGCAAAAAGACAGATTTTAGGAACAGCAATCCTCCAAACATTTGAGAAATGGATTCTGGGAACCCCCAAAGTGGTACGGTTGAGGGAGGACACCCAAAAGGTGGCACTGGTGCTGCTAGCAGCAGGACTGAAGTGCATTACATCCAATTGGTTAAGGGAGGAACCTCCCACTCTGGGTGAGTGGATAAAGAGAGTCAAGGGGGTAGTAATGATAGAATCCCTTATGGCCAGACTGAGATTACGGCAAGACCAGCATCTGCAGCGCTGGCAACAGTGGGAATCCTGGGTATTGTGGAAGGAAGAATAAGAGGAGGGCCCTATTTTTCTCTTGAGATGGCTGGAAAATGAATGAAATAGACATCAAATGCCCCTGGCAGTTTGGTGGGATTGCATAAATAAGCTTTGTTGAAAATGAGAGGGTGGGTTTATAACACACAACCAAATAGTTAAGGCCGCCATTGTGGCCTTTAATGAGTTTTATCTTTTTCTGTTTTTAATGTATTATCATTATTAGAATAATTATATGATCAGAGATCAATTTTTGATTGAAATGAATGACTGTTGAGTCTGAGCCACGCAAAATACAAGAGTTTGGAATGCTAATGAAGTGCAGTCGAGTGGTAAGCTGTATATTAACTACCCATGTACCTTTTGTCATTAATATGATGTCACTTTCTGATAACAAATGTATTTCCGCAAACACTGAATCTTTAATAAAGCTGAGTTTAAAAAAAAAAAAATGGCAACAATCAAATCTTAAACCTGATTGGCTGAGGCAGGCTCCAAGCCGGGCATGTATTTTTCAATAGATGCCCTGCTAACAATAAGAGCCAGTCCAAGTGCCTCTTCACAGAGTAACATTCTCCAATGGGCCATTTTCTAAGCGCAATAATACCCTCCAGGGTGAGCATTATTGGGAAATACAGGACCTTCCAGGGGCTATAAGGCCCTCCGCCTGTGGCGTTGGGCCTCATTACACCCCTTGGCGGTCCGGTATTTCCCAATAATACCCACCCTGTCAGGTATTATTGCTTACATATACTGCAAAAAGTGTGAACACTTTATCGGGTTGTGTAGGCCATTAATGTTCTGGAAAAAGATTCTTACTGGTGAAGTGGCCATAGCATATAGAACAACTGTAGTCATTTTGTTTGTCCCCCAGGAAAATGGCCCTTCCAGCCATTTGGACCACTCTCCCCCAGAGGACTGGAACGATGTGAAAAGGAGCCACAAATATTTCTCCGACATGTTCCAGAAAAAATAAACATTCTGTAAACAATATATCTGTTATACCTGTGTGTTTTTTTCAACCCACACCACCCCTCCCAAAAACTATATTCCCAAAGCCCCCTTCCCTGAGTATCTTGTAATTGTGCCAAACCAATACTTTCCCTTCCCTCCCCCACTTACTCCCCGGTGGTAACTCGTAAATTTTAAACTCTTCAACTATATACAACATGGCCCCTTTAACAATGGAGCCTAAAACATAACCTAGCATTAAATCACTAATTTGTGATATAAACCTAATAAACAACAAAAGCTCAAATGGCTTAACTATAAACACTTTGACTTCCAACTGTAAAGTGTCTACCTGTGGACACTTATGAGAAGCCTCGGGCAATTTCCTGAAAGGGAACACTGTGAGGTTTGGGTTCTTTTCGTCCCCCAAGTGGGTGTGAAACCACCTAAGGTACCCTAAGATTACCCAAAAAGTGAGGGTATCCCGAAGGAAACCCCCACTGGTATGGATCCACATTAAACTTGGGCGCAGATGTCCTTAACCCAAGGCCAACCGTCCCGCAGGTATTTATATAAAACAACCTCCCCAGTCTAATCCAGGGTCTAAAACACTCCCTGTTAACAGTTCTATCAAGGTATCTTCATCATCACCTCTTATGCCCAATGGGAACGGAACATATAAAGGAGATAAAAGTATTGGTATGATAGAAATGTGCCAAATGAACCATTAGGTCTCTTTCCCATATGTAGCTTGACTGTAGAGAAATATCCGAGTTCCAAAATAAGGATGGTGATTAGACCCCTTGTACTTGTCCAAACAAGGTCAGAGTCAAAAGGAAACATACTGAAGTGATGAGAATCAGAACCTTCACCTGCCCAGGTGAGAAGGGGTCGCCACCAAGCAATCCCCTCTGTCCATCAAGGTCTCATCCCCTCCCCCGAAGTCCTGTCAGCCCCCCTTCATAGAGGATCCACGAGAGGCTACTGCACCGGGAAGCAGAAGGAGAGTGAGATATAAGTCTTGGGAGAGGGGAGCCCCTCCAAGCCCTTTAATATAAAAGTAAATAATTTATGGCCATTCAGCCTGAGGAGACCTCTGCCATCAAATGGCTACCATTCCCAATTGTAGCCTGTGGATAGAATAGTGTGAATTATTCATTATGTTTTGGTGTTTTGCCGCTGGGATAAGTAAAATATACCCCCAACTCTCAAGCAGAACAGGACTGAGCTAATGACTGAGAGAGACCTTGACAGGACTAGGAGTGCTGAGAGCTCGGAACGAACTTACCGCCATGCATCTGGTGGCCAGGGTATAGTTCCAATTTTAAAATTGCCATGCAACAGTTCAGTTAGTGGATTAGCCCAAAGATCCAGTCATAGAGCCATAGAAGCTCGGGACCACCACTAGCCCGATGATGACAGGGTCGTCGACGAGCCATCCCCTCCATCCATCCAAGTTCCCCCTGACCCACGTCCTATCAGCACCCCCCCCTTACAGCGATACTCGGGGGGGGGGGGGCCCGATACAGAGGAGCAAAAGGTAGGGTCAGAAATTGAACCCTGAGAGGGGAGTCCATCCCAACTCCGTGGCATCCTGAGCTTTAAAAGAATTTATATTACAATTAGCCAATCGGCCTGGGTCTCCCGTAATGAAATGGCTACCCTTTTCCCAGAATGCTGTCAGTAAAGCTTGCCTTGTATTGTTTGTATGTATTAACTGCCTGGGATAAGTATAGTAGGCAGAAGCCTAGAGTCAGGACTATATGACCCCCCCCCCCCCGTATTCCCCGGACTGGGTAGGACTGAGCAGAGGACAAACAGGAAGATCCAGACAAAAGGAAATGAGAGAAAGCTCAGAACAAGCCTACTATCCCCCTTCAGGTGGTCAGAGCGGGGTTCCAGTATTGATGGAGCCCTTCCAGCAGTTCAACAAGCGGGGTGTTATGAAGATGGTCCTCTGAGTCCCGCTGTGGTTTCAGGGCTGGTCTGGGTCGTCTCCTTAAGGATACCTCGAGAAATCAAGTCCGTTAGTGCCTCCTTGGCCGTGGTGTAAGAGACTGTAACCAAGGGAAGCAACACAGACAGTCTCGAGGGGTAAGGTGTGCGAAATTTTATTTTTTTGAGCCCGTAGTAATGGAGCATATTCCCGCCTTAGTTTTGAGTATAAGGTGTGTAATCGTTGTCTAGGATCAGTCGATATGTCCCCAACATTGTGCAGCCTGCCTGCCAAGCCTCTCTTAATAGTTGTTCCTTTCTTTGATAACTCTGCAGCTTGATCACAAAGGATCGTGGTCTTGCAACTGCATGGATAGGTTTAGGACCCAGGGCACGATGTGCCCGCTCTGTATCTATCTGGAAATCTGGCTCCAGATTTAAAATCAAACGAAAGAGATAGTCCGAAAAAGCTACTGGGTCGGACCCTTCCTTCCTCTTGGGAAGACCATAAATACGAATGTTTTTTCGTAGGCTTCTGTTTTCTGCATCTTCTTGTCTGGCTGCCAGGTAAATTTGTTCTTTTAAAAACAGAGCGAATGCTGTCCTCTATAGTCTCTAGTTTTGTTGTATTTGCAGCTATTTGGTGATAAGCCTCCCCCACGCGCTGCTGGAGGGCCCCAATATCTGCTTTTAGTTCCCAATAGATTCCCTCATTTCGTTGCGGAATTCGGAAATAGCTTGTAGAATGTTTTCGCCAATTTGAGGCACCTGGCCCTTCTTTATGCCCGATTTAGATGCAGGGGTTACTTTCCCAGGACTGGGATCTTTATTTTGTTTTGAGGCCTACTCCGACTCAGACGTGCCTCACTCCTCATGGTCTTCTGGGTCGGAGAGCAAGTGGTATCTTTTGCATTGTTGTTTAGCCATAATCAGCTCACTGCTCCGCTAAATACTCCTGATGACCGTTGCTCTACGGCAATTCAATGTATTGTTTTAACAAATACGTTTTTAGACAGAGGATTGGGTTATTTTAATGATATTTTATCTGGTATTGCGGGAGGGTTCGTTGGCCGATGTTCTCTATTCCATACCGGAACCAAAGTCCTGCCTCCTGAATCTTCTGAAGGATCTCAGTAAAGGAGGGGGTCCTCCAGAGGGGACTTGGGAGAATCTTTGGGCTTTGGATTCACCAGAGAGGGGGGGTCTCAAAACCTGAGGTGGAGGAGTCTGTGGTGTCTTCAAGTCAGAGTCTGAAAATGGGTTTCTGTCCTGAAACAAGAGCCCGTGGGAGTGAGATTTCCTGCAGTGAGGCTGCAAGACCCCTGCCAACACCGGCTACCACGGTAGAACACAAGGTCTGCCCCGAGATAAAGGGCAGCACTCCACTAGAGAAGGGGATCACAGTGTAGGGTCCAAGCGGGCCGGCGTGGGAACTACGAAGAGTTGCCGCTGGTCCAATTCCGAGACCAACTGAGTCCTGGTTTCAGACCTCCAAGATTATATTGCCTCCCTAAAATCCACCTGAGGCTGAGGTGGTGGAGGGGGCAGATAAAGAGGGGGCTGAAAGACGGGTGGGTATCCCTGGAAGGTAAACCACCGCGTCGTATAGCCCGTCATTGGGTAATGGTAGCCCAGAGTGCCACAGGGCAATTAACCTGGCGTCGGGTACCCTAGTGTAGGGTATCCTGGCGTATGATACCCTGGTGGCAGGTACCCTGGCGAAGCATAGTAAGGCGCAGGGTAGCCTGGCATCAGAAGGCCTGACGAAGGGCCAGACGGTGGAGCTGAGGGATCTACCAGAGGCCCCAACGGCAGGTAACCCAGCGAAAGACCCGTAAGAGGAGCCAAAGGTCCTGACGGTGGGTAGCCAGGTGTAGACCCCGAAGGAGGGGCCAAGGGGCCTGACGGGGTCCCTGACAGAAGGTATGACAGGCCCAGCAACATTAGGTCTAACGCCGGGCCCCAGGAGGAGGTTCCCACCAGGGGCTGGGGCACGGGAGCTGGCCCAGATGGGGGAGCCTGCGGTACAAGAGACACCGGCTCCCAAGGGAGGTCCAGCGTCGGGCCTTCCAACCCCAAGGCTGTGTCAGATGGATGCTCCTCTGACTGAATGTGCAGGAGAGCCAGGAGTCATCACCAGGGGAGGTGGCGAGGGAGGATCCAAAGAGGGAGAACCCTCTGGGGAGGGCTGTGGTAAGAGCAGCACCGTGCACTGATCCAGAGGATCTGTGTCAGGCCTGTTATCGGGGCCCAACGGAAGCGCAGTGGCTGGGCGGACACCAGAGGAGCTGGCGTGCGACTTATCAGCCTGAGTCAGGTGTTCATCAGAGGGGCTAATGACCGACTCATCAGCCACGCCACCAGGCTTAGATCCTGGGGTTTTGAGGGGCCTAAGGGTGGCGAAGCTCTCTGGAGGATCAGACGCACCTGCCTGAACTGTAATCAGCTCAGGCAGGGGGACCAAGGCCTGCTCCCCAGGGAGAGGGTCAGGCTTGGTCGGAGGAACAGTACCCGCACCAGCGGGAGGCTGCTCTTCACTCGCAGCCCCTGAAGGAGATCGCAGGTGGGAAGGAGACCGATCGCGGTCCCGGTGCTTCTCCTTCTTCTTCTGGGAGTCCGAAGAACCCCTGGTGAGGAGGACGATCCCCACAGCTTCTTCTTTTTTTTGAATTCTGTTTTTTCCCTTCCCTACCTGAGCCCCACTGAACTCTCTCCGGCGACCACCCATCCTGGATTCTACCTCCTTGCATGGCATAGACTGGTCTCCTCTCTCCCCAACACTGGGCATCCCCCAGGTCTACCCTCCAGAGAAGGGCCACCCCCGCTCAGGGCGCTCTTTCTTATAGGGTTGAGACCGGGTAGGGAGGAGCCTGACTTAGGATAGAGCCGTGCCCAACTTCTAGGAGTGTGATCCTGGGGTGGGAGGCACCTTCGCCTATCAGTGGGAGGAGGGAGGCATTTCCTTAGTTGTATGTCCCCTGTGGAGCCTGGCTGTCATGGCAACGTGCTGCTGCGGCTCCACCCCCAGGCATATGCCACAACGCTACTTTGGGCTACCTCCGGCCACCAGCAGAGGTCGCTCTTTGAGTGGTCGCATCCCCGTCCCTCCCCAGGGAAGAGAGAGCAGTCCTTCGGACGCTAGATCTCTTCCCTCCCCACCAACCCCTGGCTCCCCAGGCTCGTTCCTGAACCCAGGTCACCAGCATGGCACGAGGTGTGGCGTCCAGCACCTCAACTCTGAGTGCCACCGGGCCGGGCATCCCCACAGCTTCTGATGTTCCTTCTCCATGGAAGCCATCCTGAGTTTGAGAAAGACTTCCTTGGCCTGCTGGTGGCATTTCCGTGTGGCCTGGTTGAAACTCTGGCAGGCCTCACAGTCCTCGGTCTTGTGCTTTGGTCCCAGGCAGAAGAGACAGAGGGAATGGCCGTCCTTGTGAGGGAGCTGGGTGCCACAGGAATCGCACTTGTTCTGATGCGACTCAGAAGGCATCAGAGAAGACATGCACAAAAAGGTAATACTTTTCGAAGACTTACAGCAAGAAAAATAAAGTGATGAAATACTCATCCATAAATGGCGGTCGACTGAAGCAGTGTACTCCGCAAGGTCCGGCGCACAGAGGTCGATGGCAGGAAAAAACTGGTGGGTGGGCGTGGGGACCGCACACTATATAGTGTCATGCTGACGTCATTCACGTGATGTCGGGTGGGTGGTCCCCACCAAACACTGCTAGTTAAAGTTTTCCGTGTGGTCCTAGTGCCCGATGGCTCTAGTCCTAATAGTCATTACCCACTACAAGAGCCCTATCGAAGTAAAACCCAAAGCTTCCTGTTCTTCCAGGAGATAAAATGTTCCACCAGAGGTGTGCTCCACTAGCTGAACAGCTGTGAGCTCCCACAAACTGGATATCCTCCCCTGCTAAATGCAATGCCAGGAGATCAGCCTGCAAGCTGTGTACCAAGAACCAAGTGCAGAGTGCCTTCTGACACAGGGGAAAGGAGTGTGCCCCGCCTTGCTTGTTCAGGTGGAACATGGTGGTTGTGTTGCTGATGTGGACTTGAATGACCCTGACCACAAATTAGCAAAGCAAACTCTGTCTGTGCCAGGCAAACTGCTCAGAGCTCCAGCAGGATGATGTGCTGGCGGGTCTTGCTGGATGGCCAGAACCCCTTTGATCTATGGTTAGACAAAGAATCCCCAAACCCATCAGAGATGTATATGTGATCAAGGTGAGAGCTGGTTCTGGGTTCAAAGACATAATTCCATCTGCGAGGGTCCCAAGACACAGTCACCACTCAGTGGTGTCCCACACTGGCTATGTCACTTGAACTGGCTGGTCTAGGTGACCGTGACACAGAGACCACTGTCCCTCAGCTCCCACTGAAGGGGACACATAAGCCAGTGGGCCAAACTGACCACGCTAGTTAATGCCACCATGTGGCCCAACAACCAGAGGAATTCCCATGCTGGGTGCAACTGCCCAACCTGAAATGATCTTCCAACATGTCCACAGGTAAGTGAGCCTTGGCTTAACAGGATTCCAACTGCTCCAATGAACAGGATCATCTGCTAGGGGACCAGTTCTGACTTGGTTGGGTTGACAAGAAGGATGAGATCTCTGCAGGTATGAAGAGCCAGACTTTTGGACTGCTCCACTAGTGATGTCCTCAATGAGCCAGTCATCCATGTATGGGTACACACTGCTGTCCTGGCCGCCACGATTAAGTGGCACTTGGTGAAGACCCAGGGTGCAAAACACAGGTCAAAGGGCATGACCTTATACTAGTACAGCACCCCACTACACAGAACCAGAGGTGTGACAGACAAGACAGGAATGTGAATGAGGGCATCCTGCAGGTTTACAGAGTAAAACACACCTCAGCCTCCAAAGACGACATCATATGGTCACCATACGAAATTTTCACCTGCAGATGAACTTGCTCAGATTACGCAGGTCCAGAATGGGATGCCCTCCCCACCCCTGGTTTGTTTTGGTACAAAGAAGTACAGAGTCACATATCTCTAAGAGGCTAGCATCCAGTACACACACTATAGCACTGTGTGCTCCAGCCCAGGTACCCAGCAGTATTTTGTCTGCAATGCGTCAAGCGTGTCCACAAGCACCATGGACTCCCATGGTGCTGAAGATCAATATGGCAGGACAGTTTGAATAGGGAGACAGACCCAATCGTACCACTTCCAAACACCCACTTGTTCGATGCGACAGCGGACCATGGTAGAAGGCAGCCAAGGAGAAAAATACAGTCAGAAGCTACAACTGGAGTTGTGCATAAGGAGGACTGGCACCCTGCAATCTGTCAATTTTTACATTTGAAGGGGGCTCCAGAATACTAGCCTCTGGTTGCGCAACTGCCTCCCCCCTTTTCTCAAGTTTAAAGTTTAAGCTTTTCTGGCCCTAACAACCAGGGTTGGGCTTCGCCGGACAGTAGTGCTAGAACTGCTGCCTCAGCTGATGCTTCTGGAACTGCTAATTCTTGGTTTGATAGCTTGAGCTATAAAAGGCTTTAACTTGGGAGGGTGTTAAGACTGCTGGGACAAGACCACAGAATGAGGGATGATGGACTTTTTAATCCAGGTGAGAGAATTCTCAACCCCAGAGATGAAGAAGTCAGTGCCCAAAAATGGTCCATCACCAATTTCTGCTAGGCCTCTAGAATAAAATTTGAAACACACAGCCAGGCCCTTTGGTGCATGGACATTGCAATGGCCACTGCACTGATGCACGAGTTACCTGGGTCTAGAGCTGTCTGCATTTGGTGATAACAGAGTTATCGTTCCAGGTCCCAAAGGGCCCTAGCTTCTGCCTTGATGTTCCCAGAAGTGAAAATAGCATGTCTGTGAGCTTATCAAGATGCATACAACCAAACTGGTCCATCATAACCACAAGGCTGGTCTGGCGTAGGCCCAAGGTAGCTGCTATGTAGAGCTTACGAGGCTGGAGGTGTTGCTTTTTGGATTCCTTATCTGGTGGCTTATAAGCATCCCCCTGGGCCTTTAATTTCCTGAAGACAATCAGAAATAAACACCTCAGTCGAATGATGCTTCAAAAACCTGGGGGGACCAGGGTACTGCCCCCATGATCATCTTTGCCATAGTAAAGGCCAACCCTGGGGAGTCATCCCCATTAGATGTCAGGGGATAGGTCTCAGGTTGTAGACTGTCTCCAACGGGATGCCCAAAATAGTGGACAGGTGCTACAAAAGGGCAGCAAATGAGGTTCACTCGACTTAAGAAGACTAATCATCCGGCATATTGAGGTCCCCTCAGCAACAGATGAAGGATGCCATGGAAGATGCCCTCTCTGAATCAACTTCTCGGTTCCCAAACAAGGGCCAAGACAGCTTCTCAGGGGTCTGGACCACCCTGCTATCCAAGGTGACCACCAACAACAGTATCCTGGGCAAACAGGATCCAGAATGAGAATCTTTGGTGGGGGGGCCCCCCTCCTGCAGCTGCGGATGCTCCACAACAATCGGTTGAGCAGCAGCAACTACAGGTAGTGGGACACCTGTCTGGGGTCCAAGAGGTGGCTGCACCCAAGAAGGGGCTGAAGGAACAGGAAGTATGGGCCTACCCCGCCTCTGGCCCATTAAGGGCCCACTGCTGCCAAAGAAGTCCTCATACATCCTCCTCATAGGAACTTGACTAATGTCAAATGCAGTGTTGACCAGAGCGAGATTGAGACTAAGACCTCAAGCAAGGCCTCAATCGTTGACCTACCTGAGGCAAAATCTGGGTCTTAGAGAGTGATAAAGCCTTTTCCATCTCAGACTCCTGGTCGATTGGGTCCAGGAAAATCCCGACTGTCACATCGACCAAAGTGTCAACATCAACTGTTCTTTCAGGGGCACTGTGGAAACGCTGACAGAGTCCCTGAAAAGTAGAAGCTGGACCAAAGGTAATCAGTCAGGCAAATCAAACACTCAGGAAGAGTGGAAAAGCTCCCTCTCCCACAATCAACAACAATGGCACTTTTTATATTTACACTGACTTGGGGTGGGTGGGACGGGACTCTTATCAAACATCTCAAGAGCCATGTACAGTTACCTGAATTCAGGGTAATCCCTTAAAAAGGGTGCCTGAGGCCTGTCCCATCAGGACCAAGAACGTGGCTGTTGAAGGGTCTGCCATTGCTACTTCTTCCATTGCCAGCATCTGGGCTGCTGACCCTGTGGCCGCCAAGGTCTGATTTCTTTTAGAAGGCCTACTGAGGAGGAGATGTGCTTTTCAATTATTGCGCAAAACTTGGTGCAAGGCCTAACAATGCACACACTGCGCAATGTTGTGATTGACCCCCGGGCAGTAGAGGTGCATGTCGTTGCCATCTGTAACCAGATTTTCAGTCTGGCAAATTACACACCATTTGAAACCCAGCTTTTTACCATCCATGACTGCAACTGTCGACAGAGTGGTAACCAGATGATGAGGCACACAGGATCAAAGAAACAACTTTGTTTCTCAAGGAAATTAGCACTTGAAAACTTCAATATCTCCTACTGCAGGAGCTACAAAGGAAGAGACCTGTCCCTTTCAGTGAAAAAAAGATCTGATGTCAAAACAGGCCAGGGGACGACACCACAGGCAGTGGGAGAAGTCTAGCTTGAAGACATCCGGTAAACTGAGATACACCCAGTAACTATCTACATACAGATAGTTAACTGAGTCCCAGTTGGTAGAACCACATTTCCATGGCAAAAATCAATTGATTTACAGCCCTGTGCCTCACTATGCCCCTGGCTAAGTGGTTATCCACCAACAACTAACACCCTGTCATGTCTCAGTGCTTAGTACATGTACTACAGTCTGCTTCCATGAATTAAGTAGCTAAATAGAGGATGGATATAGATTTTTTTTTACCTCTTCCTGGCCAAACTGTTCCATGGAATCACAGTATACTTCGCTGTCTGAGTCACTTGTTAAATGCTGAATCCCTGATGGCTCTTCTTCTACGTGATCTTCATTCATTTCTGTGAAGCACAAAACAGACGTGTAAAAGACTGCAGCCAACCTGATCAGAATCACAGTTTAGAGCACTTAGTGTTGGAACCAAGCTAAGATAGTGTGGTTTAATGGTTAGAGCACTGAACTGCGAAACAGGAGATCATAAGCTGAATCTGGTAAGTCACTGACTCACTGGGTGACCTTAAGCAAGTCACCCGACCTCTGTGCTTCAGTCCCTCCCAGCTGCAAAACTGATTAGACACAGGGCTCCACTTTAAATGAGACACTGCATCTTGGTCAATCAGAGGTACATAAAGAGTTAAACAGGAAGAGGTCACCACCAAGGGCCCTCACACCTTCAAGTCTGGGGCTGGTCCCAATGTGCTCTCTGTGTGCAAAAACATTTTGGTTTAGTGACTGTTAACCGTAGTATATCAGACTCATTTTGCTAAGTTGTAGGCTGACATCTTTTAGTTTTGTTTGACATACTATGTTTTATTCATCTGGTAGCCAAACACTTCAGCCGCCCCTTGCTGCCGCACTCAAGCCGCAAGCCACCCACATGCAGTGCTCCCTGGATTACCCCCCAGGGCAGAGCCATCGGTTCCTCCCCCTCACAGCCCCGATGGTGTTCTGTCACAGGTGCGCCGGGGATCCCTTGCGTCCACTGCAGCTGGGAAGGCATCACGCTGCACACCAGAGGCTTTTCTCTTACTTGGGAAGGGTCACATCAAGTGCCGCAATGCAGCTGCTTCATGCACTCTTCTTAGTAGGAATAGTACCTATCTAATCTTTAAGGCAGATCATCATTTCTTTATAACGTAAGAAGTGCAACATTCATTAAGATGGTCAGAACCAGCAAGTGGGTGGTAAAATGGCAATGTATCCTTGAAAGTTTTTTTTTTATACTTCTCTATTGTCATTTCATAAAGGTTACATGTCAAATACATTAATATACTTCATTTTACATGGCATGGATGTAGCTATGCTTGCATACAGTACATTTTTAAGAATTAGTGATACGGTTTACGAACTGGGGTTGTCTACAGGCCTCCAGACCAGGGGGAGGACGTAGACACATTACTGTTAAAAGATATACAAAACATGACAACTAAAGGGGAGGTTCTGGTAATGGAAGACTTCAACATGCCAAATACATACTGGTCAATACCAGCAGGAACATCTGCCAGAACTAGACACATAGCGGATTCCCTGCAGTGGGAGGGCCTCAAACAACTGATACAACAACCCACAAGAGACAGAGCTTTTCTACATCTAGTACTGACTAACAGGGAAAGGATCTCGGATCTCTAGAGAGAAGGCCACCTGGGGGGCAGTGACCATCGCATGGTGTGGTTCAGTTTGGCCACTAGAACTAAATCATCCCATTCCAAGGCAAACATATGGGACTTCAGAGGAGCTGACTTTGATAAGATGGCCAACAGAGTTAAGCTAGCCCTGGCAAAAAGAAATACAGGTGAGGGGGTACAGACAAAGTGGGCAAGCATTAAGGATGCAATAATTAGAGCAACATCCTATTGTGTTACAGAGAAAAGGAAGTGCAAAAGAAGATGGAAACCACTTTGGTTCTCAAAAACAGTAGCAGAAGAGGTCAGAGCCAAAAGGCTGGCCTTCAGGGAATATAAGAAAACACAGCGGGATGAAGATAGAGAGGTATACTAAACTTGTAGGTAAGGCTAGGGGGGTGTTAGGGTGTATTAGTAGGGGTATCACAAGTCGTAAGAGGGAGGTAATAATCCCTCTGTACAAGACATTGGTTAGGCCCCATCTGGAGTACTGCGTGCAGTATTGGAGGCCACACCTTCACAAGGACATTAACCAAATTGAGGCAGTCCAGAGAAGGGCAACCAAAATGGTGCAGGGACTGCATCAGAAGACATATGAGGACAGATTAACGAGCTCAATATGTATACCCTTGAGCAAAGGAGGGAGAGAGGTGATATGATCTAGACATTTAAACACCTTAAGGGCATAAACAAGGTGAAAGAGTCTAACATGTTTAAATATAAGAAAATAGCAGGACAAGAGGACACAGCATGAGATTAGAGGGAGGCCGATTAAGGGGAATGTGAGAGATTCTTTTCACAGAAAGGGTGGTAGATGCATGGAATAGCCACCACAAGAAGGGTGGCTATGAATACAGCAGGGCTTCAAACAGGCATGGGATAGGCATAAGGGAGCAATACAAATGACTATGAATAGATAGGTCACTGACAGAGCAAAGGCCAATGGCACATTTATAAGGTAGAAAAAGAAATGGGCAGACTGGATGGGCCTTGCGGTCCTTATCTGCCGTCAACTTCTATGTTTCTATGTAACTTCCCTAAGGGAAGCAAGGAAGGCAGTAAGGCAGGCAAAGGCCCAAACCGAGGAAACACAAGCAAGAACAGTAAAATAAGGTGATAAGACTTTCTATATATACATTAGTGAAAGGAGAAAGTCCAGAGGGGTAATGCTAAGATCAATGGGGATAAGGGGGCATGTGAGGAGGAGCACCATATAAAAGCATCTATCCTAAATAGATACTTCTTCTCAGTATTTACTGAAGAGAAGATAGGGCAGGGCCCACAGCTCAGCACCATGGACACGGGGGGAGGGGGGAGGTGTGCACTAGTCCCTTCACAAAAGAAAGGGTCCTACAAGAGCTCACTAAGCTCAGGGTGGACAAGGCAATGGGACCTCATGGCATACATCCCAGGGTACTACATGAACTAAGGGAGGAACTAGCACAGCCATTATCAGAACTTTTAGTGAGTCTCTGAGCACAGAAGAGACCCCAGAAGACTGGAGAAGGGCTCATGTGATCCCACTCCACAAAAGTGGTAACAGGGAGGAGGCAGGGAACTATAGACCAGTCAGTCTTACCTCAGTAGTGGGCAAGATTATGGAGGCACTCCTTAAGGAAAGGATAGTGCAACACCTGGAATCCATAGGAGCACAAGATCCAAGACAGCATGGGTTTACAAAAAGGAAGGTCCTGTCAAACTAATCTCATCGATTTCTTTGACTGGGTAGCCAGAGTGGTGGACCATGGTGGAGCAGTTGATGTCACCTATCTTGACTTCAGCAAAGCTCTCAATACTGTTCCAGATAGATTAATAAGCTGGGTAGGCTTGGGGTGGGTCAGAAGTTGGTCAACTGGGTGGCAAACTGGTTGACGGGCAGAAAACAGAGAGTGGTGGTAAACGGTATACAGTCAGAAAAGATGCAAGTCACAAGTGGGGTACCTCAGGGATCAATCCTGGGACTAGTCCTCTTCAATATCTTCATCAGTGACACTGCAGATGGACTGGAGGGTAAGGTTTGTCTGTTTGCAGATGACACCAAGATCTGCAACAGAGTAGATGATCCAGATGGGGTGGGCAGAATGAGGACAGATCTGGATAAATTGTCAAAATGGTCGGAAGAGTGACAACTGGGGTTTAACGCAAAGAAGTGCAAGATCATGCACATAGTGAAGAGAAACCCTGAAGCCACCTATAGGCTGGGAGAGCAGTTGCTGGCAGTCACAAGGGAAGAAAGAGACTTGGGCATCATCATCACCGATGACCTGAAATCATCCACGTAGACCACTAAAGCAGTAGGCAAGTCTAGGGGGATGTTGGGGTGTATTAGTAGGGGCATCAAAAGTCAGAAGAGGGAGGTAATGATCCCTCTCTACAAGACACTGGTTAGGCCCCATCTGGAGTACTGCGTGCAGTACTGGAGGCCACACCATCACAAGGACATTAACCAAACTGAGGCAGTCCAGAGAAGGGCAACCTAAATGGTGCAGGGACTGCATCAGAAAACATATGAGGACCGATTAATGGAGCTCAATATGTATACCCTAGAGCAAAGGAGGGAGGGAGATATGATCGAAACATTCAAACACCTTAAAGGCATTAACAAGGTGAAAGAGTCCAACATGTTTCAATATAAGAAAAATAGCAGGACAAGAGGACACAGCATGAGATTAAAGGGAGGCCGATTAAGGGGTAATGTGAGGAAGTTCTTTTTCACAGAAAGGGTGGTGGATTCATGGAACGGCCCACCTCAGGAAGTAGTGGATATGAATACGGTGCAGGGCTTCAAACAGGTATGGGATAGGCATAAGGGAGCAATACAGATGAATATAAATAGACAGGCCATTGACAGAGCAATGGCCAATGGCACATTCATAAGGTAGAAAAAGAAATCGGCAGACTGGATGGGTCTTGTGGTCCTTATTTTGCGCCAACTTCTATCTTTCTATTATGATGGTGCTCATCCAGCAGCTTGTTCTCTGGCCTGCACCTTCATCACTGTTGGCAGGGGGCGCTGCCTGTCGACACCAGTTCAGCCCCAGTGCTCAGTGCCCTCTCAGGTGTCGGTGGCATCTTTGACATCAGTCCCTGCCTCAGACCAGGTAGATGTCGAGGAGGAATACCACCCAGATCTCATCCTCCCTGATGAGGATGAAGAGTAAGGCACTGGGGGTGACTCCTCTGACAGATCCATTGTCTCATCAAGAAGACAGCATTCTACGAAGCATACTCCAAGCTCCAGCATGAGGACCCCTTCTTCTTCTCCTTCAGGAAACAGCTTCAAGCTACCATGGAGCTCCAGACGGAGAAAGAGGATATCACCAGGAGGAACCTGGTGGACTTCCTGGAGATTCCCCGCGTCTCCTCCAAAAATGATCCTTCTTTTACTGCCAGGCTTGGACAATGCTGCCAATTTGGCCTGGCACAGGTCTAATATGGTCCCTGCCATGCCCAGGAAAGCTGACAAGCTTTATCAGGCCCCTCTGGGAAAACCTTTCTATGCCGCCCAACCAGAGACAGATTCTGAAGGGAACTGTTATCTGTGCAATTACTAAGTGTAGAAAGAGCTGTGAAGTAGGGGGCGTATCTTAGCTAGAAGGAAGCCAGATTAAAGCCACATTTAAAACACTGCCCTAGATAGCTTCTGCCAGACAACAGGCAGAGAACACCAAGAAAAAGGAGCTGCTGTTATAACTATACTTCTCTACTGGGACTATATTGCCCTCCTTACCTCCCCTCCACCCCACCCTAAGCCAGTTCTACTTTTATAGGCACAGGATTTGACTGACAACAGGAACTTCCTGTTTGGGAGCAGTAAATGAGTGACCACAGAGCCACAAAAGACTCACCATCCTAGAAGGAAAAGAGTAGCTCTCCATCCCCCCGGACTGCTGGAGGTCTGACTCTGAGCAAGTAAGGAGACTACTGAGAAATATAGGAACTTCTTGTCTCAGAACAGGAAGATCAGGAGCTTAAAGGGCACAGAGGCAGTAAGTAAGGAGAAAAAAAAACAGAGGAAAGAGTAAATATTCCAAACAACAGTTAAGGGGTCAGAAATAAGACATGATGGGAGTGGTGCAGTGCAGAGGCTGTGGAGCAACAGTCTTCCAGGAGACGTTCTGGAGGATGCAGTGTTGTCCATTCTGCAGGCACCTCTCTGGGCTGAGGGAGGAGGTTGCTCATCTCCAGGCTGAGCTGGCCAGGATTAGGGGGACCTCCTCTCCCATCCAGGGACCACCAGGGCCGCTGCCAATGCTTCAGAGGTTGCCAAGAAAGAGGAGCGGTTGGACCACAGTGGGCTCAGGGAGGGTGAGGGTGGTGGAACGGAGGCACATCCCTCCAGCTGTACCTCTCCACAATTCACATGTCCTTCTGGCAAAGTGTGGTTCCTCTATGGAGGCACCCGCAGTTGAGATCAAGGAGGATGCTGGGAACCTCCACAAAGGAGACCCACAGGAAGGTGGCATGGGACCCTACAGGGGAAGGAAACAACTCCTGGTGGGGGACTCCATTGTTAGGAGGGTAGAACTGGGGGAGGAAGGGGAGAGGCAGGTAAGGTGCCTGCCTGGTGCCATGGCTTGGAGGGACAGGGAGCGAATCCTCAGAATCGCTGGAACAGCCGCATGAGGGAGAGAGCTGGATGTCACTTCCCACCTAGGGACAAATGACCTGGCTGAGAAAGGGATCACAGCAGTGCAGAAAGAGTTTGTGGAGTTGGGGAGGGGCCTTAGACAAGTAGCATGCACGGTAACCTTCTCGGAGGTGCTGCCTGTCTATGGCATGGATGAGGCTAGGGTGTACCACACCATGGGATTCAATCAGTGGTTGAAAAACTGGTGCAGAGCTCAGGTATATGGCTTCACTGGGGACTGGGGGTCCACCTGGAGTGATGAAGGCCTATACTGGCATGATGGTCTGTATCTGTCTAGGAAGGGAACCAGGATCCTAGGTGATTGGTTTAAATGCTTCATTGGCAAGCATTTACACCAACCAAGGGGGGAGGCACTGGAAAGGAGCAGGGAAATCCTAGGCCCCCCCCCAATCAGGGTAGTAAGTGATGTAAACACCAAGATAGAGATGTCGATATGGAGAAGGGCAGGGGTAAATGGAGAAAATGACAAAGGCAATAAGGACAGAGATGGGGCAAAAAGGGGTAAGGCCAGCAACAAATGGAGGGTAATGAGCACCAATGCCCGCAGTGTAGGCAACAAGCTCCCTGAACTTGTGGCCTTGATGGAAGAGGGATGCCTGCATATTGTAGCAGTCACAGAAACATGGTACACAGAGAACCATGACTGGGATGTTAGCATACCAGGGTACACAACCTACAGGTCAGACTGGGAGGGTAGAAGAGGGGGACGAGTAAGGGAAGGGATAAAAGCAATGGAACAAAAAAGTAAACAGAGAGAAAAGGAGGCACTGTGGGTCACCTTAGAGACTGGAAACGGCTCCACAATCCGCACAGGGGTTGTATACAGACCCTGATGTCAGGGAGAGGTAATGGACAAGGATACGATAGAAGGCATCCTTAGGATGACAGAGAAAGGGGAAATACTATTGATGGGAGACCTGAATATGCCAGATGTTAACTGGAGCACCTTTGCTGCAGCCACATCCAAGAGCACAGCCATTCTTGATGCCCTACAGGTGGCATGCCTCAGACACCTAGTTTTGGAACCCACTAGTGAGAGAGCAATCTTAGACCTCGTACTCTCAGCTGGGGACAGCTAGAGGATCTCAGATCTAGAAGTGGGTAGCCATCTGGGAATAAGTGACCACCAAACAGTGTGGTTCACAAACTCAGCTACAGAGTCAAGCCATACAAAAGTGAGGGTACTGGACTTCAGGAGGGCTGAGTTTGGCAAGATGGGAGAGTGCCTTAGAAAAGCACTTGCAAACAGGCTAAAAGGAGGGGTGGAGCAACAATGGGGAAACATCAAAACTTCCCTTCACAGAGGCAACAAGCCTTTGTGTGACGCAAATAAATCAAAATGAAAGAAAAAGCCACTACGGTTCTCAAAAAGAGGTGGCGGGGAAGGTTAGGGAGAAAAAGATAGCATTTAGGAAGTACAAGGAAACAGAAGAAGCATGACAGAGAACTGTACCAGTTAAGGCAGAAGGAAGCAGGGAGGGAAGTCAGAATAGCAAAGGCCCAAACTGAGGAAAAGATAGCCAACTCGGTTAAGAAGGGGGATAAAACCTTTTATAGGTACATCAGGGAGCGTAGAAAGACAAAGGGAGGGATAGTAAGGCTAAATAGAAAGGATGGTGGGTGGGCAGAGAGGGACAGTGAAAAAGCAGGGATACTGAACGAATACTTCTACTCAGTATTCAAAAAAGAGGAGGGAGGGAGGTGCCTAATCCAATTACCAGAAGCACTCTGGATAGGGGGGTCATCTCCAGTCCTTTACAGAAGAAAGGGTTCTGAAAGAACTCCTAAAACTGAAGGTGGACAAAGCAACGGGGGCTGATGGAATTCACAGCAGAATTCTAAAAGAATTAAGGGGAGAACTAGTGACAGCATTGACTACCCTTTTTAACAAATCATGGGAGGATGGTATGGTACCTGATGACTGGAGGAAGACGGATGTGATTCCTCTTCACAAAAGTGGGAGCAAGACAGAGGCAGGAAACTACAGACCTGTCAGTTTGACCTCTGTGGTAGGGAAAGTGATGAAATCACTTCTGAAGGAAAGAACTGTTGCGTACTTAGAGGAAAGTGGGGCACAGGACCCAAGGCAGCATGGGTGGTTCACAGCGAGAAGGTCATCTCAGATGAATCCAATTTCTTTGACTGGGTGACCAAAGTAGTAGACTAGGGAGGGGCTGTGGGCATGGCCTACCTAGACTTTGGCAAGGCATTTGACACAGTCCCACACAAAAGATTAATAATCAAATGTTAAGGGTTTGAAACTCAGACAGTAAAAGTCATTGAACATATACAATCCCAACAGGCTCAAGACAGTTGACTGTCCTGGTACCCTCCAGTACCTAGCCTGTTCTCTTCAACTCACCCTAAATCCTTATTACAAGGCAAAGCTCTTGCTGCCTAATAATGCCACATAAGGTTAAAATGCCAGTCAAAGGGTCACCGAAGACTAGTACCTCGGGCCAGCTCATGCCAAACAAGGGTCTCCTCCCTGCTGCCCTGTACATCGCCACAATACTCTGGGTAGACTGGCTAGCAGGTAGACAAGGCCCCGTCGCACAGCCTCCTAACAGACCAGCACCACACCAGACCTGGCACTCTCATAGCCCACCCCCTGCCGACAACTTAGCCCTCGTACTTGCTGCCAAGCTCACCAGGAGTGGGATCTGCTACAGAACTATCCTCCTAATGACCCGCAAACCTAAAAAAACTAGGTGCCCACCCCTAAACTATATTCTCCGCCTCCTGCAAACAGCCTTGCCATTGCGGGCAGGGGACATTCAACCTAACCCCGGCCCAGGTGTTGATAATACCTATATCTCCACCTCTGAAGACCTGACCTGGACTGCACCCAGGGGCTTGAGGCTAGCACACATGAATATTTGTAGTCTTACGCCAAAAACTCAAAGGAGCATGCGTGGCTAGCCCTCTATAACCCTCATGTGCTTGGTGGTTCCAGACCTGGTTAAAACCATCGATCCTAGACCAATAATTTGCCACCCCAGGATATGTCTGTTTCTGGAAGGCCAGAATCCACAAAAGGGGGTGGGGTTCTCATCTACATGAAGGCTACCTGATCTCTGCTCAGATTAACCTGCAAGTAACACTGCCCCTGAAATTGAAGCTATCTTGTATCGTATCACCCTCGGGCAGTCAAACACCAACGTAGGGTGTGTATATGTCCACCAAAGGATGCTCTCCATCCCTCGAGACACTCAAAAACCTAACAGTTGAGTTTGCATCTGAACTCATCATCCTTGGAGACTTCAACCTGAACTGGGCCAAAGAGGCCAGGCCCTCAATAATAGGTATGCTACAAGAGGCAAACCTTTCCCAGATAATCACCCTACCCACAAGGCTGAACTACAAAACGGGTAGCCACTCAATCATTGACTGGGTACTGGTGTCCAACCCAAAAAACGTTCAATCGGCTGGCACCATGGCGGATGCTCTCAGCAACCACTCACCCACCTTCTGTGTTTGGAAAAACAGGGCGGTAAAGGTCCCACCCAGAATACTCACTTCCAGGGACTACTCAAAGTTCTCCCTGGAGCACTACAACACTCTCCTGGGCAACTTGGATTGGAGCCTAATAAGAAGTCTCCCTACCTTGGAAGGGGCGGTTGACTACTTTAACAGGTCTATCATGTGGGCCGCTGATCTCCTGGTCCCAAATAAGACCTACCGGGTAAATGGCCACTGCTACAAGTGGATCCCCCCCCCCCAAAGGCCCTGATGACCAGCCGTGACAAAGCCTGGAAAAAGTTCAAGGACACGGCTCTCCAAGCAGACCGGTCATCTATAGAACCCTCCAAACCAATGTAAACAGGCCACTAAACTAGCAAAAGGAGATTTCAACCACCTCCAGAAAGCAGACCTTGGCAACCCTAGGACTTTCTGGTCCCACATCAATGAACTGATTAAGGGGAATAAAAAGACAGACACGGGCCCTATCACAGCTAATGGACAGGCACTACATGACGAGGCACTAATCGCTGAGTCCCTCAATACATACTTCACAAACCCTGATAAACATCAGACAGGGTCATTGGTACCCAACAACCAGTCTGCTCTGCTGGATCCCTGTACTTTCGACCACCCACCCTTTCACTTGAGACTGGCAAAGATAAAAGAGGTCCTGACCATCCTAAAAACCCTGAAAACAAGAGGTTCAGGAGGCCCAGATGGACTCAAAGCTAGATTGCTAAAAGATGGGGCCACAGCACTCGTGAGGCCACTCACCTGGCTGATCAATAGGTCCTTACTTGAAGGATCTGTCCCGGAGCTATGGAAGCAGGCGCATGTGGTCCCGATTCATAAGGGAGGGCCTGCAGAACCAATTGAAAACTACAGGCCTATCTCCCTGCTGTGTACCGTGGCAAAAATACAGGAGAAACTCATCTATGCCCAACTTAGGGAATACCTGGAGGCACACATGCTGTTGTCCCCATTGCAACATGGCTTTAGAGCCAAACACGGGACAGACACTGCCATAACCAAATTCTCCTCTGACGTACTCAGAGACCTAGACTCTGGATCCAATACAGGGGTGGTTTTTATAGACCTCTCCAAGGCCTTCGACCGGGTGGATCACAGACTACTCCTCCAAAAACTCCTCCGCATAGTCCCTCGATGCCCACGCCCAAATGGTGGAAAGCTACCCTCCTGATCGCACACAGAGGGTCAGGTGGCAGGATAAACTCTCCAAACCACAGTCCCTAAAGGATGGAGTACCCCAAGGGTCTATACTTGGGCCTCTTATGTTCTCATTGTTCGTAAATGAACTGCACAAACACTGTGGAAGCAGCAACATAATCCAATATGCGGATGATGCTGTTATCTACAAAACCTTGGACAACCTGGATGACCTCCGCATTTCCCTCCAAAAAGATATGCACATCATGGAGAGGTGACTCATCAAGAACAAAATGGTCCTTAATACCAACAAAACCAAAGCCATGCTGTTCAGACCAAGAGCCCTTGGACAAGACAGATCACAACTACTCCAACTTTCATCCCTGGAGGGCAACAAGCTGGAAGTAGTCCCCTCGACAAAGTACCTCGGCCTCACCATCGACCAAGGTCTCACGTTCAAACAACATGTGGAACAAGTCACTAAAGTAATCCATACAAAACTCGGATTACTGTGTCAGCTCAAGGAACTGTTAACCCCAGAAGCTAGGACTGCTATTGCAGCTAGTGTCCTACTTCCAATACTAATATATGCTGCCCCAGTCATTCAGGGTATTACAAAGCTGGAGTACAGTAAATTACAGACTCTATACAACAAGGTGGCCTGCTTTGCCACCTTATCCCACTCTAGGAGCCACCACTGTGAGGCATTAGCAAAGCTTAACTGGCCATCCTTCGAAGCCCGCCTCAGTTACCCTGTACTCTGCCTGGCGAAGAAGATAATTAGCCCCACGCCTCCCCTGAGTCTTGGGGGACACCTCACAGTAAAAAGAAACCAGCGCAGCCTTAGGTCCTCGGGCCTAACGTTACTAGAGGTCCCCAAGGTTAGGACTAAGACAGGCCAGAAATCTTTCACGCATGCTGTCCCTTACTTGTGGAACAACCTCCCTTCGGAGGTAAGAGAAACCCTATCAGTGCCGTGCTTTCGCGCAAGACTGAAGACTCATCTTATGTCTACAAGCGTAAGCCAGTGCCACCGCACCTGACACTACTACGACCACAATTTACCTGCTTACCAAACTAAAATCTTTAACCCCTCCTAACAAGGTAGCACTAACTTTTTCCTCCCCCTCTCTGAACCATCCTGATGCTCTTGAGCTATGTTACCTAATGAATCACAGTACTGTCTCGCTAATATGTAGGACAAAATGAGAATGTAATGAAATAACAACTTACCAACTAGATACATGAAACCCCTATAACTACTGCTATGTGTACACAGCCGAATACTGTATACCCACGATAACCTGTATATGCTTATGTTCAACTGTTTATAATATTCATGTACTGTTATTCCCAGGTCGCCCCTGAAAAAGGGACCTTCGGGGCCCAGTGGGCCTATCCAATCATCAAAATTCAATAAATAAATAATAAATTAATTAATTAACCAGCCTGGGAGTGAGTCCCAGGGTGGTAGCCTGGGTAAAACATTGACTGGACAACAGGACACAGAAGGTAATTGTAAATGAAGTCCAATCTGAAGAAAGAGGGGTTACTAGTGGGGTATTGCAGGGTTCAGTACTGGGTCCAGTCCTTTTTAATCTCTTTATAAGTGACATTGTAGAGGGACTGGAAGGAAAAGTATCCCTCTTTGCAGATGATACAAAGATCTGCAACAGTTTTTTTTTTTTATACTTATCTTTTATTTAGATCAGAGAAAATGTTCTTTTCCACATGAACATTAGATTATACATCATAGCATTCAATCCTGTTCATTTTATACATCTACAGTCTTAACCATTTGATACATTATCAGAGTATTTATTTTACACAGATGTTTGTTTCATATATATAAAATCTTTTCTCGTCTTTATACCCAATGATAAAAAAAAAGCTGCTAAAGCTCTACTTCAACATATAATAAAGACGGGTCACATGTAAAAAGTAATCTGTCTGCTGTGCATATAGCTTCTAAATATTATCTGTCTTCTCTTCAAATTCGATAATTCCCTTTTTAGGTCTTATTCTCCCCCTTCTCCTTCCCCATACATCTTTCCACCTACCTGATCAGGTAGTTTCTATTTGAACTTCGTATAGCAGCCACCTTGTCCACTGGTTTTCGAATTTGGGTGTTTGTCTTCTGAGTCCCATTGTGATTCTCTCCATTCTCTGAATTTCCTCATCTATCTCTCTCCACTCTCCTACTGTCGGTGGTTCAGGTCGCAGCCATCTTCTTGTTACCACTTTAAGGGCAACAACAACTCAAATGCCCCAAAGTTGTCTTTTATCCTTCCCTTTCATTCCTATAGCGTGTATTTCCCAGTACTAAGTGCTCCGGATCGGGCGGTGTACGTGTCATAAAAATCTTTGATATATGTCCACCCACCTGTCTCCAGTACTCTTGTATCTCTGGACACAACCAGAAGATATGAGCCTGTGAGGCCTTGGCTTCCCCGCCAGCATGTGCTAGACCCACCTCCAGGCCCATGTACAGCCTGTGCTGGGACCATAAAGTATCTTGTTCAAATTTTTCAGCCAAATTCTCTCCACACTGGAGAAGCTGTTATGCGCCATGTGTTTGCCCAGACTAATTCCCATTGTTTGTTAGTTAGTGACACCCCCAAATCTCTTTCCCATTTATCCTTTATGTATGCTGATGTAGACGGAGTATCTGCTATGTAACTTGTATAAAGAATGGAGATAACCTGTTACTCACTTGGTGAAGCCCAGATTTTGTGGAATACTGTATCCTCACCCATCTCCAACCCCTCTTTCCCCAACTTCCTTCTCATATCTTGTATACAGTTCCTAATTTGATAAAACCGTATTCGATCTTTTTCTTCCCATTTAAATTTTTGTTTAGCAGCTTCAGAGGACATCATGGTTGACCCTGTAAATAACTGCCCTGGGCAAACCATTCCTTTTTGTACTTGTCTTTTGTACCAATTATCTTGTTCTGCTGGTGCACATTGTGTATTATATACAAACCACCTATATCTCCACATCTGTTTCTGTTTGTTTCCCTTCTTAGTTCCTCTTCTCCACCCTTCTAGTACTGCTTTAGTTCCAGTATAATTTGATTTTAAATATTTGTCCCCCTCTCCCCTGAACAAGGCTGCACACACCGGAAGGTCTGAGTGTTTATGTATATCTATCCTTTTCCAGAGCGCGTCATACTGAGGGTTACCCCATAACAAAGCTATCCTCATCTGGGCTGCACACCAGTATCCAAGAAGATTTGGTAATGCAAGTCCCCCTTCAGCTTTCAGGAGATACAGCAAGTTTCTCCTAATCCTAGATGCCCCCATACAAATTCTAAGAACATCCTCTGCCATTTATCTATTTCTCCTTTGAAACAGAGCATGGTACACACTGAAATAGGTATAATAGTCGTGACAAAGCATTCATCTTCAAGGATTGTACCTTGGCATAAAGTGACACCGGCAGCAAAGCCCATCTCCCAAAATCTTTCTTTAACTGAGCTATCAGAGGTGGGTAGTTCAGGTTAAATAGTTGTGTGTTCACTGTGCCCAGCTTTATACCTAGGTATTTAATACACTCCCTGTCCCAATTCACAGGGTATTTGTCTCTAATATTTGCTGAGCTGACATAATTAAAACTGAGCACTTCAGTTTTTGATCTGTTCAGGGTGTATCCAGATATAGTTGAATAAAATTCAATTATTTTAGACACTTTGTCCATAGTCGTGTCTGGGTTACTGACATACAAAAGAATGTCGTTAGCATACAATGCCAGTTTATGTTCTACCCCTCCCACCTTAATTCCTGTTACTTCTCTACTTTGCCTTATGGCCTGAGCCAACAGTTCAATACATAAGGTGAATAACAATGGTGACATAGGACATCCTTGTCTGGTGCCCCTGCCCAGCTTAAAATTAGAAAAGATATGGCCGTTAGCTCTAATATAAGCATTGGCTCCCTCATAAAGCCGAAAAATCCCTCTCTGAAACTCCTCTGGCAGCCCAAACTGGGAAAGGACCTCTCCCATAAAACTCCAAGACACCTTGTCAAATGCCTTTTCGGCATCTAAACTCAACGGGACTGAGGGTGTTTTTGTCCTAATAATTCAATAATAGAAACTGTTCTTCTTAAATTGTCCTGTGTCTGTCGTCCTGGGACAAACAATGTTTGATCCAACTGTATGAGTCCCAGGAGGACATGTTGGAGTCTTCTAGCCCATATGGCTGTTAATATCTTGTAGTCATTATTCAACAGTGAAATCGGACGATATGAGGGGCATCTGGTTGGGTCCTTTCCCAGCTTGGGCAGTACCGAGAAAATTGCCCTGGACTAGGACGGTGGTGCACATCCCCGCTCTCCCATCACCCCTTTATAAACTTTCATTAGTAGGGGCTGTACCAATACCCTAAAGGTTTTATAAAATTCTGGAGGTAACCCATCTGTTCCTGGGCATTTTCCTGTTTTTAAATTCCCAATGACTTCCTTAAATTCCTCTGTCCCAATAGGTACAATTATTTTTTTCTCCTGCTCTCTACTTAATTTCGTTAGCCTGAGATCATTCAGAAAATTAGCCACCTTCTCTCTGACTGGTTCTGGGTCTAGTTTATATAATTTGCCATAAAATTCTCTAAAAACTTCTGCTATTTCTGGGATCTGGGTCTCAAATTTTGCCGTGCTAGGGTTTTTTATAGAATTTATACAAGCTCTTGCCCTTTGCCCCCTTAGACGTCCTGCCAATAACTTCAAGGCCCTAGGTCCTCCTTCGTAATATTTCTGTCTCATGAATAGTAACTGCTGCTCCACCTGATAATCCATAATGTTCTGCAATTCCATCTTAAGTTGTTTTACCGCCTTCGTCCTTTCCTTACTTATTTAAGCAATAATGCCTGACAGGGTGTGTGTCGTGCTGGGATAACGTCATGCCTCAGGTGGTGCGGCCTCATGCGTCCAGCGACTGAGGCATGGCGTTATCCCAAATGACACACACCCTGGAGGGCATTATTGCTATTATACAATGGTTCGTTATTATACAGAATAAAAAAAATTATTTTAAAGATGTTTTTGTGAAGAAATATTTTTGGTTTTTAAGAGACAATGGAAACAATCAATCAAAAGCTCCATAAAATGCTCATCTGCAGGTTCACAGTGAGGCTGAGACTAGACCCGTGATGTTGTACTGGGATAACATCATGGGTCCAGCCCAAGATTGACTAATCAGAGTTCAAGATTTTTTCTTGCCATTGTATAATTTTTCTTTTTGCATGTCCTCCAGGACCTTTATTTACGTTGTTATTTTATCCCTTCTGGCTTCCCTATCTTTCTTCTTCGAGGATACTTCCACAGATTTGCCCCTCAATACTGCTTTCGCAGCATCCCATAAAATAGCTGGGGATATCTCCTCTACATTACTCTCCCTTATATACTGCTTATATGTATCTGTGATAGTTTCCTTTACTTCCTCGTCACCCAGAAGTGAAACATTTAGCCTCAAAAAAGTATTTTTCCTTATGCTATTGATTTTTATTTTCATATAAATGGGAGTGTGGTCTGACATAATAAAGTCCCTTATCCAGCTATCACAGATCTTGTTTATATCATCCTTAGGGAGTATGAAGCAATCTAATCTAGAATACATTTGATATTGGGCAGAATGATATGTGTAATCTCTCTTACTCCCATTCATTGCCCACCACACATCTACCCATACCCAGTTCCATTAGTAGTTTGCAACCTTTCTAGCTATTTTGTGTTCTTTTCTAGGGATTCTGGATGTGGTAAGGCAAGGCAAGGCAAAATTTATTTAAAAGACACCCAATCCCGGAGGCTCTGGGCGCCATACAAAATAAATCAAACAGCGTCAAAATAAAAAAAAAAATCACACATTTTTTAACAAAATAAAGAATAAAATAATTATGGTGGTATCCACCTGTGAATTCAGGGTTAAGTTTAGGTCCCCTACTCCCATCAGCAACCCTTCTCCCCATTCCTGGAGTTTTAAAAGAAATGTTCTAGATTCTTCATATCTTGACCCAAGTGGGAAATACACCGATGCTAGTGTAACCTTTTTACCCATTAACTGTCCTTTCACTAGAACGTACCTACCTTCCTTATTTCTTAATACTCCTTCTTGTTTAAATTGTACCCTATTGGGCAATAAATACAGGTTACTCACCTGTAACAGGAGTTCTAGGAATGGTATATGTTGTTCATCCACACTCATTGGCAGTATCCTTGCCGCTTTAAATCTTGCCGGAAGGTCTTCAAGCTTGCTCCTCCCACCCACCCGGTGGTATAACTCTCGCCCGCCCATGACGCCAGATCTGGCCGCTTGGAAGCTCAGGCTGTGCGCCGGGCCGGGAGGTAGTCGGTGGGATGAACAACACATACCATTCCTAGAACTCCTGTTACAGGTGAGTAACCTGTATTTCTAGGACATGGATATGTTGTTCATCCACACTCATTGGCAGACTCCTAGCAGTTCTCCGGGAGGAGGGAGGCAAGACGCACACCTCATATACTTACTTGGGAAAGAGAGACTGGAGAACCGAGGCCCCAAAACCAGCATCCGGCGTGACTCAAGGTCGATGTGGTAGTGGTAATGAAGGTGTTTGCTGACTTCCAGGTAGCAGCCCTGCAGATTTCCTGGATAGGGACGCCCCTGGAAGCAGCCACTGCTAGCAGTATGGCGGGTAGAATGAGCTCTTATCCTCTGGGAGGCCTCGCCCGCCAACTTATAGCAGAGATCTATGAGGAGGTTACCCACCTGCTTATCGTCCGCTTGGCTGCAGGTCTGCCAGATGCGGCTTCAGCGAGGTGACAAACAGCTGGCAACCTCTCCTCGATCTTCAGCCTGGCGCCCTTATAATAAGCGAGCCCTCTAGGGTCCAGAGTATGGAGCCATATTCGGCCTCCGAGGTGTGATTGGGGTAGAACACCGGCAGAGTCAACACCTGGTTAAGGTGAAACTCCGCACCACCTTCGGAAGGAATTTCGGTGGGGGCAGGACAACCTTGTCCCTGTGGAAGACCAGGTAAGGAGACTCGATGGAAAGCGCCTGGAGCTCTCCCATCCTTCTGGCTGACGGATAGCCACCAAGAAGGCGGTCTTCCACGACAGGTGAGAGAGAGCACACCTGTGCATAGGTTCGAATGGTTGCCCATGAGCTTTGCCAGTACCAGCAGTAGATCCCACGGAGGTGGGGGTTCCCGTGACTGGAGGGAAATGTGATCAAGGCCTTGAAAAGCGCCAGACCACCTTCTCCTGCCATCGACTGCTTCCTGCCCGCGCCCGTAAGCAGAGATGGCTGCCAGGTGCACCCTTAGGGTCGCCGACCTAAGCCCTTGACTAGAAAGGGACCATAAATAGTCCAAGATGCTTGCCAAGGAACAGGAGGAAGGGTCCAAGCCCTTGTTCTGACACCAAATGGAAAACCTTTTCCATTTGAAGGCATAGCATTTTCTGGTCGACTTTCACGGGACGCCTCAACTACATTGAGGACCTCGTCGGAAAGACCCAAAGCCTGGAACTCTAGCCGCTCAGGAACCAGGCGTCAGGTGCAGGGATTGTGAAGGTCCGGATGGAACACCTTCCCCTGATTGACTGAGAGCAGGTCCGGGCGAGCTGGAAGCTGCCGCGGAGTCCTGGAGCTGAGACTGAGGAGATCTGGGTACCAGAACTGGCGAGGCCAGTCTGGGGCTATCAGAATCACCTGCGCCTTGTCCCTCCTCGCCTTGAGAAGCACCTTGTGGATCAAGGGAAATGGGGGAAAGGCGTAAAAGAGGCCCGGGGTCCATTGCCTCGAGAAGGCATCCCCCTGCAGCGAGCCCTGCTGAGGGGGCGGCATGAAACAGACTCAGCTTCGCTGCCTCCATGGAGGCAAACAGGTCCACCTGAGGTGTGCCCCAAAGGGAGAAGATAGCTGTACTACCTCCGGAGGGAGAGACCACTGGGATGCAGCCCCTATCCGCTCAGGGCATCGGCCAGGTGTTGGAGGCTCCCGCCACGTGAATGGCTAGGAGATCCGGCTCCAGGCTGCGCACGAGTGACCAAATGCGAGAGCTTCCTTGCATAGAAGCATGGAGCGCGGCCCCGCCCTGGCGGTTTAGATAGTACATGGTCGTGGTATTGTCCGCCTGACTCGGACCACTTGACCCCGGAGGAACGGAGCAAAGGCGGTGAGAGCTAGGCGGACCGCCGAGCTCCAGCAGGTTGATGGCATCGACTCCCGGGGACCAGAGGCCATGAGCCCGGTGTTTCCCCAGATGGGCACCCCAACCCATCAGAGAGGCATCGGTCGAAGAGAGACCGGCCGGCTCGGGCGACGAACGGGATGCCCTCCTGCAAATGATCTGGAACGTCCACCACTGGAGAGCTGCCACATCCCCTGTGTCACCCACAAGCTGGTCCAAGGGATCGCAGCTGCCAGACCACTGGCTGGCCAGTCCCACTGAAGGGGACGATGTTCCAGCGGGCCCAACGGACCACGCTGGTACAGGCCGCCATGAGACCCAGGAGGCGCAGGAAGTCCCGGCAGGGCGCAATTGCCCAACCAGAAATGATCGGGCAAAGGAGGAAAGAACCTCGCCCTGTCCGCCGAGCCGCGCCTGGCTCGAAGAGAGTCGAGCTGCGCCCGATGAATAAAATCACCTGCTTCGCTCGAGTCTCGACTTGGCCTCGCTGATAAGGAGGCCCAGTTGAGAGCAGACCTGGAGGGCCAGATCTCTGACCACTCCGCCTCCTTCCTGGAGGGAGCTGCTATCAGCCAGTCGTCCAGGTAAGGGTACACCGACCCTCGGCGCCAGAGGGAATGCTGTCACCACTGCCATGCATTTGGTGAAGACCCTGGAGCTGGAGAAAGTCAAGGGCATGGCTTGAACTCAAGAGAGATCCTTCCGCCGGAAGCGAAGGAATCTCTGGTGAGACGGACGGATAGGGACGGAAAACGCGGCCCTGCAAGTCCAGAGAGCAGAACCACACGCCTGCTCCAAGGATGGTATTATCTGAGCCAGAGTGACCATCCTGAAGGTTCGAGACCTTAGGAACTTGTTTAGGTCGTAGGTCGAGAATGGGCGCCAGCCCCCGTCCGCTTCGAACCAGGAAGTACCTGGACACAAACCCTGGGTCTGAAAGAGGGTCCACCACCTCTTACCACCTCCTTCTGGAGGAGGAGAGCGATGTCGGCTCGACGAGCCGCCAGTGAGGCTGGGATCCTGAGCTCCCGAGGGGCGACGGCTCTGAAGGGTGGTGCCTGCTCGATTCCAGAGGCAGGCCCCTTCCCACCACTCTCTCCAGACCCACCTGTCCGTGGTAACAGCGGACCAGGCGGAACGGAAGTGTTGGAGCCGTCCTTCACGGGGACCCAGGGTAAGGTGACGGGATGGGGCGACACCTCAGCCCGTCACTGGGCAGGCTTGGAGGAGGGACCGGCCGAGGGACCTCCTGGGCCCTTCCTCCCTGCCTCCTGTTAGAGGAAGCCGCGGTTTGGTTTGGGATGCCATGTCAGCTGCTGGCCCTGACGTTGCTGGGCGCTGCCGGGGCACAGAAGGACGAAAGGGCTTAGGCTGTGGTTTGGGGCCTTTGTCCTTCTGAGCGAAGAGACCGAGTCCAAGGTGGCATTGGACTTCTCGATCCTCTGCAGGTGACCTTCCACCCAGGGTCAAGAGGTCAGTCCCCAAAAGGAACATCCGCCAACTTGTGCTGGGTATCCGGCAAAGGTGGATATCCTCAGCCAAGCCTCGCCGACGATAGCCACTCGCGCCGCCACCGATCTGGCACATGAGTCCCTACATCCAAAGCAGTCTGGAGCTGCTGTTTGGCCACTGCCCTGCCCTGGTCCCGCACCTGCTTAACCGTAGTCTGCAGATCGGGCGGGAAGATGAGGATGACCTCATCCAGGGAGCCCAACAGGGCATGAGAAAATGTGCCATGAGGATCGCCGAACTGGCCTGACGAAGGCCGAGAGGACGAGCGAGACTTTCGCCCTATATCTCAATTTCTGGACTCCTTGTCAGGAGGTTTGTCCACATCCCTGGCGCTAGCCGGGCGCCCGAAAACGCTGTCGGTAACCAACCCCAGCAGAGGGTGTTCCAAAACCGGACAAGGAACCGGGGACCGTGATACTTCCTGGCCATCCTGGCCAGGCGCAGGGCAGGAAGCAGGGCGCTGCCAAAGTTCCAGTGCTGGACCCACTATGGCCTCGCCACCGGAAAGGCCTCCGTCGAGAACCCTCGTCCAGAATCTCCGTGAGGGGATACCCGGCCCGCTTGGAACGGGTTCGAGCTCCATCCCGTAGACTCGAGATGAGCCGAAGCAGTCCTAGGAAGGACGACGGGCTATCGCCCATTGGCTGACCTCCTGAAGACCCAAGTCCAGTCGCTGGAGAAGAAGGAGGAATCATCTTCGACTCGAAGAGTCCTCAAGAGCTGCCTCTGGCCTGAACCACCCTTCACCAGCCGAGGTCGGTCGGGAGTGAGGGTAACTGACAGCCGATGGGTAAACCTCAGCCGACCGAGAATCTCTGGTCGGAGCCCCAATTGGTGGCTGTGGAGGCGGAGGTTCCACCGCAATCGGTGGAGCAGCTGGTTTTGGCCGAACAACCGGCCTGGGTATAGGCTCCTCGGACAAGTCGAGGGGTTGTGTCGGCCGTTCCGGTGACAGCCACTTAATGGCCGGGGAAGGCGCCTGAGTCGGCTTATTCCCGGCCAGGAGGAGCTGTTGCAACATAAGGTCCTCGTACCGTCGACGTAATTTACGCCGAAGCCTCCCCTCATCCGAGGAGGAGGACGAGGACGAGCGGCGACGCCGCTTACCGCGGCGCCGAGACCGAGACCGCCTATGACGGGAACCGGCTGGACCGCGAAGAGGTCCGAGACCGAGACCGAGAGTCCCGGAATTTCCGGTCGGTGCAGGAGGTGTCGGCCAAACCGACACTCCTTCGCTCGGAAGGTCCATCCGAGGGCCCGAACCGGAGGCACAGGCGAGCCCACGGGATCCTCAACCTCCCGGGGAACCGGGAGAGGGGAATCTCGGCTAAAGGCGACAGCCCGTCAATGGGTCGAGAAAATCTCGACTTCATCAGTGGAGTCTCGGTCAACTGACCTGACGGGACACCGTGAGGCCAGTGGTCAGGCCGAGCGGTCGATCAAGCCGACGGTCGACGGCCCGGGAGAGGGACCTTCCGGCCCCAAGAGCGCCGACGAGGACTTACCTGTCCTTCTTTTTGGACCGAAAAGGTCCAGCAGACGCAGGCCCTTCTCCTTTAGTGGAGAGGGACAGACAAAGCTCCTTAAAGGAAGCCGTAGGAAGAACCCAGAGAGAGCGGGATAAATGCCGCTGCCGAGGAAGATACGGCCCGCCGCCTCTTCGAGGGCGACTCATCCGCCGAAAGCTGATCCGCCGAAGCCCGCCGGCCGCTGACACCGGCCAACCGGCCTCTTGGACTTCACCGAGGGAACGCTCGACGGCCCAGCTGCAATCGGGCAGCACGGTCTCGAGGACGAGGGTCGAGAAAGATGAGCACAGGTCGCAAGCCCGCGGGTCGTGCTCAAGGCCTAAGCAGTAGACACACGCGGAGTGTGGATCCGTCCGAGACATCTTCTGCCCGCATGGGCATCTCCGAACTGAGTCGATTATCCATCGCAGCCCGAGGGATCAAGACTGAAGTCTTTTGCAAAATATTATTTTAAATCCGCAAACGGAGAAATAGGAACCAGTCACAAACGCAGAGCGTTATGAGGGAACCTGAGCTTCCAAGCGGTAAGGAAGATTCAGCGTCATGGGGCGGAGCCGAGAGTTATACCACCCGGGTGGGTGGGAGGAGCAAGCTTGAAGACCTTCCGGCAAGATTTAAAGCGGCAAGGATACTGCCAATGAGTGTGGATGAACAACATATCCATGTCCCTAGAATATAGCTACTTCCCTTCTACGTCTTTTCTTGTAAGATGCAGCAGCCACCTCCGAGAACCCAAATTTGGCAAACTTAGCATATCTGCAACAGGGTTGATACACAACGAGGCGTGGAAATGATGAGAAGGGACATGGCAAGGTTGGAGGAATGGTCAGAAGTATGGCTGCTTGGATTCAATGCAAAAAAGTGCCAAATAATGCACCTGAAAACAAAAACCCAGGGGAAGATTACACAATGGGGGGGAGGTAGTAACAACAACAAAAAAGGAAAGGGACCTGGCGGTAATCATATCAGATGACCTTAAGGTTAGCAATCAATGTGAGAAGACAGTAGGGAGGGCTGGGGGGATACTGGGATGCATAGAGAGAGGCATGACCAGCAGAAAACAGGAAGCTGTTATCCCTCTGTACAGACAGTCAGTGAGACCCCATCTGGAGCACTGCGTCCAGTTCTGGAGACCCCATCTCCGCAAGGACATAGACAGGATGGAGGCAGTCCAGAGGACGGCAACTAAAATGATGCAGGGTCTGCAAGAGAAGCCATATGAGGAGAGACTAAAGGAGCTTAATATGTATACCCTTGAGGAAAGGGGGACATGATAGAAACTTTTGGTACCTCAGCGAATCAGAGTCCAAGAAGGTAGCATCTTTCAGAAAAAAGATGTGCAAGAAGAAGGGGACACAATTTGAAGATGGGGAGGCTAAGAGGCAATGTGAGGAAGTATTTTTTTCACAGAGAGGGTGGTGGATGCACGGAACAGCCTTCCTGAGGAGGTTGTGGGGTCTAAAACTGTAGCAGAATTCAAGAATGCATGGGACAGACATAAGGCAATTCTTGTGGGGGGTAGGAAGAAATAGGCTGTTGGGTAACTAGGATCTGCAGCTTATCCTGTAGGTAGGGAAATGGGCAGACTAGGTGGGCCAAGTGGTCCTTATCTGCCATCAAAGTCTATGTTTCTATGTTTGTAAAGCAGCTCATGATAGATCCAATTTGCCCAAGCACCTTAGTTCCCTCCCCTCTGACATGGAATCCAGGAGGACTTACCTTTGGGACAAGAGGACCTTTGCTTCGGTCACCTTAGGCCTCAGGATAACCAATTACATGTCTCACTTGGTCAAGTACCAGAACACCCTCTTGAAGGACAGAGCTGCAGCATAGGCCTTCCCTGAGGGTCTCCAGAGGCAGGAACTTCTCAAGTTTCTCCTGCTGCAATGGATGTCAGATGACATCTCCTAAAAGCCATTTATGACATGGCTGATGCCACGGCCAGGGATGCTGCCATGGGCATCTGCCTTAGAAGGCACTCCTGACTGAGGACTCTGAGTTTGCTGTCGATGTCCAGCAGAACATCATTATGGCCCCTTTGGGGGCTTTGAAGTTTTTTTGGTCCTGACGTGTAGGATGTTATTAACGACCTGCAGGCATCTGGCAGAGCCAGTCAGTCTGTCCACTTCCTCTGTCATACCCAATCCAGAAGCAGATTGCGACCCTCCTTTCGTAAGGTCTCCCAGCAGGCTGGGTCAGGAACCAGACCTCAGAGTAAGCACAGAGCAGGGAACGCCTTGCCTGCCCCTTCCTCCACCATGGGTGCCTCTGCCAAAAGCCCCAGAAGTGGTAGGTGCAGCCCCGGTCGCTGGCTCTGCCTCAGCATGACTCCTGGCCAGACCACCCTCCTCCTGCCCCAAGCCAGGAAATGGTGGTCAGGGGTCATTTCTCCCTCCATCTAGATCAACGGAGGGCCCTTATGACCGATGCTTGTGTCCTACATCTAATCGAGAGGGGCCATACTCTAGAACTTCTAGAACAGTCTCTAGATTTTCTGCCTGTTCCCTCCACTTATCCTCCCAACCACGTTCTGGTGCTCCAGAAGGAGGTGCTCACCATGCTGCACAAAAGAGCTACAGAAGTAGTGCTCAAGCAGCAAAGGCATAAAGAGTTCTGCTCCCAGTTCTTCCTCGTCCCAAAGGGTGACATTCTAGACCTCAAGGGCCTGAATTTCTATATCCAATACAGAAGTTCAGGATGGTCACCCTGCATGGCCTGCTGCCTCTGCTCAGGTTATGCTCCCTGGGCATGCAGGATGCTTATCTGCATAGCAAGGTTTGCCCCCCCCTCCAAGGGGGGTTACCTCAGGTTCCTGTTCCAGGGGGAACGGTGCCAGTTCCGGGTATTGCCTTTTGGCTTATGCTTTGCACCACAAGTCTTTACTCTTAGCAGCAGTGGTGGCGTCCCTCAGATACGAAGGTCTGTATGTCTTCCCTTATCTGGATGACTGGTTACTGACGATCCAGTGCAGGGATCTCCTACTACTCACTCTGGAGCATACCTGGCAGTTGTTCCAAGCTGTAGGAATTACTGTCAATCTACATCAAGTCTGTTCTGACCCTATGTCAATAGCTGCAGTACATAGGGGCGATTCTGGACATGGTCCACAGCAAAGCTTTCCTTCCCCATGACAGGGCGGAATGCCTAATAGCTCAGACACTGTTGGTTGCCCAGCCAGTATGTCACAGCCAGGACATTCCTGTGGTTGTTGGGCCTGATTGTCACTGTACCCTTGGTCAGACTGCATACGTGGATTCCCCAGTGGACCCTGCAGGTCCAGTGGGATCAACGCACTGATGATCTGGATCAGCAGGTTCTTGTCTCCTCCCCTGTACGCAACATATTTCAGTGGTGGATGACAGTCCCTTAAGGGGGGGTGCCCTTTCTCATACCTCTTCCTCAAAAGATCCTCACCACGGATGCCTTGGGTCTGGCCTGGGGAGAACATCTACTGTACACAGAAACATAGAATCTGACAGCAGATAAGGACCACTTGGCCCACCTAGTCTGCCCATTTCCCTACCTAATGGATAAGCTGCAGATCCTAGTTAACCGACAGCCTACTTCCTCCCACCCCCCCACTAGAATTGCCTTATGTCTATCCCATGAATTCTTGAATTCTCCCACTGTTTTTGACTCCACTACCTCCTCAGGAAGGCTGTTCCATGTATCCACAACCTCTCCATAAAAAAAATACTTCCTCATATTGCCTCTGAGCTATCCCCATCATCAACTTGTGTCCCCTTGTTCTTGCACACCTATTTTTCTGAAAGATGCTACCCTCTTGGACTTTGTTGATTTCCTTGAGGTACTTGAAAGTTTCTATCATGTCCTCCCCCTTCCTCCTCTCCTCGTGGGTATACATATTAAGCTCCTTTAATGTCTCTTCATGTATCTTCTGGTGCAGACCCTGCACCATTTTAGTTGCCCTCCTCTGAACAGCCTCCATTCTATCTATGTCCCTGCAGAGATGGCGTCTCCAGAACTGCACGCAGAACTCAGATGGGGTCTCACCAACGGTCTGTACAGAGGGAAAACAACTTCTTGCTTTCTACTGGTGATGCCTCTCCCTGTGCATCCCAGTATCCTGCCAGCCCTCCTTACTGCCCTCTCACATTGCTTGAGCACCTTAAGGTTATCTGATATGACTACCCCCAGGTCCCTTTCCATTTTTGTTGTTGTTAGTATCTCACCCCCCATTGTGTACTCTTCCTCCTGGGTTTTTGTTTCCCAGGTGCATTACTTTGCACTTCTTTGCACTGAATCTAAGCTGCCATACATTTGACCATTATTCCAACCTTGCCAAGTCAATTTGCATCCTTTCCACCCCACCTTCTGCATCGACCCTGTTGCAGATCTTTGTGTCGTCTGCAAAGAGATGTACATTTCCTTCCAGTCCCTCTGCAATGTCACTTGCAAAAACATTGAAGAGGACCGGTCCCAGTACTGAACCCTGCAGTACCCCGCTAATAACCCCCTTCTTCAGAGTGAACTCCGTTTACTATTACCCTCTGCGTCCTGTTGTCCAGCCAATTTTTTACCCAGGCTACTACTCTGGGACCCACTCCAAGGCTAGCTAACTTGTATATTAATCTTTTGTGTGGGACTGTGTCAAATGCCTTGCTAAAGTCTAGGTAAGCCATGTCCACTGCCCCTCCCTGGTCTACTACTTTGGTCACCCAGTCACAGAAATCTATTAGAGTTGTCTGACACGACCTTCATGGTGTGAATCCATGCTGCCTTGGGTCCTGTGCCCCACTGCCTCTAGGAACTCGATTCTTTTTTTCAGAAGTGATTCCATCATTTTCCCTACCACTGAGGTCAAGCTGACACGTCTGTAGTTTCTTGCCCCTGTCTTGCTCCCACTTTTGTGAAGGGGAATCACATCCTCCCTCCTCCAGTCCTCAGGTACCACACCGTCCTCCCATGCTTTGTTAAAAAGGGTAGTCAGTGGTTTCACTAGTTCTACCCTTAGTTCTTTTAGAATTCTTGGGTGAATCTACTCAGGCCCCATTGTGTTGTCCACGTTCAGTTTTAAGAGTTCTTTCAGAACCCTTTCTTCTGTGAATGGACTGGTATTGACCTCCCTATCCAGAGTGCTTCTATTCTTTTATTTAGGTACCTCCCCCTCCTCTTCTTTCGTAATTACTGAGCAGAAGTATTCGTTCAGTACCCCTGCTTTTTCACTGTCCCTCTCTGCCCATCCTCCCTTCCCTTTATTAAGCCTCACTATCCCTCCCTTGGTCTTTCTTCGCTCCCTAATGTACCTATAAAATGTTTTATCCCCCTTCTTAACTGAGTTGGCTATCTTTTCCTCAATTTGGGCCTTTGCTATTCTGACTGCCTTCCCCGCTTCCTTCTGCTTTAACTGGTACAGCTCTCTGTCCTGCTCCTTCTGTATTTCCTTATACTTCCTGAATGCTACTGTACCTTTTTCTCCATAACCTTCCCCACCACCTCTTCTGAGAACCACAGTGATTTTCCTTCGTTTTGCTTTGTTGATTTGCTTCACACAAAGGCTTGTTGCCTCTGTGATGGCTGTTTTTTTTTTCCCCATTGTTCCTCCACCCCTCCTTCTTGCCCGTTTGCTAGTGCTTTTCTGAGGCACTCTCCCATTTTCCCAAAGTCAGCCCTCCTAAAGTTCAATACTCTTGCTTTTGTATAGCTTGACTCTATGGCTGTGTTTATCATGAACCAGACTGTTTGGTGGTCACTTGTTCCTAGATGGCTACCCACTTCTGAATCTGAGATCCTTTCTCCATCCCCATTTGACAGTACCAGGTATAAGATTGCTCCCTCCCGAGTGGGTTCCGCCACTAGCTGTCCGAGGCATACCCCTTGTGGGCATCGAGAAAAAGCCTACTTTTGGATGTGGCTGCAGAAAAGGCGCTCCAGTTAAAATCTGCCATATTCAGGTCCCCCATCTACAATATCTCCTCTTTCTCTGCCATTCTAAGGATGCCTTCTATCATTTCCTTGTCCATTGCCTCCCCCTGAGATGGGAGTCTGTATACAACCCCCGTGCGGATTGTGGTACCATATCCTGTCTCCAGGGTGACCCACAGTGCTTCTTCTACTCTCTGTTTATCCTTTAGTTCCATTGCTTTGATCCCTTTCCTTACATAGAGAGCTACTCCTCCTCCTCTTTTACCATCCCTGTCCCTCCTGTATCTTGTGTACCCTGGTATGTTGACATCCCATTCGTGGTTCTCAGTGTACCATGTTTCTGTGACTGCCACGATATCCAGGTGTCCCTCTTCCATCAAGGCCACTAGTTCAGGAAGCGTGTCCCTTTTGGTCCCAGGGGACCTGGTCTCTGACGGAGGCCCACATCCACATAAATGTTTTAGAAATAAGGCCAGTTCTGTATGCCTTATGGGCCTTCCAGATCCATCTCTCTCTGGGTCCCCTGCTGGTACAATCGGACAGCCTCAGTGTGGTGTAGTACATCAACATGCAAGAGGGGACTCATTCCTACCCCCTGTGCCGGGAGGTTGATGAGAGTCCGGTACTGGGCTATAGATCACAGCCTAGATCTCTGGGTCATCAACATTCCAGGCGACCAAAACTCCTTGGCGGACAGCCTCAGCCAGTCACAGTCCAGAATGCATGAGTGGGAACTGCTGTTGTTGGTCGTAGATGACCTGTTCAACAGGTAGGGTCATCCAGAGTTGGACCTTTTTGCGTCCTCACTCAGTGCAAAACTGCCACGTTTCTGATTGCTAGATCCAGGGCCTGGAGTTTTCTGGCGAGATGCATTGTATCTCTCCTGGAAAGGGAGGTTCCTCTATGCCTTTCCTCTGATCCAAAGAGTGCTCATCAAGCCCCAAATGGAGGAGGCCACCTTAATTCTGGTGGCACCGTTCTGGCTCAGTCAGATCTGGTTTCCCTTACTGCAACAATTGGCTGTGGAACCTCCAGTTCCCCTGCCCCACTGTTGGGACCACCTGATACAGGCAAAGGTGACCCTGGTCCATCAGGACCTCAACTCCCTCCACCTGCATGCATGGCTCCTCAAGACATAGCCACTGCTCGGTTTAGGGTGTCTCAAAAAGTGGATGATGTTCCTGTAGTCACCAAGAAACCTTTCACAAGGGCCACTTATTCAATGAAGCGGAAGCGCTTTGCTATATGGGATGCTTCCCATCACCTCGACCCATTCACTTGTCCGGTGCACCAGGTTCTAGAGTATCTCTTGTCCTTGCTGGATGTGGGGCTCCAATATTCTGCTATTAGGGTGCACCTGTCTGCTATATTGGCCATCCATGTGTCCATTAATGGCCATGCTGTGGTCCAGCTGGATGTGGAACGTACTTTTCTGCAAGGCATTCTCCACTTGAAGTCTCCTATCTGTAATCTGATCCTGGCTTGGTACCTGAATTTCATTCTGAAAAAGCTGACTCTGCCCCCTTTTGAACCGGCTGTGTCTTGCGAGCTATGCTTTTTGTCATGGGAAGTGTTATTTTTAACTGCTATTACTTCTATTCGAATGATTTCAGAGCTCCAGGCTCTCATGTGAACAGCCTTATTTGTTTTTCCACAATGACTGGGTGCCTTTGCGCACCAACCCTAAGTTTCTTCCTAAGGTGGTGTCAGAGTCTACCTTATGTCAGTCTATCCACCTGCCTGTTTATTGCCTAGAGCATGCCAACCAAGGGGAAGCATTGCTCCATACTTTAGATACGCAAAGAATTCTCAGGTACTACACACACTGTAGCAAGGACTGCAGAAAGTCCTCTCAGTTGTTTGTTTCTTTCGCTCCTGGGAAAGAGAGCATTCCAGTTTTTTTTTTTTTGTTTTTTTTACTTTATATTTATGCTCCCCCAACCCCCTGCACACTGTCCAATCAGGAGTCACCAAGGAATTTGTCCCCCTCTCCTCTTACCTGGAGCCTGCAGGTGATCCCCCATGTAGCCATGGTTATTCCTCTCAGGCGGGAACGTGGTGGAACCCATACATCTTCTCTGAGATCCTGCCGGTCTGGGAGGAGGGGAAGATGGACGGAAGGTCAGTGAAGGGGAGACAGGGGAGCTAAACATGTGGCTCAAGGGCTGGTGCCAGGAAAAATGACACAAATTTGTAGGTAACCGGCAACAGTTTTGGGAGTGAAAGTTCTTTAAATTCGATGAACTGCATCTGACTAAGGAGGGAGTCAGTGCATTGGGCAGAAGTTTGATGTCCTTGCAGAATATTTAAACTAGCAAATGGGAAGAGGGGTGCAGCACCTGATACATCAAATGGGAAGAACACCCCTCCCCCTTCAGCTAGTGACTATACAGGAATTCAGCATGTTTGCAGTTCATTTGCATCACCAACTAAGGAAAAAGGTCCAGCTCCCCAAATGACGCGCAGGGGAAATGCCAGATCTCGCCCAAAAATTAACACACTGAAATCTGGCCAACAGAAAATCATGTACACAAATGCCCCCAGTCTGGGAAACAAGATCCCAGACCTGCAGGCAACAATGACAGAGGCTAAACTGGACATAGTAACCATTAGCGAGACATGGTTTACCAGTAACCACACTTGGGAGACTTCAATGCCCGGCTATGCACTGTTCAGAAGAGACCAAGGAAAAGGGGGGGAGTGGCCCTTTATGTCAATGAAAATATCAAAGCTACAGAAATTCAGAATACACTTGAGAAGCCAGAAGAAATGAAAATTATGTACCTACCGTAATTCCTGATCTTTCTGTGTATCTTCACCATTCATCATATTTGGGTTCTGGCCGGAGGTCACGACCCCGAAGGAGGTCTTTTTTTTTTGGATGGGCAGAGTCGACGCACCGATGGTGCCACCCTCAAGGCCGACGCACTGCATGGCATTCGCGGGTTGGCCATTAGGTATCGTCGACCCAGCCCTCCTGCCAGTTCTGAGTCGCCGTAGAGGAAGAAAGGGTTGAGAAGGAGGGACAAGGAAGTCCAAGGGACAGACAAAGGAAAAGATAAACAACTAAAAGAAGAAATAAACAACAGAGATGACAGAAGGAGAGTGAGAAAAACTAAGGGAATTGGGAAGGGCCCCCAATCTCTGGAATCAGAAAAGGAAGGGAAAAATAAGAAATGGGGTTGGGGAGGACCTGCCCTGGACTGATGACTGTCTCCAGACGGGATAGCAGCAGCTCGGAATGAGTAGCCCGAAGCCTGAACTGCCAGAATTCAAGGCACAGAGTCACTGGCAAGAACTCCAGCATGAGCATAAGAGGCTATTCTGGAAGAAAGGGACAGGATCCAGGGTTGTCTCCTCCCGAAACCACATAATTGGAAGGGGAGAAACAAAGGTTTCTTTTTAATTAAATTTGAGGGATGAGTCCCTAAGGACAGGAACGGAGGAGGATAGAGGGAGAGGAAGGGAAGGGAAGAGAAGAGAAGAGAAGAGAAGAGAAGAGAAGAGAAGAGAAGAGAAGAGAAGAGAAGAGAAGAGAAGAGAAGGCAACCACCAACCTCCACCCCCAAAGGGGTGGAGCCAAGGCATTGAGGAGAGAAGTGCCCTCTCCCCCGATCCCTCTCCCCTTCTGTTAGAAGGTAAAAATTCCCCTGTGCGCCCCAGCCCACCCCAATCCTGACCAGCAGAAAGGAAGGGGGGGCCCCACAGAGGGAGGGAGACCCAGAGACTGAGGCCCCAGTGGGATGGAGGGTGGGATTTGTGATGAATGGTGAAGATGCACAGAAAGATCATGAATTACGGTAGGTACATAATTTTCATGTCTTATCTGTGTCAATCTTCACCAGTCATCACATTTGGGTAAGTACCGAGCCCCTCCCCTGAAGGGGGCCCTAGACCCTAAAGGACTAAGTCCCTTAGCTCCCAGTGGGGGAAAAACACTGAGAGGGAGAACCTCTATGGGCTTGGCGAGGCCTGAGACTGTTGAGAGTGAGACGGGGACCCCCAGAAGGGGGCAGGAGGTTGCCCCGACAGACGAGGCCTCACCCTACAGGAGAAAAGGTGGGTTCTCTGGTACGCGGAGGAAATCACCCTATGCCAGGCCAAGGGTGACAACCGGGAAAGATGCAGCCATGCCATCCGCCTAGTGCAGATCGCTGTCCCTACGACCCTGGAACGTACTTCACTGGCATCATAAGATGCCCTCGCTTGGTACCTTGGTAGCTCCAGGCCACTTGCAAAGAGTGCAATGGCTTGTCTGATTACCTCCGAATCAGGCATAGCGGCTAGGAGTTGACCTAGCCTGGATCACAGAAACCTATCATAGGTAGCATAGTGGGCCTGATGAGCAGAAATTGAAAGAAGCAACCGTGCCGAGTAGAAGGTCCTCCTCCCCTCAGAAGTCAAAATCCATGGAATCTTGGTCTGGGAGCTGGTCACGGTGGAGGGCGCGAAGCACATCAGGAGTGTCCAGCTGCATCAGTCCTGACTGAGGATGAGGCATATGACCTAGAAACTCCGGGGGAGGGGCACAATACCTCTGGGCTCAGATCCCTAGGGGCTGGGACTCCGGAAAAGGGTCTTTGCCAGAACCGTAATGACGCCTCCTGGAAAGGAGCAGGCCAGGTGGGCACCACAAGGGTGGCCGGACTGAAGTCTCCTAAGAAGGCACGCGTTGAATGCTCCGGATTGTGCTCAGTGGGCGGGGTGACACGCAGGTCTTCCATCATCCTCACGAGGACACGCTGATACTCCGTGAGATCAGCAGCATTGGAGATGTGGACAGAAGGCTCCTCTCCTCCAGAAGAGGAGGATGAGGAAGCGGAAGACCTTGGAGATCCAGAGGTTGGCTGCTCAGGGGGAGGGTGGAACACCTACTCGTCCATGACCCTGACATACGTAGGGAAGTGAGCAGCCGCACCCCTGAATTGCTCACAAGCAGAGAGGTCCCTAGGGCCAAGAATGCCTGGGAGAGCAGGAGATGATGACAGAGGAGTTGGGGCTAAGTCAACAACAGAAGGCGATCATCCTCTGTCCCGACGAGAGCGCACCAGGAACCCCAAGGGAAGGAGGAGCTCCAGAAAGCCCAGCAGCCGACAGCCGATCAACCACACTGGAACTGCTCAGGCTGTGCCCTGAAGAATCCCCCCCCTGTGAGGTGACCAGGACCGTGGAACTCCAAAAGGACAGTCCCTTCCCTCCAAAGACCAGGGCCCTTTCAAGGAGACCAAGAAGGAAGGACAGGGGTCCATGCTACGACTCCTTCCCGATCCCGGGTGGGTCCCGGAAAAGGGTTGCCACATCGAACCCTGACCCCTCGGAATCTGAAAGAGCCCTCCCCCTTGCAAAAACCATCCCAGGCAGCTGACAACCCTGGTCAGTCCCCGAGGGGACCACCCAGGGAGTAGCATCTTCCCCTCCCGTGAGTGCTCTGGTCGGCCCTAAAGTTGGGTGATCCAGGCACACCACCTGAGGGGTAACCCAACTGAGGGGGCAGAAAACCCTCTGAGCCCAGGCTGCAGGGCAACAGTGGCCTGCACTACTGCCTGCTGGTCAGCACCCCTGACCATAGACTCAGGGGCTACTGCCCGATCCTCAGAGAGAGGCTGGCTCCGGTCAGCCGAGGAAACTACCAGGTTTTCCACATGGGCCGCCAACTCCAAAGATTCAGACAGCCAGTCCGAAACAGACTCTGAGTCTGTTTTCGAAGAGGTAGAGACCGAAGTCCGGTGCCAAACCGTACGCAGACGCCAACTCCTGTCTGGATTGAAGGAGGCGCCAGTCCGGGAGTCCACACCAGAACTGGCACTGAACTCCCCCATGGCACTGCGAATAGTGCCCGAAGAAGAGATGGTGCCGAGTACGGCAGCAGAGCCGGAGTTGATGTATGCCACGGCGCAGTCCTGGTCAGGGACGATGCCGATAGCAACACTGACAGTTCCTTTGGCACCAAGGGCGACACCTCCCACTGCGCTGTGTCCTCGCTCGGCGCCGCAAGTGGCATTGGAGCTAGACATGGCTCCATCCCCAGCCTTGGTGAGAAATGGTCGAAGACGGCGCCATAGAACCTCCCACAGTGTCGTCAGCACCATGAGCAGCATCGACAACAGAGGTGGCGCCGGGACCATGGCGCCATCAGGGCCCACACGCTGCGAATGGCACCGAGGCCCAAGATGGCACCAACGGATGGCGTCAAGGGTGGTGCTGACCCAGGCTTCCCAGCCCAAGGAAATGACACAGGGGGAGCCTTCACCCCCAAAGGGGTGACTGCCAGAGCAATGCCTCCCGCCCGCTCCCCAGGGGGAAGGGACTGGGCCTCCTACACCACGGAAGGGGCTTCTGCCACAGCGAGGCTACTAGAAGCAGAAGCCCCCTCCTCCACAGTCCGTATAGGACCGGGAGGGGAACCAGAGGAAAGGCCAAGAGTACATGGCTTGGCCCCACGTAGTACGCAGCACTCCATCCTCTCGAAGTCGGCGGAGCTCACACCAACTTTTCACGCCATGCTGATCGGCGACATGACGGTCCATGGAGAAGTAGGCATTGCACGAATCCATGTCATGAAGTGGCCAAGATAACACAAGACAAATTATCATGCTGGTCGGTAATGGAGTACTCTATGATGCACGGACACCGACGCATAGGGGGCCGCCCCACTTTCAGTGATTTTTTGCCCTCTGACCAAGACATGATTGATGGAAAACACTCAAACACAGACTCGACGTCGCTGAAAAATAATAAATGGAACAGTCTTACCAACAGCGGCGTCGAGTAGGGAAAACGGAACCGCAGGTAAACTTTCAGCATCGAAGACACGAGGAAGCGTGTTGTTTGGGCGCTACACGAGGAGCGACCTCTATGGCGGGGAGACGGCACTGGTGGAGGGCGGGCCGACGACGCCCAACGGCCAACCCGCGAGCACCACGCAGTGCATCGGCCTCAAGGGCAGCCCCGTCAGTGCATCGACTCCGCCCATCCAAAAAAAAAGAGCTCCTGCAGGGTTGTGACCTCTGGCCAGGACCCAAATGTGATGAATGGTGAAGACTGACACAGATAAGATCTGTGGGTCACCCTGGAAACAGGACATGGTACAGCCAAACGAACTGGGATTGTCTACAGGCCTCCAGACCAGGGGGAGGACATAGACACATTACTGTCAGAAGATATACAAAGCATGACAGCTAAAGGGGAGGTTCTGATAATGGCAGACTTCAACATGCCAGATACAGATTGGTCAATACCAGCAGGAACATCCGAAAGAACTAGACACATATTGGATTCCCTGCAGGGAAAGGGCCTCAAACAGTTTGTACAACAACCCACGAGAGATAGGGCTATCTTAGATCTAGTACTGGCTAACAGGAAAGGGATCACAGATCTCCAGGTAGAAGGTCACCTGGGGGCCAGTGACCATCATATGGTATGGTTCAATTTGGCCACTATAACTACATCATTCCATTCCAAGGCAAAAATATGGGACTTCAGAGGAGCAGGCTTTGATAAGATGGCCAACAGAGTTGAGCTAGCCCTGGCAAGATGAAATACAGGTGAGGGGGTACAAAGTGAGCAAGCATTAAGGATGCAATACTTGAAACAACATTCCATTGTGTTAAGAGAGAAAAGCAAGAGCAAAATAAGGAGGAAACCACTTTGGTTCTCAAAAACAGTAGCAGAAAAAGTTAGAGCCAAAAGGCTGGCCTTCAGAAAATATAAGGGAACGCAGTGGGACGAAGATAGTGATGCATACCAAACTTCCCTAATGGAAGCAGGGAAGGCAGTAAGGCAGGCAAAGGCCCAAACCGAGGAAACACTAGCATGAACAGTAAAAGAAGGGGACAAGACTTTCTATAGATAAATTAGTGAAAGGAAAAAGTCCAGAGGGGGTATTACTAAGATCAAAGAGGATAAGGGGGAGTGTGTGGAGGAGGACCAAGGAAAAGCATCTATCATAAATAGATACTTTTGCTCAGTATTTACCGAGGAGAACGTAGGGCAGGGCCCACAGCTCAGCACCATGAACGGCGGGGGAAAGGAGGTGTGCACTAGTCCCTTCACAAAAGAAAGGGTCCTACAAGAGCTCGATAAGCTCAGGGTGGACAAGGCAATGGGACCTGATGGCATACATCCCAGGGTACTAAAGGAGCTAAGGGTGGAACTAGCAGAGCCATTATCAGAATTGTTTAGTGAGTCTCTGGGCTCAGGAGAGGTCCCAGAAGACTGGAGAAGGGCTCATGTGATCCCGCTCCACAAGAGTGGTAGCAAGGAGGAGGCAGGGAACTACAAACCAGTCAGTCTTATCTCAGTAGTGGGCAAGATTATGGAGGCACTCCTTAAGGAAAGGATAGTGCAACACCTGGCATCCATAGGAGCACAGGATCCAAGACAGCATGGCTTTACAACAGGAAGGTCCTGTCAAACCAATCTCATAGATTTCTTGGACTGGGTAACCAGAGTGGTGGACCAAGGGGGAGCAGCTGAGGTCACCTACCTTGATTTCAGCAAAGCTTTTGATACTGTTCCACACAGAAGATTGATTAATAAACTGTATAGGCTCGGGTGGGTCAGAAGTTAGTCACCTGGGTGGCAAACTGGTTGGTGGGCAGAAAACAGAGTATGGTAGTAAACGGTATACAGTCAGAAGAGATGCAAGTCACAAGTGGGGTACCTCAGGGTTCAGTCCTGGGGCCAGTCCTCTTCAATACAGTATCTTCATCAGTGACATTGCAGGTGGACTGCAGAGTAAAGTTTGTCTGTTTGCAAATGACACCAAGATCTGCAACAGAGCTAATGATCCAGATGGGGTGGGCAGAATGAGAAGAGATCTGGATAAACTGGCAAAATGGTCGGAAGAGTGGCAACTGGGGTTTAACGCAAAGAAGTGCAAGATCATGCATATAGGGAAGAGAAACCCTGAAGCCACCTATAGTCTGGGAGGGGAGTTGCTGGCAATCACAAGGGAAGAAACAGACTTGGGCATCATCATCACAGATTACCTGAAATCATCCAAGCAGTCCACTAAAGCAGTAGGTAAGGCTAGAGGGATGTTGGGTTGTATTAGTAGGGGTATCACAAGTCATAAGAGGGAGGTAATAATCCCTCTTTACAAGACACTGGTTAAGTCCCATCTGGAGTATTGCGTGTAGTACTGGCGGCCGCACCTGCACAAGGACATTAACAAAATGGAGGCAGTCCATAGAAGGGCAACCAAAATGGTGCAGGGACTGCATCAGAAAACATCTGAGGACAGATTAACGGAGCTCAATATGTACACCCTAGAGCAAAGGAGGTAGAGAGGTGACGTGATTGAAACATTCAAACATTTTAAGGGCATTAACAAGGTGAAAGAGTATAACATGTTTCAATATAAGAAAAATAGCAGGACAAGAAGACACAGCATGAGATTAGAGGAAGTTCTTTTTTTTTAAGGGGGTTAGTAGTGGGGTACCGCAGGGTTCAGTATTAGGACCAGTCCTCTTCAATGTCTTTATAAGTGACATTGCAGAGGGACTGGAAGGAAAAGTATGTCTCTTTGCAGATGACACAAAGATCTGCAACAGAGTTGATGCACAAGGTGGAGTGGAAAGGATGAGAAGGGACTTGGCAAGGTTAGAGGAATGGTCAAATGTATGGCAGCTTAGATTCAATGCTAAGAAGTGCAAGGTAATGCACCTGAGAAACAAAACCCAGGGAAGAGTACAATGGGGTGAGATACTAACAACAACAAAATGGAAAGGGACCTGGGGTAGTCATATCAGATGACCTAAAGGTGGGCAAGCAATGTGAGAGGGCAGCAAGGAGGGCTGGGGGACACTGGGATGCATAGGAGAGGCATCACCAGTAGAAAACAGGAAGTTATTATCCCTCTGTACAGACAGCTAGTGAGACCCCCATCTGGAGTACTGCAGTTCTGAGACCCAATCTCCAAAAGACATAGACAGGATGGAAGCTGTCCAGAGGAGGGCACTAAAATGGTGCAGGGTCTGCACTGGAAGACATATGAAGAGAGACTTAAGCAGCTTAATATGTATAGCCTCGGAGGAAAGGAGGGAGAGGGACATGATAGAAACTTTCAAGTACCTCAAGGGAATCAACAAAGTCCAAGAGGGTAGCATCTTTCAAAAAAAGAGGTGTGCAAGAACAAGGGGACACAATTTGAAGATAGAAGGGGGGCGGCTCAGAGGTAATTTAAGGAAGTATTTTATCACAGAGAGGGTGGTGGATGTATGGAACGGCCTTCCAGAGGAGGTTGTGGAGTCACAAACAGTGGTGGAATTCAAGCATGCATGGGACAGTCATAAGGCAATTCTAGGGGGTGGGGGTAGGAAGAAGTAGGCTGCTGGTTAACTAGGATCTGCAGCTTATCCATCAGGTAGGGAAATGGGAAGACTGGGTGGGCCAAGCGGTCCTTATCTGCTGTCAAATTCTATGTTTCTATGTTTTCACAGAAAGGGTGGTGGATGCATGGAGCGGCCTACCTCAGGAAGTGGCGGATACAAATACAGTGCACGGCTTCAAACAGGCATAGGATACACATAAGGGAGCAATACAAATGAGTATGAATAGATAGGCCACTGACAGAGTACAGGCCTATGGCACATTAATAAGGTAGAAAAAATGGGCAGACTGGATAGGCCTTGCGGTCCATACCTGCCGTCAACTTCTATGCTTCTATGTTAGATAAGGACTGCTATGCCCACCCAGTTTGCCCATTTACTCTACCTGTATTAGCACCTTTTGACTCTGCCTAGTCACTGGCCTTAGCTACTCCCCTCATCTCTCTGGCACCCTTGTGCCCATCCCATGCATATTTGATTCCCGCCTCTGTGCGTGATTCCACCACCTCCTGGGGCACGCTGTTCTATGCATCCACCACCCTTTCAGTAAAAAATAACTTTCTCAAATTCCCCTTTAAATGGCCCCTCTCCAATTTCACGTCATGTCCTCTTGTCCTAGTACTGTTTCTATATTGGAAAATGTTTCTCTCTTTCACCTTATTTATGCTTTTGAGATATCTGAATGTTTCGATCATATCGCCCCGCTGCCCTCACTGCTCGAGTGTATACATATCAAGGTCCTTTAATCTTTCCTCATATGTCTTGTGCTGGAGACCCTGTACCATCTTTGTTGCCCCCTGCTGCACTGTCTCTATCCTGTCAATGTCTTTGCGCAGATGTGGCCTCCAGTACTGCATGCAGTTTTCCAGATGGGTCCTTATCAGTGTTTTCTACAGTGGCACCATCACCTCCCTCCTTTAACTTGTGATACCCCTTCCAATACACCCCAACATTCCCCTGGCCTTCCCTACTGCCTTTGCAACCTGCTTTGTGGCTTTCAGATCATCTGCAATAATGACCCCTAAATCTGTTTCTTCCCTGGTGTCTGTCAGCTACTCCCCTCCCAATATGTAGCTCTCCCCAGGGTTGCTACTCCCCACGTGTATGATTTTACACTTCTTTGCATTAAACCTCAGTTGCTACACTTCAGACCATCTCTCCAGCTTTTCTAGATCTTTCATCTTATCCACACCTTCTGGAGTATCTACTCTGTTGCAGACCTTCCCCTCCAGCCCTTCTGCAATGTCACTGATGAAGACATCAAAAAGGATTGGCCCCAGAACTGATCCCTGAGGTACCCCACTGGTGACCCCCACTTCTTTTGACTAGGTCCTGTTTACCACCACCCTCTGCTTTCCGTCTTTTAAGCTGTTACCAACCCAGTTTACCAGCTTGTGGCCAACCCCAGACTACCCATCTTATTTATTACCATTCTATGTGGAACAGTGTCGAAGGCCTTGCTGAAATCAAGGTAGGCCACATCAACTGCACCCCCTTGATCCACCTCCCCCTGGTCACCCAGAGAAATCTATCAGTTTGACAGGATCTTCCTGCTGTGAATCCAAGCTGCCTTGGATCCTGCGCTCCTACGGATTCCAGGTGTTCCACAATCCATTCTTTAAGGAGCGGCTCCATGATTTTCCCTACAACTGATATGAGATTGACTGGCCTGTAGTTCCCCGCCTCCTTCTTGCTGCCACTCTTACGAAGTGGGACCACCTGAGCCCTTCTCCAGTCCTCTAGGACCACTCCAGTGCTCAGCTACTCACTAAACAGGACCACCAACGGTGCTGCCAGCTCCATTCTCGGTTCCTTAAGGATCCTGAGATGTATGCCATCTGGACCCATAGCTTTGTCCACCCTAAGCTTTGTAATCTCTTCTAGGACCCTCTCTTCTGAAAAAGGGTCGGTGTTTACCTCCCTCCCTTCCCTCTGTGAATCTGTCTAGCTGTGGACCCTGTTGCTCCCTCTCCTCAGTAAAGACTGAGCAGAAATACCTATTTAGGATTGATACCTTTTCTAGGTCTCCCTCTGCACACCCTCCCTTATCCTCTCTGAGTTTAGCAATTCCTCCCTTGACTTCCTTCTTTTACTAATGTACTGTAGAATGTCTTGTCACCCTTTTTTACTGACTGAGCTAATCTTACTTCGGTTTGTGCTTTAGCACTTTTTACCTCTTTTCCAGCTTCCCTCAGACAATTCTGGTACATCTCCCTATCTTCATCCCTTTGCGTTTATTTATATTTCCTGAAGGTCAACCTTTTTGCCCTAACTTTCCAAGCCACAGCCTTTGAGAACCAAAGTTGTCTTCTCCTTCTCTTACCTTTGTTTCTCTCTCTAACACACTGGCCTGTTACCTCAACAACTGCCTCTTTAATACATGCCCATTTCCCCCTCAACACCCCTCCTGTGTCTCTCCTTGCTAGAGCTTCTTAAACACTCTTTCTCATCTTAACAAAGTCAGCCCCTCTGAAATCTAAGATCCTTGCCCTTGGTTTAAAAAGGTATTTCAGCAGGTTGCTAACTTAGCTCTTACTAAAAACGCTTTCCTAAAGAGATGCACCTTCAAGCCCCGCTTGAAAACCTCCACTGATGGGGACTCCCTCAAAGATGTTGGTAGCAAGTTTCACTGGGCCCACCACCTCAAATGAGAGGTCTCCAGAGGACTTAAGGCAGGCCCTGGGAACTACTAGAAGGCCCTCTGTAGAGGAGCGAAGCAAGCACATGTGATGAGCTGGAGTCAGGAGGTCATTCAGGTAGCCAGGGCCTGATCCATGTAGGGCTTTGAAGGTGAGCAAGCCCATCTTTAAGGCGATTCTCCACCTAACTGGCAGCTAGTGCAGTTCACGCAAAACCAGGGTCACATGACAGGACCTCGGAAGACCGCAGTAACCTCCATGATCTTCATCTCCTAGAGAGCCCGTTCAAACCACGGGGGTCTCAAGCGAGAAGACCTGAGTCATACAAAGACCAGTGCAACAGAGTCGAGTGCCTTGGAAACAGCTTCTTTATAGGCTGCAACCACCTCACCAGCACCTGTCGGACATGCAACGCTCACACCAGATAGATCCACTTCCACCATTAGTCCCTCTGGGGACAACCCATTCAAAGGGTGGCAACGGACCATCTCCATAGGAGAGGGACTAGCAGGGGGGCCCCCATATGAAAACCTCACCATGCAACGATCCAACCAAATGACTGGATCAATCCTGAGATCAAAGACCTCAAGCCTCAGTAAGAACACCAAGTCCAGCGCAGGACTGTGGCTGTGGGTCTCAGAAGCAACAGCTTGTGCAAGGCCCAGCGAAGACACTGACTGGAGAACGTCATAACCAAACTATGATTGCTCATTGTCGATCCAGGCATTGAAGTCACCCAGAACCAACCATCTGGGTCACTGAATACCTTCTCAGTGACTAAGACCTCGACTTCCTGCAGAAACTCTCCCTCGTGCCCAGGAGGCAAGTATACAAGAAGGATTTTGAAGCCTGCATCTGGACCCCCACGCATGGCCACACATTCAAATGATGATGTGGAACCCACCAAGTGCATGGAGAAGTTTAAGTCAGATCTAAAACAGATGGCCATACCCCCACCCCTGCATTACTTCCTCAGGCAGTGCATTATGGAAAACGCGGCCAGGACAGACACCTCCAATACTGGGCCAGTGCAATCCCCCAACCAGATCTCCATGATGCAAGCCAGATCGACCAAGGAAACAGTAAACACAGGTTGCTCACCTGTAACAGTAGTTCTAGGAGTGGTATATGTTGTCCATCCACACGTCTGGCAGTGTCCTTTCCCCAATAAATTGTGCCGGAAAGTCTTCAAGCTGGCTCCTACCACCCACCTGGGTGGTATATCCCTCGGCTCCACCCCATGCCGCCACTTCTTGCCCACTGGAAGCAGAGGTTGTGCGTCTGAGCCTGGGGAGATCAGGGAGGTCCGTGTGGATGAACAACATATACCACTACTAGAAAGTACTGTTAGGCAAGACCTTACCGTAACAGTAGATCTTTGAGGAGTGTCTCTTGCAGCAGGTAATACACTTGGGTTGTCGCCAGAGGTTGCTGTGGCGCAAGGCAGCTCTTCTAGCAGTCTTTTCCAGGGGCCGCCCACACATGACATCAGCTTCCTGTTTCCTATATAAGTGTGGGCGGTCCCTGGTATCCTCAGTTTTCCCCACCGGATTCAGCTTGCTAAGCGAGGACTGAGGGGAAGCCGAGGTACATTAGGTATCCCAACTCATAAGTCACTGGACCAGAATTTGTTCTCCTAGAGAAGGAGGGGGACAGAGGGTAGGAACGCACCTGCTGCAAGAGACACTCCTCAAAGAGCTACTGTTACAGTAAGGTCTTACATAACTGTACTGTCTTCCACGGAGCGGTCTCTTGCAACAGGTAATACACTTGGGATGAATCCCAAGCAGTAAACCCAAAAAGGGTGGTCATTATGACAGGAGGCCTTATAGGACCACTCGGCTAAAGGCCATCCTACGGCATGAAGCAACATCTAAGTTGTAATGCTTCACGAAAGTATGAATCTTGGACCAGGTAGCTGTGTTGCAGATATCCATGATAGAGGCCCCTTTAAAGCAGGCCACAGTAGTGGCCATAGCTCTGGTAGAATGGGCTTGGATAGGTCCAGGTAATGGCTTGTTGTATTTTGAATAACAAAATATTATACGGTGTGCTAGCCAATTGGAGAGAGTCAGTTTATTGACTGGGAGACCTTCCCTGCCTGAGGCGAAAGTGACAAAAAGTTGAGACGTTTTTCTAATTGTTTTTAGTTCAACTAGTGTAGTATCATAATATACAGTGGACATCTAAGGTATGTAAGAGGTGTTCACCTTGACTGGAGTGTTCAGGATAATATACCGGTAACTCCAAGGACTGGTTTAAGGTGTGTTCAGACACTACCTTACGTAGGGAGGAAGGGTTGGTATGAAATGCCACCCTATCTTTGTGAAAAATCAAGTAAGGTTCTCTACCCATGAGGACATGGAGCTCAGAAATAAGTCAAGCTGAAGTGACAGCCACTAAGAATAGTGTTTTCCATGAAAGAAAACAGAGGTCACAAGTGGCCACCAGTTCAAAGGGCTCAAGAGTTAATTTCTCTATTAGGAAATTGAGATCCCACAGAGGAGTGGGTCTTCTGATATGTGGCTTAATATGTAACATTCCTCTTAGAAACATTTTGGCTAGATGATGTTGATACAGTAATCTACCATCCAGAGGTTCATGGAAGGCTGAAATGGAGGCCAAATGGACTTTGATGGAGGAATAGCTTAATCTTGTCGCGGCAATCGAGGCTAGGTAATCCAAGACTTTTGTCAATGGACAGGAGTAGGGATCCAGTGATCTGGAAGCAGCTCATATGGAAAAACATTTCCATTTGGCATTATACGTTTCCCTGGTTGCTGGTTTACATGATGCCAGCAATATATTGGCAACAGAAAAAGACACTTGTAGATGTGCTATGAAAGCGTCCTCAGGAGCCAAGCATGAAGGTGTAGCACCTTCAGGTTGGGATGTCGAAGGGTCCCTTGATTCTGAGTCAAGAGATCTGGTCTGACTGGCAACTGAACAGGCTCCTCTACTGAAAACTGCTGAAGTAGAGGAAAACACACCTGCCGAGGCCACAGAGAGGCTGTGAGAATCATGGTGGCAGGTTCGAGTTGTAGTTTCAGTAGAGTCCGTTGCAGGAGCAGGACGGGGGGGGGAGGGAGCATATAAGAAGAGTCCTGTCCACGTTTGGGACAGGGTGTCTACAGACCATCCCTTTTTGCTTGGGATAATGGAATAGCATCTGGGGAGACAGTGGTAGACTGGAGAGGCAAACAGATCCAGTTGTGGGGGTCCCCCACAAATTAAAGATTTTCTGGAGCACGTCATAATTAAGTATCCATTCGAGTGCGGATGACTGGCAACTGAGAAAGTCGGCCAGGAGGTTGTAACGTCATGGTAGACGGATGGCTGTCAGTATGAGGTATTGCCGAATGGCCTCATGCCAGACTGCAAGCGTCTCTTTGCATAGAGTACGGGATTTCGTACCTTCTTGTTTGTTGAGGCAGAATTCTAATGCGGTGTTGTCTGACTGAATCAGCAATGGTGCCGGAGACAGATGAGGTTGAAAAGCCTGGAGGGCTAAGCAAACCGCCTTCAGCTCCAGCTGACTGCTGTGGGAATGATGGATGGACTCTGATTTTGTCTTTAACATTTCCTGTTCTTTGAGACCACTGGTTCTGGAGAACCCATTGGACTGGTCTCATTCGAAGATGGGTAAGAGCCACCGTAGGGATGGTAGCTGCCATGTGACCTAAGAGACACAGCATGCGTCTGGCTGTGACAGCTTTCTGGGCTTATATCTGCAGCACCAGAGACAGAAGCTTGTCTTGGGACTTCCGGTTCCGCCTCCTTCCCGATGCATGCCTAGCTCTCGGTGCTCCGACCCCCGGGACATTCATTCGTTAAAACTGTGCAGTTTCTGGTGTCCGTTGGTGCCCCCCCCTCCCCCCGCAGTGACTTCATCTGTAAGCGGAACAGACCCCAAAAATGCTGCCGAAAGGTCATACTAAGGAAAATCAGTACGAATATCTGAAGCCAACTCTGGCCCCAGATTCACAAAAAATGCAAAAAATGGAGAAAACAGTCCTGGAGACAAAGGCAGAGATATCAGCGGTGGCCCAGTGTGCGGGAGAGCTAGAGGCGGGCCTGACAGAGACAAATACCGAGGTGCAGGAATATGAAGAAGCACTGCGATACCTACTTAAAAGAGACAGAGGATGGCTTGAGAAACTTGATGACCTGGAGTTGAGATCCCGCAGGGACAATATTCGTATTTACGGAGTCCCTGAGGATATTTAACAGGTGGAGTGTATGGAGCCCTTTTTTAGAGAGTTTCCTGAAGGAGCTGCTCGATCTACCCAAAGATCAACCCCTCAACATAGTTCGAGCACACAGAGCGCTAGCCAAAAAAAAGTGGGCCCGAAGGCTTCTCCTCGATCTACTGTTTTGAAGTTTCTCGATTTTCGCACCAAGACTACGGTATTACAGGCGGCAGGGCAAAAAAGGCAGTGCTGTTCGGTGACACACGCCTCTTCTTTGACCATGACCTTACCCTGTACACGCAGCAGAAAAGAAGAGCCCTGCTCGAGATAAAAAAAAGTTTTTGGCAGCCAAGAACACTAAAATGCATCTCATTGCCCCGGCCCAGCTGAAAATCTTTCTGCCTAAGGGACCTGTATTTTTTAGATCACTCGCAGAGCCTCGCTGTACCTTGCTTGAATTAAAAGTCCTGCTGGACCTCCTCAGTAGGCCAGAATCTTCTTCACCAGAGGCCAAATGGAAAGAGAGAGAGCCATGGAAAAGCAGGAGGAACTCCAAGCAACAAGGCAGCGTGGAAGATTCCTGGAGGTCGGATAGAAGGGGCACAGGCCAGGAAGCTGAGACCGGAGCTTCCCCCGGACAATCGGGAGAGAACAGCACTCTAGCGGAAACCTAAACGAACAGTCTTAGATCCTTTACTGGCTAGTTTTACAACTCCCCTTTCTTTTGGAAGGGGTTGGAACATTGACTTGATTAGAACTGGGGAAATGTGACTTGTTTGGTGGGGGGGCCCGGGACCCACACAAATGTTGGAGATATGTTTAATGAGTAAAATGTATTAACATGTTTGTAGCAATAGGCATTTAGGGTTAAGAAGGGAGGAGTGCTATTTCCCTCCTAAAATGAAAATGATGGCCTGGCGATGCACTTGGGGGCGGGGGAGGCCGCAGTTTTGAGCTAACACCCGGCACAGACAACTAAGGAGAGAGGAAGGTGGCCTGGTGGCTGTTGAGGCGTGGTTTCCTCCTTGCCCTCGGAGATGTGTCCATAGGGTCTTTAAGGGACTGCTCCCTGGGGTGTGTGTAGCAGGCTGGGTTCCAAGGCTGGTCCTCACGCAAGTGTTGGAGAGGAGCGTTTCCCAAGCAGGAGGGTCTTGCTTCTTTCCTGTTCCAGCCATTGTGATGGACATTGGGAGTGGTGGGCTGTTCTCATGCACTGCCCTCTACAACCCCCCCCCCACAGAGGGTTATTAAGGTATGCCAACTTAGACCCCTCCCATCTGGCAGGGGAACCCTGAGAGTGTACGTGGAGGTGGAACATGGGAATGTGTGGGGGGGTGGTAGCAGCATAGATGCCCTCTGATCTTTCTAATCATAGACGGTACGCTGTCTCATACCATCCTCGCTTCCTACCTATCCCTGGGGGGAAGATGGAAAATAAGCTTTTGACTCTCTCTACAACTGAAATCCACCCCAGGGTACTGAAGGAGCTTGCAGGACCTTTGGCAGACCTATTTAATGCCTCACTACATTCGGGGTGTGTACCTCAGGACTGGAGGATGGCTCATGTGGTGCCCCTCCACAAGAGTGGCCCCAAGGATGAACTGGGAAACTACAGACCAGTGAGCCTCACATCCATCGTGGGTAAGCTAATGGAGACTATCCTGAAGGAGAGGCTGGTGGCCCTCCTGAGGCCAAGGACTACAGGACAGCAGACAGCGTGGCTTCACACGTGGCAGATCCTGCCAAACCAACCTGGTAGAGTTCTATGACTGGGTAACTAGGCAACTGGACAGGGGCCATGCAGTGGATGTCCTGTATCTGGACTTCAGTAAGGCAATCGACTCAGTGCCACATGGAAGGCTGGAAAGAGTTAGTAGGCACAGGGATTGGGTGCAAAGCTGGTGAGATGGGTAGGAGAAACTGGCTGCAGGGAAGGCAACAGAGGGTGGTGGTGGGTGGGAGCTCTCATCCAAGGGCAGTGACGAGCGGTGTTCCACAGGGCCCGTGTTGGACCAGTGTTGTTTGGGGATATTCATTGCAGACATATCATGGGACATCAAGAGCAGGATCAGTCTGTTTGCTGATGATACCAAGGTAGGCAGTGGTGGATGACCAGGGGATGGCGGGGCTGCAGATGATCTGGCAAAGCTTGAAACCTGGTCAGACACCTGGCAACTGGGCTTTAATGCCAAAAAGTCAAAGGTGCTGCATTTTGGGATGAAGAACCCAAGGAGGAATTACCAGCTAGGGGGAGTGCAGCTACCCAGACAGAGGAGGAGAAGGATCTGGGTGTGCTCATTACAGGGTCAATGAACAACTCGGCACAATGTAGGAAGGCAGCTGCAAAGGCCAACAAAATGCTGGGTTGTATTGCAAGGGTATATCCTCGGAGGAGGAGGAGGTGATTCTGCCAATGTATAGGTTATTAGTTAGACCACACCTGGAGTACTGCGTAGTACTGGCGTCCGTATCTGAAGAGGGACATTAAGTTACTGGAGGGGTGCAGAGAGCGACAAAGATGATCAAGGGGTTGGGGACTTATCATAATGCAGAGGAGGCTGAAGGAGTTGAACATGTACTCACTGGAGGAGAGGAGAGACAGGGGTGACATGATTGAAACCTTTAAATACATAAAAGGAATAAACAAGACAGGTACAGAGGGGCTGTTCAAAGTAAGGGAGGGAGGGACACCATGGGCCATGATATGAGACTGGAGCGAGGAAGGTTCAGGAGGAGATGAGGAGACACTTTTGCAGAGAGGTGGTGGCTGGTTGGAATGCATTACCTGCTGAAGTGGTATGCAGTAGAACAGTGGACTGCTTCAAGCGAGGATGGGACAGGATAAGGGGGAGGGTTAATGAAGGGGAAGGGTGGAAGGGAGGAGCAGCTGCAGAATAAGGGGTGCTAGCTGCACATTCGAGCAGACTTGATAGACTTCTAGGCCTTTATCTGCTGGCAAATTTCGTATGTTCGTATGAAAACAGAGAGCAAAAGATGAGCTGTGAAACTAATTTTCTAGGAAGGAGGCACTCCACTAAGGTGGGTTCGGTGGGAACAAAGGCCAATCACCCCAAAAGCGCAAGATGCGCGCATGGCCCTCTCTAGATGGGCTGTATCCAGCTGGCTTAACACCAACAAAGCGAACAGGGTGTACAAAGAATGTTGAAAGCTTCATGTTTCGCCGGCCCGCAGCGCAGCAGTTGGATTTCCGTCTGCGACGCCAGTGACCCGGGTTTGGGAATGGACTCAGGTTGCTGGAGGGCCGGCTGGGGAGAAGGAAATGAGCGTCCCACAATGGCTCGCCTTCTTGGGGGGGAGGGTGGATTCGCAGCTCGGCGCCTGCTGGCTCCTGGCGGAGGCTGGGAGCACAGCAGGACGTCAGCCCCAACAGACGAGGGAATGACGGACGTCAGTGTACGCCTTGACGTCAGTGGCACGTCACTCTCTGGGGAGTAAAGTGGAAAAATGGCACCGACAGATTTGGTGACGACCTCCAGAACCCCTCACCACCGGGCCCCGGACCTCGAGAGGCCAGCACAGCAGCACCCCAGGATTGTTGGTTGGCCACCAGGCCGCTCTCCTACGGAGGTAAGAGACTCGCCTGGTGAAGGGATCAAAGGGGTCACCTGGGGCTGGCTGCAATGTGGGTTGGTAGGGGTCGGGAGAAGCCGCGGTGGGGCAAGTTCATGAGGGGGGTCTGAAAGAGTGACTGGCCAGGTGCGGGAGGAGTCAAAAAAAAAAGAAAGCTTCATGTTTATGGTTACAATTGTTATGTTGGGTTTAAGTTGTTGTTGTTCTGTCAAAATTAAGGAGACTCTAAGGCACAAACGAGAGGGTTGGAGTGAGAGATACAGATCTGATGGATGAAGGGTTAATAACAACATACAACGTTAGGGGACTGGGCAGCCCAATTAAAAGGGAAAGAGTCCTAAATAAGCTCAGGCAGGCAAGGGTGGAGATCGCTCTTGTACAAGAGACCCACTTAGACACAAAGGAGAGTGCCAAGCTAAAACGGGCTTGGGTGGGGTGGGTTTTTTTGGCCTCCTATCTGGCCCATCCCCATAAGAGAGGGGTAGCTGTCTTAATACATGAGGACTGTCCCTTCCAAGTGGAACACTGTGACACGGATGAAGATGGCAGATTTGTCATAGTTAAAGGCGGTACAAGGACCAACCCTGCACATTAATGAATACTTATGCGCCTAATTCAGATGTAGACAACCACGCCTTATTACAGAAAGTGATGCTGAGGGCAATGCCCCCCCCCCGGGTGAGCTGCAAGTGGTGGGTGGGGATTTTAATTTGGTTCTGAACCCCTCGCTGGACCGGTCAGGTGGCAATCAAGAACCACCCTCCAGGGCAGCGAGGACATTATCCAGGCTTATGAGAGACTTGGGTTTGTTGGATAATTGGCACTACTTGAACCCGAGGGTTAGGGACTACTCTTGTTGGTCACCCCCTCATAATGCATATTCCCGGATCAACCTGATGCTACTACCCAAAGAATGGGTGCATAAAGTAGAGGAAGCTAAGATTTGGGCAAGGACACTCTCGGATCATGGCATAGTCTCGTTGAGGTTCCGCCTGACACCAGAGGTTAGGAACTCCACAAGGAGACTAAATGTTTCTTTAATAAAGCAATCTGAAGTCAAGAAGTTGGTCAGGGGGCTGTAGAGGAGTATACTCAAAATAATCCAGCTCATGATACTACGGCAGCTATATGGTGGGATGGGGTAAAAGCCTTTCTGACTGGGAAAATCATACAATATGCCTCCCATTTAAGAAAAAGAAACCAAGAGATCACAGGCCTAGAAGCTAAGCTTTGGGACTTGGAAGTAGAGCACAAAATAGCCCTGAACCCAGAGATTAAGAAAGAACTTGATATTAATAGACAAAAACTAAATAAAATTTTGGATGACAAAATAGAGGGACAGCTTAGATACTCCCGTCAATGGTGCTACGAGTCAGGGGGGAGGGATGGTAAGTTGCTGGCCTGGCAGATTCACAGAGAGGCCGCCTATGGAACATCCTCAGAGGAAACCACTCAGGGGGTCTGGGCCTCTAATCCTGAGGACATAGCTAGCCAGTTCAGAAAGTTTTACAAACTTTTATATTCCCAGGAACCAGTGGAGGGGTTTCCGCAACCGACTGGACAGCTTTTCTGAGGGGACCAAAATGCAGAAGTTGTCCTGAGAAGAGAGAGATTTCCTGGACTCCCCTATTGGAGATGAGGAGATCCTCGCAAGCTTACAGGCACGGAGGGTAAACAAGGCTTCGGGCCCTGACGGCATACCAGTCGAACTTTACAAGACATTCAAGGAGCTGCTGGCTCTGATTCTTGGCCGGGTATGCAGGGAGGTTCAGCAGGAGGGAATAATACCACCAAGCTGGCAGTATGCACAGATCACAGTAATACACAAGGAAGGTAAAGACCCAGCGGAGTGCGGGTCATAGCGACCTATCTCCTTACTAAATGTTGACCAAAAGATTTATACCTCAATTCTAGCCAAGAGGCTGCAAACAGTAGTGGGACACCTCGTCCATCCAGACCAAATAGGTTTCATTAATGGCCGGCTCCTACATGATAACATCAGGCACCTGCTAAACCTGATTACCCACCAACAAACAACACAAGAGTGCACCCTGACCATCTTTATGGATGCAGAGAAGGTCCTTGACAGGGTCAACTGGGGCTTTCTCCATCGTACCCTGCTGGTGATGGGATCTGGGCCCAAGTTTTTGGGGGGGGGGGGGAGGCTTTTGATGCGGCCCCACAGGCCATGATTCGGGTCAATGGCTTCACCACAGAGAGGTTCCATCTCACAAGGGGAACAAGGCAGGGCTGCCTGCTGTCTCCTTTGTTATTTGCCCTGTGTATAGCGCCGCAGGCAGTAAGAATCAGAGCCCCAAAAGACATCAGGAGTGTTAAGGTAGAGTTGAGAGAGCACAAAATCTCTCTCTATGCCGACGATTCCCTCTTCTATATCACCTCCCCTGAGACATCTCTGCAGGCATTACTAAGGGAGTTAGAAGAGTGTGGTCAGGTCTCGGGTTACAAAATTAATTATAATAAATCAGAGGAGGTGCAGTTTGGAGGGACGATTCCCAGGGAGGTAATGAAGGATTTCCCCTATAAATGGGACATGGGTAATGTAGTGAGGTACCTAGGGGTTAAAGTTACTCCACGTCTATCCCACCTGTTCGATTTGAACTATGGAAAACTATGGAGAGAAATCTCTGAAGACATTATCAGATGGAAATTGCTCCCACTTTCACTGGGAGGGAGAGTGGAGACAGTAAAAATGAATGTCCTCCCCTGACTTATGTTTTTGTGTCAAGCCCTCCCCACAGGGATCCCAGGGAGGTACTGGAAGAGGGTCTTAGGGGATCTTTCAAAGTTTGTCTGGCAGGGAGGTCAACGGAGAACTGGAATAGAGCTACTCTCCCAGCCCAAGGATCGGGGAGGCCTCGCCTAGCCGGACTTCAAATTGTACTACCTAGCAGCCCAAATTGCTCCAGTCATTTCCTGGTTAAAACAAGAGGGAGAGGATGGATGGCAGGGCATAGAGAGAGATTCCACCCTAAAAGGTTTTCTCTAACTTCCCTACCCCACGCCCCGACCACTACTCTGACTTGGCAGACAATTAAAAGTCCCTGGACCAGATAGACAATAAGGGTCTTGATTAGGGCCAGAAAGGTGACCCAGACACCAGAGAGAATAGGCCCATTAACTTCGATGCTAGGGGACCCAGGTTTCCTTCCTGCACAAACAGATCCAGGTTTTAAGACATGGCACAGCAGAGCCCTGGTCAGGTTTTGAAATTTACTACAGGGGAATGTTTTAATGTCTTTTGACCTAACATGCCTGGAGGAATTCATGTATTGGTTGGCCAGGCTAGTCGGTCAGTGGAAAACAATATCAATGGGATACAGGGCGCTTTAGGGAGAGGTGAATGCCCACTTCTGGGCCCTAAGGGATAGATGGGAGAGGGAGCTGGGGTCTCAACTTTCTGACCAGCGATGGCAGGAGGCATGGCAAAAAGAATGGCGAATGACCGCATCCCCAACCTGGAGAGAGTTTCGTTGGAAGTGCCTCACCAGGTTCTTCCACACGCCCTCTGTCACAAAGCACTCCCCAGGTGGGTGGGTGTTCCAACCTCTGTTGGAGAGGCTGTGGCCAGGTTGGCACACATACTCACACCTTTTGGACATGCCCAAGAGTGAGGGGATTTTGGCAGGGGATATCTCTCTGGCCCTTGGCACACTCTGGGGAGTGGATATTCCATGCTCCTTTGACTCTCTTGTCCTAGGGCTAGATCTTAGGAGAGTTGGGGGGAATGGTCAGCAGTCTCTGTTCAGAATGCTGTGCCTGGCGGCACTTAAAGAAATAACATCCCATTGGCTCAACTCGACTCATCCGGATCTGGGCTCCTGGAGGCACAGGGTAGAAGAGCTCAAGCGAATGGAAGTCCTAATAGCAAAATTAAGACTGACTGAGAAGAGGAACAGGGATCAGTGGGGGATTTGGGAAAAAGAGGGAGAATAAGGGAGAGCCCCAGCATGGCGGATCTAGAGGATTGCAGTAATAGGTCCTTCACTCTTGGGATACTCGGTTGCCCTGGTGCCAAGAACGGATTCTGTAAGGACTGTGTGGGAGCAAGAATCTGGACACTTTTGAGAAGGCGGACTCTAGGGAATGATTAGACTTTGTGATAGGGGCTCCCCTAACCCCCTCCTCCCAAGCTACCACATGGTTTCCTACCAATGATTGCCTGGTGGAGTCTCTTTAAAAAGTTACAAGAATCCTGTTGAGTCTCAGTTTGCAGGGGTATGGCCCCAAGCTTTCATTCCCCTTTAAATCTGACCTTTGCTGAGTACAAAGAAATCTGCTAAGCTTAAGATATCAGAACAACACTGACTAACTGTCTGGTGAAGGGACTGTGTTACCATAACTTTTCTTAGAAGATACATAGATTTCTAAAGCATGTCTTACAGCTCACTGTAACTTGAGTGTAAACATTCAATGTTTATTGTAATTCGGATAAATATGCACAATGGAATGAATATATCCGGAGGGATAAATCTTGTATTCTCTCTCTTCAAGATACATAACAATTGTGCTGATGGATCTGGATTGTGACTTTGGATCTTTGGATGCACTAAGTATAAAACCTGATACATTTCATGTGATAAATTCTATGTGTGAGCTGTATATTTGATTTCTGAAATAAAATCTGAATTTAAAAAAAAAAAGAAGCTTCTCTTGTCTTTTGGCCAGGAGGTAGGCCTTGGCGGAGACAGTGTCTAGGACCATTCCTATATATTGGAGCGACTGTGTAGGGATCAGACTGGACTTTGGCCAACTGACTGTAATCCCTAGAGCTTGGAAAAAAGTTAAGGTTGCTTCTAGGGAAGAAAGCAGAGCAGTCTTGGACTCTGCTTTTATGAGCCAGTCGTCAAGGTATGGGAAAACAAAGTGCCCGTCCCTTCGTAGGGCTGCAGCTACTATCGCTAGGCATTTGGTGAACACTAGCGGGGCTGAGGAAAGGCCAAACGGGAGTGCCCAAAATTGGTTGTGTTGACCCAACAGGTGAAAACAAAAGAACTTGTGGTGGGCAGGATGGATAGGGATATGAAGGTAAGCATCCTTCATATCCAGGGCCCCGATTTTTCTGCGGCACATCGGAGCAAAGTTCTGCGCAGGGATGCCATTTGCGCGAGAACTTCATGCACTCGACACCAATTTCATGCGGCAATTCTGCGTACATTTTTTTACCCTTAATTTTTTCCTTTTTGTTTTTTTTGCCATATCTGACACAATGCACGTCAGAATACAGTCATTTTATGGGTGTTTGTCACCAAATTTTCAACATAGCCAGTTTAAGACCTCTGCTCATGAACAGTATCACTGTGATTTTATTAATCTGTCCGGAACATTGATTTCAAGATAACTCGCCATTCTGCGCTACAAGGGTGGAAACACATTTTGGGTGAGATGTGAAAATGACAGCTGTACTACCATAAGACAGTGTGGTGAAATGGCAATGTTGAAACTCTGAGTGAAAATATTGAAATTTCGCGAACTTACGAGCCTCGGAGGAACTGTAACGTACACGCTCATTAAAACAGCCATTTTTGGAATTTTTTCACCAAATTTTCAACATAGCCATTTCAAGACCTCTGCTCATGAACAGTGTCACTGTGATTTTCTTAATTTGTCCCTACATTGATTTCAAGACACCGACTGCGCCATTCTGCGCTCAAGGGTGGAAACACATTTGGGTGAGATGTGAAAATGACAGCTGTACTACTCATAAGACAGTGTGGTGAAATGGCAATGTTGAAACTCTGGAGTGAAAATATTGAAATTTCGCGAACTTACGAGCCTGCGTAGGAACTTAGAAACATAGAAGTTGACGGCAGATAAGGACCGCAAGGCCCATCCAGTCTGCCCATTTCTTTTTCTACCTTATAAATGTGCCATCGGCCTTTGCTCTGTCAGTGACCTATCTATTCATAGTCATTTGTATTGCTCCCTTATGCCTATCCCATGCCTGTTTGAAGCCCTGCACTGTATTCATAGCCACCACTTCTTGTGGTAAGCCATTCCATGCATCTACCACCCTTTCTGTGAAAAAGAATTTCCTCACATTCCCCCTTAATCGGCCTCCCTCTAATCTCATGCTGTGTCCTCTTGTCCTGCTATTTTTCTTATATTTAAACATGTTAGACTCTTTCACCTTGTTTATGCCCTTAAGGTGTTTAAATGTCTCGATCATATCACCTCTCTCCTCCTTTGCTCAAGGGTATACATATTGAGCTCCTGTTAATCTGTCCTCATATGTCTTCTGATGCAGTCCCTGCACCATTTTGGTTGCCCTTCTCTGGACTGCCTCAATTTGTTAATGTCCTTGTGAAGGTGTGGCCTCAATACTGCACGCAGTACTCCAGATGGGAGCCTAACCAATGTCTTGTACAGAGGATTATTACCTCCCTCTTCGACTTGTGATACCCTACTAATACACCCTAACACCCCCTAGCCTTACCTACTGCTTTAGAGGTCTGTTTGATGATTTTAGGTCATCAGTGATGATGATGCCCAAGTCTCTTTCTTCCTTTGTGACTGCTAGCAACTCCTCCCAGCCTATAAGTGGCTTCAGGGTTTCTCTTCCTATGTGCATGATTTTGCACTTTTTGCATTAAATCCCAGTTGCCACTCTTCTGACCATTCTGCTAGTTTATCCAGATCTCTTCTCATTCTGCCCACCCCATCTGGATCATCTACTCTGTTGCAGATCTTGGTGTCATCTGCAAACAGACAAGCCTTACCTCTAGTCCATCTCGAGGTCACTAATGAAGATGTTGAATAGGACTGGCCCCAGGACTGATCCCTGAGGTACCCCACTTGTGACTTGCATCTCTTCTGACTGTATACCATTTACCACCACTCTCTGTTTTCTGCCAGTCAACCAGTTTGCCACCCAGTTGACCAACTTCTGACCCACCCGAGCCTACCTAGCTTATTTATCAATCTTCTATGTGGAACAGTGTCAAAAGCTTTGCTGAAGTCAAGGTAGGCGACATCAACTGCTCCCTTGGTCCACCACTCTGGTTACCCAGTCAAAGAAATCTATGAGATTAGTTTGACAGGACCTTCCTTTGTAAACCCATGCTGTCTTGGATCCTGTGCCCCTATGGATTCCAGGTGTTGCACTATCCTTTCCTTAAGGAGTGCCTCCATAATCTTGCCCACTACTGAGGTAAGACTGACCGGTCTGTAGTTCCCCGCCTCCTCCCTGCTACCACTCTTGTGGAGGGATCACATGAGCCCTTCTCCAGTCTTCTGGGACCTCTCCTGTGCTCAGAGACTCACTAAACAATTCTGCTAACGGCTCTGCTAGTTCCTCCTTTAGCTCCTTAAGTACCCTGGGATGTATGCCATCAGGTCCCATTGCCTTATCCACCTGAGCTTAGCAAGCTCTTGTAGGACCCTTTCTTTTGTGAAGGGAGTAGTGCTCACCTCGCTGGCATGCACTGTTAAACAGTCATTTTTTGGAATTTTGGCACCAAATTTTCAACATGGGGGTTTTGGGCCCCCTTCTCATGAATGATGTCACTGTCATGGCGGTATTCGGTCCCGAAGGGTGATTTCACAGTCACTGCGCAGTCACTGCGCGAAATCACCCTTCGAGCCCGAATAACGCCATGACAGTGACATCATTCATGAGAAGGGGTCCCAAAAACCCCATGTTGAAAATTTGGTGCAAAAATTCCCAAAAATGCCTGAGATATGCAATAAAGTTGAACCCCTCCTATCTAGCCCATTATACAGCTTACCGGCATTTCCTCAGTTCGCGGTCGCCTTTGAAGAGTGCAGACGTGTTCTCGTCCATCAAGATCGCCGCGCTGGACTGGAGGTAAGTATGGGGTTGGGGGGTGGGGAGGCTGGGTGCGCAGTGGGTGGGTGCGGAATGTGGAGGGGGACGCGGGACGCTCCGTGGGACAGTTTTTGTTTTACAGGGGAAAAAAAAAGACGTCGGGATTGCTTGCCACGCTGGGTGGGCTCCTAGCGTGGGCACAACGACTTTGGGGGCGCTCAGCCGACGGGGATTGGGCACCTCGGCCGCAAAAAAAAATATTGGCATCGCTTGCCACGCTGGGGTGGGCTCCCAGCATGGCACAAGGACCTTGGGGGCGTCAGCCGATGGGGATTGGGCACCCCTCGGCAAAATCGTTGATTGCCACGCTGGGGTGAGCTCCCAGCGTGGCATGTAAGCATTGGAGGGGGACAGGAAGCCGACGGGGATTGGGCACCCTTCGCTGGCAAATGAAGCGGACGCTTGTTCCATGGCAGGCAGCGAATTCCACGGGTGATGGCAAATTCATGGATATTTCCGCGGTTTGCCGCATCCGAGGAATCGCGGAAAACTCGGGGCCCTGCACATAGCCAAACCCCTGGTTTTAGTATTGACATGATATAGTTTAGGGTGACCATGAGGAACCTTTTGTAATGGATGTCTAGGTTCAGTTGTCTGTCTTGAATAATGGACAGAGTGGGAAGGATGAGGGGGAGGTCTGGAAAGTAATTCCAGAGTGTGGCCTCTCTGAATGATCTGAATGACCCACTCATCCGATGTGATAGTCTTTCAGGCCTCCAAATGGAAGACAAAATGACTGCCCACAGCTTCCGAGGTTTGGTCGAGGAAGTGTGGACAGAGCCGCAGTAGCTCACTGGGAGGCAGGCTGACCAGCCCCACCAGGAGGGTGGGAGCGGGGACCCTTGGCCGTAGAGGTGTAGGTTATGGAAAACAGGGATCTTGGACCTTGGGATCCACCTCTATTTGAGCCTCTGTTTTTACCACCTCTTGTGGTATAAAACGAGGACTGAAGACGGCAGGACAGCTGAGAAATATGGTACATGCCATGCACTGTACACAGGGTTCTTCCGGAAGCCTGGAGATCATCTATCAATGTTTGGGTACCTGGCCCGAATAGTTTGGACAAATTAAAGGGGGTGTTAGCTGCTCTGTGCTGTACATCAGGTATGAAGCCTGAGACGCAAAGCCAAGCATGGCGACGCAAGGTAATGCTGGCTGCTGACATGCAGGCTAAAGTATCAACAGCATCATATCCTGAATGAAATAAATAACGGGAAATGGAGTTGCCAGTAGATACTGTGGTCAATAACTGTTCCCCTTCTGGTGAAAGGGGGAGTTTATTGACCGGTGCAATGGCAGAGGACCACAGTGTACGCTGGTATTTGACCATATGTCCCATATAAATACAGGTTACTCACCTGTAACAGGAGTTCTAGGAATGGTATATGTTGTTCAGCCACACTGTCTGGCAGGTATCCTTGCCACTTTAAATCTTGCCGGAAGGTCTTCAAGCTGGCTCCTCCCACCCACACGGGTGGTAAAACTCTCGGCCCCGCCCCATGACGCCAGATCTGGCCCGCTGGAAGCTCAGGCGGTGCCAAGCCGGGAGGTGAGATGTAGGATGAACAACATATACCATTCCTAGAACTCCTGTTACAGGTGAGTAACCTGTATTTCTAGGGACATGGATATGTTGTTCATCCACACTGTCTGGCAGACTCTAGCAGTTCTCTGGGAGGAGGGAGGCAAGGCGCACTCCGATACTTACTTGGGAAAGAGAGACTGAGAACTGAGGCCCCAAAACCAGCATCCCGCGTGACTCAGGGTCGATGTGGTAATGGGTGATGAAGGTGTGCTGACTTCCAGGTAGCAGCCCTGCAGATTTCCTGGATAGGGATGTCCCTGGAAGCAGCCACCTGATGCAGCAGTATGGCAGGTAGAATGAGCTCATCCTCTGGGAGGCTCCACCGCCAACTTATAGCAGAGATCTATGCAGAGGTGACCCACCTGCCTATTATCCAGCTTGGCTGCAGGTCTGCCAGGTGGGCTTCAGCGTAGGTGACAAACAGCTGGCGAACCTCTCCCCGAATTTCAGCCGTGCGCTCCTTATAGTAAGCGAGCGCCCTTCTAGGGTCCAAAGTATGGAGCCTATATTCGGCCTCCGAGGTGTGACTGGGGTAGAACACTGGCAGAGTCAACACCTGGTTAAGGTGAAACTCCGACACCACCTTCAGAAGGAATTTCGGGTGGGGGCGCAGGACAACCTTGTCCATGTGGAAGACCAGGTAAGGAGACTCGATGCAGAGCGCCTGGAGCTCTCCCATCCTTCTGGCTGACGTGATAGCCACCAAGAAGGCGGTCTTCCATGACAGCTGAGAGAGTTCACACTTGTGCATTGGTTCAAATGGCTTGCCCATGAGCTTTGCCAGTACCAGCAGTAGATCCCACGGAGGTGGAGGTTCTCGCACTGGAAGGGAAATGTGATCAAGGCCTTTGAAAAAGCGCCAGACCACCTTCTCCTGCGCCACCGACTGCTTCCCAGCCCACGCCAGGTAAGCAGAGATGGCTGCCAGGTGCACCTTAAGGGTCGTCGACCTAAGCCCTTGCTGAGAAAGGGACCACAGGTAGTCCAATATGCTCGGCAAGGAACAGGAGGGAAGGGTCCAGGCCTTGCCTGACACCAAATGGAAAACCTTTTCCATTTGGGCGTAGCATTTTCTGGTCGACTCATGCGGACGCCTCAACTACGCTGAGGACCTCGTCGGAAAGACCCAAGGCCTGGAACTCTAGCCGCTCAGGAACCAGGCCGTCAGGTGCAGGGATTGAAGGTCCGGATGGAATACCTTCCCCTGATTGACTGAGAGCAGGTCCGGGTGAGCTGGAAGCTGCCTCAGAAGCCTGGAGCTGAGGCTGAGGAGATGTGGGTACCAGTCTTGGGCTATCAGAATCACCTGCGCCTTGTCCCTCCTTGCTTTAAGCAGCACCTTGTGCATCAAGGGGAACGGGGGAAAGGCGTAGAAGAGGCCCGGGGTCCACGGCCTCGAGAAGGCATCCCCCTGCAGAGAGCCCTGCTGAGGGGGGCGGGCATGGAACAGCCTTAACTTCGCATTCTCCCTTGAGGCAAACAGGTCCACCTGAGGTGTGCCCCAATGGGAGAATAGATCTTGTACTACCTCCGCAGGAGAGACCACTGTGGACGCAGCCCTATCCGCTTAGGGCATCGGCCAGGGTGTTGAGGCTCCTGCCACATGAATGGCTAGGAGATCCGCCTCCAGGCTGCCATGAGTGACCAGATGCGAGAGCTTCCTTGCATAGAAGCATGGAGCGTCCCCCTGGCGGTTTAGACAGTACATGGTCGTGGTATTGTCCGCTCGACCGGGACCACTTGACCAAGAAACGGAGCAAAGGCGGTGAGAGCTAGGCGGACCGCTTGAGCCCAGCAGGTTGATGTGGCATCGGACCCCGCGGTGACTAGAGGCAGTGCGCTCGGTGTTCCCCTAGATGGGCACCCCAACCCATCAGACAGGCATCGGTCAATAGAGAGACCGTCGGCTCGGGGCGGACAAACGGGATGCCCTCCTGCAGATGAACTGGAACGGTCCACCACTGGAGAGCGTTCCACATCTCCTGGGCCACCGTCACTAGCTGGTCCAATGGATCGCAGCGTCGGGACCACTGGCTGGCCAGCCCCCACTGAAGAGGGCACATGTTCCAGCGGGCCCAACGGACCACGCTGGTACAGGCCGCCATGAGACCCAGGAGGCGCAGGAAGTCCCGGGCAGGGCGCAATTGCCCAACCAGAAATGATTGGGCAAAGGAGGAAAGAACCTCGGCCCTGTCCGCCGGGAGCTGTGCTCTGGCTTGAAGAGAGTCGAGCTCTGCCCCGATGAAAAGAATCACCTGCTTCGGCTCGAGTTCCGACTTGGCCTCGTTGATGAGGAGGCCGACCTGAGAGCAAACCTGGAGGGCCAGATCTCTGGACCGCTCCACCTCCTGTCTGGAGGGGGCTGCTATCAGCCAGTCGTCCAGGTAAGGGTAAACCCGGACCCCCGGCGCCAGCGAGGAATGCTGTCACCACTGCCATGCATTTGGTGAAGACCCTGGAGCTGGAGATAAGCCGAAGGGCATGGCTTGAACTCGAAGGGAACCCTCTCGCCGAAAGCGTAAGGAACCTTTGATGGGACGGACGGATAGGGACGGAAAGAACGCGGTCCCTGTAGGTCCAGAGAGCAGAACCACACGGGCGTGTTCCAAGGATGGGATTATCTGAGCCAGAGTGACCATCCTGAAGGTTCGAGACCTTAGGAACTTGTTTAGGTAGTGTAGGTTGAGAATGGGGCACCAGCCCCCCGTCCGTTTCGGAACCAGGAAGTACCTGGACACAAACCCCGGGTTTGAGGGAGGGTCCGCCACCTCTCTTATCACTTCCTTCTCGAGGAGGAGAGCGATGTCGGCTCAGCGAGCTGACAGCGAGGCTTCGGTCCCCGAGGTGCGACGGCTCTGAAGGGTGGGGCCTGCTCGAACTCCAGAGGCAGGCCCTTTCCTACCACCTCCAACACCCACCTGTCTGTGGTAATAGCAGACCAGGCAGAAAGGAAGTACTGGAGCCGTCCCCCCACGGGGGGAACCTGGGGTGAGGTGACGAGGTTGGGGGCCACACCCCTCAACCCGTCACTGTGCAGGCTTGGAGGAGGGACCGGCCGAGGGACCACCTGGGCCTTTACCTCCCTGCTTCCTGGAGGAGGAAGCAACAGGCTTGGGTTTGGGACACCAAGCGCGAGCCTGTTGGCCCTGGTGTTGCTGGGCCAGGCGTGCCGGATGCGCAGACGGACGAAAGGGCTTGGGTTGAGGTCTGCGGCCCTTGTCCCTCTGAGCAGATGAGACCGAGTCCAAGGTGGCATTGGATTTTTCGATCCTCTGGAGGTGGCCTTCCACTCCAGGGCCGAAGAGGTCGGTCCCCAGGAAGGGGACGTCCGCCAATTTGTGCTGGGTATCCGCTGTGAAGGTGGATATCCTCAGCCATGCCTGACGGCGCATAGCCACTGCAGCCGCTACTGACCTGGCGCATGAATGTCCAAAGCAGTCTGAAGTTGCTGCTTGGCCACTGCCCTGCCCTGGTCCCGCACCTGCTTAACCGTGGTCTGCAGGTCAGCCAGGAGATGAGGGACCACCTCGGCCAGGGAGCCCAACAGGGCGTGAGAAAAATGTGCCATCAGTATGGCCGAGTTGGCCTGACGAAGGCCAAGGGAGGACGCAGCGTAGACTTTTCGCCCGGCATAGTCCAATTTCTTGGACTCCTTGTCGGGAGGTTTGTCCACGTCCCTAGCGTTTCCGGCACGCCAGAAAATGCTGTCGGTAACTAACCCCTCGGCCGAGGGATGTTCCGAGAAACCGGACAGGGAACCGGTAGGGACCGCATACTTCCTGGCCATCCTGGCCGAAGGCGCAGGGCAGGAAGCAGGGCGCTGCCAGAGCTCCAAGGCCGGGTCCACAATGGCCTCAGCCACAGGGAAGGCCTCCGTAGGGGAATCCCCTTGGTCCAATATCTCCGTGAGGGGATACTTGGCCCACTTGGATACGGGCTCAAGCTGCATCCCGGTGGATTCCGAGATGAGTCTGAGCAACCCCAGGAAGGACGAAGGGCTGTCGTCCAGCGACTGACCTCCAGAGGACTCCAAGTCCACTCGCTTGGAGAAAAAGGAGGAATCGTCGTCAGACTCAGAAGAGTCCGCAAAGAGCTGCTTCGGGCCTGAGCCACCCTCCACCTGCCGAGGGCGATTGGGAGTGAGGGTGACCAACAGCCTATGGGGCAGACCCTGAGCCGACCGAGAATTCTTGGTTGGAGCCCCAAACCGCGGCTGTGGAGGCGGAGGTTCCACCGGAATCAGTGGGGCAGGTGGTTTTTGCCGAACAACCGCCTGATAACAGGCTCTCGGTAAAACAGGGGTTGTTTCGAGCGCTCGGTGACAGCCACTTAATGGCGGAGGCGGCGGCGTCAGCTTGTTCCCGGTCAGAAGGAGCTGTTGCTACATGAGGTTCAGATTGCCGACGCAACTTATGCTGAAGCCTCTCATCCGAGGAGGAGGAAGAGGAAGGGCGGGCGCCTAGACCGAGACCGCCTATGATGGCGGATCGCTGGACCGCGAAGAAGTCAGAGACCGAGACCGAGAACCTCGGGTTTTCCGGGGAAGGGACGGGAGGAACCGGCTCCTCCCTCGGCTCGGAGGGAACACCCAAGGGCTCCGGAACCGGAGGCACTGGCAAGCCCACGGGATCCTCAACTCCCACCGGGGGAACCGGGGAGAGGGGATTTTCGGCTTCGCCGGTCGACAACCCGTCCAACGGGTTGAGAAAGATCTCGACTGCGTCGACGGGAGTCTCGTCAACTGACCTGACGGGGACACCGTGAGACCAGTGGCCGAAGCCAAACGATCGATCGAAGTCGATGGCCGACAACTGGGAGAGGGACCTTTCCCGCTCCCAAGAGCATCGACGAAGAGACTTACCCTTGTCTTTCTTCTTGGACCGAGAAGAAGGTCCAGCAGACGTTGGTCCCTCTCCCCTAGTGGAGAGGGACAGACAAAGCTCCTTGAAGGAAGCTGTGTCAGAGGAACCCAGGGAGAGCGGAATAAATGCCGCGGTCGAGGAAGATGCGGCCCACGCCGCCTCCTCTTCGAGGGCGATCATCTGCTCTAGCTGATCCGCCGAGCCCGCCGCCGCGGAAACCGCCGACCGGGCCTCTTTGACTTTATCGAGGAACGCCGGGCGCCCTAGTTGTTAACGGGCAGCACGGTCTTCGAGGACGTAGGCTGAGAAGGAAGAGCACAGGTCGCAAGCCTGCGAGTCGTGCTCAAGGCCTAAACAGTACACACACGTGGAGTGCGGATCCGTCCGAGACATCTTCTGCCCGCAAGGGCACCGCCGAAAACCGGGAGTCGATTTGTCCATCGCAGCCGCGACGGATAGAAGACTGAAGTCTATTAAGCAAAAAACATTTAAATTCGGAAAACCAAAGAATTAGGAACCAGTCTTATACGCAGAGCGTTAAGGAGGGAACCTGAGCTTCAAAGCGGTAAGGAAGATCTGGCGTCATGGGGCGGAGCCGAGAGTTTTACCACCCGGGTGGGTGGGAGGAGCCAGCTTGAAGACCTTCCGGCAAGATTTAAAGCGGCAAGGATACCTGCCAGACAGTGTGGATGAACAACATATCCATGTCCCTAGAATTTAGGATTCTGAGATTCATGGTACTTGATTGGAATACTTTTTTTCCCCAGATAGCCTATCCTACGGGATTCTTTATCAGGAGATAAGGAGCTCATGTGTTTCGGTCATTTGGTGCAGTCATGAACAGCAGCAGCAATCACCACTGAATCCGCTTCAGAAGTGGTGGATAAAAAGGGGTGAGCCAGAGGAGCCTGGTAAAGGCGATCTGCCTTGCAGGGAACAGCCGTAGTCGAAGAAGGTTGGTGTCAGGCTACAAGCATAGCATTTTGGTATGTTTGGATTAGTGGGGGTACCACTAAGACTGGATCTTCTGGTAATTCTAGATAGTCTGCTATATCCGTACGTTGTTTGTCATGTTCGGTAGTAGAGAATCCCACAACTTTTTTGAATTTGGACCATCATCTCATGGAAAGATGGGTCGCCTGGAGGAGAGGCAGCCACACGCCTGGATAGGTCCTCATTTAATGAGGAAATCTTCACTAGAGGAGATTGGGGCTGAAATCCATATCCTGGAATTCCTCGTCCTCCAGGTCTCCGGTAAAATCTGGAAATTCAACCTCATCTGATAGGTAGTCATCCACATTCGAGGGAGGTGACTAGGTTGGTAAAGGGTCCTGTCACCCTGAAATCATTTTGGGGGAGGAGTAGGTGAACGGGATGGGTGACTCTGCTTTCCTGGATCGGAGGGCTGAGCATGCCGCATAGCATACAAGACATGCTGTACTACTGAAGTAACGTCCAGTTCATTTTGAGAAGGGAGGGGTAGCGAGGGGGGTTTATGGGAAACCAAAGGGAGGATAGAGGGGATAGGACATGTAGCCTGAGCAGGTCTTGCCCCTTGGTAGTGAAGTCCAGGGTCCCGATCTCTGTCCACCTGGCCCCTATGGGTACCCACCTGCGAGGGTGGAGGGGCAGTATGCATAGCAAATACAGCCAGTTTACTCACTGGAATGTGGCTCGTCGTCAACGGAACCGCCTCGGCAAAAGTAGAAGGCACTGAAAAGGATGGTGCAGTCGACGGGAGAGGAGCCCCCACCGATGGGACATCAACGGAACCTATAAAAGGTTCATCATAAACTGCCATCAATGCTGTGGAAAGCACCATCCATGAGAGGGAATAACCTCCCGCTGATGAAGAGGCAGTATGTGAACACCTCGTCAATGGTGGGGCACCTGTTACAGTGGCCGTCGACGACCATTTTAAGATACAGAGGTTGAGGAGGGCTTCTCCTTCTCTGCATTGTGCCATCAACGGAGCCCACAAGGGGTTCATCATAGACTGCCGCTGAAGCGCATCGACGAGAGAGAGAGAAAACTCCTGTCGACGAGGAGGCAGAATATGAATACATTGTCGACAGTGTGACACCTGTAAAGGTGGCCATCAATGAATGTGAGAAGCACAGAGGTTGAGAAGGGCTACCCCTTCTCTGTGCCAGGTATGAGAATCAGTGGATGGGGAGCTCTTGGGACAAGTCTCATGATTCTACAAGGGAAATAATTTCTTGCTTGTAGATTCTTCGATGTTGTTTTGGCCAAATTCTCATCGATGACTGCTGCTGAAGTTGCTGTAGCTGCTGCATGCAAGCTGAAGAAGGCGGGAAAATGAACTGAGGATACCAAGGACCGCCCACACTTATATAGGAAACAGGAAGCTGATGTTATGTATGGGCAGCCCCTGGAAAAGGCTGCTAGAAGAGCTGCCATGTGCCATAGCAACCTCTGGTGACGACCCAAGTGTACTACCTGCTGCAAGAGACCACTCCGTAGAAGATCTACTGTTACAGGTGAGTCATCTGTGTTTCCAGGGACGTGGATTTGTTGTTCTATCCACACATCTGGCAGACTCCTAGCAGTTCTCCAGGAGGAGGGAGGCAAGGTGCTCACCACTATCTAGGAAACAGATTGGAGAAGTGAGTCCGCAAAACCAGCATCCCGGCCTGACTCGAGGTCAATGTGGTAATGGGAAATGAAGGTGTGTGCTGACTTCCAGGTAGCAGCCCTGCAGATTTCCTGGATAGGGACATTCCTAGAAGCAGCCACTAATGCAGCGGTATGACAGATGGAATGAGCCTTTAGCCTTCAGGGAGGCTCCTACCTGCCAACCTATAGCAGAGTTCAATGCAGGACGTGATCCACCTGCCAATCGTCCGCTTGGCTGCAGGTCTGCCAGGTGCGGCTTCAGAGTAGGTGACAAACAGCTGACGAACCCCTTCCAGAACTCCAGCCATGCGCTCTTTGTAGTAAGCAAGCGCTCGCCTCAGGTCCAGACTATGGAGCCTGTGTTCAGCCTCTGAGGTGTGATTCAGGAAGAAAACAGGAGTCATCATCACCTGATTGAGGTGAAACTCCGACACAACCTTCGGGAGGAACTTCGGGTTGAGGCGCAGGACAACCTTGTCCCTCTGGAAGACCAGGTAAGGAGACTCCACCAAAAGCACACTGATCCTTCTGACTGACATGATAGTCACCAAGAAGGCGGTCTTCCAGGACAGGTGAGACATGTCACACCTGTGTACTGGTTCGAATAGCTTGCCCATGAGCGTTGCCAAAACTAGCAACAAGTCCCACAGTGGTGGTCATTCATGCACCAGAGGGGAAATATGATCTAAGCCTTTGAAAAAGCACCAGACCACGTTCTCCTGTGCTACCGACTGCTGACCAGCCCGCACCAAGTAAGCAGAGATGGCTGCCAGGTGCACCTTAAGGGCTGTTGACCAAAGTCCCCCTTTGGAGAGGGACCACAGGTAGTCCAAAATGCTAGCCACTGGACAGGTCAAGGGGTCCAGCTCCTTGCCCTGACACCAAATGGAGAATCTCTTCCATTTGAAAGCACAGCACTTTCTGGTCGATTCCTTCCTAGATGCCTCCACCACAGTGAGGACATCTTCAGAGAGACCCAAAGCCTGGAACACTAGCCGCTCAGGAACTAGGCTGTCAGGTGCAGGGATTGAAAGTCCAGGTGGAGTACCTTCCTCTGACTGATGGACAGCAGGTCCAGGCATAGTGGAAGATGCCTCAGGAGCCTGTTGCTGAGGCTGAGGAGATCAGAGTACCAAAACAGGCGTGGCCGTCCGGAGCCACCAGGATCATCTGGGCCTTGTCCTTCCTGACCTTGAGTAGCACCTTGTGGATCAAGGGAAGTGGAGGGAAGGCACAGAAGAGGCCTGGGGTCCAAAACCTCAAAAAATGAGATTATGGACATCAATATTGCAGTAGCACTAGGAAACAGTGACCATCTGGACGTTACACGCTACTTGGCTATGAGAAAATCTAAAAATGTCTGTAGTACAACTATTAAAAACTATCATAAAGCAGACTTTGACAGTACATGTCAAAGCCTTACTGAAATAGACTGGGAAACTACCCTTAGACATAGGACAACTGAAGAGGCTTGGGCTATGTTTACGGGTATATTAAATGAGGTTGAAAACATTTATGTACCAATAAAAAAAAAAATTATACAATAATAAGGGCAGGGTTCCAGTTTGGTTAAATCAAAAAGTTAATAAACAAATCAAAGGTAAACAAAAAGCTTAGAATATATATAAAAAAGAACCAATAAATGAAAACAAAATTAAATTTCTTCAAATACAAAAGGATCTAAAATACACAATTAAGCAGGTAAAAGCAAATCTTGAGTTTAAAATAGCTCATGCTAAGGATAGAAATTATTGTATTCCTTGAACTATGTCACCTAATGAATCTACAGTACTGTCTCACTAATGTCTCTGTCAATGGATGATGTAATTGAACAACACTGACCAATCAGATATATCAAACCTATATAACAACTGCTATGTGTAAACAGCCGAATACTATATACCCATGATAACCTGCATTTCCATACGTTTTCAACTGTCTATAATTTCTTGTACTGTTATTCCAGGTTCGCCCCTGAAAAAGGGACCTTCGGGGCCCAGTGGGCCTACCCGGTCATCAAAATTCAATAAATAAATAATTGTCGAAGGACAGTAAGGAACACAGGACCAATAATAGATAATCGCCATGTGATACAAGATGACAAAGAGGTGGCTGACAAATGTATTAACTATTTTTGTTCAGTTTTAATCATCAGCTACTTTGCATACCACATTACCAGTACTATCTGCTAAACTAGCTCTATCACCTTTTACATCGGAAGAAGTATACAAATTATTAACCAAACTGGATAGCACATCCAGCCCAGGACCAGACAACATAAATCCAATGTTTTTACAAAAAACTGCCTCTGTGTTGGCATATCCTCTTTCGGTCATTTTCAGTTACTCATTAAGGGATGGTTTCGTTCCTGACAATTTGAAAAATGCGACAGTTATCTCAATTTAATACATGGATTTCATTTTTAATAGTACACTAAAGTATACAAAAAAAAAACTCCATAATAGCATCGCCCAGCAAGAGATAATACCACAGTTCATTAGTAGTAATACCATTGTTTAAAAGTGATAATACTATCGTTCCAACCTGAACGATAGTATTATCAGAAAAAGACATCAGTGCATGCTCTATTTTTCCTCCCCACGTCTTCCGAAGCATGCCTTCCGATTGGCTGCTCTTCCTGTGTGGGGCGGGCACAACAGTTTCAAAAACATGGCAGCCAGTATCTCGCTTAGTGAGAGTAGTTATCCTCGAGAAACTTTCCTCGTTTTTTTCATTTCAAAAATGGAGATTTCTGGTTGATCTTGCGTTCCCTGTTCCCCAACAACAACAAAAGGTAGGACTGCCTACCAATTTTTCCTCTGCAGTACTGTTAGTGAATTGAGTGAGCGAGCTGGCGGGTGAGCGGCCCGAAGAGAATGAATGAGAGTGCGACATAGGGCGGCACCCAGCCAGGACTGAGACAGTCCTCAAGCAGCTAAAAAAAATACTAAGAACGCTGATCCATATATTAAAAAAAATAACGGACATGTCACTGGGCATTACCAGTGACCTATCATCTCGAAGTTCTGGACACAAGAACCTCTCGAGCTTCGCTCTCGCGGTTCCTATGTGTCCAGAACCTCATGGTGACCGATCATCTCGAGGTTCTGGAGACAAGAACCTCGAGAGCGAATGTGTCCAGAACCTCTTGATGGTATTACGCACCGGTAATGCCCAGTGACCTATCCGTTATTCTCTTTTTATAAGACAGGTAATAGAGGAAACATTGAAAACTACAGACCTATAAGTTTGACATCTCACTGCTGTAAACTCATGAAATGACTCATCAAAAATAGACTAGAATTGCACTTAGAACTCTCAGGGACAAACTATATAAACCAGCAGGGTTTTACCAAGGGAAGGTCTTGTACCACTAATGTAATTACGTTCTATGATACTATTCGTAAAAGTATTGATAATGGTCATCCATCGGATGTAATACTACTTGATTTTTCTAAGGCGTTTGATAGAGTAGTTCATGATAAACTGGTTGACAAGCTTATTAAGTTACTGGTCGACAATGACATGGTTAGGTGGATACACAACTGGTTGTTTAATAAGAAACGAGTACGTATAAATGGTATTTGCTCAGTAGAGGGATCAGTGAGTAGTGGTGTTCCTCAGGGGTCAGTGCTTGGGCCCACACTCTTGAATATTTACATAAATGATACGGGCACAAACATTGAAAACTTGATTAGCAAGTTTGTGGATGATACAACATTGGGTGGAGAGGTAAATATTATTAATAAACATTTAACTTCAGTTTCTGGTCTAGCAAATATTGAGATGTGGGCCAAGGAACATGGAATGATGCTTAATGCTGATAAATGTGTTGTGCTTCACATAGGCAGAAATAATCCAAATTATTCATATATACTAAATCAATCAAGATTGAAATCAGTCCAAAATGTAAAGGATGTGGGTATAGCTGTCAATAACTCTCTTTCCTCAACTAATCACTGCCTGAAAATAGCCAAAACTGCTCAATCTATGGTAACTAAGATCAAACGCTCATTTAAAAAAAAAATGAATATACTTCATTAGTTTTCTATTTATCAAGGAATACATCCAAAAGAAATGGGAAACTGACCATACAACAAAATAGTCCCCCACAATATAAAACTGTCTTTCACAGCCGAGACATAAAAAAAGAGATTGTGTCCATATCCAGTCCGGCCAGCAGTCAGCTGGGTATAAGTAGGCGGTACAAAACTTTATAAATGATTAAATGTCAGTATAAGATTAAGGTGATGCAAAAAGAAACTTATCACAACCATAAAAACATTAACAACCACCACCCCCGGAGTCAAACACTCATTTGTGAGTAGGACAGAATAACTTATATTACCTATTTACACTACTTATGTTCGGCCCCTTTTAGATTACGGATCACAGTTTTGGTCACCATATTTACATAGGGACATTACAATAGCTGAAGGAGTCCAGCGGCCATTACTACATTTGTCCCAAGATTAAAACAATGCAATTATCAGACTAGATGACTGAAGACAAGTTTACATTCTCTTGAAGCTCGAAGACAAACAGGTGATTTGTTATTACTATATAAACTTACTCAGAACAAGGAACATATGATTGATTGTAAATTACATTTTAGTACTGTAAGAGGTAACTTGAGATCCCACAACAAAAAAATACATATACAGTACAACAAGAAAAAATTACTTAACATAGTAATCTTGTTTCTTCCAAGTGACACTCAGGTATTCATAACTTTATGCAGTCAGCCTTGCAAGTAGAACTGCCCAGAGAGAATTTGGAACATATGCAAATGATAGAATCTTTTCCATGAGTCACTTTTCAAATGCTGTCTTATACTAACTGCCTTAGTTCTAACCCCTCAGATTTCCTGGAAGCCTGGAAAGACAGACCCACGGGGACTAATTTTAATCGTAATGATAATAATAATAATAATATTAATCATAATCATAATATTAATAATAATAATAATAGAAAGAACTTCCTTAACACCCAAATAAAGGGCCTCCAGTTGGAAGGCATTACGTATAAAAGAATACCCTTGAATGTCCAAATCACCTGGAAAGGGGGAAGAGGGACAATAATAGTTCACACAATCACAACATGTGTGCCAGAAATGGCATTTATACCCCTGAGAGCACAGTATTCAGGAGTGCAGAGGCTAAAGGTTCCATTAGGGGAGGCAAGGTGAGAAAGTTATGAATACCTGAGTATCACTTGGAAGAAACAAGATTACTATGGTAAGTAATTCTTTCTTCTAACCCCAGTAATACTCAGGTATTCATAACTTTATGCAGACTACCAAGCAGTACTTGTGGAGGTGGGTACATAACCTTATTTTGGGTACAGACTTTGCAGGACTGCTCTGCCAAACCTGGCATCACCCCTGGACAGAATATACAGACTGTAATGCTGTGTAAAGGCGTGTACTGTTTTCCAGGTAGCCACTTTACAGATGTCCACCAGGGGAACATCCCCGACAGCTGCTATGGCAGCAGCTGTGCCCCTTGTGGAGTGGGCACTCAACCCTGTTGGGAGCTCCTTTCCTGCCTAGAGTAACAAAATTGGTTATGCTGTACTATCCAGTGAGAAATGGACTTTATGATGCTGGGTTACCTTTTCCCACATTCTCACAGGTCAGGAACAGCTGTTTTCTGTCCTGCCTATGGACTTTAGCAGCTGTCAAGTAGTAGCGAAGAATTATTTTGATGTCCAGAATATGAAGACTCTTTTCACCAGAACTAAAGTGTTCAGTGAAAAAGACAAGTGAGGTAATGACTTAATTCAAATGTAAATCAGAAGTCATTTTAAAGGGAAAACTTCCCTTTTGTTCCCAGGACAATTTTGCCTCTGTGGAATAGAATGTAGTCCTTTTTGATGCAGTGAGACCTGGGATCTCTGATTCCTCTGGCAGAAGTCATAACCACAAGAAAAAATAGTTTGTTTCCTTAAAACAGCCCTTTTTTTTTTTTTTTTTAAGATAAGTTGAAGACATAGGCTCAAAGAAGAACCCGTGGGCCTAACTATATACACATCTAGGCCAAGGCCACATGCTGGCACTGGTTCCCTGTGGGGGGGGGGGTGCAAGTGCTCTGCTACCCACGGTGTCAAGAGAGAGATTGCCGATGACGACGAGATCTGCTCGACCCACTGAATAAGGAAGACCGAGACCTCGGCTGACAGGGGATCTCAGAGGGTGCTGGGGACAGCCGCAGCTCCTGGTCAGGGTCAGTGACCAGAGGGTTCGGCTCAGTGCGCTGAGCCACTCCTTCAGAAGTCACTGGCAGAACCGGAGTCCTGAACAGAGAATTGTCAGCCTCTTCGGACAACAACCGGTCAACAGGGTCGAGAAAAATCTTGGCCACATCATCGGCTGGCGTCTTGACCAACTGGCCCGATGGGGGTCTCTGAGAAGCCAGCAGCCAAGACTGCGGTTTCGACTGTAGTCAAAACCTGGGAATCCGGAGACCGAGAATGCTCCCCGTCCCAGGAACGTTGACGGTGAGTGTTCTCCTTTTCTTTCCTCGACTCCTTCTTGCGAGAGTGGGAGCTATATGACCCAGAAAGGCCCTGCCCTTTAGTCAGGAGGGACTGGCATAGTTCCTTGAAGAAGCCCAAAAAGGTGGAGCCCAACTGGAGCAGAGCGAAGGCAGATGCCAAGGAGGACTGCATGGCAGCCCGAGCCGCCTCCTCCTTGAAGACTGTAAGTTGTTCCAACTGCTCGGCAGACCCCACAGCCATGGAGACCACCCAACAGGCATCCTTAGATTTGACCAGCAGATGTTTTTCCGGGCCGCACAATTTAAGGCAGGTGAGGCAGTCGTTGAGGACCACAGCATGAAACGACCAGCAAATGTTGCATGCCTGGGTATCACGTTCGTGGCCCAGGCAGTTGATGCACGTGGCGTGGGGGTCGGTATGCAACATCTTCTGGCCGCATGGGCACCGCTGAAATCCAGGCAAGGACTTTTCGTCCATCGTGGTTGTGATTGATGATCGAACTGAAGACAAACTCGAGAGAGTTCAACGTTTTTGGAAGGAAATCCAAGGATTTTAGTGCTAGGGCCTTCTCAACATGAAAGCGGTAAGGAGGGAACCTGCTTCTTCCCGTGGAAAGGAAGATCTGGTGTCATGGGGCGAAGCCAAGGGATATACCACCCGGGTGGGTGGGAGTAGCCAGCTTGAATACTTTCCGGCACAATTTAAAGGGGAAAGGACACTGCCAGATGTGCGGATAGAAATGAAAATTACTTATCTACCGTAATTCTTGCTCTTCTGTGTATCTTCACCATTCATCACTAGTATGGGTATTCACAGAGGTAGGATCATGGAGCTTTTTTTTTTTTTTTTTTTTTGAGGCAGAGTCAACCAGGGGCAGCGCCACCCTGAGGCCGACGTGTTATGTGTGCTTGTGAGCTGGACGTTATCTACCATTGACTCTGCCTTAGCCCCAGTTCTGCACACCAGCAAGAGAGATAGGAAGGGATGGAGGGGTTGGGCAAGGAAGCCCAAGGAATAGAAAAAAGAAAGGATATAAAAACTGAAAGGAGGAATAAGCGACTGAGAGGATAACAAAAAAGAAAGAGAGAGCAGCCTAAGGGATTGGGATTGGGATAGGGAGGGGCCCCAATCTAGGAGGAGGAGAATGAAGGGAGGAGGAGGGGAGGACACCACCCCCACCCAACCCAGAATAACCTGGACCGCGAGAGGGGTAGCTTGGATTTTAAAACCCTCATGCTGCAGACTGAAGATGACGACACAGGGAGTGCCCCCTGCGCAGCCAGGGTAGTCTCAAGAGGGGACCAGAAGAAAAAATTACTCACCATAGTAATGTTGTTTCTTCTAATGCAGTCTTGCTGTATTCTTTTTTTTTTTTTTATTTCCTTTTTATTAAAAGGTTTTTGTTACACTTGGTCAAGAATACATTTTAGACATTTTCTTATATTGCCATATATCTCCAGTCAGTTTATATGATTGACAGTTTATATAATTTTACCCAAAGAGTTGAATGTCTAGTGTGATAAGTGTACAACGTTCTAGTCAAAGATCATTCAAAAGGTAAAGCTCCAGCTCCATTTCATCTAAATTTTACCTTATTTACCCCTTATGTTTTATTTATTCCTTATTATCTTTATATTTGGGTGAGGCATTTCCCCCTCTCTTGATTAGACCTCCCCCCCCTGCTTAAATTAAATTCTCTTTTCTCTCAACTCTTCTATCATTATTCATTCCTTCCCTCCTGATCCCTCCCATAGTAATTCTACCAATACTAGGGTCAAAAATTTGATTCTACCACCACCTGGTAGAGCACCCATCTCTGCCATCTCATCATGTATGTTGGGAGCTTTACCCTGTATTTCTGCATTAAGGGATTCTGTAACATACATTTCGGACATAAAAGATCTCCATTCTAATACTGTTGGACTGGTGCTAGTCATCCACCTGCGAGTTACTGACTTTTTGACCGCCAACAAACTGGGAAGTAAAAGAGTTTGTTCCCATGAAGGGGAATGATCTGGAAAGATCCCCAGCAGTACCTGCTCAGCTGTTAATTCTACCTCTTGTTCTAATAAGCTAGTTAATTCTGTTTGTAGGGATATCCATAATGGCATCAAACAAGGACACTGCCAGAAAATGTGTCCCAGTGTCGTCCTCGGGCACCCACATTTTTGCCAACAAACTCCATATTCTTCCAGGAGGAATTTAAGCAGGACTGCCAGAGCTCTAAAAAAGCGGGAATGACACTTTCACGTAAATTCTCTCCAAAATGGGGAGGAAGTGATCTTAACCGCACTTACAGCTGATCTCCTCCACTCCTCCATAGTTATTTCTAGGTGGAGATCTCTGTTCCATTCCTGTAATATGGATTTAGTTTATTCCTTTTGTTCATTTCTCAATTCCCTGTATATTATTCCGATTAAATGCTTACCCAAATTCCCCTTTATAGCTTCCATAAATGTTCTGAGGCGTTCCGTGGTTGGATACTGGATCTTGAGTTGTATAATTCGGTTTTAAGTATATGGCTCCTAACCTGGAAATAGCGAAATAGATCTGATCTACGAAGACTATATTGGGACTGTAGTTTTTCAAAAGGGAGTATCCCTTGGGAGGATAAAAATTGGAAAAAATGTGTAAGGCCTAGTTTTCTTCATTCCTGAAATGTGGAATCCATATGTATGGGTGTAAATGTATGATCTTCTGATATTAATTTTGTGTATTCGTACATAATACGCAGTGGCCCAGTTTGTCTTGAACTTTTCCAACATTTATAAATTTGAGCCGTAATGCCCGTTAAAGTAGTGGGTGATAAAGACCTATCCTCTGAAGAAAGAAGAATTGTTTTGATATCAAATAGATCATTTAGGTGTAATTCGATATCCTTCCAAGGGGTCAAGTAGGATTCCTTCAACCATATTAAGATTATCCTAAGAAACGACGCTTTGGAGTATAATTTAAAGTCCGGAAGATTAAAGCCTCCCTGAGCCAGGGATAGTTTAAGAACAGAAAAATGTACCCTAGGCCATCCCTTACCCCAAATAAATGTGGAAATTAAATTATCCCATGATTTAAAGTAATATGTTGCCGGTAAGAAGGGGATGTTCCAAATTAAATAAAAGTAGTCTAGGGAGTATATTCATACGCACTATTTCTATCCATTGATGGATGGGAGTAAGAAAGGCGGACCATCTTTCCAGGTCGTTTGGGATAATGTTTGTGAGGGGTTCATAATTTAACATTTCCAGCACCTCTGGATTAAGAGGGATGTTAATTCCTAAATATTTTAATTTTGTAGTATGCCATTTAAATGGGTATTCTTTTTTCAGTTGTTGGGTAGGAATAAAATTAAAGGCCAAGATCCCTGTTTTTGTAGTGTTTAGCTTAAAACCCACCAGTGTTTCATACTGTTTCAATATTTGCCAAGCAGCTAGAACTGATGGAGATGATAAGGTTAATAATATATCATCAGCAAACATATTTATTTTATGTGCTTGTGCTATTGGGATCCCTTCTACTTGAATCACATTCCTCAACTTTGTTGCACATGGTTCCCAATATAAGGCAAACAGGGTGAAAGAGGACAACCCTGTCTCATGCCTCTACTTAGTTTAATCGATGAGGATAATTCCCATTTACTTGTACATAGGCCCTTGGGGATCTATATAATTTAGTGAGTAAGGTGATGAATAAATCCCGAAAGTGAAAGGCCTCAAGAGTCCTCCACAAAATGGCAAATAAACTCGGTCGAAAGCCTTTTCGGCATCTAAACTAATAAAAACAGATGGGATTTTTCTTGTTTTTACATAGTCCTGTAGTAACAGGGTCCTACGGACATTATCTATGGTACTCCTATTCTTTATAATCCTGACTGATCTGGTAATATAATCTTTGTTGTATAGATTCAAGTCTGGACGCCCAAATGGCTGTATAAGTCTTACAGTCAACGTTTAAAATGGAAATAGGTCTGTAAGATGTCGGATCCGAGTGATCTTTATTTGGTTTAGGTATTGGGGCGATGGTGGCGTAGTCCCACGATGGCGGAGGGACTCCCTCTTGGGGTGTCTCAGCAAACAAAGTATGTAATTTTGGGATCAATTCTTTTTTAAAAACCTTATACCACTCGGATATAAACCCATCAGGTCCTGGGCACTTTCCCAGGTTCAGGTTTGTAATAGCCTCCTGAACTTCCAAATGAGTTATGGGCGCTTCCAAACTACCAATTTGAGAGGAGGAGAGGGTGGGTAGGGCTAGTTGATCCAGGAAACTGGTTATTTCTAAGAATTCAGGGTGTGTTTCCGGTGAATAGAGATTAGTGTAGTACTTTGAAAAGGTCTGCATTATATGAGCATCTGAATGGTGTGTTATACCCATATAAGGGTTTCTATGTTTCAAGATGGTAGTTAGTTTTTTTAGCTCTATGTTTCTGAGCCAGTCTCCGAGCTCCCCTAGCCCCCACCCCATGGACAGTTTGTCTTAAATATATTAATGATTGTTGTATTTTGTTATCTACAATTTTCTGTACTTCCGCCTTTGTATCCCTAATTTTTTGATTTAATTCAGTATCTCCCTTTCTGTATAACATCTGGTAATTTAGCAGCTGTTCTGATAATTCAAGTTGCCTCACCTCCCTCTCTTTATTTTCTCTGAAGTGTACGCTATAATCTCTCCCCTCAGTGTTGCCTTCATGGCATCCCATCTTAACGCCAAAGTAATTTCCTGTGATTCATTTTCTGTACAGAACTGTTGTATTCTTTTTTTAAATATCTCCTGGAATTCCTTATCTTTTAATATTAATGGATTTAATCTCCATAAGGTCCTCTTCCTCTCCTGACCCATATCTAATTTCAAAATTAAGGGGTGGTGATCGGATAGTAATTTTACATCTAAAGTCATATCCTGGACTGATGTGAAATGCTCACAAGTCATCATAAAATAATCTAGGCGGGAGTATGATTTAAACCTTGGTGAATAATATGTATAACCCGGGCTGGAGGGGAACAAACGTCTCCACACATCCATAATGCCTAAATGTTCCAGTGTTCTTTCACATTTTTTAACTGCAGCATTTTTCCTGTGAGTCTGCTGATTAGAGCTATCTAAATGTGGGGATAAGGTCATATTGATATCACCTCCCATGATCAACTGGCCCTGAAGATTATCTAACAATGTAGATAAATAACCCTTCAGGATTGGGAATCGTGTCTGACGGGGAAAGTAAACACTAGCCAGGGTAATCTTATGGCCATATAAAAGGCCCTGTACAATTACATAATGGCCTTGGGCATCAATATGAGTTTTTTTGTATTTCCATAGGGGTTGTTGCTGGAATTAAAATTGTTGCCCCTCTTTTCCTACCCCTTGGATGTGAGGAGGCCACAACCTTGTATCTGTTACCCCAGGTCAGCTTCTTGTGCTCTAGTTCAGAAAGATGAGTGTCCAGGAGATAAATGAGGTAGGTCTGCCTTCTGTTTGTTCAGGTATTGTTTAAGGCGGGACCTTTTTATATGGTCATGGAGGCCATTACTATTTAATGAAATAATTTTAATTGGATCAACTGACATCTTCATTTCTTATTAACCTAACTATCTGTATATTCCTTTCCCCTAGGTGATAGAAGATTTCTTCTTTCCAGACCATTCCCCCCCCCCACCAGATCTGTAATACAACAATAAATACAAGTTACTCACCTGTAACAGGAGTTCTAGGAATGGTATATGTTGTTCATCCACACTGTCTGGCAGGTTCCTTGCCACTTTAAATCTTGCCGGAAGGTCTTCAAGCTGGCTCCTCCCACCCACCCAGGTGGTAAAACTCTCAGCTCCGCCCCATGAGGCCAGATCTAGCCCGCTGGAAGCCAGGTTGTGCGTCGAAGCCGGGGAGGTCGGGTGGGTCATGTGGATGAACAACATATACCATTCCTAGAACTCCTGTTACAGGTGAGTAACCTGTATTTCTAGGGACATGGATATGTTGTTCATCCACACTGTCTGGCAGACTCCTAGCAGTTCTCCGGGAGGAGGGAGGCAAGGTGCACACCCCCTACTTAGGAAATAAAGATTGGAGAACCAAGGCCCCAAAACCAGCATCCCGGCGTGACTCAAGGTTGATGTGGTAGTGGGTGATAAAGATGTGTGCTGACCTCCAGGTAGCAGCCCTGCAGATTTCCTGGATAGGGACGTCCCTGGAAGCAACCACTGATGCAGCGGTATGGCGAGTAGAATGAGCTCTTATCCCTCTGGGAGGCTCCATGCCCACCAACCTATAGCAGAGATCTATGCAGGAGGTGACTCACCTGCCTATTGTCCGCTTGGCTGCAGGTCTGCCAGGTGGGCTTCAGCGTAGGTGACAAACAGCTGGGGAACCTCTCCCCGAACTTCAGACGTCCGCTCCATATAGTAAGCGAGCGCTCTTCTAGGGTCCAAAGTATGGAGCCTATATTCGGCCTCTGAGGTGTGACTGAGGTAGAACACCGACAGAGTCAACACCTGGTTAAGGTGAAACTCCGACACCACCTTCAGAAGGAATTTCAGGTGGGGGCGCAGGACAACCTTGTCCCTGTGGAAGACCAGGTAAGGAGACTCGGTGGAAAGCGCCTGGAGCTCTCCCATCCTTCTGGCTGACGTGATAGCCACCAAGAAGGCGGTCTTCCATGACAGGTGAGAGATGTCACACCTGTGCATCGGTTCGAATGGCTTGCCCATGAGCTTAGCTAATACCAGCAGTAGATCCCACAGAGGTGGAGATTCTCGCACCGGAGAGGATATGTGATCAAGGCCTTCGAAAAAGCGCCCGACCACCTTCTCCTGCACCACCGACTGCTTCCCGGCCCGTGCCCGGTAAGCAGAGATGGCTGCCAGGTGCACCTTAAGGGTCGTCGACTGAAGCTCTTGCTGAGAAAGGGACCACAGGTAGTCCAGAATGCTTGCCAAGGAACAGGAGGAAGGGTCCAGGCCCTGCCCTGACACCAAATGGAGAATCTCTTCCATTTGAAGGCGAGATTTTCTGGTCGACTTCACGCTTCAATAACGCTGAGGACCTCGCCGGAAAGACCCAAGGCCTGGAACTCTAGCCACAGGAAGCAGGCCAGGTGCAGGGATTGAAGGTCCGATGGAATACCTTCCCTGACTGACTGAGATCAGGTCCGGTGGGCTGGAAGCCGCCTCGGGAGCCTGGAGCTGAGACTGAGGAGATCTGGATACCAGAACTGGAGGGGCCAGTCTGGGGCTACCAAAATCACCTGTGCCTTGTCCCTCCTCGCCTTGAGAAGCACCTTGTGGATCAAGGGAAATGGGGGAAAGGCGTAGAAGAGGCCTGGGGTCCATGGCCTCAAGAAGGCATCCCCCTGCAGCGAGCCCTGCTGAGGGGGGCGGGCATGAAACAGTCTCAGCTTCGCATTCTCCCAGGAGGCAAACAGGTCCACCTGAGGCATGCCCCAGTGGGAGAACAGATCTTGTACTACCTCCGGCAGGAGAGACCACTCGTGAGACGCAGCCCCTATCCGGCTTAGGGCATCGGCCAGAGTGTTGGAGGCTCCTGCCACATGGATGGCAAGGAGATTCGCCTCCAGGCTGTGCACAAGTGACCAAATGTGGAGAGTTTCCCTGCACAGAGGCATGGAGTGCGTCCCGCCCTGGCGGTTTAGGTAGTACATGGTCGTGGTATTGTCCGTCTGGACCTGAACCACTTGACCCCGCAGAAACGGAGCGAAGGCAGTGAGGGCTAGACGAACTGCTCGAAGCTGCAGCAGGTTGATGGCATCGAGACTCCCGAGGGGACCAGAGGCCGTGCGCTCCCCCAGATGGGCACCCCAAACCATCAGAGAGGTATCGGTCGCTAGAGAGACTGTCGGCTTGGGGCGGACAAACGGGATGCCCTCCTGAAGATGTGCCGGAACAGTCCACCACTGGAGAGCGTTCCACATCCCCTGGGTCACTGTCACTAGCTGATCCAGAGGATCGAAGTGCTGTGACCACTGGCTGGCCAGCCCCCATTGAAGGGGACGCATGTACCAACGGGCCTAACAAACAACGCTGGTGCAGGCCGCCATGAGGCCCAGGAGGCGCATGAAGTCCCGGGCAGGGTGCAACTGCCCAACCTGAAATGACTGGGCAAAGGAGGAGAGAACCTCGTCCCTGTCTGCAGGGAGCCGTGCTCTGGCTCGAAGAGAGTCGAGCTCTGCCCCGATGAATTGTATCACCTGCTTTGGCACGAGTTTCGACTTGGCCTCATTGATGAGGAGGCCAACCAGAGAGCAAACCTGGAGGGCCAGATCTCTGGACCGCTCCACCTCCATTCTGGAGGAGGCTACAATCAGCCAGTCGTCCAGGTAGGGGTACACCCGGACCCTTCGGCGCCGCAGGAATGCTGTCACCACTGCCATGCATTTGGTGAAGACCCTGGGAGCTAGGGAAAGGCCGAAGGGCATGGCCCGGAACTCGTAGAGGGATCCCTCTGCCCTGAAGCGGAGGAATCTCTGATGGGACGAACAGATTGGGATGTGAAAGAACGCGTCCTGGAGGTCCAGAGAACAGAACCACACGCCTCGTTCCAAGGATGGGATTATCTGAGCCAGAGTGACCATCCTGAAGGTCCGATACCTTAGGAACCAGTTCAGGTCGTGCAGGTCTAGAATGGGGCACCAGCCCCCCATCCGTTTTGGGACCAGGAAGTACCTAGACACAAACCCCGGGTCTGGTGGAGGATCCGCCACCTTCCTGATCACCTCTTTTTCGAGGAGCAGGATGATATCGGCTCGGCGAGCCGACAGAGAGGCTGTGGACCCCATAGCCCCACCGAGGGGCGACGGCTCGGAAGGGCGGGGCCTGCTCGAACTCCAGCAGCAGGCCCTTTCCTACCACCTCCAACACCCAGCGGTCCGTAGTGATAGCGGACCAGGCGGAAAGGAAGTGGTGGAGCCATCCCCCCACGGGGGGAACCCGGGGGCAGTGATGAGGCTGGCGGTGACACCCCTCAACCCATCACTGGCCAGGCTTGGAGAAGGGACTGGCCGAGGGACCTCCTGGGCCTTTTCCTCCCTACTTCCTGTTAGAGGACGCCACGGGCTTGGCTTTGGGGTGCCAAGCGCGAGCCTGCTGGCCCTGATGCTGGTGCTGTTGGGCCGGACGTGCCGCAGGCGCAGAAGGGCGAAAGGACTTATGTTGTTGGCGACGGCCCTTGTCCTTCTGGGCAGAGGTGACCGAGTCCAGCGTGGCATTGGACTTTTCGATCCACTGGAGGTGACCTTCCACTCCAGGGCTGAAGAGGTCAGTCCCCAGGAAGGGGACATCCACCAGTTTATGCTGGATATCTGCCGTGAAGGTGGATATCCTCAGCCATGCTCTGCGGCACATGGCCACTGCGGCCGCAACCGATCTGGCACAGGAGTCTCCAATGTACAGAGCCGTTTGGAGCTGCTGTTTTGCCACCGCCCTTCCCTGGTCCCATACCTGCTTCACTGTGGTCTGCAGGTCGGCCGGGAGATGAGGGATCACCTCATCCAGGGAGCCCATGAGGGCGTGGGAGAAGTGTGCCATCAGCACGGCCGAGCTGGCCTGGCGGAGGCCAAGGGAGGACGCAGCGTACACCTTGCACCTGGCATAGTCCAGCGTTTTGGACTCCTTGTCGGGGGGCCTATCCACATCCCTAGCATTCCCAGAACGCCGGAAAACGCTATCGGTGACCAACCCCTCGGTGGAGGGGTGTACCGAAGACCGGACAAATCAGCGTAGGGACCTATACTCCTGGCCCTCCTGGTCAAGGTGCAGGACAGGAAGCCAGCCGCACAAAGCTCCAAGGCTGGGCCAACAATGGCTTCAGCCACTGGAAAGGCCTCCATGGGCGAAAACCCTTGGTCCAGTATCTCCGTCAGAGGATACTTGGCCCGCTTGGATACGGGCTCGAGCTGCATCCCGGTGGACTCCGAGATGAGCCGAAGCAGACCCATAAAGGACGATGGGCTCTCGTCCATCAACTGGCCCCTGGAGGACTCCAGGTCAATGGGCCTGAAGAACAGGGAGGAGGAGTCGTCGTCGGACTCTGAAGAATCTGCGAAGAGCTGCCTGGGGCCTGAGCCACCCTCCACCTGCCGAGGACGGTCGGGAGTGAGGGTGACCGACAACCTGTGGGGCAGACCCTGACCCGACCGAGAGTCCTTGGTCGGCGCCCCTGATTTCGGTCGTGGAGGCGGAGGTTCCACCAAAATCAGAGAGGCAGCTGGTTTCAGCTGAACAACTGGCCCAGGCTTGGGCACCTCGACTACAGCAAGGGGTTGTTTCGGCCGTTTGGGTGACAACCACTTGATGGCCGGGGAAGGCGACGGCGTCTGCTTGTTCCCGGACAGAAGTAACTGCTGCCACATTAGGTCCTCGTAGCGTCGACACAATTTGCACCGATGCCTCTCCTCTTCCAAGGAGGAAGACGAAGACGAGCGGCGGTGCTGTTTACTTCGGTGACAAGACCGAGACCGCTGATGTCGGCGGGATCAACTGGACCGAGACGAGGTCCGAGACCAAGACCGAGACCCTCGTGTTTCCGAGGACGCAGTCTGGAAGGCGGGGACAACCGCTCTTCCTCGCTCGAAGCCTTGACCATGGACTCGCACGGAGGCGCTGGTAAGTCTCAGTCTCCACCGGGGAACCGTGAAGAAGGGTTGTCGGTTTACCAGTCGACAGCCTGCCCCACGTGGGTTGAGAAAAATCTCAACCACATTGACGGGTGTCTCGGCCGGCTGACCTGACGGGGACACCATGAAGCCAGCGGCCTTAGCCGCAACCTCGACCGAAGTCGAGTGTCGACTGTCCGGGGAAGGGGACCTCTCCCGCTCCCACGAACGCCGACGGTGGGACTTACCTTTTGAGTCCTTCTTTTTGGACCGAAAAGAATGTCCCGATGGCCCCTCTCCCTTCGTGGAAAGGGATTGGCAAAGCTCCTTAAAAGAAGTTGTGTAGGAGGATCCCAAAGAAAGTGGGATAAATGCCGCGACCGAGGAAGAAGAAGATGCGGCATGGGCCGCCTCCTCCTCCTCGAGGGCGATCATCTGCTTGAGCTGCTCAGCCGAGCCAGCCACTGCAGACACCACCCAACGGGCATCCTTTGACCACCGGCGCGTAGCGCTTCTCAGGGCGCCCAAGCTGTAACCGGGCAGCACGGTCTTCCAGGACGTTAGCCGAAAACGAATGACATAACTCGCAGGCCTGCGGGTCATGGTCTAGGCCGAGGCAGTAGACGCACATGGAGTGTAGATCCGTCCTGGACATTTTCTGCCCACAAGGGCACCGCCGAAAACCAGGAGTCGATTTGTCCATCGCAGCCGTGAGGGAGTAATTTGACAAAAGTCTTGAAAGCTTAAGAATGAGTTTCGGGTGAACCGAAGAATTAGGATCCAGTCTATATGCAGAGTGTTAAGGAGGTAACCCGAGCTTCCAAGCGGTAAGGAAGATCTGACGTCATGGGGCGGAGCCGAGAGTTTTACCACCAGGTGGGTGGGAGGAGCCAGCTTGAAGACCTTCCGGCAAGATTTAAAGCGGCAAGGAACCTGTCAGACAGTGTGGATGAACAACATATCCATGTCCCTAGAAACATGCTTTAGTCCTAACAAACTCTTGACTCATGTATTTTTTTATCCCTTCTCCCTTCCCTTTGTAGTATCCGGCTATCCAGTTAGCCTTTATTATGTATGCTTTTACCCAGACGTACCCAATTGCTGCTTTAAAAACAAAATGAATTCAATGACTTATTAGGCTTTTCCATAATATAACAACATTGGGTCTGTAATGAAAAGCCAAGATAACCTTCCCTCTCCTTATTCTTTTACCTTCTTTAATCAAATAAAGAACTACTTGTACATAAAAACTATACTTTATCTTATTAACTTTAACCAAAACTTTATACAAAATGACTCCCATTTGGGAGGTGCTCAACTGGCGCTCCCCCTGGAACCCCCTGTCCTTGTCTCCATTAGAAGCCGGAGAGGTGTCTGGAGCGTTATACTGTATCTGAGTAACAAAAATACCCAGCATACGAACATACGTACGAACATACGAAATTTGCCAGCAGATAAAGGCCTAGAGGTCTATCAGGTCTGCTCAAATGTGCAGCTAGCACCCCTTATTCTGCAGCTGCCCCTCCCTTCCACCCTTCCCCTTCATTAACCCTCCCCCTTGTCCTGTCCCATCCTCGTTTGAAGCAGTCCACTGTTCTACTGCATACCAATTCAGCAGGTAACGCATTCCAACCAGCCACCACCTTCTCTGTAAAAAAGTGTCTCCTCATCTACCTCCTGAACCTTCCTCGCTCCAGTCTCATATCATGGCCCCTGGTGGCCCTCCCCTTCCTTACTTTGAACAGCCCCTCTGTACCCTTCTTGTTTATTCCTTTCATGTATTTAAAGGTTTCAATCATGTCACTCCTGTCTCTCCTCTCCTCCAGTGAGTACATGTTCAACTCCTTAAACCTCCTCTCGTATGATAAGTCCCCCAGCCCCTTGATCATCTTTGTCGCTTCTCTGCGCTGCACACCCTCCAGTAACTTAACGTCCCTCTTCAGATACGGATGCCAGTACTGAACGCAGTACTCCAGGTGTGGTCTAACTAATGACCTATACAGTGGCATAATCACCTCCTCCCTCCTCGAGGATATACCTCTTGCAATACAACCCAGCATTTTGTTGGCCTTTGCAGCTGCCTTCCTACATTGTGCCGAGTTGTTCATTGACCTTGTAATGAGCACACCCAGATCCTTCTCCTCCTCTGTCTGGACTAGCTGCACTCCCCCTAGCTGGTAACTCCTCCTTGGGTTCTTCATCCCAAAATGCAGCACCTTGCACTTTTTGGCATTAAAGCCCAGTTGCCAGGTGTCTGACCAGGTTTCAAGCTTTGCCAGATCATCCTGCAACCCCTGCCATCCCCCTAGGTCATCCACCACCACGCCTACCTTGGTATCAGCAAACAAACTGATCTTGCTCTTGATGTCCCATGATATGTCTGCAATGAATATCCCAAACAACACTGGTCCCAACATCGAGCCCTGTGGAACACCGCTCATCACTGCCCTTGGGTGTGAGAGCTCCCCACCCACCACCACCCTCTGTTGCCTTCCCTGCAGCCAGTTTCCTACCCATCTCACCAGCTTTGCACCCGCCTGTGCCTACTAACTTCCTTCCCAGCCTTCCATGTGGCACTGAGTCGAATGCCTTACTGAAGTCCAGATACAGAACATCCACTGCATGGCCCCTGTCCAGTTGCCTAGTTACCCAGTCATAGAACTCGACCAGGTTGGTTTGGCAGGATCTGCCACATATGACGCCATGCTGTCTGCTGTCCTGTAGTCCTTTGGCCTCTAGGAGGGCCACCAGCCTCTCCTTCAGGATAGTCTGCATTAGCTTACCCACTATGGATGTAAGGCTCACTGGTCTGTAGTTTCCCGGTTCATCCTTGGGGCCACTCTTGTGGAGGGGCACCACATGAGCCATCCTCCAGTCCTGAGGTACACACCCCGAATGTAGTGAGGCATTAAATAGGTCTGCCAAAGGTCCTGCAAGGACTTCTGCCAGCTCCTTCAGTACCCTGGGGTGGATGCCATCTGGGCCTGGCGCCTTGTCCACCCTCAGTGCCTTCAAACCCTCTTGAACTCTGCTCTCCATGATTTCCCCATCTGTCACCACTTCCACCCTGCTTCTGCCATTTCTCCCACCTTGGGTGTCACCCCTCTTCTCTTTAGTAAATACTGAGCAGAAGTACTCATTTAGTGCTTGCTTCATCGCACCCTGCTTCCACCCAACCCCCTCCTTTCTAATCCTTACTATGTGGTCCCTACAGCTCCTTTTCTCCTGATGTACTTAAAGAGTCCTTCTCCCCTTCTTAATGCCTTGTGCCAGTCTGAGTTCATTAGATGCTTTGGCTCCCCTTACTGCCTTGTCACCTCCTTCGATTCTGTCAAGTACTCCTCCCTCCTCCCCCCTCCCTGTTTTCTTGTACTTCCTAAAGGCAGCTCTTTTCCTCCTTACCTTTCCATGACCTCCTTGCTCAACCAGATCGGTTTTAGCCCTAGCCTTCTTGCTCTGGGCTTTGCAGCAGGTTTTGGTTGCCTCCACTATCCCCAGTTTTACTGAGCTCCCACCTCTGGTTAGTGTCCATACTAGATTGAATTCTGGCCAGGTACCCTTTACCACTTCCCCCATCCTCCCAAAGTCGGCCTCCTGAAGTCCAGCACTATTGTGCCAGATTCTACTCCTTCCTGCCCATATCCAATGTGAGCCATACTGAGTGGTGGTCACTCCCTGACAGCGGTTCCTCCACTCTAAGTTCTCTCACGAAGTCCCCATTTGCCAGCACAAGGTCAAGGGTATTCCCTAACCTGGTTGGTTCACTGACCATTTGTAGCAGGAAGCTGTCCTGGAAGGCATCCAGCAGTACCTGCTCCCTTCTGTTCCTGCTTGTTGGGGTGCTCCAGTCCACTCCTGGCATGTTGAAGTCCCCCACAATCACCATACTACCCTTCTTGCAGGTCCTCCTGATCTGTCCCGCTAGTTCCCTGTCTAAATCCTCCGTCTGAGATGGTGGCCTGTACACCACTCCCATTCTAAGAATCCTATTCTTGGAATCCTGGATTTGCATCCAAAGTGACTCCGTACTACCGTCCTCCCCTTCCTCCCTTACACACTTCAGTCCTTCCTTCACATATAGTGCCACACCCTCCTTTCCCAATCACCCTGTCCCTACGAAATAACCTGTATCCTGGTACAGACAGGTCCCAGTCATTGTATTGGGTGGCCCATGTTTCTGTGATGGCTGCAATGTCCACCTCTCCCTCTGCCATGAGCACCTGTAACTCTGCAGTTTTCCTCCCAAGGCTCCTAGCATTAAGGGTAACCACCTTCCACCCTTCCCCCTCCCATCCTGCCCTCCTTTCCTAGCATCACCAACAGTACTTGCCATTTGTCCTTTGTCACTGTTATGGGGGGTAAGCTCATATGGTTTCCCAACCTGTGGTCTCTGCATATCTCTTGCCCAATTGCCACCCCCAGTTTAAATTCCCAACTTCCTATGTACTCCTCCATCCTCTGTTTCAACACTTTCTTTCCTCCTCACTCAAGTGTAGTCTGTCCTGGCATAGAGACTACTGTCCTCCCAGGTCCCTCCCACCCCTCAACAGCCCATACCCTTTAGCACAACACCAGGTTCTTAGCCATCCATTAAATCCACTATTCTCAGCTTTCTTGTTGTGCTTGCCTTTGGCACCGAAGTATCTCTGAAAAAGTTACTGATCTTCCTGCCCCCTCACATAATTGTGCTAGTTCCTCAAACCTCCTCTGGACTGTATCTACTGTCTTGTCAGCCAGGTTGTTTGTCCCAAGATGTATAATTAAATGAGGCTTGTCCCTACCCCTTCTAGCATATTTCAGAACAGACTGTCCCACCCTTTCCGCTGTCATTCCTGGCATGGCCTCCACCCAAATGCGACTATGCCTCTCCCCCTTGCTACCCCACCTAACTCCTCTTAGTGTTGAGTCCCCCAGCACTAAGATTCCACCCTTACTCCCTGCTTGCTTCCATTCATCTCATCTCTCTCTCTCTCTCATTTCCATCTCCTCTTCCTCCTGCACATTATTTCTCCCTTTACCCCTGTTGCATCCTCCCAGCAGAACTCCCCCGCCCAGTTTGGTCCAGGCATTTATCAATTACTCCTCTAATTTCATCATTTCCTCCTCCACCTTCTTCCTCTAGCAGTGCACAACTATTTTCTGAGGCCCTCACAAATGCCCGCCCCTCTCTTCACAGTAACCTGTTCTCTCCTTTCCACTCCATGACTTTTGCCACTTCTTCGCCTCCCCTCACAAGTCCCTATCTCCTCCTTCCATTTATCTTTTGTCTCCTGACCTGGTTTCCCTGGCAATTGTTCTTCCTGGCCTGGGCCCCTTTGTCCCTACTTCCCTTCTTCTGACCCTCTCCTCACCACTGTTGGCTTAAATCGCCCTCCCTCATCTCCCCTTCTTCCTCCCTCCAGTATTGGGCTAAACCCACCCCCAATCTGCCTTGCCTGTCTTAGTTCCTCCTGCAGACCCTCAATCTCCTTTCTAAGTTTTTCTATGTGGTTGCACACTAAACATCCTCCCACACTCCAGGCAATTTTTAGAAAGATTGGTGCACCGCAGCTGTTGCAGCCTACCACCCTACCCATTGCTGTCGTTGCCCACCAGCGCACCCCCACCCTTCCAGATGCAGGATACCAAACACTCCCCCAAGTCTCCCCCTCCTCTATCAGTGCAAAACATTTTCTTTATTTCCTTACCTCCTTTGTTGCACACGTTTAGATATATTGAGCAACTGCTTTTATATTCCTATCCTTCCTATCCACACTCAAAACAGACTTTAAGTAGCCATTGCACAACCTTCTTCAAACTCTTACTCCTCCTTTCCCCAATGCAATATCAATGCGAAGTAGTAATAATGAAAGCTCCTAGATTTGCATTTACTGTACTTCCCTTCCACTGAGAGAGCAGTCACCTCTTCACTTGCTGCTGTTCCTTTCCTGGTATGCCCATCCTACTCCACACCCCTTACTATACCCAGTGTTTAGCTCCTGTCAATCAGATTTAACAGGGCATATAATCAAGAGTTGAGGAAGGGGGGTGAAAATTTTGCAGCAACCAAAGACAGCAAAGAAATACACCACCACTACGTTTTAAATCCTCAACAGCCCAAAAACAATTCTAAGTAAAGACAACAAAGAAAGTACAGTGTCACCAAAAGCCCACAATCCAAGTCTAAAAGAAAAACAGCAATTACCAGTTACTGTAAAACATTGAATTGAATATGCTTCCTTCCCCTTCTGGCTTCTATAACATTCAAAAATACATACATTTCTATCTCAGCTCTTTACCCTTACCATCAAAAGGTAACTACAATCACAATAATCTACCTTCTACTAATACAGATTCTATCACAGAACCAGAGCACAATGCAAAAACATCTGCTGCTTAGCAACAACAAACAGGTCCTAAAAGCATAAGTATGATGGCCCCAACTAGAATGGAATAAATTCCATTTCATAAAGGAAACGGTATGCCTAATGGCATTTTCCAGTCTTATTCGAGAAGCTTCCCATCTAATGGTCTAATCCTATGGCTTTACTTTACTTGTTTGCCTTGAGAAAGAGGAAGAACGACCTCTAGTGGGCATTATCAAAATCACAGCCCAAACCTCCTTTAGCTTAGGCATCCTTGACTGTCCAAAATTAAAAACTTAAATTTCTATCTTTTCCTTTAACCTCCCACTTAACATAAATCGATGCATTGAAATTCCTGTAGATATACAAGTTTCCACACTTTCCCAGGTAATCATAAAAAAAAGAGCACGGTATTATATTTCTATTCTCTTAATCTTGTAACTCAATTACCATCTGTAGTTTAAAAAGAAAATTAAGACTAGGCATGTCTCAGGGACCAAAACATTATAATTTGCTCAGTTTTCATAGTTTGAACATCTTTCTTTCTTGTCCCTGTGACATCAAGCCTCTTATCGGTCTGGATTGGATCCTCTTATATGATTTGGTGCAGGCTTATACCCGCAAACATTGAGGTGGGGATGGGCCCCTCGAGAAGCAGGTGAACAAATCAGGATTACCACGAGGAGAAGGCTATAGTGTTCGTGCCTTAGCTTGAAAAGAATTCTCCGCCATCCAGGACCTGTAAATGATTCAAAGTAGCAACCAGCAGCCAATTAGCCGAATAACTTGAAATATTTTAAATAAAGTATTGTTGCCTGAATCTCTTAGAGACGCCCCTCACCCGGTTCCTTTATCCCCCGCTCACCCATAGCCCCCCCATTATCATCTCCAGAGGTACCCCAGAACCAAAACCTGAATCAAGAAGCAATTACCCCACATTTTAGCTTTTTTCAGGTAAGCAGAGTCAGATTCCTAAACTGCTGCAGTCGCTTTAAGATCTCTGTTATTTAGAGTTGTGATGCCTGGGGTCCTTTTTGTTCCATCTGGTTAGCTTGCCCCAATCGAGTTTTAACTGTTTCTGCCATTTTTTCATTGATTACACCCCACTTCAAGAGATCAGTTGCAGCTTCTGCTGCTGAACTATCGATATGTTGGCCAGATGGTAGAAACACAGTTAATTTGGCAGGATAAGGGGTTCGAAGACGGATCTTCTGGGCTCAGAGCATAGGGAAGAGCAAACTACAGTCTCTTAGTTTCTGGGTGGCCGGGGCGTAATCATTATCAAACAATAACCTTTGCTGGCCCCACATTACTCTGCCATTCTGCCAGGCCCTCCGTAAAATAGTTTCCTTTGTTTGATAACTGAGGAATCTAATAAATAAGGAGCGGGGCCTTGCTTCTGGTCGTGAAGGTTTTGGGCCGAGTGCCCTGTGAGCCCTCTCAATGTCCAGGTGGAAATCAGGTTCCAGATCAAGCAGTAACCGCAAAAGGTAATCTGCAAAGTCCCTAGAATCGTTTCCTTCTTCGTTTTCAGGTAAGGCAAATATTTGTATGTTCCTCCTTCTACCACGGTTTTCAGCATCTTCCTGTCAGATGGAGATTGCCAATTGTTCCGCTGCTATGGTTTTCATGGTCTCCTCCAGATCATCGATTCAGGTGGTGTTTAAAGAAATTTGATGGTCTGTCTCGGTCATATGCCCTTGTAATGTGCTTATTTTGGTCTTAAGGTCTTGCATCAACTCACGAACTTCTCCCCTAAAGTCCGTAATTGCCTGTAGTATCGCCTCCGAGGTGGTTTCTGGTTGTTTTCTTGTACAAGTTTTTGTTCTGCCAGAGGAGGTTGATTTTTTTAATTCTGGAGCTGTAGAAGGCCTAGTACTTTGTTCACCTTCGTCAGACATGCGGTCGTCCTCCTCAGTTATTTCAGCAAATGTTTGTAATTTGTTCCGATTTTGTTTAGCCATCTCGTAGCATGCGGGCGTCAATCTAAGATGTTTCTTGGATGGAAAAGGCTAAAATTAGAGAGTTTTTTTCAACTTATGCCCTTTTAATGTTTAGCTTAGTGGGAGCCTCTCAATTCGTGTGCTCAGCCAGCCATACCGGAACCGGAAGTCGAGTCTTGCTGTACTCTGACAATACGCAGTTAGCCCCAGCACTTGAACTGCCCCGGAGAGGAAAGAGTTAACTCTATGCAGAAGCATAGAACGTTGAGCACAAGCTCAGTTTTCAAACCTCTGTCTCTGGCACTTACCAGTGTAACCATCAGATTCTTACGAGTAAACTAAGTACTAAAATATGGAATTTGTTTACTATATAGCCAAAAGGCAACAATCTGGGTCCAAAAGACTCAAGTTGAGAACCCAAGGAAAAAAAGGTAGTGACAATAATATATATTAAAGAGTAACAACAGTAAAACAACTACCCCACCCTTAAGAGGGAGGGTACAAGGTACACCCCTGAGGTGCAACACTGTACCTGTCAGTACACTTCCCAAAAACTAGGTTCTGAGAGGGGAGGCAGGGGGAGAGGTCAAAATACAGGAAGACTCCATTAGAAGAAACAACATTACTATGGTGAGTAATTTTTTCTTCAAACAACATAAAGTCTTGCTGTATTCTGACACTATGCAGACTACCAAGCAGTTCCCCCAGGAGGAGGGAATGCAGAACCTACTTTGGGAACAAGCTCTGCAGTACTGCTTGCCAAACCTAGCATCACTCCTAGCCTGGATGTCCAAAGAGTAATGCTTGGTGAATGTATGGACTGTTTTCCAGGTGGCTGCTTTACAGATTTCTAGCAAGGATATATCTCTGGCCGAAGCCAGAGAAGCAGCTGTACACCTAGTCGAGTGAGCCCTCAGGCCTGCAGGGGGTGTTTTGCCCAATTTGTCATAGAAGAATTGTATACAAGAGACAATCCACCTGGCAATAGTCCTTTTAGTAGCAGGCTTACCTTTCCCCACTTCACTGTAAGTGAGAAACAATTGAAGACAGTCATTCCTGTGTGCCTTAGTATGCTCTATGTAGTAGCTAAGAGCCCTTTTAACATCCAAACTGTGTAATCTTCTCTGTCCTGAAGAAGAGTGGTCAGTGAAAAACACGGAGACACACAGACTGGTTCAGATGAAAATCCGATACCACTTTGGGTAAGAATCTCCTATTGGTTCTGAGGACCACCTTATCCCTATGGAAGAAGATGAAGTTAGGTTCAACTGATAGGGCCTGTAATTTACTAATCCACCTGGCAGAAGTAATAGCTACCAGGAACACAATTTTCCAGGTCAAGTACTTAAGCTCGTCCGAAGCCAAAGGTTCAAAGGGTGGCTGCATGAGCTCAAAAATGCAGACATTAAGATCCCAAGCTGGAGTGGACTCTCTAAAGGGAGGGTTAATGTGAACCAGACCTTTGAAGAACTTACTAAAAATAGGATGAGATGCCAGGGAAGAGCCCTTCCCTGCCGAAAGGAATGCAGACACAGCTGCTAGGTGAACCTTCAGAGTTGCAGGTCTAAGGCCTAGACCATTAAGGCGAACCAGATAATCAAAGGCTGTAGCAATGTCTGCGGAATCAGACAGAATGCCCTTCTGAGAACACCAAATGCTGAACCTTCTCCATTTGGAATTATAAGTTTTTCTAGTGGAAGGTTTTCTAGAGACCTTCAAAATATCCAGAACTCCCTGAGAAAGATGCAGGCCTGCACATTCTAACTCTTCAAGAGCCAGGCCTTGAGGTTGAGAGACTGGAGATTGGGGTAGCAAACCCTCCCAAGAGGAGGTTAGGAGATTGTGTCTCTTGGGAAGAGACAGGGGAAGTGACACTGCCAGAGACAGCAGTAGAGTATACCAAGGCTGTCTGGCCCAATCTGGAGCCACCACTATCACTGTACTGGGTTGAGACCTGATTTTGATCAGAACCCTGAACAACAGGGGGAAGGGAGGGAAGGCATAGAGGAACCTGCCCTTCCAATTCAAAATGAGAGCATCCAGAGGAACAGTCCCTAGGACTGGAGGTCTGCAGCAAAACAGAGGAAGTTGGTGATAGTCCGGGGCTGCAAAGAGATCTATCTCTGGAGTGCCCCACCTGTTGAAGATTACCTTTAGGATGGGAGGATACAGGGACCATTCATGATGCCCCCGGGAGATTCTCCTCAGAACATCTGCCAGTACACTGTCCTTTCCTGAGAGATGAACTTCTGTCAGAGAAGCCTGAAGGGAATAGGCTAGAGACCACAGTTTCATGGCCTCTGTGCACAAGGCTGTGGACCGAGTGCCTCCCCTGCTTGTCTATGTACCACATTGTGGTGTTGTCTGTCCTGACCTGCACCACTTTGCCTCTGACAAAGTCCGAGAAGGCCTAAAGGGCCAGGAAGACTGCCCTAAGTTCCAGCAGATTGATATGAAGGAGAGACTCTTGCAGAGGCCAGACCCCCTGAGCCGTGAGGGCTCCCAAATTGGCTCCCCAACCTAGGAGAGAAGCATCTGTAGTTAGGACTACTCAGGGGACTTGAGAGAGGAATGAGACACCTTGTCTGAGATTGTCCTGGTCCAGCCACCACTGGAGAGTTTAGACCAGAGTCTGAGTCACTGGAACCAATTTGGTGAGAGAATCTTTTTTCTGAGCCCAAAAGGACCTTAAGTGGAACTGAATGTCCCTCATCTGAAACCTGGCTCCTTGTACCACTGCAGTGGAAGCTGCCATGTGGCCCAGAAGTTGAAGAAACTGCCTTGCTGGGCGAGAGACCAGAGGTCGAAAATAGGAAGCAAGATCTGTAAGGGCCTTTACCATTGCCAGAGGGAAGAAGGCCTTTGCTTGGACAGTATCCAATTCTATTCCTATGAAAGTAAGAACTTGTACTGGTTCGAGAACTGACTTTGGAAGACTGAGGAGAAACCTCAGAGAACTGAGCAAGTCTTGAGTGATTTGTAGAGCTGACTTGACCTGGTCAAGAGGACTGACCTACAATTAGCCAGTCGTCCAGGTATGGGAAGATGGAAATACCCTGCCTTCTGAGAAAGGCAACTACTACTGCAAGGCATTTTGTAAACACCTTTGCAGCTGATGTTACGACGAAGGGCATGGCTCTGAACTGATAATGGCCTGAAGGCAATTCGAACTTGAGGTACTTTCTGTGGGAGCACCTGATAAGAATATGGAAATAGGCATCCTTGAGGTCCAGGGATGCTAGCCAATCCCCTGGCCTTAAAGAGGGAAGGATAATTCCCAGAGTCACCATTTTGAATTCTGGTTTTGTGATGTGTTTGTTCAAATACCTTAGGTCTAGGATGGGTCGCCACTCCCCGGTCTTTTTTGGGGTAAGGAACTATCTGGAGTACAGACCTTTGGCCCTGGGCTGAGTAGGAACTTTCTCTGCAGCTCTGAGAGCCAGTAGAGAAGAAACCTCTGCCTCTAGGGCAACGGTTTCTAAGCTGGAGGCAGGTGGAAAGGACCTGACCCTCATTTTTGGAAACCTTTTGAAACTGAGGGCCAGTCCCTGGCTTACTACCTCCAGGACCCACTTGTCTGAGGCAACAGACTTCCAAGCCTGGAAGTAGTAAGTCGGCCTGCCTCCTACTGGAATGGGGGAGCCGACCCGGGCTGACACATCAGGGTGTCTGTTTGGCAGGAGCCTTGGACTGAGAAGAGTATGCAGCCCTGCTCATCCCCCTCCGACCTCTCCACTGAAAGAACCCCCTCTTTGGGAAGGAAGAGGAAGCCCGAGCTTTGTAGAAAGGCCTGCCCCTGCCCCTAGACTGCAGCTTCTGAGGAGTGGCTTGCCTCTCTTTGGCCTGTGCACTCCTGTAGGTGGTCCTGTACTCATCCATTTTCTTCATGTAAGCCTCTGTCTGCTCACTGAACAGAGAGTTATCCACTGCAGGGAAATCCATAGCCTTAGCCTGGGTATCCTGCGAAAGGCTAGTATATCCGAGGAAAGCATGTCTCCTGAGAGACACAGATGTAGCCATGACTCTTGATGCCACCTCACTGAAGTCCACAGCAGCATGGAATTGTACCTTGGATGCCTCAATTCCATCAGCAGCCACCTCCTCAGGCTCTCTGGCTATTTATTTATTTATTTGCTTTTGGTAACCGGGTAAGCACGCTAGACAGCAAGTGCCTATTTTCAGATGCGACCCGGGAGAATTACAGGGTAGTTACATAGAAGGAATACACAGTAAGCATAACAATCTGGAGTGGCATACTCCAACAGTGGAATTTACATGAGAGAAATACAATGACATCATTGCCAACAGGAGCAGCATACTCCAAACGGAGGGACAAGAGACTTAGAGAGTTTCTAAAGCGGTAGGACTGACTAGCTGGGGGGAGGCCTGTTTAGCCAGTTCCAGAACCATATCCCACCTGGACGTCTGGTACCTGGCTGTGTAGGCCATATAGTTAGCCTGCCTGAGTCCCAAAGAGGATGCCAAATACTGTTTTTTTGCCATGGCATCAACCTTTCTGGAGTCTTTGTCTGGGGGTGTGTGAAGCCAAAGGAATATTAGCCCTATCACAGGCTGCAGCCTGCACCACCCCAACATGGCTGCAATGACTATATAAAAACTCTGTACCTGAGCCTGATAACATGTACCTCCTGTCCATTCTTTTATCTACGGGAGGTAAGGAGTTAGGAGTTTGTAGTATCTTTTTTTGTCTGTTTTCCCAAAGATTTGTGAAGAGGAATAGACAATCTTTTGGATTCTGGGATGTCCATTATCTCAACAAAATCAGGCTCTTCCTCCTCCTCAGCAGCTTCCACCATTGGGAGCTGGAGGGTTTCAGCCACCTTCTTGTAGAACAAGAAGTGGGATGGGAACTCAGAAAGCCTGGGGGGTGGGGAAGAGAGACATTAGAGGGTCTGTCTGAGAAGATGTCCGGTTCAATGGGCACATCCAGACCTTCAAAATCATTGTCTTCGTCTCCCTCTCACTCCACATCATAGTAAGCATCTGGATAGTAATCCGATGGAGTCAGATCCGACTGAATCGACTGCCTAAGCGGCAGTACCAGTTTGGATGGAACCGGGCAAAGCGACTGAACTATACTTATCAATTTGGCTATTTCATCCGTGGTTGGAACATGCGGTGCTGGATCCGAACCGGCTGACTTTCTTTTCCTTTCCTTTTTACCGGAACTGACCCCTCAGAGTCAGACCTCCTTTTGCCCGAGGAGGTATCGCCCAGGTCAGTGGGCACCTCCTCAGGTTCAGCCGCAACCAAACCGGGCTGGCCAGCCAGATCTACGGACTTCTTGGCCACCCTTTCCTTCAGCCTACTCAACCTTTTTTCCAGAGTGGCTTTAGGAAAATTCCTGCAGATTTGGCAGTCTGTTTTGAGGTAGTCAAACCCCGGACAGTAAACACAGATTAGGTGGGGGTCAGCCTTGGCAAAGGCCTCCCCACACTCAGCACAGTGTTGAAACCCAGTGGAACCGGCTTTTTTCTTGGGTTTCTCAGACATAGCCAACCTAACAATTACCCTTGAAAGCTTTTTTTTTTTTTTTATTTTTTTTATCTCTGTCCCTGGAGCCCCTTCTGCCTGACCGCCCGCCTCCCAGCTCCAACTCCGCATCACTGGGCTTACCTTATCCCTGCCTGGGAGCGTGCTTATGGGGGTTCCATCCTGCCGCCAGGGAATTTTTATCCTCCATTTTTCTCCCTTAACCCAGGGCCCCAGGAGTAGAGACGCATGCGCGTGGAGGCGCACATGCGTACTACAGTCCCTGTGACAACCCCATCCGCCCACCCCTCGGCCTAATGCCTGTGCCCCCACTGGCTGTTCCACTACTGGCCTCCACCAGGAGGCAGACCTGCGCCGAGGGATGCAGTAAGTCCTCCCCGGAGGGAAGAGCTGCCATCTGACCACTCTATCCAGCTCCGAACCCTCCCCCCCGCCGGCCTCTGATAGCCCGAGCTCGCTCCCTAACTTGGGTCGCCAGCGTGGTGTGAGGTAAGGCACACAGCACTTCAGCCCTCTGCACCACCGGGCCGGCCCCTTGAAAACTTTTAAGCAAGATAATAAATCTCCTATCGGTTACCAACCATGTTACGGGCTGTGGAAAAAAAACAGAAAAGGTCAGTTTTTTTTTTAAACCGATAGGTGCCGGAACACCACACTAAATCCCAGAAAAACACAATTAAATCAAATATAAGCAAAAGGGTCGGTTTCCAACTAGACCGACTGATGAGAAATCGATGAGAAAACAATTTCCACAGAAAATAAACAAAAAACAAGTCACCACCTATCTACCACACTACCTGTACTGTAGACAGAGGCTGGAAATCCAAAAAAATACCAAATCGGTTTAAAAAAAAAAACCGAAGGCTTTCTTAAATTCTACCGAACCGAGCAGAGGAGAAATCTCCAAAGCGACTTCACTGTTAGGTGGGGTAAAGAATCTGATGGTTACACTGGTACCAGAGACAGAGGTTTGAAAACCGAACTCGAACTCAATGTTCTTTGCTTCTACATAGAGTTAACTCTTTCCTCTCTGGGGCAGTTCAAGTGCTGGGGCTAACTGCATATTGTCAGAATACAGCAAGACTTCATGTTGTGTGAATTAAGGGAAAAAAATGACTCGAGGTCAAATCAGGCCAAGACAGGTCGGACGGCATCCAACCCCCCCTGCCAGGTTAAAACAGAATGTCCCCAAGAGGGAAGTGAAAATAAGACACAGGTGGAAAAAAACAGGGGAGCCTACCCCTGCCGTCAACTTAATAGAGAAAAAGGTGTGGCAAGTGACAACACCTTAGGGACATGGAGGAGATGCCCAAAAGGGGCATTAATAATAAGGGGATCGCTGAGGGGGTACTAAGGGGTCCGCCATCTCGCCTCCCCATCTCTGCAACCCTAAAATGGAGGTGGGGTGGGGCACAGAGCCAAATTCTTGAGAGGCAGGGAAGGGGGAGAGAGAGAGAGAAGACACCCCGAGACCCCCAGCAAAAATCCTCCCTATCTGTGTCTAAGAGTCCTCCTCCTATGAACCACAAGGGAGAGGAGGAAGAGGAGAGGTGCAGGAGAGCAACAAGAGAGACACACAGGGGGCCGGCCCGGTGGCGCTGAGGGCTGAAGCGCTGGACGCCTTACCTCGCACCATGCCGGTGACCCGTGTTTGGGAACGAGCACGGACAGCCGGGTGTTGGCCGGGGAAGAGAAGGATGGAGTGCCCGATGGCTACTCTTCTTCTCTAGGGCGGACAACCTGCAAGCTCCCACTACGATACCGCCACCTAGGGAAGCTCAGGTGGCAGGTGCGGTACAGGGAGGTAGCAGCATGGGAATGGGGCAGATGTCGGCAGAGGGGCAGAGCAGGAGGTGCCTCACTGCATTTCCTCACTCTTTGGCCCTCATTGCATACTGACGCCAGGGTAAGAATACAGGGAAAACACCCCCATCTCGCCTAGGTGACAACTCCTCACTGCGCGCCCTCGGATCATCGGGGCCGACTCCGCTGCACAGAGCCCACCATCAATGGTTGAGGAGTTAGGGTTTCTCCCCACCCCACACTGGGGGGTGGGTAATCTGGCCATCAAGAGACTATGTGGGACCAGGTACTCTAGGGGCAGACTCTGGTGAGAAGGCGGCAATGCAGCAGAGGATGTCTGAATGAGTGGTGAGAAGTGGCAGTAAGATGGATAAATACCAAGCAAAAAAAAGAGAGACACACACAGGTAGGAGGATCGCTCAGAGGCAGAGGCCCCAGGGGGAAGGAAGGCGGGATTTAGTGATGAATGGAGAAGATACACAAAAAGATCAAGAATTATGGTAGATACGTAATTTTTTATATCTTCTCTGTGTCAATCTTCACCATTCATCACTAGTATGGGTGAGTACTGAGCCCCCCGGAAGGGGCCCAGCACCTCCCTAAGGGACAGAGTCCCTTAGCCTCCAGTGGTGTAGACACTAGAGGGGAGAAGCCTTGCAGGCCTGGCTAGGCCTGGGACTGGTTTGGGTGAGGCGGGGATCTTCTCGGAGGAGAGGAAAGGCACCCCTGCAAATTTAGTCTCACCCTACAGAAGGAAAGGTGGGTTCTCCGGAAGGTGGAGGAGATCACCCTACACCGGGCCAGGGTTGACAACCAGGATAGAAGAAGCAATGCTGACCGCCTAATGCAGATCGCTGTCCCCACTAGCCTGGTGGCCACCTCACTGGCGTCGTAAGATGTCCTTGCTTGGTGCCTTGCTAACTCCAGGCCTTGCGCAGAGAGGGCCGTGGCCTATCTGGTTACCTCCGAATCAGGCAAGGAAGCTAGGACCTGACCTAGCTTCGACCACAAGTACCTGTTATAGGTAGCATGGTGGGCCTGATGATCTGCAATGTAGAGCAAAAGCCGTGCCGAGGAGAACGTCATCCTGCCCCAAAAATCAAGCTCCGAAGAGTCATAATCCGGGGCCGGTTACGGCTTGGGTATCTATGCCCAGAGGGGGTATCAAGAAGCGTCACGCCCCAAAGGGGAGTGAGGCAGAGCTACTGAAGACCCCGTGGGGGGGGGCGCAACACCTGGGCGAAGGTCCCTTAGTTTTGGCCAGCTGAAAGGCTTCACAATCCCCGACCTTGAACCGGCCTAAAACAGAAGAAGCAGAAGAAATAAGAATCTCAGCGGTAGCTACGCACCACATAAATCGCACTTCTTTTATGCGATCGATGGAAGGCAGCGAAGATATACACAAAACAAAAGGAATTACAGAAAACAAGAAAATGGATACTCGCTGGCGGCTGTTGCAGCAGTAGCGCTACCACTCACTACGCTGATGACCCGGTTCAGGAGCGAGACGGGCGCCAGATCGCCAGCTGGGGAGGAGGGTTCGAGCATCCCCAGGAGACCACCTACCTCCTCCGGGGAGGAGGTACTGACCCGTGCATGACTGGCCTCTGGTGGAAGCCAGAGGCACAGCATGGCTGTCTGGTGAGAGAACCAGGACGGCTCTCTCCGGTGCCCAGAATCTGGTCGAGACCCCCTGACAAACTGCAGTGTATGGTACGGGAGTAGGGCTGGAAGCGAGGCCCTCTCCCAACTCGCCCCCGCTTAGGAGTAAAACCACTGGTCCGGGGGGTCCCTCCCAGTGGTCTGTGTGCTGGGGGGGAGGGTCTGCTATTTAACAACAAAAAAAAAATAACTGGATACTCATCCAAAAGAGGCGTTCGAACTGCAGCAACAATCTCCGCGAGGTCCAACATGCTCAGGTCGACGGCAGGAAAGAGCTGGAAGGCAGGCGTGGGGATCGCCCACTACACAGTGTCATGCTGATGTCAGTCACGTGACGTCGGCTGGGCGGTCCACCATCAGACACTGCTAAAGTTTCCACGTGGTCCTGATGCCAGGGGTTGCAGTCTTCAAGGTAATTAACTACTGCAAGAGCCCTGTCGAAGTAAGATCTGGGTGTCCCAGAGGGTGCTCTCCTCCTCCAGGATGGGAGGTCTGTCAGCACAACTGAACTACTATGATCAGAGTTTCCACAGGTGACAATACAAGCAGCAAATGCCAGCCCAGTGGGGGGGAAGGGGAGGAATGTTGCACAGCATGCAAATACCTGGCACCACTGCATCACACCACAGGGGCTGGGAACAGAACAACAGTCCTGACAAAAAGTCAGATAACAATTAAATTTCAACTTTATTTTTATAGCGCCTTTCAAAAACCAAGGCACTTAACATAAAAACAAGAACAGCGGATATAAATAACATTTAAAACATAAAATTTACATTATCCATCACTAGGGAAGGCCAGATCAAATAAATAAGCTTTAAGCTCGATTTTAAATCTACAGACGGTTGGGCATTCTCTCAACCGACGAGGTAGAGAATTCCACAGGGTTAGAGCTGAAAAACCAAAAGCTCGAGGACCAGACATCTTTAATCGTACCATGGGAATCTCTAGCAATCCCTCATCGGTGGAACAGAGAGGACAGAGGGGGCTGTAAGATACCAGGAGATCTTGCAGGTAGCCGGGTCCCTGATCATGTAGGGCTTTGAAGGTTAGCAAGCCAACCTTAAAGGTGATCCACCACTGAACAGGCAGCCAGTGCAGCTCGCGGAGCACAGGCGTAATATGACTGGTCCTAGATGTCCCAGTCAAAAGCCTGGCCGCCACGTTCTGCACCAGCTACAAACGACGGATATCAACCCCTGGAAGCCCTAGGTAGAGGGAACTGCAGTAGTCAAGACGGGTCGTAACAAAGGCGTGAACCAATGTTGGAAGGTCATCCGAGCAACATACAACAAGCATACTTGGGCCCCTAACAGCATCCTGTCACCTCCTGCCCGGATACTCCAGAGGGGTACGCTGACCTACCTGTGTTGGAAAGAGTAGAGCAGGTAGGAGAAACAGGGCTAAGTGGTTGCCAAGGGGCAGAGATGGACACAGCCAGAGGACAGCAGGAATATAAACAATACATTACATTTAAAAAGAACACTTATGGTTATTTTTCGCTCTCAAAATACTTCTCATGGCAAGTAAGAGTCAATGATGGATTAACCAACCCCTTGCCCCCAACCACCACCACCACTAGAAACAGCAAAAAACGGCCTGTGGGGGTTTTCATGTTATGAAAGAATTTCTGGTTCCCCACATCAGAACAGTTTACTCTGTTTCTCTTGCCTGTTCAATTTTATATCTTTGGGTCTACATATAATGCAACATTAGAGTGTAAGCACTCATGCTTGGATACTTGTTATGTTATTACTAACTGGTAAGGTACGTACAAGTACAGTGTGCTGTTTAAATAACTCTAATTCCCCTACCCTTGTGAAAAACGTTATGAGAATTTATTTACTTCCACCTGGGCAACTACCACACAAGGCACAAGGGACCTTGATTTAATGTCTCACATAAAGGCATGTTTAAAATGATCTTTTGACACCAGTGTGAACTGAGCACAATGGCAGCACTGGTACTTATTATCCAGTCTGGACACAGCTGCAGGCGATCCACTTGTAGTGCACTGGGACAGCAGGAAGTTAAAAGCATGTGGATGCTCCTGCGCTATCTACAGTGCTGTCTAGGTCAGGGAGAGGGAGCCAACAGAGCAAGGGAGTGGGAGAGAGGTTATGTTTTTTGTGTGTGAATTTATGCCCCGTATTTTTTCCCTTTTCTCCCAACCCTGTCCCAGAGGCATGCGCACACTGCAGTACCGAGACACCCTCCCACTACTTGCCATCCGCTCGCCTGCACTGCACGTGGACCTCCATCTGGGGGCAGTGGAACTACGGCAGGCAAAAGAGTCCTCCCTAGGAGAGAAGAGTTGCCTTTCAGCTGCTCAATCCTGTTCCCCTCCCCCATGCCAGCTTTCGGATGACCCGGGCTTGTTCTTGAACCCGGGTCACCAGTGTGATGTGAGATAAGGCGTCCAGTACCTCAGCGCCACTGGGACAGCGGGAGAGAGGTTTTTAACTAAACAAAAAGATACCCAGACCAGGACTAGGGAAGAAAGAAGTGGGAGGAAGATTTATTTTAAAAAACTACAACATTCTGGACTATGTTCACAGTTTGGGGAAGCGAACCTGCTAAGGCAGGGGGCAAGAATGATTTAAAAAAATGAAATCAAATTGTGGTCAGAGAAGGGGGCCAATCCACCCGTAATGCTCCACAGCTTCTGTGCACGAACACGAAATATAATGGCAACCACGCTGTGTGCAGCATATGGAAGATGAGATGCTGTGAAAATGCAGCTGTAGTGTCAACACACACAAAATGACTATGGAATCCTCAAAAGTGCCACTGAACTGTGAAATCTGATAAACAGCCAACATGCTGACAACTACTGGACATGTTCTAATCCAGATGGAAGTACTGTGAAATGCTGAAACTCGGAGTCCCGACATCCAGAATCCCGAGCCCGACATTGCATTTCTCAATGAATCACCATCCCGACAATGAAAGCCCGACTCCCGAAAATTTGCAATGATATGGAATTGATTATATCATTTTAAGGGGAGCAGGGAGCAGAGCCCCCCATCCACCTATGACAATGCCATAATTGCAAAGTTGGGCTTTCCACCATCGGAATGACGATCCGTCCAGAAAATGCTAGGTTGGGATGTCAGGCTCAGGTTCCTGGGTGTCGGGATTCCGAGTGCTGGCATTCCATAAGTAATCCATCCAGATTCTTTCACTTTGCTAAAATTACTCTTGACACAGTATGGTATAAAATAAACCTCAAGCCTTCCATATTGTTCATTTAGCTATTCTGTCCCAATCTCCACTCTGTAGCTTGTGCATCAACAGCCTATCAAAGAATCAAACGCCAGAGAACAGAAATCTGACTTCATACGTTCGTCTTTTACACTTTGGAGGTCACAAGATTCTGTAGTTTGTTATCGGGTGCATCATCTTTATTTAGTATCTGCATACGATAATTTGCAGAAATATTCAGTGTTGCCCCAACAGAAGATGTAACTGGAGAACAAAAACATGAAGCAAGAATAACAGGATATCTCAAGGACTTTTACCTGAACACCCGTCTGTAGCATGTATTCCAGGTGTTTCCATGGGCAGCTCTTCTTTCTTTAATTCATCAACTTCATGATTATCCTGGACTGTAGACTTATTCTGGGCATCATTTAATGCACTTGGGGCAATTTCACGACCATCAAAGCCATTGGTGATCACAATGTCTGATTCCAGATCAGCTGCTGAATCAATGGAGTTTGTATTCTTCAAGTTTCTTACAATGTTTTCTTCTAGCCAACATAAATTAAAAGATAAAAGAAAGACTAACGTTAATTCCCATATATTACTGTTGTTATTATATTTTCCCCAGCAGTTTCTACCTTCCACAGTGATCTGGATCCACCCACTCCTTGATCCTGAAGCCAGTATTCTCTTCTTTCCCCTCCCTCTGTTCATCAAGTTGCCATGACCACACAGTGCATCCAACTACCACAGAGCTCATCAACACTACCTCAGGAGAATGGCCAGAGCAGAGGTGATGCTACTGAAGTGAGAAGTCTGGTCCACCCATTCTAGACTACAAAATCCCTGCCACTGCAGCGTATCCTAAACTTCGCCTATCCAGGATTAGGAGTCAATATCAAGGACCAAACCATGAACTTTCATTATTCAGCACACTTTTGTGTCACTAGGCCGACTGCTTCCAAGATAGATACACTGGTCCAGTGGTGCTGAGGGTGGAGTCACTGGACGCCAAATCTCGCGCCACACCAGTGGCCCAGGTTCGGGAACAGACTCTGGTCACCAGGGGAGGGAGAGGATCGAGCATCCAGAGGACTGCTCTCCTCTCCTGGGGTGGGTTGCGGGCTTACAATGCTCCTTAGCGGCCCTGATGAAAATCGGCGGTCCCACACGGAGCGATGCAGTTAGGGAGTGGAGTGGTGGCGGACATCAGCATGTAGGTGTATAAGACGTCATTGCACCTCTGCGCTCCAAGAGGAAAAGCTACACAAGGAAAGCCCCAGGGATAGGCGACGGTGAACCCTCAAAGCCCTGCAGCAACACATTCAATGCCGGGTTTGCCCATCGGCTCTCCTGATCCCTCTCCCAACTCTGGCCCACCACACTGGATTCTAGACAGAGCGCCAGGGTGGTAGGGGTGGCCCTACCTGGGGGCTCAGGCTGGGGGTCACTGGCCAGATGTGGGTGGGGGTATCAGCCCTGAATTCCCGATGGGTGGCTTCAGGCAGGGTGATAAAGCAGCAGTGGCGTGGGAGTATGTCTGAGAGAGTTTCCTAGTAAGCCGGTGAATAAATAAAGTTTACAAAAAAAAAAAAATTAGGTGGATGGATGGATGGAGAGACAGACAAGACCAGATAGAAAAAAAATATTTTTATAAAGGATAATTTTGTTAGGGACAAGCCCTATTTTCAACTAAAACCCTGTACATTACAAAAAGTACATACAAAGTGATGGTACAACAGATGATACATTTTTGATTATACTTCCCATACGGTGCAATTTAATACAAAACACTCACTGAATAGAGACCACTCACAAACAGTCTATAAACTTCATTTGCAGCATTCACATGGTTGCTGCAAAACGTTTTTAAGGGCAGCTTGGAACTCAGTTTTTGCTCTTACGACACCAGGTATTTCATTCTAGGATTTTGCCACACACATTTGCAAGGACATGTTTCCATATTTGCTGTGCACACGCACACACTGCAAACATCTGTCTTTTGCTCTCAATTGATATATAAAACGTTTGAGGGCTTCAAGCATCACATCTTTTTTCAAGGGATGTTTAGTCTTAGACTCTGGTAGTAGTTTATAACAAGGGGTAGAATACAGTAGCATAGTGTGCCCCTTTGAAACAGAACAGCACACTTAAACTTGTACCATGAAATGTGTGCTCCATTAGACCATGGGCATGCTCCTACCTACTTTTTTTTTAAATTTAATAATCATCAGTGTCCTGCTAGTAAATTATCACTTTTTTGATAGTACTACAGGTTCTGAGGGACCTAATGATAATTTATATTAAAAAAACAATTTAAAGTTGATTAAATTTTTTTTTATCTTATGTTTCCCACTACCAGACTACTGAGGATGAGCCTAGGAGACTTACTGAGTGATGGGATTTTTTTTTTTTTTTAGTATTTCAATTTCTGCCCCCTTCCACACCTGTCCCTCCAATCCCTCTTGACCTTCCAGCCCCCCCTCCAATGCCTTGGCCTGCCTCAGTTATGGGCATCTACCTCCATCTAGCTTTGGTCGTGTGCCCCAGGTGGGGTTGGGTGGGCAGAAAGCCCTGTACTTTAGTGTCCCGTCAGGTGGTGCCCATGCTGAGGAGGCGGAGACCCGGGATACACCACGACCATCATCACAGAGGTCCCGGGGCCATTTTTCCTTGGTTTTCTCCCGTCCCCTGGGATGTCACTTAACGCGGACATCAAGGCAGGTCCGAACATGCTGTGTGTGCATCCACCCATCAATGTCAGCAATGTCCCACCCTCCCACCAGCCATTCTGATCACACTACCACCTGTGGTCACCCACATGGCAGTATCGCGGCAGATGGAACTCTCCCTCCCTGGTGGAGAGCATCCTCTGGGATGCTCAAGCCTCCTCCCCCAGCAAGCCCCCTACAACCCGAGCCTGTTCCTGAACTCGGATCACTGGCATCACGAGTGACAGCACTGCCGCTGTGCCAACAGGCTGGCCAAGTGAGGCGACTGTAAGACTCTTCATTTGTCTCTGCTGCTGCAAGTGCTCTTGCAATGTGTAAAACTACTTGAAGGCCCCTGCACATAATAATTGTTAAATTGTAAATTTTCCGATTTATCTAAATTTAGATCTTCCCTTTCACAGTCTGGTTATAGTAAATCATCACTGGACGACCCCTTGGTACATAGATCCAGATTTTCATTTACTGAAGTTACTCCAAGTGAAGTTTTTCAGCTTCTGCAATCTATTCCTGATAAAGGAAGTGACTGCGGAGGAGGGCTTGATGGACGTTTTATAAAGCTGGCCACTCCATTTCTTGCTGAACCCTTATATTACATACAGTATTTAATCTGTCATTGACTTCAGGCATATTTCCCTCAGTATGGAAGAAAGCTAAGGTGGTCCCGATACCGAAAAAAAGCAATGCTGCCTCTTTGTATGATTATAGACCAATATCAATCTTAAATCCCCTTAGTAAGTTACTTGAAAAATTAGTGGCTAGACAGATTGATGCTTACTTGGAAACCTATGATCTACTGACCGGGCAGCAGCATGGATTCCAGAAGCATTATGAAACAGGGACTGCCTTGATTGGGTTCACGGACACTGTCCTGCGTGGGTTTGAGATAGGTAAGAAGACAGGGACGGTGTTTGTGGACCTAACCAAGGCTTTCGACTTGACTGATCATAAACTTACTTGTTTGAAACTGCAAGACCTTGGGTTTTCTGAAGCTGCTGTTCTCTGGTTTGGCAATTATGTAAGTTAACAGATGTCAGTTAGTGCAAGTTGGTTCAGTAGCTTCTGATGTGTTATCAATTGACTGTGGAGTACCCCATGGGTCCATTTTGAGCCCCTTGTAGTTCTCCATTTTTATTAATCATTTACCTAGGGTCTGCAAGTTAAGTTTTTTTTGTTTTTTTTTTAACCAGGTATAGCACATTAAGCTATTAGTTTTTTTACAGGAGCTTCCTGGGAGCACAAGGAGGTTAAGTGACTTGCTCAGGGTCACACAGTATGCAAGTGGAAGCTGTAGGATTCAAACCCAGGTCTGGTCCGCTGGATGTCACCAGATTTGCGGCTCAGAGCCTTAGACCACTGCACTATACTGCCTCCTCAAGTGATTCATTATTGTGCGCAGATGATCTTATAATTTATGCTCAGTCAAATTCCATGTTAGAACTTTCCAGTTCTTTAGAAAGGGACTTTGAAGATGTTTGAAGATGCATGGAACAGCCTTCCTGAGGAGGTTGTGGAGTCAGGAACAGTGGGAGTATTCAAGAATGCATGGGACAGGCATAAGGCAATTCTGGCGGGGGGGTAGGAAGAAGTAAGCTGTTGATTAACTAGAATCTGCAGCTTATCCATCAGGTAGGGAAGTGGGCAGACTGGGTAGGCCAGGCGGTCCTTATCTGCCGTCAAATTCTATGTTTCTATGTTCTTGGTTAACCTTTAACACTATGGTTTTAAATTCTACCAAGACAAAAGTCAGGCTTTTTGGTACATCATCTAAGTCAGAAGATTCTCCTAAGTTGGAAATATTTGATCTCCAGGGTTGTCTGTTGGAACAAGTGTCATACTTTAGATATCTTGGAGTACTTCTGGATTCTGGTTTGACCTATTCACTACAGAGTCAAGCTCTAGAGCTTTTTCTATAGCAGCCCCTAACTACTGGAATGAACTCCCAAGTAATGTTCGACTTGCTCCTTCTGTTTTGACTTTTACATTTAGGTTAAAACATTATTTAATGGAGAGATCTGTATGTAATTGTATTTTGTGAATTGCTTGAGTTATTATGTATTATTTGTTTGTATTTTGTCCAGGTCAGACCTGAAAAGAGACCCTTGGTCCAGTGTCCTTACCTGGTTAACAAAGAATAAATGAAATGAAATACCACCTATACCTGATCAGATTTTCTGTGCTACCTGCCACAGCCAAACTCTTCTACAACTGTGCACCTTCAGGGATTGAAATTAAGTTTTGAGGCTACTTGCCAGCCAAGCTAGTGACTATGAAAATCCACTGGACATATAGCCTTTTCCACTGGCCAACTTGTGTACTTACTGAAATGTTCTGTTCTCCAGTACAAGCCAACAGAGCTAGCTAAAGGAAAGTTTTACTGGCTCAGTACACAACCTGCCAGCATCTGGCTAGTGGGTCAGCATCATATTCATCCCCTGACTTTTGGTCTCCCAGTGTGGATGGCCTACATGTATGGGCCTGCTCTGGCCATTCAAGTCCAGTCACTACCTCCTCTGCTCCTGCCTGAGTTTCTAATCCTAACTAGCCAAACAGCCACCAACACAAAGGTCAGAAGGAGTTGGTCTTCAGGCTTAATGACCCAGTCAGAGAGATGTGGCATGCACGGAGACATCCTAGGCCTGTGATAGGAGCTGTTTTCTGATGGCCAATTACTGAAGTTCAATGCATCTCTGTTGCATCTGACAGTGGACCACCAAAATCTGTTGTCCTCATCCCATGGGCCACAGCACCACAAGTCTGAAGAAGGAAAGGCCTGTGCCAGGTTAGTTCACCTGTACTGCACCACCGCCAAACGATTCCCACCCCCTTATCCATCAAGGAACTGGTATATGGATACCAGTACCTTTGGCTTCAACTCCAGATGACAGTCCCCCATTCCATATTACAGTGAGTTGCAGCAGTACAGCAAACAAAGTCAGTCAGTCATGATGTTAGACATAGGACACACTCAAGAATATGTTTTTTACAGCACATCCTCTTTAGTTTCTGTCTCTTGTCAATCTCTCATATCAAGCACAACTCAACCAAAAAAAAACAACTGCTTTGCCACAAAGGTTGCCATTCTCAGGCAAACCCCAGAATGTTCTGATAACTATGGGTTTTTTTTTTAAATCCATCCTTTGCAGGTAGACACTTGTCTTGACTACCGCCAACAACTTCAACTTTCTCTGGCAGAGGGTGTCTAGTGCCCACTGTCACTGAGGCGCAGGTCAGAAAACATATGAAAACCAGGAGAATTTATAAAATTTGCAAGCAGTGTTTTATCATCATCAATAACAGTAAACTAAAAAAACGAAGCCGGCCTGGTGGTGCTGAGGGTTGAGGTGCTGGACACCTTACCTCGTGCTGCACCAGCAACCCAGGTTCGGGAACGACCACGGGTTGTCGGGGTGCCAGCATTGGGGGGGGGCAGGAGGAGCGGGACTGAGCGAGCCATCAGGCTGCTCTCCTCTCCGCCTCCCATAGTTCCCGATGGAGTAACGTAGGTGGGCAGGGGCAGCAGTACGAATGGGCTGAGCTGGCTTCCGGTGTGCATGCGCACCTCCACGCACACATATGGCTATATGCCGGGGCACTGAGGGAGATACGGGGAGAAAAACAAAAAGCCTATAAAAATCTATATGACAAAATAAAAAATGAAATTGTTCAGGACAGCTCTTTACAAAGGCAGTACAAACAGAGAAAACAAAGTTCTGCCTCTGACCATTTCTTTTCAATTTAAAATCTCTCTCTCCACTCCAGCCTAAGATTGCTCTCTTTATATAGAATGTCTTTTCCTGGCAATTAACTTCTACATTCTCAGCTCGTTAAGAGATATCCTGTTTCTCACAAAATGTATCAGAATTTTGTCAGTTGCTTTCCTTGCAGGTGCAACCAAATAGAACACTGTTTCCCAGAACTAATCTCCTGTTGACAACTCTGAAAATTAGTTTGTGAAGGTCAAACTGCATCTCAGTGTTAAGCCCTTGTGTTCCAAATAGCTTTTTGCAATGATTTCAACAATATGAGTATATACCTTTTCAAACCAAGGGATCCCAGTTTCACTGAATGATTCACATATATTTTTATGACTGCGGATACGCAAAGGGGGAAGAAAAGATAGAAACTGCAAGAAACAGCAAGTGAAGGCAGAGAGATAAGCAGAGGAGGAGAACGGCAAGACTGTCAGAGTGATCAGTTCCTAGGTCTCACAAGAAAATTTGATTGCGCAGTCAGACAGACGAGACAAAAAAAAAAAGAGGATAGAACAGATCCTTGCTTTAAACTCCTTCTGCATAACAAATGGGACAGGGTCTTATTCAACCCTGTCACACCCGCCTCAGAGTCTCAACTCTCACCCTACATCCACAAAACTGTTACTCCAGCAGAACCTATACCTCCACTTTCCAACATTGCAGAATCCTGCTCTTTTAAGGGAGTTGGCTGAAAAAAATATATAACCCTGACCACCCCGCCGCATATGTGCACATCATAAACACTACTTACTTCAGGAAACAACTAAAGGAAAGATGCAATGATCATCTATATGGATGGGCTGAAAGGGTCTTAAAACAAAAATAAGGCAGGGCAAGTCATTTTGGGACATATAGTACAGCCCCAGCACAATGTACAATAATGCTAAATGGACCATGCTCCTAGTACATTACAGGAGCACAATGGCACTAAATTCAGATTTAGAAAACACGCTCCTAATGTAAGCGAATGTACTCAGAGCATGGTGCACACCCTTAAAGCTATCCATGTTTATAACCCCAAGGTAGCCAATTAAAATAGAGGATAATGTATGGGCATCCATGGTTAACTATACTATGCCATCGTCGAGTGGTTCCCATGGTAACCCTATTAACCTCGAGAGCGAAGCTCAAGAGGTTAACAGTGGTTCCCATGGGAACCACAAGGCGATACCATAATGTGGCTGACCACTGATGCCCATACACTGTCTTTTATAGTGTATGGGCATCACTGAGGTGGTATCGCAGTTGAGTAAATATGTCAGTAACATTTCAACTTGCATCGGAAAATGAAGTTTTCCCAACCTTACCATGACGGTGCCAAATGCAGAAGCCGAGACAGATTTGCAGTCCTGAGTGACTGGTTTTGAAAATGTTGCCGCTGCCAAGGTATTTCTGAATTTGTTTTACTTTGATTTTTTACTCCAGTGTGTGCTGATGGCTATTTCACAGCTGTGAAGTGCGGTTTAAAACTTGATGCCTGAGCGTGCGGCTTCACAGACAGTCGCGCGGTTTCATTCAATGTTGTTAACCTATTGATGTGACGTAGCATCGATAGGTTAACAACAATAGAATGGACGGACGATGGGTTAATAACCTTAGGAAATGATGATTTCCTAAGGTTAACAGCGTTCTACTATACATTATATCTCTTTTACTGCTTGACTGTGGCCCATTAAGGCTGCATACAGCACACAGTAATGGATACCAAATTTACTCGCACTATCAAATCTTGCAAGCTTATTGTACATACCAGTCTACTTCTGACAGGGCATTTTGAGTTGAATTCCCATATAACAAATGAACCTGTTCCAGAACAGGAATCTACAACTGTTTAACAAGTTTGACTCTCGATTCCTTGGACGAGCAAGAGGACACTCCATGAAGAGCCACTAATTTTTGATTAGTTTTTTTGACCAGTATGTTAATGTGCTTAACAAAGGACAACTTATCATAAATTTGGCCACCCAAATATTTGTTACTATTTGTAGAAGTTACCTTTTGCCCAGTCTCAAATACCAATCCAAAACTGAATTTATATTCTTTCAGGTCCCCCAGGAGAAACAAATGCATTGTGTTTTCTTACCATTTAGCAGAAAGCCTGAATCAGTGAACCACCTATCATGCTGAGATTTAATTGCAGTCTGCATTCCAGTTCATTTCGACTGTGCGCAGACACAACCAAAACTGTGTCATCAACGTACAGTCAAACCCCACTGTTGGCAGGCATACCTGGATGATCATTTACGTAAATGCTAAAAAGCACTAAAGCACTGGGCCCAGGATGGAGCCTTGAGGGACCCTCCTCTACCAATCTTCTTAAGTGCAGATATACAGGTTACTCACCTGTAACAGGAGTTCTAGGAGTGGTATATGTTGTTCATCCACACTTATTGGCAGGTTCCTTGCTGCTTTAAATCTTGCCGGAAGGTCTTCAAGCTGGCTCCTCCCACCCTGCCGGGTGGTAAAACTCTCGGCTCCGCCATGACGCCAGATGTAGCCCACTGGAAGCCAGGTTGCACGCTGAAGCCGGGGAGGTCGGGTGGGTTGTGTGGATGAACAACATATACCATTCCTAGAACTCCTGTTACAGGCGAGTAACCTGTATTTCTAGGGATGTGGATATGTTGTTCAATCCACACTTATTGGCAGACTCCTAGCAGTTCTCCGGGAGGAGGGAGGCAAGGCACGCACCCCTAATTCAGGGAATAAGGACTGGAGAACCAAGGTCCCAAAACCAGCATCCCAGCGTGACTCTAGGTCAATGTGGTAATGGGTAATGAAGGTGTGTGTTGACTTCCAGGTAGCATTCCTGCAGATTTCCTAGAGAGGGACGTCCCTAGAAGCAGCCACCGAAGCAGCGGTATGGCGGGTAGAATGAGCTCTTATCCCTTTGGGAGGCTCCATGCCTGCAAACCTATAGCAGAGATCTATGCAGAAGGTGACTCACCTGCCTATCGTCCACTTGGCTGTAGGTATGCCAGGTGCGGCTTCAGTGTAGGTGACAAACAGCTGGCGAACCTCTCCCCGAACTTCAGCCATCAGCTCCTTATAATAAGAGAGCCCTCTTCTAGGGTCCAGAGTATGGAGCCTATATTCGGCCTCTGAGGTGTGACTGGGGTAGAACACCGGCAGAGTCAACACCTGGTTAAGGTGAAACTCCGACACCCCGACATCATCTTCGGAAGGAATATCAGGTGGGGGCACAGGACAACCTTGCCCCTGTGGAAGACCAGTTAAGGAGATTCGATGGAAAGCGCCTGGAGCTCTCCCATCCTTCTGGCTGATGTAATAGCCACCAAGAAGGCGGTCTTCCACGACAGGTGAGAGATGTCACACCTGTGCACCGGTTCAAATGGCTTGCCCATGAGCTTAATCAATACCAGCAGTAGATCCCACGGAGGTGGAGGTTCTCGCACCGGAGGGGATATGTAATCAAGGCCTTTGAAAAAGTGCCTGACCACCTTCTCCTGCGCTGACTCCTTGCCGGCCCGCGCCCAGTAAGCAGAGATGGCTGCCAGGCGCACCTTGAGGGTCGTCGACTGAAGCCCTAGCTGAGAAAGGGACCATAGCTAGTCCAGAATGCTAGCCAAGGAACAGGAGGAAGGGTCCAACCCCTTGTCCTGACACCAAATGGAGAATCTCTTCCATTTGAAGGCATAGCATTTTCTGGTCAACTCCTTACGGGATGCCTCAACGATGTTGAGGACCTCGTCAGAAAGACCCAAGGCCTGGAACTCTAGCCACTCAGGAACCAGGCCATCAGGTGCAGGGATTGAAGGTCTGGATGGAGTACTTTCCCCTTGCTGACTGAGATCAGGTCCGGGTGGGCTGGAAGCTGCCTTGGGAGCCTGGAGCTGGGGCTGAGAAGATCTGGATACCAGAACTGGCGGGGCCAGTCTAGGGCTACCAGAATCACCTACACCTGGTCCCTCTTCACCCTGAGAAGCACCTTGTGGATCGAGGGGAATGGAGGGAAGGCATAGAAGAGGCCCAGGGTCCACAGCCTCGAGAATGCTTCACCCTGCAGCGAGCCCTGCTGAGGGGGGTGGGCGTGAAACAGCCTCAGCTTTGCATTCTCCCTGAAGGTGAACAGGTCCACCTGAGGGGTGCCCCAGTGGGAGAACAGATCTTGTACTACCTCCAGCAGGAGAGACCACTTGTGAGATGCAGCGCGCTTATCCGGCTGAGGGCATCGGCCAGACTGTTGGAGGCTCCTGCCACATGGATGGCTAGGAGATCCGCCTCCAGGCTGATCACGAGAGACCAAGTGCGGACAGCCTCTTTGCACAGGGGCAAGGAGTGCATCCCGCCCTGTCGGTTGAGGTAGTACATGGTTGTGGTGTTGTCTGTCTGGACCTGGACCCCTTGACCCCGTACAAATGGAGTGAAAGCGGTGAGGGCTAGTCGGACCGCTCGATGCTCCAGCAGGTTGATGTGGCATCGAGACTCCTGAGGAGACCAGAGGCCATGGGCTTTGAGCCCCCCCAGATGGGCACCCTAACCCATCAGAGAGGCATCGGTCGTCAGAGTGACCGTCGCCTCGGGGCAGACAAATGGGATACCCTCCTGCAGATGAGCTGGAACGAGCCACCACTGGAGGCCGTTCCACATCTCCTGGGTCATAGTCACTGGCTGGTCCAGAGGACCGGAGTGCTGTGACCATTGGCGGGCCAGCCCCCATTGCAGGGGATGCATATGCCAGCGGGCCCAACAGACCACGCTGGTGCAGGTTGCCATGAGGCCCAGAAGGCGCAGGAAGTCCCGGGCAGGGTGCAATTGCCCAACCAGAAATAAATGGGCAAAGGAGGAAAGGACCTCGGCCCTGTCCGCCGGGAGCCCGTGCTCTGGCTTGAAGAGAGTCGAGTTCTGCCCCAATGAATTGAATCACCTGCTTTGGCATGAGTTCCGACTTGGCCTCGTTGATGAGGAGGCCAATCTGAGAGCAGATCTGGAGGGCCAGATCCCTGGACCGCTCCACCTCCAACCTGGAGGGGGCTGCAATCAGCCAGTCATCCAGGTAAGGGTACACCCGGAACCCTCGGCACCGCAGGAATGCTGTCAGCACTGCCGTGCATTTGGTGAAGACCCTGGGTGCTGGAGAGAGGCCAAAGGGCATGGCCCAGAACTCGTAAAGGGATCCCTCTGCTCTGAAGTGGGGGAATCGCTGGTGAGTCGGACGGATTGGGACGTGAAAGAATGCGTCCTGAAGATCCAGAGAACAGAACCACATGCCTCGTTCCAAGGATGGAATGATCTGAGCCAGAGTGACCATCCCGAAGGTGCGAGACCTTAGGAACTTGTTCAGGTCGCGTAGGTCGAGAATGGGGCGCCAGCCCCCCGTCCGTTTTGGGACCAGGAAGTACCTGGACACAAACCTGGAGGGAGGTATGCCACCTCCCTGATCACCGCCTTCTGTAGAAGCAAAGGCAATGTTGGCTCAACGAGCCGACACAGAGGCTGCGGAACCCGGAGCCCCCCGTGGGGCGATGGCTCGATAGGAGGGGAACTGCTCAAATTCCAGAGGCAGACCCCTGCCTACCACTTCCAACACCCAGTGGTCCATGGTGACAGAGGATCAGGCGGAAAGGAAGTGGCGGAGCCGTCCCCCCACGGGGACAACAAGGGGAGGAGTGACTAGGTTGGGGGCGACATCCATCAGCCCGTCAATGGGCAGGCTTGGAGGAAGGGCCAGCCGAGGAGCCGCCTGGGCCTTTTCCTCCAGGCTTCCTGCTGGAGGAGGCAGCAGGCTTGGCTTTGGGATACCAAGCATGAGCCTGCTGGACCTGATGTTGGTGTTGCTGGGCCGGACGTGCTGCAGGGGCTGAAGGATGCAAGGGCTTACGCTGCTGCTGATGGCCTTTGTCCTTCTGGGCAGACATGACCAAGTCCAAGGTGGCATTGGACTTGTCGATCCGCTGGAGATGACCCTCCACCCTGGGCCCGAACAAGTCAGAACAAAGGAAGGGGATGTCTGCCAGCTTGTGCTGGGTATCAGCCATAAAGGTGGAGATCCACAGCTAAGCTCTATGGTGCATGGCCACTGCGGCCACTACTGACTGGGCACATGAATCAGCAATGTCCAACGAAGTTTGGAGCTGCTGTTTAGCTACCACTCTTCCCTGATCCCACACCTGCTTGACCATCATCTGAAGGTCAGCTGGGAGATGAGGAATCACCTCATCCAGGGAGCCCAAAAGGGCATGTGAAAAGTGTGCCATCAGAACGGCTGAGCTAGCCTGACGAAGACCTAGGGAGAAAGCAGCGTATACCTTCAGCCCTGAGTAGTCCAATTTACTGGACTCCTTATCAGATGGTTTGTCCACATCCCGAGCATTCCCGGAATGCCGGAAAACGCTATCAGTCACTAACCCCTCCGCAGAAGGGTGCTCCGAGAAACCGGAGAGTGAACCGGTAGGGACCGCATACTTTTGAGCCATCCTGGCCGAAGGTGTGGGACAAGATGCTGCCCGCTGCCTCAGCTCCAGGGCCGGGCCAACAATGGCTTCGGCCACTGGAAAGGACTCCGTAGGGGAATCCCCTCGGTCCAGTATCTCCGTGAGGGGATACTTGGCCCGTTTTGAAACGGGTTTGAGCTTCATCCCAGTGGACTCTGAGATGAGTCGAAGCATTCCTAAAAACGAGGATGGGCTCTCATCCACTGACTGACCCCTGCAGACTCCAGGTCAAGCGGCCTAGAGAACAAGGAGGAGTCATCATCAGACTCCAAGGAGTCTGCGAACAGCTACCGAGCACCTGAGCCACCCTCCACATGCCGAGGTCGATCGGGAGCGAGGGTGACCGACAACCTGTGGGGCAAGCCCTGACCCGACCGAAAATCGTTGGTTGGGGCCCCAGTCTTCGGTTATGGAGGCGGAGGTTCCACCACAATGGGTGGAGCAACCGGTTTTGGCCAAGCAACCGGTGCTGGTTTCGGCTCCTCGACTACGAGGGGTTGTTTCGGCCGCTCAAGTGACAGCCACTTAACGGCCAGAGAAGGCGACAGAGTTGGCTTATTCCCAGACAACAAGAGCTGCTGCCACATTAAATCCTCGTAGCACCAACGCAATTTGCACCAGAGCCTATCCTCCGAAGAGGACTATGAGGATGAGCAGTGACGCCGCTTTCCATGGTGCCGACACCAAGACCGCCGATGTCGGCGGGACCGGCTGGACCTGGAAGCGGTCCGAGACCTTCAGGGATTCTGAGGGTGGGTCAGAGAAGGGATGGGGGGAAAACCGCTCCTCCCTCGGTTCAGGGACCTTAACCGGGGACACCGGCACAGGAGGCACAGGCATGTTCTCGGTTTTCACTGGGGGAACCAGTGAAGTAGGGTTGTCGGCATCACCAGTCGACAAACCGTCCGACGGGTCGAGAAAAATCTTGACTGCGTTGACGGGTGTCTTGGCCAGCTGACCTGATGGGGACAGCGTGAAGCCAGCGGCCTTAGCCGCAACCTCAACCGAAGTCAAAAGTCAACCATCCGGTGAAGGGGATATCTCCCGCTCCCACGAACATCGACGGTGGGAGTTACCTTCTGAGTCCTTCTTCTGGGACCGACTGGAATGTACCGATGGTCCTTCTCCCTTGGTGGAGAGGGACTGGCAAAGCTCCTTAAAAGAAGCTGTATATGAAGAACCCAAGGAGAGCAGGACAAATGACGCAACCAAGGAGGAAGAAGATGCAGCCTGGGCCGCCTCCTCCTCCTCGAAAGCGATCATCTGCTCCAATTGTTCTGCAGAGCCCGCCGCCGCAGACACTGCCCAATGGGCCTCCTTCGACTTGACCGGCGGATACCGTTTTTCAGGGCGCCCCAGAAGAAGTCAGAGCAGTATGGTCCTCAAGACCGGAAGCCGAAAGGATTTGCACAAATCGCAAGCCTGCTAATCATGGCCAAGCCCTAGGCAGTAGACGCACGTGGAATGCGGGTCGGTCTGGGACATCTTCTGCCCACAGGGGCACCGATGACAGCCAGGAGTCTATTTGTCCATTGGAGCCGCAAGGGAAAAAGAAGACCGAAGTCTTGTAAATTTGAGAATTAGTTTCGGGTTAACTGAAGAGTGTGGATCCAGGCCTAAAACGCAGAGTGCTAAGGATGGAACCTGAGCTTCCAAGTGGTAAGGAAGATCTGGCATCATGGGGCGGAGCTGAGAGTTTTACCACCCGGGTGGGTGGGAGGAGCCAGCTTGAAGACCTTCTGGCAAGATTTAAAGTGGCAAGGAACCTGCCAATAAGTGTGGATTGAACAACATATCCACGTCCCTAGAAATAACATTTCTTTGGGCAACACGCTGCTTACAGTTTGACAACTATAGCCCTTTAGGGGTTCTGCATGCACCCTCGATTTTTGCATCCTACACAATAGGACAGAGTGGTTAACCAGCTCTAGCGCCTTTCTGAGGTCCACAAAAACAGTCCCCATATACAATCCAACATACAAGAATTTAGACACTAGATTACTGAAGCCAACAAGGGCTGTATCCATGGACCTCCCCACCTGGACACCATATTGCTGTTCAGTCAACAGTCCAGGCTTTTCAAGATGTTGATATAACTACCAATGTACAAGTCATTCCAATGATCAGCAAAGCAGTGGACTGGTAGCTTGAGGGTACAGATGCACCCCCCCATAAACTGGGACAATGTTTCCTGTTTTCCGTAAAATAGGGAAAGGTGGAACCATTTGAACTTAAATTAAGGAGATATGTAAAGGCATGCACTATTATATCTGCACCTAATTTCAAAAATTGTATTTCTATACCATCCAGTCCTGTGGTTTTATGCACTTTTAACTTACCTTATTTCAACCTCATGTCATGCCCCCCGTTCCTGAACATCTCCTTAGCATCTTTCAGTAAAGGAGATGTTCAGGAATGAGGGAGCATGACATGAGGTTGGAAGGGGGTAGACTACGGGGTAATGTGAAGAAGTATTTCTTCACAGAAAGGGTGGCGGATGCATGGAATAGACTCCCAGTGGAGGTGGTGGGGACAAACACAGTGGGGGAATTAAAAAATGCATGGGACAGGCAGAGGGGTACCCTAGCGGTAGGAATGAGAAGGTAAAGCCACAGAAGTAGGGTCTGCGGCTTTTGCAGTAGAAAGGGAAAATAGGCAGACTGGATGGACCTAGCGGTCCTTATCTGCCATCAATTTCTATGTTTCTCTTTAGTTACTCAAGGAATTCTTTAGCAGTAATTTTCATGAGTCTAAACATAGGTTCGATAGGGACATTGTGTTGGCCATTGTGTTGCTGTCCACCCTATACAAAGTGTCAGAATTATCTCTTACATCGCTCGTAGCATGGTCTGAATCTCTGATTTCTTTTTTACTCAATCCAAGGCTGGCAATTCACAAAAATCAAGGTTTAAAATCTCCGATACCCTAAAATGGCCTTCTACAATACCATTTTCTAACAGTTCTACTTTTTTTTTTGAGCAAGCTGCATTGTGCAGTTGTTTTATAAAGTCCTGATTTTGGGGAGAGAGTGATGAAAAGCCATCGATCACTTAGGGTCAGTGACTGCATACAAGTTTAGGGCTTACGGGCAGACTACATGGGCCTAGCGGTCCTTATCGGCCAACAATTTCTATGTATCTATGTATGTACAGTATGTATCTATGTAAAGCTCCAGCATTTTCTTAGATCCCTTGTTTCATCAATATTCATTTTATAAAATATGCTTTTTAAGCATTTATTTCACTACTTTTTAAAGTTCCCAGCCTTTTAGATCATCTGTCCATATTCCTTTTTTCAAATCCTATTTCTTATTCGTAATAACTTCTTGATTCTAACATCCATGGTAAGTGATTTTTACAGTGAGTTTTCTGGATTCTTGGTACGTGAAGGTTACAGATAGAAATGGATGTCTGAGTAAAACCTCGAATTGCAATGTCAAGTTCAGGTATAAGTTTATACTGTAATGCTTGCAAACTATGTCTGATAGATTCTAAAATGAATTTTCTCATATCGGTCATCCAAAGGAGGCAGATTTAGGATTTTTTGGTTCATTCAGATTTAATATGCACTTTATTGGATAATAATCTCGTAGACTTAATAGTAATAGTTTGTTGTGCTGTACTTCTCTTCCCTTAGATATGAACAAGAAATCTAATACTGAGCCTTTGTTCGCTGACTTTCTGCAGTGTGCTGGTATCTGTGTTGCTTGCTTTAGTCTCATAGCAGGAAAATGATTGTTCAATTTCTTTCCTCTAGGTTAGACTAAGTCTACATTAAAGTCCCCAAACAATATAAATTGTTGTCCCTTGCAACCTCATGAAACCTACACGCCAACAATTCAAATATTTTAGTACTGGTTTTTGGTGGTGAATAAATTACCCCCACTATCAATTTCATGGAAAAAACTTGGGACTACCAATCAATTCCCTCTATATTCCCAGATATTAGAATTTTAAATTGCCCCCAACTATTCCTAAGAAATAATATAACCCCCGCTCCTTTTACCTCTGTCCTGTCTTACAGAATTAAAACCTTGAACTTCACTGTCTCTAATGCCTGAATGAAGCCATGTCCAAATTCTAAATAAGTCCATCTATTTTGTGGTACTTCAGGAATTATCATGGTCTACAGCCAGGCATGCTTCAGTTTTAAGACCCATATTTGTTTCCATGTCACCACTTAGTGACCGCAACAGGATTAACACCTGATTGATGTCCCTAAGCCATGCACACAGCACTCCATAATTGCTAAATACATATTAGACAAATATCTCCATACACTGACACGACGCAGAGTATTGCGCCAGGATCGTGAGTGTCTGACCAGCTGGTACAGCACCCTCCCCCCACTTAAACACGCCAGGAAGAAGCAGATTGGGCCCCGTGAGCACCCACACCAGCACTACAGCGCTAGCATAGCTGGAGTCTTCTGGCTAACGCGGCCGGCCAATCACAAGGCAAGCCATGCCTCCAATTCCTGCGGCAGTCAATCAGCAATTACCCACATGAACGGTGAAGCTCCAGCATAGGGGCTTAACTTCCTGCCTAAGCTACAGAGCCTGCACACCGTAAAGGACAGGGCCAGGGTCGTTAGGGTCTCACCAGCTGCCTGGACACACCAAAGAGAAGTACATTGGGCCTCCCAGGTACCTGCACCAGCACTACAGCGTTAGCACAGTTAAGAGTCTTCCAGCTAGCACGGCCTGCTACTCACATGGCAAGCAGCGCCTCCAACTCCCCTGGCAGCCAATCAGCAGTTGCCCACATGATTCCGCTTCATCTCAGAATTTTTCTAACACCTGATCCCTTAAGCGGCCCTTCTGCATTGCGGACCTTCTGTGCTGAAGACCAAGTGCAGAGGATACTGTAGGAGTCTGTCTGCCAAGGAGATAATCAACAGCCAGAAATCTTGCCAGTCACACCACAGGTAATCATGATTCATGTATTGTTTGTGGGAATGGGGTTGGTGTACTAACAGCTAAGTTGTCCTAACTAAAATCTGAGTGGGTGGTACTGCAGGTAAATTGAGTACTCTGCCAATGTAAGAAAGATTACAAAAAAAGATATGTATTATATCATACCTGCATCTGTGACTTAGGTAGGGCAGTTTAATTATAGAGTTTCTTAAAAGAGGCTCGCTCGAAGGTGCTCCAGTGCCTGGCTCCACATGTAAATTTAAACATGTAGAAGTAGGAGCAGCACTCACCCCATCAGTGAAGACGATCCACACAGTTTTTTGTGGATAAAAATCCAACCTTTTTATTCTTCATCCACAAATAAAATACATGAAAATAATACTGAGAAGTGAACAGCTCCCGTCAGAGCTGGAATGTTAACTGACACCACAGGTGCTGACTGGGTGGTACTGCAGGTAAACAGAGTACTCTGCTTCAGACACTACCGCCTATATAAGAAAAATTTTAAAAAAGGTATTTCTTATATCATACCTATATCTGTAATATAACTACGGCAGTTTAATTTCAGGGTTGTTCTGTGCTTCAGTAACTTATATAACTTAGTCTTTTCTGGGTTCTAGAAGAAGAGTCCAAAAATGTAGGGAAAGCAGGACTAGGGCATGTGGGGAGTGGTGCAGTGCTGTGGCTATGGGGGGGGGTCAATCTTTAGAGAGATTTTCTGGGGATTGCACTGCTGCCCCACCTGCGTGTGCCTCCACGGTTGATGGAGAGAGTCGCTAGATTTGAGGCCGAGCTGGCTAGGAGTCAGGGGACCTTCTCCCCCACCCAGATGCCACCATGTCTGACACTGTTACCTCAGAGGATACCAGAAAGAAGAGGCGGCTTGATTATGATGGGTTCGAGAAGGGTGGAGGCAGTGGCTCTGGAAGGCTGGGGGTGGGCCGCAGGCACATTCCACAAACAGTATAACTTTAAAATTATTACACTGCTCCGGTGGAGCAGGACTGTCAGGAGGAGGCTACCATGGTAGTGACAAGGGAGGATGTGAGAGAGCTCCACAGGGGAGATCCCTGGGGGGGGAAACAACCCCAGAGGAGGAAGAGGAAGCAACATCTAGTTGGAGGCTCAACTGTCAGGGGACAGAACTGGGAATAGGGAAGGGGCAGATAGGGAGGTCATGTGCCTGCATGGCACCATGGCCCGGTGGGATGGCATGTGTATCCTATGGCTTGCAGAGCAGCAAAAAGGAAAGGGGAGCTGAATGTCATTGTCCACTTGGGGACAAATGACCTGGCTAGGGATGGGACTGGGATAGTGCAGAGGGAGTTTAGGGAACTAGGAAGTGGCCTTATATACGTAGCATGCTTAGTAGCTTTTGTGGAGGTGCTGCCTGTCTGCAATAGGGAGAAGGAGAGGGATCTCCACACCACAACCGTCAACTCCTGGTTGAAGGAATGGTGCGGAGAGGAGGGGCAGAGCTACAATGGGGACTGGGGACCCAACTGGGAGGATACGGGACTACTCAGAGGTGATGGCCTGAATTCATCTGGAAGGGGAACCACAGTCCTCAATGGATGGTTTAAGTGTTGCTTCATTAAACTAGCTGAGGGGGTGGTGGTGGTAGAAATCAGGGAGGCAGAACCTCCACCCACCATAGGCTGAGACACAGAGTAGGGAAATCCCGAGGGGAGAGAGTCCCCCACGGTACAAGTAAATCAAAGAAGCAGAGTGACAGGAAAGGGGTAGTAGAAGCATTCAGTAGAAACATATAATTTGATGGCAGATAAGGACCGTTTGGCCCACCTAGTCTGCCCATTTCCCTACCTGCAGGATAAGCTGCAGATCCTAGTTAACCAACAGCTTATTTCTTCCTACTCCCCCCCCCAACGAGAATTGCCTTATGTCTGTCCCTTGTATTCTTGAATTCTCCCACAGTTTCAGACCACACAACCTCCTCAGGAAGGCTGTTCCATGCGTCCACCACCCTCTCCATGAAAAAATACTTCCTCACACTGCCCCTGAACTGCCCCCTTAAACTGTGTCCCTTGTTCTGCATGTCTCTTTTTCTGAAAGATACTACCCTCTTGGACGTTGTTGATTCCACTGAGGTACTTAAATGTTTCGATCATGTCCCCCCTCTCCCTCCTTTCCTCAAGGGTATACATATTAAGCTCCTTTAGTCTCTCCTCGTATGGCTTCTCTTGCAGACCCTGTACCATTTTAGTTGCCCTCCTCTGGACTGCCTCTATCCTGTCTATGTCCTTGTGGAGATGAGGTCTCCAGAACTGAACACAGTACTCCAAATGGGGTTTCACCAACTGTCTGTACAGAGGGATAACAACTTCCTGTTTTCTGCTAGTGATGTCTCTCCCTATGCACCCCAGTATACTCCCAGCCCTCCCTACTGCCTTCTCACATTGTTTGCTAACATTAAGTTCATCTGATATGATCACCCCCAGGTCCCTTTCCATTTTAGTTGTTGTTACTACCCCCCAATTGTGTAATCTTCCCCTGGGTTTTTGTTTCCCAGGTGTATTATTTTGCACTTCTTTGCATTGAATCCAAGCTGCTATACTTCTGACCATTCCTCCAACCTTGCCAAGTCCCTTCTCATCCTTTCCACACCTCCTTGTGTATCAACCCTATTGCAGATCTTTGTGTCATCTGCAAAGAGGCATACTTTTCCTTCCAGTCCTTCTGCAATGTCACTTATATAGACATTTAAAAGGACTGGACCCAGTACTGAACCCAGCGGTAATCCATTAGTAACTCTTCTTTCTTCAGAGTGGACTCCATTTACAATTACCTTCTGTGTCCTGTTGTCCAGCCAATGTTTTATCCAGGCTACCACCCTGGGACCCACACCCAGGACAGTTAATTTGACTATTAATCTTTTGTGTGGGACTGTGTCAAATGCCTTGCTAAAGTCTAGGTAGGCCTGGTTCACAGCCCCTCCCCGGTCTACTACTTTGGTCACCCAGTCAAAGAAATCTATTGGAATCGTCTGACATGACCTTCCCGCTGTGAACCCATGCTGCCTTGGGTCCTGTGCCCCACTAGCCTCTAGGTACTCAACAATTCTTTCCTTCAGAAGTGATTCCATCACTTTCCCTACCACAGAGGTCAAACTGACAGGTCTGTAGTATCCTGCCTCTGTCTTGGTCCCAGTTTTGTGAAAGAGAATCACATCTGCCTTCCTCCAGTCCTCAGGTACCACACCCTCCTCCCATGATTTGTTAAAAAGGGTAGTCAGTGGTTTCACTAGTTCTCCCCTTAATTCTTTTAGAATTCTGGGGGGAATTCAGTCAGGCCCCATTGCTTAGTCCACCTTCGGTTTTAGGAGTTCTTTCAGAACCCTTTCTTCCGTGAAAGGATTGGGATTGACCTCCCCCATCAAGAGTGCTTCTGTTAATTGGAAAAGGCACCTCTCCCTCCTCTTTTGTGAATAATGAGCAGAAATATTCATTCAGTATCCCTGCTTTTCACTGTCCCTCTCTGCCCACCCACCATCCATTCTGTTCGGACTCACTATCCCTCCCTTTTTCTTTCTACGCTCCCTGATGTACCTATAAAAGGTTTTATCCCCCTTCTTAACCGAGTTGGCCATCTTTTCCTCAGTTTGGGCCTTTTAGGAGGGGAGTATAAAGAAAAAGGATGACGCAACAAGCAAAGAACTAACAAAGTCTGGAAAGACATGTGTGCTAATGCTAGAAGTCCAGGAACTAAGATCCCAGACCTAGAGGCCATCATGGCAGAAGCCGGCCATGATACTGTGGCCGTTACCATGTTATGGTGCACTGACAACCATGACTGGGAAATGGCTGTACCATCCTACATGCTGTTCAGAAAGGACAGGGTGGAAAGGAAAATTTTCTTTAATTTCATTTTCATTTTTATTAAAGGTTAAACCATTGAGTAGAAACTCATTTAAAATGGTGACCCATGTTCTCTAGGCAAACAGTGACACTACACTTAGTTCCACATATACACACACATAATATTATAAAAGATTATATATATATATATATATATATATATATATATATAATTTCTATTATTGTCATATCTATCGAATTTTAGCAGCACAACAGTCTGACTACACTTGCTGTTTTTTCCAGAAACCACTGCTTTATGACAAGGTTAAGGTGTCCTTGCTTTATGTGATGGGAAACAAAAGCTAACAGAGTGCAAGGAATTTGGGGGGGGGGCAGATATATGTAGGTCACTCTCGGGTCAAGGAACAGACCCACTACTCATACAGGTGTGATATACAGGCCTCCAGCGCAGGGGTAGGAATTAGATAAGGAAATTTTACAAGCAACTGTCAAACAGGTTGAAAATGGGGATGTGGTCCTAGTGGGGGAGTTCAAAATACCAGATGTAGATTGTAACCTCCTAATTGCAGCATCTGCTAGATGCAGAGACATTCTAGACTCCCTGCAAGGGGTGCACCTCAGGCAACTAGTCAGGCAACCTACTCGTGATGGGGCAATACTGGACCTGGTTTTCACTAACAGCGACAGTGTTTTGGACGTCAAGGTGGGAGGCCACCTGGGGACCACTGATCATCGTACAGTGTGGTTCAACATAAGGATGGCTGCAGAACCAAACCACACAATAGTGAGAGCCCCGGACTTCAGTAGGGCAGATTTTATAAAGATGAGTGAACGCCTCAGGAATGACCTGGTTGGGGGAGGGGGGGTAGAGGAACAGTGGACCAAACTAAAAGAGGGCATAGTGAAGGCAACAAGGGTAAGAAACTGGTTAAGTGATAGGTGACACAGAGTAGTGGTAAATCATTCCAAAGAAGGGAGAGTGACCAGTGGGGTACCTCGGAGTTCAGTGATGCGCCATGTCCTCTTTAATGTCTTTATAACTGACACAGTAGAGGACCTTAAAGAGAAGTTCTGCCTCTTTGCGGATGACACCAAGATCTGCAACAGGGGAACATGCCATGAAGTTGGAGGGGGGCTAAATTTAGGACAGATGTAAGTAAATACTTCTTCACAGAAAGCGTGGTGGATTTCTGGAACAGCCTTCAACAGAGGTAGTGGAGGCGAAAACAGCGGTGGGATTCAAAAATGCCTGGGATAGGTACAAAGGAATAGCAGAGGTAATTGGGGGGGAGGTTAGAAAAAGTGCTGAAAATCAAGCAGGTTCTGCAGCAAAAATGAAGATAAAAAATTGGTAGACTGGGTGGGCCAAGGGGCCCTTATCTGCTGTCAAATTCCATGTTTCTATTCAGTTACCAAATACTACAACTGGCCTACACTCTTTACTCAAGTCTGTTAACTAGCTGACAGATGGACAACACTTCCTATGGACCCAATCTATTTTAAAAAAACACCAATCAAGTGCCGACATCATTACTCAATGAATATTTATTTTATCTAATAAAATTGAACTTGCAGCAACAGCAACGCATCACGCTGCACCTGAGAGACACTAGTTCACATGTACCCCAGAATGAACATTGGCTGGCTGGTGCCAGGCATGTCATGGAAAAGAGGCACTCTGCTCCCAAGGAGGGAAGACATAGGTAGCCAGACATTTGCACTCCCCACTGCTGTCCAGCCAAGGAGTGGCAGCAGCACTATAAGTGAAGGCAGCCACCCATCCGCCCTCGCTCACTTGCAGGTACAGGAATGGTGCAGCCATGGTGACTCCCAGCTGCTGGAGTGGTGGACACAGAAATATCTGGGAAATAAACTGGGGGTACAAAGAATAATAAAAAAATAGATTTATCATACACTATGTAAGAATTCACTTGCACATACTGAGCACAAAGCAATCATGATGATTTGCACACATTACCCACAATGTCTTCCATTAGGGAATTACAGTATGTGTAATTTTGCGTTTCCTATTTATTTATTTGAAAAATATCGGAATTACAACCTTTGAGTCAGAGACTCATTTCCAAAGGCTCCACGTCATAATACGTATATGGTACATACAGGAGATGATGGCATAATACATTCTGTAAGCAGTTGACATATAGTTAGCAAAATCAGGCATGAGCACAACAAAGCAGAGTTACACTACCATTTGTTTTGTGCCAGAAGGCAAGCAATGCTGGCAAGACATATATAGCCCAGATGGAGATGAAAACTAAGCAGGGGACACTGTTACAGGTGCAGGCCTGCTAGTACTAATTTGCAGCCCGAGGCAGGGCCCTGTCAGTACCCAGGGTTACAGAGGGGGCCCTGGGATTGGTTGGCCCTAGGGAGAAGACACCTTGTTGAGATCCAGTACATGGGGGGGATCTAGTGCAGGCAGGTGCATGTGCGGGATGCCAGAAGGTGTTTTTTTTTTTTTTTAGGGAAACCGTAGAAGGGCCAAGCCTAGGATGGCAGGTGATCAGAGTGGGCAGGGCGTTAAACCAAGTAGGTGCTCTAACCAGGAACAATCTCTGTGCCAGGGTTGTTTGACCTTTGGGACGGCTATGGTCGTTTTGGTAGCGCTGTGTGTGTTCATGGAAGCGGTGGTGGTTTTTAGTGTGGCTGAGAGTCCAGGGGGGGTTAGACCAAGTAGTGATTTTTTTAGCCATGAGACATGACTGGTATTGCACTCTTTCATCAAAGTTAAGAACCTGTGCAAGTAAGTAGAGGGTGCAGGTATGGGTAATTCGATCAGCGCCAGTTAGGAGCCTGCAGGCTTTATTGATCACTACCTTTAGTTTCCCAATGGCGCTGGCATCGGCTGCGGAATATATCAGAAGGCCATAATCGACCCGTGAGAGGACCGACAATGTGATACTAACCTTAGGACTTCTGGTGGGAGACAGACTTTGTTGCGACAGAGAAGCCCAACTTGCGCACTGGTGGCTGTCACAAGGGTGCTGATGTATGTGTGGAAAGTGAGGGCCGTGTCAAAGGTGACACCCAGGTACCTGTAGGATGTGACCTGTTCCACTGTGTAGTGTGAGCTGCATTGGATGGACAGTTGGGCATTCTTTAGCCTATTTTGGTGGTGGGCAAACAGGAGGATTTTTTTTATGTTCAAAACCAGCCTATGCTCAGTGAACCATTGTTCAGTTCGACTGGAGGGAGTTCTGCAGGTCCAGTGGGTTTGGATGGGAGGCACAGATGACTGCATCATCTGCGTACAGTAAGATCTTTTTGGTACATGAGGTGGGAAGAGCATTTAAGAACATGCTAAAAAGTAGGGGCCCCAGGATAGAGCCTTGTGGTACTCCAGAGTGGACTAGGCGAGGGCTGGAGATAGTGGAACTGATTTTGACACACTGGGATCTGGATGACAGGTAGCTGGTAAACCAATTAAGCGGTCCTTGAGAGAGACCTATATGATTGAGAGTGTTGAGCAGGAGGGGGTGGTTAACCGTGTCGAAAGCCTTGGACAGGTCAATGAACATGGCTGCAGCAATGTGCCCTCGATCAAGGGCAGAGTGCAAGTGAGTTGAGAAATCTAGGAGGGCTGTGGTGGTGCTGTGCCCAGGCCGGAAACCGTGTGTCTCCTTGCATAGCAGGTTATGCGTATTTAGATAGCCATTTAGCTTGTCTGCCATTATTTTCTCCAGGGCTTTGGAGAGCGGGGGAAGGATGGAGATAGGATGATAGTTACCCAGGGATAGGGGGTCACCTCCCTTGTGGATAGGGGTGACAACAGCATCTTTCCAGGCTGTTGGGAACTGTCCCAGACAGAGGGAGAAGTTCAGGATAGCAGTGAGTGGGGCGAACAACACGTTCAGAGTGAGTAGGAGGAGCTTTACATCAAGTAGGTCATTCAGTGGGCTGGTTCCATTTAGGGCCTTGGTGAGGTATGGCCTCGCCTCATGGGGGGGGGAGGGATAGTGTGGAGATAAGAGTGGAGGGCGCTGGATGTGGGGCGGGGTAGAGTTTGGTACCGGGTCAAAGAAATTAGGGGGGAGGACAGTGCTGAGGTCCATGAAACTGCTGTTGAGTGCTTCAGCAATTTTTTGGGGGTCTGTGACCACCGACCCATTATTAGTGATTTGGGACAGGGGTGGTGTCTGTGATTTGCCATTCAGGGACTTTATATTGTCCTGCCCATGTATTGTATGTATATAATGTATATGAGCCACTAATTACTTTAGCAATCTATACAGAAGTCAAGCAAAAGCATGTAGCACTGAAACAAAATTTTTCATACTGCCTGAGGTGCTGCTGGGATAGTCTCCCATTGATAGGGTGTCTGGGTGCAGTGTTAGATTAGGGGTATGCCAGGATAAAAACCTTTCACTCTCCAACTTGCGGGGGACACTACCCAAATACCCAACTACCCAAATCTTCTTCGAGAATATCCCAGTTATGCAGTATTGCAGACATCAAGGTGTGAGGCCACCTGGGGACCTGTGATTACCATGTATTATGGGTCACCGTAAGAATGGTGGTGGAAGCTAACCACATAAGGTCCTGGACTTCAGGCAGGCAGATTTTCAAAAAAATGGATGAATGCTTCAGAGATAACCTAGTGGCTTGGGATGATCTGGGTGGGGTGGAGGATCAATGGGCTAAGCCAAGGGAAAGTATTTTTATTGGCATGACTAAAGCTTTTGACCTTGTCGACCATCCCATCCTCCCAGCTGCTCACAGATCATTAGACTTCTCACTGAACGTCACTGCATCGTTTTGACAGCTACCTATCAGATAAGACACAAGTAGTTAAATATAACTCCACCTTGTTAGACACAGCAACTATAAACACTGGCGTGCCTCAAGGGTCTATCCACTGCCCCTTTCTCTTTACCAGTTTTATACACAATATCACCTCTAACCTCCTCCAGACTGCCTCCCTGTTATATGCGGATGACATTGTTCTGTACGCCAGTGTAAAAAACACTGTAGAAATCAACCAACGACTCTCCCAGGACTTTCAACAAATTCAACTGCGGCTGCCTAGCCATAACCTTGCATTAAATGCATCAAAGACCCAATCCATGCTATTTGGTTCTAATGCTAAACTCAAACACTCCCAACCAAATTTTAAAGTTTCTACTGCTACTGGTTCATCTGTCAGGGTGCTACCCTCCATTAAATATCTGGGCATCACACTTGATTAGTCTTTGACTTTTGATCCACATATCCAGCAGACCTGAAAGATGGTCAACATGAAACTTGGTATTGCCTACTGTTCCAGCTATGTGCTCACCCCCCCTCAGATAGTCTTGCAATAGCGTGTGGCATACTACTTCTGTCGCTTACACATGCGGTTACAGCGTATGCCTCTGCAGGTAAAATTAGCTTTCAGAAGTGGGATGTCACCTTACAACAATATCTGTCGCTACACATCCTCATCCTCACATCAGGTCAGGCACCACTACCTCCTTTACTCTGAAATATGATAGCTTTCTCCATATGCCTCAAGGGCCCATGTGTATGGCTCGACCATAGACAATATTATCAGAACACAAACACCTAAGACCCTGGCAGGACTATTTCTTAACCAGACACCCAGCTATAGTTTACACTCGGCGGCAAATGCCCCTGTTCACATTCCCAGATATAACTCCTCCAAAGGTGCATGTGCTATTTTCTGTCATGCCCCACAACACTGGAACTCCCTTCCTCTAACTATACGCCAAGCATCATCCCATGCATCCGTCAAAACATTGCTACGTGTCCATCTTGCTGACTCCTGCACCTGCTCCTGTTTCATACCTCTCTAGCCCTTATATCTCTGACCTCTTTACCCCCTAACCACCTTTCAGAATTTGTCCCCAACATATATTCTCTGCATTTTCTTCCTGTCACCTTATTTGCCTACCTTTGTGTTCTTTGGGCCACCTCTCTTACCTTGCCACAATTTTCCTTTCTACCCTTCTCTCCTTTATCTTGCTTCCCATCTCCTATAAATTCCTAACTCTCCTATACATATCTCCTATGACTATTTTAATGTTACAGACATCACTGTATAATCCTACCCAATTTGTCCCTGAATGTTGCCTGTACTGCTTATATATTGTGCTGCTTTCTTAAATCTGTCGATTTTGACATTGTAATTGTATCAAACCTTACCTATTGTTTTTCTCCTGCCTGCATAGTATTCCTATTGTCAAATCATGTATTGTTTAATGACTGTAATGTTATTGTTTATTGATGCATTTTCTCTGTAACCTCCCGGGTCGTGCCTGAAAATAGTCATTGCTATGGCTAGTGAACCTTACCCAGTCAACAAAAACTAAATAAATAAATAGTGAAGGCAACAAACCTCTGTGCAAAGCAAGTGAGCAAAAATGTGAGGAAAGAGAGATCACTATAGTTCTCAAGAGAAGCGTCTGAAAAGGTAAAGGCCAAAAAGGTAGCAATCAGGAGGTATAAAGAGACACAGAGGGAAGAGAACAGAGTGGTGTATTGGGAGAAGCAGAGGGAAGCAGGAAAAGCAGTGAGCAGCGCAAAGGTGCAAAATGAGGAAAGAATAGCCCAGGCAGTAACGAAAGGGGACAAGACATTTTTTTAGGTGCATGAGTGAAAAGAGAAGACTAGGGGAGGGACTGTGAGGTTAAGAAGGGCAGGTGGGGACCGTGCAGAGGAAGAATAGGAAAAAGTGGATATCCTGGAGTTGGCAGTATAGCCTAGAGGTTAGCGTAACAAGTTGTGAATGATCTTGATATATCCAGCAGGGCTGGATTTGATTCTCACAATCTCCAGTTGCATACTGTGTGATTCTGAGCAAGTCACTTAACCTTTCCAGTGCTCCCGGGTCACCCCTAAGAACAAGCACTTGTACCTAGTGGGTGTTACCTGGCTACCAAAGAATAACAACAAATACTTCTGTTCAGTTTTCACAGAGAAAGGGGCAGGGGATGGACCACATAAAAGCAACAGGAGCACTAGAGGGAGGGAGGAAGGCAGACACAAGTCCTTTTACAGAGAAGAGTGTTCTGAAGGGACTCACAAATCTGAAAGTGGACAAAGCTATGAGGCCAGACAGGGTACACCCAAGGGTACTTAGGGAGCTCAGGAAGGTACTAGCTGCACCTCAAGTGGTTCGAGAGGAATGGAAGACGATAGATGTAGTCCCCGCTCACAAAAGCAGTAGCAGGGAGGAGGCCAGCAACTATAGGCCAGTCAGCCTGACATCGGTGGTGGGGAAGTTAATGGAGTGGCTGCTAAAGGAAAGGATTGTGGAGTATCTTGAATCCAGTGGGTTACAAGACCTAAAGCAGCACAGATTCATGGGGGCAGGTTATGCAGACAAATCTGATAAGATTTCTTTGACTGGGTGACCAAGGAAATAGATCATTTGTGGGGGGTGGAGAATGGTGAACCTGGACTACTTAGATTTCTGTATGGCTTTCGACACTGCTCCACATACAAGACTCAAGGAAACTGTGCCACACAGGGGTAGGCCCTAAGGTGGTAAACTGGGTAAGAAATAGGTTAAGGGATAGACAACAGAGGGTTGTAGTAAACAGAGTTCACCCTGGATGAATGGAGGGTGACCAACAGGGTGCCACAGGGCTCAGTAGTGGGACCAGTCCTCTTTAATGTCTTTATAAGTGACACTGCAGGGGATATGTTACTATTGGTTAAAGGCCCCAAGCATGCACTGGACTTCTAAAGAATGGCAGCCAGTATGGAAAGCACTATATAAATATGTAAAGCAGGATAGATACAGACTGATACAGTACAAGATCTTGTACAATTTATATTTCACGCCTCTGGGACTTTACAGAATGGGTAAATTAGCATCCGCTAGTGTTCTAAGTGTGGATTAGCCGAAGGTACACTAAACATTATTCTATGGGACTACGTCAAAGCGATTCCTTTTTGGGAATCTATCAAGAGTCATTTGGACCCCTTCTTGGGGTTGGAGGACTTTTTACTCCTGCAATTTGTTTATTAGGGTTTTACTACAACCAAGTCTTCAGCCCCTGGAGGAGCCACATGGCACTGACAGCTATTACTGCCAAACCAAGAGATTTTACAGGCATTAAATGTGGAAAAGCAAATTGCCACTCTTCATAACAGATATAACTCTTTTAAGAACAGATGGGAATCTTTGTCTGCACTGTTATCTACTGAATCAATCTGTGACTGACAAGTTGCAATATCATTTTTTTTTTTACTAACTCACTGCACTTTATTCCCTATTCAGTTGTATTCACCTGGATTCCCCACTCATAGCTGATATAGTAGCTGTCGTACTCCAGGAGGGGAGGGGCAGGGAGGGTAGGGTACTGGGAATAGCTGTTAGCTTCTCTGTCTAGTATAGCTTTGTTCGTTTAGTACCTTATCTGTGTCAAAAATGGAAACATCCTTTTATGCTTTCTTAATAAAAGTATATTCAATGCAAAAAAACAAAAAAACAAAAATCGGTGACACTGCAGATCAGCTGAATGGTAATGTCTGCCTGTCTGCCTCCTTGTAGACGACACCAAAATCTGAAACAGGGTGAACACTCCCGGAAAAATGGGGGGGTGCGAAAAGGGCAGAGACCTGAAAAACTCGAGGCGGGGTCAGGGGCATGGCAACAGGATTTCAATGGAGAAGTAGGCTTCAATCCTCTGCCTAAGATCAATGCCACAAGGTCCAACAGAAGGGTTCATAGGTTATTACACAGAAAAGAAAACCATGGTGGTTTACTGAGTTTGCCTGTTGCTTCTCAGCATTCATATTCATCTATACAGTACCTCTGTCATTCATCCATAAATCTAAATAATGCCTAAATGACTCCATGTTGTTACAGGCTACAAGCATTGGAAGAGTTCCACATTTTAACCACACTTGGTGTAAAGATATAGGTGTGACCCCTAGTATTAAATGTTCTACTCTCCATCTTTACAAACATTTAAACACATGAAATTTGTCAGCAGATAAAGGCCTAGAGGGCTATCATGTCTGCACGAATGTGCAGCTAGCACTCCATTATTCTGCAGCTGTCCCTCCCTTCCACCCTTCCCCTTCATTGACCCTCCCCCTTGTCCTGTCCCATCCTCTTTTGAAGCAGTCCACTGTACTACTGGATACAACTTCTGCAGGTAACGCATTCCACCCAGCTACCACCCTCTCTGTAAATAAGTGTCTCCTCATCTCCCTCCTGAACCTTCCTCCCTCCAGTCTCATATCATGGCCCCTGGTGTCCCTCCCCTCCCTTACTTTGAACAGCCCCTCTGTACCTGTCTTGTTTATTCCTTTCATGTACTTAAAGGTTTCAATCATGTCCCCCCCTCCTCTCCTCCAGCGAGTACATGTTCAACTCTCTCAGCCTTCTCTCATATGATAAGTCCCCCAACCCCTTGATCATCTTTGTTGCCCTGCGCTGCACCCCCTCCAGTAACTTAATGTCCCTCTTCAGATACGGGCACCAGTACTGCACGTAGTACTCCAGGTGCAGTCGTACTGACTTATACAGTGGCAGAATCACCTCCTCCCTCCCTCCTCGGGGATATACCCCTTGTAATGCAACCCAGTATTTTGTTGGCCTCTGCAGCTGCCTTCCTACATTGTGCCAAGTTGTTCATTGACCCTGCAATGAGCACCCCCAGATCCTTCTCCTCCTCTGTCTGGGCTAGCTGAACTCCCCCAGCTGGTAACTCCTCCTTGGGTTCTTCACCCCAAAATGCAGCACCTTGCACTTTTTGGCATTAAACCCCACTTGCCAGGTGTCTGACCAGGTTTCAAGCTTTGCCAGATCATCCTGCAACCCCTGCCATCCCCCTAGGTCATCCACCACCACTCCCATCTTGGTATCATCTTGGAGTGTTTCAAGTAATACTGGATTTTTAATGGCTTTGAACACCAAGATCATATCAGTTCTCAGTCACTTTCCTTCCAGAGAAAGAGGTTTAAAATCTTTTATGCACTGCTAATGCGAAAGATCATCCACCCCCTTACCATTTTTGACATTTTTCTGTACTCCCTGCAGTATCCTTCCTATGAGTAGTCCGTCCTATTGTAAGACCATCGAAACTAGGCATAGCCCTCCACATGTGGTCTGATCAAGGACCTACACAGGAGCATCACAACTGTCCTACTTCTGCCTGCAAATCTCCAATTATATGATCGTGGAGAACAGACCCCTTATCAATCACTCTGAAGGTCCTTCTCAGATGTAGTGTTCCTTGTAACACAAACTGGCAAAACAAATTTGGTGTCTGAAGAAGAAAATAAACAGAAAAAAATCAGAAACCATTTTAAAACTCACCGTCTCTATGGTAGCCAGTGATGAGGCCCCCACTCAGCACACTGGCAATCCAGGTTCACACCCTGAAACCAGGATGACAGCAGCAGAGGTTGGGGGGAGGGGTCAGAGCACCCATGCAGATGCTTTACTTCCCAGACACACATCAGTCCTAAAGAGGTTTCTAGGAGTAGCCTGGCAGAGATGTTCTTGACTGCCCTCACGCCCTCGACACAGCTACATGCACAGCCATGTAGTGGGACAGAGGGTACATGGGAAAAACAATGGAAACATAGCCTCAATGGGCACACTGGATGTCAGCCCTCCACCCTCCTACACCAAGCGTCACTGTCTACCACTGTGATCACCACAGCCGGAAAATTCCGTCAGTCCACGCTTTGTTTCCACTTTTGTCCCCAGTATAAGGGAGGGACCACCGAAGAAGCAATACTCCAGAGCCAAAGATAGCTGGAGGACCTGCAGAAAGTAGGTCACTGAGAGGCAGCGAAGGGTGAGTCTGGCAAGCAGCGGGGCTTGCATAGCCTAAAGGAGTGGGCACTCAACAGGCCTGAAAAAGAGCAAAAATAAACCTTTCAAACTTTTCTAATATTGTCGAGTCACTTCATGGGGTGGGTAACTTTCTGTAATAAAACACATACATACACACACCACACCCTCTTTTTCTAAATCTATTGACACTTGTCTTACGAGAAGGTAACACAATGTGATCTAACCCTGTCCAATTTTTGTCCAGAGCTGCACTTGCACCCTGCAACATCTCTGACCTGAGAAGGGTAGCACAGCATTCCAAAGTGCTTCCTGGTAGGGTAATGTGTAACTTAGAAAAGCTCATAATGAGTGTGGCAGAAAAGTACGCTTTTTTTTTTACCAAGAGTGTCAATTTTAGGGGAGTCATTGTCAGGTGGTGCTGTAGAAAAAGTGGGTTACATTTTAAGTGTCACTTAGCTACACTGTAGTTATAGTGTAACTACACCGTAACTACACTGCAACTGTAATGTAGTTGCATTCAAACATGTAACTACAGTGTAATTACCCTGTTGCATGCAATTAATGATCAGCTACCTTGAAACAGACACTTAAAGTGTAACCAAAAATTGTTTTTGCCTTTTCAAATGCAGCAGTCTACATTAGATCTTCAGGGTTATGGTGCTGGTAAAGATACTGTAGTCTGCATGAGTCCTGGTCACTATACATCTTTTCTCTACTTTCTGGTCAATTGCTGTTGCTGATGCCAGCAATTGCAGGAACCTTTTACTTATCTTTTTAAGTGTCATGGATGGGGATGTAGACTTCCTGTTAAATCGAATCCCAACATGTTTAAGAAGCCTGACTCCCAAATGTTAACATAGAAACACAGAATTTGTCAGCAGAAAAGAACCACTTGGCCCACTCAAGTCTGCCCAGATGCTCCGTAACTAATCTGCCTCTGCAGATCCTATCTGGCCTCCAGTGACCTTCCCACATCCCTTTCTTTTTTCTAATATACCCCTATGTCTATCCCATGCATGCTTGAAGCCCCCACTGTTTAGCCTCCTTCACTTCCACATATCATCTGTTCCAGGCATCTACCACCCTTTCAGTAAAGAAATATTTCCACACATCTTTCCTGAACTCCCCCAGTCCAGTTTCATCACGTTTCATCATGGCGCGCTTTCTCTTTTAAAAGAGACTCCTCCTGCACTCTGTTCACCTTTGTGAGGTCTTTGTAGGTCTCTATCATCTCACCTATCTCTCACCTCTCTGCCAGGGTGTACACGTTGAGGTCCCTCAGTCTCTTCTCATATGGCTTCTTAAGCAAATCCTGCACCATAGTTTACTCCTCTGGACTGCCTCCACCCTGTCCATATCCTTTCTGAGGTGCGGTCTCCAAAACTGCACACAGTACTCCAGGTGGGGTCCCACCAGCGAGCGGTACAGTGCCAACACCACCTCCCTCCTCCTGCTAGAATACCCTACCCTACGCATTCCAGCTTCCCACCAGCCCTACCAACTGCCATGTCACACTGTTCTGCCACCATGAGGTCCTCAGATATGATAACCCCAACATCCCTTTCCTGTCCAATGACTGTCAGCCCCCCCCCCATCATATACTCTGCAGCTCCCGAGTTCCTATGTCCAAGGTGCATAATTTTGCACTTTTTGGCACTGAACCTCAACTACCATGCTTTTGACAACTCATCAAGTTTCCCAAGATCACTGCACATTCTCTCCACCACCTCCTCACTGTCCACCCTATTGCAGATTTTGGCATCATCTGCAAAAAGGCCTACCTTCCTTTCCAGTTCTTCTCCAATGTCACCTATGAAGACATTAAAGAGGACTGGTCCCAGTATTGAGCCCTGTAGTACCCCTTGTCACTCTCCATCCTTACAGTGAGTGCCGGTAACCACCACCCTCCGTCTCCTATCTATTAACAGTTTCTAACCCAATTTACCACTTTGGATCTCGCTCCAAAAGCTGTTTCCACAGAGGATAAATTAATCACAGCTGCCAGCCTCCAAAGTAAGGTAGAGTAAGCCGGCCCAGTGACGCGAAGGGTTAAGGCACTGGATGCCACACTGGCGACCCAGGGTTGGGAGTGACCTCAGGCTGCCGGGGATCGTCAGGGGAGGGAGAGGACTGAGCATCCAATGGTCTGCTCTCCTCTACTGAAGAGAGAAGGGCTGTCATCCTGCTCTTTGGCTTCCCCCTAGTGGAGACCAGTGGGCATCATCAGAGCAGGGAAGCACAGCAACATGGGTATGTGGCATGTGCATGCCTCCACAAATGAACTCTCACGCCACGAGGGGATGGGGCGGAGGGAAAAATTAGAAACGCGGGGACTGGGAGGTTCTGCGAGGGCCTGACCACGTCCCAATCCTAGGTTCATCCGGCTTCTAGAGTGTACAGGGGGGGGGGGATCCATAGGGGAACTGCCGGGGATGAGCTGGATCAGGGCAACCAGGCTCTGAAGAAAAACCTCCTGCGAGGGGGCCGGAGCCACCTGCCATGTCCCAAGGAGGATAAATACAAGAAGAAAAAAAAAAGCAAGTCGGAGTACTTTATGAGAAGCACTCTTCCTAAGGTTGTGAAGGCGAACCCATTTCCTCATCACCTGTCACGTCAGGAGTAATAGGTTCCTCCTCCTCCTCAAAACAGTATTCTTCCTCAGCGATACAAGTGCATTAGAGGGAGGAATTTTTGATGACTGTTCTTTCATGGTCTGGAAGAACTGCCACATCTGTTTGAATTCCTTGCTAATGGGCGGCTGACCATCACCATCAGGCTGGATGATAGGCTCATTTAACTCTTCTTCATCAGGTGCCAGAAGGTCTTTTTTGGTCTTTTCAACTCTATGCCTGCCTTTTCTTGGTGTTCCTTTTATCGAACCATTCCTAAGTGGAGGATTTATGTTATTTTTTGGGCTTCTTTGCAGACTCTGCTTTAGACTGGTCATTTGGGGGACACTGTTTCAGCTTACATCACTGCAGAGATGTTCTCAAACTTTTTACTAGGGAGAACATTCTTTGGAGCTAGACAGAGATGCTGGAGAGGATAAAAATAGCTTTTTTCCCCCCTTGACTCTTTTTTCTGTCTTTGGACGAAACACTCTGCACAGATCACAGTTTAGCCAATTGTGATCCAGGCCTAAACACTTGCAGCCCTCTATGTGTCTGCCTTAGGCAAACAGTGACAATACTTTCTGCAGTTTTGTAAACTTGTGGGTTCAGAACATCTTTTAGGCTTTTTTTTTTTTTTTTTTTACTTCTGACTCAGAATGCTACTAACTGCCAACCTCAGTTGTTGAGCGGTGATATTTATTTGTGTTGACCACTGTCACTGACTGCGAAAACACAGCTAAAGTGCTGTAAAACAGTAGGCAGAAGCATTTTCTTTTTTCATAAAACCATAACTGTTAAAAAGGAACCTCTTGTCTGTAAATCTAAACCACAGACTCCACCACAGTCATTGTTAGTAGAGTGTAATTTGTGGTTTAGGCCATGGTTCCCCGAATCATTAAGGAGCCATGAAAAATGGTACAAAATAATTTTTTTTTGTGCTAAAACATAGTTTGGAAAAGAGAGCAAATATATTTTAAAATATATTTTAATTTAAATAACTGAATAATTTATAAAACAATAAATTGTTAATACTTAGCCACCAAATTAGCTAGGAAAACCATCCAGGTGATCACTCTCTTCAGCTATAGCTCTACTGTTGGAATGATGGGAGGCTCAAAACCAACACTGAGAGAGAGCATAATTTCAGGGCACCATGCACCTCGCGGAGATGATGCACAAGTTTCACTAGGCTGCTCTAATTCATGCAGTTGGTAATGTGTAGTGGCAGAAACCCCTGGGAACCCAAGGCCAAGTGATATGCCATTTCCACTGAGACAAAATAACTGTTCCATGAGGTACGTAATTTGTAACACTAACCTGCCCCCCAAAGGTATATAACAGAGGGCATCTCACAGAAAGTTTAAGTGCTCATCTGGGATTAGTTCTTCATCACTTTCTAAGCAGACAATCTGAAGTGGTAGTGGTAAGCGCCTGTGAGTAGCTTAGGAGTACCTAGCTCAGCAGTTAGTATTAGGAAACTATCACCTGGTCAAGGTGAAATTCGGGCATGATCATCAGAAGAAACTTTGAGTTGGGGACGAAGGACCACCTTGTCCTTACGGAAGGCCAAATAAGGAGATTTCACTGGGAGTGTCACAAGCTCATCGATTCCTCTGGATGATGTAATGGCCACCAGAAATGCAGTCTTCCATGACAAGTGTGGCATTTCACACTTGTACATAGGATCTAATGGCTTGCCCATAAGTATACCCAGCACCAGCAGCAGGTCCCATGGAGATGGTGGCTTGCGCACTGGAGGGGACAGGTGATCCAGGTCTTTGAAAAAGCACTCTACCACCTTCCCCTGCACCACTGTCAGCATATCATCCAGCCCCCATTATGCAGATATGGCTGCCCGGTACACCTTCAGGGTGGCTGCTCACAATCCCACTGAAACAGGGTCCAGATGTAGTTGAGAAATACAGGTTACTCACCTGTAACAGGAGTTCTAGGAATGGTATATGTTGTTCATTCACACTGTCTGGCAGGTTCCTTGCCGCTTTAAATCTTGCCGGAAGGTCTTCAAGCTGGCTCCTTCCACCCACCGGGTGGTAAAACTCCGGCTCCCGCCCCATGATGCCAGATCTAGCCCGCTGGAAGCCAGGTTGTGTGTCGAAGCCGGAGGTTTGAGAATCAGATGAACAACATATACCATTCCTAGAACTCCTGTTACAGGTGAGTAATCTGTATTTCTAGGGGAAAGGATATGTTGTTCATCCACACTGTCTGGCAGACTCCTAGCAGTTCTCCGGGAGGAGGGAGGCAAGGCGCACACCCCCTACTTAGGGAATAAAGACTGGAGAACCAAGGCCTCAAAACCAGCATCCCGGCATGACTCAAGGTCGATGTGGTAATGGGTGATGAAGGTATGTGCTGACTTCCAGATAGCAGCCCTGCAGATTTCCTGGATAGGGACGTCCCTGGAAGCAGCTACCAATGCAGCGGTATGGCGGGTAGAATGAGCTCTTATCCCTCTGGGAGGCTCCATGCCCGCCAACCTATAGCAGAGATCTATGCAGGAGGTGACCCACCTGCCTATCGTCTGCTTGGCTGAAGGTCTGCCAGGTGTGGCTTCAGCAGAGGTGACAAACAGCTGGCGAACCTCTCCCCGAACTTTAGCCGTCCGTGCTCCTTATAATAAGCGAGCCTTCTAGGGTCCAAAGTATGGAGCCTATATTCGGCCTCCGAGGTGTGACTGGGGTAGAACACTGGCAGAGTCAACACCTGGTTAAGGTGAAACTCCGACACCACCTTCGGAAGGAATTTCGGGGGTGCAGGACAACCTTGTGCCTGTGGAAGACCAGATAAGGAGACTCGATGGAAAGAACCTGGAGCTCTCCCATCCTTCTGGCTGACACGATAGCAACCAAGAAGGCGGTCTTCCACGACAGGTGGGAGATATCGCACCTGTGCACTGGTTCGAATGGCCTGTCCATGAGCATAGCCAATACCAGCAGTAGATCCCACGGAGGTGGAGGTTCTCGCACCGGAAGGGATATGTGATCAAGGCTTTTGAAAAAGCGCCCGACCACCTTCTCCTGCGCCACCGACTGCTTCCCGGCCCCCGCCCGGTAAGCAAAGATGGCTGCCAGGTGCACCTTAAGGGTCGTCGACTGAAGCCCTTGCTGAGAAAGGGACCACAGGCAGTCCAGAATGCTTGCCAAGGAACAGGAGGAAGGGTCCAGACCCTTGTCCCGACACCAAATGGAAAATCTCTTCCATTTGAAGGTGTAGCATTTTCTGGTCGACTCCTTATGGGACGCCTCAATGATGTTGAGGATCTCGTTGGAAAGACCCAAGGCCTGGAACTCTAGCCGCTCAGGAACCAGGCCGTCAGGTGCAGGGATTGAAGGTCCGGATGGAAAACCTTCCCCTGATTGACTGAGATCAGGTCCGGGCGGGCTGGAAGCCGCCTCGGGAGCCTGGAGCTGAGACTGAGGAGATCTGGATACCAGAACTGACGGGGCCAGTCTGGGGCTACCAGATTCACCTGCGCCTTGTCCCTCCTCGCCTTGAGAAGCACAGTGTGGATAAAGGGAAATGGGGGAAAGGCATAGAAGAGGCCTGGGGTCCACGGCCTCGAGAAGGCATCCCCCTGTGAGCCCTGCTAAGTGGGGTGGGCATGAAACAGTCTCAGCTTTACATTCTCCCTGGAGGCAAACAGGTCCGCCTGAGGCGTGCCCTAGTGGGAGTAGAGATCTTGTACTACCTCCGGCAGGAGAGACCACTCGTGTGACGCAGCCCCTATCCGGCTTAGGGCATCGGCCAGGGTGTTGGAGGCTCCTGCCACGTGAATGGCAAGGAGATCCGCCTCCAGGCTGCGCACGAGTGACCAAATGCGGAGAGCTTCCCTGCACAAAGGCATGGAGTGCGTCCCGCCCTGGCGGATTAGATAGTACATGGTCGTAGTATTGTCTGTCTGGACCTGACCACTTGACCCCGTAGAAATGGAGTGAAGACGGTGAGGGCTAGACAATCCGCTCGAAGCTCCAGCAGGTTGATGTGACATTAGGACTCCTGAGGGGCCCAGAGGCCGTGTGCTCTGTGCTCCCCCAGATGGGCACCCCAACCCATCAGAGAGGCGTCAATCGATAGACCGTCGGCTCGGGGCAGACAAACGGGATGCCCTCCTGCAGATGTGCCGGAACGGTCCGCCATTGGAGAGCGTTCCACATCCCCTGGGTCACTGTCACTAACTGATCCAACAGATCGAAGCACTGTGACCACTGGCTGGCCAGTCCCCATTGAAGGGGATGCAAGTACCAGCGGGCCCAATGGACCACGCTGGTGCAGGCCGCTATGAGGCCCAGGAGGCGCAGGAAGTCCCAGGCAGGGCGAGATTGCCCAACCAGAAATGATTGGGCAAAGGAGGAAGAACCTCGGCCCTGTCCGCCGGGAGCCGTGCTCTGGCTCGAAGAGACTCGAGCTCTGCCCTGATGAAAAGTATCACCTGCTTTGGCATGAGTTCCGACTTGGCCTCATTGATGAGGAGGCCTATCTGAGAGCAAACCTGGAGGGCCAGATCTCTGGACGGGTCTGCAATCAGCCAGTCGTCCAGGTAGGGGTACACCCGGACCCTTCGGCACCGCAGGAATGCTGTCACCACTGCCATGCATTTAGTGAAGACCCTGGGAGCTAGGAAGAGGCCGAAGGGCATGGCCCGGAACTCGTAAAGGGATCCCCCCGCCCTGAAGCAGAGGAATCTCTGATGAGACGGACGGATTGGGACGTGAAAGAACGCTGGCCCTGAGGTCCAGGAACAGAACCACATGCCTCGCTCCAAGGATGGAATTATCTGAGCCAGAGTGACCATCCTAAAGGTCCGAGACCTTAGGAACCTGTTCAGGTCATGCAGGTTGAGAATGGGGCACCAGCCCCCCGTCCGTTTTGGGACCAGGAAATACCTGGACACAAACCCCGGTCTGGAGGAGGATCCGCCACCTTCCTGATCACCTCTTTTTCGAGGAGCAGGGCAATATCGGCTCGGCGGGCCGACAGCGAGGCTGCGAACCCTGCAGCCCCCCCGAGGGGCAATGGCTCGAAAGGGTGCGGTCTGCTCAAACTCCAGAGGCAGGCCCTTTCCTACCACCTCCAACACCCAGCGGTCCGTGGTGATAGCGGACCAGGCGGAAAGGAAGTGGCGGAGCCATCCCCCCACGGGGGGAACCCAGGAGGGAGTGACGAGGCTGGGGACGACACCCCTCAACCCATCACTGGGCAGGCTTGGAGGAGGAACCGGCCGAGGGACCTCCCGGGCCTTTACCTCCCTGCGTCCTGTTGGAGGAAGCCGCGGGTTTGGGATGCCAAGCGCAAACCTGCTTGCCCTGATGCTGGTGCTGTTGGGCCAGATATGCCGCAGGCGCAGAAGGACGAAAGGGCTTGTGCTGCTGCTGACGGTGGCCTTTGTCCTCCTGGGCGGAGGTGACCGAGTCCAGGGTGGCACTGGACTTTTCGATCCGCTGGAGGTGACCTTCCACTCCAGGGCCGAAGAGGTCAGTCCCCAAGAAGGGGACATCCACCAACTTGTGCTGGGTATCCACCGTAAAGGTGGATATCCTCAGCCATGCTCTGCGGCAGCATGGCCACTGTGGCCGCAACCGATCTGGCACAGGAGTCCCCTATGTCCAGAGCTGTTTGGAGCTGCTTCTTCGCCACCGCCCTACCCTGGTCCCGGACCTGCTGGACCGTGGTCTTGAGGTCGGCTGGGAGATGAGGGATCACCTCATCCAGGGAGCCCATGAGGGTGTGGGAGAAATGTGCCATCAGCACGGCCGAGCTGGCCTGGCGGAAGCTAAGGGAGGATGCAGCGTACACTTTGCGCCCGGCGTAGTCCAGCTTTTTGGACTCCTTGTCGGATGGCTTGTCCGCATCCCTAGCGTTCCCGAACACCGGAAAACGCTGTTGGTGACCAACCCTCGGCAGAGGGTGCTCCAAACCCGGGCAAAGAGCCGGAGGGACTCAGATACTTCCTGGCCATCCTGGCCGAGGCGAGGGACAGGAAGCAGGCCGATGCTAAAGCTCCAAGGCTGGGCCGATAATGGCCTCAGCCACAGGAAAGGCCTCCGTGGGTGAATCCCCTCGGTCCAGTATCTCCGTCATGGGATACTTGGCCCATTTGGAAACGGGCTCAAGCTGCATCCCGGTGGACTCCGAGATGAGCCAAAGCAGACCCATAAAGGACGATGGGCTTTCGTCCAGTGACTGGCCCCCGGAGGACTCCAGGTCAACCTGCCTGGAGAACAGGGAGGAGTCGCTGTCGGACTCCGAAGAGTCTGCGAAGAGCTGCCTAGGGCCTGAGCCACCCTCCACCTGCCAAGGACGGTCGGGAGTGAGGGTGACCGACAACCTGTGGGGCAATCCTTGAGCCGACCGAGAGTCCTTGGTCAGTGCCCCCGATTTCAGTTGTGGAGGTGGAGGTTCCACCACAACTGGTGTGGCAGCAGGTTTCAGCCGAACAACCGGCCCAGGCTTGGGCATCTCGACTGCAGTGAGAGGCTGTTTCGGCCGTTCGGGGGACAGCCACTTGATGGCCGGGGAAGGGGTCGGTGTCGACTTAGTCCTGGACAAAAGTAACTGCTGACACATCTGCTCCTTGCAGCATCGACGCAATTTGCGCCAAAGCCGCTCCTCATCCAAGGAGGAGCGGCATCACCGCTTACCTCGGTGCCGAGACCGCCAATGTCGGCAGGATCGGCTGGACCGAGAAGAGGTCCGAGACCGAGACCGAAATCCTCGGTGTGTCCAAGGACGGGCCTGGGAGGGAGCGTGGGACACCCGCTCCTCCCTCGGCTCGGAAATCTTAACCGAGGACTGCTGCACCAATGGCGCAGGCAAATCCCCGGTTTCCACTGGGAGAACCGGCAAAGAAGGATTGTCGGCTTCACCAGTCGACAAACCGTCCAACGGGTTGAGAAAAATATCGACCGCGTCGACGGCTGTCTCGGCCGGCTGACCTGATGGGGATGCCGTGAAGCCAGCAGCCTTAGCCGCAACCTCTACCGAAGTCGACGGTCGGCTGTCCGGTGAAGGGGACCTCTACCACTCCCACGAATGCCGACGATGGGACTTACCCTTGGGATCCTTCTTTTTGGACCGAGAGGAATGTCCCGATGGCCCCTCTCCCTTCGTGGAAAGGGAATGGCAAAGCTCCTTGAACGAAGCAGAATACGAGGTACCCAAAGAGAGGGATAAATGCCGTGACCGAGGAGGAGGAAGATGTGGCCTGGGCCGCCTCCTCCTCGAGGACAATCATCTGCTCGAGCTGCTCAGCTGCCAGCCGCGGTAACCGCCCAGCCGGGCCTCTCTCGATTACACCGGTAGCGCCTCGGGCGCCCAAGCTTCAACCGGGCAGCATGTCATCCAAGACGCACAAGAACGAACAGCAAGACTCCAGGCCTGCAGGTCGTGTTCTAGACCGAGGCAGTAGATGCACGTGGAGTGTGGATCCATCCTGGACATCTTCTGCCCACAAGGGCACTGCCGAAAACCAGGGGTCGATTTGTCCATCGCAGCCGCGAGGAAAAAGGAAGATCGAAGTCTTGCAAATTTTAAGACGAGTTTCAGATGAACCGAAGAATTAGGATCCAGTCTATCACGCAGAGCGTTAGGGAGGGAACCTGAGCTTCCAAGCGGTAAGGAAGATCTGGCGTCCTGAGGCGGAGCCGAGAGTTTTACCACCCGGGTGGGTGGGAGGAGCCAGCCTGAAGACCTTTCGGCAAGATTTAAAGCGGCAAGGAACCTGCCAGACAGTGTGGATGAACAACATATCCATGTCCCTAGAAGATTCACTACTGGGCAGATAAGGAGATCAAGCTCCTTATCTTGGCACCAGATTGAAAATCTCATTCATTCATTCACTTAAATGCATAGAATTTGCAAGTTAACTCCTTACAGGATGCCTCCATGACATGGAGGATGTCTTCTGAAAAAAAACAAAGCTTGGATCTCTAGCCACTTAGGAACCAACCTGAGAGGTGCAGGACAGTTCCCTGGTGTCTGTTCAGCAGGCCAGGGTGGAGAGGCAATCACCACAACAGCCTGCTGCTAAGGCTAAGGAGATCTGAGTACCAGAACTGTCTGGGCCAGTGTGGCACTATCAGAATTACCCACAACTTGTCCTTCTGGGCTTTAATCATGACCTCATGAACCAAGGGAAGGAAGCCATACAAAAGGACTGGGGTTCAGGGCCTTTAGAAGGCATCTCCATGCAATGTCCTGGACTGAGGGGGATGGGCACAGAACAGCCTCAGTTTCCTGTTCTCCTATGAGCCAAAGAGGCCCACCAGAGGGATGCCCCACTGGGAGAACAGGAGGTCTACCACCATCTGATTCAGGGACCACTCACAAAATGTCTCCTTAACCTGGCTGAGAGTGTCTGCCAGCTGGTTTGTCTCTCCTCTGACACGGGTCTCCAAGAGATCTTCCTAATGAATGCACACGAGGGTCCAGGTGTGGAGAGCCTCCTGATACAGTGTTGACGTGATTGGGAGGGCACAGAGAAGGAGAAATTGTTGACGGCCTAGAAGGTTTCTGGGCAGGCCTCAACACTGGGGTTGGTCGTGCTGACCCCATCGATGTATCCTCCTGTATAGGAGCGGAAGGCAGCAGGCATTTGAGAACGTCCATAAAGGAAGAGAAAAATACTTGCACGTCAGCGCCCATGTAGTCGATAGGAACACTGAAGGCCGTCGACGGGGAAAAGTGTTGCCCTTGACGATGACGGCGACCCATCAACCGAAATAGTTCTGTTGGTGCTCTCAGCATGCCTGGACTGGGACAGAGTGTCAACCGTCAGGGTGGCTCATGTCATTGCAGCAGTAGCGGTCAAGGGTGCTGAGACGGTCACACTGGAGTGGATGGGCAACTGTGAATGGACTGGGGAGGCTTTATCTTTACTGCACTCCCTCTCCTGGAGCTTGAGCTTGTGTCCTGATGTTTTTTCCTGGGACTTCGAAGACTAGGAGCCCGGGGACTGAGCCGATGACATGGCAGAGCTCTTCTCCCTTAGCTCTTTCTCCATCATGGCACCTGCTGCTTCAAAAGGTGGGTCTCCAAGGCCTTCTCTCGGCTTTGCCGGGAAGCATTATTAAACTTTCTGCCGATCTGGCAGGCCTTCACATTATGGATCAAGCTGAGACAGTATATGCAGATGTGTGAGTTGCCCAACTATATCTTTTCGCCGGACTCACAGTACTTAAACAGTTTTGATGCTTCTTCAGTCGACATACACGGCATCGAAAATCACTTTATAAAAAGTGATCACAAACTAAGGTGAGAAAAAAGCACTGTTACGTAAGAACTTACTGTAACAGTAGATCTTCAAGAAGAGCTCTTTCAGCAGGCTACCCCATAAGGGCTATGCCAGGCACTAGGACCCCAAGGAAAAATTCAAGCTAGCAGTATACAGCTGGGACCGCCTCCCCGATGTCAGACCGCCTTTGACATTGGCCAATGGCATAAAGGGGGTGGTCCTCGGCCTTACCTCAGTTCTCCCACTAGAGTCCCGTCCCAAAGTAAATGGAGAACTGAGGTGGCTCTAATATGCCCTTGTACAGGAAGCAAAAAGACCAGGGGAAGGAGGGAAAGCAGTGCCTGCCACAAGAGCTCTTCTCAAAGATCTACTGTTCTGGTAAGTTCTTACGTAACTGTACCATCTTACTTTGAGTTGGAGCGTACTATCTTACTTTGAGTTGGAGCTCTTGCAGCAGGCCGCACCATAAGGACTGAGTAGCAAGCAGTAAAGGACTGAACCCAGGTTGGAAGGGAGGAGGAAAATTATTGCCAGCGGAAGCATTCATGAAAGGAGTCCTTGATGGACAGCTAGGCCAAAGCCCGCTCTTCGCCTAGAGGCAATGTCCAGGCTGTAGTGCTTGACAAAGGTATGCATTTAACTCCAGGTAGCAGCAGCACAAATGTCTGCTGCAGAAGCACTGCTAAGAGAACAAAGCGGCGACCCCCTGGTGGAATGACCCTTAACCGAGCCCAGTAAAGGCTTAACATATTTATTGTAACAGAAGGTGGTGCAATTCACCAGCCATTTGGATAGCATCTGTTTGACCACTGGTGTCCCTTTGGATTTCAAAGCAAAAGAAACAAACAATTGGTCAGATTTCCTAGTAGATCAGATGCGATCAACATAATAACGGAGTACCCTGTGGACATCCAGAGTGTGTAAAAGGGCCTCCCCATGACTGGAATACTCTGGGTAATACACTGGCAAGTGGATGTCTTGATTGAGAGTAAACTCCAACACCACTTTCGGAAGAAACTTAGGATTGGCCCTCAAAGACACCCTGTCCTTGTGGAAAACTAAATAGGGCTCTTTGCACATCAGTGCCTGAAGTTTGGAAATTCGCGGAGCAGAAGTAATGCAACTAGAAATAACGCTTTCCACGACAGAAAGAGAAGCTCACAATTGGCGGCTGGCTCAAAGGGAAGCAAAGCAAGTTTCTTTAACACAAAAAAAAGATCCCATGGAGGGATAGAGTCCCTAATAGGCAGTTTCAGATGCAACATGCCATGCAAAAAGGTGCAGGGCAGGTCCAGCTGAGCAAGTGTTTTGCCCTCCATGGGTGCAGGATAGACTGAAATTGCTGAAAGATGCACCTTAATGGAAGAGCAGCAGAGTCCAGAATCTGAAAGGGAGAGGAGGTACTCCAGGACAGAGTTCACCAGGCAGGTGAACAGATCTAAACCACGTGCAAAAGCCCACAAGCAGAATCGCTTCCGCTGCATGGCATAAGTAGCCCTGGTGGAAGGTTTCCTTGCCTCAACCAGAACCTCAGTGATCCTAGGGGAAACCACGAAGTGGGCTGCAGCTATGTCTGCAGGAGCCAAACATGCAGGTGCAGAGACCTGAGATCCAGATGGATTAGTGTGCCTTGTTCCTGAGACAGCAAGTGCGAGGTCAGGGGCAGGGGGATTGGAGGTTCCACTGCCAATTGCTGAAGCATGGGAAACCAGATCTGCCAGGGCCAGAGAGAAGCAATCAGGATCATGTCTGCTTCTTCCAACTGGAGCTTGAATAGGACTCTTTGGAGGAGAGGAAAGGGAGGGAAGGCATAAAGAAATATCCCTGTCCAGCAGAGGGACAACGTGTCTCGCCAAAAAACACCAGGCCATGGATCTAGTGAGCATAAATTGAGCAGTCTGGCGTTGGATGGGGACGTGAAGAGGTCCGGTTCTGAATGTCCACACCTTTCGAAGAGGTCCTCTGCTATAGGCTGAAGGAGGTCCCATTTGTGGGCCTTGGATCGGGATCTGCTTAGGCACTCGGCCAAGGTGTTTTGCACTCCTGAAACATGAACAGTGGTGAGGGATACACCGGATCTATGGCCCAGAACCACACCCACATGGCCTCCTGGCAGAGAGGATATGAGCAAGTCCCCCCTTCCTTGTTGATATAAAAGACCATGGACATACCGTCCATCTGGATCAACAGGGTGCCCGGAAGAAGGTCCAGCTGTAGAGCATAGAGAATTGCCCACATCTCTTAAGATGTTGATATGGAGAGCTTGTTCAAATGGAAACCACATGCCCCGAGTTTGAGGATTCTGAAAGTGGGCTCCCCATCCTAGACCCAATGCATCCGTTGTTAGGATCTGCTGAAGGGAATCCCTCCGAAAGGAAACTCCTAGCTCCAAGTTTGGAGGAGTCAGCCACCATGACAGGGCCTCGGTTACTGCTCTGGAAATCTGGAAAGATTGTTCGAGATTGTCCAAGAGTTGGTCCTACTGTACTCTGAGAGTCCACTGGGGAACTCTCTTGTAGATGCGCGCCAAAGGAACCGTCACTACGGCAGTCTCCATGTGGCCGAGGAGTTGGAGGAATGTCCAGGCCGGAACCTGGCAAGAAGAGGAAATCCTCTGAGCCAGTGCCCGAAGATGGACCGCCCTGTTGGATGGGAGAAACGCATTTCCCACAGTAGTGTCCAAAACGGCTCCGATATATTGCAGCAATTGGCTGGGCCAAGGGAATGATCTAGGAATGTTCAGTGTGATCCTAAGATCCTTGAACATCATGAAGGTGTCTGACAGGGTGGATAACAGCCGATCCCTCATGCAGGCTGCCAGAAACCAGTTACTTAGGTAAGGACAGACATAATGGCCCTGTCTCCTGACAGCCACAGCAACCACTGCAAGGCACTTTGTGAAAACACACGGTGCTGAAGAAAGGCCGAAGGGCAAGGCCAGGAACTGGTAGTTTCTCCCCTGGAAGGTGAACCGCACAAACCTCCTGTAGGCAGGAAGCACCACGATGTGGAGGTAGGCATCCTGCATGTTGAGAGAACACAGTCAATCCTCCCGATGAAGCATGGGGATAAGGCCTGGCAGGGACACCATCCTGAACCTCTTGTACTCAATGCAGGTGTTCAGGAGACTTAGATCTACGACAGGGCGAAGAGACCCCATCTTCTTGGGGACCAAGAAAAAGTGGGAGTAGAAACCTTTCCCTGTTGGGACGGCAGGACAGGTTCTATGGCCTGTTTGGACAGGAGGGCCTGGATTTCCACATGAATGAGGGCAGCGTGGGATGGGGAGTAGGTGGAAGGGACAGGGGGATTGTCCAGAGGTATCTGAAGAAACTCCACAGCATGTCCCTCATCGATCAACTGAAGTACCCAGGCATCTGACGTGATTTTGGTCCATCCCTCTAGACAGAGAGGGAGAGAGAGAGAGAACCGACCCCCTACTGCTTCCCCCAAGGACTCCGCTGGAGGAGGGGGGTCAGGCAATCAGTCAAGCAGAGGCTCTGGGAGTGGGCAACGAGACCTGGAAAGATTTAACGTTCCTAGGTCCTGAGGCTCCAGAGGGCTGAGAGGGGGCCTTGCATTTAAAGGTTCCTCTTGCTTGCTGCCTCTTGGATTGCTGACCCACAAGGCGACGAAAAGGCTTCTATCTGGCAGTGGCTGATTCCAATTTATACATTTTATGGATGGACTGGACTCCTTTGCCAGAATCCTGAAGACCTGTAATGATCTTCCCGGTATCCTCTCCAAAAAGAACAGATCCCTGGAACGGGGCGTCCAGGATAGCTTCCTGGAGATCCTGACAGAAACCAGAAACCCTGAGTCAGGAGTACCTCCTCAAGCAGATACCGGTAGCGGCAGCTCTAGCGGGGCTGTCCGCTGAGTCACAGGACGAGCACTAAACATGTTTTCCTACATCCAGGCCAGACTGGAGAATGACCAACAGCTCTGTTTTCTGAGAGGAGTCAGGTTGGTTCTGGGCCAACTCCTGGGCCTTCTGCCATAGCAGCTTTTGGTACTGCACCATATGCGCTAAAAATGTTGAGCAACAGTACGGTACAGGTGCCTGAGGAGTATATCTTATGGCCGAACTGATCCAGCCTCTTGGATTCCTTGTCCGGGGGCTGGGAGCTCATATGTCAAGGCTGCTTAGACCTGCCATGGGCTGCTGTCAGGACCACAGGATTGCCCCATGGATGCTCTCCTAGGAAGACCTCATTCTTAGGGGTCCTGTGAAGTCTGTCTGCCTTTTTATGGACAGTGGAAGCTGAAGAAGGGTGCCTCCAGGCAAGCCTGGTGACATCCTGAAAGGGGGCCACCAACGGAGGTATGACCAGCGGTTAAGGGTCACTCATACCTAGAAAATGGGCAAGCAGACTCCTTTCCTGGTCCACTTCCTCAGTGTCGGGGGCTTCACCAACAGGCGCCGAGAAGGAATTAGGGCTGCCGGAGAGGCAGAGTCCGACCTCCCGGAGGAGTGGGGACTCAAAGAAGCCACCTTTTTGTGCAGGAATCTGGAGCGGGATTCCGATCTGGGTCTCTCCTTACCTTTTGGTGGTGTTTCCCGCTGGTCTTCTTGTCTTTGTGGGAAGGAAATGAGCAAGACCTTGGGACCAAAGAAGAGGAACCGTGGCTGGATGGGGTCCTCTGCATGGTGGCTAGCTGTTGCTCCAAGAGGTGGCTCTTTAAGGTCTTCAGGCGACGGATCTGGGTCCTGTGGTTAAAACTACAGCAATGCGAGCAAGCCTCCGAATTGTGGTTGGGGCCTAAGCAAATCAAGCAGGTCGAGTGGCCGTCTTTAGCCGGTATCTGTTTACCACAGGTACACTTAAGACTTCCACCGTTCTGAGGAAGATGATGGAGAAGACATGCAAAGAATTCAATGATGTTGGCAAAAAAATAATAAAACGTGAAAAACACGAAAATGACGGTTGACTGGTAGAAGGAGGCACCTGTGGAGACGATGTACATGGGTCGACAGCAAGGAAAGAACTGAGGTGGGGCTGGGGACCACCCCCTTTATACAACTGGCAAACGCTGGTGGTGATCTGACGTCAGGGAGTGGTCCCTGCTGTATACTGCTAGCTACAATTTTTCCACGGGGTCCTCGTGCCTGGCGGCATAGTCCTTATGTTGTAGCCTGCTGCAAGAGCTCCAACTCAAAGTAAGATCTGGAAAAGTCAACAGTAACAGCGGCATTTCCGTGGAGGGTCCGATGCATATGTTCAACAGCAGGAAACGAACTGAGGAGGGAAGGGGCCTTCCACATTTATATGACAAGTGCCAACGCAGGACAGTGTTGTGGGCAGCCCCTAGTAGAAGGCGTGCAAAAACGTTTCCATGCAATCCCAGTCCTAGATGGCTATAGTTCCATAGGTGTGGCCTGATGAAAGAGACATCCTTAAAGAAGATGTTCAGCGGCGACAAGGTGAACTGAGGAGTGCTCCCATGGAGCAGTTCTCTGTTTCTTTCTAAAGATACTAATAATTACAACACATATTACAGTATATGGGTACCCCCATTGTTCCACACAGAGATGAAATGGAATCCAAGTTTTGTTATACTATCATTCTCACATCAAACACTCATAACACCACCAATCTGATGATAGATCAGTGAAATTAGGACATACAGCTGTCAAGGGACAGGCCACAAGACCCACTTTTGTGGATGATTTAAAAAAAGTGTGTGTGTGGGGGGGGCTGATCAGTTACTGAAGGCCAAATCCCCATTATTTTGGAGCTTTTATTTTTAAAATGAAAAAAGGGGACTGAGCATACACTGAGTGCTCATGTATCACTCTATGGTCTTCAGTAAGGGCTGTTCTATGCAAAAAAGTAAATATTGTCATGCCTGGTGAGTCAGGTAACAAAGAGGGAATACAATCTTCCTCACAGTTACGAGTGCCACCTCAAGCAGGTGTTGTGGCAAGGGGACACTGTAAGTTCCTAGGTGGGTGGATGAATGCACCTGGCAAGGAGGCAGGAGTCATACTCAGAGGTCCAATGAAGCAAGGACTTTATTCAGCAGAATGGATGACACTGTCACAGAGGCAAACATCAATAACACAAAAAGAAATATGCAGAGTAATAAATATCTACGTAATAAACAAATGAATACTCAATAAATAAGGCTAAAGGGTGCACCTTGGCCTATTTTGTCTATGGTACTATTGCTACCTGGTCAACCACTGCTAGCCTATGTTTTTATATAAACATCTTGTTACTTCAATACATTTGTTCCGATCGGAATCTAGTAACTTTAGACTTCAGATCCAGATGTGGGTAGGACTGTTACAAGGACCTGAGGTAGGAAAGAGGCACCTGGACCACGAAGGGACGCTGGTTGCAACACTGAAATGTTGCTTCAGCTAATGATCTAGGTGAGGCCACCAGGACTTCAGAGAGGTTTTGTAAACAGGCCATAGGTTCACCAGCAAGGCTGCACTTGGGGAAAAGATCCTTCGGCACAAACTCTTCCTTGTGCTGCCGGGATAAGAAGAACAGAAGATGCAGAACTGAAGTGGATTCTTCAGCACAAACCCTCTCTTGGGCTGCTGGGACAATAAGAACTGAAGATCAGGAACTGAAGCAGAATCTTTAACAAAACCTTCCCTAGAGCTGCTGGGACAAGAAGAACTAAAGTTGCAGAAGTAGGGAAGCTGGTCTTCAGATGCTGGTCCATGATCTAAGTCTTTTGAAGAGGACACCGGGATGATGTTCCTGAAAGAAAAGAAAAATAGGAAATGGAGGAAGAAATCATACCCCACTGTGCGAAGAAGGCACCCTCTAGTGAGCAGAGGTGGCTCCTATGCTTACTTTACTTAACAGGGCAGGGACGTAGCTTTAGCAGAGTAGCAAGTGGGCCTTTCCTGACTATCACCCTATGCTGGCTGGGTGGGCTGCCCACAAAGTCATCCAATGAAGAGGTGCTACCAGAACGGTGCCGGATCAGTCTCTGATTGAAGTGACACCTAGGCAGTTAGTAAGCAAGTGGGTATATGTTAGTGTTGCCACTGGGGCAAGATTACCAGTGATAAGGTAGTTCAGTGTAAGGTAGCAAGGATGGTTAAGCAGTTTCTTCAAACAAGTACCATAGGCTCGATGCAGTTTGTCAGATGGGCAGGGCAATATACCACTTTGAGCATTAGTTCATTTGACAGATGGGCAACACTCCAATTCAAGAGGCAGTTCTCTAACAACTGGGGCTATGTATCAGTTCAGGAGGCAGTTTATTTGCAGATGGGCAGTAAACCAGTTCAGCAAGCAGTTTGTTAGCACTTGGAGCAATATACCAGTTCAGTAAGCAATTCGTTAGGCAAAAGGGCAATAGACTAGTTCAAAATGCAGTTCACTACATCAGTGTGCTGCTTTAAATACCTCTGGATGTGCCCTGGGAAGGCCTTTGAGATGCCTGCAAACGTCATACTAGCCCAAAGTGAGATCTTATTGACTGCTTGCCCACTCCGACACTCAGCTGCCTCTATGGGCAGTGTGGAGGCAGGGAAAGACAGGGAGAACCCTCCCACCCGTGTGGCCTCGGCCGCGATGCGGAGTGCCCTGGAGTGAGTGATTTTCAGTAATAAATAAGGCGGCTTGGACCTGGTCTGCTGGGGCTCTCAACCCCTTGCTCTGCCTCTGGGGAGCTTCCCTTTATTTAATTCACAGCCTAGGGCCCATGACTCCACCTACTGGGCAGTTCTCTAACTCAGGACATGACCCGCTCCACATGGCCTCAGCCACTTCCCTGCACCGTCCAGAGCTGTAAATAAAAGTTTTTTTTTGTTTTTTTTTTATTTTTAAGGACCTGGCTAGCAGTGCTGCCACCCACTCACTGTCCCAGACCAGGGTGACGCTCTGACTGAAAAATGCTGGAGGGAGGAAGGTGCTGGAGGTGGGACTTGCTGTTCCACCCAATGCCACACTGCTTGCCACTACTTGGCTCCTCCCCAGCCCCACTAATGCTCCAGCTCCTGCCATGGTTCCAACTGAAATGCCGCTGACGAGGGATCAGTTTAAAATAAATGGGACTAAATGGAGCCCACACCAGACAGCCGCCGATGCACAGGAGGGATCGACGTCTCAACTGCACAGACCGGACCACTGACCAGAGGAGAAGCACCAAAGAAGAGCCAGCGGAACCAGCTTCAACACACCAGGTAAGCCTAGGTTCTTGTCACTCACTCTCTCAGTGACCTTCTCTGTCCCCGGCTTGGCTTCAACTGAGCAACAGTCAGCCCAGGACACCCCACTTGAATGTTTGGAGTTGTAGCACTCAACCCCCCCCCCCCGAGACTGAGCCCAACCACTCCTTACTCTAAAAAAAAAAAAAAAAAAGAATTCCCATGTGTTGGGCAAGCACAGCGGTCCCAGCGCGTGGCCTCCCCTACACTCATCCTGCCTGTTCAAGGGGAGAATCTGCAAAAGAGCAGGCAGCAGGAAAAAAACTTTTTTTTTCTTTTTTTTTTTTTAAACAACCCTGCCTTAGGCTGACAGAAAAGGGCACTAAAGCAGTGGTTCTCAAATGGTGAGGCCAGCCTCCCAAGGGAGGCCCCAACTTGTTCCAGGGGAGAACAGGTCAAGTCTGAGAATTTTAAGTTTTGGCTGTTTTGTGTGAAAGGATAAAACAAATTCAATATGGATAACTGCAGGTGAATTTCTTTACTTATGCACAAATGTGTGACCAGGAAGTCTCCACTGAGCCAAAGCTTATTTATAGGTGTGTATTTATATAGAAATTAATGCCTGGGGAAGGCATGCAGTGTCCTGGCTTGTTTCTAGAATAGGTATTTATATGCAAATTGGTGTCTGGGAAAGGCACACTGAGTCAAGGCTCATTTCTATAGTAGGTGTTTATATGTAAATTAGTGACTGGGAAAGGCACAGTGAGCCGAAGCATGTTTTCAGGCGTGACTTGAGGTAAGGGTACAGGAAGTTGCTTAACAACAGGGTAAGAGAGGGAGAGATGAAGTGGCTAGGTTAGTTGTTCCAGACAGAGAGGAAACAAAGTAACAAGTGCGCAAGAGTCAGAAAAAAGGAGTGACAAGTATAACCTGGGGTGCCGGGTTAGGGGTGACGAGCAAAAAGTTGAATAAAAAGAGAATACACACAGTCAACTTTATTAGTTTCACTTTATTCCTGGTGTACTGTGCAAAGTAGGATTTTTTTTCTGTGGGGAAGCCCTAGATATTTTTCCAAATTTGAGGGAGGCTCATAATTTTTTTCAAGACATGGGGAAGGCTCACTATCACAAAGTGTGAGAACTAATGCACTAAAGGAACTGCAAGCTGGGAGCTTAACAATGGACAGGGGCTCAGAATACGGGTGTCGCCCGTCTATCCCACAATCCACACCTTGAGGGCTCTGTTACTTTTTTTTGTAGGGCCTACAACTCTGGGGCACTACAATATACATGGAAATCCTACCAAAACCAGAGATTAGCTGATTACAGGATAATCTTGCTTCTGTTTTTAATTTAAGATCCTGTTTATTTATGTAATCAGTTTGGAGACAGATTCAGTTATATTGTCTAAAGCAGCAGTACAAGATCGGGCTTTATTTTAAAAAGGTTTTCTTTTTTCAAGGCCCATGATATCCTCAAACCCCCCACTGGTCTTGTTATACATGGTTTCTTATCTGTTATTCTATTTATAGGATATCAACAGGAAAGTTCATTCCCAGATGCAAAGCATTTGTTACAGAGTAATTTTTTTACACCACATCGATGTCAGATGGGAGAGCTCCACCTTTCTTGTCAAGAGACTACGAAACATTTTGCTGCACTATACCCTGAGGCAGATTTCTTTAAAATTACAAAGCCAACTATTCATTACAGAAAACCACATTTGTTTTGGCCAGACTGGAGGCTAATTAAAGCTCCCTTAACAGGGTATTGGGGATTGGCTGCAGGATGGGGGTTAAAATAAAACTGGTGTTACAAATAACATGGGACTGATCGAAAACATGCTGCAGAAGCCCAGAAATCTGAACCAGTCACTTCTGAGACTTCCTCAGAATGTAAAGCCAGACAAAAAAGCAGATGTTGCACATCAAGCCTGAAAAGGGAAGGTAAACCATATGCTGCAGGCTCCATCATAGCCTTGTTTCTGCATTAAGTGTAATTACATCAATGAAGCAAAATATAAAGCGGAATAATTCCTTTCTCCCATCACAGACCAGAACACCAACCACCTTTGACAACTAACTGCCCCATATTTAAAAAAACAAAAAAAACAAAACAAACTGTTGCCTAAACATTTAACTACTTAAAGCCAAGCGTAAAGAGCGGGTATCTACTAATCACTGATCTTTTTAAATGAAAATAACTGCACATGTACAGATTTTAATGGCTCCAGTGATCCAGACTGGTTGTTGCCAATTAGAACACAATGGTATATTCAAAAGCTAATTTAGGACTAACATGCACCTGCCACCTCAGATTTAAAGTAAGTAAAAGCAGAGATTACAGACCAGCAGTGCAGCTTCTGGTAAGTGCTGCCCCTTGAAGAACAGTTACTTACTATTAACAGTTTATCTTCAAGAGAATCTCCTGCATTTGGGCCACATCCCTTTAACTGTAAACCGTCGCTGTCAGGACCAGTCATTAAATTTTGCTAGCCAGGGGACACCCATGATAATGTACAAAGCTGCTGCCTATATAACGTGGGCAACCCCATCACTCCTCAGTTCACCACCAGAGACAAGCTCGGAGGATATCTGACCAGCAGAAACCAGAATACCAGAACCAGGACCAAGCACACAAGAGAGGCACAAGACTACAAATAAGGCCTGTAAGGCACTGTATGTATAACCCGGAAAGACATCATTGAAGGCAACTCTGTCTCATCCATAAATAAGACAATGGGGAAGGACAGTGAGTGCGCTACGTCCCAATGGAGGAGATTCTCTCAAAGTCTATTGTTTACTGATACGTAACTGCTCTATATTCATCTAGGACATCGCCTCCATAGGACCACATCTTTGGAAGAATTCCCACAACAGAACACAAGGTACACAGGGAGGAGTTCAGTGTCAATTATGACATCATGATAGGAGGCCTTGAAGTATAGCAAGGCCAAAGCCTGCACATCTGCAAGAGACAATGTCCAGACTGGAATGTCTAGTAAAGTATGCACAGTACTCCATGTAGCATCAGCACAAATGTTAGCAGCAGAAACATTCTATAAACATGTCACTGAAATATCCATGCCATGAGTGGGGTGGCCATAAACAGAACCAGGAAGCTCCATGCCAGGCTTCCTATGACAAAACAATTATACAGATAGTAAAACATTTGGACATGTACTGTCTAGTCAGAGAAGCGGCCTTCTTATCGGGGGACAGACAAAACAGAAAGCCGACAGGACTTTCTGCAGTCCTTGGTACGATCAAGATAGAAACGTAATGCTCTATGTACATCCTATGTGTGCAGCAATGCTACACCTCTGTTAGGATGCCCAGTATAATACTCAGGTAGGTGTAGCAGAGGCATAGGTCAGGAAGCATGGGCAGATCAGAAGATATAAAATTCACAAGCAACATTCTACTTTATCAATAACAATAAAACACAAAATAAAATTGTACTGGATAGCTCTTTATAAAGGCAGTACAAACAAAAAAGTCATTCATCTGAGTCTCTCTCTTTGGGAAAACTTTGCTCTAATTATACAAGATGTTTCTGCCTGGCAGTTCAAACTCTGCATTCTGTTTTTGTGCCATTACCCTTCCTGAGGCCAGCTTGAAGAGCACATCTAGTCTTTACAGGTGCAACAAAATAATATATTTTGTCACAGAGCTGGTTTTCAGTTGACAATTCTGTAAACAAGCTGACGTAGCAGACTCTTATATTTTCTAACAAACCCAAATAGCTTTCTGCAATCATTTCAACAACATTTTTTTCAATATTTTTAACTTTTTAAAAACATTATACATAATAAAATAACAGAAGTCATAAACAAGACAGTTCTAAATTCATAAACGCAGTGTACCTAAAACACAATATGTATCTAATAAAAACAACAGCATTACTTATAAATAAAAAAAAAACACACCTAACCACTGTGATATAATTTCATAAACGTGTCACAAAACTCATCTTCTAAAGAATATAGAAATATAATTAGACAAGGAAGAAATCAAAAGAAAACAAACATAGAAAAAGGAGAAGAACAGAAAGAAAAACATCTAGTAACTAATAGGAACTAGAGTAGACAGAAATAAACAAGTTTGTACCTACTCGAAATTACCCTTGGGCCACTATACAGTATTTTAATAACAGGTCCCATTTCTTGTTAAAATTAGAAAACTTCCCAGTACATCCATGGGTGGTAATCTCCATTTTAAGGACTTCCATAATTACCTGCTTCCATTCAGACAATGAAGGGTTGCCCTATCTATCTAATATTTAACTATGAGATTTATTAGCAGTAATAGAGATCAGAGAAATTGTGCATTTTTTCACTGTAAGAAAGTCCCAGATGTGACTGAAAATGTCCAATAATACATGTATAGAAATTAAAGTTAGTATGTATTCTTGGGAGGCCAATCAAATAATTCTGCATGAGGTCCCAAAAACTCTTAATGCACGGACAGTCCCACATTATGCGTTTAAGATCTGCTTTCCTTGTTTCACATTTAATGTAGCTGTCAAATAATTGCAAATTGATTTTTTTTCCTGTGAGAGGGCATGCAATATAAATTATTCAAGAGCTTGTATTGTAGGAATCTATGACTCACCAATTAAAAGTTCTTGTGAGGCAGCTTCCATATCTCTTCCCAATTCCAGGATTGAGCTTTACTATTTGAAATTCTATTCCAGTAGATCATGTAGTCAGGGGATTCACTTTTACTAATTCTCATCAGGAAGGAGTATAAGGCAGAAATACTGGACTTGGCCGTCCCGGTGGCACAGAGGGTTAAGGCACCGGCACTGGTACCTTACCGAGAACCACGCCGGCGACCCAGGTTCGGGAACAGACTCAGGACGCCGGGGGCTGGCAGGGGCAGGAGAGAATCGAGCGTCCATGGGACTGCTCTCCTCTCCTGGGATGGGTAATGGGATGGCATCATGCTGCAGCGGCCCCTGGTGGAGACAAGGGGCACTGCAGATGCACACAGGAGGGAACAACACTAGAAAAGCGGAAATACCGCTCCACGTTCAGCTGGATGATGGCTGCCTGGCTCTCTGATGCCATCCATGTCCTGCCAAGCCTTCCGCCTCAGCAGCACCCTGGGGTCAAATGTTACATTGGTCTGCCCCCCCCCCCCTTGGCTGGCGCCTTCCTCCTTGGAGGAGGGGGACCTATCTGGTGAAGGGTTACACCGGGTTACCCTGGGGATGGCTGCCATCTGAGAATGGAGGCTCGGAGGGCAGATGGATCGGAGGAAGCCTTGGCAAGCCCGAAGGAATAGCTGATGTGGAGCACGTGGGGGAAAAAGAAATAATACAATAATACAAAAAAAAAAAAAAACAAGGAAATACTGGACTTAGTATTACAAACTAAAAGAAAACTTCTAGTACCATCAGTGTGGAAAATGGGCTCTCTCGAATTATATAAATTACTTATTTGTTGTTTCAAATATTTATAGCAGATATAGGATGGCATATAACTAGCTGGGTTAGCAAATATGCAGATGACACAAAAATCACAAATATTGCAAACACTGAGGAAGACAAAGTTGCACTGCAAAGCAAGCTAAACAAAATACTCGAATGGGCTAAGACGTGGGGAATGAGTTTTAATAAGGAGAAGTGTTGTGTTGTGCACCTAGGTAAACAGTGGCAAAAAGCAACATACTTATTGGAAGGATTCCCTCTGCGAGAAACAGAGGAGCAAAGAGATCTAAGGATAATAATAAAAACATGACTTGTACATCACATTGTGACAAGCAGATAGTCAAAGCTAAGGGATTGCTCTGGACAATAAAAATAAATTTTTCAAGCAGAAGTGAACAAGTGATAATGCCACTGTATAAGTCATATGTCAGACCAATACTGGACAATGGGAACGCCATATGGGGGCCTACAGTATCTCTATAGGGATTACTAATAGAATTGAGAGTTCAAAGACAAACAACTAAGTTAATACATAACATAAAAAACTTGCCTTACGGTGAACGTTTACAAAACCTGAAATCTGATGTCACTGGAGACTAGAAGAGTATGTAGGGAATTCTGTGCTATGATACCGTACATGACGATTATTTATTAAGTGAACTAAGTTTGGAATTTAAAAATGACCAAAAGGGAAATAGAGGACACCCATTACAAATGAGACACAAGAAGTTTAACACAAATAAAAGGAAGACTTTTTATACCCAAAAAGTTGTCAATCAATGGAATAAACTCTCCTTACAGATCATAATTAGCAAGGATAAACAACAATTCAAAAATAGATGAGACTCTTACATATTAGGAGGAAACACTCTGTCTTACTGTATTATGGATAAATTGATAGGAGCACAAATGGGTCAACCACCTTTCTCAGCTCTGTACACCTTAGTATGAACCATAAGGGTAATAATCAGATCAAGCTATTCTAGGGTTAGGACACATTTTTCAATTAGTTGTAAGTCACTGAGCCATCTGTTATTCTCAACTAGATCATAGGATTCATAGGAGTATTCGAGCTAAATAGGGCAGTCGCCCATGTGCAGCTCACCCTTACTTCAAGGGGAACAGCCATACATAGTGTGTGTAATACAGTAAGTACCCAATCCCCTTTTAAAAGCAGTCATATCTGTGATACCCACCACCTCCAATGGCAGTCTATTCCATAGCCCGCCACCCTCTGAATGAACCATGCTGCTCTTTTCCTTGTATGACATAGCTCTCCCTTGAGCTGTAGCTCATGTGATTTCGTGGTACGACAATTGGTCTTTAATTCTAGTCCTAGGCAGTCCCACAAGTCATTATTTGTGAAAGCTCTAAAGACCAGACACATGTACATGTAAACTCCAAACTCATCTTGTATACTATGGCCTTCCTGAAACTCCCATCCTCTATAAATCCTCTCCCCTCCTCCTTCTCATGCACGTATACTATTTTCACCCCCTCAAATCCTCTTCTCTACCTACCCTACCTTGGTTACTCCTTTGTGCCCCCTGATTGACTTACTGCCCTATAAAACTTCCTCTCTTCCCACAACTTCCTGGAGTTCATACTACTAAGCACTTACTTTAATCAGATGCTTACTAGCTGCTCTGGTTTTATTTTTGTTCACTCATATACGTTAATATGTAAACTGTACATTTCTACATGAAATTAATTGTACGCCCCATTTTGTAAATGCTTAACATGCTGTTTTATTGTCTCTGTTGCTTTTTTTGTGATTATGTGTAGACATGTTGTAAACTCACCTGTTTAATTTCCTAGTTTTGACCTATATATGTATCATCTTCTATTGGTAACACTGCTAATGTGTTTGATTTTAACTTGTACCCTCCTGGGTCATGCCTGAAAATAGACATTTTATGTCTTGTGCACCCACCCGGTTATCAAAAACAAACAAACAAACAAATAAATAAATAAATAAATAAATAACTGTCCCCTCACAGTCTTCTATACTTGAGTGAATATAAACCCAAAGCCTCCTGCCTATCTCTGTAGCTCAGGTGCCTAACTGATTTAATCATCCTTGTGGCCCATCTCGGTACTCCCTCTAATAGCAAAATGTCTGCTTTGGCATAAGGAGATGTGAACTGTGCACAGTACTCTAGGTGAGGCTGCACCAGAGAGGTATACAGTGGCAGTAGCACCCTCCCGTCCCAAATCACAATATCCCTAGATATACAACCTAGTATACGTCTAGCCTTTCTGACCACAGCATAAAGTAGAGTTATATAAAAACTTTCCGTAACAGTATATCTTCGAGAGAGGCTCTTGCAGTAGGTATTCATAAATAGGACTGACCCGCCAGGCGTCAGGACCCTTCGGAAAAATTTCTAGCTAGCAGTCTCTGGCAGGGGACTGCCCCCATGTCAGATGACCGGTGTCACAAACCCACTCAGCAGGTCAGCCCTCTACTACCAAAGTGCCAACCTCCGAGCGCAGTCTTGTGAACAGTTTAACAGAACAAGGTAACCCTCTTGTCTGTTTTGTGAGTTCGGATCAACCTTTGGTCTCCAGTGTTGGAGAGATTCAAACTGTGACCCTCTTGCTAGCGTACCCAATGCACAGGCTCAGATAATTCTGTCTTCGGGGGGCCAGATATCTTTGCCTATGGGCACCTAACCAGGTGTACGGAAATGAACCCTTAAAAACTTTTATAAAGACCTCAGATTTTAAACGCTTCTCTTTCCAGTTTAGTATCACCATTCAAGCTTATGCCTAGTGTCAGCTATAACTATATATACTTTTCTTGCAAATGAAAGAAATTCAAAGACAGACCAAGTATGCTCTAAAAAAAGTGTTTTATTAAAATAGATAAAAATATGTAAAACTTAAAATACAGAACTATTATATCACAAGACATACAAATCTTTTAAAAGAACAAGGTTTAAACAGTGCAATTCCTACTACAGTAATTAGATTTGTCTCTGTCTCTAAATACCTGCTTAAAGTGCTCCAAAGATGTTTCTTTGTCAGAGTCTAGATAGAAGTGCCTCTGAAGTAAAAAAAAGAATATTGTCTAACAGCTGGCTATGCTCTCCTCTTTGCATGAGGTCACATAGCTCCTCCCTGTCAGAATATATAAAAAAAATATATATCTATAAAAAAAAAAACAGGATGTCTTTTCCAAGTATTAAATTCTGCAACCTCAGCATAACTCATGTTCTTCAAATGACTCTCTTTGATCTTATGCTGCATCCTCTCTCACACAGGCTTCAAAGAAGCATTTACAACTTCACACCCGTGTGTAATAACCTGGGTTTCCCTCCAAATGTCATAAAATCGATATGATCTTCCCTCTTAACAACTACAGCTATAATTAACTCAGACAAACAGGAGATCCTTGATTAAGGCCTGGTCTGTAATTAGCTCATGGCTTTCATCTTTTAGCAGAGACATGCGGGGGGTGAGTGAGGTCATTCCAAGAGCACCAGATTTCTCAGCAAAGACAACCAGTAATACATTTTTAGATAAAAAAAAAAATGATACAGCACTTAGAACTGGCTGTCCACGTCACAACCGGTGTCATACGAAATCAGTAAAAAGGGGCGGTCCCCCATGCCCGCCTTCCAGTTCTTCGCTTAAGGGCCAAAAAGAGACAAGATGAGAGAGAAGGATATATCCCCATGGAAATGGAGCCAAAAAGCTTAGGGGGGTGGAGGGTGGGAAGGCAATATCTACTGCAAGAGCCTCTCTTGAAGATCTACTCTTACAGTAAGTTCTTACATAACTGTACTATCTTACTTCAAGAGGGCTCTTGCAGTAGGTATTCACATATAGGACTGAGTCCCAAGCAGTCTGGAACAAGGAAAAGCACTCCGGAGGAGGATAGTTATCCATATCATAGAACCTCAGGCTGAACGGGTCTTATGAAAGGAGACCTTGAAGTACAGCCAACCTGAAGTCTGCTCTACGGTGAGAGGCAATGTCCAAACTGTAGTGTTTTGTAAAGGTATGGACTGAAGTCCAAGTTGCAGCTGCACAGATCTCTGCCGCTGACACATTCTTGAAACAAGCAACAGAGGCAGCTACTCCTCTAGTGGAGTGACCTCTGACTTGACCCGGCAGGGTCTTGTTGTACTTGTCGTAACAGAAAGTGATACAATGAGCCAACCATTTTGATAGGCATTGCCTAGAAACAGCATTGCCTTCTCTTTTGTGAGCAAAAAAGAGACAAAAAGCTGATCCGTTTTCCTGGGATCCTTAGTCTGAGTGGTGTAATATCTCAGTATTCTGCAAACATCCAAAGTATGCAAGAGGTACTCCCTTTGATTGACGTGTTATGTAAAGAAAGCGGGTAGCTCAATGGATTGATTCAGCGTAGATTCAGCCACCACCTTAGGGAGAAATGTAGGGTTGGTGAGTAGAGCCACATGTTCCTTGTGGAAAATCAAGTAAGGGATTTTGCACATCAAGGTCTGAAGTTCAGAAATGCGCTGAACAGAAGTAATGGCCACTAGGAAGAGTGTCTTCCAAGACAGGAACTTTAAATCTGCTTTAGCTGCTGGCTCGAAGTGAGGCAGGGTAAGCTTCTCCAGAATGCAACTCAAGTCCCAAGGAGGGGCAGGAATGCAGATGGGGGTCTCAAATGGAGAACGCCTCTAAGGAAGATCTTGGAGACTTCCAACTGAGCAAAATTCCTGTCCCCGAAGGGAATATGGTAGGCTGAAATAGTGGCCATGTGGCTCTTTAATGAGGAATGGCTGAGACCCAGATCAAAGAGGTGACGCATGTAGTCCAGAACTTTTTAATTGGCTGGGCATGAGAAAGGTTTGAAATCTTTCGAGGTAGCCCAAATAGAAAACCGTTTCCACTTCATGGCTTAGGTGGACCTGGTGGAAGGCATTCTGGCCTCTACCAAGATGTCCGCAAACGAGCGGAGAAACTCCAAAGCTGGCTTTGGCTACGTCTGCAGGAGCCACGCATGTAAATGAAGGGATTTGAGAACTGGATGAACAAGGGTCCCCTGATCCTGGGTCAACAATTGTTGCGACTTGAGGAAGGGGAAGTGGAGGTTCCTCTGAAAACTGTTGCAGAAGAGAGAACCAAACTTGCCTGGGCCAGAAGGGAGCGATGAGAATCATTCGAGCTCCCTCCAATCTGAGTTTGTTCAGGACACTCGGAATTATGTATTTATTTATTTGTTTCACCAGGAAAGATACACTGAGCAACTTAATGCTCGTCTCACGGTACGTCCTGGGGGAAAGGAACATACAGAGTACAAGTTCAGGTAAATACATACAGATGGTGTAATTTTACATACAGTTATAAAACAGGAACATGGCACATGAGACAATATGGGCTGTTGTAGAGTTTCTGAGCAGCACAACTTGGACGCAGTATACAAACAGAATCAGTACAGGTAACAAGCAATAAGAAACAAGGTGGACAGTGCATAAAATACAGACAGTACACTAGTGCAATATGCAGCAGGGTGCACACATAGGAACCGGTCACCCCTATTTAAGAGCTAGTCTATAAGTGCAAGTGGGGGGTGAGAAAGAAGAGAGGGATAGAAAAAAAGAGAGGGAGACAGATATGGAAGGAGGGGTCAGGAGCAAGTGCAAGAGGGTGTGAGGTAGTTGTGCAACGCAGTGGTAAGAGAATAGAGGGGGTAGGAGGAGTGATGGATTTGTGGAGGGAGAGCATTCCACATTTTAGGCAGGTGGTAGGAGAAGGCTTTTTTGGCCAGAGGTAGTGGTTCTGCAGGGGAGTAAGAGGGTCCAAGAGTCAGCATGGGATCTCAGGGAATAGAAGGAGAGGGTAGGGGTACCAAGAGAGGAGGAGATATATGAAGGGGGGAGATCCAAGCCAGAATTTAGAGATAAAATTTAGCACCATGAAGCGTGCGCCGAGAGTGTAGAGGAAGTAGGCTGAGAGAGTGGTAGAGGTCACAGTGATGGGTACGGGGGTGGGGGCATCAAGAGCAAAATGACAGAAGGAGTTAAAGAGAGAGTCCAGTCTGGATAGGTGGGACTGTGGGGCAGCATCGTAGATTGTGGCGCAGTAGTCGAAAATGGGCATGATCATCTTCTGTACCAGCTCACGCCTGGCGGCAAGCAGGATGCAGCTGCTGTTTCTGTAAAGTGCCCCAAGCTTAGGCCTTAGTTTTTTCAGAACGGCATCAATATATACAGAGAAGTCAAGGTGTCTATCCAGCCAGATGCCGAGATACCTGAAAGAGGAGGAGTCCTCTAGAGCAGTCCCATCGAGGGTGTGGAAGGAAGGGAGGGAGGTGAGTTAGCCTAGCGAGTCTCTGCCTTGTGCCAAAGGACATGAAGACCGTCTTATTGGCATTTAGAAAGAGCTGATGAGAACTAAACCAGATGTGGACTTTGGTGAAGTTGGACTGGAGCCTGGTAGTGACATCAGCAACAGTATTGCCAGAGGTAAACAATACCATATCATCCGCATACATGTCGATGCTGGATGCGGTGCAAACCCGGGGGAGGTCATTTAAAAAGATGGAGAACAGAATGGGGCCTAGCACAGAGCCCTGAGGGACTCCAGTGGTTATAGGCGGGGGGAAGAGATAACATCAGCAATTCTTACTTATTGCGACCTGCCGAACAGGTAAGCACTGAACCATCCTGTAGCAGACGGGGATAGACCAGCAGCTGAAAGGCTGTGAAGGAGGAGGGGGTGAGAAACAGTGTCAAAGGCTTTAGCTAGGTCTACAAAGATAGCTGCGGTAATGTGCCTTTTGTCAAAGCCTGAGGAGATGGTGTCAGTTAATCTTAGGCCCCGTTCGCACTACAGCACGTTTCAGCAATCCGTTTTTGAAAATGGATTACAGCTTACTGTGTTGCAGGGTTCACACTGTAGTCCACTTCATTGACCCGTTTCAGCTAATGCATGCTAGAGCGTTCTCACTAACTGTTAATCCATTTCCCCTTCTATTCGGATTCAGGAGCACTTGCACAGCTGCTTACCATGATGCTTTGCGCGATCGAGAGGTGGGAGGACAAACAAGCACGGATGGATGTGACCCTGTCTGTTCACATTGTGAGTAGCTCATTTCACTTTTGAAACGGATTTCTGGAAGCGTGCTCAAGCCCTGGTCTCATCAGGGTTTGAGCACGCTTCCAAAATTGCGAGCTACAACAGAGCTATGTGCGAACGCGATCTGAGCCAGCACGCATTTGAAACGGTTCAAGCGCTCAGAACCACTTCAAATGCCCTAGTGCAAACGGGGCCTTAGGAGTGAGGTGGTGGTAGAGTGGGATTTCCTGAAACCAGACTGGAATGGGGTGAAAAAAAGCGGAGTTGGAGAGAAACAGAAAGAGTTGTTCGAGTGCTATGTGTTCCTGTAGTTTAGCTAAGGTTGGCAGTAGGGAGATAGGCCAATAGCTACCAGGGGAGGAGTCGCCACCCTTCAGGAGGGGGAGGACAACGGCATGTTTCCAGACAGAGGGCACAGTGGCAGTTACAAATGAGAAGTTTAGTAACAGGGAGAGTGGAAAGGCTATGGCAGGAGCAGAGATGTGTAGGAGCCTGGGGTCAAGGCCATCAGGCGAGGAGCCTTTGGTAGGGTTTCGGGCCAGGAGAGCTTGAAGGGTAGAGGCAGGGGTGACAGGGGAGAAGGAGAATGGGGGGAGGTTTAAGGCAGAGGAGCAGAGGGGGATGGAAGAAGGGGGTGACATGGGGCGAGGGAAAAGGAGTAGGGTAGGGGATACAGTAAGGGCGCAAGAGGGGGCCAGCGGGTCAGGGGAAGTGCTAGGGAGGGTGCATAGCAGAGAAGAGGCACAGGTGGCGAAGTGGGAGATGAAGCAATCAGCAATATCGATAGGTTCTGAAAGAACAGAATGATTGTGCCTGAGGGAGGGAGGCAGAGGGGTGGAGGAAGACGAGAAGAGGGAGTGAACAACCTTCCAGAATTTAGAAGGGCTATTTGTGTTAGTTTGGAAGTTGGATTTGAAATGCCCTGCTTTAGCAAGGCGGATTGCTTTGGTGCAGCTATTCCGCAATTCACAGTAACGTTGGTGATCTCCAGGGCAGTTGGAGGCTTTGGCTTTGCACCATGCCAGGTCGCGAGCACACTAGCAGGCCAGAAGCTCAGGTGTGACCCAGGGGATTTGGACGCCAGGAAGCCTGGTTTTGCGGGGCAGGGCACGGGAGTTCCAAACCTGCAGAAACTTAGAGGTGAAGTAAGCAAGGGCATTGTCCGCTGAAGCTGCTGTGATAAGGGGGGACCAGTCAGTTTGCGTAAGGTCATGAAGCAAGGATTGCAGGTCGAGTGATGCGAAGGGACGAGTGAGAATGATTTTAGCAGGGAATTTATGCCTATGTATTTTCTGCACTACGAATGTCATATGGGAGTCACTGATAGAGTCAGGAAGTAGCCCTGAGGCCACTACTCGATGTGGACGGGAGGTGAGGACCAGGTCCAGCAGGGAGTGATTTAGTGTTTCATGGTTTAAACAAGTGGGTTCTTGGATCTGCTGGTGGAGGTTTAAGGCTTCAATAGTGGAGAGGATGTTAGCCGGTGATGGGGCAAGCCAATTTAGATTTAAGTCCCCCAAGATGAAAAGTTCACCACCGCCAGCAAGTGAGGAAAGCTTAGAGACCAAGTCAGTGATGGTGGAATGTGACTGACCAGGGCGACAGTAAACTCTTGCAATGAAAATGGGGACTGTGTGAGGAAAGGAGAGCCTTGTGTGATGACTGGACAGATGTAGTGAAGGAGGGAGTGACCTGGAGGGTGGAGGAGGTATAAACAGCCACACCGCCACCTCGTCCGGACCTGTCCTGTCTAGATAAAGTAAAGCCAGGGATAGCTATTTCATGGTCAGGAATGGATTTGGATAGCCAGGATTCAGTGATCACAATGATATCGGGGACGAAGTCCTGGACAAAGGGGAGTAAAAGGGAGATTTTGGGAACAAGACTTCTTATGTTTAGGTGGATGATTTTAAGTTCATTTTGTAAAGACAGTGGATTTGTGCCTGGGTGAGCACTGGCTGGTGAATGGGCAAGTGCAGGGCCAGGGTTTGGGTGGATGTCACCGGATGCTAAAAGGAGCAGGAGAATAAGAAGCTGTGGGAGCCTACATCCCTTGAGAGAGCGATAGAGAAGTCGTTTACTAATTTTAGTGGGGAGAGTCAGAACGATAGATGAGGATGCTATCTTAAGGAGTGTAATAAGCTGAGTGTGCACCGACGTGATCGTTGCACAGGGGAGTATATGGCAGTGGGGTAGAGAGGTAGCAACCAGGTGGGGCATTGTTCCAGTGGAGCATGCCAAATTGTCAACCACCATAAGGGACGCTTGCAAATTAGGATGGTCTAACGCAGCTGAGTACAGAGTGACAGAAGTATGAACGGGATGAGCCACAATTATGAAGTCTGCCAGGACTCCATAGTACACCCAGTGACGGTGAGAGAACACAGGAGGTTGATGACTAGAGTAAGCGAGCAGCAGCTCAAGAGGGGGAAGGGAGATACAGCCTGATGCCTCTAGTGGTGGAGAAATATAAGGAGTCAATGGGAAATTGGGTAGATAGAAAAAAGCTGATCAGGTGAGCAACGATGAGTATAAGGGGTGGTGGGCAGGGAAGGGTGGGTAGAATGACTGGTGGCAAGTGCCGTACCTGGAAGGCTGAGGATCTGGGCAGGAGGACTTGGGTGGCGGCCTGAGGAGCGCCGTCGGTCCGGGGGCCAAGCGGGTCGGCGATTGAGCCTGCAGTCCCAAGGAGGGAGGTCCCAGCTGGAGAGAGGGGGAAGAGATTAAGTAAGCTGGCCGAGTGCAGAAGGCACAGACAGCACAGCAGGGAGCATGCTTAGCACAACGAAGGGAACAGTAGATTGGGCACCAAAATGTCTGGACGTCAATGGAGCAGCACCAATTCCCTAAGAGAATTGTAATCACAGCCCTTTTCAGAATAATTAAACAGCTTAAACTCTAACACAGTTGCAATTTAACATACATTTTGATAGAAACTTGAGTTTTTAAACAAAATTGCCGGTTTAGCAGGAGCAGAGACCAGGGACAGCTTCTGACCAATCAGAGCAGGCCCAGGAAAGGTGCTCGCGTTCCAACTGGCTGGCGGCAGGTGCCATACCTGGAAGGCTGAAGATCCAGACAGAAGGACTCGGGCGGCGGCCTGAGGAGTGCCTCGGTCCAGGGGCCGATCGGGTCAGCGGTTGAGCCTGCAGTCCCAATGAGGGAGGTCCCAGCTGGAGAGAAGAAGGCGGGGGAGAGATTAAGTAAGCTGACCGAGTGCAGGAGGTGCAGACAGCACAGCAGGGAACCCACTTAGCACAACAAAGGGACCAGCAGATTGGGTGCCAAAAAGTCTGGACTTCAATGGAGCAGCACCAATTCCCTAAGAAAACTGTAATCACAACCCTTTTCAGAATAATTAAACAGCTTAAACTCTAACACAGTTGCAATTTAACATACATTTTGATAGAAACTTGAGTTTTTAAACAAAATTGCCGGTTTAGCAGGAGCAGAGACCAGGGACAGCTTCTGGCCAATCAGAGCAGGCCCAGGAAAGGTGCTCGCGTTCCAATTGGCTGGCGGCAGGTGCCATACCTGGAAGGCTGAAGATCCAGACAGGAGGACTCAGGCGGCGGCCTGAGGAGTGCCTCGGTCCAGGGGCCGATCGGGTCAGCGGTTGAGCCTGCAGTCCCAAGGAGGGAGGTCCCAGCTGGAGAGAAGAAGGCGGGGGAGAGATTAAGTAAGCTGACCGAGTGCAGGAGGTACAGACAGCACAGCAGGGAACCCACTTAGCACAACAAAGGGACCAGCAGATTGGGTGCCAAAAAGTCTAGATTTCAATGGAGCAGCAACAATTCCCTAAGAAAACTGTAATCACAACCCTTTTCAGAATAATTAAACAGCTTAAACTCTAACACAGTTGCAATTTAACATACATTTTGGTAGAAACTTGAGTTTTTGAACAAAATTGCCGGTTTAGCAGGAGCAGAGACCAGGGAGAGCTTCGGACCAATCGGAGCGGGCCCAGGAAAGGCGCTCGCGTTCTGACTGGCTAGCGGCAAGTGCTGTACCTGGAAGGCTGAGGATCCAGACAGGAGGACTCGGGCGGTGGCCTGAGGCGTGCCATCGGTCCGGGGGCCGAGCGGGTCAGCGGTTGAGCCTGCAGTCCCAAGGAGGGAAGTCCCAGCTGGAAGGCTGAGGATCCAGGCAGGAGGACTCGGGCGGCGGCCAAGCGGGTCGGTGGTTGAGCCTGAAGTCCCAAAGAGGAAGGTCCCAGATTTCGGTAAAAACTCGAGTCCCTGCTGGAAATAGGAGCGAAGGCATAAACGAATCTGTCCCTCCAAGCAAGAGACAGAGCGTCCCGCCAAAAAATGTCTCACCCTGGAGCGAGCGTGCATAAGGCGGAAAGTTTTGCGTTTTGGAGAGAAGCAAAGAGGTTTGTCTGAGGTGTTCCCCATCACTGAAAGATGTCGTTTATGACTTCTTGATCCAATTCCCATTCGTGGGACCTGGCTGAGGACCGAATGAGTAGGTCTACCAGCGTGTTTTCCACTCCAAGAAAGTGAACTGCAGTCAGGTGAAGGTGGTGCTGGGTTACCCAAAGCCAGACTCTCATCGCTTCCCAGCACAGAGGGTAGGAACATGTTCCTCCCTGCTTGCTGAGGTACCAGACTATGCACATGTTGCCTGATTGTACGAGGAGACGATCGGGAAGGATAAGGGAGTGTAGGGCCTGAAGGGCATAAAGGACTGCTCTCAGTTCGAGCACATTTATGTGCAGGTTTTGTTCGAACTTGGACCAGCTGCCCGGAGTCCTGTGAGACCCTAGATGGGCTCCCCAGCCTTCTCCTGACGCATCTGTCGTCAGCGTCTGGGAGGGGGGGGTCGATACTGAAGTGAACTCCCAGGCATAGGTTCTCCTGCACCATCCACCACTGTAAGTCCCTGATCGTGGGATCTGAAACTAGTACCTCTTGGTCTAGAATGTCCAGGGTCTGGTCCCACTGTGACTGAAGCGTCTATTGAGAGATCCTCATATGGAGCCGAGTGAGTGGGACTGTCTAAATGGCAGCCACCATTAGCCCGAGGAGGCGAAGGACTGACCTGGCTCCGACCCTCCTGTGACTGGACAGAAGACGGGCTTGAGTCTGAAGGGTGTCTACCCTGTCCGGAGGCAAAAAGGCTTTGCCGATGGTCGTGTCCAGAATCACCCCTATAAACTGGAGGCACTGGCAAGGGACCAAATGGGACTTTGCCCAGTTGATGGCAAACTGACAGCCAAACCCTCTCTTCACACTTCATAGATATTATATATATGTTGAAGAGGCTAGGTCCAAGCTCTGAGCCCTGTGGCACTCCACTTGTCACCTCTCCCCAGTCTGCCTTGCACTCTCGCAGGATTACTTGCTGTCTCCTGACTGCCAAGAGTTGACCCACCGCACGATGTTTCTATGTAAGCCCTCAACAATCTCCTTATGCGGCACTTTGTCAAATGCCTTGCTGAAGTCCAAAAACATCACATCAACTGGTAGTTCCCGGTCAAGCACTTTGCTCACCCCACTACAGAACTGGAGTAGGTTAGTCTGACAGGAGCTGCAAGTTGTAAAACCATGCTGTACCTCATTATATTCTTCTGTTTTCCTAGACATCCTCAGTGATCACTGTAGTACCTACTGTGTAAGAAAAATGGCTACCCCCCTAAACAACCCCCAAATACAACTGGTACCACCCTCTTCGGGCCCTGGACTCCCACTCTCCCCTCCATGACCTATCCAGTACCGACTGGTCCCCTATGTTCTAGGCCTCTAATGTCGACTCGGCCCTCAGCATCTTCACAAACACCCTACTTCGAATCTGGAATACCCATGCCCCGCTAAAAAAAGCAAGGGTTAAACGTCTCCACCACTTCTGGATTACACCTGACCTCTTATCCCTCTGCAGAACTAGAGACAAACTATGGGTACAATTCAAGACAGTCAAGTCTCCTACACTCCTACAACAATACAAAACTTGTAGAAATGCCTGCATCAAGGCCATTCAACAAGCGAAAGCTTACTACTTCAAGTCACACCTCCAAGTAAATGCAGGTTCCCCAACTGCTTTCTGGAAGGTTATTCACTCTCTCATGGACCACCCAGGCAATCAAGCCCCCCCCCCCCATCTTCAAGTCTGACAGCTCAACTATCTCTGATCCCAACGCCAAAGCCAATCCCTCAACAAATTCTTCACCACCTGCGCGCTCCCCGACAACCCCCTCCCAATTCAACGGGTGTCCCCACCCCTTCGCACAATAATGGCTTTAACTTCTCCATCTTCTCTTCAGAAGTCTGCCGAGCACTCATGTCCATGCATCCAGCAAAATCCAGCCCCGACAGACTCCACCCAAAGCAAGGCCTTCGATTCCGTGCCGCATAGGAGGCTGGGGGGGAAGCTGGAATATGTAGGGGTGGGTACTAAGATGGTCAAATGGATCACTAACTGGCTGAAGGGCAGACAGCAAAGGGTGGTGGTGCTGGGAAAACTCTCATCACCAAAAGCAGTAACAAGCGAGGTGCCACTGGGATCGGTACTGGGACCAGTGCTGTTTGGGATATTCATAGCAGATATCTCACACAGGACCCACAGTAATATCAGTCTGTTTGCAGATGATACCAAGATGGGAGCTGTGGTGGATGACATTGAGGGGAGGTGGGGACTGCAGGAAGACCTGACTAAACTACTACAGGAGTGGTCAGAAACATGGCAGATGGGGTTCAATGCCAAGAAGTGCAAAGTGCTGCACTTCAGAGCCAAGAACCAAAGCAGGATCTGTCAGCTGGGAGGGGTAAAGTTGGGGAGCACAGAGCAGGAAAAGGACTTGGGGGTGATTAAAACCGGGGAATATGAACAACTCGGCTCAGTGCAGGAAGACAGCAGCGAAAGCCAACAAGATGCTGGGCTGTACAGCGAGGGGAATCTCCTCTAGAAGTAGTGAGGTGATCCTTCCCCTGTACTGGTCAGGTCGCACCTGGAATACTGCATGTAGTACTGGCGCCCATTCCTGAAAAAGGACATCAGATTGTTGGATGGGGTGCAGCACAGAACTAAGGTAATCCAGGGTTTGGAGGGGAAATCCTACGAGGAAAGGTTGACCATGCTTAACATGTATTCCCTGGAGGAAAGAAGGGATAGGGGAGATATGATCGAGACCTTTAAGTACCTGAAGGGGATAAACAAGACTAATACTGGAGAGATATTCCGGATCAGAAGAGGAAGGGATACAAGAGGGCATCAAATAATGTTTGAGGGGGAAACTTCAGAAGGGAAATCAGGAGACATTTTTTCACTGAACGGGTGGCAGGCAAGTGGAACACTCTACCTGAGGAGGTGGTTTTCTGTAGGACAGTGGGCTGTTTCAAGGGGATGGGACAGAGTTTGGGGGGGGGATGACTGTGGGGGGGGGAGGGTGGTTCAGCTGCAAGTTGAGGGGCTAGCTGCACAATTGAGCAGACTCAATAGACCATAAGGCCTGTTTCTGCTGGCATTTATGATTTTCGTATGTTCGTAAGCTCCTCTGCATCTCTGCTCCAGCCATTGCTTATCCCCTTGCCCACCTCTTAAACCTCTCCATCTCTACAGGCATTGTCCCTCAGGCCTGGAAACAGGCTAAAGTGATCCCACTCCGTAAAGGTGGGGACCGGACCCTACCTAGTAACTACAGGCACATCCCCCTCCTGCCATCCCTTGCCAAACTGCAACAATCACTTATCCACACTAGGCTCCTAGACTATCTAACAGCCTCTGGTACCCTCTTCCCCCTTACAGTCAGGCTTTAGGAAATAGCACTCCACAATTATTTCACTGCTACGAGTCACTGACTCCATCCACTCTGCCATGGATCAAGGCCTAGTAACCTCTGCTATCTTTGTGGACCTGGCTAAGGCTTTTGACTCCTTTTCCCACAACCTTCTGCTCCACAAGCTCCTCGCCTCTGGGCTGTCTCAATCTGCACTCATACTTACACAACAGACAACAGTAGGTCCAGTTTGGTAATGCCCTATCCGCCCCCTCCCCCTCCCCATTCAAGCCGGGTACCCCAAGGACCTGTTCTTGGGTTCATTCTATTCTCCATAAATTATCTTCTCCCCATCTGCTCCACCGCCCAAATACATATGTACACAGACGATACCATGATTTTCTCCTCTAGCTCCACCAATGATGTATTCACCCACTTACAGCAGGACTTTGTTAGAGTTCAACATTGATTTCAGGACAACAACTAAAATTTAACACTAAGAAAACCGTATCAATGGTATCTGGCACCAGGCAGAGGCTGGCTTTGCTCCAGCCTCCCTCCCACCCACCCACCCCACGCTCAACTCACTAGTCGGCTACCCCTTGAAATGGTCCACCCTTCAAATACTTAGGTGTCTGGCTGGACAGTTACCTTGATTTTTCTCACCATGTTGATGCTATTTGCTCAAAACGCCACCCAAAACTGGGCATCCTCTACCGTAACCGAGACTGCCTACCTTTATCTACTTGCTGCGATCTGGTTGTAAAAACAATTCTAGCCGCTTTTGATTACACTGACGTAGCCTACGCCTTTGCACCTTCGACCTCCCTCTCTAAAACTGACACTCTCCTAAACTCATTCTGCTGCTTCGCTACCTCCTCCCCTCCTCTCACTCACCGTCACCTCTACTCCTCCCTCTCAATTTCCCCTCTTTCCCACAGACGGGAGTTCCATTGCCTCTCCCTCACTGCCAAATATTGGTCTGGGTCTCTTCCCTCATACCTCACCTACAGCTTGTCTTCTGCTCTCCCCTCTGCCTATTCCCCCCACTCTATGGACGCTCAAACATTCTCCCTCCTCCACCCTCACTCTGCAGCGGGACAGTCCACCTTTTCCTATCACCTCCCATTTCTTTAGAACCAACTCCCTAGGACTGTTTGCCACTCCCCCTCGCTCGCATCCTTAAAACCCAACCTACGTCTCCTCCCTAGCTCCACGTGTTGTTGTCCCACCTCCTCTCCTTCTCCTCCTACCTAACCTACTAATCCTCTTATTTCCCTTCCCCACGCCTCTCCTCTGCTGCTCCACACCTCCTTTTGCACCCTCACTCTATATGCTCATTTTAATTTTGCACAGTTACTGCACTCGCACTTTGTGGTTCCATCACGGTTGCTGTCCTGCCTGTACTGTATCTGCACCTCCACCCCAACTGAAGTTTTGCACTTCTTTGCTCCACTCTCACCAACTCGCCACGACTGTATTTCCAACTCACATGTATTAGCAATTTCTTGTAATGTTGTTATTGTATTATATTATGCCTGTATTATTTTGTACAACTGTTTTGTTACTTTGCACCCCTTGTCTGTATGGTTTCCCTGTTACCCCCGGGTCGCACCTGGAAACAAGCTTCAGCTCAGTGTGCCTTTCCCAGTTACCAAGTTTTAAATAAAAAAATATAAATAAGACGTCCATCAATCCATGCCTTAATGATCCCCACCAACACCTTACCCAATACAGATGTTAAACTGACAAGCCTATAATACTATAGTCCTCCTTCCTTCCCTTTTTACGGCTGCGTGGGAGGAGCTCCGCAGACGTATTGCTGTAATTCTTCTGTAGTAACACAGAAACATAGGCTTTGATGGCAGATAAGGACCGCTTGGCCCACCTAGTCTGCCCATTTCCCTACCTACTGGATAAGCTGCAGATCCTAGTTAACCAACAGCCTACTTCTTTCTACCCCCTTCCCCAAGAACTGCCTTATGTCTGTCCCATGCATTCTTGAATTCTCCCACAGTTTTAGACCCCACAACCTTCTCAGGAAGGCAGTTCCATGCATCCACCACCCTCTCAGTGAAAAAATACTTCCTCACATTGCCCGAGCTGTCCCCCCTCTATCTTCAAATTGTGTCCGCTTCTTCTTGCACATCTCTTTTTCTGAAAGATGCTACCCCCTTGGACTTTGCAGATTCCACTGAAGTACTTAAAAGTTTCTATCATGTCCCCCCCTCTCCTTCCTTTCCTCAAGGCTACACACATTAAGCTCATTTAGTCTCTCCTCATATGGCTTCTTTTGCAGACCCTGCACCATTTTAGTTGCCCTCTTCTGGACTGCCTCCATCCTGTCTACATCCTTGCGGAGATGGGGTCTCCAGAACTGGACGCAGTACACCAGATGGGTCTCACCAACTGTCTGTACAGAAGGATAACAACTTCCTGTTTCTGCTGGTGATGCCTTTCCCTATACATCCCAGTATCCCCACAGCCCTCCCTACTGCCTTCTCACATTGCTCGCCAACCTTAAGGCCATCTGATATGATCACCCCAGGTCCCTTTCCATTGTTGTTGTTGTTACTACCCCCCCCCCATTGTGTACTCTTCCCCTGGGTTTCTGTTTCCCAGGTGCATTATTTTGCACTTCTTTGCACTAAATCTAAGCTGCCATACTTCTGACCATTCCTCTAACCTTGCCAAGTCCCTTCTCATCCTTTCTACACCCCCTTGTATATCAACTCTGTTGCAGATCTTTGTGTCATCTGCAAAGAGGCATACTTCTCTTTCCAGTCCATCTGCAATATCACCTATAAAGACATTAAAAAGGACTGAACCCTGCGGTACCCCACTAGTAACCCCCCTTTCTTCAGAGTGGACTCTGTTTACTATTACCTTCTGTGATCTGTTGTCCAGTCAGTGTTTTGCCCAGGATACCACCCTGGGACACACTCCCAGGCTGGCTAATTTGTTTATTAATCTTTTGTGTGGGACTGTGTAAAATGCCTTGCTAAAGTCTAGGTAGGCCATGTCCACAGCCCCTCCCTAGTCTACTACTTTGGTCACCCAGTCAAAGAAATCGATTAGATTAATCTGACATAACCTTCCCAATGTGAATCCATGCTGCCTTGGGTCCTGTGCCCCACTGGCCTCTAGGTCTCTATGTACTCTAGGTAGAGCATTGTGGAAGCACGTGACCGGACAGCGCTCCGGTGTGCTTCCACAGTGCTTGGGCACAATTCCACTCTGTTGCATTTCTACGGCCCTTCCACTCTGCTGGCCGTATAACACCCCACCCCATCCCCCTTTGCGGGGCACTACTTTACCTCCCACAACTGCGGAAGCGACGGCTGCTATGCCCAAGATGGCTGACAAAGCAAACTGCTCTTTTATGTCACAGTGGCCATCCTGGGCAAAGAATCAAACTACGCATGCATGAGTATCGTGCATGTGCAGCTCTGTCCTCCAGCCATCTTCCGTATGGCTGACTCCAGCACGGCGAGAGCACAGATTACTCTTCTCTTTCACTTGCTCTTGTGGCTTTGGGCAGCCATACCAGCTCTGACCAGAGTTTGGTATAAATGGGAACACACTAGCCTCTCTCCAACTACTGACAACTTGTCCTGTATTGAGTGATTCCTAAAATATCTTAGCTATGGGTCCTGCTAATTCTGCCGCCAGCTCCTTCAGGACTCAAGGGTGTACAGCATCTGGCCCTGGTGACTTGCTGTGATAAAGACATTGCAGCCTACTCCAAATATCCTCCTCATTAATCAGCATCAGTATAGGCCCAGAGACAGCCTCCCCCTCAACAACCAGGTCCTACTCGATGTCAAAAACGGACACAAAATATTGGTTTAACATATTTGTTAACTCTTTATCATCAGTTACTAGTTTCCCTTTGTTATCAACTAGGGGGCCTACCTACCTCCTCTTGTGTGATTTATGTGGGAATAAAAGGATTTATAATTATTTTTGACTTTTTCCACTAGGCCCAGTTCATATTCCTGTTTGGCCTTTCTGACATACTTTTTACATTCCTTAGCTATTCTCCTGTATCTTTTACAATCCTCCTCAGTCCCTCTCTTTTTCGCCCTCTTATAAGCTCTTTTACTTTTCTTCATGTATTTAATTACCTTTTTATTAAACCATGGTGGGATTCTTCCCTTATTATAGTATTTGTTTTTCACTGCCACAAATTTATTAACTAACTAATTAAATTTATTGATGAGGGTATGCCACATATTTTTGAGAGAATTTGATTCGAGCTCCCTTGCCCAGTTCCAGCTCTGAATTTCCCTCCGCATTCCTTTAAAATCGGCTTCTCTAAAACATTTTACTTTTGTTGTTCCTCTGATTGTTGTATTCATATTCTTAAGCTTGACCTTGTCATGATCACTATTCCCTAATGGGTGATTTACATAGCACTTTGTTATAGAATCTCCCATATTGCTCATAACTAAATCAAGGATGTTATTACTCCTGGTTGGCTGCATAACATATTGTACTAGCCCAACAGAATCCAATGTGCTAATACATTTTTGCTCAAACGCTATTTTGCCCATGCCTTTTTCCCAGTCTATTATTGGAAGATTGAAATTCTCCATTATTAATAGTTCATCATCTGGGTTCAGGCTAGCCAAGAGCTCTATCAACTGGTTATCTGTTTCCTGCCGAGTTTACGGTGGTCTACATATCATACCCAATGTGATCTAAGATATTTAGAGGGGAACTGTCATCATTCCCCTCACAAAAATACAGGACCCATAGGTCCCGATCAGGTAAATCACACTGGCAGTAATTTTTTTAAATAAGCTACAAAGCTTTTATTTGTAATTCATCTGGTTGATCCTGTGACACTCTGCCCGCCATTACTATTTCAGAGGCCCCCCGCAGCAACCCCTCTGATGACGCGACTGACAGGCTGAGCCACGGGAGACTCCTATGTGACAGTGCAATTGTTAGGAAATTTCAAAAGATATACAGCACATGTTTGCGCTTTCAGCTCCCGTACCAATCAGCTTTCTTCAGTTGACTGGTACCGAAGCTAGAAGCGCTAACATACACGGTGTATCTTTTGACATTTCCTAACCATCTGTTGCAGGATCAACCAGATAAATTGTAAATAATAGCTTTGTAACTTATTTTTAAAAATTACCGCCAATGTGATTTATCTTATCGGAATGCATCAGTCCCGTGTTTCTGTTGGGGAATGATGACAGTTCCCCTTTAAAACTCCGTTTTCTTACAAATGTGAGTTAACCACCATTGTACCATTAATTTTAATATTAGGGTTACCCCAAAGTGGCTGTTTTGAGGACTTAATCTCAAACAAAGAAGTCACCTGTTTAATTTGTTTTATAGAATCTAGGATTTTTAGATTTTGGGTGTTTTTTTTCCCTTAAAATAGAACTAAAGAATATAAGGGATCTTATATCAGTTTCTTTACTTTCCATGATGTCCTTCTCAGTAATAATCCATTCATGTTGGTAGATAGGATTACTGTTCCATACCCTAATCCATTTACTGTACTGTTGTGCTGTACACACTAAATACAAATAAAAATCTGGTAATTTTATAGACTCATTTCTTGCCCATATGTTTAAGAGAAGTCTGTTCCATTTTTCTAGGTCATTTTTCAATGATCTGTTTAATTTGATTTAAATTCTGTTTTTAAAAATGTCTACAGGACTTGGCAAGCTTGACTCCTAAGAAAAAACTACTTACCATGGTAATCTTGTTTCATCCAGGGGATCCCTCAGCATGCTTCAACTAATGCAGTCAGCCTCCTGTGTTGAACTGTCCCAGACAGAATGGAATGTATGTAAATGATGACACTCTCATGGATTAATGCCAGTTTCAAACTGCTGCCCCTAGTAACTGCCGTGTTCTGATAATGCTCAGATTCACTGCAAAGCCTAATAGGGTGAAGACCCTCTAACTAGCTATACTATTTAACATTAACCCCACCTAAAAAAAAAAAAAAAAAACTGTCCTTGAAAGAAAAGCCAAAGAAGATAGCACCAACTGGTTTTTAAAAAAAACTCAGCAAGCAACTAGAACAAATATCAACAGATAGTGACCAGCGAGGATGCAGAATACAAGATCCCTTTTCCCTGGTCCTGGAAGGGGAGGCAGGGTGAGAGCTTTAAGCATACTGAGGGATCCTCTGGAAAAAACAAGATTACTATGGTAAGAATTTTCTTCTTCAAACCCCAGGAATCCCTCAGTACGCTTAAACTAATGCAGATTACCAAGCAGTACCTTTGGAAGTTAGGTACAGAACCTATTTTGGGAAAAGGTTCTGCAGAACTGCTGTGCCAAATTTGGCATCACTTCTGAACTGCATGTCCAAGCAGTAGCAGTGCTTGGTGAAAGTGTGAGCAGTTTTCCATGTAGCTGCTTTGCAAATTTCTAGTACAGGGATGTCCCTTGCTGCAGCTACTGATGCAGCCATAACCCTGATAGAATATGCCATGAGGCCTGGAGGGTTGGGGGGGCCGATTACCAACTTTACTATAACAGAGCTGTATGCAGGCCACTATCCAGTATGCAACAGTTCTCTTGGAAGCTGGTTTACCCTTACCCACTTCCCCATAAGTGAGGAACAACTGGGTATACTCTGGCCTGGAGGTTTTGGTCCTGTCAAGGTAGTGACTGAGTGCTCTCTTGACATCCAGGCTATTCAATTTCCACTCACCTGAGCTGGAGTTGACAGTGAAAAAGACTGGCAGTGTGATGGACTGATTCAGATGAAAACCTGAAACTGCCTTAGGAAGGAATTTCCTATTTGTCCTCCTGAGCACCACCTTATCCCTGTGGAAAGAAATGTAGTTCAGATCTGTGCACAGGGTCTGCAGCTCACTTATTCGCTACCAGGAATACAGTCTTCCAGGTAACATACTTCAAGTCTGCAATTGCCATAGGCTCAAAGGGAGGTTCCATAAGCCTGGCAATACAAATGTTCAGGTCCCAAGAAGGTACTGGCTCCCTAAGGGGAGGGTGAAGGTGAAGGAGACCTTTAAAAAACTTCCTGAAGACAGGGTGAGATGCTATAGACCTGTCCTTACCAGCTGAAATGGATGCTGAGATTGCAGCATGGTGTACCTTCAGGGTAGAAGGCCTAAGGCCCAGAGAATGCAAATGGGTCAGGTAGTCCAAAAGGACAGATAATACAGCCCTAGAGGGATCAGTACTACTGTGTTTGCACCAGATAGAAAACCTCTTCCATTTGGAAACACAAGTTTTCCTAGCTGAAGGTTTCCAAGAACCCCGAAGGACATTCAGGACCTCTTCAGAGAGGTGCAGACTTGCAAATTCTAAGTCTTCACGATCCAAGCCTTGAGGCGGAGAGACTTGAGACTGGGGTACAAAATCCTGGTTTGTGAGGATGTCAGGAGATTGTACCTCTGAGGAAGGTGAATTGGCTGTGACACTGATAAGGCTAGCAGGAGGGAGTACCAAGGCTGTCTTGCCCAATCTGGTGCCACCAGAATCATTGTTGCTGGTTGTGAACTGAGTTTTATCAGCACTCTGAGCAACAGAGGAAAAGGAGTAAAAGCATAAAGGAATCTGCCTTACCAGTCCAATGCTAGGGCATCCTCTGGTACAGTCCCCCTGGCTGGAGGTCTGCAACAAAACTGTGGCAGGTGGTGACTGTCTGTGGAGGTGAAGAGGTCCATCTCTGGCATGCTCCACCTTCTGAACACTGACTGCAACAGCTATGTGTTCAAGGACCACTCGTGGTGGTTCTGGCTGATTCTGCTGAGGAAGTCTGCCAGAATGTTGTCCTTTCCTGGTAGGTGGATGGCAGACAGAGACACCTGCAGGAAGTAGGCCAGGTTCTATACCTTTATGGCCTCTGTACACAGTAAGGTTGACTTGGTGCCTCCTTGGTTGTTGATGTAATACATGGTGGTAGTGTTGTCTGTTCTGACCTGCACTACCTTGCCCTTGAGCTGAGGTGCAAATGACTGAAGAGCCAGGTAAATTGCCCTGAGTTCTAACAGGCTGATGTGCAGAAGTGATTCTTGGGGGGACCGTGTACTGCTAGCAGTGAGGTCAAAAACATGTGTGCCCCCCATCCTAAAAGGGAAGCATCTGTGGTAAGCACCACTGATGGATTTTCTTTCGGAAAGGGAGTTCCCTCTCTGAGGTTCTCTCTGTCTAACCACCACTGCAGGGCCTGTTATAGGGTTTTTTGTTACAGGCACCAACTTAGCCACAGGATCCCTCCTTTGAGACCAGTGATCTCTGAAGTGGAACTGGAGGTCTCCCATTTGGAACCTTGAGCCTGGTACCATGAGCTGTGGTTGCCGCCATGTGGCCCAACAGCTGCAGGAAGTGCCTTGGTGGCCTGGGCCTGTTTAGCCTGAAGGATCCTGCCAGCTCCAGAATACTATTTACCCTGTCCCGGGGAAGAAATGCCCTTCCTTGCAGGGTGTCCATCTCTGCCCTATGAAACTCCAGGACCTATACAGGTTCCACTTGAGACTTCTGGGTATTTATGAGGAATCCAAGAGATTCCAGGGTGCTCTGAGCGAGAGAAAGGGAATCTCTGGTGTGCTGAGGGGACTGTCCTATGACTAGCCAGTCATCTAGGTAAGACAATACTGTGACCCCTTGCCTTCTCAATTGAGCTACCACTACGGCTATGCACTTTGTGATTGCCCTGGGGGCTAATGTTAGGCCAAAGGGCATGGCTGCAAACTGGTAGTGGCCTGAGGGAAGTCTGAACTGTAGGTGCTTTCTGTGGCTGGGTCAGATTGGGATGTGAAAATAGGAGTCCTTAAGATCCAAGGATGCCAGCCAGTCCCCCTGCTAGAGAGTCGGGATTATCATAGCCAAAGTAACCATTCTGAACTTTGGTTTTGACAAATGCTTGTTCAGCAGTCTGAGATCCAGGATGGATCGCCAATCCCCATTTTTCTTCTAGGGGAGGAAATACCTGGAATAGAAGCCTTTGCCCCTCTGAGATAGAGGGACAGGCTCCACTGCTCTGAGTAGCAGAAGGCTGGTAACTTCTGACTCCAGCAAAGCCCTTTCTGTGAGACGGCCTGGTTGCACTGAGGGTTGAGGTGCTGGACGCCATGCCGTTGATCCGGGATTGGGAACGGACTCATGCCACTAGGGGTCAGCAGGGGAGGGAAGAGACTGAGTGTCCGAAGGACTGCTCTCCCTTCCCAGGGAGGGATCCGGGCCTAGCACCGCTCCTCGGCAGCCGCTGGTGGAGATCAGGGACAGCACCAGGAACATGCGGTGCAGAGAAGAGGGGGTGGAGCAGCAGCAGACATCAGTACATCCATGCCTGGACATCATTGCACATTCATGCTCCAGGGAGGCAACCAGCACGCAAAAACCCTTGGAGGATCAGGGAGGTGACAAGGGCTCCAGGGACCTAGCCCACATCCCCAGAGCCGGACCATCTCTCCACAGATCCTCAAGGGCTATCAACCAGGACCGACCCTCTAATCGCAGAAAGGATGCCAGGTTGCTGGGTGGGCCCTCCCCCAGGGGATGATCCGGGCGGCTGGAAGGTCCTGGGAGAGGGTCCCGGGGAGAGAGGTCTCAGGCGGGGAGTAGAGGCAATGGTTGAGTGAGCACTTCTGAGAGATGCCCTGGTCTATGAGTGAATGAATAATGTGTACAAAAAAAAAAAAGCCCTTTCTGCTGGGGTTGCTGGAGTGTAAATTCTGCTTCTCAGTGTCGTTGAGGCACAGGTCAGGAAGCACTGGAAAACCAGGAGCAGTTTCAAAATTCGCAAATAGCATTTTATTTTACTAAATAACAGCAAAATTAAAAATTAAAATGATTCAGTACTGTATAACTATTTACAAAGGCAGTACAAACAAAGAAAGCCGAGTCCTTTTTCTCTGGGTATCTCTGAATTCTATGTTTCAGTCTCTCAGTCTCCTCGTCTCTCTAGCAAAATCATACCTGCTCTTTTTATAAGTCTTTATCTGGGAACTCACTGTGACAGCCTGCTTCTCACAGCATGTTCTTGTAAGCTTACAGAATGTTCTTGTCAGTTTTGTTCCTTGCAGATGCAGCAAAAAGAACATAATGACCCAGAACTGACCTCTTGTTGAAGCTCTGCAAAACGTTTACAAACCAGCATCTCAGGTTAACCCCTTGAGTTCCAAACAGCTTTTTGGAATCATTCCAACAGTATAACTATATACAGTTTTAAACAAAGGGATCCCAGTATCAGTGACATTTCCACATGAAGAGTCACATATATTTTTATACCCCCAGATGTGCAAGGGGGAAGAAGAAAAGAAAACAACAAGGGAAGGCAGAGAGATAGCAAGGCGGAGAACTGCAAAACCGTCGGAGTGATCGGTTCCTAGGTCTCAAAAGAAAATTTGGTTGCGCAACCAGACAGACAAGAGACAGAAAAGTAGAGGCTAGAACAGGCCTTTGCGTTTAAACTCCTTCAGCATAACAAATGGGGCAGGGCCTCATTTAACCCTCTCACACTCAGCCTGGGGAGTGTTTTGAAACTTAGGGACAGGCTCTGGCTCACTACCTCCAAGATGCACTTGTCTGTGGTGAGGATAAAATGTCATACTTGGAGGAAGTGAGCCAGCCTGCCACCTACTGGTAAGGGGGAGGCGACCTGTGCAAGCATGTCAGGAGTTTTGCTTCATCTGAGCCATGGCCTGAGGTGGTGGTTTGGACCTTCTCACAGTCATTCTGCCTCTACCTCTAAAGTACCACCAGGTCTGCTGGTAGTCTGCCAATGCTTGAGCATGGAAAAAAGGCCTGGAGTAGGATCCCCTACCCCTGCCTCCCTAACTTGGAATCTGTAGGAAGTGGAAGGTCTGTCCTTGGCAGAATTACTTCTGCAAGAGGTTTTGTGTTCTTCCACTGCTTTCATGTAGGTCTCTTTCTTGTCACCAGAAAGAGAGTTGTTCTCACACAAGGGAAATCCATGGCGATGGGTATCTTGGGACAGGTAAGGTTTGTAGCCTTGAGCCATGCAAACTGCCTCATAGATACAGTGAGGGCCATAAGTCTGGCAGCAGTATCACTGGCATCCACAGCCATATGAAACTGATATTTTGGGGCATCCAGGGCTGCTCCGGCTGTCTCAGCCAGATCCACTGCCACCTCCCCAGAGATCTTATCCATCATGGCTAGTACAGTAGACCAAAGGGCTTTCTGGTACTGGGCTGCATAGGCCATATAACTGGCCTGCCTGACAAGAAGGGAAACTGCCAGGTATCCCTTTTTTTCCCATGGCATCAATCTTCCTGGAATCCTTATTATGAGGTGGGAAGCCAAACGTAGCCTAGCTTTATCACATGCAGCAGCCTGTACCACCCCCTCGTGCTCCAGATGCGTAAAAAAAAAACAGCATTTGATCTATCTAGCTGATACTTCTTATCAACTTTTCGGTCTACCCCTGGAACAGAAGTAGGGTTCTGCAGAATGTTTAGCACAGCTTTCTTCAGGAATTTATGGATTGCTAATAAGAGTCTCTTGGTGTAGGCGAGACCCATCATGTCCAAGAAGTCCGCTTCTTGCCCAGTAGTGACTAGGGTCAGTGAGAGAGCCCCTGTTCACTAAATCTTTGGGCGGAGAATTTGGTTTTTCCTCATTATTTCACAGCTATTAACTGCAATACTGCTTCAGGACTTGCCCCTTGGGGATCGCTTGCTGATCTGCAGCCTGGATTTGCTCTCTGGAACTAGAAATCTTCTGAATTTAAGACAGTTATTTTTTTGTTATTTGAATTGTGTGGGGAGCTTGGGGTGGTTTGTGTGTGTGGGGGTGTAGAGTATATTATCTGGCTGAGTGGTGTGTGAGGTGTGTGTGTTGTGGTTGGAGTGTATGTTTTATGGCTGAGATTTTTGTATGACTTAGTGTGCATGGATGTGGGAGAGAGGTATTATTGACTGAATGCGAGTGTTTTGTTGATAAGAGTGATTTTTGTGTTTGCGTGGGATTGGTGTTATTTGAGGAACTGAATTGCCTGGTCAGAATGTGTTTGTGCAGTGACCTGGTCCACATTAGTTATGCTGCTTCCCTGCCTTGGGACCTTCGCTCCTTTACTGACCTTGCAGTTTCAGATTTCCTCTGTCGACCTGGCTTGTATTATGAAGACCTGGCTTGGTGACGATGCCGGCCCAGTTCTTGCTGCCGCCGTTCCCTCCGGGTACTCCATGGCACACTGCCCAAGGAAGGATTGCTGGGGCAGGGGAGTGGCTGTTGTTTTTCGATCCAGCCTGGGCTTCTCGGTGCTCCCAGTTGGCAGCACCCAATATTTCGAGAGCGTCGCGGTCTGTGGGGGTACAGGCTGCAGGATTCTCCTTATTTACCAACCCCCCCCGGGGCGGGGGCAGATTTTCTGCAGGAGGTAGCAGACTTCATTGTCGACCAGGTATTGGAGTCACCCAGATGATTAATTCTGGGGGACTTCAATGCTTGGATCAACAATGAATCCTCGCACTTCGGTTATGACCTCCTCCAGTTGACACAGTCTCTGGGCCTGTCACAAGTAGTTGCTTCTGCTACCCACCAGCTCGGCCACTCACTTGATCAGGTGTTCCACCTGGGTCTTGAGGTTGATAACCTCAAGATTTGATCAGGTCGTTTGGTCCGATTATTACACCGTGGAGTTCATGCTTGGAACCCCCCCCCCCCAAAGTCCCTCCCCTGTAGAGATGGTCAGCTATCATTCTTTGAGGGGCTGCACCCAGCGGGACTGTTGGCGGTAGCTGATTTATGCAGGATTGACGGAGCATGTGCGATTGGCACCGGAGAAGCAGTTGCCGCCTATAACAGGGTGCTTTCCGAGGCTCAGGATGCCACTTCACCAGTTCATTTATGACCCAGGTCTTCTCACACGAGATCCCCGTGGTTTGACGGAGATCTCAGAGTGATGAAGATCAGAGGTCGGAAGTTGGAGCATTGCTGGCAGAGGACCCGACTGGAGTCTGACAAGCTGGCCCTGCGTGTTCACTACAATGAGTACCAGGGGGCAATCTCCCATAAGAAGGCAGAATTTCTGTCCAGTGAGATTGCTGCGAGGAGAAACAGACCTGCTCAGCTGTTTCGAACTGTAGACAGGCTTTTACATCCTGCCTGTTGGCAGCCGAAAACAGCTTTTTCATCCACTTTATGTGGAGAGTTTGCTCTGTTCTTATCCGACAGAGTGTCGGCCATCCGGTCGGGAATTCTGCCAGCTGGGCTTTCCCCCAGCAGTGGTCTTGCAGGGGGGGAATAGAGGCAATCCACCTATCTGGGCAGAGTTTAGGCCAGTTGAGGTGTCCAATGTGACTAAGGTGATTGTGGAGCTGAAGCACACGTTTTGTTAACTGGACCCAGCCCCAACACGGTTCTTAATGGGATGTGTAGAGGCTGTTGGCCTGGTGTTCACCAGGGCTGTCAGGTGTTCGATGGCAGAGAGGACTCTGCCCACTGCCTTGAAAGAGGCACTGGTAAGGCTCCTCCTCCAGAAATCTTCCCTTGACCCCAACGTCCTGATGAAGTACCATCCTATCTCCAACCTGCCTTTTTTGAGCAAGGTTGTTGAGAAGTTGGTGGCACAGCAGCTCGAGGATCACCTGGTGTCCTCAGACATTTATGAGCCATTTCAGTTGGGTTTTCAGGCTAGACACAGCACTGAAACAGCTCTAGTGATGGTGCATAACGATCTGCTCAGAGCTAGAGGTAAAGGAGACAGGTCAATTCATGTGCTCCTTGATCTCTCTTCAGCTTTTGACACTGTGGACCACGTAGTGTTGCTGGATCGGCTCTGTGAGTTTTGTGGACTCGCCAGTACTGTTATCAGGTGGTTTGAGTCCTATCTCTTGGACAGGGTGCAGTGGGTGGTGATGGGGAACTTCTCCTTTTCCCCAGTGTCTCTGTCTTGTGGCGTTCCACAGGGCTCGATCCTGTCACCAATGTTGTTCACAGTGTATATGCTGCCCTTGGGTGAGATCATTCGACAATACAGTGCGGAGTTTCACTGCTATGCAGATGATACCCAACTCTATTTGTATTTTGCTCCCGAAACATCAGGAGCTGTGGATGTGCTTAACATCTGTCTAGCTAAAATCAATGACTGGATGGCTTCCAGCTGGCTGAGACTCAACCTGGCTAAGACGGAGGTGCTGGTGATCAAGCCTGGTCGCAGGCATGATGGGTTGCTCTCCGGGGTGGATTCTGGTCTTGTTCTGGGTTCTACCCCATTGACTGCTTCCCCGAGGGTGAGAAATCTGGGTGTGATCCTTGACAGCAGGCCGACCTTTGAAGATCAGGTGTCATCTGTTGTCAGTAGTGGCTTTTACCATCTGCGGAACATTGCCCAGATTAAGTCCTTTGTTCCGCCCGAGGACCTGCCGACACTAGTGCATGCCTTTGTTTCCTCCAGACTAGACTACTGCAATGCTCTTTACGTCAGCGTCATGGGAGGGACCCTCCGCCAGCTGCAGCTGATGCAGAATGCAGCAGCCCAGCTTCTGACTGGCCTTTCCAGATTTAGTCATGTGACCCCTGTTCCGCATACTCTGCACTGGCTGCCGGTCAGGTGGAGGATCCTTTTTAAGGTGGGACTTCTCACCTACAAAGCCCTAAATTGGCTGGGTCCTGGCTACCTGTTAGAGCTCCTGACACCGGCGACTTCTGCTCCCTCCCTCTGCGCCTCTTCAAGGGGCCTCCTGGTCATTCCCAGGGTATGGCTCAAGACTTCTGGAGATCATACTTTTAGCATTTCTGGGCTATCCCTGTGGAACGCATTTCCATCTGCAGTCCAGGAGGCACCCTCAGTAGAGGTTTTTAAGCGGAGGTTGAAGGTACACTTCTTTGGCCTGGCATTCAATGATTTCTGAATTATTATAAATTGCCCAGTCCCCATATATGATAATTTATCAGAATTGAGAAGTTTTATATTTTAGTTTTAATTGTATGGTGTTATTTTATATTTTGTATTATTTGTTTACCTTTTAATTTTATGTGAGGTGCCCAGAGCCTCCGGGAATGGGTGCCATACAAATAAAATTTGCCTTACCTTGCCATCCTCCACCATTTCCTAGATGGAGAGATTATGGTATCGATCATGTGTCTCACAAAAGAATCAGAGATTTAATAATCCTCCAGTCCCTGGAGAGGTTGGGGCACAAAGTCATACTCTGGGGAGACGTCAGGCTCAATGGGTTCTCTCTCCTCTTCCTCCTTCTCCTGTGGTTCTTCATATAGGTACCCCGGTTCCTGAGTGGGGGGAGCTGAAGCAGGAACCAATGAAACTGAAGAGGGAACCAGGGGACCAACAGCCTGGAGGGCCTTTAAGACTTTTAAGGCCATGGCAACGTCCTCAGCCAAGGGTATTGTTGGTCTGTCAACTGAGAGCTCCTTTGCTTTTTTAGCAGCAGGTGCAGTGACGTGTTTTTTTTGTATTTTCTTTTTGCAGGAACCAGTTCAGTAGCCGGTTCCACCGGTCTCTTGGATTTTGAAGAGTCAGGTTTATCAGTGGATTTAGTGTCCACTGGCTCTTCTGTTTTATTTTTTTTGAGGAGAAAGCCTCTTCAGTAGGTTTAGAGGGAGAGGAAGGAATGGCAATTTCTTCCAGCTTTTTGGCCATCTTTTTCAAAGTTTTAGGGCAAAAGATTTTACAAATGTCACAGTTAGCAAATATGTGACTAGTTCCCAAACTCACAATGCACAAATTGTGCCTGTCAGCTTTGGCCACAATTTGTACACAGGTAATGCAATTTTTAAACCCAGCAATTCCTGTCGTCTTTTGCTACTTAGGTGTCTCTGACATGAGTGTCAGGCACAACAGAAAATATACCAGAAGAAACAATGGTCAGTTCCTCGACCGAATGCAATACAATGTTACGAACATGTGAAATTATCCAGCAGATAAAGGGCAATAGGTCCATGTTAGTAAATATCAAAAAGCGATCAGTTCCCTAAGAGAAATTTAAACAAAGGAAACTGATAAAAACGCTCAGTTCCTGACAGGAAAGGAACTGCTAAGAAACTCAGAAAGTTAAAATAAATATAGCGCTACAGTTCCTGGCAAGAAACTGGAATGCTAACAAGTAAATAAGGGTTTGTTTTTTTTTGGTAAAAAAACACTGCGAAAAACAGATCCCCTTGGTTCCCCGGAACCACTTAAGAACCGCTAAAAATATCAAAAAAACAACTAAAACTAAGCTAACTAACCTGAACAGGGGCAGCAACTGACAAGAGTAATTAAAACATTACTACATGAAAAAACAATACGGTTAGAAGAAAGTTGAGGAGAGTTCTCCGAGGCTTCCAAACTAGCAGGTGGAAAAATGAGTCTGAGTGTTATCAGAACGCAGCAGTTACTAGCGGCAGTTTGAAACTGGCATACATTCCATTCTTTCTCTGGGGCAGTTCAACACCGGAGGCTGGCTGCATTAGTTTAAGCATGCTGAGGGATTCCTGGGGTTTGAAGTAAGTAATTTCATTATGTGCCCACTCCAGACAATTATTTGTTTGCCTCATTAATTGTATTTATTTAAAGCAAGAACCTGAGCTTTTTCTTTATTTATTTTATAACCAGAGATATTACCATATTTCTGTATTACATCCACAATTTTAGGTATGGTTTCTTGAGGGTGTGAAACAATCCACAATTTTAGGTATGGTTTCTTGAGGGTATGAAACAATCCACAATTTTAGGTATGGTTTCTTGAGGGTGTGAAACAATCAACAAATATATATATATATATATATATATAAACATATATATATTTCCTTCTATGTTAATCCCCAACACATCTTGTTCTTGCTTTCATTTTTGTAATAAAGGATCTAGCAAAAGGATAAAAAAAAGCGGGAGATGGCGGACATCCTTGTTTAGTCTCTCTTTGAATTCCGAAATAAGAAAACATTTTCCCACTGATCACAACCACTGACTGAGGGTTTGCATACAGTATTTTAATCTAATTAATAAAACAGGTTAACTAAAACAAAGACTTTACATTTTTGACCAGCACATTAAAATTTACAGATGCATGGAAAGCAAAGCATACCAATATTAAGGAGTACTCATTTTGGTCACCAGTGAATAAGAGTGGGTCCGGAACTGATCAGATTTTTATTCCCAGAAGTTTCACTGTGAATACTGAAAGAACCGAGATCCACTGGTGATCATATCAGATTATGCTCACATCTCGGTTTGTGTAGTTAATCAGTCAAATTTCAGTGGTCCTAGATGGTGGGGTCTTAAAACTTCTTTACTAGACCTTAATAAAACAAAGGAAAACACTTCTAGTGAAATTAAGAATGTTTTAATTATGAATGATCCTAAAGACACATCCTTGGTCTCCAACTGGGAGACACTAAAATGTGTTCTCAGTGGTGTTTTTATTAGCAGAGCATCCAAAAGGGAAATGAGAGAAATTTATTAAAATCTCAGAAAAAAATAGCTGCCCCTTCACAGCACTGACTTACAACTCCAGTCTAGCAAGTCAGAAGAGAAATGGAGAGAATGGTCAAAAGCTGAAATAATGATTATGACGAGTTGTTAAAGAGAGGAAGCTATCTTTTTAATTCGGAAGACAAAAATCAGATCTGTAGATTCAAGTCCCAAAGCCCAAAAGTTTTAAGCTATCCGACATAGAAATGCAAATAATCCAATAAATATTCTACACATAAACGATAATAATTCTGGTAAACTAGTTACTGATATAAAAATAACAACTTAAACAGCTGGGATTGGAGGGAAGATGTGAAGGAAAAAAAGTCTCAGTGAAGTATGGAACACCACAGAAAAACATATTAATCACTGCATTTAAACATGGGTCCCGATTAGACGAAAATAAAGTAATTCAGGAAGAGTACCTCCATGGTGGTCGCATAAAATAACTAAATTCTTAAGGAAAAAGAAAAGATATTATAAGGTCTATAAAAAGAACTCAACAACAGAAAACTGGCAAAGATGTCAATTAACTGCTAAAAATATTAAGATCACAATCAAAAAAGCTAGGCAAGCAATGGCACTTAATTTGGTAAATAAGGTTAAAGACAACAGAAAGAAATTCTGTAGTTATATAGGAAGTCTAAAAGGGAAGCAGCCCACAATTGGTCCTGGTGATAGAGTAATAACAGAAGAAAAAGAAATGGCAGCAGAATTTAATAAATATTTTCTAAGTGTACACAAGCCTATAAAACAAACCATACAGCATAAGGAATTGGATAACGACTGTTTAGAATTTCAAACAACTGTCATAATTAATAGTATAAACAGTCTTAAAACAAATAGTTCACCTGGACCGGATGGTATTACACCTGCTTTTCCAAAACAATTAATGCATCAACTGGTAGGGCCCTTGACATACTTATACAATAAGTCTATCTAAGAGGGTAACACTCTGAAAGAATGGAGAATGGCAGCAGTCACACCACTTTTTAAAGGGGGAAGCAGAACGGAGGTAGGAAATTATCGACCCATAAGTCTTACATCAGTAATAGGTAAAACTATGGAAAAATTATTACAAAAACATATAACCATTCATCTACAAAATACTGTAAATACTGATCCAACTCAGCATGGTTTTACTCCTGGAAGATCCTGTCTATCTAACCTAATAAGTTTTTTTGAGCCGGTCAGTGCAGCCCTAGATAAAAACATTCTTGTGGATGTTATTTTCCTAGATTATTCCAAGGCGTTTGATAAAGTCTCCCATACAGCCTTATTAAATCAACTCGAAAAAATAGGACTAAATAGCAATGTAATTTGATGGATCACTTCATGGGTAGGCAACAGGATACAGCGTGTGACCATAAAAGGACACTCTTCAGACTGGGGAAGTATCACTAGTGGTGTCCCACAAGGATCTGTACTGGAACCAACACTATTTAACATACTGATCTCGTCCTTTGCTAGGATAAACAGTGTTTGGGTAGGCGAATATGCTGACTATTGTAAACTAGGAGGTCTGATACAAAACCAAGAGGACGCCAGTGTAATACAAGAACATCTAAATAATATAGCTAAATGGGCAAAGGAAAATTAAATGTACTTCAATCTAGATAAATGTAAGGTGATGCACATGGGGGGAAAAAACTATGTATTCTTACCAAATAAATGACACTATATTAAAGACAGTAAAGGAAGAAAATGATCTAGGAATAATAAGAGAGGATTTAAAATTTGATACTCATGCACTTGTAACTGCAAAAAAATGCCAAAATCTAGTGGGTTGCATACTAGGTAACATCAGAAGTAGGGAGGAAAGAGTTGTAGTTCCATTAGACACTGCATTGGCGAGACCCCACTTGGAGTACTGTTTGCAGTTTTGTGCTCCAACAACTAAAAGGATACAAACCCTATATGAAAAGATACAAAGGAAAATGACTAAGACAATAAGACTGACTAAGAACATAAGCTATGGAGACAGGCTGCGAAATTTGAACATTTATTCCACAAAGTATAGGCAGTAAGGGGAGATCTCATCTTGTTTACAAAACTTTATGAGACCCATATATGAAAGAAACCCTTGGCTTCAGGAGAAATCCGGGAATAGCTGGAACTAGATCACATAAGCAGAAATTACTGGGTGAATCAAACAATACAGTTGAAAGAGGTAAATATTACACTCAGAGGGTAATAACAAAATGGAACAAGCTGCCAAGATATGTTACAGAAAGTCCTGAGAACCTTTAAATTAAACCGAGATGAATATATGGGAGATAGGAAATTCATATTCCACCAATAAGCTGGTGGCAAGTTCATCAAAGGGCCAAGAGCTCACTGAACTTGTAATCCAACTATGATATTGATGCTATAGCTAGTGTTGTTGTTATTATGAAAATCTAAATAAGGAAAAGTAAAATAGTAACTTCAAAAAGGATTTTGATGATTTTTTCAAGAATTTACATCTCCCAACATTAAATGAAGAGAATAAAAGACTACTGGACAAGCAAATAACAGAAGAAGAAATACAGATAGCTATTTTCCTCTTTAAATAAACACAAATCACAGGGAGCCGATGGATATCCCCTACATTTTTATCAAACATTTTCTAAGCAAACTGTACCCATTCTTTATAATCTGGTTAATGAATTGTGGATAACTAATTCAGCTTTCAAATCTCTGAAGAAAGGGTTAATTACAGTTATTCAAAAAAAAAAAAAGGGAAGGATCCAGATTTGCGCACAAGCTATAGACCCCATTTCACTTATAAATTCGGATATGAAGATTTTGGCTAAGATACTTTCTTTGAGACTTGACAAAGTTGTTCAGAGACTAATGGGCCCTCATCAGACTGTTTTTTTTACGGGAAGACACCCTGCAGATAATGCAAGAAAGATTTTACATACTATTAGAGCAGCTGAAAGAGGAATTATCCCCATGGCTTTGGTTTCATAAGATGCTGAAAAAGCTTCTGGATCAGGTTGACTAGAACTACATGTTTAAAGTGCTACAAAATGTTAACTTTTATTTCAACAATATAATTATACACATTTGTAAACCAAGGGATCCCACTTTCACATAAAGATTCACATTTTTTTTAACCACAGAGAAGCAAGGGGAGAAAGACTAGAAACATCAAGTGAAGGAAGGGAGATAACAAGGTGAAGCTGTGGGATCTTCGAAGTGGCCAATTTCTTGGTGCCACAAGAAAAATTTGATTGCACAATCAGACAGGCAAGAGTCAGATAAATGACAAAACAGGAGAGGACAAAATAGATCCTTGCCTTTAACTCTCTCTGTATAACAAATGGGAAAGGATCTTACCCAACCCTGTCACAGTAGGTGGACTGTATGATTCAGTGTAAAGTCAAAAACTGCTTTTGGAAGGAACCTAGGAATGGCCTGTAGAGACACCCTGTCCTGGTGAAAAATCAGATAAGGAAGCTCGGCCATCCGAGCCTGCACCTCAGAAATTCTTCAAGCAGAATTAATGGCAAAAAGGAAAAGTGTGTTCCAGGATAGAAAATGCATTTCACAGAAACATACAAATAGATGATGATGAAGACCGAAAAAGACTGATGGTACATCTAGTCTGCCCATATTACCTTATCATCTCCCAGGGCCTACCGTCTCTGTGGGGTCTATGCTCACCAGATTCCCCCTTTTGTTTTCCACATTTCCACCTCCCTCATTCCGCTGAGTAGCTACAATACTCTTAGCTCTATCCCACCAGTGTTTGAAGTCATTCATCGGTTTGGTACCCACCACCTCTGCCAGCAGACCATTCCATTGCTCAATCACTTTTTCTGTACAACAATACTTCCGCATATCCTTTTTAAACCTCCCCATGTTAACCACCATTCATGACCCTCTGTCCTAGCTTCTCTGTTCCTTGTAAACAGCTCTTCACGGTTCACTTTGTTTATTCCTGTCAGGAACTTGAAGGTCTCCATCATATTCCCTCTTGCTCGTCTGGTTTCGAGTGTACTGAAATCAGGAACTTGAAAGTCTCTATCATATCCCCCCCTCGCTCATCTGGTTTCGAGTGTATATGTTCAGCACCTTTAGTCGATCCTATGGATCTGCCTTCCTAGCCCCCAATCATCTTGGTCACCCTGTGTTGTACCATCTCTAGCCTGTTCCTGTCCTATTTTAGTTAGGGACTCCAGACATGAAAGTTACACACAATACTTACCGTAACTATTGATCTTCCTAAATATCTTCTCCACATATCACCATCAATGGGTATGTACCAGAAGCACTAGGACAATGCTGGAGCCAGAACTTCTCGTAAGGGTTGGCGTCACCACACACACCCACTGATATACAGTGGCACCAACCTCCAACTACCTCAGTACTTTTTTGCCGAGGAGGTGAGTTGCATGAACATAATGAGTAACCTATGCACTTAACCCAAGGGCACAATATAGCCCTGGTGGCCTGTGTAAGGCCACAAAACACAGTAACACAGTGTCTTCATAGTCCAAACCAGGTACAAAGAGGTGAAGACCAACAAATCAATACTGGAGTGAGTCTGGGGGATGGCGGGAGGTTGTGGTAATCTATGAAGAAGATATTCAGGACTTCCGGTTACATAATCACCTTAAATGGCAGCCTAGGCATAGAGCTCCGCCTTAGCAGATTAGAAATCTCCAGACATCCAGTGGTTCTTGTAGCCATCCTGATGCCAAAACAGAAAATCACAGACTATATAATGCCAGCCAAGCAGTGACCAAAAGATAACCTCCCCCTCGGGCCTTCTGGGAAGCCGCAGAAAACTGTGGTAGATGAGGTACAGTAAACTGCCACGCAGCCCCCGGGCCTCATCTTCAACACCTCCCCACAGTACAATGATTTGGAGGAACTGGACAGTACAATCACATCGAAGAAGCTGTGCACAGTATCAGAAGACTGACAAGACATCAACCTTTTAACACAACAAATTGGGGCATTACAGCAGTGTTTAACCGAGTATACGGAGACAACAGATGTGCACAATTCTGCTTTACTGGACTTATATCGCAGGGAGCAAGCTTTAGAACAATGGATGGAAGAATTAGACAACCGAAATCGGAGAAATAACATCAGGATTCACGGGGTGCCAGAGGGCATGGAGACAGGCAACATGCTGGCTTTCATGGACAGCTTCCTTAAGGAAATTCTGGGACTGCCGGCTGAGAAAGACTTTCAAATTATCAGAGCACATTGGTCACTGATCCCCTGCCCTCAGGATCCCAAAGCTCGACCACACTCAATCATCTTGGCTTTTTTGGAAGAAGAGATCTTACATGCAAGCGTGAAGCAAAATGGAGGTCCTGTTTGGAGGCATACAGCTGTTCTTCGAACATGATTCTACGCCCCTCACAGTCTCTCATCTGCAACATGTTTTATCCATCATCAAGCAGCTTTAACAACAAGGTCTCCCAGCATTTGTAGACTACCCAGCTCACCTCAAAATTTTCCCAAGTTGAGAGCCCAAAGCGCTTTCTGGATCTACTGGCAGTCAAACTCTTTCTTACTACCTTGGGCATCTCAGTGGAGGAAAATTCTGCAGCCAAGCAGAGGGTGCTTCGGTCGCGATCCTGGCAGACAGGAACTAAAATGAAAGATTTGCAGGCTAAGTCAGTTCCCTCTTATGTATGGACGGCTGTATCACAGAAATCAACTCCTAGTACTTCCACCAGCACGGAGGAGCACCTGGCTTCTACGATTGAGCCCACAGTCGTTATTGGAGAAGTCCCACAAGAGAAGATCTCGACTACCTGAAGGGACTACCAGCTCTGCAAGTGATAATTTTTCTCCTCATTTGTACCACCCCTATCTTATTTGTAAAGATGGGGGGTGATGGAAGCAGGGGGTCTCGATTTATGGAGGTCTCTGCTGAGATGTTTGGTCACTTTATATATGCTTTGCAGTTTTTTGTTTATCTGTTAATATGTAGTCTATTCATTAAAATGTTTGGGGACAATTTCAAATCAGGTCTGTGGTTGGGGAGAGGTGCTGGAGGAACACATACATGTGCATTATTAGCAGGGCTGCGCAGTGGCGGGGCTCGTGCCTACGGAGGTGGGGGTCAGAGGTGAGGGGAAGCCTGAGGAGTTCACCTTGCTGTCCTCTGAGGGGCTCGAGCCTGGATCAGGGAGAGTTCATACTTGCAGGACTTCCTGAGGCACAGCTTTTAAATATGGGATTCAGCAAGGATGACCCAGCACTGGGCTCTTGGCATATAAGGCATGACCAGAGTTGTTAGAGCAATAACTGGCAACATACCCAATAGGGATCTAGGTGACTGGGTTTCTAAGTCTGGAGGGGGTGAGAATCCAGTGGATAACCCCTAGGGGAAGCAATGGTTTAGACTGAGAGTGCTGTGTCACCCTCAAATACTTGTTTCGTTTCAGCCAGCATTTGAATTTTGCACGCCTGGCGCCCTAAGGGTTGGTTGTTTCTTTGTAGTTGGATAAGTAGGTTCCAGTTCATTGTCTCCATACTGAGTCCCCGTGACATATTTAATTTTGGAGTTTACCAGGTGCCTGAGGCCGAGACTTGCCTAGAGATGGCACATTACCACCGGGGAGGGGGGGAGAGGTGTTTTCCTGGTTCTTCTTCTCTGGCCTGCTCTAATCCCCGCGTACAGGTGGGGGCCTGGATACTCCTCGAATGCGGGTCCTAAGAGAGGTATACTTTCTCGGCTTGCTACCTTTAAGTGCGGTGGAGTGTCATTACTTAGTATGATGTCTTCCACAAGTATACCTCTTCCTACCCAGCCAAATTTGTGTCTACCCCCTCCTGGCATCGAGGGTGTCGTATCACAATTGGTAGGACCATCTGTAAACCTAAGCAGCGTCTGTGCACTGTTCTTAACCTTACCTAGTTTGGGTTGCCATTTAAAAGCTCATTGGTTATCTCAGAGCTTATACCCATCTGGCATACTGTGCCCCCGCTTTTAGGGGCAGAGGTAGAACAGGGAGTCATGCAGTGCGACTCTCCTACCCCACCTCATAGTGCCACACACAGAGGGTGTGAGCTAGGTATTTTCCACCTTTTAAGTTTTAGCACAACTGGTTGAGAGAGAATGTATGTTATTAGGTGCTGCTGTGTACTTATATTGCTGCTCAATTTATAACTGCCTGGTATACCTTTATTGTAACAAAATACAGTGTGATAGACTACTTCTAGATAGACTGTATAGACTTATATTGTGGCACTTCCTGATTGAAGCTTCTAAGCAGTCTGGGATACCGGAGGACCAAAGGGCTAGTTCCTGAGACCTCCTGAAACAGCTTCTAAACCACTCTGCTTGAAACGCTTTAAAAAGGGCTTCTAAATTAAACCAACATCCTCTTACAGCTTTCTAGCCTTTTTAAAGGCTAAATCTTATTTTAATTGTTGCAAATAGTAGCGCGAAACCGGAAGTCGCGTTAGAACGAACTTCCGGTTTCACTACCCTTCAAAAACTCGCACTAAGTGAGTGGCACAAGCGCAGCGCTGGGCCGCGGACGATGCAGGCAGACACGCACTTCTTTGCGCGTGTTCACCGTGGTCAACTGGGGCAAACAGGCACAGGACCCCATCATATAATCAAATATCAAGGTAATTACTATAATACAAGGCTTCTTACTGCTCAGTCCCTTACATATATTAAAGCATTTTAAACCATGAAGAAAGCGAACAAAATGTGTATATCCTGTTCAATGTATACAACAGGTAAAACAAATGCCCAACTTTGTCTGTGAGAGGTGCATTCTGGTACAAAATTTTCAGGAAGAAATTTCAAGATTACAGCCCAAAGATAACCTTAGTCCTAAAATCAAAGCGTTAGAAGACTACATAGACCAAATGTCAATACTGGTTGAAACTAATACATCTATCATAAAAAACGCACATAATTCACTTCCTCAAAAATGTACCTTAAAGGAGGACCCTATAACAAGTCCAATAGAACAACCAGTTACATTTTCAACTCCTATAACACACACAGCGGAAAATAACTGGATAAATCTTCCTCACAAAAAACATACACAAAAAAATTAAAATCTTTTGGAAATCAAGGATGAACTTCCATTACATAACTCTTTTGAAATACTAGCAAGCCAAATAGACAGAGAGGATGACAAGGTTCTGGTAAACAGGGATTACACTCAACACAATGAAGACGATCCAAACATCTCGATGCTGTATCAAAAAAATAACACCAAATCAGACAGAAGTTCCAATATATCCAAGAAACACTTAACAAATTCTCTAGATGTATCTCCATTAATTGTACCACATACAAAAAGACAAGTAGTTGTATTAGGCGATTCTATTGTAAAATACCTAGACAGAACAATATGTAACTCAGACAAAGAAAACAGAATGTGCTCTAGCTTTAGGGGAGCAAAAGTTGCTGACATTACATCAATGGCAAAATCAATACTATCTACTGCTGGCAAAAATCCATTAGTAATTATTCACACAGGGACAAATGATATTAAGGTATCACAGCTGTTAAAAATCAAACAAGACTTTGTTGCATTAAACAACATATTATCTGATCTTGGTTGTACTGTCTGTATTTCCGAAATACTTCCCATCCCAAGAGCCACCGGGTATATTACCTCTAAAATGAAAAACTTGAATGAATGGCTCCGTAAATGGTGCTATAAACAAGGCATAAAATGTCTAACACACTGGGAAGAATTCGAAGAAAGACCTGCACTATATTGCTGGGATGGATGGCACCTAAGCAGGAAGGGTAGTAACATTCTGGGTCAAAAAATAGCATCATACATTAACTCTCATTTAAACTAAAAAATAATGGGGAGACTGGGAATTCATCCCAGCCTCCTATTAAAAATCACTATTGTAACATAAACTTCACAGCAAATATCCTTACTTTAAATGCAAGGTCAATGAACACTACCAAATATGCAGAACTAGAAATTCTAATGAAAACTTTAGATTTAGCAGTAGTAGCAATAACAGAAACATGGGGCAACATGGATAAAGAATGGATGGCAGAACTCTCTGGTTATAAACACTATTTTAAACATAGACAAAACTTAAAAAAAGGAGAAGGAGTGAGTCTTTACATAAGAAATGACATACATTCTTATGGGACAGAAATTAACCCACAAACAGAAAGTGTATGGGCTTATATTCAGCCAACAAACACTGATAAATTACTTGTAGGAGTATGTTATAGGCCGCCCTCATCTGACCTACAAACTACCAAAATTTTGACTGAAGAAATAACACAACTGGCAAAGAAAGATTCTGTACTCATTATGGGCGACTTCAACCTCCCCACTATAAACTGGGATACCCTTACAGGAACAAATCAACATGAAGAACAATTTATCACAGCTATTATAAACCTTGGCTTAAAACAAGTCATAAGAAAACCCACCAGGGGAAACAACATTCTCGACTTAGTAATAACAAATCTAGAAACATCCATATACGACACTAAAATCTCAGCACCCCTAGGAAATAGCAATCATACTGTATGTCTATAACTTTTGCCATAAAATTTCTTCTTCAACCAAAAAAAAATTAAATTAAATTAAAACAATATCATAAAGCTAATTTTGATCATATTAACCACTCCATAAACAAAGTCAACTGGGAAAAAACTCTTCTTCCTTTAAACACTAATGAAGCATGGGATTTTCTAAAAAACAAAATAATACATTTAGAAACAAAATACATACGAGTAAAAAATAAGTACAATAACAAGGGAAAGATTCCATTATGGTTTAATAAAAAAATCAAAACACTAATTTCAAAAAAAAAAAACTGTTTACAAAACTAAAAAAAAGCCCCAAAAACTTCAACCAACTCAACTTTGATAAACTACAGGGAAACACTTAAAAAAACTAAGAAAAAATTATTATTGCAAAGTGTAATTTTGAATTTAAGTAGCGCATACTAAAGACCGTCAAAAATCTTTATATTCATACCTCAACACAAAAAAGGTTGTAACAAGACAATTGGACCACTAATAATTAATAAGCAAACAATAACATCAGATCATACAACAGCAATCGAATTAAATAATTACTTTGCATCCTTTTTTTCCAAAGAAACAACTTCACCTGTTATTCCAGCAATATCAAATACCAAAGTAGCAACTATTTCAAAACAAGAAACTTTGACTGTTCTAAACACTCTAAAGAAACATACTAGTTCAGGACCAGATAACATATCCTCAAGATTTCTCCTAGAAACCAAAAATAGTATTTTTTTTTACCTTTAATGATAATCTACAATAAATCTATTCAAAATTCAGTAGTACCCAGGGATTGGCACACAGCCATAGTTACACCTATTCATAAAAAAGGGTCCCAATCCAAAACTGAAAACTACCGTCCCATTAGTTTAACATCTGTTCCATGTAAACTATTAGAAAAAATCATTAAACTAAAACTAGAGAATGAAATGACAACCCTAAAGATTAATGATGTGTATCAACATGGATTCAAAGCAGGTTATTCATGCACCACAAACTTAATATCATTCTATAACTATATCAGTCATAATTTAGATTGTAATATTCCAATGGACGTCATTCTTCTAGATTACAGCAAGGCATTCGATAAAGTTTCACACACTATAATAATGAACACACTTATTACTTTGGGAATTTCAACTCCATTAATCTCTTGGATAAACCAGTGGTTAAGCGAGAGAACCCAATGCGTAAGAGTAAATGATGCCCTTTCTGATGACAGAGAGGTGACCAGCGGGGTGCCACAGGGTTCGGTGCTTGGACCAACCCTGTTTAACATATTCATAAGCGATATGACTATCTCCCCTAGCAATACAATGGTAAAGTTTGTGGACAATACCAAGCTTGGAGGGATGGCCATAAATCACAGTAACAAAACTGGGCTCCAAGAAGATCTGATGGCTATAGAAAAAATGGGCAAAAACAAATAAAATGCATTTCAACTTATCTAAATGTGCAGTAATACACTTTGGAAAAAATAACCCGGTTCAAAATTACTACTTAAATAATACTATTATTAGAAATTCACCTGCTGAGAAAGATCTAGGGATCATAATTAATCACAAATTAACCCCATCAACACATTGCACTAGAATAGCAATCCAAACAAACGCATTATTGAGTAGAATTTCAAAAACATTTATTACTAGATCTGAATCTTGTTTATTATCCCTCTATAGATCTTATACAGGGCCCCACCTGGACTATGGCTCTCCATTCTGGAATCCCTATCTGAAATCAGACATAAATATAATAGAACAAGTTCAACGTAGAGCTACAAAACAACTACCGCACCTAAAAAATATGGACTATTGTTCTCGATTACATAAAACAGGATTATACACACTTGCGCAGAGATGCAGTCGAGGAGATTTACTACAATTAATTAAAATTCTCGGCAATCCAGAACAAATGAAATTATGTGGCATTCAATTTTCCACTAGAAAAATAGTGGCTAGACTTCATAATAAACAATTAGAAGTAGCAAGGGTTAATAGTAACAAAAGAATTAATTATTGCATGGTTAGAACACCTAGACTGTGGAATAAACTACCACAAGAGATAGTTGACTCTACAAACATTACAATTTTTAAAAATAAATTAGACATATGGATGTCTGAGCAAAGACTGGGTTAATGTTCCATGTATATGGAGGACAATCCTGATGGGCAACCCGCCTTCTTTTGTCCGGAAATACCAAAGTACTGTTTCTTGTTCATAGTTTAAGGTTCAGGGTTTGTTGTTTCCTGGTGTGCCATTCCCCACCCATCACTGGTTAGCTACCCATATGACAGCCTTTCTAGTGGCCGACTTAAAATTGTGTCTTACAATGTTTAGGGCATTAATAGCCTGGTTAAGAGGGCCCGTATCTTACAAGATCTACGGCATCAACGTGTCACGATAGCTTTCTTACAGAAGACCCACTTGACCCCACTAGAACATCTCAAGCTCCGCCACAGTTGGGTTGGGGAGGCTGTACGCCTCGCATTATGAAGCTCATCCACATAGAAGGGAGTTGCTATACTGACTAGACGTAATGCATCCCTTAGGGTAACTCAGACTGAGGTGGATCCAGAAGGGAGGTATATCTGTATTTTGGGGAATATAGAGATTTTCGCTCCACATTAGTGAACCTATATGCCCCCAATGAGGAGGGGGACCAGGTTGCTTTCATAAATACGGTATTAAGTGACACGACAGTAGATGCTCATGGTATGGTGGTGGTGGGAGGAGACTTTAACAATGTCATGAACCCCTCTATGGACTGAATGGAATCCACAAGAGGAGGACCATCTAGAACAAGCAGGACTCTTAGCAGCTTATGCTCAGAAATGAGCCTCACAGAGGGGTGGAGATTTTTACATCCAATGGGGAAAGATTACTCTCATTATTAGCCAAGGTTTAAATAATACTCCCACATTTTTTCTTATTTCCGCAAATTGGATATCACGATTGGCTCAATGTAACAGAGTCTATCACAACCTCCTGTAACACCTGTAATTATAGTTCTAGTCTATGTTTATCTTCAGTTGGGGTAAAAATGCCTTATGATACTAAAATTACATACGTTTAAACCACTTAGATCCTGAAGAAGTAGTGAATTCACTACAAAACGGTGATTTGTTTTGTGGTGATAATAAAATACTTAAAACTATCCGGTGAGTGGGTCTGATTCACTACAATTTCTTTTCTTTTTTTTTTAAATGCCTTTTTCCCCCCAATCGCTCCTACCTTCAAGCCTTACTCAGTACATCTGCCTCGCTCGCCAATTACTGCCCTCCGCCACCGATACTCCCTGGCTTACCCCCCAGGGCGGGGCCACGGCACCACTACCTGCCCATCTACGACGGGTAAGGTGTCAGCGATGCGGACACTGCCTCCCTGGCTTCCCACCCCTTCCCCTGACAGGGTTCAGGGCCTGTAGTGGCACCAGTGGAACTATAACTCAGTCGATGGCGGAGCGGCAGAGAGCCATGGAGACCAGGCGCCGGAGGCGGCATCATCCAAAGTGATCGGCATGATTTTTCTGTGTTTTTTCTGGAGGCAGGGATGTGCAATGACGTCCGGTGTCCGCCCCACCTCCCTGCACACTCAGACGCCGGTCACAGCGGTACCCCCAACATCCGCCAGGCATCCGTCAAGCACCAGATGTACACCCAACCCTCCCAATGGAGAAGAAGAGCAGTCCATGGGATGCTCCATCCTTCTCCCCCTGGTCGGCCATCTGACAACTCAGGTCCGTTCCCGAACCCGTGTCACCAGCGTTGCAAGAGGAAATCCAACCGTTATGCCGAAGGGCCAGCGATCACTCCAATTTCTACTTGAGCGTTTAAATGTTAACCCTTCTCAATAAAGATGAACTTAAGGGAGTGATGACCTCAGTCATAGAGCTCTTTTCTTCCACTAACCCCCTGGCAGAATAGGGACCAGGAATTAGATGGGACGCCTTGAAGGTATATTTCAGGGGAGAGATCATAAAATATTCCTCTAAAATAAAGAAAGAATATATGCAGGCCAGGGTCGATCTGGAAAATCAAATAGTGGAGTTAGAATGTTAACACCAAATTACCTTTAATGATGCAGTCAAAGCAGAGTTAGATGTTGCCAGACAAAGACTCAACCAACTGTTAGATCTGCAGATTGAAATACAACTCCGTTATTCCAGACAAAAATACTCCCGGGTATGGAAACAGAGTCGGGAAGCTTCTGGCCTGGCAGCTGCGTAAACAGGTGGCAAACAGGGCAGTGCCGCGACTTAAGAGACCCGATCACCCATTCCTCTACAACACACCCACCCTCCATTTCTAACATTTTTGCCTGGTTCTATTCCTCTCTGCATGAAGCGCACAGGGAGGTGAACCACAAAGACCAGGTCATGCAATACCTGGATCGACTGGTGCTCCCCACCCTGACTCAGGAAAAAAGAGATGTTTTAAATGTTCCGATAACTCCCACTGAGGTACAACATAAGCATAAAAAGTTAAAAAATGGGAAGGACCCAGGGTTGGATGGGTTCGCCTCTGAATTTTGTAAACACTTTGACTCCCAACTCATCCCCCAGTTAACGGACACGTTTAATGAGGTACTAGACGGTGAGAGGGGGAACCCACTGTCATGGAATTTGGGTCAAATCTCAGTATTAATTAAATGGGAAAAGGCTCCTGAAGAGTGTGGTTCGTACCGCCCAATTTCTCTCCTCCCACTCGATCTAAAAATCTTCATGGGTGTACTGGCAGATTGGCTACAATCATGCATAGCTACCTTGGTGAACCCTAATCAAACCGGTTTTATTTCGGGATGCCTTATACAAGACAACATCCATAGATTTTTAAACATCATAGCTGCCCAACGTTTCAACACCTCCTTTCAACTAGCAATCAGAATGGATGCCGAAAAGGCTTCTGACAGGGTGGATTAGGTCTTTCTGACCTCCACCCTGGAAAGGTTTGGACTCAGACAGCACTTTATTGCGGCAGTCTCCGCCCTGTATCATGCCCCAGAGGTGAGAATTAAGGTCAATGACACTCTTACTGACCGTATCCTGCTGCGCCGTGGGACCAGACAGGGCTGCCCATTGTCCCCTCTCCTATTTGCTGTATCCCTCGAATCTTTACTCACTTCGATTCGTGATAATGTAGATATAAAAGGGGTAATGGCGGGGGGGGAGCTTGCTTTATATGCTGATGATTCACTATTCATTTAGTCGGACCCACCTACCTTTCCTGATAGAGCTCAAAGACTTTGGTAAACTGGCGGGTTATAAAATCAACTTTACTAAGTCTGAAGCCATGGTCCTGAGTGGTTCTCCGATACCAGATTTTAAGAATTCATTTCCATTTGTGTGGGCCAAACATAACATCTTCCATTATCTAGGGGTGAGGATATCGGCAGATATTTCCCACCTATTCCAACACAACTACCCCACACTGTTCAACGCACTACAGGCGGACTTTGCGAGATGGACGTTATTACCATTAACATTATGGACGCACACAGGTAATCAAACTGAAGATCCTCCATTGTTTTTTGGTTTTGTTCCAAACCTTGCCAATCCCAATATTGTTAAGCTTGTGGAATAAACTACATAAAGAGATTTCTCATTTCCTTTGGGGGGAACTCCGTCCCAGTATGGCTTAACGTCTACTACAGGCGCCCCAACACCTAGGTGGCTTCTTACCATCAGATTTCTATAAATATTACCTGGCGGCACAGGGTGCAGGAATGTGTACATGGGATCACAGGAATAGTAATTCTGGTTGGCACCAAACTGAAGCACACTCACTAGGCTGGGCACTATGGACCCACATTACATGTGCTACTCCTTCCCAGATCTGGCAACATACACACAACCCTTGGGTCAAGCACTCACTGCGTATTTTACTGCGTATCAGGAAACTAATACCCCGAATGGTCTTGGCTCTCTTTCGCTTATTAGATATGAAGATTCCTTTTTGCCCCATAGACTCGATCCTGGGTATAGGTACTGGGAGGTACGAGCTTTAACCACATTTGCTAAATGCATTGACAGACATGGGTGTTTCCCTTTGTGAGCTTACCAGAAAAATATGGTCTACATAAGGAAGACTACTACCAGTATTTACAGGTCCAACATTTTATTCTGTCCTCGGATCAGTTAGCACAATTTCAGAGATTGTACGAAGCTAAAATAAACAGGTTACTCACCTGTAACGGTAGTTCTAGGAGTGGTATAGGTTGTTCATCCACACTCTTTGGCATGTCCCTTTCCCCCTTTAAGATCAGCTGGAAGTCTTCAAGCTAGCTCCTCTCACCCACCCTGGTAGTATAAACCTCGGCTCCACCCCATGAAACCAGATCTTAGCCTGCTGGAAGCCAGGTTGTGTGCATCACAGCCGGGGAGGTCGGGTGGGTCCGTGTGGATGAACAACATATACCACTCCTAGAACTACTGTTACAGGTGAGTAACCTGTTTTTCTAGGATCGTGGATATGTTGTTCATCCATACTCTTTGGCAGACTCCTAGCAGTTCTCCAGGAGGAGGGAGTCAAGGCGCACATCCCCTACTTAGGGAACAGAGATTGGAGAACCGAGGCCCCAAAATCAGCATCCCGCGTGACATGAGGTTGATGTGCTAGGGGGTAATGAAGGTGTTTGCTGTCTTCCAGGTAGCAGCCCGACAGATTTCCTGGATAGGGACATCCCTGGAAGCAGCCACCGATGTAGCAGTATGGTGGGTAGAATGAGCTCTTCTCCCTCTGGGAGGCTCCTTGCCTGCCAACTCATAGCACAGACCTATGCATGATGTAATTCATCTTGCTATAGTCCGTTTGGCTGCAGGTCTGCCAGAAGAGGCTTCAGCGTAGGTGACAAACAGCTGGCGAACCTCTCCACGAATTTCCACCATCCTCTCCTTATAATGGGAGAGAACACGTCTCAAGTCCAAAGTATGGAGCCTGTACTCGGCCTCCGAGGTGTAACTAGGGTAGTATACTGGCAGAGTCAACATCTGGTTAAGGTGAAACTCCGACACAACCTTCGGAAGGAATTTTGGGTGGGGGCGCAGGACAACTCTGTCCCTGTGGAAGACCAGATAAGGGGAGTCCACCGAAAGCACCTGGAGCTCCCATGTCCTTCTGGCAGACGTGATAGCCACCATGAAGGCCGTCTTCCACGACAAGTGTGACAGCTCCCACTTGTGCTTTGGTTTGCATGGCTTGCCCATGAGCTTTGCCAGTACCAGCAGTAGATCCCACGGAGGTGGAGGTTCATGCACCGGAGGGGGATATGTGATCCAGGCCTTTGAAAAATCACCTGACCACTGTCTCCTGTGCCAATGTCGGCTGACCAGCCTGTGCCCGGTAAGCAGAAATGGCTGCCAGGTGCACCCTAAGGGTCGAAGACCGAAGACCCCCTTCAGAGAGAGACCAAAGGTAGTCGAGAATGTTAGCCACAGGACAGGATAAGGGGTCCAGACCCTTACCCTGATACCAAATGGAAAACCTTTTCCATTTGAAGGCATAACATTTCCTGGTCGATTGCTTTTGAGATACCTCCACCACAGTGTAGACAACTTCAGAAAGACCCAAAGCCTGGAACTCTAGCCGCTCAGGTACCAGGCTGTGAGGTGCAGGGATTGAAGGTCCGGATGGAAGACCTTCCCGTGATTCAGAGATATCAGGTCTGGGCGTGTGCAAAGCCACTCCAGGGGCCTGCAGCTGAGGCTGAGGAGATCTGGATACCAGAACTAGCGTGGCCAGTCTGGGGCTACCAGAATCACCTTCGCCTTGTCCCTCCTCACCTTGAGTAACACCTTGTGGATCAAGGGAAATGGAGGGAAGGCGTAGAAGAGGCCTGGGGTCCACGGCCTCGAGAAGGCATCCCCCTACAGCGAGCCCTGCTGAGGGGGGCAGACATGGTACAGTCTCAGCTTGGTGTTTTCCCTGGAGGCAAACAGATCCATCATCAGTTTGCCCCAATGGGAAAACAGGCTGTAAGCTACCTCTGGATGGACAGACCACTCGTGGGATGTCTGGCCTATACGGCTGAGGGCATCCGCCAGCTGGTTCGAGGCTCCTGCCACATGAATGGCTAGGAGATCAGCCTCCAACCAGCTTACGTGAGTCCAGATGCGGAGCGCCTCCTTGCACAGCAGACGGGAGTGCGTGCTGCCCTGTTTGTTGAGGTAGTACATGGTCGTGGTATTGTCCGTCTGGACTTGAACCAGTTGACCCCGGAGCTCAGGAGCGAAAGCTGACAGTGCCAGTTTGACTGCTCTGAGCTCCAACAGGTTGATGTGGTATCGGGACTCCTCGGGGGTCCAGAACCCGTGGGCCCTGTTGTCCCCCATGTGGGCTCCCCAGCCCATAAGAGAGGCATCAGTCATAAGGATGACCGTTGGCTCAGGGCGAACAAACGGGATCCTTTCCTGCAACCGGTCTGGGGCAGTCCACCATTGGAGAGTGTCCAACATCTTCTGGGTTACAGTGATCAGCTGGTCAAACTGACTGTAGCGCTGAGTCCACTGGGCGGACAGCTCCCATTGGAGGGGGTGCATGTGCAACTGAGCCCAATGGATCACTGAGGTGCATGCCACCATGTAACCCAGAAGGTGCAGAAAGTCCCGGGCAGGGTGCAAGTGCCCAACCAGAAATGATTGGGTAAAGGAGGAAAGAACCTCCGCCCTGTCCTCTGGGAGCTGAGCTCTGGCTTGACAACAGTCAAGCTCTGCCCCGATGAAGCCCATCACCTGAGAAGGCCTGAGTTCAGACTTGGCCTCGTTGATCAGGAGGCCAAGCTGGGAGCAGGTTTGGAGGGCCAGATCCCTGGACCTCTCCACCTTCTGTTGGGTGGAAACTGCTAGGAGCCAATCATCGAGGTAAGGGTAAATTCTGACCCCTCAACGCCAGAGATGGGCCGCCACCACAGCAATGCATTTGGTGAAGACCCGTGGTGCCGATAACAGGCCGAACGGCATGGCTCGGAACTCGTACAGGGTCCCTTCGACCCAGAAGCAGAGGAAACGCTGATGGGACAGATGGATTGGGACGTGGAAGAACGCGTCCTGCAGATCCAGTGAACAGAACCACATGTTTCGCCCCAAGGATGGCATGATCTGGGACAGAGTGACCATCCGAAAGGTACATGACCTGAAAAACTGATTCAGGTCGTGGAGATCTAGAATGGGGAGCCAGCCCCTCATCCACTTGGGCACCAGGAAGTACCTGGACACAAAGCCTGGGTCTGCAGATGGATCCACCACAATAGCTACTGCCTCCTTGAGGAGGAGTTGAGCAATGTCATCTCAAAGAGCCCACTGGGTACAAGCGGAAGTCCATTCTTCCCGAAGGGCGCGGGCTCGGCTGGGAGGGTACTGTTTGAATTCGAGAGGCAGTCCCTGACCGACCACTTCGAGAACCCACCTGTCCATAGTGATAGCAGACCAGGCGGAAAGAAGTGATGGAGCCGGTTCCCCACAGGAGGACCCAGAGCTGGCGTGACAGAGATAGGGGTGGTAGCCCCCATCCGGTCACTGAGCAGGCTTAGAGGAGGAGCAGGATCCTGGACCTGAGCCTCGGCCCCCTTTGCAAGCCTGTTATGGTCCAGGCTTGGGCCAAGGGCACCAAGCTTAAGCCTGCTGCCGATGCTGCTGACCTCCTTGGTAGGAGGACTGCTGGACCACAGGGGAAGAATGCCGAAAGGGCTTCTTCTTTTTCTTCTGCTGGTTCTTGCCTGAAGAACTCCTGGTGGAAGTGGCATCCAAGGTGGCAATGAACTGTTCAATGCGCTGTAGGTGACCCACCACTCCTGGGCCAAACAAGTCGGTCCCGAGGAAAGGCACATCAGCTAACTTATGCTGGGTATCCGCTGGGAAGGAGGATAACCAGGGAGGCAGTATAGTGCAGTGGTTTAAGGCTCTGAGCTGCAAATCTGGTGACATCCAGCAGACCAGACCTGGGTTTGAATCCCACAGCTTCCACCTGCATACTTCCCTGTGCTCCCAGGTCACACCTGTAAAAAAGCTTTCAGCTTAGTGTGCTACTCCTGGTTAAACAACTTAAAAAAAAAAAGCAAAAAAAAAAAAAAACTCAACCAAGCCCTGTGGCGAGAGGCCACTGCAGCTGCCATCGAGCGGGCACAAGTATCCCCAATGCCCCGGGCTGTCTGGAGCTGCTGTTTGGCAACAGCATGTCCCTGGTCCCGGACTTGCTTAACCGTGGTTTGCATGTCCGCAGGGAGATGTGGGAGGACTTCATCTGGGCATGAGAGAAGTGTGCCATGATGATGGCTGAACTGGCCTGACGAAGGCCCAAGGAGGAAGCTGCATAGACTTTCCGCGCCGAATGGTCCAAAAGCTTGGACTCCTTATCGGGGGGATGGACAGTGTCAGCAGAACTGCCAGTACACCTTAACACAGAGGCAGTCACCAGGTTCTCAGCCGAAGGGTGCTCTGTGAACCTCGCAAGGCACCCCATGGGCACTGCATACTTGTGGGCCATGCAGGCAGACGGTGCTGGACATGAGGCAGAGCGCTGTCATAGTTCGAGAGCCAGGCCAACAATGGCCTCGGCCACAGGAAAGGCCTCCATCACGGTGTCCCCTCTCTTCAGGATGTCCATGATAGGGTACTCTGCCTGTTTCTGGATGGGCTCCAGGGTCATCCCTGTAGAATCAGAGATGAGACAGAGGATCCCCTGGAAGGAAGAAGGAAGGGCCTTCCTCCATCCCTGTGCCAATGGACGACTCATCATCCCCAGGATGTGAGTGGAGTCCGGTGACGTCCGAGGAGTCTGGATATAGTGGTTTGCTGCCCAAATCACCCTCGACCCGTCGAGGAAGGTCCGGGATGACTGTGACCAACAGACGTCAGGGAAGTCCAGAATCTGTTCGGTCCTCCTTTGAAGGAGCCCCTCCCACAGGCTGCTTAGGCGGCGGCTCCACCACTATCGGTGAGGAGACTGGCAAAGGCCAAACTGGAGGACGGGCTGGCCCTGCAGGCAGGGAAACTAAGGGTTTCAGTTCCGAGGGGGTCGGCTTAGGCCTAGGAGGTGAAAGCCAAGTAATGGCCGGAGTGACACAGACCGGCTTCTGCCCGGTCAAAATCAGCTGTTGCCACATAAGGTCCCTCATAGCGGAGAAGTTTCAAGTGGAGCTCCCCACCGAGGAGAACGAGGACGACCTGTGGAATCGCCTCTTCTTGGAGCGCTCATGGCTCCTCCTTGGCCGGGTTCTGGACCTCAACCGAGATCAGGCAGGCGGACTCAGTCGTTTGGGAGACACCGGAGGGCTCGGTGAAACTCGGGGGTCTGGAACCGGGATCTCGATGGGGACACCAGCAGGCTAGGTCTCCTCATTGGGGAACACAAGGACCAGAGTCCTCTCCAAGGAGTCGTCTGCCAAGGTTGGCGACAGAGGGTCGATTGGGTCGAGAATGATCTCGACCTCATCGGCCACCTCCTTGGTCGTTTGGCCAGACGGAAGGTCCGTGAAGCCTGCAGCCGAGGAAGCGATCTCGACTGAGGTTGAGATCACATGCTCCTGAGACTGAGACCTTTCTCAGTCCCAAGAGCGCCTTCGTCGAAACAAAGACAGGCCAGATTCCTTTTCCCTCTTCTGAGAGTGGGAGGAGTGCAAGCCTGCAGTCGCCTCACCCCGGGTTGGGAAAGACTGGCACAAATCCTTAAAGGAACCTGTAAAGGTGGAGCCCAGGTTGAGAGGAATGAAGAAGCTTCGATTAGCTGAAGTGCTGGCGGCTTCTTCTTCGAACACCTTCATGCGTTCCAGCTGCTCGGCAGAGCCCGTGGCCACAGAAACTGCCCACCTAGCCTCCTTAGACTTCACCGGAGGGTTCCTTTTCTCCAGTCTCCCGAACTTCAAACTCACCAAGCGGACTTCCAGGATGTTGGGATGGAAGGTGAGGCAAAAGCTGCAAGACGAGGTGTCATGGCCGACACCTAGGCAGTAGACGCACATGAGATGGGGATCGGTGCGCGACATCTTCTGGCTGCAAGGACACTGGCGAAATCCTGGAGAAGATTTCTCTTCCATGATCAAGGACGCTAAAGCGCGATCGCTAACTCGAACGAGTTTTAGCAAAATGGTCAGCAGAGTGGCAACTGGGATTTAATGCAAAGAAGTGCAAGATCATGCACATAGAGAAGAGAAACCCTGAAGCCACCTATAGGCTGGGAGGGGAGTTGCTGGCAGTCACAAAGGAGGAAAGAGACTTGAGCATCATCATCACCGATGACCTGAAATCATCCAAGCAGACCTCTAAAGAAGTAGGCAAGGCTAGGGGGATGTTAGGGTGTACTGGTAGGGGCATCACAAGTCGTAAGAGGGAGGTAATAATCCTTCTTTACAAGACACTAGTTAGGCCCCATCTAGAGTACTGCGTGCAGTACTGGAGGCCACACCTTCACAAGGACATTAACAAATTGAGGCAGTCCAGAGAAGGGCAACCAAAATGGTGCAGGGACTGCATCAAAAGACATATGAGGACAGATTAACAGAGCTCTATATGTATACCCTTGAGCAAAGGAGGGAGAGAGGTGATATGACAGAGACATTCAAACACCTTAAGGGCATTAACAAGGTGAAAGAGTCTAACATGTTTAAATATAAGAAAAATAGCAGGACAAGAGGACACAGCATGAGATTAGAGGGAGGCCGATTAAGGGGGAATGTGAGGAAATTCTTTCTCACAGAAAAGGTGGTGGATGCATGGAACGGCCTACCTCAGGAAGTGGTGGCTATGAATACAGTGCAGGGGCTTCAAACACGCATGGGATAGGCATAAGGGAGCAATACAGATGAGTATGAATAGATAAGCCACTGACAGAGCAAAGGCCGATGGCACATTTATAAGGTAGAAAAAGAAATGGGCAGACTGGATGGGCCTTGCGATCCTTATCTGCCGTCAACTTCTATGTCAACTTCTATGTTTTAATTTCGTAAAACCGAAGTTTTGAAAGCCAGGGCCTATGAAATGTGTGAGCACGAGGGAGGCAACCTGTATCTTCCAGCGGAAAGGAAGATCTGGCGTCATGGGGCGGAGCTGAGGTATATACCACCCGGGTGGGTGGGAGGAGCTAGCTTGAAGACTTCTGGCTGATTGTAAAGGGAAAAGGGACATGCCAAAGATTGTGGATGAACAACATACCCACGATCCTACAACGTATTTTTATCATGCTATAACCCTTCCAGTTAAATTTCATTACATTTCTGAGCTGTACCGGTTACTGATTGCTCTGGAGGTCTCCCCGCTGGAAGGGGTATGATGGAAATGGGAACAAGAGAGTGGTAACTCAATATTCCCAACCCAATGGGATCAACGTATCTGTTTAGGGCAGCAGGTAACAGCTTCCCTGACCTGCTGAGAGTTTAAATGGAGAGTTCTCGTCTGTTTCTCTCGAACCCCAGTAATTACAAAACATTTTAATCCTAACTATACAGAACAATGTTGGAGACAAAGTGGGGGTCACAGAGGAACCCATTATCACATTTTTTGGGACTGTCCAAAACTCCATAGCTTTTGGCAGAATATACATTCCGGAATGCAAAATATTTTGGGAATTTCCTTCACTTATACTTTTCTGAATCGATACTGGATTTTCCCTCCATATTAATTTGTCACTCTCGTATTAGAAAATTGGCCCAGATATTGAGCGTGGCTGCCCTCAAATGCATTACTTTCCACTAGTTATCGTCCCAGCCACCATCACTTAGCCAGTGGCATTCAAGGGTGATGGAGACAGACAGCATGGAAAGGATCACAACCAGCCTTTGGTTGGAAAACAGAGGCTACTCACCTGTAACAATAGTTCTAGGAGTGATATATGATGTTCATCCACACTTTCTGGCAGTGTCCGTCCCCTTTAAGATTTGCCAGAAAGTCTTAAAGCTGGCTCCTCCCACCCACCCAGGTGGTAACTCCCTCAGCTCCACCCCATGACACCAGATCTTGACTGCTGGAATCAGAGTGTGTGCGTCAAAGCTGGGGAGGCTGGATGGGTCCGTGTGGATGAACATCATTCCTAGAACTACTGTTACAAGTGAGTAACCTGTGTTTCTAGGGACGTGGATATGATATTCTATCCACACTTTCTGGAAGACTCCTAGCAGTTCTCTGGGAGGAGGGAAGCAAGGCGCACACCCCTACTTAGGAAACAGAAATTGGGGAACTATGACCACAAAACCAGCATCCCGGCATGACTCTAGGTCAATGTGTTAATGGGAAATGAAGGTGTATGCTGACCTCGAGGTTGCAGCCCTGCCGATTTCCTGGATAGGGACGTCCCTGGAAGCAGCCACCGACACACCGGTATGGTGGGTGGAAACAGCCCTTAGCCCTCTGAAAGGCTAGCTACCTGTCAACCTATAGCAAAGATCACTGCAGGATATGATCAACCTGCCAACTGTCTGCTTGGCTGTAGGTCTGCCAGGTGCAGCTTCAGTGTAGGTGACAAACAGCTGATGAACCTCTCCCTGAACTCCAGCCGTGCGCTCTTTGTAATAAGCGAGCACTCAACTCAGGTCCAGAGTATGGAGCCTGTGCTCGGCCTCCAAGGTGCGACTGGTGGAAGTACAGCAGGAGATTAATCACCTGGTTAAGGTGAAATTCCAACACAACCTTCAGGAGCAACTTCTGGGGACTGGGGCGCAGGGCATCCTTGTCCCTGTGGAAGACCAGGTAAGGATACACCACTGAAAGCACCTGGCACTCACTGATCCTTCTGGCTGACATGACAGCCACCAAGAAGGCGGTCTTCCACAACAGGTGAGAGATATCACACCTGTACATCAGTTCGAATGGCTTGCCCATGAGCTTTGCCAAAACCAGCAACAAGTCCCATGGTGGTAATGGTTCACGTACTGGAGGGGATATGTGGTCAAGGCCCTTGAAGAAGTACCAGATCACCTTCTTCTGCGCCGACTGCTGACTGGCCCGCGCCCAGTTAGCAGAGATGGCTGCCAGGTGCACCTTAAGGGTCGACGATCGAAGACACAACTGAGAGAGGGACCAAAGGTAATCAAGGGTACTGGATAGGACAAAGGGTCAAACCCCTTGCCCTGGCACCAAATGGAGAATCTCTTCCATTTGAAGGCGTAGCACTTCCTGGTCAACTCCTTCTGAGATGCCTGCACCATGGTGAAGAAATCTTCAGAGAGGCCCAAGGCCTGGAACTCTAGCCACTCAGGAACCAAGCTGTCAGGTGCAAGGATTGAAGATCCAGGTGGAGTACCTTCCTCTGACTAATGGAAAGCAGGTCCGGGCATAGGAGAAGACACCTCGGGAGCCTGCTGCTGAGGCTGAGGAGACTGGGGTACCAGAAATGGCGTGGCCAGTCCACAGCCACCAGGATCACCTGTGCCTTGTCCCGCCTGGCCTTGAGGAGCATCTTGTGGATCAAGGGAATTGGAAGGAAGGCATAGAAGAGGCCTGAGGTCCAGGGCCTCAAGAAGGCATCCCCCTGCAACATTCCCCGCTGAGGGAGGTGGGCACAAAACAGCCTCAGCTTTGCGTTGTCCGTGGAGGTAAACAGGTCTACCTGAGGGGTGCCCCACTGGGAGAACAGACTGTGAACTACCTCTGGGTGGAGAGACCACTTGTGAAACCCTTCGTTCACCCGGCTGAGGGTGTCCGCCAGCTGACTGGAGGCTCCTGCCACATGGATGGCTAGGAGATCCATCTCCAGGCTGTGCATGAGTGTCCAAACATGTAGCGCTTCCCTGCACAAGGGCAGGGAGTGCATCCCACCCTGCTTGTTGAGGCAGTACATGGTCGTGGTGTTGTCTGTCTGAACTTGGACCACATGACCCCAAATGTGTGGAGAGAATGCAGTCAGCGCCAGCCGAACTGCCTGGAGCGCCAGTAGGTTGATGTAGCATCGGGACTCCTTGGGGGTCCAGCACCCATGGAATCTGTGTTCCCTCAGGTGGGCACCCCAGACCATGAGAGAGGCATCGGTAGTCAGGATGACCATCGGCTCTGGGCGGACTAATGGGATCCCCTCCTGCAGGTGTGCTGCGACCAACCACCACTGGATTGCGTCCCACATTCCCTGGGTCACAGTGACCAGCTGGTCGAAGTGACCCTTGCACTGAGACCACAGGCTGGCCAGCTGCCACTGTAGGGAGCGCATTCTCCAGCGGGCCCAAGAGACCACACTGGTACTGCTAGGGCCTACTCAACACGGGAGCAGTAAAGAGAGAAACTGCTTCTTCCAGTGGTAAGGAAGATCTGGCGTCATGGGGCGGAGCCGAGGGAGTTACCACCCGGGTGGGTGGGAGGAGCAAGCCTGAAGACTTTCCGGCACATCTTAAAGGCAAAGGGCACTGCCAGAATGTGTGGCTAGAACATCATATCCATGTCCCTAGAACTGAGAAGTTCCTTGATATCTGGAGACCTTTGCACTAGGCTGTGGGAGTGGCTCTACCCTAATTCAAACAGCTGTGCAGTTATTAAATAAATGCCAGTGGATCATGGGGGTCTGGGATATAGGGGGGTCACATAACATGCAGCTTAGATGGTATTTGGCAATTTTCTTTTTTATTATGGGCCTAACTGTCAACGCATTTGAAACTGGGACCTCAGGGGGTGAGGGAGCAGAGCACCTTTATTTCTACAAGCACCAATGTTGATATTGTTTACAGTGCTATATTGTGGTTCTCCTTTTACTAGACTTGTTCTCTTGGAAATGACTACTTACACAAGACCAACAGACTGCATATTTTACTTCAGGAATACTGCATGTTGTTGTTTTTTTTGTGTGTGAGGCTACTCACTTGGCAACATGCTGTTTTTCGAAAGACTGTGAAGTAGACAGAACTCTATAAGTTATCCGTTTTACAGACTGCCACAGAACCAGATCTGAACTGAGTAGAAAAGTCATGGGAGCCATGTTATGATTGCTTGGAAGTGTGTGTGTGTATATGTATGTGTATATATATAGATATATATATTAGAGGCAAAAAACTCCGTTTAATGCATCAGTTAGGGTTGTTCCACAGCGACAAAAGCGAGGAAATTCGATATTAGGGTTGAAACCCCCTTTGCACCCCTCCAGCCCACCCCACCCCCAACTGGAATCGGGGTGTGCTTTGGTCTTACCCTAACTGTCACCCCATCACATGTGGAAAGAAGCTGAGGAATAGGAGAATGGGGTGACAGTTGGGACCGATGACCCAATGCGCACCCGATTCCAGTTGAGGGTGGGCTGAGGTGCAAAGGGGTTTCAACCCAACATCGAATTTCCTCGCTTTTCGCTGTGGAACAACCCTAACTGATGCATTAAATGGAGTTTTTGCCCCAATCTCTTCTTTTGAGAATGATAATGAGAAATAGTGAATGTAATGCGCGGCAGGAGGGCCCTCAGGCCCGCCACGTAATGCAGCAGCGGCTCCAGCGCCCGCCACGTGATGTCTTGTCACATAGTAACATTGTGCCCACAAACTCAAATCGTAATGCGCATGGTGACGCAAAGAGAAACAGTACTGTAGACAGAAATGTTAAAAACAACACAAACGCAACCGCAAATGAAAATGCAAAGGGTAACGCACATGGTGGTGTAAACGTGAACGGTAAGTGAAACGGGTACGGAACCGCAAGCAGAAACGGTAATGGTAACAGTAATGTAAGCGCACAGGCTGGTTTTCCCCAAAAGCTGTATAGAGAAAGACAGTGAATAGAAAGAATGTATGCAAAATAATGACTCTTGGAACACAAAAATGAGGACTTGGAATAGTAAATTGCTCATATCTCAGTAACCGTACGACATAGAAATAAAATGTAAAAGTCATATATATTATCGCTTTCCTGACTAGTTTTGCATTTAGCCCCCAACAGGGGGCTAAGAAATTTTTCGACAAAAAGTCCGTATCTCGCACCTGAAAGGCGTGGCGAACGCCGTAATGTTATCCTATGGGAACAAAACAGAAGTTCGGACTGCCATAACTTTGCCTCCCTGTAATATTTTTTCACCAAACCACTGAAAGGCACATCTGTGGGATGTTGGCTATGCTCCCTGCAAATTTCAACCCAAAAGACCAAACCGTTATTTTGCAGCAGGGTGCCAAACTATTGCTGCAATGCGTCATAATGTTATCCTATGGGAAAAAGCGTAAACTCTGGAGTACCGTAACTTTGCCGCTGTGTAATTTTTTTTTTCAGCGAAACACTGAAAGGCACATCTGTGAGATGTCGGCTGCGTTCCCTCCAAATTTCAGCCCAAAACTCCAAATCGTTCTTTTGCAGCGGGGTGCCAAAGAATTACTGTTATTTTGGGCATAGTGTCGCAAAGTAGTGTCATGATTTGCGAAAGCTTTCGCAAAAATTTGCAACACTTTCGTGAGTGCGACACTACTTTGAGAAAGTACTTTTTCCAGAAATCTGAAAAACATATTTCTGGGGTGTTTTACCCCAAAATAAAGACATGGCTAGCATCCTCAGGGCCCGACTAGGTGAATACAAAAAGAATTAGGTTGCTAGAGGGTCTCAATTTTAAATGGCAAGCATTTTTCTGATCACTAACTGAAAACAAAATGGCGGATTTGCGACAGTAAAAGGGCCATTTGCGACAGTAAAAAGTGCATTTACGAAAGTGTTGAACTTTTTGTTAACTTTTCCCATTGACTTATAATGGGAACTTGTTTTTTGAATAACTTTTGAACAGTTTAATATTTTTTCACGAAATCTTCGAAGAAGACACATGGGGACCACGGCTGCACGTTCCTGAAGATTTCGGACGGGTCGCGCGAACCGTGTGACCTATAGGCATGACCGTAGAATTAAAAAAAAAGCGTAAACACACACAGATGATGCTTAATAACTCCGCAGCCGTATATCCGACCGGTACGAAACTTGGCAGATCCCAAGGCATATGGGTCTTTATTCTGTATTCCAAATTTCAGGCAAATCCGTTGAACAGTTACAAAGTTATTAAGGTGCAAAATTTGGGGTTTAACATGTAAATGGATCCTCAACCCTAACCATGGTAGCACTACCATGCTACCATAATATACACACACACACGCATACACTCATGAGGTCATGCCTGTTGTTCTACACCAATTTCTGAAGATTTTGATTTTCTGTCTTGTGGATGTGATTTTGAGCTTAATAAACTGGCTTGAATTTCAACAACAACAAAAAAAAAGGGGTAGGAGAGAAGATATTCGGGAAGATCAACAGTTACGGTAGGTACGTAACTTTCGTATCTTCCAAGAATCAAATTCTCAATAATGGGTCAGAGTACCAAGCTCAGAGAGAGTCTCCTGGATCAGGGAGGCTGGAGCTCAGGACTCGCTCAGGATAGTAATCTGTTCTGTGCTGTCCTGCCAAAGGTGGTATGCTGCCTAGCATGGACATACAGAGCATGGTGCTTGGTAAGGAATGCACTGTGCTCTAAGCTGCAGCTCTGAAAATATAGCCAAAAGGCACAGAATGTATTTCTGCCAGGGAAGTGGCAACAGCTCTAGTATGTGGGCATGTTATCATACCCTCCAGTTTAACCGGAGCTAAAATATAGCAGTGGCAAAGGCGGTTTACAATCCAGGCTGAAATGCACATGACTGTGACAGGATGTCCTTTTAAATTAGGATCAAAAGATCAAAGAGCTGTTTTGACTGTCTGATGTCCTTAGTCCAGTCCAGGTAAAAGCTAAGGACCCTCTTAACATCCAGTGAGTGTAGAGTCCTTTCTCCCTCATTCTGGAAGTTGGCAAAGTAGGCAGGCAGGATTATAGCCTGATTAAGATGGAACTCCAACACCACTTTAGGTAGAAATGGTGGAAATCTGACATACTACAAGTAATATGGAGCATTATGGGCTAACGTCTAATCAGCTCCTAATCGCCTTAGTAGAAGAAATTTGGAGTGTGTACACAGAACTATCTTGTGATTATGGAAAACAGTATACGAAGGATCTATGACCAAAGCAAGGATTTAATATACTCTGCGTGGAGAGGTGACAGCTACCAGAAATGTTTTCCAAGTCAGAAACTTCAAGTCACAAATCACAATAGACTCAAAGAGTTTGCAAGTCATATATCTAGCACAAGACTGATATCACAGGGGGCCACCGGCTTCCTGATGGGAGGCCCTGAGTGCAGAATACCCCTGAGGATCAGTTTAAACGGTGGTAGCTGTACCAAAGTGAGGGTACCTACCGGTTCCTGGTATGCTGATATCACACATAGGTGGACCTTAACTGTGGAATACTACAGAGCAGCCTCAGAAAGGTCCAATAAGTACTCTAAAACCTTTTCATGTAGACACCTGAAAGGGTCCTCGGGTGGCTGGGGGTTGGGGGAGTTGGAGCACCAAATCAAAAATCTTTTCACTTGGCTGCGTAGGTCTTCCTGGAGGAAGGTTTATGTACAGCCAAAAGTATTTCAGGGACCCTTTGAAATACCTTGAACCTGTTCACTCCTTCAGGAGCCAGGCTTGAACGTGAAAAGAGCACAGACTGGGATGGACTACAAGACCTTGGCTCATGAAAGTCCATCCAGAGTGGCAGAACCCTTGATCTGCAGACTAAAAGTCAAATCAACAGAGGAATCAATATGTGCCGAGGCCAGCAGCGGGCCACTAGGAGCATCTTGCCCCATGCATCTCTAATTTGAACAACACTCTCTGGAACAGAGGGATTGGAGGGAATGCATATAGAAAAAGATTTGACCATAGCAGACTGAATGCATTCTGATAGAAAATGCCATATCCTGGATTTCCGAAGCAGAGGAGGGCAACTAAAAAGGTGCAGAGTCTGCAAGACAAGTCATGAGGAGAGACTAAAGGAGTTTAATATGTATACCCTTGAGGAAAGGAGGGAGAGGGGGAACATGACAGAAACTTTTAAGTACCTCAGTGGAATCAACAAAGTCCAAGAAGGGAGTATCTTTCAGAAAAAGAGATGTGCGAGAACAAGGGGGACACAATTTGAAGACAGAGGAGGGACTGCTCAGGGGCAATGTGAGGAAGTATTTTTTCACAGAGGAGCACAGACAGCGTGGCACAGCCTTCCTGAGGAGGTTGTGGAGTCTAAAACTGTGGGAGAATTCAAGAATGCATGGGACAGACATAAGGCAATTCTTGTGGGGTAGGAAGAAATAGGCTGTTGGTTAACTAGGATCTGCAGCTTATCATGTAGATAGGGAAATGGGCAGACTAGGTGGGCCAAGCGGTCCTTATCTGCCGTCAAAGTCTATGTTTCTATGTAGAACTGAGGCAATTTGTTTTTGAGTGGGGATGCAAAAAAGGTCTACATCTGGGGTACCCTACTCATCGAAAAGTGATCTCATGACATCTGGTGCTAGTGACCACTTGTGAAGCTCTGCCTCTGTTTGACTTGATTTGTCTCCCAGAGTGTCCTGGACCTCTGGGAAACAGACTGCTTGCAGTAAGATCCACTATCCCAGGGACCATTCCTATGCTCTCACTGCCTCTTTGCAGAGAGGATAAGATTGTGCTCTTCCTTGCTTGATGATATAGTACGACAGACATGTTGTCCATCTGGAGGAGAACTGTATTTTGGCTGACCAAGTCCACTAGGGCTTTCAGACCATACAGAACTGCATGCACCCCAGCACCTTAATGTGGAGATGTGTTTCTGATGGGTCTCAGACAACCTGTGTCTGGAGACCTGGCAGTGGGCTCCTCACCCCAGGATGAAGGCATCCCTGGTAAGAGTCACCTGTGGCTCAGGTGGGAGAAGGGGAAGCCCTGGAGGATGCTGTCCTCCACAGATTACCACATCAGGGATCTCAACAGGGGTTTGGTCAGCTGAATGAGACAGTTTAGAGGGTTCAATTCCCGTGACCACTGGGTACTGAGCATCAACGGAGTTGTACTCATGTGCAGCCTTTCTAGAGGCACTGTGAACACTTAATGAGGCTATTAGGCCCAGCATGCATTGCATGAAGTGGGCTGGCACAGTTGTATTCCATGATGTACCATGCCATCTGCAACACTGCCCATAATATGCTGCCTGGGAACAAGGCCCTAGCAGAGGCTGTGTCCAGAACAGCTCCTACAGACAGCAGTTCCTGGGAGGCTCCTGCTGAGACTTTGAGGGGTTCAACAGGACTCCCATGGATGCTAGGAAATGAGAGGAAGTGGTCACTGTCTGCTCTGTCTCCTGTCTGGACAGCTTGAAATTAGCCAGTCATCCAGATACCGGAAGACAGTCCTAGCTTTCTAAGGCACCCCACGAGTACTGCAAAGCACTCTGTAAAGACTCACTACACAGGGGAAAGCCCAAAGGGTAGAACTCTGAACTGGTAGTGTTGCCTTGCCACACAGAACTGGTGGTATTTGGGGTGGCTGAGGTGCACCAGTATATGTGCCGAAATGCATCCTGCATATCCACTGATGCTAGCCAATCCTGATGTTTCAGACAAGATAGCAAGGATCCCAGAGAAATCGTTCTGATTTTTTCTTGATCCATGTAATTTGTTCAGATTTCTGAGGTTGAGAGTGGGGCACATGCCCCTTGATTTGTTACCAGGAAGTAGTCAGCGTATAACCCTGTAGTTCATTCCAACTCTGGCATTATTTCCACTGCCCTGTTTCTCAGAAGGCCTGCAATCGGTGCCAGAAGCTCAGATATGTGAGCTGACAAGGGGAGTTGCCTTCTTGGAGGACTGTCCATGGGGAGTTCCAATAATTACAAGGAATACCCTCCTTGAACGATCCTTAGAACCCACTTGGCCGTCGAGATGGATTCCCACTGACAGTGATACTGGGTTAGGCATCTCTCTATTGGGGAGGAGTGTTCCTCCTCTGGCAGCCAAAGAGGACCTGGGGCTAGAGCTTCAGATGGTGGCACAGAGCACTTCTGGCACCTGTGCCTTCGGCTATTCTTTCTTCTGGGCCTGGGGAGGCCGGGACTGTTTAGGGCTCCCCTGCCCTATCAAAAAAGGACTGCTTGTTGTGAAAAGATCCATGCCCTCTACCCCTTTGTGGGTTACAGGCAGTCAGCCTGGAAGACTTAAGAGTCTTTCTTATTTCATTAGACTCTTCAAAAGACTGCCCCACCTGCTGTCCAAACAGATATGTGCCACTGAAGGGCACATTCATGATCTGTTGCTGGAAGTCCACAGTGAAGTCAGCAGTACACAGCTAGGAGTGCTGCCTGATGCAAATGCCTGCAGCTGCACGGCGATCTGCTGCATCAAGGCATCCAAAGAGGCTTTAAGCTGGTGGCTGTTAGATTTAATACCTTGTTTAACAGCTAGTAGCATCTCTTGTTTTGCCTCTGTGCCTGGCATGGCCACTGCCAGAGACTTAAGCTTACACCAGAGGGTGTGTATCTGTACTTGGAAGAGTGGTCCTGGTAGCTAACTATCCTCATGCCAAGAGTAGTTGAGACACAGACCCACTTGCCCACGGTGTCTAACTTGCATGACTCCTTGTTAGTGGGGTGCATGGTGACCTCCTTGTTCACTATAGCTTTGTCACTGACAGCCAGAATAACGATGGCATCCACTATTGGCTGAGTTAAATACATGGGCACAGATTTAGGCACCACAAAGTATCCACCTGCTTGCAAATAGCTGCCACAGTAGAGGGTCTCCTCCAAGCCGCCTCGCAGAGTGTCTCCAGGGCCAGCTAGATGGGAGGAACTAGAAAGACCAGGACATTAGGCACGTTTACGAACTCCAGTTGGATTCACCTAGCCTGGTCTATGGCTGCTGGCTGGATGTTCAGTGCAGAAAGCATATTTTTGAGCACAGATCCTGCAAGGGAAGATCCTTCTGAGGTACAGTGACAGGAACTGGCTCAAGATTCTGTGTGTAAAGGGTTTGGAAAGCTCAAACCCTGCATTTACAATGCATCTTAGTAAAATTTGTGGGGAGGCACCTGGTACCATAGTACAAGTCATCGACCTCCCCATCGGAGAGAACGAGGTCAGGATCTGACTCGTCTCCATCTACTCCCTCCTCACTGGAGAGCAGTAAAGAAGAAAGGGTTGAAAGGCCAGCAGTCCAAGCCGCGAACTCCATAACACTGGCCCTGGACCCAAATGGGTCCTTGGGAAAAGCAGCAGTCGTACTGGCAAATGCCCTGGGACCATCCCCAAAGGGAACAATCCTAACACTGCAGACTCCTGTGGCACCACCAGTAGCCCCATCACCACAGTAGGCCCCGAAAAGTCCAACCCCGGTGCTGGACAAGGCACTGCTAACAGTGCCAAGGCAGCTGACAGAGGGGTCCCGGAAATCCCAGAGGGGATAGAGGTGACAACACAGGAGGAGCAGGCAGCGCCAACAGCATCCCCAGCCTGGAGGCTGGAGTTGGAGTCAGCCACGCACCTAAGTCAAGCGGCACGGAAGACAGCACCAGCTCAAGCAACCCCGTGAGGACTGGAGCTGGTACCTAAAATGATCTCATTTGACTTGTATGCTGCATCCACTGCTCCGTAAGAGCTGCCCAATGGTCAAACTGCACAACTGACAATCCCCTATTGGACATAGAGGAGCTCCAGGATGAAGACTTCAACCTCTCAACTGAAGGCATCCTTGATGTCATCGATGACAAAGGTGTGCAACCTAGGTCCGCAAAAGCCGAGTGTCTCACAGCAGAACAACCAGAGGATGACCTCAACCGGTGCAGTTTCTTCCCTTTATGCTTGCTTGCAGGAAGAGGTCAAGGCCCAACTCTGCAAAGACCCTGATGAAGGCCCTTGTTCAGGTTCTCAATGACCTCCTGATGGCAAGAGATCGGAGGACCCATTCAAACTTGGTCCTCCTTGATCTCTCGGCGGCGTCTGACACAGTGGACCATGGGGTACTGCTGGAGCACCTGTGATTCATCTGTGGCCTGTCTGGAATGGTACTCAGGTGGTTCCACTCATTCCTCGCTGGCAGATCTCAGACGGTGGTATTAGGGATTCATTCCTCTGGATCATTCTCTCTGCCATGCGGGGTAAGCAGGGCTCTGTGCTCTCCCCCATGTTGTTTGCGTTGCACATGCTGCCATTGGGGGACATTGTAAGGAAGTATGGGCTGGGTTTCCATTGCTATGCAGATGATACCCAGCTCTACTTGTCCTTTGTGCCCTACCAGGATAGTGCGGTCTCGGTGTTTAAAACTGCCTCGTCAAGATATAGGACTGGATGAATGCCAGCTGGCTGAAGTTGAATCCTGACAAGACTGAGGTGTTGGTGGTGGATCTGGATTGCAGAATAGAGGTGCTGGAGGCAGGCAGTCCCTCCCGTCTTTGGCTTGGGGGTGGCCAGCTACTGACCTCCAAACAGGCGTGGAATCTGGGTGTTACATTTGACGATAAACTGGCGCTTCGTTCTCAGGTGTCAGCCGTCAAGTCCTCTTTTTACCACCTGAGGAATATCGCCTGGATTAAGCACCGTGTTTCGTCCATCAACATTCCAACACTGATTCACGCCTTGGTGACCTCACGTCTTGACTACTGTAACTCCCCATCCCTAGGGCTTCCAGGGATTGATATCCGCCACCAGTAGTTGGTGCAGAAATGCTGCGGCCAGGTTGCTGACTGGGCTTTCTCGGTCGAGTCATATTACTCCTGTGCTGTGTGAACTGCACTGGCTGCCTGTTCAGTGGCAGATCACCTTCAAGGTCAATTTGCTGACCTACAATGCCATACATGGACAGGGTCCTGGCTACCTACAAGATCTTTTGTGTCCCTACTGCCCCCTCCGGCCACTCCACTTGGCCAATGAGGGATTGCTAGACGTTCCTAGGATTCGTTTGAAGACATCTAGGTCACAGGCGTTTATGTTTGCGGCCCTACCCTGTGGAACTCTCTACCTTGTCTGATAAGAGAGTGCCTGACAGTGGAAAGCTTCAAAACTGCCTTAAAAAATATACGTGTTTGAGCTCGCCTCTGGTGCTGATCTCTGAACTGTTCATTTGATAATGCTGGTTTTATGTTTTATTTATTGTAATGAGCGCTATGATCTCAGGAATAGGGCCTTTTTAAAAATAAAGTCCGATTGATTGAAGAGCATGTGAGGGATCTGGAACTTTACTTTTTGCAACTCCAGGAGGACTGCCCACGCTCCATCACTGGACAGACAATTGTCAGAGTACCACTACCCACCCAGAGAGAGGTGGTGGTCAGACACTGCTCTGTTGCTGCAGCAACTTGCCTTTTCAGTCTCCCTACCTCCTTCCATTGTTGTTAACCATTAGCAAGACATAGGGCTGAAACAAAAATACAGGTTACTCACCTGTAACAGGAGTTCTAGGAATGGTATATGTTGTTCATCCACACTGTCTGGCAGGTTCCTTGCAGCTTTAAATCTTGCCGGAAGGTCTTCAAGCTGGCTCCTCCCACCCACCCGGGTGGTAAAACTCTCGGCTCCGCCCCATGACGCCAGATCTAGCCCGCTGGAAGCCAGGTTGTGCGTCGAAGCCGGGGAGGTCGGGAGGGTCGTGTGGATGAACAACATATACCATTCCTAGAACTCCTGTTACAGGTGAGTAACCTGTATTTCTAGGGACATGGATATCTTGTTCATCCACACTGTCTGGCAGACTCCTACCAGTTTTCCGGGAGGAGGGAAGCAAGGCGCACACCCCCTACTTAGGGAATAAAGACTGGAGAACCGAGGCCCCAAAACCAGCATCCCGGCGTGACCCAAGGTCGATGCGGTAGTGGGTAATTAAGGCATGTGCCGACTTCCAGGTAGCAGCCCTGCAGATATCCTGGATAAGGACATCCCTGGAAGCAGCCACCGATGCAGCAGTATGGCGGGTAAAATGAGCTCTTATCCCTCTGGGAGGCTCCATGCCCGCCAACCTACAGCAGAGATCTATGCAGGAGGTGACCCACCTGCTCATCGTCCGCTTGGCTACAGGTCTGCCAGGTGCGGCTTCAGCGTAGGTGACAAACAGCTGGCGAACCTCTCCCCGAACTTCAGCCGTACGCTCCTTAAGAATGCGAGCGCTCAACTAGGGTCCAATATGGAGCCTATATTCAGCCTCCGAGATGTGATTGGGGTAGAACACCCGCAGAGTCAACACCTGATTAAGGTGAAGCTCCGACACCACCTTCGGAAGGAACTTCAGGTGGGGCGCAGGACAACCTTGTCCCTGTGGAAGACCAGATAGGGAGACTCGAAGGAAGTGCCTGGAGCTCTCCCGTCCTTCTGGTTGACGTGATAGCCACCAAGAAGGTGGTCATCCACGACAGGTGGGAGATATCACACCTGTGCACTGGTTCGAATGGCTTGCCCGTGAGCTTGGCCAATACCAGCAGTAGATCCCACGGAGGTGGAGGTTCTCGCACCGGAGGGGAAATGTGATCAAGACCTTAGAAAAGCGCCAGACCACCTTCTCCTGCGCCACCGACTGCTTTCCGGCCCGCGCCTGGAAGGCAGAGATGGCTGCCAGGTGCACCTTAAGGGTCGTCGACCGAAGCCCTTGCTGAGAAAGGACCACAGGTAGTCTGGAATGCTTGCCGAGGAACAGGAGGAAGGGTCCAAACCCTTTCCCTAACACCAAATGGAGGAACTCCTCCATTTGAAGGCATAGCATTATCTGGTCGACTCCTGACGGGATGCCTCAACAACGCTGAGGACCTCGCCGGAAGACCCAAGGCCTGGAATCTAGCCGCTTAGGAACCAGGCTATCAGGTGCAGGGATTGAAGGTCCGGATGGAATACCTTCCCCTGATAACAGAGATCAGGTCCGGGCGGGCTGGAAGCCGCCTCGGGAGCCTGAAGCTGAGACTGAGGAGAGCTGGATACCAGAGCTGGCGGAACCAGTCTGGGGCTACCAGAATCACCTGCGCCTTGTCCCTCCTCACCTTGAGAAGCACCTTGTGGATCAAGGGAATGGGGGGAAGGCGCAGAAGGATCCGGGTCCACGGCCTCGAAAAGGCATCCCCCTGCAGCGAGCCCTGCTGAGGGGGGCGGGCATGAAACAGTCTCGGCTTCGCATTCTCCCTGGAGGGAAAAAGGTCCACCCGAGGCATGACCCAGTGGGAGAACAGATCTTGTGCTACCTACGGCAGGAGAGAACCCCTCGTGAGACGCAGCCCCTATCCGGCCTAGGGCATCGGCCAGGGTGTTGGAAGCTCCTACCACCTAAATGGCTAGGAAATCCACCTCCAGGCTGCGCACGAGACCATATGCGGAGAGCCTCCTTACATAACAGCAAGCAGCGCGTCCGGTCCTGGTGGTTTAGGTAGCACATGGTCGTGGTATTGTCTGTCAGGACCTGAACCACTTGACCCCGTAGAAACGGAGCGAAGGCGGTAAGAGCTAGGCGGACCGCTCGGAGCTCCAGCAGGTTGATATGGCATCAGACTCCCGAGGGGACCAGAGGCTGTGCACTCTGTGCTCCCCCCGATGGGCACCCCAACCCATCAGAGATACATCAGTCGATAGAGAGACCGTCGACTCGGGGCGGACGAACAGGAAGCCCTCCTGCAGATGTGCAGGAACGGTCCACCACTGGAGAGTGTTCCACATCTCCTGGGTTGCTGTCACGGGCTGGTCCAATGGATCGCAGCGTTGTGACCACTGGCCGGCCAGTCCCCACTGAAGGGGATGCATGTACCAGCGGGCCCAACGGACCACGCTGGAGCAGGCTGCCGTAAGGCCTAGGAAGTCCCGGGCAGGGCGCGAATTCCCAACCAGAAATGACTGGGCAAAGGAGGAAGAACCTCGGCCCTGTCCGCTGGGAGCCGAGCTCTGGCTCGAAAGAGTCGAATAGTATCACCTGCTTCGGCACGAGTTCTGACTTGGCCTCATTGAAGAGGAGGCCAATCTGAGAGCAGCCTGGAAGGCCAGAACTCTGGACCGCTCCACCTCCGCTCTGGAGGGGCTGCAATCAGCCAGCTGTCCAGGTAGGGGTACACTCAGACCCTTCGGCGCCGCAGGAATGCTGTCACCACTGCTATGCATTGGTGAAGACCCTGGGAGTTGGAGAGAGGCCGAAGGACATGGCCTGGAACTCGTAAAGGGATCCCTCCGCTCTGAAGCAGAGGAATCTCTGATGAGACGGAAGAATTGGAATGTGAAGAAGGCGTCCTGGAGGTCCAGGGAACAGAACCACACGCCTCGTTCCAAGGATGGTATCATCTGAGCCAGAGTGACCATCCTGAAGGTCCGAGACCTTAGGAACCTGTTCAGGTCGTGCAGGTCGAGAATGGGGCACCAGCCCCCCGTCCGTCTGGAGACCAGGAAATACCTGGATACGAACCCCGGGTCTGGAGGAGGATCCGACACCTTCCTGATCACCGCTATCCCGAGGCACAGGGCAATATCAGCTCAGCGAGCCGACAGCAAGGCTTCGGACCCCGTGGTCCCCGGGGCAACAGCTCGAAAGGGAAGGGCCTGTTCAAAATCAAGACAGGCTCCTTACCTACCACCTCCCACACCCAACGTCCGTGTGATAGCAACAAGGAAGGGAAGTGGTAGATGCGCCCCCATGGGGGGGGACCCAGGGAAGGGTGGTGAGGTTGGGGGCGAATCCCCTCAACCCGTCACTGAGCAGGCTTGGAGGAGGGACCAGCTGAGGGAGCTCCTGGGCCTTTACCTCCTTGCTTCCCATTAGAGGAAGCCGCTGGCTTGGGTTTCGGATGCCAAGTGCAAGCCTGCTGGCCCTCGTGCTGGTGCTGATGGGCCAGTCGTGCCGCAGGGGCCGAAGGACGAAGGGACTTACGCTGATGTTGCCGACGGCCCTTGTCCCTCTGGGCAGAGATGACCGAGTCCAGAGTGGCATTGGACTTTTCGATCCACTGGAGGTGTCCCTCCACTCCAGGGCCAAAGAGGTCAGTCCCCAAGAAGGAGATGTCCGCCAACTTGTGCTGGGTATCCGCCGAGAAGGTGGATATCCTCAGCCACGCCCTGCGGCGCATGGCCACCGCGGCCGCTACTGACCTGGCACAGGAATCACCTATGTCCAGAGCAGTCTGAAGCTGCTGCTTAGCCACTGCCCTTCCCTGGTCCCGCACCTAACGGGCTGTAGTCTGCAGGTCGGTAGGGAGATGAGGGATCACCTCATCCAGGGAGCCCATGAGGGCGTGGGAGAAGTGTGCCATCAGCGCGGCCGAGCTGGCCTGCCGGAGGCGAGAGGAGAGCAAAGCGTAAACCTTGTGCCCGACGCTAGTCCAGACTTTTGGACTCCTTGGCGAGGCCTATCCACGTCCCAGTACCGGGCAGCTGGAAGGCGTTATCGGTAACTAACCCTCAGCAGAGGTGCTCCGAGAAACCAGGCGAAAGAGCCGATGGGGACCGCATACTTCCTGGCCATCCTGGCGGGCGCAGGACAGGAAGCAGGCCATGCCAAAGCTCCAAGGCTGGGCAGATAGTAGCCTCAGCCACAGGAGGAACCTCCGTGGGTGAATCCTCGGTCTAGAATCTCCGTCAGGGATAAATAGGCCGTCGGACAGGCTCGAGCTGCATCCCGGTAAACTCGAGATGAGCCTAAGCAGACGCAGGAAGGACGATGGGCTATCGTCCAGAGACTGGCCCCAGGAGGACTCCAGGCCCCCCCGCCTGGGGAACACTGAGTCGTCGTCATCGGAAGGGTCATTCCGAAGGGTCTGCAAAGAGCTGCCTCAGGCCTGAGCCACCCTTCACCTGCCGAGAGCCGCCGGGAATGAGGGTGACCAACAACCTGCGGGGCAGGCCGTGACCCGGCCGAGGTTCCACCACAATCGGTGGGGCAGCTAGATGTGGTCGAACAACCGGCCCAGAAATGGGCATCTCGACTGCGGCGAGCGGTAGCTTCGGCCATTCAGGCGGCAGCCACTTGATGGCCGGGGAATGAATTGGAGTCGATTGATTCCTGGACAACAGCAACTGCTGCCACAGTTCCTCATAGCGTCGGCGCGATCTGCGTGAACCTCTCCTCATCCGGAGGAGAACGGTGCTACTTAACTCAGTGCCCAGATCGAGATCACCGAGTCGGCGGAGTTACTTGACGGAGATGAAGATCGAGATCGGTGCTCCTCGGTGAAACCGAAGGGTCTGGGAAAGGGGGGACACCCGCTCTTCCTCGGCTCGGATGCTTTGACCGAGGACAGACGCTTTGACCGAAGGCGCGTGCAGAACTTCGGTCTCCGCCAGGGGAACCGGCGGAGAACGGTTGACGGCTCTTCCAGTCGACCACCCGGCTGACAAGTCGAGAGATAACTCGACTACGTCGACGGAAGTCTCGGCAGGCTGGCCTGACGGGGACACCATGAAGCCAACGGCCTGAGCCGCAACCTCGACCGAAGTCGACAGTCGGCTGTCTGGGGAAGGAGAGCTCTCCCGCTCCCACAAATGCCAACGATGGGACTTACCCTTCGACTCCCTCGTCTTGGGCCGAGAGGCATGGCCCAGTGGTCCCTCTCCCTTCGTGGAAAGGGACTGGCGAAGCTCCCTGAACAAAGCCGAATGAGAGGAACTCAGAGAGAGCGGGATAAACGCCGCGACCGAGGAAGAGGGAGATGCGGCCTGGGCTGCCTCCTCCTCAAGGGCGATAGAGTGCTCGAGCTGCTCAGCCGAGTCAGCCGCTGCGGACGCCGCCCAATGAGCCTCTTCGGGTTTTACGGTAGGAGAAAAATCCTCGGCGCCGAGCTGATAGGGCATCCGATCCTCCAGGACGTTGGTCAAAAAGCGGCGCTCGCAGACCTATGGGTCGTGGTCCAGATGAGGCAGTATATGCATGTGGAGTGCGGATCAGTCCTGGAGAGTCACGCCCCGCCAGAGGCGCCTCAACGCCGGGAGACTAGTGTCCATCGCAGCCATGAGGAAAGAAGACCAAGTTTAGAAAACTTCAAACTAAATTTGAAGCGAATCAAGAATCACGAACCAGTCTAAAACGCAGAGCGCTAAGGAAGGAACCTGAGCTTCAAGCGGTGAGAAGATCTGGTGTCATGGGGGCGAGGAGAGTTTCCACCCAGGTGGGTGGGAGGAGCCAACGAAGACCTTCCGGCCAAGATTTAAAGCGGCAAGGAACCTGCCAGACAGTGTGGATGAACAACATATCCATGTTCCTAGAAAACAGGTTACTCACATTAGCAGTGGTTCTGGTGGTATATGTTGTTCATTCACCTCTTAACAGTACCTAACTCAAGATGTGCTGGAAAGTCTTCAAGCTGGCTCCTCCCACCCTGGGAGAGTATAACCCTCGACTCTGCCCATGACACCAGATCTTAGCCCGCTGGAAGCCAGGTTTGTGCGTCAAAGCCGGGGAGGTCGAGTTGGTCAGTGTGGATGAACAACATATACCACTCCTAGAACTACTGTTACAGGTGAGTAGCCTGTTTTTCTAGGATCGTAGATATGTTGTTCTATCCACACTTCTTGGCAGACTCCTATCAGTTCTCCAGGAGGAGGAAGGAAAGACGCACACCCCCTATTTAGAAAAAGGGACTGGAGAACTGAGGCTCCAAAACCAGCATCCTGGCGTGACTCAAGGTCGATGTGGTAATGGGAAATGTAGGTGTGTGCTGACTTCCAGGTAGCAGCCCTGCAGATTTCCTGGATAGGGATGTCCCTAGAAGCAGCCACCGATGCAGTGGTATGGCAGGTGGAATGAGCCTTAAGCCCTACGGGAGGCTCCCTACCCACCAACCTATAGCAGAGGTCAATGCAAGATGTAATCCATTGTTCTACTGTCCGCTTGGCTGCAGGTCTGCCAGGTGCAGCTTCAGCGTAGGTGACAAACAGCTGGCGAACCTCTCCCCGAACTTTCACTATTCGCTCTTTGTAGTAGGCAAGCGTTCATCTCAGATCCAAAGTATGGAGCCTGTACTCGGCCTCCGAGGAGTAACTGCGGTATAACACCGGCAGAGTAAGCACCTGGTTAAGGTGACACTCCGACACCACCTTCGGAAGGAATTCCAGGTGGGGGAGCAAGATAACCTTGTGCCTGTGGAAGCCCAGGTAAGGTGACTCAATAAAGAGCGCACCTGTAACTCCCCAGTCCTGCTGGCTGACGTGATAGCCAATAAGAAGGAGATCTTCCACGACAAATGTGAGATGTCACATTTGTGCATCAGTTCGAATGGCTTGCCCATGAGCTTTGCCAAAACCAGCAGTAGATCCCACGGAGGAGGAGGAAGTTCACGCACCAAAGGGGATATGTGAGTTAGGCTTTTGAAAAAGTGCCAGACTACCTTCTCCTGCACCACTGACTGCTGACAGGCCCGCACCCGGTAAGCAGAGATGGCTGCCAAGTGCACCTTCAGGGTCATCGACCGAACACCCTGCTGGAAGCAGGACCAGAGATAGTCCAAAATGCTAGCCACTGGACAGGATGAGGGGTCCAACCCTTTGCTCTGACACCAGATGGAGAATCTCTTCCATTTGAAAGCATAGCATTTTGTGGTCAATTCCTTATGGGAAGCCTCAACAATGTTTAGGACCTCATCGGAGAGACCCATGGCCTGGAACTCCAACCGTTCAGGAACCAGGCCATCAGGTGCAGGGACTGAAGGTCTGGATGGAGTACCTTCCCCTGACTGATGGAGAGCAGGTCCGGGCGTGCTGGAAGCTGCCTCGGGAGCCTGGAGCTGAGGCTGAGGAGATCTGGATACCAGAACTGGCGTGGTCAGCCTGGGGCTACCAGGATCACCTGCGCCCTTTCCCTCCTGACCTTGATGAGTACTTTGTGAATCAAGGGAAGGGAAGGTGCAGAAGAGACCTGGGGTCCACGACCTCGAGATGGCTTCCCCCTGCAGTGAACCCTGCTGAGGGGGGGCCAGGCATGATACAACCTCAGCTTCGCATTCTCCCTGGAGGCGAGCAAGTCCACCTGAGTGGAGCCCCAGTGGGAGAACAGATCTTGTACTACCTCCTGGTGGAGAGACCACTGATAAGATGACCCCGCCCATCCGGCTGAGGACATTGGCCAGCTAATTCGAGGCTTCTGCCACATGAATGGCTAGGAGGTCTGCTTCCAAGCTGAGCACAAGGGAACAATTGCAGAGAGCTTCCTTGTAGAGGGGGAAGGAGCATGTCCCACCTTGCCTGTTGAGACAGTACATGATCGTGGTGTTGTCTGTCTGGACCTGGACCACTTGACACCGAATAAACAGAGCGAATGTGGTCAGGGCTAGCTGAACCGCTCAAAGCTCCAGCAGGTTGATGTGATATCGGGACTCCTGGGGGGACCAGAGTCCATGGGCTCTGTGCTCCTCCAAATGGGCACTCAACCCATCAGAGAGGCACTGGTCTTCAGGATGGCCGTCGGCTCGGGGAGGACAAATGGGATCCCTTCCCATAGGTGGGATGGGATAAGCCACCACTGGAGACTGTCCCACATCCTCTGGGTCACAGAGATCAGCTGGTCAAGATGACCCGAGTGCTGAGACCACTGGCTGGCCAGTTCCCAATGGAGGGAACACATATGCCAGCGGGCCCATCAGACCACACTGGTACAGGCCACCATGTAGCCCAGAAGATGTAGGAAGTCCCAGGCAGGGCGCAGTTGCCCAACCAGAAATGATTGGGCAAAGGAGAAGAGAACCTCCACCCTGTCCGCCAGGAGCCGAGCTCTGGCTTGGCAGGAGTCGAGCTCTGCCCCAATGAATTGAATCACCTGCGAAGGCACGAGTTCCAACTTAGCCTCGTTGATTAGGAGGCCAAGGTCAAAGCAAGTCTGGAGGGGGCAGATACATGGACCGCTCCACCTCCAGCCACCAAAGAAGTGTCCTCTTGACTGGCTCTATGACTCTGACCACTTGGTCTAAGTCGTCTGAGCATTGGTCACACTGCACCCAGGGCATCCACTGTGGGACTCTCATGTGGAGGCGTGCCAAAAGAGTGACAGGAATGGCTGCCGCCATATGCCCCAAAAGTCTGAGGAAGGTCCTGGCCTGGACCTGAGGGGTTACTAGAACCAATCCTGCTATCTCCCACAGGCGACTGCCCCTCTCTGGAGGCAGAAAAGCCATGCCCTGGATTGAGTCCAGGACCGCCCCTATAAAGACGAGTCTTTGTCTGGGCTCCAGGGATGACTTTGGAAGGTTCAGGGTGATCCCCACCTCTCAGAACAGAGTATAGGTGTATAGGTGTCTCCAAGAGCTTGAAGTAGGTGCGCCCTGGACGGGGCTGCAAGCAGCCAATCATCAAGGTAAGGGAAGACGTAATGCCCCTTAGAGCCGCAGCTACCACTGCCAAACATTTGGTGAAGACTCAAGGAGCAGAGGAGAGGCCGAACGGAAGAACCCGAAACTTATAATGCTCCCCCTGGAAGTGGAACCTCAGAAACTTCCTGTGAGGGGGAAAAGACCCCGATGTGCATGTACACATCTTGCATGTCTAGGGAGCAGAGCCAGTCTCCCTGGTGCAGCAGAGGAATAAGACCTTGAAGGGTTACCATCCTGAACCTTCGGTACTCTATACAGTTGTTCTAACAGCTGAGGTTCAGGATGGGCCAAAGACCCTGCGTCTTCTTTGGAACTAGTTAAAAATAGGAGTAAAATCCCTTTCCCTGCTGCTGCAGAGGAACTGGTTCTATCGCCCTTTTTTGCAAGAGGGCCTGGATTTTTCCTTCTATGAGCTGAATGTGGGAAGGAGGATATCTTGAGGACCCTGGTGGAGTATCTGGAGGAATTTCGGTGAACTCCAGTATGTGTCCCCCCTCCTTACAATGTCTAGGACCCAATGGTCCACCGTAATGGAGCTCCAACCCTTCAGATGAAGGGAGAAGTGACCCCCTACAGCCTCCCCTGGTACCTCCTCCGGAGGAGGGGGGATCAGGAGGTAGTCACTGGGCGGAGTCAGGAGTGGGCAGAGAGGCTTGGGAGGACTTGGGGCCTCGAAAATGAGTGCCTCCAGGCTGCTGGTTGCCGGCTCTCCTTTTGAATCTGCCTTTCTGGCCCTGTTGGTTTCCTCGGGTTTGAGCACCTGAGGGCTTGCGAAAAGGCCATTGTCTTACTCGTCTCTGGTCCCCTCTGTACATTTGCCTGACGGACCAGATAGACTTGTCCGACTCCTGGAGACGAGAGATCAGAGACTCCGTCTCCTGTCCAAAAAGGATGGAACCCTGAGACGGGAGGTCCCGGATTCCAGACTGCAGATCCTGGTGAAAACCAGAGACCCTCAAACAGGCATGGTGCCAGAGGCAGACACCTGCCGCTGCTGCTCTGGCCGCCATATCTGCAGTATTGTACGAGGCACGGAGAACATGCGTGCCTACATCCGAGCCCGACTTTAATATATCCAGAAGCTCCGTCTTTTGTGCGGAGTCTGGCAAGGTATTGGCCATCTCCTGTCCTCTCTCCAGTAGTGCATTCTGGTACTGGACCATATGCGTGAGGAAGTTGAGCGATCTAATGGAGCAGGTGGAGGCAGAATAAACCTTCTTTCCCACCTGATCCAAATAGCAGGACTCTGGGTCAGAAGGCTGGGAGCTTAGGTGTTTAGGCTGCTTTGACTTATCGTGGGCAGCTGTAATCACCAAAGAGTCTGCCTGAGGGGGTTCCGCTAGAGAGGGCTCGTCCCTCGGGGCTCTATACAGCCTGTCTGATTTTTTTCGGAACTGCCGGAACTGAAGCTGGATGCTTCCAAGTAATCCTGGAAAGATCCTGGAAGATATCCACCAAAGGAGGCACCACTAGAGGCTTGGGCTCCTTTTGCCTCAGGTACCAGGCCAGTCTGCGGTGTTCCGGATCCAGATCCTCCATCTCCCATTCATTGGAGGCCTAGATGTGCCTCATGACATCCATGAAGGTCGGATCATCCGGAGGCAAGCGGGGTTGGTGCTCTTCTCCAAGGGATGAGGCAGAAGGGGTGGACGACCTGCTACTGGACCCTGAATGGCCTGAGCTGTGTTCCCGACTCCCCCCACTTGAGCGCGGTAGCTACTAGACTGACGTCGGTCCAAGGACCGGCGACAGAGCAATGACTGACATCGGTCTGGGGACCGACATCGGGAGTGGGAGCGGGCTCGCCTATAAGAGCGGGAACAGCTCCTGGACTGGGATCGAGACCGGCGATGGCAACCCGATCGAGAGGGGTGTTGATGAAGGGTCTGAGACCGGGAACGAACCTTGGAGGGTGAGCGCAGCAGCGGCCGCTCAGGGGTCTTCCATGGGGAAGGAGCGGGAAGGCCCTCGGGTTCCCTACTGTCTGTCCAATTAGGGTCTGGCGTCGGGTCCAGCTTCGGTGGAGACTGTTTTCTCACCTGACTCCACCAGAATGAGAAAAGCTCCTGCAGTTCGTCTTTATTGAAGACCGAGGCTGCTGAACCTAGAAAGGGGGGAGAAGGCGTGACTGGATCAGGAAGGTCGTGGGAGGGTAGACACTGCAGAACCCTGTAAGGTGGAGGATTTGCAGAATTGCAGAAGCCACCCCTGCACTTGGGTACTTCCACCACAATCGCCTCTACCGGCATCGGTATAGGATCCGACATCGGCTTGACTGGTGTTGGTGCAGAGGTAACCTTGTTGCCCAGCGGTTTGCCCGAATCGGGCAAGGCAGAGACCTTCTTAAGCACTATAGCTTGTGCCGAAGAGGTCGGGTGGGGGGTAACCCTAAGAGGAGCCACCTTTTGTTTAACAGATTTCTCTCCTGATGTTCCTGCCTTGGCTGGTGCTGGTTTCTTAGTAGAAGGGCTCGGCACCTTGGAGCCTTCACGGCGGTCCCCTGAGCCTGAGGTAGAGAACTTCTTGGGGGAAGAGTGAGAGCGGGACCGAGATCTGGAGCGATTGCAGGACCGGCCACGGTCCTTGCGCGGGAGCATTTGGGGGACTTGTCCCGATGCTTGCCCTGTCCCCCGAGGTATGCAGGACGTCCATTTTTTGCTCTAGAAGGTGGACCTTGAGGGCCTTCCACCGTCTAATTCTGGTCCTGCTGGTGAAGCCCTGACAGATGGTGCAGGTCGCGCTGTCGTGGTCTGGGCCTAGACAGAAGATGCATTCAACGTGGCAGTCTTTGGAGGGAATTTGGCGGCCACAGGAGCACTTGTTCCTCTTGGGCCCGGAGGAGACTAACGAAGGCGACGACATACGTCGGACTGGAATCAGAGGAACCAAAGGTGATAAAACGGTCGACTGATGCCTGAAGGATGTAATTCTTCATAGAAAACTCTAATTTTTCGTTTTGCTGGGCTAGAGTAGCCAGAACTTCCCCAACGCGAGTGGGTTGCGGCGGAAAAAGACTGGGGTGGAACTGGGTACGCTCCCTTTTGTACCATGACCGACGTCGGGGTGGAGCCAATGTTGGAGGGCGGTCCCTGCTGGGTATTGCTAGCTAAGAGTTTTTTCTGGTGGGTCCTAAGTCCTGTGGTGTTAGTCCTAATGGTTATAGCCTGCTGCAAGAGCTCCACCTCGAAGTAAGATCTGTTTTTTTTTTTTAAAGGCTTACTAATACAGATGCTAGTCATCGGTAGAAGGATTAGTGACTGCAACTAAAATCTCTATAATTACTCTTGTTCCACTTTGGTTGACACCCACACTGTAATAACCGGTCAGTTATTATGGAATGGAACCCAGTTACTATGGCATCAGAAAGTGGTGTCAGTCCAGTCAATAAATGGGCTCATCAGTAATTAGGACAAGGTAATACAATTACAGGCTATGTGCAATGCAGGTGGATTATGCACTCTCGGGGATTAACTGCATAATTCATGGTGCCTTCTTAGCATCAGGAATGCACCAGGAATGGGCATACTATCCCTGGACTGTGCATTATGCCCCTGTACTGCACAACCTGTTGTGTGTTAACCCCTAGTAATCATGCAATAAATTGTATATCGAAAACATAATGAATTGCAGTGGAATAACACATTTATCTCAACCAAGGAGTGCTAAGACCCATAACTCGTGAAAAGGTGATGCCAGCAGTTAGTTACAAAGGTCTTAGCACCCATTTGTCAGGGTGAACGTGTAATTCTACTACAAACCATTATGTATTTTACGCAACAGCAGGTGACTCTTTTAATGTAAGTTGTTAACAGATTCCAAAATGTGGGTGACATATGACACAAGGCTTTCCACCCATATTTGTTGATATCCTGGGCACCAGAAGCATTGATTGCTTCACAGCACATACTTGTGACTGTTATAAATGAACTCCATTCTGTAGATTACGTATGTCTGTGTGTATATGTACCCAATAACATATTGTTCTGTATAATATTCTTAGAAATACGAAATTACACTTACCTCAATAATGCAAAGCATCATGGGATGTATATGCAAACCATCATAATTACAGAACACATGATGATATTATGTGCATTTCAGTAATTTACTTTTCATTTTTTTAATAAACAGGACTGTTGGAAATAGGGCCTGTCCCTACCTATATGTTCCTGGATAAAAATAAAAGGTTACCTATCAATCTAGATTTAGCATTTGATTGTAAACCATAAATGCTAGTGGAGAAATTCAACAACTCTTACAAAAATGAGGTGGGGTAAGTATTCAATACTTTGAAAAGAAACCAACCAAGAAAATTAAGTTTCTTATCATAACAGTAGATTTTCAACAGAATCTCCTCTACTGAGCCACACCCATGAAACTGCAAGCTGTCAGCATCAGGAATATTCAGAGGCTTTTGCCAGCTGGGGTCACTCCATTTATGTATGGCGATGCCGCCTATATAATGTGGGTGGTCCCATCATTCCTCAGTTCTCCCTTGCAGACATGCGCGAAGGATTATGAAACTGGCAGTGACCGGGAAAACCAAAACAAGGCACATAGGAAGTGGGATGAAACCAGATAATGTAGTCCTAATTAGGGCAGCTAGATAGAGAGATAGATATTTTATTTATATAGCACCCCTCTCCGGGGACTCTGAGCACTTTACCATACAATTTAAAAGCACAGTAAAACATTAACAATAACACCGGCCAAGTGGCATAGAGGGCTGAGGCATCTGGACCTTATCTCCTGCCACGCTGGCAACCCATGTTCCGGGTGCGAGCAGGCCACCGGGGGTCGGCCAGGGAGGGAGAGTATCGAGCGTCCAGAGGACTGCTCCCCTCTCCTGGGGAGGGGTGGGGATGGAGTCTGCTGCATGACTGGCCCCTGGCAGTGGCTGATCCACAATGTATGGGGTGGATGCCCAGTGTGCCGCGCACGGAAACATGCACAGCTCGACCACTGGCATCACTGCCCGCCTTCTCTCCATGCTCAGGAAGCAAAAATAGGAAAAAGGAATACAAACATACGAAATTTGCCAGCAGATAAAGGCCTAGTGATCTGTCAAGTCTGCTCGAATGTGCTGCTAGCACCTCTTATTCTGATGCTGCCCCTCCCTCCCACCCTTCCCTCCACTGACCCTCCCCTTCCCTGTCCCAGCCCCTTTTGAAGCAGTCCACTGTTCTACTGGATACCACTTTGCCGTGTAACACATTACACCCAGCTACCACCCTGTAAAAAAGTGTCATCTCCCTCCGGAACCTTCCTCCCTCCAGTCTCATATCATGGCCCCAGGTGTCCCTCCACTCCCTTACTCTGGACAGCCCCTTCACACATATCTTGTTTATTCCTTTCATGTACTTGAAGGTTTCAATCATATCCCCCGTCCCTCTTCTCCTCCTCCAGCGAGTACATGTTCAACTCCCTCACACTCCTCTCGTACGGTAAGTCCCCCAGCCCCTTGATCATCTTTGTCGCCATGCGCTGCAACCCCTCCAGTAACTTAATGTCCCTGTTCAGATACTGACGCCAGTACTACAAGCAGTACTCCAGGTGCGGTCTAACTAATGATCTGTACAGTGGCAGAATCACCTCCTCGAGGACATCCCCCTTGCAATGCAACCCAGCATTTTGTTGGCCTTTGCAATTGCCTTCCTACATGTGCTGAGTTGTTCACTGACTCTGTAATGTGCACCCCAGATCCTCCTCCTCTGTCTTGGCTAACTGCACTCCCGCTAACGCCTCCTTGGGTTTTTCGCCCCAAAATGCAGCACCCTGCACTTTCTGGCACTGAACCCCAGCTGCCAGGTATCCAATCAGGTTTTCAGCTTTGCCAGATCATCCTGCAACCCCTTCCATCCCCCTAGGCCATCCACCACCGCTCCCATCTTGGTGTCATCAGCAAACAGACGGGTCTTGCTCTTGATGCCCAATGATATGTCTGCAGTGACTATCCCAAACAACACTGGTCCCAACACCGAGCCCTGAGGAACACCACTCGTCACTACCCTTGGGAGTGAGAGCTCTCCACGCACCACTACCCTCTGTTGCCTTCCCTGAAGCCAGTTCCCTATCCATCTCACCAGCTTGACACCCACCCCTGTGCCTTCTAACTTACTTCCCAGCCTCCCATGTGGCACAGAGTTGAATGCCTTACTGAAGTCCAGGTACAGGACATCCACTACATAGCCCCCATCCAACTGCCTAGTTACCCAGTCATAGGACTCCACCAGGTTGATTTGGCAGGATCTGCCACATACGAAGCCACGCTGTCTGCTGTCCTGTAGTCCTTTGGCCTCCAGGAGGGCCACCAGCCTCTCCTTCAGGACAGTCTCCATCACCTTACTTACGATGGATGTGAGGCTCACCGGTCTGTAGTTACCTGGTTCATCCTTGGGGCCACTCTTGTGGAGGGGCACCACATGAGCCATCCTCCAATCCTGAGGTACACACCCTGAGTGTAGTGAGGCATTAAATAGGTCTGCCAAAGGTCCTGCCAGGACCTCTGCCAGCTCCTTCAGTACCCTGGGGTGGATGCCATCTAGGCCTGGCACCTTGTCCACCCTCAGTGCCCTCAAACCCTTCAGAACCCTGCCCTCCATGATTTTCCCATCCATCACCCCCTTCCCCTCTGTTTCTGTCCTCCTTTCCCCCTTGGGTATCACTGCCCTCTTCTCCTTAGTAAATACCGAGCAGAACTTTGTGTGAAGCAAATAAACAAAACAAAACGACATAAGAAACCACTATGGTTCTCAAAGGAAGTGGCAGTGAAGGTTCAAGAGAAAAAGAAAGCATTCAGGAAGTACAAGGAATCGCAGAAGGAGCAGGACAGAGAACTGTATCAGTTAAAGCAAAAGGAGGCTGGGAAGGCAGTCAGAACAGCAAAGGCCCAAACCGAGGAAAAGATAGCCAACTCAGTTAAGAAGGGGATAAAACCTTTATAGGTACATCAGGGAGTGAAGGAAGACCAAGGAGGGATAGTGAGGCTTAATAAAGGGAGGGAGGGTGGGCAGAGGGAGACTGTGAAAGGCAGAGACACTAAACAAATATTTTTGCTCAGTATTTACAAATGAAGAGGGGAGGTACATAAAGCAAACAGTAGAAACACTCTGGATACAGAAGTTGATACCAGCCCATTTACAGAAGAGAGGGTTCTGAAAGAATTCTTAAAACTGAAGGTGGACAAAGCAATGGGGCCTGATGATTCACCCCAGAATTCTAAAGAACTAAGGGTAGAACTAGTGACACCACTGACTACCCTTTTAACAAATCATGGAGGATGGGGTGGTACCGAGGACTGGAAGAGGGCAGATGTGATTCCCCTTCACAAAAGTGGGAGCAAGGCAGAAGCAGGAAACTATAGACCTGTTAGTTTAACCTCAGTGATAGGGAAAATGATGGAATCACTTCTGAAGGAAAGAACTGTCGAGTATCTAGAGGCCAGAGGGCACAGGACCCTAGGCAGCATGGATTCACAGCGGAAGGTCATGCCAGACAGATCTGATAGATTTCTTTGACTGGGTGACCAAAGTAGTAGATCAGGGAGGGGCTGTGGACATGGCCTACCTAGACTTTAGCAAGGCATTTGACACAGTCCCACACAAAAGATTAATATACAAGTTAGCCAGCCTGGGAGTGGGTCCCAAGATGACATAGATACATAGATACATAGACAGCCTGGGTAAAGAATTGGCTGGAGAATAGGACCCAGAGAGTAATAGTAAATGGAGTCCACTCAGAAGAAAGGAGGGTTACTAATGGGGTACCGCAGGGTTCAGTATTAGGACCGGTCCTCTTCAATGTCTTTATAAGCGACATTGCAGAGGGACTGGAAGGAAAAGTATGTCTCTTTGCAGATGACACAAAGATCTGCAACAGAGTTGATGCACAGGGTGGGGTGGAAAGGATGAGAAGGGACTTGGCAAGGTTAGATGAATGGTCAAATGTATGGCAGCTTAGATTCAATGCTAAGAAGTGCAAGGTAATGCATCTGGGAAACAAAAACCCAGGGGAAGAGTACACAATGGGGGGTGAGACGCTAACAACAACAAAAATGGAAAGGGACCTGGGGGTAGTCATATCAGATTACCTAAAGGTGGGCAAACAATGTGAGAGGGCAGCAAGGAGGGCTGGGGGGATACTGGGATGCATAGGGAGAGGCATCACCAGTAGAAAACAGGAAGTTATTATTCCTCTGTACAGACAGCTGGTGAGACCCCATCTGGAGTACTGTGTGCAGTTCTGGAGACCCAATCTCACTTAAAGACACAGACAGGATGGAAGCTGTCCAGAGAGGGCAACTAAAATGGTGCAGGGTCTGCACCGGAAGTCATATGAAGAGAGACAAAAGGAGCTTAATATGTATAGCCTCGAGGAAAGGAGGGAGAGGGGGGACATGATAGAAACGTTCAAGTACCTCAAGGGAATCAACAAAGTCCAAGAGGGTAGCATCTTTCAAAATAAGAGGTGTGCAAGAACAAGAGGGCACAATTTGAAGATGAGGCGCTCAGAGGTAATTTAAAGTATTTTTCACAGAGAGGGTTGTGGATGCATGGAATGGCCTTCCGGAGGAGGTTGTGGAGTCAAAATCAGTGGTGGAATTCAAGCATGCATGGGACAGTCATAAGGCCATTCTAGGGGGTGGGGGTAGGAAGAAGTAGGCTGCTGGTTAACTAGGATCTGCAGCTTATCCAGTAGGTAGGGAAATGGGCAGAATGGGTGGGCCAAGCGGTCCTTATCTGCCGTCAAATTCTATGTTTCTATGTTAAGTAATCCTTTAGTGCTTCTGCCTTATCACCCACAGCTTCCACCCAACCTCCCTCCTTCCTAATCCTCACTATATGGTCCTTATAGTTCCTTTTCTCCCTGATGTACCTGAAGAAGCCCTTCTCCCCCTTCTTAATACCCTGCACAAGCCTGAGCTCCGTAGACTTCGAATCCTGACCAGCGAGATGATGCCGACCTCCCGCAGGCGCCACACCCGGCCAGCCAGCACCTCATGGAAAAAGGGAGAGGCGAGTCCGGTAGGTACCGGGGTGATGGGGCCAGTGGAAGGGGGCCGGTTGGGAAGGAGAGAAAAGAAATCAACAGCAAAAAAAAACCCACAGATCTAATACAGAACAAGAAGCAAAATACAAAACAAAATACAATTATCAAATAACATAATAGTTAAAAACCACTGAATGACTTGTGAAATAACAAGGTTTTAATCCCTTTTTAAAGGCTTCCACCGAAGGTGCCTCCCGAAGTTGTTGAGGAAGAGAGTTCCAAAGGGTGGGTGCGGCCACTGAAAAAGCTCAGTCCCCAGAGTTCCCCAACCTCACCCTAGAAACACTAAGGAGGCAACCCTTGGCGGAACGGAGGGTCCTGGATGGGCGGTAGAGCATGAGGAGATTTTGAAGGTAGGCTGGTCCCCGACTGTGTAGGGCCTTATAGGTCAGTAATCCAACCTTGAAGATAATCCTCCATCTGACTGGCAGCCAGTGGAGTTCAGGGAGGACAGGTGTAATATGACTAAACCTTTGTATGCTCAACAATAATCGAGCCGCCGTTTTCTGCACTAGCTGCAGCCATTGGAGGTTACCTCCAGAAAGCCTCAGGTAGAGGGCATTGCAGTAGTCCAGTCTAGACATGACAAAAGTACTAGTGAGGTAAGGTCCTCAGGTGGTAGAAGGTGTCGGATCCCGGCAATATTCCTCAGATGATAAAATCCACTCTTAATGATGGCCAACACCTGTGCATCAAATGTTAGGCCATTGTCGAGGATTACACCCAGATCCTTGACCTGCTCGGATGGGGTCAGAAGTACCCCTCCCCCCCAGAACAAGACTGGAGGGATCCCACCGTGTCCCATCCCCAACAACACAATCCAGATCCACCACCAGCACCTTATCCTTATCTGCGTTAAGCTTTAACCAGTTATGAGACATCCAATCCTGGATTTCAGCCAGGCAGCTGTTAAGTACGTAATCTGCCATCTGGCTACCTGGTGCAGAGAACAAGTATAGCTTGGTATCATCAGCACAGCAATGAAAACCCAGCCCATACCGCCTGATGATGTCCCCCAATGGCAGCCTGTATTTAGTGAACAATAAGGGCGACAAGATTGATCCCTGCAGAATTCAACAGGTCAGGGGCTTTGAGTTAAATGAGGCAAATCCCATCACCACCCTCAGTACCCTGCCAGTGAGGTATGACCTAAACTACTGGATGACTGTACCGGACAGGCCACACCAAAACTGGAGCCAGTCGAGCAGCACCTTGTGGTCCACTGTATCAAATGACACCATGAGATCCAGAAGGATCAAGATGGTACATTCTCTCCTGTCTCTTGCAATCAGGAGGTCATTCAGCACCTTCACCAAGGCGGTCTCCTTGCTTTGCCCAGCCCTAAATCCAGACTAAAAAAACTCATAGGTGGAGGAGGAGGAGGCAAGGTGCCCCTCAAGCTGAATGGTCATCACCTTTTCTATAACCTTCCCTAAAAAATTGGAGGTTAGGGACCATGTTTCCCTAAAAATGGGAGGTTAGAGACCATGTTTCCCTAAACATGGGAGGTCAGAGACCAGTCTGTACTTGCCGAGGCAGTGCAGGCTCAACGAGGACTTCTTTAACAGGGGGTCTAACCAAGGTCACTTTTTAAGCAGATGGGAAGACCCCATTCCTCAAGGAACTCCAGACGATCTTGGCAACCACAGATCCAATCAGGTCCAAACATCTGATCAAAAACGGGGTTGGACCTGGGTCGAGATTTTATTTTATTCAAATTTCAGAATTAACACCTTTGAGCCCAAGAGCTCTTCTACATAGGTTCCACGTCAAATGGCAAAGACAGTTACAGTACAATCTTTAAAACAGAGATATACAAAGCATGTAATAATACACTAATGGAATAAAAATAAAACAAGGAGATGCAGCCAAAGGCATTGTCAAAATTCAGAAATCAAAAAGATAAGGTAAACACCGCACTCGATCAGTGCACAGAGTGAGCACTGAGAACTGGGTTAGTGACCCTACCTACTTTGGGTCAGTTTGTAGGAAATATATGGAGGGAGAAGTAAGTTGGGCACACGGTGGTACAGAGAGAACAGAAGAGAGTTTAAGTGTGGGAGAAAGAAAGGAGCAGAGATGCAGTGGGGATGCACTTGGAGGCAGACTATGGGATGTGGAAAGAGAAAAACAGGTGGAGAATAGTGATGGGGAGAGGAAGAGCGAGTGTGTGTGAGGGGGGCAGGGTAGGGGATGGAACAGAAATTAAGAGTAGGTGATGGGGTGAATGAGAGGCTACAGGTTTTACAAAGAGAAGGAGGGCATTGTGGGGACAGCAGGGGAGCAGAAGAGTGACAGGAGGATAGTGAGCAGGGAAGCATTTGGTGAGGAGAGGAGGGTGGAGGATAGGGAGTGGAAGCAGATATTGTAAGAGGTGACTGCTTTAGTACTGGCTAGAAGAAGAGTTAAAGTAAAGCAGTCACAATTAGCTCTGGCCGGTAGGTGTTCATGAAGTTTGCGTTTATATGCTCCCAAGGAGCCGGTATTGGGAGACATCTGTTGGAAGCGCACTGAACCATTCTGGGGCTCTAGCTGCACAGGAACGCTGACCTTGAGTGGTTTGACAATGGGGCACCTGAAAAATTTGCCTTTCAGAACTTCTGGTTAGACGGGGGTTACTGGCCTGCTTTAATATTTCAAGTATCCTGGGAGTCAAGAGACCAAGGGAGGACTTTTTAGCTAAGAGGAAGTCTGGTAAATGACTATCCTTTAGCTGGAGCCAGTTTGCTTACTTAAAAATGTCACAGGTATGTGTCAAACGTGCTGATCCCGAGAATGGCCTGCAGGCCTTACTGAGGGCCGGAGCTATGTGCCAAAGAGCTATATCAGTGGCTGATCCATAGATTACAAGCCTGTAATCGAAGATGGAGAGAACCAAGCTATGAATTGCCAAATTAAGTGCATCAGGTGTCAGACAGTGATTGTGCTTGTACAGGAGTCCAATCTGGATATTAGCAGCTCTAGCTACATTGTCTATATGTATGGTATATGACAAAGTGTTATCTAAGGTAACTCCCAGATATTTAAAAGCACTGGTATGTTCTAGAGTAGTTCCTGCACAGTTTGTTAACGTAATATGACAGTTCTTATACTTGCTGTGGAAGCCATGGAACAACATAGTTTTTGTTTTTTTGTAATTTAGGATTATTTTCTGTGAGCTAAACCAGGCCTCGGCATCACTGAAGTTGCTCTTCAGCTGATTCTCCAAGAGGGAGGGGTCGGCGTTGCTGGAGTAGATGACCGTGTCATCTGCGTACAGCAAAATCCTATCACGGCAAGAGCTAGGGAGATTATTAAGGAAAATACTGAATAATAAAGGGCCCAGGATATAACCTTGGGGAAACTCCTGATTTGACAGTGTCACCTATGGATAACAGAGATCACAGTGTGTTGGCAGCAGCTTTGAGACAACCTCCTCCACCTCAACTGGGTCAAACTCCACCCAGACCAGAGGAGTGCTCTGGCACGTCTCAGAATGAGCCACGCAATCCCCAAGAGACACACTGGAGGAGACCTCCAGCCTGATGGAGGACACCTTGTCAGCAAAGAACAGAGCAAACTCTTCACATCTTATACTGTATTAGAACCAGCTCCTCCCACATGGAGACAGGCCAGATGTGAAAGCCCATCAACTGTGCAGAAGAGCTGAGTCGGTCTGTTCTTTGCAGAAGCAATCTCCCTCAAGAGGAAAGCTGCCTTTTTACGGGGAGACTGTCTCCTGATAGTCCTTGTAATGGGACTTCAGGACCAACTCATCCTCCATCATGCCAGAACCTCTCCAACACCTCTCTAACCTCCGACCCCTAATCTTCAACTCTCGCAGTTTCTAATCAAACCAAGGAAATCTCCAATGAGAAGACAGGGATCGGACACAGACAGGTGCGATAGAGTCAAAGGCTGCAACTACGGCACTATTATATGCCGCCACTGCCTCCTTCACCCCCACTGCACAAGCAGCCCTCACCCCCGATAGGTCTAGTACCGCTGATAGTCCCGCTAGGGACAATCCCCAAAATGGGTGGTACCAGACCATTTCCACAGAGGCAGGGACTCCTGGGGGGGGGGGGGTTACTAGCCTGAACCTCACGATACTATGATACGATCACATAACTAGATCTACTCCCAAGTCAAAGACTTCAAGGCCGATCAAAAATAGGAAGTCTAGTGTGTGGCCGTGAGAATGACTTACTGATGTAACATTTGCGTCAGGCCCAGAGCCCCCATAGTCTTAAGGAGACTGCATCTAAATGTCAAGAGCCTATCGTCAACCCAAGCATTAAAGTCCCCCAGGACTCCAACAGTAGACCAGCGATGAGCTCCTCAATCTCCCTCAAAAATTCACCCCCTACACTTGGGGGGGTGATTGACCAGGAGGACCATGTATACCGCGCCAGGACTCCCCCCCCCCCCGCCTGAGCAGCCACTCACTCAAATGACCTGGTAGGGCCTATAGGTAGCATCATGAGTCCCAGGCTAGATTTAAAACAAAGAGCCACCCCCCCTCCCCCACCTCTGCCATCCTGTCTCGGGGTGTGTATCACGGAGTACCTGGCTGGCACTGCAGCCTCCAAGATGGGAGCTGCATTTTCATCCAACAGGTCTCCATGATGCAAGCCAGGTCAACTGAGGCAGTCAAATCCGCCATTATTGCAGGCTTGTTCCTCACCGATCTGGCATTGCATTACACAACCCAAGAAGGATGAGGAGAGAATGCTGGATCAGCTAGCTGCCCATTGTTCTCAATGGAGCCCTTGGGTATGGACACCAGACAGGGAGAACCCCTCTCCACTGTCCATTTCACCCAAGGGCATCTCCTCGATCTCACCACCCGCATCCAGGACTCCCCGGCAGCCATTCTGATCGGCCATTCACCAGACCTCCTCTTACGAGCAATTCCCAACACCTGGCATGTCCTATAGATCTCGAAAGGAAGTGGTGGGAGCTCGAAGGGCCTTAAACTGTGGAGGAGGGCTGCTGAGTAGCTGCACCTTTCTAAGCAATGTCCCAGGCACATATTATAATCTAACTAAAACCCAGAACTTTTAATCAAGTTCAAATCACCCAATCATACAATTAACCCACTCATACAACACTCACTCGCCCACTCACAGAGGGGATTAAGTACAGGGGAATCCAATACACCTAATTTAACAGCAACAAGCAGTTGAAAAATACAATAATCAACAACAAAACCTAACGTAAATAACCCATCCACCCAACTAAATCCAATAATACTTCTAACTTAAAATATCCCCAAATAAACTTCCTAACTCCCCCACCTAAAATCAACCCTTAAAATAACAAAGATAAAATAAACAAAATACCAAATTATATAAATAACAATTAAACATCGGTCACAAAAGGAAAGGTTATGGAGCTGAGATAAATGGATTGGCAGCTTAAATAAGTTAAAAATACAAAGTCAAAAATACTGAATCTTACCATGAACTTGTAAAGTAAAAACGGTCCAAAGTGCTCTCACCACTCAGGACCATAGAGTCCATATACTCAGGTACGCGAATCTCTCACCTCCGAGGCCAAGAGGAAAAAACTTGTTCCAGTTTAATACCACCCAGGCAACTAAATACTGCTAACTCTATTTTCCAATCCGCTCTCGCCACCATGTAAATCAATTAACCAGAGGTGATATCCAAGTCTAGCGCTCGAACTTATAACATAAATTCCAACACTGCTGCTGAATAAAATATAAAAGCATACAGTACCAGGCCTGGTAATATAAATTCCCACACTGCTGCTAGATGGCAAAAAGGGAGGAGTAGCACGTACTAATCGTGGCCAATTCCTGATACGGACAATTCTTGACAAAAAGTCCACAGACAAAAGGAGAACAGACAACAAGACCAATGATGCAGTGATCCCCTATGCTAGGGCTCCAGCAGATTTATCCAGGACTGCAAAATAAAGGCAGTAAATACTTCAATAAATGCAGGGAAACACCTGGGCTTGGGAGATCCACCTGGCCCCCGCACACCTCCCAGGACCTAGCCACTGTAGCAGCCACTCGCCAGCAGCGGTGCCCAGAGGGACAGAAGCTTCGCAAGTGTGGACGCCCACTGGCGACAGCACAGCACTGCACTGCACCACCTGGCTGAGGGACAATGGCCAAGAAGTGATCCCCCAGTGGAAGAGTACAGAGCATATGACAGCAGGCAGGACTTCTAGTAAACACCACTTTACACAGAGAAAGCAGAAGGTCAGAGGATGAACTATAGCTCAATGGAGGAGATTCTCTTCAAGATCTACTGCTACGGTAAGCAACTGCATTTATGTTCTTTGAGGACAACTCCTTCCACTGAGCCACACCTATGGAATGATTCTCAAGCAGTATAATAGGCACTGAGGAATGCAGGATGGCTCAATCTGACCCTAACCTGAAGGCCTTGCAAAACAACATGGCCAAAGCCAGCTCGTCTACGAGTGACAATGTCCAGATTATAATATCTAGTGAATGTGTGAACAGTACTTCAAGTGGCTGCAGAGCAATGTCAACAGCGGACACATATAACAAGGCACAGAAGTAGCCATACTATGAGTGAAGTACCCACAGACAGGACCTGGAAGCTCCTTGCTGTGCTTCTGGTAACAGAAAACAATACAAGATGCCAACCATGTGAAGAGGTATTGTTTAGCAACAGGGGAACCCACCATCCGGGGGAAGAAAGACACAAAGGGTTGAGGATTTTTCACAAACCTTGGTACGATCCAGGTAGGAAAGCAATGTCCTGTGGACATCTAGGAAATGCCATTCCCCGCTATTAAATAGAGAAGAAAATAGTCCCGAGAAGGATGAAACACATGTCTGTGCTTCTATTTTCAACTGCTGCAATGTGTGAGAGACCATCACTGGCACCATGCATTCCTTTTTAAAGCAGAACCAGTCTGAATTTTTTCATGGTGATCTGCATATACACCACAAGGTGTTTTGCATTATTGGGGTGTGTGTGATTCTGTATTTCAATGATGTGTTATTACCATGCCTTCTTCTGAAACCATATCAACAACTACATAAAAAGCTGTATTTTTCAAGATACTCAGTAAACTGCAAGGACAGTTTTTCCAAATAAAATTCCAAGTACAGACACTATTGCAGTAACGCAGTAATCTGATATTAGTTGGGTCCCCAGACTTAAAAACACTCATCACAAAAGTTTTCCAAATGCACGGTACCATGCCAGACATAAATTGCCTAATAAAGATTGCTGCTAGGGAGCAGATACCTCAACATCTATTTGCTATAACAATTATCACAGTCCAGCACCAGTTTTATGCTTATTATTGACGGACGGGTTGGGACATGAAAGAACATGTCCTGGAGGTCCAGACAGCAGAACCACATGCCTCGTTCCAAGGATGGAATGATTTGAGCCAGAGTGACCATCCTGAAGGTACAAGACCTTAGGAACTTGTTCGGGTCGTGTAGGTCTAGAATGGGGCGCCAGCCCCCCCATCCGTTTTGGGACCAGAAAGTACCTGGACACAAACCCTGGGTCTGGTGGAGGATCCGCCACCTCCCTGATCACCTCCTTCTGGAGGAGCAGGGCGATGTCTGCTCAGAGACGCTGCGGATCCCGTAGCCCCCCGTGGGGCGATGGCTCGATAGGGTGGGGACTGCTCGAATTCCAGATGCAGACCCTTTCCTACCACTTCCAGCACCCAGTGGTCCGTGGTGATATCGGACCAGGCAGAAAGGAAGTAGCGGAGCCGTCCCCCCACGAGGGGAACCCAGGGAGGAGTGACGAGGTTGGGGGCGACACCCCTCAACCCGTCACTGGGCAGGTTTGGAGGAAGGGCCGGCTGAGGGGCCTCCTGGAACTTTTCCTCCCAGCTTCCTGCTGGAGGAAACTGCAGGCTTTGCTTTGGGGTGCTGGCGCAGCCTGCTGGCCCTGATGCTGGAAGTTGCTGGGCCAGGACGCAGCCCAGGGGCTGAAGGGGCCGAAGGGCTTACGCTGCTGCTGGTGGCCTTTGTCCTTCTGGGCAGATGTGACCGGGTCCAAGGTGGCACTGGACTTCTTGATCCTTTGCAGATGACCCTCCACCCCGGGACCGAACAAGTCGGTACCCAAGAAGGGAACGTCTGCCAGCTTGTGCTGGGTATCCGCTGTGAAAGTGGAGATCCGCAGCCAAGCTCTGCGGCGCATGGCCACTGCAGCTACTACTGACCAGGCACACGAGACAGCTATGTCCAGCGAAGTTTGAGTTGCTGTTTGGCCACCGCCTCTTCCCTGATCCCGCACCTGCTTGACCACTGTCTGGAGGTCAGCCGGGAGATAAGGAATCACCTCATCCAGGGAGCCCAAAAGGACGTGCGAAGAGTGTGCCATCAGAACGGCTGAGCTGGCCTGACAAAGGCCTAGGGAGGAAGCAGCATAGACTTTCCACCCAGAGTAGTCCAGTTTCTTGGACTCTTTACCGGGTGGCTTGTCCACATCCCAAGCATCTCCAGAGTGCCGGAAAACACGGTCAGTCACTAGCCCCTCCGCAGAGTGGGGGCTCCGACAAACCAGAGAGTGAAAAAGTGGGAACGGCATACTTTCGAGCCATCCTGGCCGAAGGTGCTGGACAAGAAGCTGGCCACTGCCATAGCTCCAGGGCCGGGCCAACAATGGCTTCAGCCACCGGGAAGGCCTCCGCGGGGTAATCCTCTCGGTCCAGTATCTCCGTGAGGAGATACCTGGCCCACTTTGAAACAGGTTCGAGCTTCAACCCAGTGGACTTTGAGATGAGCCGAGGCATTCCAAGGAACGAGGATGGGCTCTCGTCCACCGACTGACCCCCAATGGACTCCAGGTCGAGGGGCCTGGAGAACAGGAAAGAGTCATCGTCAGACTCTGAGGAGTCTGCAAACAGCTGCCAAGGGCCTGAGCCACCCTCCACCTGCTGAGGCCGATCAGGAGTGAGGATGACTGACAACCGACAGGGCAAGCCCTGACCAGACCGAGAATCCTTGGTCGGGGCCCGAAATTTTAGGTTGTGGAGGCGGGGGTTCCACCACAATGGGTGGCGCAGCCGGTTTCAGCCGAACAACCGGTGCCGGCTTCGGCTCCTCAATTACAACAAGGTTGTTTGTCAGCTCAGGGACAGCCACTTAATGGCCGGGAAGGCGGCGAGCGGCTTATTCCCGTCAAAGGAGCTGCAGCCACATCAGATCCTCATGGTGCCGGGCGCAACTTGCGCTGGGCCCATCCTCCAAGAGGATGAAGACTAGGATGAGCGGCACCGCCGCTTTCCCGATGCCGAGACGCCCGATGTGCGGCGGGATCGGCTTGGACCGGGAGGAGGTCCGAGACCTTCGGTGTTTCCCAGGGTGGGTATGAGAGGGGGCGGGGGAAACCCGCTCCTCCCTCGGTTCAGGGACCTTAACCGAGGACTCCGGCACAGGAGGCACAGGCAAGTCCTCAGTTTCCACTGGGGGAACAGGTGAAGAAGGGTTGTCTGCTTCTCCAGTCGACAGCCTGTTCGACGGGTCGAGAAAAATCTCGACTGCGTCTACGGATGTCTTGGCCGGCTGACCTGACGGGGACACCGTGAAGCCAGCGGCCTTAGCCACAACCTCGACCGAAGTCGAGAGTCGACTATCCGGGGAAGGGGACCTCTTCCGCTCCCATGAACGCCGATGGTGGGACTTACCCTTGGAGTCCTTCTTCCTGGACCGAGAGAAATGTCCCAAAGGCCCATCTCCTTTGCTGGAGAGGGACTGACAAAGCTCCTTAAATGAAGCCATGTAGGAGGAGCCCAAAGAGAGCGGGATAAATGCCGCGACCGAAGAAGATGATGATGTGGCCTGGGCCGCTTCCTCCTCGAGGGCGATCATCTGTTGGAGTTGTTCAGCCGAGCCCGCCGCCGCGGACACCGCCCAATAGGCCTCCTTCGACTTCACCGGAGGATAACGTTTCTCGGGGGGCCCAAGTTGCAATCTGGCAGCGTGATCCTCTAAGACCGTGGCCGAAAAGGACTTGCACAAGTCGCAGGCCTGCGAATTGTGCTCAAGCCCAAGGCAGTACATGCACGTGGAGTGCAGATCAGTCCAGGACATCTTCTGCACAGGGCAACACCTAAATCTGGGAGTCGATTTTCCATTGCAGCCGCTGAGGAAGATAAAGACCAAGTCTTGTAAATTTTAAGATTAGTTTCATCCAAGAGTTTGGATCCAGGTCTAAAACACAGAGCGCAAAGGAGGGAACCTGAGCTTCCAAGAGGTAAGGAAGATCTGGCGTTATGGGGAGGAGCCGACAGTTTTACCACCCGGGTGGTTGGGAGGAGCCAGATTGAAGACCTTCCGGCAAGATTTAAAGCGGCAAGGAACCTACCAATAAGTGTGGATTGAACAACATATCCACGTCCCTAGAAAGAGAACTATCAGTTAAAGCAGAAGGAAGCGGGAAGGGCAGTCAGAATAGCAAAGGACCAAACCAAGGAAAAGATAGCCAACTCAGTTAAGACGGGGGATAAAACCTTTTATAGGTACATTAGTGAACGAAGAAAGACCAAGGAGGAATAGTGAGGCTTAATAAAGGGGAGGGTGGGTGGGCACAGAGGACAGTGAAAAGGCAGAAATACTGAACAAATATTTTTGTTCAGTATGCACAAAAGAAGAGGAGGGGGACGAACCTAAACCAAACAACAGAAGCACTCTGGATAGGGGTATCGAAACCAGTCCATTCACAGAAGACAGGGTCCTAAAAGAACTCCTAAAACTCAAGCTGGACAAGGCAATGGGGCCTGATGGGATTCACCCTAGAATTCTAAAAGAACTAAGGGGAGAACTAGTGACACCACTGACTATCCTTTTTAAAAAATCAGAGAAGGATGGTGTGGTACCTGAGGACTGGAGGAAGGCGGATGTGATTCCCCTTCATAAAAGTGGGAGCAAGACAGAGGCAGGAAATTACAGACCTGTTAGTTTGACCTCAGTGGTAGGGAAAATTATGGAATCACTTCTGAAATAAAGAATAGTTGAGTACCTAGAGGCAAGCAGGGCACAGGACCCAAAGCAGCATGGATTCACAGCGGGAAGGTGATGTAAGAGGAATCTAATCGATTTCATTGACTGGGTGACCAAACTAGTACACCAGGGAGGGGCTGTGGACATGGCCTACCTAGACTTTAGCAAAGCATTTGACACAGTCCCACACAAAAGATTAATAAACAAGTTAGCCAGCCTGGGAGTGGGTTAAAAATTGGCTAGACAACAGGACGCAGAGGGTAATAGTAAACGGAGTCCACTCTGAAGAAAGGGGGGTTACTAGCGGAGTACTGCAGGGTTCAGTATTGGGGCCAGTCCTCTTTAATGTCTTTATAAGTGACACTGCAGAGGGACTGTAAGGAAAAGTATGCCTCTTTGCAGATGACACTAAGATCTGCAACAGGGTTGATACACGGGGGGGGGGGGGTGGAAAGGATGAGAAGGGACTTGGCAAGGTTGGAGGAATGATCAAAAGTATGGCAGCTTAGATTCAATGCAAAGAAGTGCAAACTAATGCACCTGGGAAACAAAAACCCAGAGGAAGAGTACACAATTGGTGGTGGTGGGGGTGTACTATCAACAACAAAAATGGAAAAAGACCTGGGGTAGTCATATCAGATGACATAAAGGTAGGCAGGCTGTGTGAGAAGACAGTAAGGAGGGCTGGGGGGATACTGGGATGCATACGGAGAGGCATCACCAGTAGAAAACAGGAAGTTGTCATCCCTCTGTACAGACAGTTGGTGAGACCTCATCTGGAGTACTACGTGCAGTTCTGGAGACCCCATCTCCACAAGGACATAGACAGGATGGAGACAGTCCAGAGGAGGGCAACTAAAATGGTGCAGGGTCTGCACCAGAAACCATATGAAGAGAGACTAAAGAAGCTTAATATGTATACCCTTGAGGAAAGGAAGGAGGGGGGGGGACATGATAGATACTTTCAAGTACCTCAAAGGAATCAAAGTCCAAGAGGGCAGCAGCGCTAGAAAAGATATGCAAGAACAAGGGGCAATAGTTTGAAGATGATATAGGGGGGCTCAGAGGCAATGAGGAAGTATTTTTTCACAGTGAGGATGGTGGACACATGGAACGGCCTTTCTGAGGAGATTGTGGGGTCAAAAACAGTGGGGAATTCAAGAATGCAAGGGACAGACATAAGGCAATTCTGGTGGGGAGTAGAAGGAAGTAGGCTGTTGATTACCTAGGATCTGCAGCTTATTTTCTATGTATAACTTTATAAAACTACATATCATCTATAAGAAACAAGGTACAACAAAACAACAATTTGCATTTAAAGTGAAACCAGAGGGGGCCCTAATGAGCAGCCAATTGGATATACGCACCTTGCGTTGCTCCGAGCCGACGGCCGAAAATAAGCACTAAAAGTACATGAATACCTGGAATATTCAGCTGAAAGTGTGTGGAAGGTTATTGAGAGCGCCATGGACGAATATCTGACCCCAAGTCTGTCCAAAAGTCAGAGGTTGGCGAATAAAAGTGGCAAGAAAACAGCAGCCTCCATGATGGCTGAAAACTCAGGCCTGGTCTCCCTGTCGGCTGCTGAAGTGGCAGCGCTTGGTAGAGAGGTTACGGGGCAAGTGATTGCAGTGCTGGAGCTGCACCTCATCAAACTGGAGGGCAAGCTTGACTCCAAATTACAGGAGGTCTTGGAGCAGCAGACTGTTCAGGCAAAAAAATTAGCTGAGGCTGAGGAGAGAATTTCCCATCTAGAGGATGAGTTGGCGGCAGTACCAGGGAAGTGTGAGCATTACAACGGGAGCTGGAAGACTTCAAAGTGGCGTTTAACTATCAAGAAAATTATCAGCGCCGCCTCAATCTGCACCTAAGTGGACTCCCAGAGGGGAAGGAGGGGGCCAGTGTCCCGGACTTTTGTTCGAAAATCCTGCCAGAATTGTTGGGCCTTCAATCAAAAAATGGGTGCATTAAAATTGAGAGAGCTCATCGCGCCGTGATGGCCAGACCTACGCCTGACCAACCACCAAGGCAGATTGTGATGCTGTTTCACAATTTCCAAGACTGGGAGGAAATATTGCACGTGTACAGGGAGAAGGGAAATCTGGAATATAATGGGGTCCGCCTGTTCTGTCGCAAGACTACTCAGCTAGACTGCTACAACAAAACATTTAAGCTCTGCAGTGTGTTGTTTTTCCTTTCCTTTTTCTGGACACTCGGCATGCTCTTATCCCCGCTCGTTTGGGCAAGGAGAGGGGGAGGATGCGGCCTATTAGCATTGCAGTCCTGAAGAACGAAGATGGAAGACCTGCAATGGTTGGACTTGGGGGGGATTCCTTAATTGAACTTCTGCCCTAGTGGGACATGTCAGCTTTGGGGTGAGAACTATGAGGGGCAGGGGATGGCGTTATGGATGGTTGGGGGGGAGCGGCGGGAGGAGGAGAAGGTTTCGGTAAAGAGGTGGTTGTGAGTGCTGATGGGGCCTTTGCTACTCTCCTAAATGCCCTCCGTCTTTCTCCGGGATGACTGCTGGGGCAGTGGGCTGCTGGTGGGAAGGTGGACCGAGGAGGGAAGTAGGGACATGGAGGAATGGGTCTGACTCATCAGGCGAGCTGGTAGATGGGACCGCTCCTCTCCTCGCAGGACATGATTAGAAGGGAGTTGGACCAAGGGATGGGGGAAATGAAGATAAGTGGGGGAGGCACGCTGGATTTAAGAGTTGTGCACACTGCTAGCAGAAGTAGATGTCAGAAGGGGATTTGTTGGAGAGTTTTTTCCTCCCCTCTGTTTATGTGTTAGATGCATGTTCTTTTTTTTTTTTTTTTAAAGCAATTTAATCAAGAGGGACAGGGGAGGTGATGCACAGGATTTGGGGCGGAACGCTTTTGCGTTGGCTGGCGCTGCAAAGGTGCCAAAATTATTTCAAGATGGACACACACTGTTTAAAGATAGAGAGGGGTATAATGAATATGATTTCGGCTGTCAGGTGGGGTGGTGGGGTGAACATGTCGAAAGAGGGGGATTAACATGACACACTTGCCCAGTAGGCAGTTAGTGTCGAGGGCTAAACTGAAGATGAAGGGGCAGAACAGGGGGAAGGGAATACATCAATGGCACACATGGGGGGGGGGGTCCAGGAGGGATGGGAGATAGCAGTGTACAGGGAGTTCTGTTGGAGAAGAGGAGACAATGAGGGGGTAGACAAATAATAAAGAGGGGAGGTGGGAAACGAGATGATCCAAGGCTGAGGGAGGTGTTCCAGTGGGGGGGAGCAAGGACTAGGAAGGTATGTGAATGGTTCAACACAAATACAGGATTTATCGAGGGTGAAGCTGGGGGGACGGGAAGAGGCTGGTGAGTCATGTTGTTAAGGTTTATGTAGTTCTTGTTATAACTGTTAATGTTTTACTGTTTTCAGGTGCAGTGTCTGTTTTATGTGTACACGTACGTTCACAGGCTCTTGTAAAATTGGCTTAACACTATAGGTCCCTATGGAATGAGAGTGACTGTCTCAATACTATATGAATGGTGGGGGGATCGAGGGGGAAGGTATGATGAAACATGGCTAAAAAACAAACTGCCCAGGTGGTTTCATGGAACGTAAAGGGCATAGCAAACCCAGTGAAACGAACCTCCTTGCTGACTGCTTTGAAAAGGATGGGGACTCACGTGGCATTGCTTCAAGAAACACACCTGACAGATGTGGAGCACAACAAGTTAGTCCGAAGTTGGGTGGGTAGATGTTATGCAGCGTCCTATTCGTCCCATAAAAGAGGGGTGGCTATCCTCATACATAAGGCTTTTCTGCTCGACATAAAGAAAGTGGTGAAGGACCAGAAAGAGGGCAGATATGTTTTCATATCTAGGAAAAGTTACATATGGAAACATATATGCCCCAGCAGTCTATGACCTAATGTTCTATATGTCTTTACAGGCTTACTGTTGGGGGAGACTTTAATTGACAATGGATCCTCAGATGGATCACTGGGAAGGTAGGGGGAGGACATCAGAGATCATGAGATAGTGTCAGATAGGTGTGGCAGACTTAGACCTGGTAGATGGATGGCGATCCATTAATCCGGAGACAAGGGAGTATACATTTTTGTTCCAACCCACATAAAGTATGGTCGAGGATTGACTATATTTTTTTGCCCAGGACCTGGTGTGGGAGAGTGCAGGATATCTCTCATGGCCCCATGCATCTATCTGATCATGCAATGGTGATCCTCAAGATAAACTGCAGAAAAGAACAAGAGCCCCCCCCCCGAGGTTTCCCACATACATGGTCAGAAATCAGGATTTCCAGGAGCATCTAGAGAAACAGTGGCGGCTCTATGCTGAGACAAATACAAGCCAAGACATAACCAAACAAATCTTTTGGGATGCAGGGCAGGCGTACATGAGGGGTGTAATTATTGAGTATATGGCGAGACTTAAAAAGAAGAAATGGGAACAAAGGGAGGAACCAGAACTGCAACTGAAGGACCTGGAGAAGAGGGTTGCAGGAGGTGGGAAGGGTGAGGCAGAGCAGTTATTGAAAACAACTAGGGAGGCCCTGAATGCCCTGCTTAGAGAAGAAGCTGGTAGGTCTTGGATATATTATAAACAACAGGTATTTGAGTGGGGTAATCACCCGGAATCCTTGCTTGTATGCTCTATGACAGGAGGGCGGTGCCCTGATAGACTTACAGGGATTAGGAATGCAGCAGGGGCCGCATGTACGGATGCCAAGGGGATTAGAGAATGTTTCAGACCGTTTTATAGTCAATTATATAAAGCGGAACACAAGGAGAAGGAGAATCAGATAATGCCTTTCTGGATAGATTACAGTTGCCAAGCCTTACACTTGCCCGAAGAGAGCTACTGAATAGACTACTCACACCGGTTGAAATAGGGGAGGCCATACAAAAATTGCAGAGGGGTAAAGCCAGTGGACCAGATGGGTTCTTGATAGAGTATTATCAAGCGTTAAGAGGACAACTGGCAAAGGTTCTTTGTGAGGTGTTTCAGAAGTCTAAGGGTGAGGAGCTGGTCTTGCCCAATACTTGCTATGAGGCAACGAAATGTCTGGTTCCCAAACCGGGTAAAGATGAGCTCGAGTGTGCCTCTTATAGGCCAATATTGCTGCTCAACTGCGATGTGAAAAGACTGGCGAAGGTTCTGGCTGCTAGGCTGGAGGATGTCCTGCCGGACGTGGTACACCCAGACCAGACCAGGTTCATCAAGGGGCGACAGTCCTATCATAATATTCGCCGCCTTCTCAGTGTGGTGTGGGGAGCATCTTGAGGTAGAGAAAGTGTGGACATTGTATCAATGGACATGGAAAAACCATTTGATAGAGTTGAATGGGAATATCTTTTCGAGGTTATGTCCCGGTCTGGTCTGGGTGAACAATATATGGGATGGGTACGGGCCATGTACTCTGATCCTCGGGCCAGGATATTGGTGAATGGGATATTGTCGAAACAGTTCCATCTTGAGAGGGGTACCAGGCAGGGATGTTCACTATTCCCACTTCTGTTTGCCCTAGCAACAGAACCATTAGCAGAGGTGATTCGCCACCAAAATGGCATAGAGGGGATCAGAGGAGAGACGGGTATATCACACAAAGTCGCGCTTTATGCGGACGACATGCTCCTCTTCGTTCAAAACCTGCAGGAGTCAATGCCCCCTTTGCTGGCACTGATTAGGGACTTTGCTGAATTTTCTGGGTATAACATTAATCTGGGGAAGTCCATAATTACTTCATTTCCCAGGCCTGGGACAAGAAAAGGAGAAGTGGGGTTTGAAGGTGGTACAAACTTGCTTCACCTATCTTGGGATTAAGGTGGGAAAATCCCTGGGGTCCTTGTATAGTCTAAATTATTCCCCTCTGAGCAAAGTGATAGAAGCAGACCTTAGAAGGTGGGTGCAAATCCCAATTTCATGGCTCGGAAGAGTCAATCTTATTAAAATGAATGTACTTCCTCGCATCCTCTATCAGATGCAGATGCTTTATATGGAGTTAACAAAAAAAGACTTGAAGCGAATGGAAGGGGCTTTCTCCAGCTTTATCTGGCAAGGGAAGAGGCCCCGGCCTAGCCTTCAAAGTGTGAAGGTGAAGAAGAGTAAGGGTGGGCTCAACTTTCCAGATTTGGGGGAACTATTATCTTGCATACAGCAACAGTACCTTGCAGACTGGGTTCATCAACCGAAGGTTGCCAACTGGATAGATTTGGAGCAGAAGGGCGATATTGGTAGGCTCACGGCATATCTTCATACTAAAGGACCTAAAGCTTTTAAAATGGTGGGGAATGGTAACCCCTTGGTTGGGACGGTGTTGGAGGCCTGAGGGCAACTTTGAAAATGGAAAGATGCTCACAAAGGGGAAACAGTGCTACTACCGATTGTGAGAAACCCTTTTTACCCAGGGTGGAGGACGGAGGCTTCCGGGATTGGAAAAAAGGTGGGATTCAGAATGTGGGCAATCTGTTAGTGCAGGGGGAGATGTGTTCCTTCGCACAAATGCAAAAAGCTTAAAGCTTGGGAGACACCACCAGTTTAGATATTGGCAAGTTAGAGCTTTTGAGAACAGCCTGGGAAGAGAAGACACCAGACAGATTATGTTAGATCCCGTGGAGCGTATACCGTCACCGCAGCGAATCCCCGACCGCGAAGACCACCACAGCGTCAGAAATCGAGCAAAATCCACCCGTCGCTGTGGTGGTCCGTGCGGAGATCGGGACAGCCTTGCTGAGTGTCCCCACCCCCGGTCCAACTCTGACTCGGAGTTAGAATCCTAGAGACCAGGAGGCACCCCTGACACTGCACTGCCGACACTCGGCAATGCGGCTGTCGCTGTCGGGGATGTCTCCGTAGACGCTGTCGCTGCGGCATGGTACAACCCCCATGGAGAGCCTTGTGTACCAAGTTAAAACTGACCCTGAAGGTTTTGTTGAGAAGGCAGCTAGGCAAGGAAGGCAGCAAATCCGACTTCATGGAGAAAAAAAAAAATGATTATGGGAAAGGGACTTGGCTAGGGTTATTTCAGAGGAAAACTGGGGAGGGTGGTGCTCCCGATGCACTCTGGCATAATGGTCTGCAATGAATTCAAGGAGGCCATTTTCAAATTTGTGCACCGGTTGTACTACCCTCCAGTTACAGTACATAGGGCCCACCTGGCGATTTCCATGTGTGGTAGGTGTGGAATAGAGAGAGGGATATATATTCATTGCTTTTGGGCTTGCCCAATACTGTAAAGTTTTTGGGGGGATGTGGTGTCGGAGGTCGCAAAACTGCTGGGGAAGAATTTGGAAAGGGACCTCCCCTTGGCCTGTTTATTTGGAGTAGAGGAAGGAGGTGAGTGGGTGTCTCTTCCCCAACGGGTAAGAACATTATTTGTTCTGGCCCGTCATTGTATACAAAACACGTGGGTCTCCCAGATTAAACCTACACTACAGCAGTGGTGCACTCTGACTCTACAGACCCTAGCTTTAGAAAGGCTCACACTGACTATCCGAGAGAGAGAGAGAGAGAGAGAGAGAGAGAGAGGAGAGTTTCCTTCAGAGATGGGCCCCGTTCCTATCTTCACTGAGTCCAGTGGATGAAATGGTGCTAAGAGGAGGCCTCAGTGGGTAAAGAGAAAAGAGGAACGAAAACTGCAATATGTTCAATGGATTAGAGGTGTGGGACCTTATATGGGTAGAATCTCCCATGTGCCTATTGTACCTTAATTGTATTGCATAATTTAGAGACCAGATATATTGTGAAGCCTAGGAAAACAAACCGTACACTTTTTATTATTCTTTTTTTATTGCACCTGAATGTTTGGTTATGTCTGTATTTGTCATCTGTTTGCCTGTTGTTTGTCGTGAAAATCAATTTTTAAAATTTTAATAAAGACATTATACAAAAAAAAATAAAGTGAAACCAAACCTTTTAACCTGAATGGCTTCTAAAGACTGTACTAAGGGACTAATACTAATCGACCAGTTATTTCGAGGCAGCACAGTACAAACAGAATATATAACAAGACCCACAACATGGGATCAGCCAACCAGCATTCTGATCATCTCGGTTAATATCCCCAAATAATGCTCACATCTCTGCAGCACTGGATAGACCAATTAAGGAAAACTTATTTGTTAAGTCTCAACTCATCCTCTTGTAAAAAGAGGAACAGGTATCTGCAACAATGTCCCACAGCATCAGTCACCTATGCTGCAGACGCTTAACCCTTAAGCTGCAGCCAGAATTAGAACGTACAGGAATTCAGGACTGATATATCAGTCCACAGCACAGCAAGGGTTAATAAAGTCCTCAGTCCTCTTTGGATTCTGCTTCCATGGCAATGGTTTCAGCTGCAGCCTTTGCAGGGGAACTCGTCTTCAGTTTTTTCTAATCACTGAACCACATCTTTGGGGTTGCTGAATTGCCATGATGTGCCACCATACACAATTCTTAGCCGGACCGGAAGGAGTGGACTATGCTCAGGACCTGGAGGCACTGACACACCATGTCAAATCTCTTCTGCCTGGCCTTTGTCTGGAATTATAGGTCTGGGAAATGTTTGATGTCCAGGGCACTGACAGATAACAGATATGCCTCCATAAGGATCATGTCCCTGGCGTCAGATTCTGCTGTCCAGAGCAACACAGTAAGAGGTAGACTGGGAGTTGCAGGACTAACTTGGGAGTAACCCTGTATGCCAAATGAAGTCACCTGAAATGGCAATAGATGACTGCAATCACCAAATTAAAAATTCTAATGAATTCATGCCCTCCACACCCTCTGGTAACCCCACAATCTGAAGCGGACTTCGTTCTCGAGGGCCTCCAACCACCCACTCAGTTGGGAGTTTTTCTGTGTGACATGAAAAGTCTAGAGACCAGCCACACCACAATCCACGTTCTTGTATATGTAATTTATTTATCAATTTATTCAATGAAAGATCCCCACGTAAAAGCCCAACATTTCGTCCATATGGGTTTCTTCAGGAAGGAGGATCTATATGTAAACATATAATACTGTCAGAATATTATGATTATAGATATTAAAAAAACATTTACAAGTTATTTTGTTTTCTTCAGTTCACAAGTGGTATAGACCAACCCGAAAATTAATTATAAATGATTTTAAAATGCAGAAGTTTGAAAATTCTGATACACAAAACAGTGACTTGCTCCATTCAACATGGTGAAATACTATATAGCATATGTACTTTTCTAATTAGTAAAGTTATAAAAACGTAACACACTACCATAGCTAGGTTCCCAAATACAAATGCCACCACAAGTAAATCCTCTATGGTTAGTAAAATAGTGCATACCTATGCTCTCCAATACCTAAGAATCCACATGTCCTGCTTGGGACTTCATATTTGTTTAAAAAAAAAAACCTAAAATGATGTTTTAGTTACCAGCCAGAACTAAACAGCTAAATTTCACAAAATCAATTACATACGTCTATATTTTGTTCAGTTATCCCATAGCAAATTCATTAACTAAGATAAAACACTCATATATGAGGGTTATTCACCTGTAACCATAGTTGTAGAAGTGGTATATGGTATACATCCACACTTCTGGCAGAATTCCTTTCCCCTGTAAATGTGGCCGGAAGACCTTCAAGCTGGCTCCTCTCACCCACCCCGGTGGTATCCTCCTCAGCACTGCCCCGTGACGTCAGATCTTACACTCTGGAAGTAAGATCAGTGTGCCACTTGCCAAGGAGGTCGGGTGGGTTGTGTGGATGTACATCATAAGCCATTCCTACAACTACGGTTACAGGTGAATAATCCTCATTTGTAGAGACATTTATATGGTGTACTATCCACAATTCTGTGAGACTCCTAGCAGTTCTCTGGGATCCGGGAAAATGGGTCAAGGCACACACCCCCTATTTAGGGAAAAGAGACTGGAGAACTAAGGGCCCTAAAACCAGCATCCCAACGTGACTCAAGGTCGATGTGGTAATGGGAGATGAAGGTGTGTGCTGACTTCCAGGTAGCAGTCCTGCAGATCTCCTGGACAGGGATGGCCCTGGAAGCAGCCACTGAGGCAGCGGTATGTCTGGTGGAATGAGCCCTAAGCCCTATGGGAGACTCCCTACCTGTCAACCTATAGTAGAGGTCCATGTAGGAGACATTTCACCTGCCAATCGTCCGCTTATCTGCTGGTCTGCCAGGTGCAGCTTCAGCGTATGTGACAAAGAGCTGGCAAACCTCTCCCTGAACTCCAGCCGTGCACTCCTTATAAGTGAGAGATGCTCAGCCTCTACAACTGGATTGGTGAAGTACACTGGGAGGTTAATCACCTAGTTAAGGTGAAACTCCGAAACAACTTTCGGAGGAACTTCGGGTCAGGATGGAAGACAACCTTGTTCTTGTGGAAGACCAGATAAGGAGACTCCACTGAAAGCGCCTGGAGCTCACTGACCCGTCTGGAGGAGGTGACAGCCACAAAGAAGGAGGTCTTCCACAACAGGTGTGATATCTCACACCTGTGCATGGGTTTGAAACGCTTGCCCATAAGCATCGCCAAAACCAGAAACAGGTCCCAAGGTGGTGGTGATTCATGCACCAGCGGGGACAAGTTGTCAAAGCCTCTGAAAAAGTGCTCGACCACCTTCTCTTGAACCACCATCGGCATACCAGTCCATGCCCAGTATGCTGAGATGGCTAACAGGTGCACTTTGAGGGTCGTCAACCGGAGGCCCTACTGGGAGAGGGACCACGGGTAGTCTAGAATGCTAGCCACCAGGCAGGATAAGGAGTCTTTCTCCTTGCCCTGACACCAAATGAAAAATTTCTTCCATTTGAAGGCATAGCACTGGCAGGTCAACTCCTTCCGAGAGGCCTTGATGACATGGAGGACCTCATCAGACAGACACAAAGCCTAGAACTCTAGCCGCTCAGGAATCAGGCTGTTAGGTGCAGGGACTGAAGGTCCGGATGGAGGACCTTCCCCTGAGAGCACGAGAGCAGGTCCAGGCAGAGAGGCAGAGAGGCAGATGCCACAGAGGCCTGCTGCTGAGGCTCAGGAGATTAGGGTACCAGAACTGGTGCAGCCTATCCGGAGCCACCAGAATCACCTGCATCTGGTCCCTCAACACCTTGATCAGCACTTTGTAGATCAGGGGAATGGGAGGGATGGTGTAGAGGAGGCCCGTGGTCCAGGGCCTCGCAAAGGCATCACCCAGCACTGTCCCACATTGAGGTGGTGGGCACAAAACAGCCTCAGCTTCATGTTCTCCCAGAAGACAAACATGCTGACTTGGGGAGTGCCCCACTGGACGAACAGGCAGTCGACTACCTCCTGGTGAACAGACCACTTGTGAGACGCCTCTCGCCTACTTGGCTGAGGGAATCTGCCAGCTGGTTGGATGCGTTGGCCACACGAATCGCCAGAAGATCAGCATGTAAGCTGCGAATGAGAGTCCAGATGCGGACAGCTTCCAGGCACAGTGGAAGAGAATGAGTCCTGCCCTGCTTATTGAGGTAGTTCATAGTTGTCATGTTGTCCATCTAGACCTGGACAACCTGAGCCCGCACATGTGGAATGAATGCCATCACAGCCAGACACACGGCACAAAGCTCCAGCAGGTTGATGTGACATCAGGACTCCTCGGGGGTCCAGAGCCTGTGGACTCTGTGGTCCACCAAGTGGGCACCCCAGCCCAGCAGGGATGTGCTGGTTGCGAGAGTGTCTGTCAGCACTGGGCAGACAAATCGGGACTACTTCCTGGAGATGGTCTGGGACCAGCCACCACTGGATGGCATCCCACATCTGCAGTGTCACTGTGACCAGCTGGTCGAGGTGCCCACAGCACTATGACCACTGCCAGACCAGCCCTCACCGCAGGTAACGCATTCTCCAGCGGGCCCAATGGACCACGCTAGTGCAAGCCACCAGGTATCCCAGGAGGCACAGGAAGCCCTGGGCAGGGCGCGACTGCCCAACCCGAAATGATTGAGCAAAGGAGGTAAGATCCTCCACCCAGTTCACCGGGAGTCGGGCCCTGACCCAATGGGAGTTGAGCTCCACCCCGATGAACTGAATCACCTGAGAAGGACTGAGTTTTGACTCAGCCTCATTGACTAGGATGCCAAGATTTGAGCAGGTCGGGAGGGCCAGATCCCTGGACCGCTCCACCTTCACTCTGGGGGAACTGGTGATCAGTCAATTGTCCAGGTATGGATACAGCTGGATTCCTCAGCACTGCTGGAATGCTGCCACCACTGCAATGCACTTGGTGAAGACCCTGGGGGCCGAGGAAAGGCTAAACGGCATGGTCTTGAACTCATACAGAATCCCCTCCAAGCAGAACCGCAAAAACCACTAGTGGGATGGATGGATGGGGGCACGAAAGAAGGCATCCTGAAGGTCCAGGGAGCAGAATCACATGTCCTGCTCCAGGGACAAAATGATCTGATTCAGTGACCACCCGGGATTTGCGCCACCGAAGAAGCTGGATGAGGTCGTGCATATCCAGTATGGGATGCCAGCTCCCCGTCCGTTTAGCTGTGACACAGGGAACCTGACGCTTCCATCAGAAAGTAAGATCTGATGTCACGGGGTGGTGCTGAGGAGGATACCACCCACATGGGTAGGAGGAGCCAGATTGAAGACCTTCTGGCCAGATTGAAAGGGAAAAGGAATTTGGCCGTTAGTATGGATAGTACACCATACGTTCCCACAATTATCATTTCAGATTGTAAATAACAAAAATTGATTAGGCTGTCTAGCCATACAATGTGTAACCTAAGCACTCTCAGCGTTTTACATTTGATATCTGTATATTTGGTTCAAGACCATAACAAATTCTTTTTTTCTTTAGTAGTCAGACCTAAATAGTAGAATTTCACAAAACTGATTATATGCTTCGTTGTTTTCTTTCAGTGTTGTTATCCTAAAACTAGTTCATTAGCTCTCGTAACACACACTCAGGTTTAGTATCTAAAATTTCAAATAACTAATTTATATAATCATTCATAATGTGTAATGTTCTCCCTGCATAAAATAAAATGCCTACATAAGTATTTAAATCCATTAGTGATGACTAAGCCTCTGTTAGGTCTTTTAAATTCCAAACACAATAATGACCAGTGGAAAATCATGTACACTAATGCCCGCAGTCTGGGAAACAAGATCCCAGATCTGCAGGCAACAATGACAGAGGCTAAACTGGACATAGTAACCATTAGTGAGACATGGTTCACCAGTAACCACACTTGGGAGTCTTCAGTACCCGGCTATATACTGTTCAGAAGAGACCGAGGTGCAAAAAGCGGGGGGGAGTGGCCCTTTATGTCAATGAAACTATCAAAGCTACAGAAATTCAGACTACACATAAGTAGCCAGAAGAACCGTGGGTCACCCTGTTGACAGGAAATGGGACAGTCATACAAACTGGGGTTGTCTACAGGCCTCCAGATCGGGGGAGAACACAGACACATTACTGTTAGAAGATATATAAAACATGACAGCTAAAGGGGAGGCTCTAAAAATGTGAGACTTCAACATGCCAGATACACATTGGTCAATACCAGCAGGAACATCTGCCAGAACTAGACACACAGTGGATTCCCTGCAGAGAGAGGGCTTCAAACAACTGGTACAAAAATCCACAAGAGACAGGGCTATCTTAGATCTAGTACTGACTAACGGGGAAAGGATCACAGATCTCCAGGCAGAAGGTCACCTGGGGGCCAGTGATCATCACATGGTATGGTTCAATTTGGCCACTAGAACTAAGTCATCCCGTTCCAAGGCAAAAATATGGGATTTGAGAGGAGCTGACTCTGATAAGATGGCCAACAGAGTTAAGCTAGCCCTGACAAGAAGAAATACAGGTGAGGGGGGTACAGGCAAAGTGGGCAAGCATTAAGGATGCAATACTTGAAGCAACATCCCATTGTGTTAGGGAGAAAAGCAAGAGCAAAAGAAGGAGGAAACCACTTTGGTACTCAAAAAACAGTTACAGTAGCAGAAAAGGTCGGAGCCAAAAGGCTGGCCTTCAAGAAATATAAGGGAACCCAGCGGGACGAAGATAGGGAGGCATACCAAGCTTTCCTAAGGGAAGCAGGGAAGGCAGTAAGGCAGGCAAACTGAGGAAACACTAGCATGAACAGTAAAAGAAGGAGACAAGACTTTCTATACATACATTAGTGAAAGAAGAAAGTCCAGAGGGGGTATTGCTAAGATCAAAGGGGATAAGGGGGAGGCTGCGGAACCCGTAGCCTCCCATGTGGCGATGGCTCGATAGGGTGGGGACTGCTCGAATTCCAGAGGCAGACCCCTGCCTACCACTTCCAACACCCAGCGGTCCGTGGTGATATCGGACCAGGTGGAAAGGAAGTGGCGGAGCCGTTCCCCCCATGGGGGGGAACCCGGGGAGGAGTGACGAGGTTGGGGGCGACACCCCTCAACCCGTCACTGGGCAGGCTTGAAGGAAGGGCCGGCCGAGGAGCCACCTGGACCCTTCCCTCCCACTTCCTGCTGGAGAAAGCAGCAGGCTTGGCCTTGGGGTGCAGGCGCGAGCCTGCTGGCCCTGATGTTGGTATTGCTGGGCCGGACGTCCCGCAGGGGCTGAAGGATGAAAGGGCATACGCTGCTGCTGACGGCCTTTGTCCTTCTGGGCAGACGTGACCGAGTCCAAGGTGGCGTTGGACTTCTCGATCCACTGCAGATGACCCTCCACCCCGGGACAGAACAAGTCGGTACCCAAGAAGGGAATGTCTGCCAGCTTGTGCTGGGTATCCGCCGAAAAGGTGGAGATCCGCAGCCATGCTCTGCGGCGCATGGCCACTGCGGCCGCTACTGACCGGGCACACGAGTCAGTGATGTCCAAGGAAGTTTGGAGCTGCTGTTTGGCCACCGCCCTTCCCTGATCCCGCACCTGCTTGACCGTCGTTTGAAGGTCAGCCGGGAGATGAGGAATCATCTCATCCAGGTAGCCCAAAAGGGCATGTGAAAAGTGTGCCATCAGGACAGCCGAGCTGGCCTGACGAAGGCCTAGGGAGGAAGCAGCATAGATTTTTCGCCTGGAGTAGTCCAATTTCTTGGACTCCTTATCGGGTGGCTTGTCCACATCCCGAGTGTTCCCAGAACGCCGGAAAACGCTGTCGGTCACTAGCCCCTCCACAGAGGGGTACTCCGAGAAACTGGAGAGTGAACCGGTTGGAACAGCATACTTCCGAGCCATCCTGGCCGAAGGTGCTGGACAAGAAGCTGGCCGCTGCCATAGCTCCAGGGCCGGGCCGACAATGGCTTCAGCCACCAGGAAGGCCTCCGTGGGGGAATTCCCTCGGTCCAGTATCTCCGTGAGGGGATACTTGGCCCATTTTGAAAGGGGTTCGAGCTTCATCCCAGTGGACTCTGAGATGAGTCGAAGCATTCCAAGGAACGAGGATGGACTCTCGTCCACCGACTGACCCCCAGTGAACTCCAGGTCAAGCGGCCTGGAGAACAAGGAGGAGTCGTCGTCAGACTCCGAGGAGTCTGCGAACAGCTGCGAGCGCCTAAGCCACTATTCACCTGCCGAGGCCGAACAGGAGTGAGGGTGACCAACAACCAACGGGGCAAGCCCTGACCCGACCGAGAATCCTTGGTCGGGGCCCCAGTTTTAGGTTGTGGAGGCAGGGGTTCCACCACAATGGGTGGCGCAGCCGGTTTCGGCCGAACAACCGGTGCTGGCTTTGGGTCCTCGACTACTACGAGGGGTTGTTTCGTCCGCTCCGGTGACAGCCACTTAATAGCTGGAGAAGGAGACGGAGTCGGCTTATTCCCGGACAATAAGAGCTGCAGTCCCATTAGATCCATGCAGCGCCGACGCAACTTGTGCTGGAGCCTATCCTCTGAAAAGGATGACGAGGATGAGTGGCACTGCCGCTTTCCATGGTGCCGAGACCGAGACCGCCGACGTCAGTGGGACCAGCTGGACCTGGAAGAGGTCCGAGACTGAGACCTTCTGGGATTCCGAGGGTGTCTCTGCCGCGACCGAGGATGATGATGATGCGGCCTGGGCTGCCTCCTCCTCGAGGGAGATCATCTGTTCAAGCTGTTCAGCCAAGCCCGCAGCCGCGGACACCACCCAACGGCCTCCTTTGACTTGACCAGCGGACACAGTTTTTCGGCGCCTGTTGTAATCTGACAGCGGTCCTCTAAGACCAGAAGCCGGGGCAAGGACTTGCACAAGTCACAAGGCCTGCAAATCATGGCCAAGCCCCAGGCAGTAAATGCACGTGGAGTGCGGATCGGTCCGGGACATCTTCTGCCCACAAGGGCATCGACGAAATCCGGGAGTCGATCTGTCCATTGCAGCCGCGAGGGAAAGAGAAGACCGAAGTCTTTTGAATTTAAGAATAAGTTTCAGATTGACCGAAAAGTGTGGATCCAGGCCTAAAAGCAGAGCGCTAGGGAGGAACCTGAGCTCTAGCCGCAAGGAAGATCTCATGTCATGAGGCTGAGCTGAGAGTTTTACCACCCAGGTGGGTGGAGAAGCAGCTTGAAGACCTTCCGGCAAGATTTAGAGCGGCAAGCAACCTGCCAGTAAGTGTGGATGAACAACATAACCACATCCCTAGAAACATAAATTACAGGGAATCATTAAGTCAGTAATTTTAGGTAAAAACAGTTCAAATTCAACAGTCCAGGGTAGTGGACAACTCAAAATCAGTTACAGTAGCCAGGAGTTGGGCAGAGGCTGAAGCGTGTGATACAAAAGGTGCAAGTGTACAATACGTAACATACTAGAAGTTGTGGGACATAGAAAAATCAAAGAGGAGTAGGCATGGGCAGAGGTGGAGGGGCAGGCATTAGAACAGGTGCAACTTGGTGAGAAAGAGGTGAGAAAACACCCTGGCACTAGACGGTAAAACTGTGACAAGTGGTTTCGGATAGGAGCCAATCTAACATTTTTCTTGAAAGACAGGTGGGAGGAGGACAATCGGATGGATAAGGAGATTCTGTTCCAAAGTGAAGAGGCAGAGATGGAGAAAGTTTTACTACCAATGGAAGTGGAGATGTGTGGGACATACAGTGGGGGGACAGAGGATACTCAGAGGCTCCTCGGAGCTACTCTACCTGTTAGTAAAGATGAGTATGGAGAAAGGTGGCAGCCCCTGAGCATACTGTCCACTATGCAGCCCAGGGCACAATCGAAATGGCTTTATAGAGGGAGCCACCCTAGGGACTGGTAGGCCATGTAACTGAGGGACCAGAGGGCACACGTGGCAGAGGAATATATATTTTTCCCGAACTGGTCCGTCTGCCTCGACTCTTTGTCCGGAGGAGTAGTGGTCATGTGCTTAGGCGCTGAAGAGCGATCATGAGCCACCGAGATGACCACAGAGTCAGCCTTGAGATGGGCCTTTAAGAAAGGGGCATCCTTCCGCGCCCGGTAGATCCGGTCCGCCCGCTTGGGGACAGCCGGGATAGAATGAGACATCTGCCAGACGTAGTGGTGAGGTCTTGATGGGGGGCCATCCAAGGAGGAATGGGGATGGGAGACAGAGACTCTAAATCTAGGTGTTCCGCAAGCCTCTGTCTCATGGGGTCCTGTTTCTCCAACTCCCAGTCAAAATAGTCCCTTCATGGCCCTCAAGAGGTCGGAGAAGGCAGGGTCTTCTGGTGGAGACTTTGGCGAGACCTTGCCCCTCATGTCCTCAGGGTCCTCCAGGACCTCCTCAGAGGAATCTTCCCTCCCCTCTGAACTGTCATCATCATCCTCATCTGCCTCCTCGACAAGATGGCGTCTGGTATCCAGAAGGGAAACATCCTGTCAAGTCTTTCCCGAGATGTGGACAGTGGCTATAGATGAACTGTTCGGGAAGGGACCTAGGAAACCGTGGTTGTAGGAGCCTAGTCTCCAGGTCCCAGACCAACTCAGAACGAGCTCCCTGCCACCAAGACTGTATTAAGGTCTTGAAATCCAGGGTAACCGGAGGAGGAGGAGGAGGAGGAGGGGGAGGTGGAGTAGGCTGAGGAGGGGGAGGTATAACCAATGGTGGACAGTAGCCCTGAAATCCCATATAATGGGAATAGGGATTAAATCCAGGGTAGAACTGTCCCAGGTGACTCCAATCCGGAGTGGGACCCCCCCAGGTAGTGGTCCCCAGGATACCCCAATAGGCAATGTGGACAGTTCGGGTCGGGTATAAATCCCCATTGTCAGATCACGCATCGGGGGAACTCACGTCAGACCCGTCGTCATATATATATTTATATAGGTTGAGGGTCCGGCATTGGGACAGTCCACGTCAAGGGGACCAACGTCGGAACCGGCACCACCCGATCTGGCGCCAGAAGGGGATCTGGCATCGGAGAGGCCTGCGTCGGAATCGGACGAGGGGCCCTGGCATCGGGGCCAGATCCGGCGTCAGGGCCAAAGGCAAAGGCCGATCAGCCGGTCCCGGCTGCGGGACTGTCGTTGTGATAACCAGTATTGGAGGAGGCGCCGAAAGTCGGAGGAGGGGCCTCCACAGTGAGGCCTGTAGGCCGAGGAGGAGCCTCCTTCTCCTTGACCCTGAATGCGGAGCCGGGACATCAACAGGTACCCACTGATGAACTGGAGGGCACGGGCAAAGGGGCAGGAGGAGGGAGAGGGGCATTCTCCCTCTGGTCCCACCGGACGTCGGGTGAAGCGCCATGATGGGGGAACCGAGCCCATGCGGTCATCAGAGACGGACGACTTAGCGGGCGGGGTCGGGCGGTCAGGGGAGGAGCCCCCAGCTGACTTATCGACTGGAGCCAGACAACTGCCCCCAGCTGGGGGAGCAGACTTACCAGCAGCCGCGAGGTCCACAGAGGAGCCAGGAGCCGACTTAACGGCCGAGGTGGCGTGGTCGTCGGAGAAGCTGACAGCCGACTTCTCCGCCGAAGTTTTGTCCGACTTACCATCCAGTTTTCTGGGTGGCAGCTGGGCCTTGCTCGTCGAGGGCCTGGCGTCATCTGGGGAGCGGGCCCGCTCCCTAGACTTCTCCTTGTGCTTTTTTGAGGGAGAAGATTTCTTAGATGAATCCCAGAGATGATCCATTTTCTTCTCTAAGGAAGCCAAGCGGGCTTTTAGTAAGTGGGTCTCCAAAGCATGCTGTCTCCTCTTTTTTGTGGCCTGGTTAAAGGATTGACACTCAAGGCAGGAGGGGACTGGATGGTCCGGGCCTAAACAGAGAACGCACTGGGAATGACCGTCTTTGTGCAGGATCTGAGTGCCACAGGATGAGCACTTCTTCTTGGGTGAAGACATAAGGAAGAACACGAATCTGAGGAAAAAATAGCAGCAAGGGATAAACCGACGTGATGAACTTTCAGTGATCGCTAACTGGAAGTCTGCAATGCGACTGACACGAGGCGACAACGAGAAAAAACTGGAGGGCGGGCGTGGGGACCGCCAATTATGTACAGTCACGCTGACGTCAGTCACATGACGTCGGGTGGGTGGTCCCCCGTCAGGTGTTGCTAGAAAAGTCTGTCGTACGGCCCGATGCCAGGTGGTGCCAGTCCAATATGTGATGACCTACTGAAGGAACCCTCTCAAAGTAAGATCTTAGGATTCATCCGAAAGGATACCCTATCCTTGTGGAAAACTAAAGAAGGTTCTTTACACATCAGAGCCTGAAGCTCGGAAATCCTTTGAGCAGAAGTAATGGCAACTAAAAATAACACTTTCCACAACAGAAAGTGTAGCTCACGACTTGTGGCCAGTTCGAAGGGAGGCAGCATAAGTTTTTTCCAAAATAAATAAAAGGTCCCATGGGGGAACAGGATCCTTGATGGGAGGTCTGAGGTGAAGGATACCCCACAAGAAAGTGCAGGAAAGCTCCAACTAGGCAAGAGTTTTGCCTTCTACAGGTGCATGATAAGCAGAGATGGCCGATAAATGCACCTTAATGGAGAAGTAGCTCAGCCCTGAGTCCAATAGAGAAAGGAGGTACTCAAACACAGAATTCACTGGACAGGTGAAGGGATCAAGGTGGCGAGCGGAGGTCCAAATGCAGAACCGTTTCCACTTCTTTGCATAAGTGACACTGGTGGAAGGCTTCCTTGTGGCAACCCGGACATCTGCCACTCTGGGGGAAACCCTAAACCAGGCAATTTCTAGGTATGCATGAGTCATGAGTGCAGATGCAGTGACTTGAGGTCGGGATGGACCAGGGTGCCCCGCTCCTGTGAGAGCAAGGCTGAGCTCCAGGTCAGGAAGATCGGAGGTTCAACTGCCAGCTGCTGAAGTAGTGGGAACCAACTTTGACGTGGCCAGTAGGGAGCAACTAGGATCATCCCCGCTCCCTCTGACTGCAATTTGAGAAAGACTCTCTGCAATAATGGAAAGGGAGGGAAGGCATGCAGAAACCTCCCTGTCCAAGAGAGGGGACAACGCGGCTCACCAGAAAACACCAGGCCCTGGATCTAGCGAGCAAAAACTGTGCAGTTTTGCGTTGAGTGGGGATGCAAAGAGGTCCAGCTCAGGCCAGCCCCATCTGTTGAACAGCTCTTCGGCCCCAGATTGAAGAAGTTCCCATTCGTGTGCCTTGGACCGAGATTGGCTAAAACTGTCAGCCAAGGTGTTTTGAATGCCTTGGACATGTACAGCAGTGAGTTCCAGATGATGCTCAGTGGGCCAATACCAGACTCTCATGGCCTCCTTGCAGAGGGGGTAAGAGTGAGTCCTCCCTTGCCTGTTTATGTAGAAGACCACTGACATATTGTCTGTCTGAATTAACAGTGGGCCCAGGAGCAAATCTGTCTGGAATGCCTGAAGGGCACAGACTATTGCCCGCATCTCCAATATGTTGATATAGAGAAATTGCTCTTGGGGAGGTAAAGTTCCCTGGGTCTGAAGGTCAGCCAAATGGGCACCCTAGCCCTGGCCAGACATGCCGGTAGTCAGAATCTTATGAGGAGACTCCTGCTAAAAGTGGACCCTGTGGAAAGACTGGAGGGGTCTAACCACTATGTCAGAGTTTGGCGCACCAGAGTGGAGACTGTTACAAGCTGTTCCAATTCGTCTGTGCGTTGGTCCCATTGCATGCGAAGGGTCCATTGGGGAACCCTCATGTGCAGGCATGTAAAAGGGGACAGTTGCGATGGCCGCTGCCATGTGCCCTAGCAGTCTTAGGAACACTCTGGCTAGAATGTGGTGCAATGACGTAACCAGGCAAGCATAATCCTGAAGGTGTTCTGCCCTGTCTGAAGGCAGGAAGGTTTTTCCCTTGGCAGTGTCCAGAACTGCCCTGATGTACTGCAGCCTTTGGCTGGGCCACAGGGAGGACTCTGGGAGCTTGAGAGTGATCCACAGGTCTCGAAACAAGGTAAAGGTGTCTTCCATGGTGCTGATCAGCTGATCACTGGAGGGAGCTGCGGAGTGCCAATCATCCAGGTAGGGGAAGACATAGTGGCCTTTCCTCCTGAGGGCCGCAGTCACTACTGCTAGGCACTATGTAAAGACTTGGGCAGCCGAGGACAAGCCGAATGGCAGGGCGTGGAATCAGTAGTGGTTGCCTTGGAAGCGGAAGCAATGGAACCTCTCCTGTGGGGTTGAAAGACCAAAATGTGGAGGTAAGCATCCTGCATATTCAGAGAGCACAGCCAATCCCCCAATGAAGGAGGGAGAGCAGGTCTGGAAGGGTGACCATCCTGAATCATTTGTATTCTATATACTTGTTCAGATGGCTGAGATCCAGGATAGGCCATAGGTCCAGTTTTCTTTGGAACCAGAAAAAAGTGGGAATAAAAGTCCTTCCTTCTTTGATCTGGCGGAACTGGTTCTATGGCCTGCTTCAGCAAGAGTGCCTGAATCTCCTCCTGAATGAGGGAGAGGTGTGACTGAGGGTAACAGGAGGTTACGAGTGGGTTGTCGGAGGGGGTGCATGATCCACAGTTATTCTGTGCCATCCTTCTAGATAAAGAGAGCAGTGACACCCACCGCCTCCCTCAGAGATTCAGCCAGGGGAGGAGGGTCAGGTAAGTGGTCAGGCTGAAGAACCTGGGACAGGTAACAGGACCTGGGAGGTTTGGGGGGCTCTGGGACCCGAACCTCCTGAGGACTGATTAGTGGCCTTACGTTTAAAGGCACTTCTGGTCTGTTGGCCTTGGGGCTGTTGTCCGGAGGACCGACGAAATAGCTGGCGGCAGTTCTGCTTCTGGTTATACTGGTACATGGTATGGAGAAATCTGACAGCCTTGCCAGATTCCTGAAGGCGAGTTATAATCTTTTCAGATTCCTCGCCAAAGAGGACTGGGCCCTTAAGGGGACGTTCATAATGCCCGCCTGGACATTCGGGGTAAAACCTGAGATGTGAAGCCAGAAGTAACAGTGAAGGCAGATGCCGGTGGCCGCTGCCCTAGCGACCGAATCTGCCGTATCATAGGAGGAACATAGGACTTGAGTACCTACGTCCGAACCGGATTTCAAAATATGAGGCAGCTCAGCTTTCCAAGGACTGTCCCACTTAGCCTGAACCAGCTCCATGGCCTTCCACGGTGTTCTGATACTGGACCATTTGGGCTAAGAAATTCAGGGAGTGAATGGCACAGGTGACCGAGGCGTAGACTTTTCTGCCGAGCTGATCCACCTACTTAGAATCCTTGTCCGGAGGCTGAGTGCTGAGATGCTGGGGCCTCTTGGATCGATCATGGGCCGCCGTCATAACCATGGAGTCTGCAATTGTTTGCTCTCCAAAGAAAGGCTAATCTCAGGGAGCATTATAGAGGCAATCAGCCTTCTTGGAAACAGCAGGGGGTAGTAGATGGGCATTTCCAAGCCGATCTAGTGACATCCTTAAATGGATCCACCAGAGGAGGAGGAACTGCCACAAGCTTTGGATCCTTTTGACGGAGGAAAATGGCCAAACGGCGCCTCTCGGGGTCCAAATCTTTGGTGTCCCAGCCAACGTTGGACTGGATGTGCTGCATGACCTTTATGAAGGTCATTGGAAGGAGACCTGGGGGTGTCCTTGGGGTCCGATGAAGGAGGAGACACCCACGAGTGAGACGACACCAAGGACGAGGAAGAGGAACGCCGGTCTGACTCCCCTGAAGAGGAAGATCATGAGGTTGAACGACAGTGCCTGTGGCTGTGCGACTTACGTCGGCGCCTGTCCGAGGACCTAGAGGATGAGCGACCCCTGCCAGTGTCATCTGGTTGCGGGGTAGGCTTTTCAGGTGTAGGCACAGGCTGCCAAGGAGGAGCCCGAGGCTTAGCCCCCAAGGGAAGAGTTCTTTAGGAGGGGGTGTAGGAGGCCTCTTCAGTATCAGATCACCCTTGACCACGTTCCACCAGGAAATGAAAAGAGCCGTGAAATCCGGCAGAGAGTTCTGGAGCAGAGAGGTATTGGCCGGCATCAGTAGGGAGACGTCAGAAAGCCCCAGCATCGGTCCCTTTACTGGTGGCAACCCAGGCAATGAGTCTTGAGGATTTGGGTTGACCGGCGCAGCCCTGTGGGCATCTGATTATCTGGCATCGGTCTAGTAGGTGTCGTCAGATCGGATCCTGGATCACCCAGAGTCAGCTGAGAAGTAGCGTTAGGGTCAGCCGGCGACATTGGGTGTTGATGCAACAATGGTAGGGGTGTCGCCAGGGTTGACATTGGGGTAGTCGGCATTAACTGGACAGGCGTAGACTGATGCTGGTCTGGGGGAGCAGCTGGCGTCATCTTAGGAGGAAAGCCTGCTGAAGAGAGCTAGCTCCCGAATGGGGAAGAGGCGTCACCCTCCCGGGGGAGGTGAGCGCATTCCCCTGGCATCACTGGGTGGCGTCTGCACCAGAGCTGGGAGGCAACTCAGCAGACACCAAGGCTAGGCAGATGACGGCCAAGGACCCGCCACCTGAAGAAGACCCAGCCAAGCCACCTGGCTGAGAACCCGCTGGCTGGTGAAAGGGCCTGAGCAACAGGGGCTGAGAGGCTGAGGACAAAGTCCCCAACCCCGAAGAACCACCGCCCGACGTCTGGATGAGAGTAAGTGGTTTGATCACCAGGAGCCCATAAAGAGTGAGGGCTGCCGTGGAAGCAGAGTCCAACGTCCGCAGGAGGAAGTCCCGGAGCTGGTCACCATCTGGTGAGGGGACTGGGAACAAGAAGCTGACCGGGGTTTGTCCTTGTGTTTATCCCGGTGTCTGTGCCTTTCCATTTGACAACTTCGTTTTGTAAGAAGCCGAAAAAGTCGAGACCCCTGAGATCGGGAAGAGGAGGTACTTTTACCCTGGATCTCTTTCTCAAACACTGCCAATTTCTTTTCAAGCAAGAAGCTTTTCAGCCTCTTCTGGCAGCAGATTCTGGTCCTCTGGTTAAAGTTCAAGCAGTGCTGGCAGGCCTCTGTATCGTGGTCAGGGCCTAGGCAAAAGAGGCATAAAGCGTGGTTGTCCTTCGAGGGAATCTGCTTGCCACAAATACACTTGAACTGCCACAGTTCTACAGAGGAGGTCAGAGAAGAAGACATGCAGAGAAAAGACTGAAGAATTTAGAAATTAGAATTAGAATTATTTTTTGAAAAATAATACAGCATGGAGAATCGCGAAAAAATGGCGGCTGACTAAGGCAGAAGGCATCCATGGAGCTGATGTGTGTGGGCTGGGGGACCGCCCCTTTTATATCACTAGTCGATGTCAGGGGCAGGCAGACATCAGTGGGCTGTCCCCTACAGACTGCTAGCTAGAAGTTTTCCGTGGGGTCCTGGCACCCGCCGACTTCAGTCCTTATGGTGTAGTCTGCTGCAAAGCTACCCTCAAAGTGAGATCCACTGTTATTTGAAATGTTATATGCTAACCCTGAGTGTGTGTTACCAGCGTTAATGAACGAGTTTTAGGATAACTTAGTTAACAGTGAGAGTGCTTAGGTTACATACTGTATTCAATTAAAACCGGATGACGGGATAAGGACCCTAAAAACCAGATTATCCAGTCAAAAACCAGATAGGTGGCAACCCTACTGTCTAGCCATACAGTTCATGATGTGAAGCTCAAGTTATATGTATGTCCTGCCTGGCTGGCTGCAGGCTCTGTCCCCTGTATTCAACTCTGACACGTGTGGGGTAAAAATAAATGGCTAGGATGTGTCTGGAGTGAGACGAACATGTTTATTTTCACTCAAGACAGATCACAGGAGAAAAATAACGCAATTTATTTGTGATTGTATTTGGTAGTATAGCCTAGAGGTTAGAGTAACAGCTGTGAATGAGCTTGGTGCATCCAGCTGACCTGGGTTTGATTCCCATAACCTCCACTTGTATACTGTGTTACCCTGAGCAAGTCGTTTAACCTCTCCAGTGCTCCCAGGTCACCCCTGAAAACAGGCCTTGTGCCTGGTGGATTTCACTTGGTTACAAAATAAAAAAAATTAATCCCGACTGCAATACCAGTGGAAATACAAATCTTGAAGGTTGGGTACATCACAATGGACTACGAAACCAAAGAGCAGCATTACATGGCAATACAGTTATTTAAGGTCGGAAAGGACTAAGTCTATCACTCCCCTCTCGCTTTCACATTGCTGATGAAATCACAACAGCACAATGCAACACTTAAGCCAGCAGTTGACCTTAAAAGAAGCCATTAAATCTTCACGCAAACAACTACGGTCTTGCCCCCTCACACTCTAAGATAAACTGCATTTTTTGAGAAAGGCCATTCGCATCTCCTGCACAGCTTTAAATGTAACCCCTGGACCCCTGCCTTTTTGCAAATGACAGGTGACATGCTGTTGAAGCTGACAGCAGTACCTGGTGGGGACTGGGTTCGGGGAGGATGAGGTTATTCGGCACAGGGAGCCTAGGTTTGGCTACTCTGCACAGGGGCACCCAAGTAAATCCGAACGCAGAAAGCAATAACTGTAATGTCCAGAACCAGGAATGGGATTCTACAGTGTGGCTTTTATTCACATCCAAACTGAACAAACAAAGCATAGACGGACCCCCACGGGGCTACATTCCTGGTAATGCAGATTAGAGACAACAGAACACTTCTTCACATTGCCAGCCCTCAGGCTCTGAACCCACCAGGCACACAGCCCGGACTTGCACGCAGCTTTGGGTACACAGCCCGACTTGTACACTACTTAGGTTTTCCCCACTGGCCCGGCTCCCCCGCCGGCCACTTGATCCGCGGTCCATTATGGTAATGAACCAGTTTTCCAATTGGTGGCTCCCCAAACCACCTTAGAGGCTTCGACTCTAGAGAATTTCCTTCCAATCCCACGTCTGGGTACTTCCCTCATTACCGGCTAAGTGCATGAGGCAAAGTGGAAATCCACAGAGCAAATCCGTAGAGGTGGACCTGGTCACTAAAGATGGGGGGTCTCCCACCTCCAGCCTCCACAATCCATACCCGGCCATTTCTCTGGAAACTAAACAACTCTTTTCTGAAAGCTTGGCAATGTAGATTACTGGGTAGACGTATGTCACATCTCCTCTACATGTCTCGACTTACCCGATGCGCTGGAAGCCTATTACTCTAGGCCTCCCACTACTTCAGTAGTCCAATCCCCACTATCACACAAGTCCCAGGGTGAAACATGGGCCCTTTAGAAAGAGCAGAAACTCACCCTCCGGTTGCAGGTGCCCCACAGGTGAATCACGAACTCTTCTTGTTTCCCAAAAACTCTTGGACCAAATAAGGCAGCTTCTCCACTAGCAGAAAACCCGGGGGTTGCCCCTGGAATATGCAGGCTAAACTTTCCTGCCCCATCCCCTGAGGGATGGGGCACAGAGACACGATTCAGCGGTCTCCACCACTTTAAAAATAATTCACTGTGTCTCTCTTTAGGTGGAAACACACACCTTTCCCTAATTGTAGCCCTATTTCAGGGCTGAGGCTACAAGAGCCTAACACAGAGCTGCTGTGCTCCTTTCACAACAAGCTCCAAACTCCAACTGACCACAGACTACTGTTCAAACCTCCCAACATTCTACTCCAACTCCCTGCTGCAGATTCCACTGTGGCTCATGCAGCTGTGACAGTTCTATCTTGATGTCATCCCTCAGTCTCAGCTGAGACTGAGAACAGAGTGAGACAGTGTGAAATCCATTTAACTGCAGTTTCACAAGCTGCCTTCCCTGCCTACCACTAGGTCTTACTGGGATTCTAGTAACCCCGGGTAACAAGGGGGTTACATAAATAAACCTCTTACATGAAGGAAAAGCCTGGTGTAGCATTAAGCTTCCCCACTACAGCGCCTGTTAAAGTGCACTTGATGCCTCCAGAACTCTGAAAAATAATATACTAAGACACAATTTCACCTAGAATTTACACCAGTCCCCCCCCCCAAAATAAATTAATTATTACTGAGGTACTCTGCATGGAAACAGGATCTAGTTGTTTATTCCAAACCTGATGTCATAACACTTCACTTGTGACATCACACCCATTCCCACGGCACCAGATTAAGTTGGGGATGAGCTACTGGGCCTTTTTTTTTTTTACACAGATTTTTCTATAGGTTCAGCACGGGAAGACATCTTTAAAATGGGGGTCTCCTGTGTTCATGAAAATTGCCCCTGAAAAAAACAACAGGAATGAGAAACCTAATAAGATCTGATGGACTTCTGTAAGTAACCTTTTAATTAATTTCCCACTTTTATTACCTTTGTTCACAATCGACTGTAAGTAGAGAAATTGCAATAAAGATATTAACAAAAAAAAAAAGGAATGAGCAACCTACAAAAAGTCATAGCATATGCTAGCACATGAAAAAAACAGCTGAACTGTCTCAAAACAGGTTTTTCCTGAGGTGTCAGGAACTGCCAGTGGGCCTAATCATGAGAGTGAGGATTTGCTGACTTTTCTTCTACTCTTTCTACAGAAATGGCCATGCAAAGCAATAGTCCTGCCAAGACAAATGTGATAAGCAGATCACTTTCTGAGGTAATCATGCCTATCTGATGCCCAGAGTCAAGTGATTAATGTTCTAATTAATGAACTGTGTGTATATATCTATACCAAAGATTTTCGTTTTACAAGATTTGAAAAAGCATTAAAATATCACACCAGAACTGTACCCTTTTCATCTTGCTCTGTCTCATCCTCTCCATCCTCATCTTCTTCTTCTTCTTCCGACTCCGCACCACTGTCGCCACTTTCTAGTTTTCCATTCACCACCTTGCCGTTTGGCGTTGAAGTTAAGACATTGCCCAGCTCTAACAAAATAATAAATGAAGGATTTCCAAAAAGTTTAGAATCCAAAATACAGAGATAATGAATAAGATTCTCAAACCAATCAAAGCCCATAAATCCCAGGAAACTAGCATACTTCTTGTTATTTCCTTTGATAAGGTAGGGCTCACACTTACAGTAAATACTCACATATATAGTAGGTGCAGTGTTTTTTGTTTTTTTTTAACTGTAAAAAATAGGCACTCTAGCCCACTGGCTCCAGTAGTAGTGCAATGTGCTACCAATTAAGACCTCCAGGTGGCTTAATCTCAATTCCTTTCATCAGGTTGGAGAAATCACAGGGGCACTGTGAAGTACGTTCAGCAAGTCCACATTTGAAAGATCCATTGCTCTCATAGTAACAACACCTCCTATGCTGACAGGCCTTATATCAGTGCCATGGGTGAACACACAATATCCACCAGGCCCCCTTACATGACATTATGCTGGTAGCAGTGGCTAGTTTGGGAAGTGAATGGGACTTTGGATAAACAGCTAACATGGACAGCCTGGGCCTCAGGTGAAGGCCACCTGACTACCTAACCCTCTGGAGCTCCAGCCACCATCAGACACCTGAAACCGGATTCCTCCCCTTGCAGCAGCAGGGAGAGCCCTAGTGATGGGACAGATTGAATCTGGCGTCTTTGAACAGTGGATTCTGGAGACCAGTAGAGTCCAGCAAACAGCAGGGCAAAGTAGGTCAGAAGGAGTGAGGTACTAGGGGGCTCTCGAGTGCAGAAAAAAAAAAAATGCACCCATGAAGTGGGACTCAACTTACCAGTGCGGTGAGCCAATGTGTGGGGTTTTACAGGGGTTAACCATGTTTGCAAACCACAAAACCAGACTCTGGGTCCATTTCTGGTCACAAAACACAAATTTTGAGCCCGATGTTGGCCACAAACCCAGACACAGGCATCTAGCTTGGATTACGAAATGTGGATTCCAAGTTTTCTAAAACTGACAAGGTAACAGTGGGGTTAACTTGCGTGCAAGATCAACTTATACGCCAGTATACAAGGGATATTGTATGGGCCAAGCTCAAATAACCTTTAACTTCACTCTGGAATGTTGCCAACAATGCTGCCTGACAATGAGTGGCACAGCCACAAGTGCCAGGTGGCACTGTTGGCACCTTTCCAGAGTGACTAAAAAGGATATTTGTGCTCCACCCATGGAAGGTCCTATGTATACAAGTAACAATGGTCAACTAGGTTTTCTTCTTCGTGGTGTTAGTTTCATAGACTAGTTGAGTTCAGAACAAGTTAAAGTTTTACTTTTTTTTTTATTTAAACATGACGTTCCTTTTTTCAGACTGTGGCTGCTGAGCAGTGAGGAGAGTGAATAGTCATCAGAAACCTTATTCTGCATGGGAACCTTGCCATGTTTTAATATGAAATCGGGATTTTCAACATCATGATATTACAGATCTAGTTAGGGCTGCATTGCAAATAAAAGCTACAGTGGAAATAACATGTTGCAGTTCTCTCAAAATAACGTGGGTGCAGAGTTTGGGTTTCGGGGGCTCAGGCCCAAAACTATTGACCTAAACAATTAACCTATTTTTACACTAACTTATCGGGGAGGGGGGGCATGAGCCTGAAAGCTCCCCAAACTCTATGCCTGTGCAAAATAACCATTTTTATTCACCAGTGTTATTCATCACCACCACTGTATACACACACACACACACACACAGGGGGTGACTGTGCTTTTATTCTCATTTACAACATGTGTATAGCAAACACACACACTAGTGATCTTCCAATTGCTCTACTACGATCAGTTGATTATTATATAAAGGATAAAGTGTGGGTCGGTGTGTATAACGAGAAGTTTACACACACCCGAGGGGTTTCTGAACAGCATCTAACCCCAAGGGTGTGTGTAAACTTCAAGTTTACACACACCAACTCATATTTTATTTTATTTTTTTATCATACAATGCTTTATACTCCTCCCTGTATGGACCTCATCTGACCAGCTCCCCAGCTCCATCCCCCCGGAATTACCGAGGCTTACCTTATGCCCAGTCGTGGGAGCGGTGCCTGCGGAGAGTCAGTCGCCATCCTGCCGCCAATTTTTTCCTCATTTTCTCCCCATTTTTTATCAGAGGGCTCCAGGAGAAGGTCGCATGCATGTGGAGGCACGCATGCGCCTTACAGCCCCGGTAACGACCCTCCTCCGCCCGCCCCATTGGCCTATCGCCGGCACCCTGTTTGCACAGCCCCTCGGCCTCCACCAGGGGGCAGCAGTGAGTGAGGGATACCATACCACCTCCCTGGAGAGGACAGCTGCCCGCTGGTAGTTCCATCCAGCTCCACCCCCCCCCCGGGCCGACCTCCAACGGCCCAGGCTAGCTCCCGAACCTGGGGCGCCGGCGTGCCACGGGGTAAGACATCCAGTGCCTCAGCCCTCTGCGCCACCGGGCCTGCCATATTTTATTTTATATAATTGCTGGGTTTCGTTTTTTCTCCACAGCAATTACATAAAATAAAAAGAAGACATCTGGTGCAGCCGTGGTCCGACCGAGTTTCGGCAGTGTCAGCTGTCAGATGCGGCTGCTGGAAGGAAGGTATTTTGTTTTACTTTTTCCCCCCTGCTTTTCGTAGGAGGCAATTACTTTTTTTAGTGCAGCTGTGTTTCTTTTTAAAAAAAATTTACTTACTGCCAAGTTAGAGTGGCGGTCTCTGGTCGCTGGGGTTAGGTTGGCTCGGGGGAACGTGGAAGAGTAGTGGCTGGTGCTAGCCTGGCGCATGCGCAGCAGAAACGAAACCCAGCGTGTGTTTGCCATATTAAAAACATTCTTATTACGGCAAATTATGCAAAGGGTTTTGTATAGCAAAAAACGAAACCCAGTAAATTATATCCCTGTAATACCATTTGACATTCCATGGCAATTTACAATGGTGAAAATCTTATCTGGGTTATAACTTGCAATAACAGTGCAAGTTACTAGGCAGAATTATGGATTAACATGAAGAAAACAGTACATGAAAGAAACAAACTGCTTCCTGTAGATGAATTTATTTTATAAACTGTACATCATACTAGTGTAAACACAGCAAAGGACGGCAAGGCAACCTCAGAGCCTAAAAATGACAAAGCAAAACAAAAAATGTGTCAGGGACCACTGGTGTACTTCTACTAGTACTACAGAGATATTCCATTAGATTATGGAGTATCAAGGGTGATAGGATCTAACCACGGTTGATAAAATGTAAGCAGACTATCACAGATAGCTGAAGACATACTATATAGCCCATACCTTCTAAAGACTTAGCAACTTTCTCCAATCGGTCTGGCAGTGAAAACAAGAGAAATATTCATGAGATTTCAAAGTATCAATGGCAGAATGTTTACAAGTCAAATTAAAGAGTGCAGTACATGTGGTGTTCCCCCTAGGAGATCAAGGTATGCTTGTGAGCTTCAAAATTCCAGTCGGAGATCAACCCTGGGCCAGGAGCATCATGGAGATGAAACATTCTGCTCCTGGGGAAGAAGTGCATGAGTTGACCAGCATCTGTGTGGCCCTCTGCCAACTCATCAAGAAGCGTCACTAGTGTCAACCGTCAAGAGGCTGCAGCTCGCCCGCCATTACTGTTGAGAAAGGGCTTAGGAGACAGGAGTAAAATGATATAACACTGCTAAGAAAACTTGGTGGTCTGGAGAGTAAGGTACCAACCCCTTCACAGATGGAGACCTGGGTTCAGATCTCAGCTTAGATAACATGTTTAATGAGGCAGACACAAAACCCCAGACGAACTGCCTGCTCTAGAGTGTCTGGTCCCCACAAAATACAAAGGAAAAAGGGACCAGTTCTCAGGAACTGCCAAACTATTGGAATTTTTATTTTCCCAAATAAAGTGCAATTATGTGCAGCCCCAGTGTGGAGAGGTAAAACACTCCATGCTCATTCGGAGCCTTCCATTCCTTCCTCAGAGGGTGGAGCTCCATTGAAGTTCCAGCAAATAAATGGTATAATCAGTGGCATAAAATACATATTCATTGCTTCAGGGTTCGAAAATGCATTCCTCCCTTAAGAAAAATATTATTGTTGCTATATTGGTCCTTGTAACAAAAGATTCAGAAAAAAGATGCTTTGATACATTTTATTGGACCAATATAGATGTTACAAAAGAAAATAGGTGCTTAAGTTATCGGATAATACACAGTCCTTCATCAGAAGCTAATGCCAGTTGTTTTGGAAGAAAACATTCTATTAAAGACCAGATCACACATGAAAAACAGACAAAAAGGTTGTAAAGAATCCCACTGCCCTAAAAATTGCATTTAAAAGTATACTTAAAGCCATATAGAGAACACAGGCTGACTGCTATCAAGGAAAAGCATTTCAAGGTCAAATGTCACAGAACAGAAATAACTCTCTTCTAAAAAGAATGCATAAAATATACCCGAGGTTCATTTTAAATTATGCATGCATGTGTTTGTGTATACCTAAGGAACTGAATCCCATTGGCCTAAACTTGCATTTAAAAATCAACCTAAAGAAAGGATAAGGAGAACAAGTAGAGTCCCATCCAAAGGAAAGCATTTCAACATCAAAGTTGCAGAATGAATAAAGTACAGTTACGTGAGAACTTACCGTAACAGTAGATCTTCGAGAGTGGCTTTTGCAGTAGGTAATCACCTTGAGGACTGCACCCCTAGCATCAGGACCACAAAGAAACTTTAGCTAGCAGTGTCTGACAGGGGACCGCCCACCTGATGTCACATGACCGATATCAGTGTGACACTATATAGTGGGTGGTCCCCACACCCATCTTCCAGTTCTCCCACCGGATACCTCTGAGAAGAGGCGACAGGAGAACGGAAAAAGAGGCTCCTGGGGCCAAAATGAGCTCATAGAGGGAAAAGGCAGCAAAGAAACTTTGGGGGAGGAGGGAGGGAAAAAGGATACCTACTGCAAGAGCCTCTCTTGAAGAGCTACTGTTACAGTAAGTTCTTACATAACTGTGCTATCTTACTTCGAGAGGGCTCTTGCAGTAGGTAATCACCTTAAGAACTGAGTCTCAAGCAGTGTGAATCAGACGGAACTGAAACACAGGAGGCAGGGAAAAATTACAGATGGCAGAGAAGAAAAAAATTACTTACCATAGTAATCTTGTTTCTTCCAAGGGAAACTCACTGTATTCTGACTTGTGCAGTATGGTCTCACCATAGGTCTGCTACGGAGCCGAAATGGTTAGTAGAACTTATGCTAATAATGGAACATTAGGCTTGAGCTTGGTTTTCAAACCACTGTCCCTGGAATACATCCTTCAACCGTCAGATTCTTACAGAGCAAGCACACTAACAAACTATCTAATATTAAACATATACAATTATTAAAATATAAGTTGTATATGAATAATATCGTTATGCTGGTCCAAGTTGGACCAGCATAACATTCTGTGGTGATTTGCATATGCAGCCCATGATGCTTTGCATTGTGGGGGCATGTGTGATTTTGTATTTTCTTGAAACTTGGCTTCCCAGCCAAATGCCCTTTGGGGTAACCCTTGCCTCAGTGTTTACGCACAGAGGTTCTTTGTCTATCTAAACTATACCACTATTTAAATAACAAATAACACCCAACAACCAATAATCCCCTTTGTTAAAAAAGGAGGGCAACACTAAGACTTAAGTCACTAAACCCAACAAAAGAAAACATCCATTGGTTTCAATCAGCATGGGCAGCTGTGCTGTAGTGCCCATAGGTTCTAGCAGGGGAGGTAGGGTGGGAGCTCAGAATACAGTAAGATTCCCTTGGAAGAAACACAATTACTATGTTAAGTAATTTTTTCTTCAAACCCCAGGAAATCTTACTGTATTCTGACTTACGCAGACTACCCCAGCAGTACCTTTGGAGGAGAGTAGAGAACCTTTTTAAGAAACAGGCTCTGCAGTATTGCTGTGCCAAACCTGGCATCACTTCTAGCCTGCGTATCCATGCTGTACTGCTTGGTAAAGGTGTGTACTGTTTTCCACGGTAGCTGCTTTATAAATCTCCAACACAGGAATATCTCTTGCAGCTGCTATCGAGGCAGCTGTATCCCTTGTAGAGTGAGCCCTAAGGCCCACAGGAGGCCCTTTGCCTGCCTTGCTATAATAGAACTGAATGCAGGCAACAATCCATCGAGCAACAGATCTCCTTGAGGCCGGTTTGCCCTTTCCCACATCTCCACAGTTCAGGAAGAGCTGTGTCCTATCTCGTCTGTGACCCTTTGTGTGATCCAAGTAGTAGCTTATAGCTCTCTTGACATCAAGGCTATGCAGTCTGCGTTCCCCTGAACTGGAGTGGTCAGTGAAAAAGACTGGTAGGGTGACTGACTGGTTGAGGTGGAAATCCAGAACCACCTAGGGAAGGAATTTCCTGCTAGTCCTAAGGACTACCTTGTCCCTGTGAACTGCTATGTAATCTGGTTCTGTGGACAACGCCTGGAGCTCACTGATCCTCCTGGCCGAGGTGATGGCTACCAGGAACACTGTTTTCCATGTCACATACTTGAGATCTGCTGATGCCATGGGTTCAAACGGTGGTTGCATTAACTGGCCAAAGCATAATTTGAGATCCCATGCAGCAGTGGGTTCCCTGTGAGGAGGGTGCAAATGCAACAGACACTTGAAAAACTTTCTAAATACCTGGTTAGCAGCCAGGGATGCCCCCTTCCCAGCCGAGAGGTATGCAGAGCTAGCTGACAGGTGTACCTTCAGGGTGGAAGACCTTAGGTCAAGGGAGTGCAAGTGATTCAGATAGTCCAGAACGACATCCAGCCCTGCCTGGCGATGGTCTATCTGCTTTTGCTGGCACCAGATGGAAAACCTCTTTCATTTTGAGGTGTAGGTCTTTCTAGTGGAAGGTTTTCTAGAAACCCTAAGGACCTCTAGCACCCCTTCTGAGAGGTACATGTCTGCATACTCAAAGTCCTAAACAGCCAAGCCTTGAGTCTGAGGGACTGGAGATTGGGGTAAAGGACCCTGCCCTGAAATTATGTCAACAGGTTGTGTCTCCCGGGTAGGGAGATTGGCTTGGATATCGACAGGGTCAACAGTAGTGAATGTGACGCTCTGCCCCTGCTTCTGGTTACCTGTATGATATTATTATTATACATAAATGGTCTGTGTATGAAATGTTCGTGTGTAAGAGATTTAGCCTTTAAATTACAAGGTCAACAGCTGAAAATCACAGATCCCTGTAATTTAAGACTTCCTTAAAGAAATGGTATTTTATTACCTTTTTATGACCGGCCTAGGCTTTTGAAGTGAAACTAAATCTAAAGTTTATGACATCAGAAAAGAAAGAGTAATTTGGCTGTTCCTATCAAGTTTAACATCTAAATGACAAATGCTGGGATTGCTAAGATCAAAGTGAAATGTTTAATTAAAGGATGTCATATTTAGGAAATGTTATTTTTCTTCTGATGTTCCATTAATTAAAGATACCTCCTGGTAGAAAGTATGTTAGAATTAATTCTGAGGGAGGGTCTAGCTGACCTCATCCAAAAGGGGGTTGGGGAAGACAGAGGAAAAAAAACGTAACATTGTACATGAAGACACACATCATCTTGGGCTCTTAAGAAACAAAGATCTCTCTAACTTAAAACGCACTTACAGAGGTAATACATTAGCTAGCAAAGATCTTTTTTAAAACTTTACCATTTTCCACAAATAATACATATACAGGACAAGAAACTATTTACATTCAGGCTAGCCTGTCTCATAATACAAGAAAAAGAAAAAAGAAAAAACTCATTATGGGAAATACATTTCATACAAATACATCAGTAGAAATCAACTTATCTTTTAGTAATAAGTTATCTCCGAGTATCTTCTTTAGGGTTGGTTCTCAGATTGTTTATGGGACAAAATCCAATATCAAAGGGGAAATATACATTACCCACCTCCGCCATATCATTTCAAACTTATTTTGGCTTTTATTTAAAGTGGCTGTGAGGTGTTCCTTCTGGTGCACCCGAGTCATAATCTCATGCCAGTGGGTAAGTTCTACCTGGTCAGGTGTCATTTCTTGGTTATTGCCTTTTGGGCAGCCAGGACAGAAATCTTGAGCAGTTTTCTGCTATCTGTGTCTCTGCAACCTCCGGCGTAATCCGAGAAGAAGAACAGAAGTGGGTTTAAATTAAGATCTGGGGAAAAAATGCTTTTCAAAGCCAACTCCAACTGCTGGAAGAAGGAGGTCAACCCCACGCAGTCCCACATGATGTGCTCCAGGGCTGCTGGGGTATGTCCACATCCCCTCCAGCATTCCAGGGTACACCCCTGCTGAAATTTTGCCTGTATAGTAGGGGTTCTAAGGTAACGTGTGGACATCTTCCATGCATATTCTTGCCACAGGACTGCCGAGGTGCCCCAGTGGACCTGCTCAAGGTGCCTCCCCACACCTGTTCAGGAATCGGGGTCCCCATATCTCTGTCCCAGGCTGCTTTGATTGTCTGTGAAGAGGGTTCTGCACAAGCCGGCAAAGCTGAGTAAAGGTACGAAATTATGTGCTCCAAAGGAGCTCTGTTGTCCAGAGCTCTCCTGAGTAGAAACAAGATCTCGGGGGATGGGGGATCCTTCCAGGAACCTTGAAGGAGTGATTCCACCAAGTGGCAGACTGGAAGTACCTGAATCTATCGTGGGGGGAAGGTCACACTTTTCTACCAGTTCTGAAAAGGAAGCATATTCCCCTTCCTCCACAAACTGCCAAATCAGGTGTAATCCCCTACTCTCCCATCCCCGGAAACCCATATCCATTGTGGGCTAGGGGGAATGACTGCAAGTATGGAATAAAGTAGTGGCCTCCATCCTCCAGTACATTGCACCAGCACCTAACTGTAGTTTCAGTGTAAGGGTTGGCATCCTCCTGGGGTTGGGTTATGCTGGGATATGTTAGTAAGCGTTTATTCTTGTGTCTAAGGTCCCCTTCTGTAATTTCTAAGGCCTTCCATTTAGCTTGGTATCCCTCCTGTAGAAAGCAAAAGGCTGTTCTAAGTTGAGCTGCCGGATAATACTTTTTAAGATTGGGCAATGCTAGGCCTCCCTTTTTCTTGGGGAGCTATAAGGTGGAGAATCTTATCCGTGCCCTCTGAGAGCCCCAGATAAATCTTGCTATTTTTGTGTTCAGTTTCTTAAAATATTCCTCTGGGACTGGGACCAGTAGAGTTTGTGCTAGGTATAGAAATCTTGGTAATAAGACCATTTTGACCGCTTCCACTTTTTGGATTGAAGGTATAGGAACAAGGGCCCAGTTTTCCAAGTCTGTTTTCAGTTTTTTGAGGCGTGGCGGATAGTTGAGGAAGAACAAGTTAGTGTCATCGGCTCCCAAGCTGACTCCCAGGTATCTTAAGTACTGGAGGTTCCATCTAAAGGGATATATAGATCTGATGGAATCAGAAGGGGTGTAGTGAAATTGTAAGAAGTCGGTCTTGCTCTGATTAATCTTATACCCTGTTATGTCCCCGAATTCAGTCAGGACTCTCCACAAGGGCCCCAGTGAGTCCTCCAGGTCGCCCAGATAGACCAACAGGTCATCTGCATACAGTGCTAGCTTATGACAGCTCTCCCCTATCCATAACCACCCCACCACCACCTCTTCGTCCCGTCGCAAAGTTTGAGCTAAGGGTTCCAGGTATAGTGCAAATAGGAGGGGGGACAGGGGGCAGCCCTGTCTTGTTCCCCTATAGAGAGGTATAGGGGCCGATATCCATCCGTTAATTTTCACATGTGCCCTAGGGCCTGAGTAGATGTTGCCAATTATTTTAACAAACTCCTCACAGAAGCCCATTGCCCCAAGCATACGATGCAGGAAGGGCCATGCCACCCGGTCAAAGGTCTTCTCCGCGTCCAAACTTAACAGCAGGAAGGGGGACCTCGACCAGGTGGCATGCCTCAGGACATGTACAGTTCTTTTAATATTGTCCTGAGCTTGCCTGCCAGGAACAAATCCTGTTTGATCCTGATCAATCAACAAAGGGAGGGCTCTCTCCAAATGCTTAGCTAGGACTGTGGCAAAGAGTTTAGAATCTATATTTAACACGGATATGAGCCTGTAGGCCGAGCATTGCATCTTGTCTTTATTTGGTTTTGGGATACTAGAAATTGTTGCATAGTTCCATGTGGGTGGGAGTGCCTCCCCTCCTTGGACTTCCCTGAACACCCCCAAGAGGGCCCCTCCTATCTCCTTTTTAAATAATTTGAAAAAATCTAGGGTATACCAATCTGGGCCTGGACTCTAGTTTGTTTTAAGGTTTCGAATGGCCTGTTCTAATTCCTCAGATGCTACAGGACAGTCCAAGGCCTGTTGCATTTCTCCTGAGACAGAGGGTAACTTCAGTCTGGACAGGTATTCCTGTATCTGCTGCTCTGTTGGTGTAGCCTCAGGGGTATACAGCTTTTGGTAGAATTTCTGAAAGGCATGCAAAATCTGGTCTGGTGTTCTGTATGGCTGTCCTATTTTGGGGTCTTTAATTTGGGTAATTGTGGAGCGAGCTATATTCAGCCTTAGTCTATGTGCCAGTAGACGTGTGGCTCTAGGGCCACTCTCGTAATATTCTTGTCAAAGGTATTGCAGAGCCTGCTCAGTTTTTTATATCTAGTAACTTCTGTATCTGTTGTTTTGTGATCTGAAGTAGGGGGAGAACCGCTTTGTCCCCTGCCGCATGTTGGGATTGAAAGTCTCGTAATTGAACCTGTAGGTGTTCTAGTTGATGGGTCTGTTTTTTCTTATGGTTAGCAGTGAATTTTATTATATCCCCTCGTAACACGGTTTTAACCGTGTCCCATAAGGTTGCCCTTGAGATCTCTGGGGAATCATTTTCTTGTATGATTTGCTTAATTCTGGTCTGAATCATGTCAGTGAATTCTTTTAAATTTAAAAGGAAATTATTAAATTTCCATAAGGTTTGACCATTGTCTGTTACCCATCTCAGTTTTAATAAGATTCGACTGTGGTCCGATAGGACAGAGGGGGAAATGCTGGCATTCCTCCATTTGCTATTGATGTTCTTTTGAAATATGAAAATAATCAATCTGTGCATAGGATATGTGATGGGCTGAAAAATGGGTGTATTCTCTTCTGTTTGGGTACAGGGCTCTCCATGCATCTACCCAATGAGCACCACGAAAGTAAGCTAGTGCTGCCCTCTGAGCTGAAGTCCTTCTGGAGGCCTTATGGTTGAAGGAATACAGATGGCTGTAACAGTGGTTGTGATCACCCCCCACTACTAGGGTACCCATTTGGTGCTCTGTTATTTTTTGTAGTAAACCTCGTATTACAGGAGCTACTGTACCTAGAGGAATATATAGTGATGCTACTGTGATTGGGGCTCCTTTTAGTATCCCTCCTACTAAGGCTAGTCTGCCCTCTGGATCAATATATTAGGTTTTAAGTTCGAATGGGGTAGATTGGGGGATCAGGACTGCTGCTCCTCTCCTCTTTCCCTTCCCAAAGGAGGAGGCCACCACCTTAGAGAACCCAAATCTGGTAAGTTTATCATGTTCAGCCTTGTTCAAATGAGTCTTCTGCAGGAGTACGAATGTGGTTTTTTGTTTCTTAATGGATGAAAGAACTCTGTGCCTCTTTACTGTGATTGTTCAATCCATTAATGTTCTGCGACAGAACCGCCACACGCTGATTTAGACTCATCACTGTATAATAAGTATTAAGGTAAGGCCTTCCAGACCGTGGGCAGGATTCTCAAAGCCTTCAGAAGGTGCAGAACCTTCCCTAAGTCCCTAAAACCTCCTCAGCTACGGAAAAAAATGGGAGTTTGATCCAAGTGCTATTCACAAAACCCTCCGCAGCTGCAGGAAAAACCATTATGGACTGTGGAAAGAAGTGCAGCTGCGGAAGTCCCTCAGGACAAAAAGGTGTGAGATAAGTAAGGCACAGCCTCTGAAAGGCTATTCACAGCCAGTTTTTTTCCGCAGCTGAGGAAAGAATGTTACACACAGTGGAATGAGGTGCAATTCTCCCTCAGCACACTGCAGTAGTGCCCCAGCAATTGGAATCAATTAAGGTGGAGGTGAGGCACAGGTAATAGCATCACAGATAGTATAGCAGTGGCTGTTGGTACAGCAACAAATGCACACATTGCCATGATATGGCAACAGGCAACCACCAGATCCAGTGCAGTCCATGACGGAGCCCCACAGGCAGTAAAGCCTGGCCAGCCTGCAGCAAGTGCTACCCCTGCAGGCCACAAGAACACCCCAGGGAGGGACAACCAGCAGTGACAGTCAGCCACTGTGGTACCATGGTATCGCTGGGTACCTGTGGTGCTGCAGTGGTCCCAGTTGAGGGACTGGTTGCATGTCTCTTTGTGTGTGCTGTCAACTTCATATTATGGCAGCAATGTTAAAGTCTGCTGCTTCAGCTACATAGATTTACTATTGCTGTGCCTCCTCAGCCATTTCCACAGCTGCACATCTGATTCCCGCAGCTGCGGGACTTTTTGCGGAATTCCCTAAGCTGCGGGATTTTCTTTAAGAATATCATGCAACTGCGTTTCTGCAGTGCTGCAAGCTTTTTTCCCCGCAGCTACGGAATTTTTGCTGTTCTTTGAGAATCCTGCCCTTTGTCTTCTGTAGTGTATTTCCCTAGGAGACCCCCATCCGTTTTCCTTCAAGTCACAGCCTAAGTTACAAACACTGCAAACATGAATAATAAATAACTTCCAACTATTTACATGTTGGCTCCCAAGGTAGGGGGCCACATTTCTGTGTGCCCTGGAATCCCAGGTGGGGCACTCAGTGTCCCATCCGGTATGGGGATCAGGGCCGTCTCTCAGGTCATGCCCCCCCGCCCCAGAGAATATCAGGGATTGTATCAAACGCCCTTCCTATTTCTCCCTTCCTGGCCATTCCTCTATCCCTCTGCCTCACCTTTTCCTGCTTTATGATCATGTGTCTGTTTCATCTGTACAGGAATACATGGGCTTTAGGTGTTATTAATTCCTGTCCATATGGAGGGAAGTCCAGATGAGGAGAGGGAGGAGGGCTAACACGCCTACTGTTAGGACAGTACAATATAGCCTGTTTTATAAGGTTATTGTTCTGATGAGTTCGGTCCCGGTCCCCAAATTCATCGCACCCCCACCCCACCAGAAATGAAAATTACATCTACCGCGGATTATGATCTTTCTGTGTATCTTCAGCATTCATCACATATGGGTACTGGCCAGAGATCAGGACCCAGCGGAGCTTTTTTTTTTAAAGGTAGGCGGGCCGACACAGCATCAGCGCTGCCCCCGAGGCCGACGTACTCGCGTGGTGCCTGAGGACGGGCCGCTAGGGCTGGGGCCGACCCGCCTGCCTACCAGTTCTGAGTCACCGGAGAGGGAGAGGAAGGGGATGGAGGTGGGACAAGAGAGTCCAAGGGACAGAAAAAGGAAGGCAAAACTGAACTAAAAGGAGAAATAATGACTGAGAGGACAGCGAAGAAGAGAGGAGACTAAGGGGACTGGGTAGGGGCCCCAATCTCTGGAAGCGGAGGAAGGGAGGGAAGGAAGGGGAGAAATTTAGGAGAGAGTGAGAGGTAACAAGGTATCCGAGACCCTTGTCCATCACCAGATCATATAGAAACTGCAAGGAGTAGCAAAGCTCTCTGCCAGAATTCAAGGCACAAAATAACTGGCAAATACACCAGAAGCAGAGTCGGCTATTCTGGAGAAGGACAGAGTACAGGGACTTAATACTCTCTCAGGAAAGATGTTTGGTGAAAAAAAGGAAAATTATTTATTTTTTTTTAAACAGTGTGATGGAAATCAGAAAGAGAACAGGAGGAGGGCAACCACCAACTCCCACCCCAACGGGGTGGAGACATGCAGTAGAGAAGGGGTGCCACTCGAGCTGTACTCCTTAAGGAGAATACCCCCCTGTGTGTTCCTACTTTACCCTGCTCTAAAAAGAGAGGGGGAGCACATAGGGAGGGGGACCCAGAGACTGAGGCCCCAGGGGGATGGTGGGCGGGATTGTGATGAATGGTGAAGATACACAGAAAGATCATAATTACGGTAGGTAGGTAATTTTCATATCTTATCTGTGTCAATCTTCACCATTCATCACATATGGGTGAGTACCAAGCCCCCTGAAGGGGGTTGATTCATTACACCCTAAGGGACAGAGTCCCTTAGCCCTCAGTGGGTGACACACTAAGGGGGGGAACCTTCCAGGCCTGAGGAGGCCCGAGAGTGGGGAGAGCGAGACGGGGTCCCCCCGGAGGGGGAAGGAAGTTGCCCCGACAAACGCCGTCTTGCCCTACGGGAAAAGAGGTAGGTTCCCTGGTGGGCGGAGCAAATCACCCTACGCCGGGCCAAGGGTGACAACCAGGAAAGACGAAGCCACGCCGACCTCCTAGTGCAGATCGCTGTCCCTACGACCCTGGTAGCTACCTCGTTGGCATCATAAGATGCCCTCGCTTGGTGCCTTGCTAGCTCCAGGCCACGTGCAGAGAGCGCGATGGCTTGTCTGGTTTGCTCCGAGTCAGGCAAAGCAGCTAGGATCTGACCTAGCGCGGACCACAAGAACCTGTTGTAGGCTGCATAGTGGGCCTGGTGAGCAGAAATGGAGAGAAGCAACCGTGCAGAGTAGAAGGTCCTCCTGCCCCAGAAATCAAAATCCGAGGCGTCTTGATCTGGGGGCCGGTCACGGTGGAGGGTGCGAAGCCCATCAGGGGTATCCAGGTGCATCAAGCCGGACTGCAGATGAAGCATAGAACCTGGAGACTCCGGGGGAGCGCAATACCTCTGGCTGAGGTCCCTAGGGGCAGGAACTCTGGAGAAGGGCCTCTGCCAGAAACGCAAGGATGCCTCCCGAAAGGGAGCAGACCAGGGCAGCACCACAAGGGTGGCCCCGCCAAAATCGCCTAGAAAGGCGTGCGTCGTATGCTCAGGATTGCTAACAGACAGGGGCGAAAGGTGAAGGTCCTCCATCATCCTCACGAGGAAGCGCTGGTACTCTGAGAGATCAGCGGCTGGGGAGATATGGACAGATGGTTCCTCACCCCCAGAAGAGGGGGATGAGGAGCTGGAGGTCACCATGCGTTCCGAGGGTGGCTGCACGGGGCGAGGTTGGAAAACCTGGCTGTCCATGGCCCTAACGTAGGCAAGGAACCGAGCAGCCACCGCTCTGAACTGCTCCCAGGTGAGAGGGCCGCTAGGACCAAGAATGCCTGGGAGTGCTGGAGAATGAGGCAGAGGGATAGGGGCAGAGCCAAGAAAAGGAGTCGGCTGACCTCCGCCAGGGCTAGGGAGCGGACCATGAGCACCCGAGGAGGGTGCCCCGGAAGACTCCGCAGCCGACAGCTGTACAACCACGTTGGTACTGCCTAGGCTGCGCCCAGAAGAATCCCCCAGTGAGCGACGGGGCGTAAAAGTCCAGAAGAACGGTCCCCTGCCTCAGAAGAATGGGACCCCCTCAAGGAACCAGAAGGGGAAGGGTGGGAGTCAGCACTTCGGCTTCGCCTAGGGCCCGGGTGGACCCCAGAGAAAGGCGGCGCGCCAACCCCACACCCCTCGGCCCCTCAGAGTCCGAGAGGGTCCTCCTCCTCGAGAGGGCCAGCCTAGGTAGCTGGCAGCTCTGGGCTGCCCCCGAAGGGGAGACACAGGGCACAGCACCCTCCCCTCCTGTAGGCTTCTCGATGGGCCCCAAAGTTGGGCGATCAAGACACACTACTGGAGGGGGGTACCACCACCGGAGGGTCGAGGAAACCCCCAAGGCCAGGTTGCAGAGCAATGGTGGCACGCACCACTGCTTGCTGGTCAGGACCACTGACCCTAACCTCGGGGACCACCTGACGCTCCTCAGTAGGGGGCCGACTACGACTCGTCAACGAGACCACTGGGTCGCCCTCTTCTGTAGACAATCCCGAAAGGTGTGACTACGCGTCTGACTCTGAGCCCGACTCCGACTCTGAGGAGGTAGAGTCTGAGGCTCTAAGCCAAACAGTAGGAGGGCGGGTGAAACCGACCTTGCCAAAGGGCCCGACAGCTAAAGCAGTGGCGGAGGTAGGCCCCCACGCCCTCCGCAACCCCACGGGCGGGGCTCACAGAAGGCGCCAGGGCAGCTTGGGCCAAAGGTCCAGAGCCAGGGCCAGCCGAGACGCCGTCAATTCCGCTAGCACCGGGGGCGGTACCAGGGACAGAGACGGCGCCAACGGCAGCCCCCGCAACAGCCTCGGCGCCCACGACACCGCCAGGTGCCTTGGTGCTGCAAGCGGCACCGAGGACCAAAGCGGCACCGACAGCCCTGAGGGCGGACTCGGTGCCGAACGCGCGCCGACCGGCCTCGGCGCCAAGGATGGCACCGACCGCGAGCCGCGAGCCCCTAGCGCCCGAACGGCGCGGGCACTGCGCCGTGCTCAACCTCGGTGCTGAGGCGAGACATAGCAAAGGCGATGCGGGTCTTGTCCGCGGCGTCGCGAAGCAGCTCAGCGCCTGACGGCTTGAAGGCTCCCACAACACCGACTGACAGCGTCGAAGATGGCTCGACCCAGGCTTTCCGAACCGCGGGAGCGACACTGGGGGAGCCTTCACCCCCGAAGGGGAAATTGCCGTGGCGGCACCTCACGCCCGCTCCCGGGAGGAAGTGGGACAGGCCTCCTGTGCCACGGGAGGAGCCTCGGCAATGGCCAGGCTACAAGTAGCCGAGGCTCCCTCCTCCTCGGTCTGTATAGAACTGGGAGGGGACCTGGAGGAAAGGCCGAGAGAGCCCGGCTTGGCCCGACGAGGAACCCCACCCCAAAGTCGGGCGGAGCTCGCCCCACCTTCCACGCGGCGCTGTTCGAGGACACGGGCGTCCATGGAGAAGCAGGCTGCCGCGACAAATCCATGTCGCGGAGCGGCCACATCAGACACCGTCATGCTGGTCGGTAACGGAATATTTGCGCCACACGGCACCGATGCATAGGCCGACCCGCCTAGAAAACTTCTTGCCCTCCTAATCGAGACATGACCTACGGAAAAACACCAAACAGACTCCGACGCCGTAATACTTCAAATAAAAAGGAAAGATCTTACCGGCGACGTCGAGTGGAGGCAGAACCCAGAACTAGCAGGTAACTGATGGACTGTCGAACGAAAGGCTGAAAGGCCTAAAATTTTTCTTCAGTTAGCTTCCCACGAGGCAACCTCGACGGCGGGAGACGAAGAACTGGTAGGCAGGCGGAGTCGACACAGCCTAACGGCCAATCCTCGAGCGCCACGCAGTACGCCGGCCTCGAGGGCGGCCGATGCTGTGTTTGCCCGCCTACCCTTTAAAAAAAAAAGTTCGGGGTCCTGATCTCCGGCCAGTACCCATATGTGATGAATGGTGAAGATTGACACAGATAAGATCTCGTTAAACTTGAAGACCTGCATGCCTTAACACTCCTAATTTACTCACATAGAAAAACATTTTCCAACATGGAATTATATTTCACAGTAAAGATCTGTAACCCAAGTTTTGTTCAATTTTTCAAGGTGCAAAAGAAACATTTTTAACTGTCTCATTATAAAATCAGAACGTAACTGATGAATTGGGGGTTACTTGTCACCCCACGGTTTCCTGCCAGTGGAATCCCTGAAGCAGTTTGCTGTGCTTGATAACCATGATTTATCCACTGACCCCAGCAGGTAAGTGCCCCTTCCCCAAACCCTCCCGTCTTCCCTGCAATATGTAGAATATAGGCTGGAATTCAGTCTCCATTCAGTAGTCTGTTCCAAGTGTCTTTTGCAGGTTAAAAGTCTCAATTAGAATACAGAAGCCAACCTCTGTTACAGGACAGTCATCACAGCGCCAAAAAATTGCCTCAGATGGTTAGATCTGTGCAGCCAAGGCCAACTCTTCTATGTCCCAGGCTTTTCAGGGTAAGTCACTGCACATATTCTTGAGGAGTAACTGTGGGAGAGGGGAGATTTTAAAACAAAAGGGAAAGGTAAAAGGGGTCTCATATTCAGATTTGCTGAAAGCCTGTAAAGACTTCGGGGGTGAGTCGAACTCCATGTGGTCCATCCCTCTGGGACCCCTTCGCGTAGGCCCAGGGAGCTCGAGTAGGAATCAAAACCAATAAAAGTCTCTCACCTCAGGGTTCAAGTGGTACTCATGTCATTTGCAGTCGGTGCTCCTGTGGAATTATTTGAAGTTTGGGCCTGTAAACTGCTCAACAAACCCTGATGTCTTCCACTGTGTGGCGCCATGGCTTGGGCTCTGCTTCTATTTCCCTGCTTCCCCACGATTTGCCACTCTAAGTGGGCCATTCGCTGTTTCTGAGGTCTTGCCTGTAGGATAGTGGGGTTCCAGCCCTTCTCTTGGAAATCTGGGATAGCATCCTTTGGGGAATCATAGGTTTTAATTCCTGATTCCCAGAAAATCTTCAGGCGTGCTGGGTAGGGCATTTGGAAACGAATCTTCTGCTCCCTCAGGAGCTTTAGCAGTGGTGAATAGGCAGCTAGCTGCTTCGCAATCTCCACAGGATAGTCGTTGTCAAAGATTAGTCTTGCTGCATTATATTTAACTATTTTTTCACACCAGGCCATCCATAGCAGTTTCTCTTTATCCCTGTAGCTTGACATCTTGAAAACTACAGATCAGGGTCTGAGGGTCTCTGGACAAGCAAGCGGTGTGCCTGCTCAATTTTGAAATGGAAGTCCAGTGGCAGGTTTAAAAGGTCTTCCAGTAAGTCCTCCATGAAATCTTCCAACGCTCCTGTTTCTGCACCCTCTGGTAATCCGTAAACACAGATATTCTCCCACCTCGATCTAGCCTCCATGTCCAGTAGTTTGTTATGCAAAGTCTCCTGATGGTTGGATATAAACTTGACAGCTGTCTGTAGGGTTATTTGGTTGGCACCCAGTTCGGTAATTTTTTTCTCCGCTGAGTTTGCCTTATCTTCCACCTCTGTGATTCTGTTGTGTAGAGTCACAAATTCCTTCTTTGTCTCTGCCTGAAAAGCTCTGAGTTCTCCCAGGAGTGTATCAATGCGGGACCTTTAGAGCCGTTCCAACTCACGATCAGTATCTGCATCGCAGGCCTCGTTGTCTGATGGAGAAGGGGTCCGGCTGGGCCTGTCTCAGGATCGCTCTTCATCGCACTGCTGTGGGGCTATTTTGAAGCATGAATGGTTAGGTCTATATCCTCCTTTAGTGTTGGAAGGCATTTTCTGGATGATTTTTGTTAGTTTAGGTCTGGATTCGGGAGGATTAGGTGGCAAAGTCAGCAGAGCTCTAGCAAGAGGTGGCCATTCGGGAGATGACGTCACCGGAAGTCCTAGATAGCAAAGATCTAAATGTATTGTGGTAGGAGTTTTGTTCTGTAGGTTTCGCTTTTTTTTTCTTTTATGTGATTGTGATACTCTTTGATATTTGTTCTGTATTTTACTGTACTGTTTTTATCAATTTTTAGTAAACATTTTCTTTAAGATACTGCCTGGGTCTCCTCAGTCATTTTTTTGCATGTTATTGCTGAACTGATATTAAGTCTGACAACTGTTCAAGGGCTTGATTGTGTTACTGAGCTTGGAAAAAAAGGTAAGAATATACCCAAGGTCCCTTACAGAGTTTTTTTTTTTTTTAATAAATCTCATTTTTTATTAAAGTTTCAAACATATATACACATATATCACCAGGTTCATGCCAATTATATTCATTACATGTCTTCTTGTTGATGCAGTAGAACAACAATAAATAGCATGGAGTTACTTTTAGGACTTCATCCAGTTCATTGCTTATGTGTCTAATTAATAAGTTGGAAGTGCATAAATTATCCACTAGTCTCCGCTCTCTCCTCTGTTACTGATATGTCTCCCTCTTTTAGACTTTAACATTATAGTACACATCTTGGTTACTGCCTAATAGGCTATTCCTTCTGGCATCTTTGATTTGTTTAATTATTCAGAAAATTGTATTAAAGTAGCTTGCTCCACCCATTTCAGGGTACAATCTGTTAGTAGGTGGCATATTTCATTCGACCTTTTATTCCCCCAGCTCCTCCTCTAGTTATAATAGCTGGCTAACTCTGTCTTTCTTCTCCTTTCATAAGTGCATGGATATTTGTCCCCATGCGGGTTTTCTACCCCTTTGTTTTGTTACAGTTACCTTGGTTCGGGAATAACTGTTTTTCAGGGAATAAAAGTATTATCTTTTAGCATATAATAAAGTTGCCACCAAGTCCATCTTGTGATAAACCTCTCCTCACTCTCATTCAAGTTATGTGTTATTCTTTCCATATTGTAGATCTGTCTAGTTATATCCTACCAGCTTTGTATTGTAGGGGTCTTAGTGGTGAGCCACACTTTCATGATGGCCTTTTTTGCAGCTGTAATAAGTATAAGTAGGAGGTATTTTGTGTTTGGGCCTCTCAGTGATTTAGGGAAACTGAAAAAAAGGAACATCTCCATTGTTAGTGGGAGTTGAGGGTCAAATATCTCCTGCAGTTGAGTCTGGAGTGTTGTAAGAAAGGGCTTCATATATGAGTATGTTTTGAAATAAATATAATGCCCTTGGGAGGATTACCATTCTCAACAGGTCAATTCTCCTTGTTGTGGTTAATGGTAGGGTTGCCCATGAATTTAGATCTGCCCGTAGCTGTGCCGTAAATGGCACGTAATTATATTTATAGCTATTTATGTGGGTGCAGGTTAACTGAATGCCCAAATATTTTAATTTTTGTAAGTTCCATCTACCTGGAATGATTTTTTGAGTATGGGGAGAGGGAGTATAGGCAAAAGTGAGAATCTCTGTTTTATTTCAATTTATTTTATAGCCTGCTACCTGACTAAAGTTGTCTAGAATGTGTTTCACTTCCGGGAGGGATGTCTCCGGGTGCTGGAAATTTAACAGGATATCGTCTGCATATAATGCAATGCAGTGTTCCACGTTCCCTATAACTACTCATGCCATTTTCTGTGATTTCCAAATTTTCTGTGTAAGAGGTTCTATAAACACTGCGAATAATAAAGGGGATAGTGGACATCCCTGTCTGGTTCCTCTAAAAAGAGGGAAATATTTAGAGTGATGCCCGTCTACTTTAACACATGCTTGGGGAGTGGAGTATATATTCTGAAGCACTGTAATAAGGGATGGGGGAAAGTCACATTTTTGTAGTGTTGCATAAAGGAACGGCCATGCCACCCTATCAAATGCCTTTTCGGCGTCTAGGCTTATCAAGACAGAAGGGATCTTGGAGGTACATTTGATGGATTAGATGTAAGGTTCGTTTTATGTTATCTGTAGTGGAACGGGATTTTACAAAGCCTGTTTGATCTTTGTGCATTAGTTGGGGGAGAAATTGGTCTATACGGTGTGCTAGTATATATATATATGGTATGATTATGGCCACTCCTCTACGTCTTCCTCCTTTACTAGAGGAGTAGAAAACCTGTCCCCTACTTATCTTGGCGAGCTTGTCATGTTCAGCATTATTTAAATGGGTCTCCTGTAAGTATATTATATCCAATTTAGATCTTCTTATATATGTTAATGCCTTTGAGCGTTTAATCGGCGAGGCTAATCCATTAATGTTGAGGGATAATAATTTTGTTTTTATGAGACTGCATTTTAGTATCTGCAGATGTCCTGTTCTAGATTATCCTTTAGCACTTGTTTCCATGCCCTTATCTCTGTAGAGAGTTTCACTGTGATGCATGTAAACCTGATGATTTTTCTACTTCTGATACAAACATAACAATAACACCAAGCCAACTTAGACTGACATTCAACATTTAACAAACGCATGTTACCTAATTAGTCACGGGGTGGCCAACGTGTCCACCCTGTTAGAAATCTAACAAACTGATACTTCCACTGGTCCAGGTGTCCCTAGTCCATTGCAAGGAATTATCCTTACATCGAGTCCTTAGCACATCAGGACTCTAAGCACTAATAGTGCCTAACAGGCAAAGGGAAGTAGGGTAGGTAGCATCTAAGGGCGAGCTCCAGCTACCCGGCTAAGATCGTAGGAAATCTGGGGGAGATGCACAGATTAATCACTGTAACAATAGGCCATTTCTCAGACTAGCGAAGCAGGTCCTAGGCCCAATCTCCAACCCTCCGTCCCGTCCCATTATTTCTTTGTTAGGTACCAGAGATAGGTCCTTCCTTGTACTGGTATTGGAGCATTTGCCGACTGCAGGGGAACCCTTCTCCTTTCATCTGGAGGGGGCCCAGATCCAGTCTGTCTTCCCTCCCTCCCTCCCCATCCTTAGGGAATACTAAGTCAAAGATCAGGGTATAACATACCTGGTCTGCTCTCCCTGCTCTTTCCTCTGTAATGCAGCCTGCTTAATAATATTTCCTACTGTGTTGTACTTATCTATTCATTTTTTTTTTTTTTAAACACTATTCTTTCGTAGGTGTAACAGACCGCATATGATTCACTGATTTACCATTCTTGGTTGCGTTCAGTCTGGGGAGAGGTCCAGATGAAACTTCCCCTCATATCCCTAAAACAAGTGATTAAACTATTGAATTAGTTAAACTGGTACTCCATCTGCCCTCCGCCCCCAACGAAAATTTACTGACAATGTGGTCTAGTGTTCTTAGTCTTTACTTAGTCCTGGGGGGGATAGGGGTGCATTTCCTATTATAATTTCCATTTCCCCTGTACTTGCGGTTAGTCAGCCGTCTGCTGCCAGTAGGTTCTCTCCATCCTCCGCGGTCATCTGCTGTCTGGCCTTCAACACCTCCATGATCTTCTGAATTGCTGCGGCTCCTTGTCTGCGCCTGGCATCTCTCTGGTTGTTGCTCCAAATTTTTTGGGAGAGTTTGGATACGATCGATGGCTCAGGGTTGGGATGTTGCTGCATCACCTCTGTTCTTCTGGTTTTCAGCTCCGCAGCTGCAGCAGCTGCGTTTTCAAAAGTAAACTGCCCCTCCTTAAAGAAAATTACCATATTAGCGGGATAGGGGGTTCTAAAACATACGCCCGCTGCTTTCAGTGCTCTCATTACTAGTATGTAAGATCTTCTGCGTGCCATCACCTCAGGCGCTTAATCATTATCAAAAAACAGTCTTTGGCCTTGGAGGGTTATTGTGCCACTCTTCCATGCAGTATGAAGCACCGGTTCTTTATCCTGGTGGCGTAGGAATTTGATGAGAATGACTCGGGGGTAGGCTCCAGGGTCAGGTCTAGGGCCCAATGTGCGGTGCACTCGTTCTATCTCGAGCGATAAGGCCTCTGGTAATTACAGTATGTACCGGAGTGTCTTTTGTAGAAATGGAATTATTTCTGTACCTTTGGTACCTTCTGGGATCCCCGATAACCAGATATTATTCCAGCGGCTCCTGCTTTCAGCGTCTTCTGCACAATCCTGTAGTGTTTTTAGGCTTTGATGCAGTTGTATCAGGGCTCGCCCCGCTTCATCCATGCGCTAATCAGTATTGGTAGCCAGGGTTTCACTAGCTTCCTGGCGTTTCTCTAGCTTTCCAATATCTGTCCGGGGTGCTGTGACAGTGGAACGCATTTCTTTCCTAAAGTCGCGGAGCTCATTTAGGAGCTGTGTCATCTGCCTTTGCAGTATTGTGTAAGGGACCTGGTCACCTGGGGCAGAGCTGTGGCGGGAGGCTGATGAGGCCCTGGATCCCTCGCTCTCCAAATCTTCAACCGGCGATCGCTCTCCATCTCGTCGGATTAATGGTCTGCATTTGTTGTCCCCTCTTTTTTTAGGCCTCCTGCTACCTCCCGACAGGTATGTGTCCTTTCGTTAGGCTGAATAAGTAGTAATTAGGAGGTTTTATTTCTGATCTCGCAGGAGCCTCTCGGCTTAGGCTGCAAGCTGGCTCATGACGTCCCCAGAAGTCCCCCTTATAGAGTTTGAGGGTTCACTTTGGATACCTGGTTAGGTGCCCTTAGGCGGAAGATATATTTCATCCCCCCAAAGAGAATATTATCTGAGCCTGTACATTTGGGTATGCTAGCATAAGGTTCACAGTTTGAATCCCCCCAGAACTTGAGACTAAAGGTGACTGGGACCCAAAACAGACAGGAGGGTTACCCTGTCTGCTACCTGTTTACACTATTGCACTCTGAGGTTGGCACTGTGGGAGCAGAGGGCCTGACCTGCGGAGTGCATTTGTGACAGGGAGTACCAGGGTTGCCTGGCCCAATCTGGAGCAATGAGAATCATTGTCGCTGGTTGCTCCCGGAGTTTGTTCAGTACTCTGAGCAACAAGGGAAATGGAGGGAAGGCATACAGAAACCTCCCTGTCCAGTCCAGCAGCAGTGTATCTAAAGGGATTGTGCCCACTGCAGGGGGTCTGCAACAGAACTGTGGGAGCTGGTGATTGTCTGGGGCTGTGAAGAGGTCCACCTCTGGGGTACCCCACCTTCTGAACACCACTTGCAGGATCTGCCTGTTCAGTGACCACTTGTGGTGGTTATGACTGATCCTGTTGAGGGGATCTGGGAGGTGAACTGCCGATAGGGAGATCCTCAGGGAGTAAGCCAGATTCCACACCTTCATGGCCTCTTTGCACAGGGGTGATGCCCTTGTGCCCCTTTGCTTGTTTATGTAATACACTGTGGTTGTATTTTTTGTTCTGACCTGAACCACTTTGCCCTGCAGCATTAAGGCAAAGGGCTGAATGTCCAGGTAACCTGCCCTAAGCTTTAGTAAGTTTATGTGCAGCAGAGACTCCTGTCTGAGCCAGGTACTGTGTGCCATCTGCTCCCCTAGGTGGGCACCCCATCCCAGGAGAGAAGCATCTGTTGTCAAGACTGCTGATGGTGGTCTTTGGAGAAAAGGCACCCCTTCCCCAAGGTTGTCCTTTTCTTGACACCACTGTAGTGCTTGGAGAAGGGTTCCTGTGACTGGTACCATTTTTGACAGTGAATCCCTTTTTAAGACCAATGGGATCTGAGGTGAAACTGAATGTCTCTCATCTGGAACCTGGTGCATGACACTGTTGCTCTTGATGCAGCCATGTGCCCCAAGAGCTGAAGAAAGCGTTTTGCTGGTCTGGGGGTATGCAGCTGGAAAGAGTTTGCTAGCTGCAGCAGGCTGTCTGCCCTTCCTTGCGGGAGGAAGGCTCTGCCTGTCTGAGTGTCCAATTCTACCCCTATAAATTCTAGGAGCTGAACTGGGGGTTAGCACTGACTTTTTCTGGTTTACCAGGAAGCCTAGTGCCTCCAGTGTGTTCTGAGTGGTGGACAGTGCATACTCTACAAGACTGACCTACCACTAGCCAGTCATCCACGTATGGAAAGACTGAGACCCCTTGTCTCCTTAAGTGTGCTACCACCACTGCTAAGCACTTGGTGAACACTCTTGGAGCAGAGGTCAGGCCGAAGGGCATGGCTCTGAACTGGTAGTGGCCTGATGGCAATCTGTACCTGAGGTACTTTCTGTGTGACTGCCAGATGGAAATGAGGAAATAGGTGTCCTTTAGGTTCAGGGATGCCAGCCAATCCCCCTGCCTGAGTGTGGGGAGGATTGTAGCCAGAGAGACCACCTTGAACTTTGACTTTATCAAGTGTTTGTTTAAATGTCCGAGATCCAGAATGTGTCACCACTCCCCGGTTTTCTTTAGAGTGAGGAAGTATCTTGAGAAGAGACACCTTCTCCTTTCTGCCAAGGGGACAGGTGCTACTGCACTGTCCTGAATGACCTTTGCTACTTCCTCCTCTAACAGAGATACCTCTGATGGGTTGGCAGGACTGAACAGTCTTGCTCTCAATTTGGGTAGAACCTTGAAACTCAGAGCAAGCCCCTGACTTACTACCTCCAGGATCCACTTGTCTGTGGTAATAGATTGCCAGGCCTGGAGGTAGTGACCCAGCCTGCTCCCTACTGGAAGTGGGGAGGCAACCCTGGCAGACCTCTCAGGGGGCCTGCTTTGCCTGTTCACTAGTTTGGATGCCGAGGCCAGCCCTGCTGCTGTCCCTTCTGCCTCTGCCTCTAAAGTACCCTCTCTGGGCCTGGTAGGTGGGCAGTGCCTGTGCCTGGAAGAAGGGTCTATAGTGGGTTCTACCCCTACCCCCTTTTCCCTGGTACTTCTCAGGTGTTGCTGTTTTCTCCTTAGCAGCAGCAGCACTCTTATAAAAGTTAACTTATACTCATCCATCTTCTTCATGTAAGCCTCAGTTTGCTCACTGAAGAGAGATGGGGCTCACAGGGAAAATCCAGTGCTTCAGTCTGGGTGTCCTGAGACAAAATGGTTGCTCTCAGCCAAGCAAATCTCCTCAGAGACACTGAGGTTGCCATTTGCCTGGCTGCAATGCCACTGGCATCCACTACCATTCGAAACTGACACTTAAAGAGGCTTCGATGTCCCTCCTAGCAGCCTCTGACAAGTCAGATGCCATGGCTCCAGGGCATGATTTGGCTACTTCTAAAAACTGTATTCCAGAGGCTTTTCTGGTACCTGGATATGTAGGCCATATAAGCAGCCTGCCTGATGGCCAAGGAGGCTCCCAGATAGGATTTCTTGGCCACAGAATCCATTTTCTTAGGGTCTTTTTTTTGGGTGGAGGGTGATGCCAAAGGGATGCCTGCTTTGTCACATGCAGCAGACTGCACCACCCCCTCATGGCCTGGATACCCAAAAAGGAATTCTGCTCCTGACCCGGCCACCCAATACTTCCTGTCCACTCTTTTGTCCACTGGGGGAATGGACGTTGGGGGTCTGCAGTATATTTGAAGCCTGTCTTTTTAATGATTTGAGGATTGGGGGGGGGCAGCAATCTCTTTGTTGCTGGTATATCCATCATTTCCATGTAGTCAGGTTCCTCTTCCTCCTCTGTGGACTCTTGAGTGGAGAGGTGCAGGGTCTGTGCCACTTGTTTCAAAAAGACAAAGTGGGTTGAGTAATCTTCCACTGCTTTATCTGGAGAATCAGGGTTAAGAGGATCAGGGGACACCTCTGGTTCAATGGGTTCTCCAAAGTCCTCATCTTCATCCTCCTCATCCTCCTCTTCCTTAGCATAAACTTAGGTCAACTGTTCCAGAGAACCAGGAACTGAGAAGGAACCTGAATCCTAAACTGAAGGTTGTGAACCGGGACATTGAACCAATACCAGTACCAGTTTGCAGTGCCTAGAGAACACTAACAGCGTTTGCTATAGCCTCTGCAGTCAGAACCGTTGGAAACATCGGTTGTGGTTCCTTAGCCAAGTGCTTTTCTTTTCTCTTTTTCTTTGCAGAGCTTACCGGTTCAGCGGCAGTGTCTGCGGTTCTCTTTTTTTGTCGAGGAACCATCACCCTGGTCAGAGGACTGCTTACTCGGTTCTTTAGTTTTCTCCTTCAGAGAAGAGGAAGGCTTTCCGAAGCTGGGGCAGCAGCTTTTTCGGACATTTTTCCCTTCAGTCGTTTTAAGTCGCCTATCAAGCATCGACGGAGGAAAATTCTTACAAATTTCACAATCTGCCTTTAAACCGCGGCAGGCACTCGGGACAAACAAGCAACACAAGCAGCTCACCTGAGGAGCTGAGGAAGCCGAATTTCCAGCCTGATTACTTTCAAGGCAGCCCCCCAAGCTCACTGCCAACTGCGGCGGCACTCGGACAAACAAGCAGCACAAACACAGCTCACCTGAGGAGGCCGAATTTCCAGCCTGATTACTGAGGCAGCCCCAAGCTCACTGCCAACCGCGGCAGGCACTTGGGACAAACAAGCAATACAAGCAACACAAGCAGCTCAGCTGAGAGGCCGAATTTCCAGCCCGATTACTTCGAGGCAGCCCCCAAGCTCACTGCCAACCGGCAGGCACTCGGGACAAACAAGCAACACAAGCACCTCACCTGTTGAAGCCGAATTTCCAGCCTGATTACTTTCGAGGCAGCCCCCCCCCCCACCAAGCTCACTGCCAACCGCGGCAGGCACTCGGGACAAACAAGCAACACAAGCAGCTCACCTGAGGAGCTGAGGAAGACAAATTTCCAGCCTGATAACTTTCGAGGTAAAGAGAGCCTCTTCTTTCGCCTGGAGCCTGCAGGGGGGTGCTACCTGATGAACACTTATATTTTATGAACTTTGTTCCCTGTTCACCGCTAATGCCTTGTTATTGCTTTTCTTTGTGCTACTAATGCTGAAGTGTAAAGCTAGGGATTCACTGGGTGCCCTAGAGTTGCCTTGCTGATTATACCTTAAAGCCAGACATACTAAGCAGCTAATATAGAGCAGGCTTGTTTAATATTGTGGTATTGGAGCTAACTGCTGATTATACCTTAAAGCCAGATATACTAAGCAGCTAATACAGAGCAGACTTGTTTAATATTGTGGTTTTGGATCTAATTGTGCTTGTAACTGAAGGTATTAGGATAGCTGGGTCCTAGTGTGATCTCATTTTGGAATAGCCCTGTTTGCTTAGAGTGGAGCCCCTTTGTGTAAGTCACAACATTTTCTCCCGTTGCATAGTAATGAGAGGCTTTGTTTTCTCCACTACATAGGCAGCCCCCCCCCTTCAGCTCACTGCCAACCACGGCAGGCACTCGGGACAAACAAGCAACACAAGCAGCTCACCTGAGGAGCTGAGGGAGCTGAATTTCCAGCCTGATTACTTTCGAGGTAAAGAGAGCCTCTTCTTCTGCCTGACGCCTGCAGGTGGTGCTAACTCGACCTGCGCCCATGCCATCTGCCCCACCCACCCAGGGGCGGCTGTCAATTTAAGGATCCACCCCCATGACATCACGTCCTGTTGCCCAGAACCTATCTCCCCACTTTCCCATTTGCAGGTTATACCTGCTGGCCACTAGAGGGACCTATGCTCCCTCGCTACTTCCTACTCCTACCTGTACAGTACTCCTTCCCTTGGATCTTGCTCACCACAATGTATTGGCCCTGCCTCATGCTCTGCCTGTGCCTATCCCCATTAGCAGTGCACTTGCCCTTACCCATCTGCTACCTCCGCACTAGCCCTGGCACCCCTCCCTCCCTTGCTCCTGAACCTGCTCTCTTGCCCCTTGGGACCTCTGTGTGTCTCGGTCCTCCCTGCCCTCCCCTAGCTTCCTCCGCCTCAGGCACATCTGGGTGTCTTCTTATTCTGCCTTCACTTCCTGTACCACCTGCCCACCCCTGCTCCCTTAACGTCCCCCTCATGTCAATCGTAGAAAACCTCTCACCATCTCTCAGCCAGGTGTGTTAGTCATGCTACTACTCCTGTCAGGGAACATTCATCCAAACCCTGGCCCGGGTCCCAGGAGCTCCCGACTAGCACCACAGGCCTATGCATGGTCTCCATGAATATCTGTAGCCTCCTAAAAGTTTGACTCACTACAATGCCTGGTCACATCAATTAACCTGATGTCATCGCTCTTGGTTGAGACTTGGCTGTGAAATCCTCCCCTGACTCCTGGTCTCCCTTCCTGGTTTCACCCTCTTCCGGTCCGACTGTGTTGGGAGACGGGGCGGCGGCTGCGCTATTTATGTCAAGGAATCTCTCCCCGTACTAGCCCTGCCTACTCCAATCCTTGACTCCAGGGCCCAGGCGCTTATGCTGAAACTAACCCCTGACCCTTTAAAGGGACCCCTTTATCTGACTACTGCATACGTGCCCCCCAGGGACCAAACGCAGGCCATTGCCTCTCTTACAGAATACCTTTCCTCACTACCTCCTTCCGCTGATCAAATTCTGGTGGGTGACTTAAATGTCAACTGGCTCAGCCCCTCCTCCTCCTCTACCTGTGACTCCTTTTCTGCAATAGACCTAACACAACTAGTTACCCAACCTACCAGGACTAACCCCAAGAGAGGCTCCAGTACCCTGCTTGATGTGGTACTCACCAACCGCCCTAATCGGATCCCCAACGTACAAGTCCTCCCAGACTCTCTCAGCGGTCACTCCCCCATTCTATTCCACTGGTCATCCTCAGTCCCCAAACCCATAGCACAGTCCACATGCCGGTGGCGTCCAATACCTGGTGGTCTGACAAAACTTAAGGAACTTCTGTCCCAAACTGACTGGTCTCCTATACAGGCAACTCCTGACATTGACACAGCTCTCTCCTTCTTTACCCGAACTTTTAATAATGCCTGTGATATCTTTGCCCCAATGTCGACCCGCCGTTCTAAAAGGCAGAATGCCCCCTGGGTAACCCCAGCTTTGATCCACCAACTCAAACATAGGGACAACCCATGGCACCGTGCCATTGAGACTGGCCAGCCCAGTGACAGGCAGTTATATGCTGCCACCTGAAACAAGTGCACTCGGGCCATCAGAAAGGCCAAGTCTGAGCACTATCGGTCCTCATTCACAGCCTCATGGGGGAACCCCAGAACCTTCTGGGATAACATTAAACAGTTAAATGGGAGTGCACACTCCCCACCCACCACCCAGATCAACATTAATGGCGTGATCTCTTCAGACCCAGCCCTCATAGCCAACCACCTCAACACCTCATTCACTGACCTTAGCCCTATCCTCCCTATAAATTTTTTACCCTCCTCCCCAGCACCTGCGTAAATCTTTCGCCCTTATTTTCTCCTCCGCCGTGTTTCTGCCCAAGAACTTAGGCTGCACCTTATCACTGCCTCGAGAGTAATAGTACGGGCAGTGACACCTGAATCCGTGTATCCTACGGCTGGTCTTAGACACAGTCCTTACCCGATCACGTGCCTCATCAACCACTCTCTTTGCCTGGGGAAGGTTCCAACTGCCTGGAAAGTCGCCACTGTCACCCTATCTTTAAAGGTGGTGATAGGACTGTGGCTGAAACTATCGACCAATCTCCATTCTCTCTCCTCTCTCAAGGCCTTGGAAAAGTGGTAGCCTCTCAAATCTCTGACTACCTCTCCACCTACAATGTCCTATCTCCTGAGCAGCATGGCTTCCGAGCGGGCCACAGTACCAACACAGCCCTCCTAGAGTTCTCTAACTTTCTCCACTCCTACTTAGACACTGGTTCTCTGGCTGGTGCGGTCTTCATTGACCTCTCTAAAACTTTCGACACTGTCTCCCAACCCCTCCTTCTTGATGCCCTTAGTCTCTCTGGTTTTGCTGCTGGGCCAATCTCCTGGTGCACCAGTTATCTGTCTGACTGCTCACAGCATGTAAAAATTAATGGGACCTACTCAGACATCTGTCCCATCTTTTCTGGGTTCCCCAGGGCTCCATTCTGGGCCCTTACTATTCTCCTTTACCTTAACACCCTTTCACGCTCTTGCTCGGGAACATTCTATTGTCGCTGATGATGCAGTCATCTTTGCCTCAAGTTGTAACCCTACTGCCCTCAGGACTCGCTGCAGAAGTCCTTAGCTGAAGCCGAGGGCTGGTTCAAGGAACATAGATTGGTGATAAATCTTAAAAACAAAAACCATGTTCTTCACTCATCCTCAAAACAAGTCCTGCAACTTCAAACTCCTCATTCACTCTGGGTCCTCTTTCCCACTCGAACAAGTTTGCTCCTATAAATACCTGTGGATCCATTTTGACCCCTCCCTCTCCTTCCATGGACACATCGCTGCCCTAGCCACTGCCACTAATATCCGATTGGGCATCTTACATCGGTATAAACACTGCCTCCCTCCGGAGGCTCTTCAACTCACAGTCACCTCCTCTATCCTGTCCCTAGTGGACTATGGACTGCCGGTGTATGGTGCTGCTGATCAGACCGCACTCCATAAAATTCGCACTACTCTGAATAAGGCCTGCAGGTTAATTACTGGGGCACCTAGGCTAACACACACCTGTCTACTGTACGCTAAAGCGCTGGTACTTGATCTTGGCGCCTCAAATATCTGACCTGTACCCATACAAAAGACTCTCCTTGGGCTATCCCGCCTGGATTGACCACCACCATCCACAGCTCTGTCCCACTAGTTCATACTCGGACCTCTGGAAAACCTCTCTTGTTATCCCTAGAGCTAGGACCTCTCACGGCCAAAGAGCCTTCCAGCTTTAGGGCCCTCCTGGTTCAACACACTGCCCCCTCCATCTCCAAAAGCTCCAACTATATCGTGTTTCAAAACGTCCTTACGGAACCACCTTGTTAACACCCGAAGCTGTAATTGCCACTAGTCAAAGTCGTACTCAATACTAATGACAAAGCTTACTACTAAGCTGCTAAGGACAACATAACTCTGGTATTGTTTGCATCAATCCTACCTGTACCAGCTTGTTTGTATCTATGTCTTAATTTACTGTTATACTGTGTTATACTGTTATACTGTGTATTTTCGTTTGTTTTACTGTGACAAGGTACCTTTGTAAATGAGCCTATGGCTCAAAGGTTTTCCAAACTGCTGTCTAAATAAATAAAATAAATAAATAAATAAATGTTAAAACCCCAGGAAGAGGGCACAAATTAAGTGAGGGTCTGCTTTAGTAAATGCTTCCCCACGCTCTATACAATGCTGGAAACCCACTGGGCCAGTTATTTTCTTGGGTAGTGACATAACCAAGAGAAAACCCTAATAATGAGTTTTCTGTGAGAAGTCCCACACAGAAAAACAAATATCTTTTTATTTTTTGCTTGCGGTCAGTTTAGCGACCGAAGAAGAACAGAGGCTTAGCCTGGTTTCTCCCACAATATATATTACCGGCCCAAAAAGGTTGAAATACTTCTTTTCTACTTACAAAAAATATAAAGAAAACTTTGGTTCCCTCCCGGTTAAACGAACCGAGAAGAAACCGAAAAACATACCAGAAAAACAGTAAATCTAGACTAATCTACCAGTAAACTCAAGGGCAGTGCTTTAAAAATGAAAAGAAATAAATTTTATTTCAAAAAACCCAAGAAAAGAAACATCTTCAAGAAAGATGAAAGAGAGCTCTCCGAGGCGTCTGTACTAGGCAAGTGGAGTAAAGAATCTGACAGTTGCAGGATGTATTCCAGGGACAGTGGTTTGAAAACCGAGCTCGAACCTAATGTTCCATTATTAGCATAAGTTCTATTAACCATTTCGGCTCCGGGGCAGACCTATGGTGACATCATATTGCATAAGTCAGAATACAGTAAGATTTCTGGGGTCTGAAATGATGACAGGAGGTCCTGGAGGACAGCTAGTCCAAAGCCAGATCTGCACCTAGAGGCAATGTACAGACTGTAATTTTTGGTGAAAGTGTGGACAGAGCTCCAAGTGGCCGCCGCACAAATGTCAGCAGCTAATGCAGTCCTGAAACAAGCAGTAAAGGCAGCCACGCTTCTGGCAGAATGCCCCTTAACCTCCCCCGGGAGAGTTTTACCATACTTCTGATAACAGAAAACAATACCATTTGCCAACCATTTGGATAAACACTGTTCGGAAACTGCCGCACCCTCTCTCTTAGGTGCAAAAAAAAAAAAATGGTCAGTTTTCCGGACAGACTTGGTTCTGTTGGTGTAATAACACAAGATTCTGTGACCATCTAGGGTATATAGATTAGCCTCCCCCTGATTGGAATACTCACGGTAATACACTGGAGGTTGAATAGACTGGTTCAACGTGAACTCAGAAACCACCTTCGGTAAAAATTGAGGATTGGTATGCAGAGCCACCCGATCTCTGTGAAAAATTAAATAAGGGTCCTTAGACATCAGTGCCCGAAGCTTGGAATTCCTTCGAGCGGAAGTGACTACAACTAAAAAGAGCACTTTCCACGATAAATAGCACATATCACAACTACCGGCCAAGTTCAAAAGGAGGCAAGGACAGTTTTTCCAAAATAAAATTTAAGATCCCAAGGTGGTGCAGGACTGAGCACTGGAGATTTCAGGTGGAGGATCCCTTTCAGGAAGGTTTTGAAAACCTCCAGCTGAACCACAGCTTTGCCCTACACTAAGGTGTGGTATGCAGAAATAGCAGACAGGTGAACCTTCAGCGAAGAATAATTCAGGCCCAGGTGAGAGAGGTGAAGAAGATATTCCATGACCTGAAGAACAGGACACGAAAAAGGGTCCCAACCCTTGGAGGTGACCCAAATGGAGAAATGTTTCCATTTCATGGCATATGTCATCCTTGTAGAAGGCTTTCTGGCCTCTACAAGGACCTGAGCCACTCTGGAGGAAACTCCACAGCGTGAAGCAACTATGTCATGAGGTGCCACATGTAAAGGTGAAGGAACTTCAGCCCTGGATGGACCAGCGTGCCCCTCTCCCGAGTCAGGAGATCGTGGCAGAGAGACCGCAGTCTCCACCGGAAGCTGATAAAGAAGCAGGAACTATATCTGGCGAGGCCAATACAGAACAGTCAGAATCATGTTAGCCCCCTCTGCTTTAAGCTTGAGCAGCACCCTCTGCAGAACTGGAAAGGGAGGGAAGGCATAGAAAAACCTCCCTGTCCAGCAGAAAGATAGCACATCTCACCAAAAAGCACAATGCCCGGAAGCAAGCGAGCAAAACCTTCGTAGTTTTGCATTGTGTGGGGAGGCAAACAGATCCAGTTCTGGATGACCCCATAGGTTGAAAATGTGTTCGACCACCTCTTGCTTGATCTCTCATTCATGGGCTCTCACTCTGGTGCGGCTGAGACTGTCCGCTAGGATGTTTTGCACGCCTGGAACATGAACAGCTGTGAGGTGAATTCAATGCAGAACTGCCCAATTCCACACCTGCACTGCCTCCCTGCAGAGGGGATACAAGCAAGTGCCCCCTTGCTTGTTGAGGTACCAGACTACACACATATTGTCCGACTGGACTAATAGTGGGCCCTGGCAAAGCAAATGCTGGAAGGCTTGAAGAGCATACAGCACTGCCCTCATCTCCAGCAGGTTTATGTGCAGGGAGAGCTCTGACTGAGACCACAGTCCTTGAGTCCTGTGGTCCTCCAAGTGAGCACCCCAATCCATCCTCGATGTGTCTGTAGTTAGGGTCTGGGTGGAAGGAGGGGGCTGGAAGGGGAACCCCTTGGTGAGATTGTTGAGATCCTGCCACCATAGAAGATCCTGCTGCTTCGAACTGGAGACCATGACCATGTGGTCTAGGTCATCCAGCCTCTGATTCCACTGCACTCTGAGTGTCCACTGAGAAATTTGCATGTGGAGCCTGACCAGAGGGACAGTGCGGATGGCCGCTGCTATATGGCTAAGGAGTTGGAGAAACGACCTAGCCGTAACATGCCTGCTGGAGGCTACTAGATGAGCTTATTTCTGCAAGGATTCCACCCTGTCCAAAGGGAGGAAAGCCATACCCAGGCCGTATCCAGCACCGCTCCAATAAACTGGAGGTGTTGGGAAGGGGCAAGTTGGAACTTGGGAAGGTTGACAGTAATCCCAACTTGTGCAAAAAGGGTCAGGGTTGCCGAGAGGGAAAGTTCCAACTGCTCCCTCGATGGGGCTGACAGAAGCCAGTCATTGAGGTAGAGGAACACATAGTGGCCCTGGCGCCTCATGACTGCTGCCACTACCACAAGGCACTTAGTAAAAACCCAGGGTGCTGAGGACAGGCCGAAGGGGAGGGCTTTGAACTGGTAATGCTCCCCTTGAAAACTGAACCTGAGGTAGAGGTGATGGGCCTGAAAAACTGAGATATGCAGGTAGGCATTCTGCATATCCAGGGCACAGAGACACAGTCCCGAGGGGCAGCAGACCTGTGAGGGTCAGCATCCAAAACCATTTCTACTCTAAATACAGGTTTAGAGCGCTGAGGTCCAAGATGAGACACAAATCTCCCATCTTTTTGGGGACCAGGAAGAAGTGGGAATAATACCACTTTCCTATGTAGTTTGATGAACAGGCTCTATTGCCTCCTTTTGCAAGTCTTGATTTCTTCCCTTAAGAGGGGAGTGTGCACCTTTGGATAATGAGACACCCCTGGAGACTTGCCTGGGGGTTCCTCAAGAAACTCCAGAGTGTGGCCCTGTCTGATCAACTGAAGGACCCACGAGTTCCACCGGCCACCCCAATGGAAGAGGAGGAGGGGGAAGTCCACAAGTCAAGAGACAGAGGGAGAGATGCCCCTCAGGCTCTCTGAGCTTTAGCCGAAGGAGTGGCTGCAGCTGAAGGTGCCAGAGGATTGGTCTGGTGTCTGGCTGCATGCTGCTGTTTCATCTGCCACTTGGTCTGGTGACAAAATGGGTGCTTGGCCTTGGATCTAGGGTGGTACATGGTGTGAACCACCGTCAGGGCCTTGCCCTTACCCTGGAGACTGGTAATAACATCCTGGGCATCCCCCCCGAACAGGACAGAACCCCTAAAGGGGGCATCCTGGATGGCCGCCTGGACATCGGGTGCCAAGCCTGACACCCTGAGCCAGGAAAATCTCCTGAGACAGACACCCATAGTGCTGCCTCTGTCTGTGGAGTCCACCGCATCATAGGTGCCCTCAGAGTGGCGACAGGGCAGCTTTGGCTGACCGGACAGTGTCAGCCAATACAGTCTTGGATTCCGAATCCAACATGGTGTCAATGACGGGCTCCAGCTGGTGGAACAGCGACTTCTGATACACCAGCATGTGTGCCACATAGTTCAGGGCACACATGGTGAGAGTGGAGGAAGAATAAACTTCCTCCCAAACTGATCAAGCTGCCTTGACTCCTTGTCAGGAGGGGAGGTGCTCATATGCCTGGGCTTGGTGGACTTGTCGTGGGCCGCCATAATTATTACCGAGTCAGCCTTAGAGTGGACACTGAGGTGATCCTTTCCCTCAGGAGTCCTGTAAGTCCTGTCAGCCTGCTTCGCCACAGCTGGAATAGAGGAAGGCATCATCCATATAGTGGATGTCCATATATATATATGAGGCTCCAGCCACAGAGGGGTGAGGACAGGTGCAGTCTCCCGATGTCCAAGTGCTCAGCCAGTTTCTGACGTTTGGGGATCCTGAGCATCGGATTTCCATCCGTAGGCCTCCGCTGTTTCAGGAGGTCTGCGAAAGACGGGTCCTCCAGAAGTGATTTGGGGGGACTCCTTCGGTATAGGTTCTTCCGTAGGGGGAGTCTCAAACCTCAAACCCAAGGAGGAAGACCCGGACTCGGATTCCGATAAGACTGACGTCCGGGAGAGAGTCCTCCGGAGCCCTAGGAAAAACACAGCCCGACAGAGGAGCTTTCGTCAGGCCCAACATAGACTGGCGCGGTTCCAGTGGGGAAGCAGGTCTGGGAGGCTGATCCGGATGAGGTGGGGGGAAGTTCTCTCACCTGGTGCCAGCTGTCCAGCTTCCAAGACCAGCTGAGATTTGGTCTTGGACCACCAAGACTGGAGAATTACCCTAAAATCCACCTGGGGTTGGGGAGGAGGCGAAGGTGGCTGGTAAACCTGCTGGAACCCAAAGGGTACCCCATTGCTGGGTATCCCAGCATATGAAACCCAGACATCGGGTAACCCAGCGAAGGGTATGAAGGAGCGTACCCCAACATCAAGAAGCCTGACGTCTGGTAGCCTGGTGGAGGATACCCTGGAATCTGATGAAAGGGCGGGTAACTGGGCGATGGGCAGTCCAACAGAGGCCCCGACGGAGGAGCTATGGAAGCCAAAGTGAGACCCTGAGGCCTGAAATTCAGACCGGAAGGGTCAGAAGGAGCACAGTCAGGCACGGGGCTGGCAGGAGGAAAGGCCAGCGATGGTGCTGACGGCCCCGCTGGACAAACAGGAGAAGGGGCCTGTGGAGGCTCAGACGTTAGGTCTGGGGGTGAACCAGGAACCACAGCACCCGATGGATGACCCCCATCCTCCGGCTCCTGCTGGTCTGGGGAGGGCGGAGGTGGCTCCACGATGGGAGATGAGGGGGTATCTCCCTGGGCAGAACCCACCGGACAGTACTGCCCAGAGGCCAGCAGCTGGCTCTTGTCCGGCCGAACATCGTCAGGGTTCGTGCCGGAGCACGAAGTGAATGTATCGGTCGGGCGGTCGTTGGAGGGTCTGACGCATCGATCATCAACCTTGGGCCAAGCTGGCACTGGAGTCTCAAGAGCCCAACCATCGTAGGCTGGTCGCGGAAGGTCAATGAGCAGCTTATTGTCCCACCAGCCTGCTTAGACCCAGTAGTGGAGAGGGGTCTAAGGGAGGCAGAAGCCTCGGACTCAGCCGAGGTGCCCGCGGCCACCGTAACCTGTGGTGGCGAGGGAACCAAGGGCTGCTCCTGGGAAGGTGGGGCAGACCTGGAGGTAGTGGCGGTCTTGCCGGAGGAAGAGGGCCGCTGTTCACCCGAGGGGCCCAAGGGTGGCTGCGGTTGAGAGGGGGACTCTTCCTGGTCCCGCTGCTTCTCTTTGTCCCTCTTCTTCTTATGTTTATGAGAGTCAGTCGGTGAGGAAGAAGCACTCCTTAGTTTCTGCAGCTTTTTCTCCATGGATGCTATCTTTTTCAGAAGATGGGCTTCGAGGGACTGCTGGCGATGCTTCTGTGTGGCATGGCTGAAGCTGGAACAGGCCTCACAATCCTCAACCTCGTGCTCCGGGCCTAAACAGAAGAGGCAGAGGGAATGAGAGTCTTTGTGCAGTAACTGGGCACCGCAAGAATTGCACTTATTTTTATGCGACTCGGCGGAAGATGGTGAAGACATGCACAAATAGAAGTTTTTTTTTTTTTTACAGAAAACAAGAAAAAACTGATACTCATCTGAAAACGGCATTTGAACTGCAGCGATTATCTCCATGAGATCCGACGTGCTCAGGTCGACGGTGGGAAAGAACTGGAAGGCGCGCGTTGGGACCGCCCACTATATAGTGTCATGCTGACATCAGTCACGTGACATCGGTTGGGTGGTCCCCATCAGACACTCTTAACTAACCTTTCCATGTGGTCCTGACACCAGGGGGTGCGGTCCTCAAGATGATTACCTATTGCAAGAGCACTCTCGAAGTAAGATCTCTTTATCTGAGAGAAAACACAGGACACACAAAATTCAACTAAGACCTTGCCTGTGTGTGTTAGTGCATACTTTTGAAGATTTTACTCCAAGTTAGGATAGGGTAAGAAACCATAGTATATAATGTTAAAAAGTATTTTAAAATAAGAAATTACCTTTATGTATGGCAATTAGTGGGTTTAAAGATAGGCTGCCCTAGTATGAACAATAATTATTCACTAGCTGTTTCACACTTTCAAACAGTGTTAGCCCTATGAGGACATGCATCTCCTAACAGGGTTAACACTGTCCGAAAGTGTGAAACAGCTAGTGAATGATTAGTGTTCACACTAAGGCAGCCTATCTTTAAACCCACTAACTCCCAAGCATAAAGTTAATTTCTTATTTTAAAGACTTTTTAGCATTATATACTATGATTTCTCAACCTATCTGAACTTGGGGTTAAAATCACAGTTATTTTCAAATGTATGCACCAACATACACACAGGGATGGTCTTAACTGAATTTAGTGTGTTCTGTGTTTTTTCTCTCAGATAATGAGTTATTCATTCTGCAGCTTTGACCTTGAAATGCTTTCCTTTGGATGGGACTCTACCTGTTTTCCTTATCCTTTCTTTAGGTTGATTTTTAAATGCAAGTGTAGGCCAATGGGATTCAGTTCCTTAGTATACACAAACACATGCATGTAGAGTTAAAATGAACCTCGGGTATGTTTTATGCGTTCTTTTTAGAAGAGAGTTATTTCTGTTCTGTGATATCTGACCTTGAAACGCCTTTCCTTGATAGCAGTCAGCCTGTGTTCTCTATATGGCTTTAAGTCGACTTTTAAATGCAATTTTTAGGTCAATGGGATTCTTTACAACCTTTTTGTCTATTTTTCATGTGTGATCTGGTCTTTAATAGAATGTATTCTTCCAAAACAACTGGCATTAGCTTCTGATGAAGGACTGTGTGTAGTCCGAAAGCTTAAGCACCTGTTTTCTTTTGTAACATGTATGTTGGTCCAATAAAATGTATCAAATAATCTTTTTTTCTGGATATTTTTCTCCCTTAAGGAAACAATGTTAATCCTTTCTGTAATACACAGCAACACGAATGCATTTTTAATGGTAGGACCCATGGTGAGAGCTACATAATTGAGCAAAATATCTCACCAAAAGTGATAAAACGTTTTTTTAAAACAGTTCAACAGCAGAGGTAACTGATCCAAGTTAAAAGTAAGCTTGACTAATAAGTTTATAATAAGTTTACTGTGAAATATCAAACAGAGACTATTCAAGAAAATTGAGGAAATCCGTCCTATCATAAGCAGCATAAGGAATTTGGTAAAATAAAACTCCACCAGTTTAGCAGTTCCGGAGTGCTGGTCCTTTCCTGTTTCCGTAACATGTTCAATGGGGGGGGGGGGGTCTTTACTCAGTCCCTAGTGAGCAGGCTAGAACCAGCATCATTACACCAGAAACCTTGTTCGTCAATAGGGTTACCACCTTTTAAGAAGCTCAAAGTGGGACATTTCTTACTAAAACATGATTTTTTGCAGGACAGTACGTAACCTTGACTAGTGCAAGACTTGTTTTCTTTATATAATCAGAATTAAGGCTAAGTATTGTAGTTTTTTGGTTGCTTCTATGGTTTCATATCATTTTAATGTATTTTAATTAATGTACTATAGTTTTCTACAAGATTTAGAGGAAAGTTAGAAAATATTTTTTCTACTAAAAAGTCAGGACATGTAGTATTTTTCATGTTTTTTTGCAGGACACAGCTGCCCAAATCAGGACTGTCTTGTGAAATGCAGGACGGGTGGTGACCCTATTCGTCAAAACTATCAGTCTCAAATGAAACCCAGGATGAACTGCACTGAGGTACACTGGCAAAACGGTGTGGGGAGAGCACACAACAGCTGATGTGCTCCAAACCTTGATAAAATAAATGACCTTCCATTACTCCTTTGCTTGGCTTTCATAAGTACTAGTTTCACCTCCCACTAATACTAAAACAGGTCTTCACCACTCTCAGGGCTTGAATTTTATATTCATTTGGTGTCCCAAGCACAACATTGTGAGCCAAACGCCCACTACCAGCTGCTGATATTCCATTTTGAATACCAGGTTTGAAATGTTTTGTTTTTTTACAATGTATGTAAAAGTGCAGTAAAACTATATTCAGCTCACTTAAATCTAGAATACCAGATTTTTTTTTTCCATATAGGTTTTTCTGCACCGGAGCCTTGCAGGCAGCAATGGCCCTCCCTCAGAGGAACTCATCCTCCGTCCCCGCTCAGCGAACCCCTGGTAGTTCCCCCATAGCGGGGGCCAGGGAGGAGGGCGCTGGCCTTTCTCTCCCCCCCCAGGACACAAATCCAGAAGCTGGAGGTGGCACAGGGCCATGGGGCCACCATGCAGCCTGCCAGCTCCCCTTTTTTCTCTTTTCTCCCGTCCCCCCTTCCCTACTGAAATGAGGACGTCAGTATGTGTCTCCTGGCCCATACTGCCCTCCAGCTACCACCAGAGGGTAGTCAACGAGCAGGACAACAAGCCTCCCCCCCAAGAGAGGAGAGCAGTCCTCCAGACACTCGATCCTCTCTCGCCCCCAAAGACCCCTGGTGGCCTGGGCTCATTCCCGAACTCGGGTCGCTGGCACGAGGTGTGGCGTCCAGCGCCTCAACCCTTAGCACCACCGGGCCAGCCCCAGAATACCAGATTAAAAAATTAAATAAATAAAATTAAAATAAATAAAGAATTTATACATTCTCTCAAACCTCAAATCAACAGGTAAATTTCTAGCCCAAAATGTTTTTGTGCTATTGTAATAAACACAGTGCTACAACACTACAGAGGTCAAGTCATGGATCACAATAACTGCAGCAAACTCCATCAGAACCTGTCCCAGGGGAAGGGCAGTTGCATTATTTCAAACATAAATTAGTAGGAAGGATTCCTTAGCAACGCACCTGTGTTTATAGCTAGTGCTGGCAAACACTATTGTGGGAACGATTATATTGTCCTAACTCCAAACTGCAAAGGGATATAATTCTAAACACTATCACCTGGAATCCTAGAGTACTAGCAAAAGAATGCTTGAGAAAGAAATACAGGGTGATTGGGGGGGAAAGGGCAAGAAAAGACCAAATGCAAAAAAACTTAAGGTAACCTGAAGATATGCCAGAAGCTGTGTTTCGCCTTTTATCTTCTACAATTTCATAGAATGGCCCTAAGACTTGCAGAAGTTCCTCCACTTTCTCCGTCATGGGCATACTTTCAATGATCTGTAACAAGAGTTCCAAATATGTGTAATGCAAAGTAGTACTAGCTCCAGATATCTTTTTTTTTTTTTAATTACTACTTGTTTATACTTCTCTAGTACTGGCAACACTGTCTAGTCTCTAATCAGCCACCCTGAGCCTCAACAACCCCATCTCTGGCCTTGGATCCCATTGCTTTCTCCCAGGTCAGAAACTGCCGCTGTGTTGACTAGAAAGCCAAGTACCAGACTTCTATCAGCAAACTGACTCACAGGGGATGTAAACGCATGATGATTAAATGAACATATGTTTTTCAACTAAAAAATACCCCTCCCCCAATACATATTTTCTGATCCTCCATAAAAAATTAATTAACATACCTCAATATAGCGATTCATGATTGAGTTAAGTATAAAGGAAGTCAATGTTTCTGCTTTGTAGGAAGCACACTAACAAAAGTTTATCACAAAGGACACCCAGTCTCTCAGCTTCTGTAATCAGCACACTGCTATATGAATATTAATAATGCACAAGAAATTCAGAAGAAAATTTATTTGTGTTTAGAGCAATCACGGTCATGGTAACTGGACAAAACTAACCGCCAGTCTGCCATCTTGGTCTCTATGGGTCCTAGTTTCAAAAGGGTTTCTCCCTTTCGCTGTCTATGACAAACAACATCTGCACATGGTGGTGGTGCACAGATATGCAGATGATAGGGAAGGGACCACTGGAGTGCATCCACGGGTTGGCTGCATCAGGCCACACCGGCAACCAGTCCTGACGTACGCTCCTAGTGATGTGGAGGGGGCAGGGCGAAAGCTGAAAAATGGTGCAGGACTAGCAGAATGAAACCTCTGCCAGCCCACAACATCCCACACAGAATTCGAGCCACCATCTCCTGGGGATACCGCAAGTCTTCACCTTCGCCGCGGGTGGTCAGATTGATGTGGGGTAGAAATGCCATGGAGCTGAGGGCCCTGGGGGCAAGCCAGGGGGTCAGCACAACGGTGAGTCATAAGTGGACTTGGGGTCTCAGAAGCGTGTGTTGCAGAATCTCAGTTGGACAGAACCAGGACACATTGGTGGTAGGTGGAAGAAGATCCTGCCTGTGACCACAAAGGATGAAAACAAAAAGGGAAAAAGAAGATATCTGCCAACCCACCATTCTTGGTATAATGTATTATATCAAAATGTAATCAGCACACTTTGCACGAACTATCTTTCCATTAAACTGTAATGAAACCCATTCACCCATTCTGAATACACTGTGGTAATGAGCATTTCCCTTTTTATATAGGTTTTTATGCCCTCACCTTAGTGTCAGCCTCAAGGATATATATACCCTGTTCAAGTGATTTACACTGCCATCTACACAGTAGAAGGTTTTTACATCCCCATTTTCTCTTCCTCCCTCCTCCTCAAAATATAACAAAGTCATCTGGCAGGGGTGGCTGCAGAATCACTAGAGATTCAATAAATGTATTCCCTTCACTAGTGATTCAATAAAGGTATTCCCTTCTAAAGAGATACGTATGCTAGAGGGAAGCTTCTCACTGCACTTTAAACGGCATCAGGATATTTGTATACTGCCAGAAAGCAGAGCTGTGAGCTGTAAGTGAAGTTCTGAAAACTTTTTAAAGGTGACCAGCACTTTTAAGATTTCAGAAGCCCAGCACAATATGACCAGTCCTATGGGATAGAACATCTGCTGTTAGAACATCTAATAAGTGCTATTACTACTGTTTGCAGCTGTCAGTTGCACGGCAAATCTCTGGGATCAGAAAGCTGCAACGCCCCTTTATACCTGAATCATGAAAATGCACTGGGGATAACAGGAAACTGTTTCTTCTTCCAAACAGCACGAGGTGGTGGTTGCAGTCGACCTAATAAGTTGTCAGCAACATTCTATCCCTCCTACCCTGGACAGCGAGTGCCTCACCTGTCCAATATGCATGCCCTTGTCGGTTCAGTGACAGGGTTTTAAATAACTGATTAGCAGTTTTTTTCTTGGGACAATACTAACTGTATATAAAGCATTTATATACGTTTTCTAGAAGTGTTATGTTTGTTAAACACAGTGAGGCACGTGCTATGCATTTTCACAATGTTTTAGAACTTTTATGATCAAAACGCTAATCAATTTTTAGAGTTAAATAAAACCCTGCAGTGAGCAACAGACCTGAGGCTGCTCCTGTATGTGGGTTAAATGGCACTGTCATGCTTCCTAGCCACTGGACCTTGTGACCTATCGACTTTTACGCTGGATGTGCACAGCTTATAAAGCACAAAGAATTTGGTTTTACATAGCGCCTTTCACACAGGCCCCATTTACACCCACTAGACAGTTTAAAATTGTTTCTGCTCTCCACATGGTGTCCTTACACATCTGCAGAATTCTACACCACTTATGGTTTATAGGCATCATGGTGACCCTGGAATGCAACCAAGTGAAAAAACATAGAAGCAACACACTAAGAAAAAGTGTACCCATGACACATAAAAGTAGCTGCAAAGAAGTTTATTCAGGGCACAGGAAAAGCCAAACAGTTCCCATTTCCCCTGCCTGCCATATTAGTGGATCCAGCTATATTTAGTTAGCTAGTTAATTTTTGATACCAACTAAGATACACTAGGCATATATATGGCTATTTTCAGACACGACCTGAGAGAGTCGCAGACTAAAACAAGGGAAGGTGTACAGTAACAACTGCATAAATATATATAGCAAGGTAGCACCCACTACTCCCTTAGGCCAGCAAACAGTTGCTGTTTTATCCTAATTCGAGCTTTGCAAGGCAACATTTTACATTTTTCAGGGAAATAACAGAACTGTTGCCCCCTTGAAAGAATTCTAGATCTGCCTCTGCCTGCCATGTACAATCTGGGGCTCTCATGAAAGGAATATCATGGTACATTATGGGGATTATCTACCCTCAGGTTATAAGGGGAAAGGAGGAATGGTGTGATTGACACCGCTACTGAAAAGACAGAACATGTTTCGGTTCCTTAGTCAGGGAGAGAATTGGGAGAACAAAACAATCTGCTGCCTGGACAGTTTACACTCCTGTGTATAAAATGCTTTTACTTTCCAAACCACCCAAACCAGTGCAGAAAGGGTGAGTGTAAACATGGCTGCAAACTAACTCATAGTGCTTTATAATCCAGATAGAGGGACACAAAGTCTGACACTTCCAAATCCAAAGTCAGACTGTAGTACTTCAGTAACACATTCTGATCTCCAGAGATAGAGTGGGAATGCAAAGACGGCTACCAGTTGCGACGTTGATGACCCAGGTTAAGAATGAGCCTGCAGCATCAAAGGGCCGGCTAGGGAGAGAAGAAGGATGGGTATCCCATGGACAGCTCTCCTCTTCTGAGGTGGATGAGCTGTGGACTCCCAGAACATAAGTGACACCCAGTGGAGACTGGGTGTACACCAGCCAGGACCACATACTAACAGCAGAGGTTACAGCAGACATCAGTGGGACGTGTGGGAACATGCACATCCTGCGCTGACATCACTGCACATCTGTGCCTCCAGGGAAAACAGCAAAGCTGAAAACCATTGGGACAGTAGCTGGATGACACCCCTGGACTTCCTCCTGAATGACGCCCCAGGTGTAAACCTCAGCTGGGGCCTCAGGCAGATCTTGGACTCTTTTTCCGGGGGCAAGCTGCGGGTCTCCAATCTAGTCAGCTTAGCAGAGGTGTAAGGTGGGCAGTCCAAGCACTGAAATGGGTAGTAAATCCCCACCTGAAACCCGAGTAATTAGGAAAGTTGAAAAAGAAAAACATTAGAGTGGGAATGAAGAGCAACAGAGATTCCCAGCTGAGAAAATTGAGCCTAAGAGTTTCCCATGCTAAAAGCTATTTCTTAGGCTTTTCCAACAGACAAAATCTCACTTCGAGGGGGAGTTCTTGCAGCAGGTAATACCATTAGGACTAAGGCCGCCAGGTGTTAGGACCCCACAGAAAAATTTTCTATCTAACAGTCTGTGGTACGGACCACCCCCAACGTTGGCTCCACCAGACATCAGACATAATATAAAGGCAGCGGTCCCCCAGAGCCACCTCAGTTCTTTTCCTGCCGTCGCTCCACAAACATCGGATCTACGGACACCACAGTTGCAGTCAACCACCTTTTTTTCTCACGCATCGCGCGGTATTTTCTTTTTCCATAAAACACCCATTTATTCGATACTTTCAGTCACATTTTCATGTCTTCATCGCCTCAGCAGTGAAAATCGAAATGTGCATGCAGGAAGCAGATCCCGGCGAAAAACTGCCATTCTGCCTGCCTGATCTGCCTAGACCCAGACCACCGGCCGGACAATTGCCCACACTGCATTAAATGTAACAACAAGACCAGGATTCACTGCGCAAACACTTTAAAGGCCTATTTTCTTGAGCAGCAAGTAGCTGCCATGCAGAAGGCCCCATTGGGACACAGTTTGTCCTCTTCCACAAGGAAGTCTCTCCCCCCCACCAAGAAGAGGAGATCGGGAGGGAAACACCACCACCAGGAGAAGGAGAGGGCCAGATCAGAGTCCCGCCCAAAATTGCCTAATCAGGCGTCTACTACTTCCATCTCCGGCGGGAGGTCAGAATTGGTCCACCCAGGTACCAAAGCGGCTTCTGGGGACACTCAGAGGAAGTCAACCACCTTCACTCAGGCAAAAGGTAAGGAGTCTTCCTCCACAGGACAGCCATCCACCCAGATCCCCTTGCCCCACTGACCCCATAAACATGGGTCGGCCCATGAGGGACAGGCGTTGGCTTCAGGGCAAACCCATGGTGCCCACCACCCGTCAGCCTCCTGAGACGTCTGATGAGCACAAGAGAAAGGACGAATCAGGGAAATGCCGGGAGGTCGTCAGATACCAGACACCTCCACCACCCAAAACATCAGGCGTCATCTGCTTCATAGACGACAGGGCATTCAGACGCGACGTTGGATACGGAGACGCCTCCAGCAAAAGAAATGCCATCGGCCCCTACAGACTGGCCATCAGCCCCGAAGGATTGGTGGTCGGCCCCAGCTATCGTTTTCCCAGATGCGGGGGTACCAGATGCCCAACAGCCTCCATCTAAAGAGCCAGATGTCAGGCCACCAGACACTGTGGACCTGATGCCCAATGAACCTGTGGACACAGAGCCCAAGGACCCGACGCCCGGGCCCTCTGATGCTCCAAATAAGATGCCCCCACCGGCAGTCGTTCCACTAGCTGAGGTGGGAGCGCTTTTTAACTCATGGTGGAATACGGTCAAAGGGGATCTCCTCCATAGGCCCAGGGATCCATCCCCAGTACACTCCCCACCCAGAAACCTAACTCCTGAGTGGCCTTTACCACCAAAGGTACAGCCTCATGACAAGGAAGACAAGCGGATGCCTGGGTCCGATGGCCGCAAGAGGCATCCATCATCCATCCCTTCATCCAACAGCTGCCCGCCGTCGTCCTCTGGGGATGATGCAGGGGACTCATCTTCTGACTATTCTTTGGAAGACGAGCTTCTCATTCAGTCTCCTAATCCAAGAGACTCACCGAAGTCACCTCCAGATGACCTGTCCTTTTTGGACATCATGCGCCATATTCAGGCCCTTTACCAAGGGAACACTGAGGAATTAGACCCAGAAAGGTGCAGACTGGCCAAATTCTTTGGAGCCACAGTTCCCAAACCACTGGTCATCCATCCTTTGGTGGAATCTTTTCAAGATGTGGCCAAGTCCTCGTGGCATCATCCGGCCACTACAAACGCAGTCCCTCATAAAGTCGATAAGACTGTACAAGACACCAAAAGGGCAGCCTTTTCTGGGTGAACACCCAAAGGCAGACTCAATGGTCCTGACAGCTGCCCATGGCAGGGCACAACAAACACGCCACATGAGTGCCCAGCCACTGGACCCAGAATCTAAGAAACTAGACCAGATGGGGTGCAAGGTGTACTCCTCAGCAACCTACACCGTCAGGTCACTCAACTTCCTGGCCCACATGGTTACCTACCAAAAATCCCTGTGGGCAAAGGCAATGGACCTGGCCAAAGTACAGCCATATTCAGAGGCTAAGGCGGAACTCCTAGCTGTGATTCACTCTGGCATGGACGCGGACAAGCATATCCTCAGGAGTATTTATGACTCCGTGGATACAGCAGCAAGAGCAGCAGCCACCGGCATTCGCATGCAGAGGCAAGCCTGACTCAGGGTTTTGGGTTTCTGACAGGATCTTCAGGATGCTATCCTGGATGCTCCTTTCCAAGGACCAGTCCTGTTTGGTCAGGACACAGAAAAACTGATAACTGGACTATCCCTTTCGGAAAAACCAGGGGCAGCAAAGAAGACGCCAGACTCAACATAAGGGAGGCTTCAAAAGAAAAGGCCACCCTGTCCCTTCAGGCGCCCAGGACCCCAAAAACCCCAAGGCACCAAGACCTCCCCTGCCTACACCCTCCAACACAGCACGACTCCCTACCACCGCCCCCCACCACAGCATGTGCAGGGGGAGGCGATAGGTGGGAGATTCTCCCTCTACCTATCCAGATGGTCCAGTATAACATCAGACCAATGGGTCCTCCAGATGGTAGAAAGCGGATACTCCCTAGAGTTCACCCAGTTTCCACCAGACAACCCATTAGTCCCCTCCCATGCACTCCTCAAGAAGGAAGAAATACAGGCCCTACTGGACAAAAGAGCCATACAGGAGGTTCCCTTTTCTCAAAAGGGGGGGGGGAGGGATTTTATTCCCATTTCTTCCTCGTCTTGAAAAAGACGGGTGACCTCCCAGCCCTTTCTGGATCTCAGTCAACTGAACAACTTCATTGAACACAAGCGGTTCAGAATGGTGACCCTGGCGAGCCTGTTACCAATGCTCCACCAAGGAGACTGGCTTTGCTCCCTGGACATGCAGGACGCCTACATGCACATCAAGATCCTGCCATCCCACAGGAAGAACCTATTGCTTAACCTTCCAAGGAGGACACTACCAGTTCAGAGTGCTGCCATTCAGCCAATCCTCTGCACCAAGGGTCTTTACCAAGTGCCTGGCAGTGGTAGCAGCGGCCCTAAGGAGAAGGGGTCACTTCGTATTCTTCTACCTGGAGGATTGGCTTCTTACGGCATCAACAGAAGAACAATTAAACAGGACCTTGGAGAAGATATTCAGCCTATTTCAGACTTTAAACATCACCCTAAATCTGTCCAAGTCACAACCGTGGCCAGCTCAAAGGCTGCAATGCATCAGAGCAGTCCTGGACACAGTCCAAGGCAGAGCCTTTCTGATCACAGACAGGGGCAGCAAGGCTAAGGGAATCGCTCACAAGATAGAAGACTCGGACTTGGCTCCAGCAAGAGTGGGTCTACAATTGTTGGGTCACATGGCAGTAGGCAGTAGCTAGAGTGACAGTTCCACTCTCGCATCTGAATATGAGGATTCTGCAGTGACACCTCAAGGTTCAATGAAATCAAGGTACGGACGAGCTGAAGAGCCCATTCGGATCTCTAATGCAGTCTGACAGTCCATGATCTTGTGGCTCACCCCAGGCCAGCTGATAATAAAGGGGTTCAGTTTCAAAAATCCAATCCATTGCAGACTCACCACCGACACCTCAGGACTGGGATGGGCAGCACATCATGTTTTGCATCAGACAAGGGGCTCCTGGCATTCAACAGAACAGGCTCTCCACATAAACACTTTGGAGATGAGAGCTGTTCTATATGCCCTTCAAGCTTTCCAAGGGGTGCTCCTTCCCAGACTTCTACTGGTCCAGTCAGACAATACCCCAGTAGTCTTCCTTCTCAACAAGCAAAGGGGTACACACATGTACCCCCTATGCAGAGAAGCAATGAGAGTTTGGTCCTGGGCGGTGGATCACAAACTGGACATCACAGCAGTTCACGTCCCGGGAATCCACAACATTCTTGCAGATAGCTTAAGTCGCTCTTGAGCTGGCCAGCCAGAATTGGACCTCTTTGAGTTCCCCCACACAACGTCAAACTGCCCAGTTTCTGCTCACTAGATCCAGGGCCTGGTGTTTTCTGGTGAGATGCACTGTCCCCCTCTTGGACAGGGAAGTTTCTGTATGCTTTCCCTCCCTTCCCTCTGCTTCAGAGGGTCCTGCTCAAGTTGCAGGCAGAAGAGGTCAGTATGATACTGGTAGCACCATTCTGGCCTCAACAGATTTGGTTCCCACTATTTCAACAGCTGGCATCAGAACTGCCAGTTCCGCTGCTCCTCTCCACTCACTTGCTCTCCCAAGAGCAAGGGCCATTAGTTCATCTGAACCTCCAGTCCTTGCACCTGCATACTTGGCTCCTGCGGATTTAGCCAGAGATAGGTCTGAAATATCTTTTAGAGTGGCAGAGGTACTCATGGCAACAAGAAATCCCTCTATCAGGGCGACCTATGCCACAAAATGGAAGCGTTTCTGCTTATGGGCGATTCATTGTTCTCCCTCGGTTGTTCGGTGGAATCTGTGCTGGAGTATCTTTTTCACCTGTCGGATTTAGGTCTGTGTTACTCATCCATAAAGGTGCATCTCTGTACTCTGTCAGCTTACCATGCGCTATTAAACAGGAAGACTCTGGCTCAGCTGGACATCTGCAAGACCTTTCTGAGAGGTATCTTGCATATGAAACCCCCCAAGAGAGACCCAATACCATCCTGGGATCTCCTGTTCATTTAAGAAAAGCTCAGCTTGCCACCCTCTGAACCAGCTGCAAGCTGTAAGCTCCGCCTTCTCTCATGGAAGGTGTTATTTTTAGCTGCCATCACTTCAGCACGGAGGATTTCCAAGCTGCAAGCCTTATCTAGTTTTTCACACAGAGAGAGTAGCCCTGCATAAGAACCCAAAGTTTTTACCAAAAGTAGTGTCTGAGTTCACGCTGAACCAGGACATTCAAGTACCAGTTTACTACCCAGAGTACTCAAACAACGGGGAGGCACTGTTACATACTCTGGATGTACACAGGATTTTACATTACTATCTGGCTAGGACTAGATCTGCCAGACAGACCAGTTGTTTGTCTCCTTTGCCCACAGGAAACTTGGAGCACCAGTCACAAAACGAACCCTAACTAAGTGGCTCATGCACTGCATCACTTTTTGATACCAGCACCACAACAAACCCCTACTGGGACCAGTGAAGGGTCATGCTACCAGAGGGGTGGCGACATCTTTCACCTCCCTTCGGAATGCATCGTCAGTGGACCTCTGTGCGGCTGCTACTTGGAGTTCAGTGCATAGCTTTGTGAGGCACTACAGTCTGGACATTGCTTCCAGAAGGAGAGCAGGTTTCGGCCTGGCAGTCCTTCAGACACTCCTCCCCTAATTTATCACAGTGTTTATTGTCCTCCGCCCTTTTTCGATCTGGGTCTCTCCTTGGGCATTGCTTGGGACTCAGTCCTAATGTTATTACCTGCTGCAAATGAGATAGTATACTTACTTAAGAACATACTATAACAGTAGATCTTCGAGAGAAGCTCTTGCAGCAGGTGGCTTTCCCAACCACCTGCCCCTGGGGACAATACATTACATCTTCACTTTGGGGATGGGAGATCCTCCATGGTTCTCCATCTATATTTTCAGCTGGGTCTCCAGTGGGAGAACTGAGGTGGCACCGGGGGACCGCTCCCTTTATACTACGTCTGAAATCGGGGGCGGTCCCCCACCACAGACTGCTAGCTAGAAAATTTTTCCGTGGGGTCCTAACGCCTGGCTGCCATAGTCCTAATGGTATTACCTGCTGCAAGAGCTCCTCTCGAAGATCTACTTTTATGGTAAGTTCTTACGTAATTGTACTTTTTCTTTCCACTTTATTTTTTCCCATTAAAGAGAACCTTTCTTGGGATTTTTTTTATTTGTAAAAGGCAGAAATGGGGAGCTCCCTTACCTCAGTGGGAGCTCCTCTATGATGTTTGCCAAATTTTTCAAGTAGTCCCCAAAGCGAAGGGAAGGGCACAACAATTTGCCACCCCAGTGGCTGACCACACAATCCCTTTCCACTTCCTGACTCTGATCCACCCCGTGCTCCGATGTTATGCAACATCTTTATAGAGAAGGTGCTGGGGCATTCTCCATTCCCTTGACGTGAGTGTCTTTTTCTTTCTTTCTTTTTTTTAACTTTCTATTTTTTCCTATGCCTCTCTACTGTCTCTTAACTTCCACTCCTTCAGGCCTCCAAGGTGCTCTGCTCCCCAACCCTACCTACTGTCTCGGAGTCTGCTCCTACAGTGCCACACTCACTAATCCTCGAGGCCCTTTGATGGCCCGGATTACCCCCCCCCCCCGGGAGGGGTGAGGAGGGAACCCCCTTACCCTCCTCTATCCCCGAGAGAGCGAGCTGCACAGTGGAGTCTGCCCCTTTTCAGTCGGCGGGTGGTGAAGCAGGCATCGGCGGTCATCATCTTGGAGGATTGGAGATGTTTTTCCTCCTTTCCACTAGAGAGCCGGACGTGCAATGACATCAAAGCACTGACGTGCGGACATCCGCCGGCTCTCCCCCCCCATGTAGATACCCACACCTGCAGGACACTGCAGTGCGGCGCATACTAACCCACCCGAAGGAAGGAGAGCTGTTGCGAGCGCTCAATCCTTCCTTCCCTACCAACCCAGCGGCCAGAGTCCGTTCCACCGAACCCGGGTCGCGCGTGGTGTGGCATCAGCGCCTCAGCCCTCAAGCGCCACCAGGCGGGCTGTGAGTGTCTTTCAAAGGTGATTTCCCAATTTTAAAATCGGGTTTTGAGCTGGGTGATGCTGCCAGGGTTAGAGCTAACGAGCCTTGTTAACTGAACCCCGGCATCAGTCAGTATTAAATCCCAACCAAATCGGATCACCTCTGAAGAAAACACTAAATTCAGAATGCAGCATCTTTCTGAAAGATAATCTTCCAATTTTAAATCAGGATTTGGTACTGACTGATGCCATGGTTCAACTAACATGAACCTTGTTAGTTGAATCCTGGCATCAATCAGTACCAAATCCCGATTTAAAATCAGGAAATCACCTCCGGAAAAGACACTTCCTTCAAGTGAAAGGAGCACGCCCTTCACTCTCCCTGTAATGATGTCACATCACATAACTTGGGAGTGTGGGGTGGATCAGAGAGTCAGGAAGTGGGGAAAAAAGGACCATGCTGCTAGCCCCCGGGGGAAAATTAAGACAATTAACAAAGCCCCTTCTCTTCCTTTAGGGGCTACTTGAAAAATTTAGCAATCATTGTGTAGGAGCTCCAATGAGGAAAGGGAGTTCATTGTTAATACTTTCAGCACCAAGAAAGGTGCTCTTAAAGGATTTTACTCCCCCCAGGCTTCACTTGAACCCAAGACAGTCTCCAGCTACCACCCATACCCACTGCCCAGTAACCCGCTTTTTCCCCATTCCCCTACAGTTCTACAGTGTGTGGCAGAGGGGATCCATGAAAGGACTGCCCTCTCCCCATCCCAGCTCCAGATCCAGTTGCAGAGGCAGGGCTGCATGGTGAAGGGCCCAGATGTGATGGCAGCAGCCATCTACTGTGAAGACTAGAATGTTCTCCCTTGCTTTTCTCTCCACAGCTTTCCACCTCCGCAGGTGTGGGCACAGTCTTCTCGGCCTTGCACAGCATGCTCCTGTGGCAGGATAAATCTGTCTGGCCCAGCCACAGGGGTCGCTGCGGTGCCGGAATCCACCACCAGTCCTCCCTGAGGCACACTGCCACACAGCAGCTATTTCAGCCTGGCCTGTCTCCCGACACAACGATCCGAGTCCCCTGCAGAACTCTGGTCACCTGCATGGCGCTGAGCCACCAGAGTGGCCCTTTTTTCAGGGTTCAACCAGATTTTTACAACTAGAACACTGCTGATCTATACCCAGAGCCTAGAGCCCACCTCCATTCCCAAAATCAGATTTCCTGGGTTGTGCTCCCACCAATGGTACACTTGATAATGTTTTCTTATGTGTCCTTTTCAAACATGAAAAAATTACTTACCATAGTAATCTTGTTTCTTCCAAGGGAATCTTACTGTATTCTGACTTCTGCAGTATGGTTTCACCATAAGACTGCTCCAGAGCCAAAATGGTTAATAGAACCTATGCTAATCATGGAATGCTAGGCCCGAGCCCGGTTTTCAAACCACTGTCCCTGGAATACATCCTGCAACCATCAGATTTATATGGAGCACACATAATAACAAGCTATCTGAACTATACTAATAATTAAATAACAAATTAACAACACTCAACCACAAACAATTCCCTTTATTTACAAATGCTGGCAACACTAAGACTCAAATCATTAGTCCCAAAAACAAAGACACTTAAAGGTTTCAAACAGCATGGACAGCTGTGTTGCAGTGCCCATAGGTTCTAGCAGGGGACGTAGGGTGGGAGCTCAGAATACAGTAAGATTCCCATGGAAGAAACAAGATTACTACGGTAAGTAATTTTTTCTTCAAACAACAGGAAATCTTACTGTATTCTGACTTATGCAGACTACCCAAGCAGAACCTTTGGAGGAGGGTAGAGAACCTATTTAGGTAACAAGCTCTGTAGTACTGCTGTGCCAAACCTGGCATCACTCCTGGCCTGGGTATCTAGGCTGTAGGGCTTGGTAAAGGTGTGAACGGTTTTCCAGGTAGCTGCTTTGCAGATTTCTGATAAAGGGATATTTCTCACAGCTGCTACTGAAGCAGCTGTATCCCTTGTAGAGTGGGCCCTGAGGCCTAAAGGGGGCTCCTTACCCACTTTGCTATAGCAAAATTGAATACAGGCAACATTCCAGTGGGCAATGGACCTCTTTGATGAGGTTTGCCCTTCCCCACTTCTCCATAGGTCAGGAAGAGCTGGGTTCTATCCTGCCTGTGGCCGTTCATGTGATCCAAGTATTAGCTTATAGATCTCTTGACATCAAGACTATGCAGTCTTCGTTCCTCTGGCCTGGAGTGGTCAGTAAAAAAAGACTGATAAGGTCATGGACTGGTTAAGGTGGAAGTCTGAGACCACCTTAGGGAGGAACTTCCTATTATTCCTAAGGAATACCTTGTCCCTATGGACTGCTATGTAATCTTGCTCTGTGGGCAAAGCCTGGAGCTCACTGATCCTCCTGGCTGAGGAGACGGCTACCAGGAACACTGCTTTCCATGTCACATACTTAAGCTCTGCTAAGGACATGGGTTCGAATGCTGGTTGCATTAGCTGGCCAATACATATATTGAGGTCCCATGCAGGAGTGGGTTCCCTGTTGGGGGGATGCAAGTGCAGCAGGCCCTTGAAGAACTTTCTGAATACCTGGTTGGCGGCCAGGGATGCCCCTTTTCCAGCAGAGAGATAAGCAGAGACAGCTGCTAGTGTACCTTAAGGGTAGAAGGCAGAAGGCCATGGTAATGCAAATGTGCCAGATAGTCCAAGACTACTGATCAGCCAGCCTGGCGATGGTCTATCTGTCTCTGCTGGCACCAACAGAAAACCCCTTCCATTTAGAAGAGTAAGTCTTTCTAGTGGAGGGTTTTCTAGATACCCTGGGGACTTCTAGCACCCCTTCCAAGAGGTGTAGGCCGGCATATTCTAAGTCCTCAAGAGCCAAGCTCTGAGTCTGAGGGACTGGAGACAGGGGTACAGGACTCTACCCTGAGAAGAGGTCAGTAGGTTGTGTCTCCTGGGCAGGGAGATTGGCTTGGATATTGACAGGGTCCGTAGCAGAGAGTACCAGGACTGCCTGGCCCAATCTGCAGCAATGAGGATCACTGTCGCTGGTTGAGTTCTGAGTTTGTTTAGCACTCAGAGCAACAGGGCCAATGGAGGGAAGGCATACAGGAACTTCCTTGTCCAGTCCAGTAGCAGCACATCCTAGAGGGACTGTGCCCACTGTGGGGAGTCTGCAACAGAAGCGTCGCAGTTAGTGGTTGTCTGGGACTGTGAAGAGGTCCACACCTGGGGTGCCCCACCTTCTGAACACCACTTGCAGGATCTGCCTGTTCAGTGATCACTCGTGGTGGTTCTGATTGATCCTGCTTAGGGCATCTGCCAGGACGTTGTCCCTCCCTGGGAGGTGAACTGCAGAGAGGGAAATCCATAGTGAGTAAGCCAAGTTCCACACCTTCATGGCATCTGTGCACAAGGGGGACAACCTTGTGCTCCTTGCTTGTTTATGTAGTACACTGTGGTTGTATTGTCTGTTCTGACTTGAACCACATTGAATATCTAGCTATTAAAATAAGGGAAAGCCGGCTGATATGGGGGATCCCAGGGATGGGAGGATGTCAGCATAAATCACCCTATATGCTGATGACCTCCTCCTTTACATAACATGACTAGGAAGTCTGGAAATAGTGAAGGATTTCGCATTCTTCTCAGGTTATAAGCTAAACCTACAAAAATCAGAAATTTTGTTTCTTGATGGTAAGGATTAGAGGAGGCCGGAGAATACTTGGGGTCTGAAGAGGGTAGAACACTATTTCACCTACTTGGGAATTAAGATTAATTGATTACAGAATGCTTTTTGTGCTTTCTGTTTTTTTTCAGATTTTTAATTTTTATCGATTGTTCTGATTAGCTTTTATCTATCTTCTACCTTTTTTTTCTTACTATCTCTTTTACTAAAAATGAGCAAGCATTGCATGGATGAATGAAGGGGTGGGGCAGAACAAGTAATTGTTCAATATTGGGAGAGGAGACCGAAGTTACCAGCAGGTAAACCCTAATGTAATTGTAATGTATGATTGTCATATCCTGGAGATCTATGTAATGTACATGGAATGCTGTCAATAACTGGTTGCACTACTTGTATTAACTCTGTTATCACTGTTGTAAAAGTTTAATAAAAATGTAATACAAAAAAAAAAAAAAAAAAGACCAAAAGTGAAATAACCAGACCAGGGAAAGTTTAAACACAGAAATCTACCCTTTAAAAGTAAATAAACGTCCAGTTCCCTCCCGGTTAAATGAAACGGAAGAAACTGAAAAACTTACTGGAAAATAAAACTAAATCTAGACTAATCTACTTGTAAACTCAAGGACAGTGCTTGAAAAACAAACAGAAATAAATTTTACTTAAAAAAAAACAAGAAAATAAAATCTTCAAAAAAGATGAAGGAGGGCTCTCAGAGGCGTCTGTACTAGGCAAGCGGAGTAAAGAATCTGACGGTTGCAGGATGTATTACAGGGACAGTAGTTTAAAAACCGAGCTCAAGCCTAACATTCCAGGATTAGCTTTGGTTCGATTAACCATTTCGGCTCCAGGGCAGTCTAATGGTGAGACCATACTGCAGAAGTCCGAATACAGTAATATTTCTTGGGGTTTGAGCTGTCATTACTGATCCAGCATCAGCCATTAGTGTGGGTGGGCTGAAGGGGTACTGCCTTCATATCAAGGTGAAAATGAATTGCTTTTCTACAATGTATTTATTTTACCTTATGGCAGTATGATTCAATAGGAAACCTTGATGTTCTCAATGAATGGAAAAGAAGTCAGTGCTCTTTTTTTATAGCTAACATCAACTGCTGCTTAACTAACAAAGTGCCTATAAGAATCAACACATTAAGAAGCACCTTGTTCTCTTCTCACCTGTATAATCTTGTAAACTTCAATGACCATACCGAGAATGCCGTTCATAATAGTTTTCATTTCCTATTTCCATTATATAAAAAAAGTTTCTTAGTAGCCGGCCCAGTGGCATGGAGGGCTGAAGTGCTGCAAACGCCTTATCTTGTGCCATACCAGCTGGGGGTCAGCTGAGGAGGAAAAGGATCGCGTGCCCTATGGCTGCTCTCCTCTCAAAGGGGGAGAAGGATCTGCATGCTTGCCAAATGACTGCCACCTAGTGGAGGCCCAGTGGCAGTGCGGATCGAGGACGGTAAAAAAAGGGAAGGCTGCAGGGTCATGCGCGTGCCTCCATAAGCGCATGTTTAGAAGCATGCCCCAGCATGGGGAAGGGAACCAAAATTATGGAGGAAAATGATGGCAGGAAAGGCATAAATGTCCGTCTGCCGTACCACCGCCCCTGGAAGCCAACGGCTGAATGTGTGTGGTTCGGGAGAGGGGTGAGAAGGACTCCTCCTCCTGACCCCGATACAGGGGGAAATCCGTGGGTGTACCAGGCTTACAAGTGAGTGCCGGAAGGTGAAGCATGGTAAGGGTTCGGAGAGGCACAGCTGAGGGGATCCCAGCCTGTCCTAGCTGAGGGGAATAAACAAAGAAAATAATATGTTTATTTGTAACATGTTATTAATGAATGAATTGTGCCCTGTCTCTTCCTATTTTACTGCTTTTTCCCCCAGAACGCACCTGGGACTTAGTTATTTTTCAACGCAGTGTGCCTTTCTGGTTAAAAACTAGTTTAAAAAGATAAGAAATCGAAAAAGATTCTAAAAACTGTTGTGAGTATTAAAAACCTACCTTTTTCATTTCCTCAACATAAGCTATCATGGCTTCTTCTGTGGAAGTATTTCCCAGGGCATTCCACGCATCCCTATCAATGGAAACAGTATGCAGGTATTACACAAGTACAAAATGCCATGGGCTATTAAAAATAAACACGAGTAGTCAGTCCAGCAGTGCAGAGAGTTGAGGCACTGAGGGCCTTACCTGTCGTCAAGTTGAGTTGTTGGAGGTTGGACGGAGGGGAGAAGACAGAACATCCAACAAAATGCTCTCTTCTCCGGGAAGCAGGTTTACTAGCCCCACCGTCGAATGCTACCAGGTGGAGGCCTGGTGGTAGTGTAGGCTGGGGCAAAATGTATGGGAGGTGCTGCCAGTTTGGCATGCTGCATGTGTGCCTCCACACCGCGTGCACTACTGCCTGTCCACAGCACGGGATGGGAGGGACAGGAAAAGAGGAAATGATATGTAGGCTTTGTGAAGCCTAGCTCGCTGGTCCCTGACCCGCACCACCACCCAGGAACACCTGGACCAGCTCTGGATATGTATTCGGGGGGGAGTGGCCCTCCCCCTTCTGGTCCTGCCACAGGGGGCAATCTGTGGTGAACTCAGGTCTGGTAAGTACAAGACAAGGGGAGATGGCTACCAGTTGGGAAAAGCAGGGACAGAGCTGATAGCCTGCCCGCACGTCACCTGGAGGAAAAAGCTTTATCGGCAAAAAACACACACACACAAGCAATATCCCATTAACATCAGGGTTCAAGACCAAGTAGTGAAAACCACAATTCTGCGATTCAAAAATGAAACCTCCTTCACATGAACCATAGGAGTCCAAACTCACACACCATCACGCAACCCACGGTTCATAAGGAGCATCTTTCTGCTCTACCTCAGGGGCACCATTTCCACCCACATTCAGACGTAATCATTTTTGTGCTCTATATTATCAAGCCATAATTGAAATGCATAAAACGAGTGATGCTTCAGCTTTCTCCCATATCTAACACCACACTGTGGAGCAAAGGGTTATCAATATAACTGTGGGCAACAAGAAAGGGATACTCACATAGTACTTCTGTTTGGTTCTGAGGGATGTGATGTACAGTCACATTAATTGCATAAAGTCTATGCCTACGTGATGCCCCGGATTATTAAAGAGTTTCAAAGGATGCCCTCCGAGTTACATTAGTCAGTGGCTCCCCAATTTTCAAATGGTGGGCTTTTAAGATGAAGAGGCTAGGGAGTCATGGCCAAAGAAATTTTTTTTATGTATTTTAAAAATAATTTGGGGGAAAAAAAAAACACCTTCTTAAAACAGGAATGTGCTTCTGTGGTTCAGAAACTATGTCTCAGGAAGATCCCAATGTGTTTGCACGTCTAACCTTATATCAAATTTCTTAACCATTAATAAAGGTGCCCCGTAGGCCTTGGTGCTAGGACCTCTTTTGTGCTCACTCTGCACTATGACCTCCCCAATTCTGTTCTGCCTCTGCAGAGCGAGAGAAGGACCGTCCTCCCCACTCCCAGAGACCCAATCTAGACCCAATCTAGATTGGAGCCAGGGCCAGTTGATGGTGTGGGGCCTGCAGCAGGCTGGCTGGCATCATCCTGCCAGTGGGATTTCTCTTCATTCTCTCCCTTGCCCTGCCCACCTCCTTGATGTCAGGCCATGTCCCGTGTGACTCTGCATGCTATTAGCATATTCTTACAGGAGAGGCAAGTTCCCTGGTCAACCACAGGGGTCACTAGAGCTGCAGAATCCAACAACTTCCCTCCCGGCTGCGAGTGCTGCCACGTGGCAGCACCTACCTGGCCCTCAGGGCCCCCAACTGGCATCCTGGGCTTGCTTCCGAACCCTGGTTGCCAGTGTGGAAGCATGCAGCACTACCCACTGGGCCACTGAGCAGCCCCCAGTTCTATTCTTAGCTCCTGTATTCTGCTCTATGCTAATAATACTATTCTCTCAAATCTGTCATAACTGACAGGCTTTTCTCTGACGTCACTGTCTATGCATCTATCCTTCTGGGTTTTCTCACTTTCTTGGACTCCCGGAAAAAAGAAAACCAGTTAAGACCAGTCAAGGGTTAGGATGGGGAAGGAACAGGCAGAAGGAGAAGAGAACACTGAGTTCACTGTCTAACCCTGGTTCTACATCAGTGGGCAGGTGCAATGACCTAAGAAGTGGCGCGCAGGTTATCAAGGTCAAGGAGAGGATGTGTCCTTCTAAGGCACCCAGATGGTACAGGTTTAGAGCTGAACCGATGCAGAATCATCCCAACCTTGGGGGATACAGGAAGGTAGGTTACATTTTTTTCATCAGTACAAGTTTATTTAGTAAGACAAGTTCTATTTACAAAATCGTTTTGAATATAGTATGCTACAAAACATAAAAATTCAATAAATACAGAATAATACAACGGCAACATTATTTAAATATACATAACAAACTTACATTTATCCAATTAAGTACACACTGACATACATGCTGTGAAAGTTTAGTAACTGGACTGTGAAATTGCTTCATTGTTTTAACATCTCTCAAATCAGGAGCAAGTCTATTCCAAGCAATAACAGCAGCACTGTATGAAAAAGCCAACTGGCAAAACTCTGAACCGATTTTTGGAATGAGTATGCCACAATGTTAATATCTCTCAAGGCATACTTACTTTACAAATTTGGATGGCTGCAAAATAAGTGGCGAGGTGTTCCTGATTTAATTATTTTACCCAATACAGTATTATAGTCCCTACTTTTTCCCCTGCACATTTCTAAAGTAATCTAATTTAATTTTGAAAACATATCGCACTGATGCGTCATATGAGTATCTCAAGACAAATCTGGTCAATCTATTATAAGATTTATATAATTAACTTTGAACAGATTTAGAAACCAGTCCAATTCGGCTGCCAGGTAGGCCGACAGTAGCGCTACCACTTGCCACACCGATGACTCACGCTCAGGAACGAGCGGGTCACAGGGCTGGACGGAGAGAAAGGATTACGTGTCCCAAGAACTGCTCTCCTTCTTTTTTGGGGGGGTTCTCCCATTGTATGTCTGCCAACTGGTTGAGACTGGTCAGCTGCACAGCTGGTAGCATCAAGAAAGGAGGGACCGCTGCTGGATGCTTGAGCACGCTGGCAACCCAGAAAGCAGGAGGAAAACGGCGGCTGTCCATGCCAATAGCACCCCACCCGGCAGGCTCTCACTCAACCAACAAGGCTGGCCACCCACCACACTGTGGTCCTGGGCAAGTGGTGAAAAACCAGTAAGTCTGTGAGAAGGTGCATACAGAGAACCAGGCAACTCATCACCACATATTAAGCAGACACCATAAAGGGTAAAATTTAAAACATATTTATTACAACTGACGCGTTTCAGGTCTGGCTGGACCCCTTCTCAAAGATTAAACCAACATAAAACAAGACATGTATTTATAATGAACCAATGACTGACATTACAGTGATGTAAATTCAAAATCACCAATTAAAACTTTTTAACATTTAAAACAGAGAAACATGAGAAGAGCTCTGTTATTTAAAAACAAAAGCAGCGTGTACATGCTTACTTTCTACTAAATTGATGTAATTTATTACAGAAACTACACTAAAATAATAATAAAAGGTGTTATATTAAATAATGAAAAACACATAGAATAAAAATGGGGAAAAGGAAAAAATGTTGTGGGGGGGGCCAAAAATCCCATTAGGATAAACTGATAAAGGCTACAAAAGGACAAAGAGAAAAACAAAAAGAGTGGGAAAAACTATAGCAATATTTACATTAAATCAAAATGCATCTATGATTACTCCCTATGGAGGTAGAAACACACATATTAAAGTTATTTTCTTTCCTCCAAAAATGGTTTTAAATCAAAACCTCCATTTAAACCAGGATACTTTGTGGCTTTCAACTGAAGACTCCAAAAAGTTTCCCTCTTAAGGACCAAATTTCTTTGGGTTCCACCTCTTGGATTCTGGCACACCTTATCTATAGCCATGCAAGTCCTTCAAAATGTGCGAGATTTTTTTGGTTTTTTAGTTTGTCCTTTTGGAGCTTATCCGTACAGGTTACAGGCTATTTAGCCTGTTTAAAACCATAGCTGACTCGTTTTCTTTCACTGGAGTTGACTACTCTACATTGGAGTGAAAAAAAATGTCGTCTTTAAAGAGCACTCCAAATTTGATTTTTGGAAAAACTCGAGCCCAGGTGTCTTCAGAACCAGCAGGTTTTGTGGATGATTTACTTCAAGCAGCTGGAGCTGCAAATCTTTTTCTACTAGATGAAACAGATCCTGTTTTATTTGGTCCAGAAGCTTTATCTCTTAAAGAGACTTACAAGAAAGTAGAAAAATTAACACTCCAGCTTCGAAGGATTTACTGGACTAAAACTAATATGGAAGCGTACACACAGCTAAAACTAATCCAGAGGGGTCTCCGAATAGATTTGGAACCAGCATATGGACAAGAGAATTCAATATTTATGCAAGAATGGGAACGTATTTTATCGGAAACTAGTTTTAAACTAATTGACTTGATTACAAAATTTTTAAAAGAACAAGAGTGTAGTATTAAAGAAGACCTCAAAAAATATGAGACGGAGGTTTTGCAATTATGTGCTAGTAATACTCATGAACTTGACAGACTGAACAAAAGACTAAGAGAGACTATATAGAAACTGGATGCAGATTTAAAAAGAGTGAAGCAAACTAAATTTACACAAGACAAAGGTGATTATGAAGCAGGGAGAGTTTATATATGGAAATTAAAAAATAAAAGTCAAAAGAGTATCTTAAAAAAGAATGTATCCTTTGATTTCAGCACGGATGTAAGCGAGACAGGAGTGATGATGGTGCCTCTAGGACCCGGGATCCTTTTTTAGAGCAGAGGATAGACCAACAAGGAATACAATTACAAAATCAGGGACCTCCTCCTCCTCCTCCCATGTTGGAACAATACCCTCTCCCCCCAACCATCAGTATTTTCCAACTACATCGGAGTCCCAGATTAAACTATCGGAAAGGGGACTGTTACAATGTAGCACCAAAATGAAGAGGAAGAGAACACGCAGGGAGAGACGGGAAAGAAAGCTACTGCAGAGGACCACGCCAGAGACAGTACAGCAGGAGACCTTACTGAGGAGGGAAGAGGAGGTGAGTGAATTAATTCTCCCTAGTGAAACTGTCTTGGACTTGCAAGTGTTAAATTTATCTAACTACGTTTTGACTGATGCGGAATGAACCCTGCTTAGTAAAGGTTTGAACTTTGTCCCAATGGCAAGAATTGATGAAGTTCTTTAATCTTTTATGTAGAAAATTAACCCTTAGAGCTTGTTTTGGCAACACACAGGAAAGTACCACTACCTTTTATCCTGAAGAGTTTAGACCTAACTCGACTTTTTGTCTTCCAGCATGTACGACTGTAAATGTTTTTCGTCAGCTAGTCGAGAAAGATTTGTACTTACTATTTGATAATTTACCCGATTATCAATTTGACTTTTGAAGAAACGAATGCTTTAAAAATGCTACAGTAAGAGTCCAATATTATTGCTAAAAAGGCAGATAAGGGGAGGCAGTGGTAATTATGAACAACTCTGATAATGTTAATGTAGCTTTGTGACAATTACAAGATGGTGTTTTTCATGAAAAATTTAGTTTTAACGCAATTTGGGAATATAAAAGCACAATAGATGAACTGGTTACCAAAGTCTATATGGAGGGCCACATTTCTAAACATGTTAAGGATTTTCTAATCAAGGATTTCCCTGTTATGGCAACTTTGTATTTACTGCCTAAGATCCACAAAACTTTAATTAACCTGTCAGGTGGCCCAACAGTTAGTGGCGTGGGATCATTAACAGAACCTCTTTCTCGCTATTTGGATTCATTTTTAAGACCTTATGTGGAAAGTATTCCCTCTTATGTAAGGCATATGAAAGATAAAATTACAGTTTTGAATTCCTTGGAAATTGATGAGGATTTTGTTTTAGTTATTTTGGATATAGAATCTCTATATTCTAATGTACCGCATGAAGGAGCTTTACATGCTATGGCATTTTTCTTAAATAAGGACCATAGCTACTCTGGGCCACCAGTGGATTTTTTATTAAAGTTGATGGAATTTGTTTTGAAATTCAACATTTTTACTTTTAATCAAGCTTTGTATAGGCAAGTAAAGGGGACAGCTATGGGGGACACTTGTGCCCCTTCTATAGTGAACCTTTATGCAGGCCAGTGGGGAAAACAATTAATTTATGACCAGTCTGTAAATGGTTTCGACAAAAATATTGTTTTGTGGAGACGTTTTATCAACTATGTTATTCTTCTGTGGCAAGGGACACTTTTGGAATTTTCAGGATTTTGTGACATATTTACATTCAACCACTCAGCATTTGCGATTCACATACAATATGGCAGAGGACCAGATACCTTATTTGGACATTTTGATTAAAAAAAGACCCAGATGGAGGTTTTAGTACTGACATTTTTCGTAAAAGTGTTGATGAAAATACTGTTTTAATGACCCCGAGTTGCCATCCGGCCCACACGATAGCTAATATTCCCAATGGGGAATTTCTGAGGACAAAAAGAAATTGCAGTACAGAAGAAAGTTTCAAACAGATTGCAGAGATTCTTGTTGATAGATTTATAGAAAGGGATTATAGTAAAAAAGGAACTGAAAGGGTGAGATGAGAGGTGGAAGTAGTAAACAGATGCTCTTTATTAGAGCCCACAAAAAGGGTGAGCAGCAATAATGCACAAATGAATACTGTAACTACTTATTCAGCACATGCAGATTTATTTGCTGACATTATTAAGAAACACTGGGGTGTCCTGGCAGCAAAAAAGAATTTAGAAACAATGGCAGAACAAAATCCAAGATTAGCCTGTAGGAAAGCAAGACGTCTCAAGGATTGTTTAGTCCATAGCCATTTTGTGGATAGGAAAGAGAACCAAACATGGCTAAGTAGACCGGTGGGTTGTTTTAAATGCAACAATTGCATATACTGAGATGTGATTAAAGCAGGAAAAATGTTTTCATTAATTGACAAAAATAAAGAATTTGCTATACGACAACTGATTTCTTATAACACAAATGGTGTGATTTATTTAGCCACGTGTACCCTCCAGGCTTTTTATGTAGGAAAAACAATAAGAAATTTTAAAGTTAGAGGGCGGGCAAGCCCGCCGGTGCAGCGTGGATTTCCGGCTGGTACGCTTTTACCCTCGGTTCGAACGGATCCGGGTCGCCAGAGGGCCGGGCCGGGAGTAGGATCGAGGCCCGCTGGACAGCTCTCCTTCTCCGGGGAGGTGTGGGTAGCACTCGGTGCTGGGATTCTGGCGGAGGCCGGGAGTCTCTCACGCAGCCGACGCTGACGTGGGGAGGCGGGCAGACGCTGGCATCACTGCACGCCCCGCCTCCTGGGGAAAAATAAGGAGGAAAAAGATGGCGGGCAGGACCACGATGGATGAAGCCCTCCTGACCTCGTGCTCAGCCACAGCAGCTGCGGGACCCCAACCAGTCACAGTTCCGGGGTCACGAAGGTGGCCCGCGGCCCCACCCTCCGGGGGGGCAAGCCGGAGGTGACCGAGGGTCCTCTGCAGCTATAGGCGGTGGTAGAGGTCTCCGGGGGCCGTGACCAGGGCGGAGGATGTAGCCAGTGGTCCTGCCAGGAAAAAGGGTAAGTAAAAAAAAAAAAAGTTAGAGTGGGTGAACATCAAAGAGCAATATTAAGATGTGATCTCCTATATGCTACGACAGCACACAGTTTGAATAACAGAAGTGATCATTTGGAACATAAATTTACTTTCACAGTTATAGATAAGGTGTGCCAGAATCCAAGAGGTGGAAACTATAGAAATTTGATCCTTAAGCGGGAAACTTTCTGGATTCTTCAGTTGAAAGCCACAAAGTATCCTGGTTTAAATGGAGGTTTTGATTTAAAACCATTTTTGGAGGAAAGTAAATAACTTTAATATGTATGTTTCTGCCTACGTAGGGAGTAAGCCTAGATGTATTTTGATTTACTGTAACTATTGCGATAGTTTTTCCCACCCTTTTTGGTTTTCTCTTTTGTCCTTGTTGCCTTTATCAATTTATCCTTATGGGATTTTTTGCCTCCACTCCCACTTTTTCCTTTCCACATTCTTATCCTGTGTGTTTTTCATTATTTAACACAGCACCTTTTATTATTATTTTAGTGTAGTTACTGTTATAAATTATATGAATTTAGTGGACAGTAAGCATGTACACACTGCTTTTTTTTTTTTTAAACATAACAGAGCTCTTATCATGTTTCTCTGTTTTAAATGTTAAAAAGTTTTAATTGGTGATTCTGAATTTAAGTCTTTGTGATGTCATTCATTGGTTCATTATAAATGTGTCTTGTTTTATGTTGGTTTAGCCTTTGAGAAAGGGTCCAGCCGGACCAGAAACATGTCAGGTGTAATAAATATGTTTTAAATTTTACCCCTCGTGGTGTCAGCTTAATATGTGGTGGTGAGTTGCCTGGTTCTCTGTATGCATCTGAAGATTCTTCCACGGCACTCCGTCCTTTCGTGACACCTTTTTCATTTTTTAAGTAGTCTGTGAGAAGGTTGGTGATGGGGGCGGGGGTGCCAGACAAGACTGGATAGATAAGGGCCGCAGCAGCAGCAAGGTGTCTGCTATGGTGCCAACATCCCAGGTTTGGAGAAGGATTCGAAACTCGAAGGGCCGTCCGGGGGAGAAGGATTGAGCATCCCAGGGACTGCTTTCCTTCTCCGAGGGGGAGAAGGGAAAAGTGTCCAGCGCTCGGCAGACTTCTGCCTGAGGCTGGGGGTACCGCCACTGCTGGTGCCTCACGTAAGTGGGCAGGATGGACTCTGGCCATCACTGCACATCCTCACCCCCATGGGATCTCTATAGCTTCCAAAAAAATCCATCCCCCATCCATGATGCCCTGCTTGCCGCCACTCCCGCTGCGATCAGTGTCCGCCGGGAGAGGCATCGCTTTCGTGGCCCCCGCCTGGGGGTAAGCCAGGGCTTGAGACCGTGTCTGTTTGGGGGTCATGGCAGCCCTGCCCAGGAGGTGAGCCTGGGCATGGGGGTAACGGCAGGGCTTAGATAAAAAAAAAAAAAAAAAAGACTGTAGAGAAATAGCTTTATTAAAAAAAAAAAAAAAACCTGTTTAATTAGGACAGCACCATAATTCATATCTGGAAGCATTAAATGAGTTGCAATTTTAGCCTTTGAGACCTCTGTCAGACAATGAGAAACTCTGTACAAGGCACCTCTGCTAGAATCAACTTTTTTACAAACAGCTTTTGTAAGTGATTTAAATATTAATTCACGTGTCCACATACCAAAATATTTATATTCCCCGCTATTAATCATCAATCTATTTCCCTGTAGGATGCACATAACAGTATTCTCAGGGACACAGCTTTTCCTACATTTGAACCTTGTGCAATCGTTCCTAAAGGTTACAAACTACATTTTCTTCAAGTTCAACCTAAATAATAATATGGAATCCAAAAAACAGTTCTTCACGTTCTAAAAATCTGATTGCAGGATACGTTTCATAGTCAACCACAAGCAAGAAAGCCTTGCGATTACAGTGCTGGAATCTGATGCACCCTCAGGGCAGCCAGCCCAATGCGCATGGCCCCCTGAGGAAGTGGCTGTTGATATTGTTGGTGTGGGGTTGCTCTGTAGGTAGGGGTCAGGACAGAGGGGGGATCTCAGAAATGGGAACAGGGATGGTGGAGCAAACTAAAGAAGCATTAGGCTATTCTCATTAATACTGGAACCTTTTAAACGAGCCTTCCCTCTCAGAGGTGTTAATCTGAATTTTAAAGAAATAAAGTTCAAGCACTGAAGAACAAAAACAAAATGACTAGTACCATATAAGTGTTTTAGTAATTACCACCTAAAATGCCATGGGTCTAGTGATACTGATTAAACATAGTAGAATCCTACAAAATATAAAGAGATTGCATACTTCTATAACCCTTCTCTAACAAAATCGTCTGACACAGGGAGAGCATAAAAAAAAAACGCTGGGTGGGGGAGGTTTACGGCTTAAAGGGACACTGTCAACCCCCTTAGGCCTCGAAGTGTCCCTAGTTTAAAAAACACATTTTATGACTGTTCACATTCTGAGACTGTTAATTTGGCTGGTAGTTTGATTCAGATCCCTTTTTTCTTTTAAAAAGTAAAAAACTGAGGAGTGCTGTGGAGCCCCAGCAATATAGCTGCTAGCAGATATCGCACCATACAAGACTCTTACAAAACAATACTTTAGTACAGTAAATCACAGATTAAAATTCACACCAGACATCTTAGAAGGTATATAAACATCGGCAGTTTAAGATGGGAAAGTCTCGAAAGAAAAAAGGATCGAGTGATGAAGTTAAAAACCAAAATGCATCCGGAGCTCCAACCAAGCAGGCGGTTCAGGCCCGTGAACAGGATTCTGATCTGGGAACCTCTGAGGGGCTGCCGGAAGAAACTTTGCAGACCGTGGGAGCTAAACTGAACAGATTAATAGCGTCTGTGACTGGACTCTCCAATAAATTTGATGCACTCATGAATAGGGAGGTCACAGTGAAAACAACCCTGGAAACAGACGCTGCAAATGGGGCTGTAGCCACTCTGGTTAAAGAGAACACTCATCTCAGATCACATCTCGAATTGCTGGAAAACCAAGCTAGAGCCTGTAACTTGAGAATTCTGGGTCTAGCCGGAGGGTGTGAAGGAGATCACCTTTTGTATTTCTTACAGGAGTGGCTAACACAGGAGCTGGGAGAGGAAATAGCCCCAGTGGTTCAACGCTTCCAGAAGGCCTATAGGATCAACCCTCGGTGTAGAGTAGATAACCCCGAAGCTACCCAGACAGTAGTGATAGTCACAGACTGAGTAGGCTCACGTGATCGGTTTCTGGCTCAAGAAAGACAAAAGAAAATTCTCCTGTATGATGGCCAAACAATAAAAATGTTCCAGGATTTGGGTTATGCCACAAGGAAAAAGTGCAAAAAATCTGATGGGACATGAGTGTTACTCCATGAGGCAAATATCCCACATGGCCTAGTCTTCCCGGCCCACCTACGTATTGTACAGCACAGCAGTCTCTACATCTACTCTGAGCCGGCAGAAGCTCTGAAGTGGTGCCAAAGGAACATTCCTACTTGATCATGAACTTCGTGTGCAGAGGATTCAGCATCAGAAGATGAAACTCCACGGTTTTTAACTTTTATTTTGTTACAGGTACCTTTCTTTTTTGGGGGGGGGGGGTAGATTTTAAGCTTTGATGGTTAGAGTGAAGACTCTATTTACTAGCAGTGTTTTAGCTAGAACTGTGTTTATTTTTTGGACTCTTCCCCTAAAACTCTCCCCCCAGTGTTATGGACAGTAATATGTTTTTTTTCCTTCATCTTTAAAAAACTTCTTGCCTGCTTGTGGCTCTTTGTATTTCTTAAACCCACATTCTGTTTTGAATGCTAATATGCTTAATTAGCATAGTGCCTTGTTAAAATATATAGTGGCAAACTCACTTCTTTTATTATAAAGTACATTGAATACTTGTACTGAACTGTTGGAAACATAATGAAGTGTTCTGCTCTCGTTGAAAGCAATGTTTTTTTGCATTTGCTATGGATGGGTATGATGGATACTTTCGACCTTCTTCGAAGGAACAGTCACTGGTGACTTCGAACTTGGACAGTATACCTCAGTCTCCACATACAGTTCATGGGCTTCTATAACAGCTTTAAGTGGATAAAAATGTTATTAATGTAAGCAACTATTTTGTTGACCCCAATGACGTATCTTACAACAGCTGATAGTCTTAACTAGTACATTACGAGGAGTGGCGCCCTCTTGGTCTTATATTTATATGTCACATTGATTGTTAGTGAATAACTGTATGTTTGTGTGCTATAACAATACACATAAAGTTTAAAAAAATTAAAATAAAAAAACTGAGTGCCCACCATACTGGTGTTACCGCACCAAAACATGTTTGTTTACATTTCTTGACCAGCTCCCACGGCATCTTTCCTGGACTCAGAACACCCCAACACAAGCTAGCCACTGATTATGCAGTCGGAGTAGAGGAGACTATTCGTGACTGCACTGTTTGAGGGTGTTTCTAATGTTCATAAAGTGTGCATTAAGAGTAGTTGAGTGAGATGAAGCAAAACAAAGCTGGGCATAGTGATACACTATCATGCATGTTGGTTCTAGTAAGCAAGAAGGCAGATAAAGCAGCCAGCAACATCAATGAATTTTACAGGAAATCAGCAATCATAAAATTTGTGTTTTTATCTAAAAATAATATGATGCAAAAAAGGTTGACAATATCCATTTAATGTATAAGGCTCACCCTCATAGAAGGGTGATAACTGTGATCCAAAAGGATATTCCCTGCAAATTGAGACAGTACAAGAAGATACAGAGTGGTGCTTAATCCATTTGGAGGGTTTTTACAGACACCCCAGTGATAATGTTATTTATAACATGGGTGCAGAGTAGGCAGGGCTAGTATTGGTAGAAGAGCATCACCCGACCATGCATTAAATGCTTATATATGCACAGTCAGGGTGATGCTTCCTGGAGCATTATCCTGGGGCAGTGTGGCCCTCGTTATTCTCAGGAGAACCGAAATGTGAACATCCGCTATACTGGAAAACTTGTAAGTGAGACGTAGTAGTAGCAGCACAGTCTTGTAGGCTATTAATCACTGAATCTGTATCCATTCTGCACTCATTTTGTACCCACTCTGCAGTCATGCTGTCTGATCGCTATCCATTTTTTCATGCGTGAAGAGCAGGAAGCAATACCATTAGAGTTCTCAGTGGCATGTCTGACAGCTCATTCCCCCATCCCCCTGATGACGTAGCCATTGTAGAACAGAAAGAGAGAGACATAGACTGAATTTGCATTGTTTGTCCGAGTGTAGGTCTCCCTGTCAATTTCGGCAGAAGCATCACTGGGCTCCCCAGACCCAAACAGCAACACAGGAGTGGCTCCGCTGCACTGGTCCCCTGAATTGCAGCACAGGCATCACTGGGCTCCCCCCGACCTGCCCAGTGGTCGCAACACAGGAGCGGCTCCGGTCCACCAGACCCCTGAAGTGTGGCAGAAGCATCACTGGGCTCCCCAGACCCAACCCACTCAACGACCGGATGTGGCACCGCTCTCTGTCGGTCTCTCTCCACAGTGAACGGTACAACCAGCAGTTCGGGAGATAGTATTCATTTTCCCCAGTGTGGTGGCAGTGGGGGTGGGGGGGAGAGAGAGAGAAAGAGATCGCGAGCAGCTCACCGCTGCGATGACAGTGCGGGCATAAGAGAGAGAGAGAGAGACTGAGACACAGCAGGACATGGAATTCAGCATTGCTGACAGGGAGAAGAGACAGGGAGTCAAAAGAAAGACACAGCTTCCCATCAGCACTGATCCTTAGCCTGCAGCTCAATTTCTTTCGGTCTTTCCCCATGGTGCGGTCTCCCTCACGGTCTGAAGTGAATGTATATTGCCTTGCCTGTGGTGGCATCTGTCCCACACCGTCACAGCAGTAGAGAGACACAGAGTGACACGGAGGTACAGGCAGCGAGCGTGTAGTATGATTTCCGTCACTGTCCTGTGTTTCTGTGTCCCCAGTCCTGTAAAGAAAGCTGCCAGCGTGTGCATTAGCACTTAGGAGATGGAGCGAGAGAAAGAGACAGCCACAGGTATGTCTTCTCTCTCTTGACTTACATCTTGTGTTGGGGGGAGGGTCTGAGGTAGAGGTGATATGCAGGGTAGAAGGCACTGCCATACACAGCAAATGTCACATATCACCTCAGTGGTGTATGCGTGACATTTGTCTGTGCAGCACAGACAGCCAGTGTTCAGTCTTTGTCAGGGACTATTTAACAAGGCGGCAGGATATGGTCTCTCCCCCCCCCCTAAGTGAAGGAAAAAACCCTCTTTCTGCATGTTTTTTGACTTTTGAGAGCACCCGTGTTATAAGTGCAATAACCCAATCCAGAGTGTGGGTTTACAGGCATTTAATACACACCTGGGGTGCTGTGAGGACACTTGGCCTGCGACCTCGTGCCTCACAACACACCCCAGGCGTGCATCAAATACCTATAAACCCACACCCTGTCATGAGTAATTACTTAGCTTATTTGAAATTGCTTTCCGGGTTGGAACACTAAACCACAGAGCCTTTTTTTAAGCTCAACCATGGCCAAGATATGTGTGAGGGACGCCCACCTGCCTTGGATCACAGCCGATATCATGTCCCTCATCAGAGCCAGAGACACGGCATGGAAGTCATTCAAAGTCTCAAGTTCCACTGCTGACCACGCAAATTACCGCTCCTTAAGAAATGCCTGCACAAGGCGAATTAGGCAGGCTAAAGCTAACTATTTCAAAACTTCCTTCCAGGCTAACCTAAACCAGCCATCTAATTTCTGGAAAGTGGTCAAATCCCTCTTCTCCCCACCCTCCCAGCCCCTATCTCTTGCATTAAACGGAGATGGTGCCACTGTAACAGACCCTCTAACAGCAGCATCTGAATTAACTCCTATTTTAAAAACTGCACCGCGGCACTGCTGCCTACTCTCCCTCCATCCCAGCCCGATCCCTCCACCATACCCCCCCAGCTCAGGCACCTCCTTCGTCTTCTCCTGCCCCAACTTTCTCCTTTTGTCAGGTGGCACCCTCTGAAGTTTTCAAAGCCTTGGTCTCCCTAAACCCTAACAAAGGCAAATGCCCCTCAGGACTGGACTCTAAACTGCTCTACCTAGCTGCTCCTGCTATCGCCGCCCCCCCTGGCTGATCTATTCAATCTCTCCTTCTCCTTATCTTCAATCCCCTTGGAATGGAAACATGCTACAGTCACCCCACTCCTGAAAGGTGGTGACACCTCTCTTCAAGGTAATTACCATCCTATTTCCCTCCTCCCCATTCTGGTAAAGCTTCAGGAACACCTAGTCCTCTCTCAACTTTCCTCCTTCCTCAACTCCTCCTCCTTCTCACCCTACCAGTCTGGATTCAGGAAGTCGCACTCCACTGCCATCTCACTTCTTCGGCTCACCAACTCCATCATTAATGGCATGGACAAGGGCCAAATCACCTCTGTTATTCTTGTAAACCTAGCCAAGGTTTTTGACATGGTGTCTCATGCTCTCCTGCTTGACAAGCTCTCCACTGCTGGGCTCTCCACCATGGCCAACAGCTGACTCCACTCCTATCTAGTAGGCCAATCCCAATCTGTTAGAATCAGAGCTTCCACCGCTTCCCCCTGCCAGTTACCTCAGGAGTTCCCCAAGGCTCGGTCCTTGGGCCACTCCTTTTTTCCATCTTCCTAAATGACCTGCCCACCGCCTGCCCACACACATTCATACATATGTATGCGGACGACACAGTTCTATATGCTTCAGGCCCTTCGACTGCTGATGTAGCAACCAGACTGCAGCAGGATTTCAATGAAGTCCAGCTCTGGTTTCATGCACACCAGCTATTCCTCAACGCCAAGAAGACTGTCTCCATGATCTTCGGCATGAGGCAGAGACTCTCTCGGCTCACCTCCACCCCCTCCTTCCACACCCTGGACGGGACCACTCTGGAGGCCAGGCCCTCCTTTAGATATCTCGGGGTCTGGCAGGACCAGCATCTCGACTTTTCTGTACATGTCAATGCCATTTACAGAAAGCTCCACCCAAAAGTGGGTGCTCTCTACCGCAATCGTGGATGCATCCCACTGCTAGCCCACCATGCACTTGTATAGAAAATGATTCCACCCATCTTCAACTACGGGGATGTAGTATACAGTGCTGCTCCTAAGTCCACCCTAGCCAGACTGGATCCCCTTTTCCACTCTTTCTGCCGCTTCGCCCTTGATAGCCCACCCTCCTCCCACCACTGCATACTCTATCAGACTCTAAATCTTCCCACGTTGCAGGACTGCCGACAGTCACACTGCGTCAAGCTCATGGCAAAATACTGGTCCTAGTCCTTGCCTCAGTACCTAAATGGCATGTTAGATGACCATCCCCCCCAGCTACTCCCTTAGGAATTCCGACACCCACCTTCTGGTGGTACCACGCATGTCCTCTTCAATTGGCCAAGATGCTTTCAGACATTGCATGCTCAAACTATGGAACTCCCTCCCTATAAGCATTCAGCTAACCATGAGCATTTCTCCACGACCTGTACATGCGGACAGAAGTGCCTGCAAATTCAGCCTCTTATTCCACAACTGGTATGTTGTCCCTGATCATAATATTTATTGCTTGCTCTATACTGCTCATCAAGTGCTGTTATGTAATTACTTGTTGGAATGATGTTAACATTTATATTGTCACTCTATGTATTGTAAGGTTTTTCTCCTGTACCCCCTTCCCCAGGACGCGCCTGGAATTGAGCAGTACTCTGCTCAGAGTGCCCTCCTGGTAACACTTTTAATTAATTAATTAATTAATTAAATTCAACAAAGTACACAATTTAAAAAAGTTAAATAACATACAAATTACAATCATCTGCAAATATATGTTGAAATATCAACAGATATTGATCTAACTACATTTTAGAGGTTACATAAGAGCCAGCCTTTCGAAGCAAGTCAGGCAATTCATTCCAAAAAGTAGGTCTAGCAACTGAAAAAGCTCTAAAGTCCATCCTAGATTTGCATGAATTTACATTTAGAAAAACAGAGGATAATGTATGGGGTACAACAGTTAACAACCACACTGTGTATACTTTGAGAGGTTGCCATGACAACTTGTTAGACCTCGAGCGAGCAGTTCGAGAGGTCTATGGTTCGCATGGCAACCTCGAGAAGCGTACATGTGGTTAACTGTTGTCCATACATTATCTTGTATAGTGTATGGGGCAAAATGCAGTACCAGTTACAAAGAGAAACTGCTGTGAAATAAAAAGAAGCATGTCTCTTGTTCCCATGCTGTCCCCCACCAGTACCAAGCTCATTAGCCCTTACCTTAAAATGAAGTGCAAGATGAGAAGGTCGGAGAAGCGGTAACATTTTATTTGCTGTACTTCAAAAAACACATGCTAAACGCAACGATTTTACTCAGTGCAAAAAAAAAAAATATCAAACTTTTGACATCACGATACAGGCCACTAATGCAGTCCAGTCATATGACACAGGCCAGATGCCATGCAGGGTCAAACTGGCGCAGCTGAAATGGTTTCCATTGAACGCGAGGAGGGAGTCACAGCAGCTTACATCAAACTTACGGTACACTTGGAAAATGCTCCCAACATCACGATCGCTCGTTGCGGTTCACAGACTACTGTTTGATGATCTGAAAAGCAGTCTGTGCTAAATGAACGATCACTGATGCGCTGTCAATCTGTGGCATGTGATGGCATTTGATCCTGTTGTACCTTCGTGGTGATGCACTCAGGATGGTACAACAGCATCCTGACGTCATGTCGATGGTACAACAGGCCTGTATTTTGGCCAAAAACAGCATACAATAAGGCTCTCCCATACACTATAAGTTGTTTGCAAACTGCAGATTACATTTAAATGCCTCACAGACACAAGGTCTTCCAACTCTGTAGACAGGGAAGCAAAAGTAAACTTGTGAATGAGGCAAAGAAAAATTTCACTCTGAAAATAAAAGGCAACCAACCAAGTTGAGAGTACAAAGAAAAACAATGTGTTCGCGCAGGGCCTAGTAAAACAAAATAACGAATATTGTTGTAAACCACATTTAGATTGTGCAATTTTTATCTATATGCGTGCCCATGAAGAAGCTTGGGCATGTTCAACTTCTTTAAACTGTCTCCAGTCTGCTCAGGATGGTTACATACCAGGAAAAACTGTGCCTGTTGAGGTGGAGATTTTAACTGTACCCTACAAATTGATAAGAACAGGATAGGAGGCAGAGGAGAGGGGCAGAGTAGGACCAGCCAGTGTGTCAGAAGAATGGTGCAAAACTTAGGCTTAACTGATGTATGGCATTTCATGGACCCAAAACGATAAGAATTCCACCTATTGTTCATAACCCAATGGTGTCTATACTAGAAGGAGCCTTTTTTTTTTTTTAATCACTGGTTACTGACCACATACGGTCAGAAGTCGCAGTTAAGTGTAGGCCAAAAGGGCAGACTGGATGGGCCTTGCATTCCTTATCTGCCGACAATTTCTAGGTTTCTGAATGGATGCATATACTACAGTGTGTACCATTACAGAAATAACAGCCTCAGTCTATACTCCTATGGTAATGGTCATTAATGTAAACCAGCCCTACAAAAATCTCATATGGCAGTTAAATCCCTCTTTATAGGGGGTGGGGGGGAAGTAGGTCACAACATAAATTGGCACTATACGCAGATGATATGTTGTTGTTCATGTAGGACCCTAGGCGATCGGTTCCCCCACTTCTGTCATTAGTAGAGGAGTTCAGGAAATTCTCAGGTTACAAAATTAACCTGGGTAAGTCAGAGGTAATGTGGCCTAAGGTGCTGGAGAAGAGGTAAGACAATGGGGATGAGTATGACATACTTAGGGGTTGAGGTTGGTAGATCACTAGGGTCCCCTTATAATTTAAACTACACCAAATTGATAAAAACAATAGAGGCGGATCTAAGAAGGTGGACGCAGCTACCGGTGTCATGGCTGGGCAGAATTAATATAATAAAAATGAATGTGCTGCCTAGGATCTTATACCTCTTCCAAATGCTACACCTTGGCCTGTATAAAGAGGATGTACAAAGGCTGGAGAAGGCCTTTACTGCCTTTATTTGGAAAGGAAAGCGCCCGAGGATTAGTTTGGGGAGGTTAAGGCAGATAAAGAAAAGGGAGCTCAAATTTTGATTGGAATCTATTTCTTGTCGATACAGCAAGATCGTGGCGGACTGGGTACACTATAAGCCCTAAGTTGCCAGCTGGGTTGAATTGAGCAACGGAATGGCCCACGGTAAGCTAACGGCATATCTCCACAGTAAAGGGTTAGGGGCGTATAGGAGGGGAAGAGAAGTTAATCCCCTAGTAGTGCAGGTATTACTGACCTGGAAGGCATTAAGGAGAAAAAGATGGACACAAGGAAAGGAGACACTTTTAATGCCTGTGGCTGGGAATCCTTACTTCTTACCAGGGTTGGAAGATATAGGCTATGGGAATTGGGAACGAAAGGGAATAAGAAGTTTGGGGCATCTACTAGGAGGAGGGCGGGTTTGCTCATTACAGGAGCTACAGAAGGTGGTAGGAGGGGGTATGAGGGACAGATTCAAGTATTTTCAGATCAGGGCATATATGGGAAGTCTGGGAAAGGAAAATAAAGGGATGTATGAAGACCCGGTGGAGGGGATGATCTACGCAGCTCAAAATCAAGAGAAAGGATTTATAGGCCGGGTGGTGAAGAGAGGAAAGGCTGCAGAATAGGACACAGAGAGTAATAGTAAATGGAGTCCACTCTGAAGAAAGGGGGGTTACTAGTGGGGTACCAAGAGGTTCAGAGGATTAGGTCCTTCGTCTGTCTTTATGTTTACATTGCAGAGGGACTGGAAGGAAAGTATGTCTCTTGCAGATGACACAAAGATCTGCAACAGAGTTGATGCACAAGGTGGGGTGGAAAGGATGAGAAGGGACTTGGCAAGGTTAGAGGAATGGTCAAATGTATGGCAGCTTAGATTCAATGCTAAGAAGTGCAAGGTAATGCACCTGGGAAACAAAAACCCAGGGGAAGAGTACACAATGGGGGGTGAGATACTAACAACAACAAAAATGGAAAGGGACCTGGGGGTAGTCATATCAGCTGACCCAAAGGTGGGCAAGCAATGTGAGAAGGCAGCAAGGAGGGCTGGGGGGATACTGGGATGCATAAGGAGAGGCATCACCAGTAGAAAACAGGAAGTTATCATCTCTCTGTACAGACAGCTGGTGCGACCCCATCTGGAGTACTGCGTGCAGTTCTGGAGACCCAATCTCCACAAAGATATAGACAGGATGGAAGCTGTCCAGAGGAGGGCATCCAAATGGTGCAGGGTCTGCAACTCGGAAGACATAAGGAAAAGAGACTTAAGGAGCTTAATATGTATAGCCTCATGAAAGGAGGAGAGGGTGGACATGATAGAAACTTTCAAGTACCTCAAGGGAATCAACAAAGTCCAAGAGGGTAGCATCTTTCAAAAAGAGGTGTGCAAGAACAAGGGCACAATTTGAAGATGGGGGGCTCAGAGGTAACTTAGAAGTATTTTTCACAGAGAGGGTTGTGGATGGCTGGAACGGCCTTCCGGAGGAGGTTGTGGAGTCAAAAACAGTGGTGGAATTCAAGCATGCATGGGACAGTCATAAGGGCAATTCTAGGGGTGGGGGTAGGAAGTAGTAGGCTGCTGGTTAACTAGGATCTGCAGCTTATCCATTAGGTAGGGAAATGGGCAGACTGGGTGGGCCAAGCCGTCCTTATCTGCCATCAAATTCTATGTTTCTATGTACTCCCTGATAGGACGGTAAGAACTAAGAAACTGTGGGAAAGAGATCTCGATAGGAACATAACAGACAAAAATGGGAAATTACTGCTCCAGATGTATTCCGGAATTATGGTATGCAACAAATATAAGGAGGCATACTATAAATTCATTCATAGAGTGTATCACCCACCGGTGATTGTGCATAAGGCGCACCCTTAAGTATCATCCTTATGTGGAAGGTGTGGGTCGGGAAGGGGAACATATATGCATTGTTTCTGGGAATGCCCGATACTGCAGAAATATTGGAAGGACGTGGTGATTAGAGTGGGAAAGATTGCTGGGAGGGAGCTGCCAATGGACCCTCTAGGGTGTTTATTTGGGGTGGAAGATGGGGAGGAGGAGGAGTGGACATTATTACCTAGGTAGGTCAGGGGGCTATATGTTTTGGCTTGCCATGGGATCCAGAATACTTGGGTATCACAAGTGGTACCGACAGTACAAAGGCGGTGTAGGATGGTGTTGCAGACATTGGGGCTTGACAGGCTAACCTATGTGATGGGGGGAGGGGAGGAAGGATTTACAAGACATTTTGCCCCTTTTTTGGCCACCTTGTCGGAGGAGGAGAGCTAGGTGCTATGGGAAGGTACAGGAGGTTGAGAGAGAGAAGGACGAAGGGAGGGGATACATAGAAAGTAGAAAAGAAGAAGCAGGAAAAGAGGGGGCAGTGGAAAGGTTTAAAGAAGAATAAAAGGGAAGATAATAATGAATGAAGGAAAAGTCTGTGGAAACATAAGAATGGGAACAGGACTGGATATATAAGCATGAGTGCACTGGTTGCACTTTTATTTTATTCTAATTCACTTTAATTTAATCTAATTTAACTTAATTTAACTTAGTTTAATCTGAATGAAACAAAGTTTGGAATGAAGTTAAAAGAGTGAGCTCTATAATGTATGATGGTGACAGTAGAATGAATAAGTTGTGTATTTACTTGTATGTTGAAGTTTGTTGAAAAAGTAAATATTATTATACAAAAAAAAATCCCTCTTTATTACATGAGCAGGCCTTTAAGGATATGGTGCAGGACCACCTTACTGAATAATTCTTACTGAATAGAGAAGGAGATACTATGCTGACTGCAGGTAGAATGGGATGAAGGCAGTGGTAAAGTTTGCCTCCAGGGGAGAAAAACAAGTACTACACAAAGAGTATAGTTATAACACAGATTCTTTGATCTAGAGGCAGAACATAAAAATTCATTACAGGATAGCTTACTGCCTTGGATACAAGAATAAAAAAATGCTCACCTGAAGTAATCCTGTTTCTTCCAAAGGGATCCACTAATAATATTACTCTTGCAGTGCTCCCTTAAGTCAGCACTGCCCCAGACAGAACAGAATGCTATGCCAATCATGGAATGTTTAGCTCGTGCATCTATTTTTCAAATTGCCCAGTGTCGACTGCCTAAATTTTACCTCAGATTTCTTAGAAGTCTGCAAAGAGGCCATAACAACACGTTAATCCCTATTTAAATAATTATAGAAAAATAATGCCCAACTGGGCAAATAACAACATTAACCAAAGGACTAGTATAAACAAATGTCCCCTTTTTCTGAAGTCAGATATGCTTTTAGAAAAAAAAACTACAAGTTAAGACATTACTAGAAGGTGCCAGCAGGTGGCATGCCATTCCAACTATACATCTTATCAGCTGTGGAGAGGCTTTTTCTTGTTACTGATTCTGAAAGGGGAGACAAGGGCAGGGAGTAATTATATTAGTGGATCCCTTTGGAAGAAACAAGATTACTACAGGTGAGTATTTTTTTCTTCTAACCCCAGGAATCCACTAATATTATTACTCTTGCAGACTAAGCAGCAGTACCTCAAGGAGGTGGGCCAGAATCTATTTAGGAAAAAGACGGCAAGACTGCTGTGCATAATCTGGCATCACTTCTGGACTGGGTGTCCAGGCTATAATGCCTAGTGAAGGTGTGGACTGACCTCTAGGTAGCTGATTTACATATTTCCATTAGAGGTACAGCTCCGGCAGCTGCAATGATGGCAGCTGTGCCCCTTGTAGAATGTGCCCTAAAACCACAGGGAGGAACCTTGCCTGCCTTTGAGTAGCAAAACTGAATGCACTGGACTATCCATCGAGAGATAGTCCTCTTTGAAACAGGAATACCTTTATCTACTTCCCCATAGGTGAGGAACAGTTGTTGTCTGTCCTGCCTATAATCTTTGGTATGAGTCATGTAATAACTCAGTGCTCTTTTTATATCCAAGCTGTGCAATCTACGCTCACCTGAGCTAGAATGTTCAGAAAAGAAAACTGGCAATGTTATAAACTGGTTCAAATGGAAGTCAGAAACCACCTTGGGGAAGAACTTTCTATTAGTTCTCAACACTACCTTGTCCCTGTGGAAAGAAACACAGTCCTTTTCCACATAGAGGGCCTGTAGCTCACTTATCCTTCTGGCAGAAGTGATTGCTACCAGAAAAACTACCTTCCAGGTAAGAAATTTAAGCTCTGCAGATGCCACTGGCTCAAAGGGCGGAAGCATAAGCTGGGCAATGCAAACATTAAGGTCCCATGCTGGCACTGGTGCCCTGTGAGGAGGAAACAAATGAGAGCCCATTAAAGAATCTTTTGAATATAGGGTTTGATGCCAGGGAGGTATCCTTTCTAGCTGAAAAGTATGCTGAAACTGAAGCCAGGTGCACCTTCAGAGCTGAGTGCTGCAATCCCAGGGAGTGCAGGTGAGACAAGTAATCCAGAAGGGTTGGGATCCTGGCCTGAGCTGGGACTATACCCTTGTCACTGCACCAAATGGAAAATCTTTTCCATTTTGAGGCATAGGTTTTCTTGGTGGAAGGCTTCCTGTAACCCTTATGGACTTCTAACACTGCTTCAGAGAATTGGCAATCTGCATATTTTAAGTCCTCATGAGCCAGGCCTTGAGCTTGAGAGACTAGAGATTGGGGTACACTACCCTCCCCTGAAAGGAAATCAGTAGACTGTACCTCTGAGGGAAGTGAATCGGTTTGCCCACAGACATTGAGAGCAGCAGAGAATACCAAGGCTCTCTTGCCCAATCCGGGGCTACCAGAATCATCGAAGCTGGTTGTGACCAGAACTTGATGAGCACCCTGAGTATCAGAGGAAAAGGTGGAAAGGCAAAGAGGTACCTGCCTGCCCAATCCAGAATCGAGGCATCCACTGGAACGTCCCCCTTCACTGGGACCCTGCAGCAATAAAGAGGTAAGTGGTGATTTTGGTGGGAAGCAAAAAGGTCTATTTCTGGGGTCCCCCACCTCCTGATCACAGCATTCACCACTTGCTTGTTCAATGCCCATTCATGATGGGCCTGGTTTATCCTGCTCAAGGCATCTGCCAAGGTGTTGTCCTTGCCTGGCAGATGAATTGACTGTAGAGAGGCATTTAGAGAGTAAGCGAGGCTCCATATCTTCATTGTCTCTGTACACAGAGGAGTGGACCTTGTCCCTCCTTGTTTGTTGATGTAATACATTGTTGTGGTATTGTCTGTTCTGACTTCTACCACCTTTCCCTTTATGAGATGACAGAAACCCTGAAGGGCCAGATAAACAGCTCTTAACTCCAGCAGGTTTATGTGCAGGAGTGAGTCTGCACTCTCCCAAGTACAGTGGATGGTGTGATCCCCTAAGTGAACACCCCAACCAAGCAGGGAAGCATCGGTTATGAGAACAAGGGAGGGAGGCGCCTGCAGAAATGGAATCCCTTCCCTTCCCTTTTCCGGTTCCCTCCACCAACGGAGGGCCTGTTGTAATGTTTGTGTGTCTGGTACTGGCTGTGAAAGAGGATCTCGCCTTTGGCACCAGTGTGCTCTGAGGTGGAAGCGAATATCTCTCATCGGAAACCTGGCACCTATGACTGTGCTTGTTGCTGTAGCCATGTGCCCTAACAGTGGAAGAAACTGTTTTGCTGGCTTTGGCCTGTCCAGGGCAAATGAGCCTACCAGAAGCTGAATGCTTTCTGCCCTCTCCTGAGGGAGAAAAGTTCTTCCCACTACTGTATTCAATTCTGCACCTATGAACTGCAGAACCTGCACAGGGGTCAGGACTGACTTTTTGGTACTGAAAAGGAATCCAAGGGAAAGCAGCATATCCTGGGTTACCTGAAGGTGGTCTGACACCTGTTGGTGGGATTTCCCTTCGATTAGCCAATCGTCCAGATAAGGAAAAACTGTGACACCCAGTCTTCTGAGGTGTGCCACTACTACTGCTATGCTTATTCTTCCGGAAGTGAAAGGAGGCTTGGGACTCCCAGACTTTGAGTCCTATCACCTAGCTGCCCAAACGTCCCCATTAGCTACAAGAGAGAAACAGCAGACAGATTCAGGATCATACACCCTAGAAAACAGGACTTCACTAGCGGCCCCTTTGTACACCCTATAACTGAAAACTCATATGAAACACATTCCCTCTGTATTCTGGCATAATTTAGAGCCAGGACAGCCACCGTGAATGACACTGGCCCCTTAACTGTTTTAACAGGAGACCAAGACTGCCCCTCCACACATCGATACCTGGATATGTCCGGTAAGTTGAATCCGGGCAAATTTTTCTAATTTCTGTGGGTGATAGACGGAGGACCATCCCCAAGTACCTGAACTGTCTGTCATATTCCTGGGCTGTTCTACAGTGCTGATGTAGCTCTCGTTTATGGAGCTTTTCCCTGGATGAGAGTCAGGCAGATAATTAACTATCCTGAATAAACACATTTGCTTCTGCTCAGAGCTTGAGCCCTGGGTGCTGGGTAATTTTTGAACTTTTATTGTGAGGTTAGTACATCATATGCTGTCCTGCAGCTTTTCGATTCTGCTAACAGTTTGCAGGAACTTTGTTCAAATTAGTTCAGATATCACTTGTCCATACTGTTTATTTGATTTTGCCGATACACTTTGTATAATTATTTGGATTGAAATGTTATACAGTTTTTTTAGACAGGGTGCTATTACTTGAGGCTTTACTTAACTTAAAGGTAGTTCCAGGGGCGCAAGTCTCCACCTTTTTGTCTTCTTTTGTGTAATCATGTGTTTCTTACATTACTGCATTTTTACATCCAGTTTGTATTTAACATCTTATATACACTCTATGTTTTATATGAATCATGAGGATGGGCAGGCTTTTTCATTTCTACCACATTGGTCAGATATTACCTCCATGGACCTCTCTAACTAATTTTAAGAGGTATCAAATACTGCTCTCTCAGAGCTGTTGCTAAAACCCCTAGGTGACTGTGTCAGTCCAAAAAAAGCTTTAAAGCGCCTGTTTTTTTATTGTGTAACTGTTTTTTCTACTCCTTTTGTTGGCTGGTGACACTAAATCTAACCCTGGCTCCTTACAGCAAGAACTTAAGTTTTTTCCATTCAGATGTCCAAAGTTTTCTCCCTAAAAGAGACCTACTTGTGAACGAGTCTCTTGCTACATGGCCCTCCATCCTTGCTTTATCTGAGACATAGCTGGATTGAACTATTCCAGATTTATATATTAACCTCCCAGGCTATACTGCTTTTAGATCCTATAGGAAAAGACGTGGAGGTGGTGCATCTGTTTATTCATGCTTCCATTCCTTGCTCACTCATCCTTTCTGACACCATGGGTGGTCTCATCGGTTCTTTTTTTGTTTCCTTAAAGTTATCTGGGAGGGAAATATTAGTTGGCAGCTCATACTGCCCCCTAAATTGAAAGCAGTTAAGTTTTCCCAATTTCCCTCATTGATTCAGTCCCTGGGTAACTCCCTTCACTCATAATTATTGGGTGATTTTAATGTAAATTGGTCCACTAGTAGAGGCCTTAGATTGAAGAATACCCCCCGGCTTGAATCAGTTAATCAAAGAGCTATTTAATTTGACTCAACCTGCATGGTCTCTGCAGTCCTAGACTTCATTTTGCCGTCCCCAAACTCCCAATTTGTGCTTCTGACTGCCAGGGGAACTTATTTAGTGACCACGTTATTATTTTTTGTACAGTTAATTTTTCCCCTAAATTTATCCATAATACTATTAAATTTTGTTGCTTTAGAAATTTTAACTTGGAAACTTTTTGTCCTGGTTTGTCCAGTAAGAGTTTGGGGGGGGGTTGCTTTCATTTTCTAACGCTGATGCAACCTAGGAATACTTCTTTAAGCATTTTAGTTTGCCTTGTGATTAGCATGCCCCTTTCCTCAAAAAAAGCATTAAATCTCAATGCGTCCCTTTATTCTTACCCAATTAAAGACACGGGATAAATTATACCAAAAGGCAAACAAACTGGATACAACCAAGTCTTGGCAAATTTTTTGAAAATTTCACAATTACTGCATTTCTGTTATTATGAAATCTGAATTGGCCTTCTTCAAAACAAATTTAGCCAATCCGAGAATAAATCCCAATAAATTCTGGCATATGGCAGATTCAGTTTGGAAGATATCTTCTGAGTCTTCTACAACAAATGTGTCTCATGGTAGTTCTACATCTTATTCTAAAGAGGGTGCCAGTGCCCTGTTTAACGTTATTTATTTATTTTTTAATTTTTTACAGAGGCCCCTGCTATGTTGTTAAATAGAGCTGGTTTGTCTGCAGTTGGCATGCATTGTGATCCCCTGCAGTGTTTTCTCTTGCAAGACCCAGAATTTATTTTAGGTCTACAAAGACTGAGGAAGTATTCAAACTGTTATGCTCTCAGAGAGGACACTGCCAAGGGGATTCATAACTTAGAATCTCACAGAAATGATAGAGCGTGGAAAGCCATGTGGCCCACTTAATACTTGCCCATTTACACAAGGGGAAACCTAGTAGAAACCTTTTCATAGAATTTATCTAACTGCATCTTAAATTCTTACTCAAATGCAGTACTGGCATTTTGTCCTCTCCGTTAACTTTCTTATTCAATTTATAACTTACCACTCAAACTTTTCCTTCAGCTTAGAAACCCTCTCCATAAAGGAGGGGGCAAAACTTTGGTAGACAGCTATAATCCAATTTCTTTGCTTCCCATTATTTCAAAACTTATGGAAAAAATTGTTTGAACTCAGATTGAGTTTCGGTTAATTATCAGGTTCTTTCCCGTTTTCAGTCAGGTTTTAGGCCCGATTTTCCACCCAAACAGCACTGACTGACTTTTATGATTCTGTTTCTAGGACATCAGACAAGGGGTGTCTTGTGGGATCTGTTTTTATTATGAGTTGAAAGTTTCAGATGTGATCAATCACTCTTTACTCTAAACTCGCTTGCTCTTCTTATGGCTTTTTCTCAAATGTCACTAACTGTTTTTCATCTTATTTACATGGGATAACTCAATTTGTTTCTTGGAATGGCTGTCTTTCATCTCCTCTTCCTGTTTCCACTGGGGTTCCACAGGGGTGTATACTTGGTCCTATTTTTTATTTAATCTTTTTGTAGATCCACTACCCCCGTTGTTGTTCTTTGTGTTCTCAGATTTTACACTGTTGACACGGTCCTTCCTCTCTTGCCATGATTCTTTAGGCAGACTCTGACAAAGTGGTGAAATGGTTCTCTGATAACTTACTGCTACTAATTGGCAAGAAGACTCAAGCGATGTTGTTTGGGTCTCAGCATTTGCGGTCTTCTGAATACTGTTCCTTTTCAATTTTCTTGAAATACCACCCATTGGAACTTGTTACTGAATTTAAGTATCTCAGTCTCACTTTTGATTCTTCTTAAACAGAGGTCCCATCTGCCTGGATTGGTGGTAGTTCAGGTGGATGTTAAAGATCCCATGGCACTTATCGAAAAGAGTAGGGAAATTTCCCCGGTGTCCTGGCCAAATTTCCCTCATTCACTAAAAACACCACCAACAGCTTAATCTGGTTCAATTTCAGTTGCTTACCATCTGTATCCCCCCCCCGGTCGCCCCTGAAAAAGGGACTTTCTAGGCCCAGTGGGCTTACCGGGTCAACAAAATTCAACAAACAAACCTCACATTGACAAAACTGCCTCAAAAGTTAGTCAATGTCTGGGACACTTAAAGCATGCCAGTCATTACTTATCAAGCTTGGATCACTGGGCAAGTAGTTCTCCCTATTTTTGACTATGGTGATACTATTTATCGCCACACCCTCGAGTCGCATCTCTCATTTTTAAACAGTGTTTATTTTCAGTTACTATGTTTTATTTTAAAATTAAAATGAGATGTGCATCATTGTTCTTTACTACAACCAGTTTAGCGGATATTTCCCTCTCCCAGGCATACTTTTCACTTGTTAACTATCACTTGGGCAGCCGGTCACTATTCCCCCCCAACCCCATTGCTCCTTTTCCCTCACCCTGTTAACTACTGCCCCTGCCTGCCTACCCGTTTTCTCCCCCACAGTCTGTCTCTCTCCTCCTCCCTGATTGAACTCTCTCGCATGCCCTGTAGTATTGTTTATATTTGCTGACTGGACCTGTAAACCTCTGTTACCAGCACTAATTTTCTTATGATCTTGTATTGTCACGCCAATTGCTGATTGTAGATCTTGTACTGTCACACCAATTTGCTGATTGTCAATGCAAACCTTGTATTTTATACCTTGCTGACCATTACTGTGTATTGTATCTTACACTTGTATCCCAAGCATTCAGGTGTGGCGAGGCAAGTATGTACTTGCCTCGCCACACCTGTGGCCCGGGTCGTGACTGAAAACAGTCCCTTGGATCAGTGCACCTACCCGGTTATCAAACACATAAATAAATAAAATAAATAAATTTATACATCAGCCAATAATCAAACTACTACTTATTTATTAGAAATATTAATCATTCCTGCTCACAAATACAGTTTCAAAGATGTGTCACATTTCAGACACGCTTTGGTAGGGAATGTTTCCCATATGGGGCCACTTTTTCCTGAAACAATTTGTCCCCTCAACTTTGAAGTTCCCCCACACTTGGCACTTTTAAACACGACTTAAAAAAGCTGCTGCTTCAGGAACAATCTGTTTGCAATTTTTTTTTACGACTTGATTTGTGTATTATGTTTGTTATCAGATTTGTAATCATTGTCTTGTAAATTATGACTTGGGACATTCTGTAAACGAGATTTGCTTCTTATGGAACCTACTGTATCCTGTATTTTTGCAACTTTTAAATAAAAAAAATAAAATAAAACCTACTGTGTTCTCTACTTTACCGCAGCCCTTCCCAGGCCTTGAGATTGAGAGATTTGAGGTTCGGGTACCAAACCCTCCCCTGAGCACAAGTTAACAGGTTGTGATTCCTGGGAAGAGACAGGGGAAGGTGGACTGCTAAGGACAATAGCAGAGGGTACCAGGGCTGTCTGGCCCAGTCTGGAGCAATCAGGATCACCTTGCAGGACTGAGACCTGATTTTTACTAGCACTTTGAACAGGAGAGGGAAGGGGGGAAAAGCATACAGGAACTTCCCTTCCCAACTGTGAACTAAGGCATCCAGGGGGACTGAGCCCAACACTGGGGGCCTGCAGCAAAACAGGGGAAGTTGGTGATTGTCTGGGGCTGCAAAAAGATCTATATGTGGGGTGCCCCATCTGGAGAAGATCACCTCCAAAACCAGGGGATCCAGTGACCATTCGTGATGGCCCTGAGATATCCTGCTTAGAGCATCTGCCAGGACATTGTCCTTGCCTGGGAGGTGTACTGCTGTGAGGCAGGTGTTCAGGGAATAGGCCAGAGACCACAACTTCATTGCTTCTGTGCACAAGGCCGTAGACCGAGTGCCCCCTTGCTTGTTGATATACCACATTGTGGTGGTATTGTCTGTCCTGATCTGAACAACTTTGTTCTGAACAGACTTGGAAAAAGCTTGAAGTGCTAGAAACACTGCTCTGAGTTCCAACAGATTGATGTGAAGCAGAGATTCCTGAGGGGACCACAACCCTTGGGTGGTCAGGTCTCCCAGTGAGCCCCAACCCAAGAGGGAGGCACCTGTAGTAAGGATTAAAGAATGAGACTGAGTGACAAAGGGGACTCCCTGTCTTAGATTGTTCTGATCCTGCCACCACTGCAGGGCCTGGATCAGGGTTCGAGTCACTGGTATCAGTTTGGTAAGAGGGTCCTTTTTCTGAGACCAAACAGCTCTCAAGTGGAACTGAATGTCCCTCATCTGAAATCTTGCTCCCTGCACCACTGCTGTAGAAGCAGTCATGTGTCCCAGGAGCTGCAGAAAATGCCTTGCTGGTCGAGACACCTGCTTCTGATGAGAATATGAAAATAGGCATCCTTGAGGTCCAGGGAGACTAGCCAGTCCCCTGGCCTTAGAGAGGGCAGAATTATTCCCAGAGTCACCATTTTGAACTTTGGCTTTAAAAGGTGCTTGTTTAAGTATCTGAGATCCAGGATGGGCCGCCATTCTCCTGTCTTTTTGGGGGTAAGGAAGTACCTGGAGTACAGTCCTTTGCCTTGGTGTAGGGGTGGAACCCTTTCCACAGCTCTGAGAGCCAGGAGGGGAAGAGACCTCTGCCTCTAGGGCAAGTGCCTCTGAGGGATTTGCAGGTGGAAAGGATCTGGTTCTCAGCTTTGGAAATTTTTTGAAGCTGAGAACCAGTCCCTGGCTTACTACTTCCAGGACCCATTTGTCTGATGTTAAAGACTTCCAGTCCTGGACAAAGTAAGCCAGCCTGCCCCCTACAGGTGGTGGAGAATCGGCCCTGGCAAACCCATCAGGGTGCCTGTTTGGCAGGGGGTTTAGGCTGAGGGGTGGAAACAGGTCTGCTTGTACCCCTTCTGCCTCTCCCTCTAAAGAACCCCCTCTGAGCATAGGCAGAAGAGGAGGCCTGGGCTTGGTAGAAAGGCCTATGAAAAGGCCTGCCCCTGCCCCTGGGATGCTGCCTCTGAGGAGTGTCTTGCCTTTCCTTGGCCTGAGCACTCCTATAGGTGGTCCTGTATTCATCCATTTTCTTCATGTCATTCTCTGTTTGCTCCCCAAACAGAGAATTACCCACAACAGGAAAATCCATGGCCTTAGTCTGGGTATCCTGCGACAGGCTAGTACATCTGAGCCAAGCCATTCTACGAAGTGCCACAGATGTAGCCATGACTCTAGATGAAACATCATTGGAGTCCACTGCAGCATGGAATTGCACCTTGGATGCCTCAATACCATCAGCAGCCACCTGCTCCAGCTCCTTGGCAAGCTGGCCAGGGACCTGTTTAGCTAAAGCCATGACAGTGTCCCATCTAGATTTCTGATACCTAGCTGTATAGGCCATATAATTGGCCTGCCTGAGTCCCAAGGATGCTGCCATGTACTGTTTCTTTGCCATGGCATCAATCCTCCTGGAGTCCTTGTCTGGGGGTGTGAAGCCAAGGGTATATTAGCCTTATCACAGGCTGCAGCCTGCACTACCCCAACATGGCTGCATTGTTGTGTAAGGAACTCCGTATCTGAGCCTGACAGAGTATACCTCTTGTCCATTTTTTTATCCACAGGAGGTATAGTATTAGGAGTCTTTAAAATCTTAAATGTGTGTTTCCCAAAAGATTTGTGTAAGGGAATAGACAGCCTCCTAGACTCTGGGATATCCATCATTTCTACATAGTCAGGCTCTTCCTGGTCATCCACAGCTTCTTCCATAGGAAGCTGAAGGGTTTCGATCACTTTCTTGTAAAACATGAAATGGGAGGGGGACTCAGAAAGCCTAGGAGGAGACACTCCTGAAGGTCTATCTGGGGAGATGTCCGGGTCAATGAGCACATCCAGACTTTCAAAACCACATTCACTTTCCTCATACTCCTCTTCCTCCTCCTCCGGTTCATAATATTCTTCCAAATCATAATCCGGAACGGTGGAACCGGCCGAACATGCGCCTTCTAATGGTGCGGTTCGATTCGGAGCTGAGAAACTGACTGCACAATTTTTACTCTGGCTATTTCATCAGCGGTTGGAGAAAAGTTTTGGATCCACACCAGCTGATTTTTCCTTTCTTGTTCTCTTGCGGAACCGGCTCTCGGAATCGGTTCTCCTTTTACCCGGAAGTTTGCCCTGGTCAGAGGGCACTTCTTCTGTCTCGTTTGAACCAAACCGGCTGGCCATCTGGGTCAGCGGACTTTTTGGCCTCCCTTTCCCTGAGCCTACCAACTCTCTTCTCTAGGGTAGCTGCAGGAAAATTTTTACAAATCTGGCAGTCTGAATTGAGGTGGTCAAACCCCAGACAATAAACACAGGTGGTGTGGGGTCAGCCTTAGCAAAGACTTCCCCACACACACTACAGTGTTGAAACCCAGTGGGCCCGGTTTTTCTTTTGGGTTTCTCAGACATGGTGCCAGTCCTAACAAAACTTACCCTTTAATGGCAATCACCAGGCAAGACCCTATTATCGGTTCCTGACCGTGTTACGGGTCGTGGAAAAACATAATAAAATCTCGGTTTTTAGAACCGATAAGAACCGGTAACCACACTCTAAAGTAGAAATAAAGATTTTTACTACAACCTGATCGGTTCAAACTGAACCGATGAACCATTTACAAGTTCCACACAGAATAGAAAAACAATATAAACCTATCTAGTACTCACGAATACCACAGACAGAGACTGAACCGACAGGTTGAGGTTTAAATTCGGTCGAAAACCGAGAAAAGCGGTACTTTAACCGACAAATTGAACCGAGCAAAGGTGGAATATCCGGAGCGACTGTTCAGTGAGGCGGAGTAAAGAATCTGATGGTTTGAGTTCAAACAGCAACAGAGAGAGTCTCAACCGAGCTCGAGCTCAGCGATCTATGCCTGCCATGGAAAGTTAACTCTTTCATCTCCAGGGCAGTTCGAAGGTTGGGACTCACTGCTATTGTCAGAATACAGCAAGACTTCATGTTGTTTGAAACATTTTTACTAGAGCAGAACTTACTGTTTTGGGTATACTGTCTGGTACATTTTTTCCCCTGTGCTGCTGCCTGTCTTATGTCTTCGATCACACCACCGCTCTAACCAATGCCACACCTATTGCTAGATTACTCCCCCCCCCACCACCACCACCACTCTCAATGATGCCAGACAAATTGTTTGATTACTTCCTCCCACTTCCTTGCATTACAAATAATGAATATAGCTGCCCTCCCTAAATCACACTGCCACTCAGTCCTCACTCTCTCTTCCAAGTCCACCTGCCAGCTCAACTGATCACTCGACAGGTGCCTTACCAGGACCCCCCTTCCCTTTCTTCTGTCATTCATCCAGATTGCATCTAAAATCAACACTTTTGGTTGGTTTATGTGACCAGATGCACCCATCCCTCCTTTATTTCCTACTGTAATACAGAGTTTCTTTTCCTAGGGATTTAAGCGGCAGCAGCGTGAGTGAAATAGGAGATGCTTCCCTTTGTATAGTGATGTTAACAACTGCAATGTACGGAAAAGTCATCATGTTGCAGTAGTTATGTCACTATTGCAGCACAATCCCATTTTTCACTGTATGGATTTCCATATACAATGAACCCTATCTATACACTATAAGGCCATACTGTTCGCATATGGTCTTTACCACTAGTGTGTCAATCAGAAACCTTCCCCAAATTAACTAGAAGGCCAGTATAGGCCATTAAGTTTACTAAAAGGGAGTAAAGGCCATCAGAAGGTCTGTAAGCTGCCAGCCAGTTGGCAAGGTGGTAGCTCTACAGCTCGCAGCATTCAGGAAGGCGTACAGCTTGTTGGGGGCAGGCCAAGAGAGGAAGGATTGAGCATCCCATGGACTGCTCTCCTTCCGGGGGGGAGGGGGAACAAAACTCCCACTGCAGGCTACTGCCTGGTGGAGACATCTGGGTGCAGATGTATGCCAGTGCATGCATACACGCTTGCGTCATCACCTGCATCATCATCACTGGGGAAGAAAATCGGAGGAAAATAGTCAGGCTGCTCTACGTCGGCACATTCCTGCAGGCTCTTACGCAACTGATACCGCTGGCCACCCATCACAATGTGGTCCTGGGTAAGCGTTGAATAACTGGCAAGTCCATGACAAGATCAGTGACAGGGCTTGGGGGGGGGGTGCAACCTGGCAAACCAGAAAAGTGGATAAAATTATTTATTTTATTTATTTGAAAATTGGTAACCGGGAAAGGCACACTGAGCCAAGGCTTGTCTCCAGGTTCAACACAGGGGACAAAGAAAAGGGAGCACAACAAGCAGCATACACAGCAACAATCATATGATGTAAAGCAAAGCACAGAGCGCAATAGTTAACATGGCAAAAGTGCAATAACAAACAATAATGCAAAAATGATATTGCCTTTTGGTAGCAATGATATGCAAAATACAGTGAACAGTGCATGTAACAGAATAACAGAGCATCAGCTGATGAGAGGAGACAAATTCAGGCAAGGGTAATATCCAGGTGGAGGTCCACCATCTGGAACGTATGGTCTCACTGGGGGCAGGCAGGAGGATGGTGTGTGGTGATCTTGATGATATACTAAACATGCAAAATACTGGCTGAAGAAAAAAAGTCTATAAGCTCAGTCTCACAAGTGGTGGCCCTTTCCTAGATCCTAGTGCCTACTGAACTTATTTTCCCAGTGCCTGTCCAAGAAACAGGTCTAGAAAGTTCTGGATTCTAGGGAAAGGAAAACAACTATCACTGGGAAAAGTCAGCTGTCCTGGATGGGCAGACATACAGATATTTCAGCCTCCGGCTAACACTCATCTTCAGTTCGCAGATCATTTAATGTGATAAATCTGATTATGAATACTAATGTGCCACAGCATTTTTTTCATTTTGGACTGCAATTCCAGTTGGCACAACAGGCACTAGCCCCTAAAGGGCAACATCCTCCTATACCCCACCACTTTTTAAATATGTATCGGGTGGTGGAGCAGAGACAGCAGCCATAGAAGGTCACTTTTCCACTTGGCTCATCCTTGGAAAACTTTTTTTTGGTGTGATAAATCTTTTTGGTCCCAGGTCACCACCACACACCTACTTCAGGCAATTAGTCTGTCCTGTGCCATCTACCCCCTCCCCCCGCGCCATCCTTATTTGTTTGTTTCAAAAGTCTTACCAGGAAAGACATACAGAGCTGGTATCAGCTCATTTCCAGATGTGTCCTAGGGGAGGGGGAAGATCAGAGAACAGAACAAAACAAATATTAAGTACAACATACAAAAATCAAAATAAACCCATTTCAAAAAATGCTTCAAGGAAAAAACTGCCATACAGTAACTTGTGGAACAAGAACAGGAACACAACATTCAGTATCAGTACCGTAGGAAGGGTGGGGCCGGTGGTGCTCCCGCCCCAGGCACAAGCCTCCGAGGGGTTCATTTTTCCACTGAAGCTCATGTTCTAATTCACTTGAGCTGCCGCTTTAAATCTTTGTTTTTAAATTTTGGTTCTGTAATTACACATGACTGTCAGCAGGGGTGTATCTGAGGACCAAGGACCAGCAAGCGGTTGGGGTGTCACATAGTTGCACAGTCTACTGCAGAAAATAATAACCGTGTTGTGCTGAGAAAGAGGAACTGTGAGTAACAGCATGCCACCATTAGCATAAAAGGTAATGGATGGAGCATTTGGCACTGAGGAGAGGCGGTTTGTGTTGGAGACAGAAGAGTGGAGCAAGTTGTTGAGCGTACTTAGCGTAGAGTAGACAGTCACAGAGACTAAAAAAAGTGAGAGTCAGAGAGGAGAGATGAGTCACGAGAGACAGAGAAGACAGAAGAGATCCTTGTCTTATATTTTTTTTCATCACTTGTGTAATGTAAGCATAAGCAGAATGCACACCACACTAAGTACTCTGTCTGTTGTTGTCTATGTAGACAAGACTGGTAATTATCACTCTTCAGTGACAGAGTGTCTGTAGTAAAAAGTGATGGCACTGTAGACAAGCAGAAGCGCAGACCCGGCAAAGCAATGAATAATTCCAAATTAATTTCTGAATCCAAATTGTGAGATGATGAGATGGGATCTATGTGGTGAAAGCGCAGTGGGGGGTTGGGGATTGATAGTCTCACTCAGGAAGTCGGGAGACAAAGATCTGCTTTCCTTGCCGTTGAATTATTGGGCCTGGGCGGGCCTGTCTTGGAGTCGGCTCTGCTGGCGGGTGGGCAGGTGGGCAGCGACTGTGTAGTTCACTTGAACTTCATGTACCGGGCTGGGGACTGGGATGGCAGTGAAGATTTTGAAGCAGTTGCCTCAGCCTTGGCCTGACTGCCATGGTGTGGGCCACGGCACACCATCCCTTCTGTCCACCACGTTGTTACATTTTCTTTTCTTTCCTCTTGCCCTCCCATTCCATTGCTTTTTTCGTGTCCTCTCCTTCTGATTCTCCCTAGCAGAGTCCTTGTTCCATTCTCACCCCATCACTCACATCTGTCTTGCTTAGAAAATGAGGCCTTGCCTGCTAGTGCCTTGTCTGGTTGTCTTGGATGCCATGTGAGGGGATCTGTACAGTTTAGATCATAACATATTAACAGTTACACGTATCTGGATTGGCTTGGGCTGTGGAGGGGAACTGATGGGAATCAGGGGAATGAGGGGATTTGGAGTGGGGCACCTTCTGGCTGCAGGGATGCTGACTGGAGCAGTTGGGCTGGCTCAGCTGTACTGGGGGGATGCTGTGCAGGGGTTATTTACTGGGCAGAGAAGAGGGGCTGCACTGCTAAGGCATACTGAAAACTGGTATAGGCTAGGCAGAATGTTTTTTCCCTAATGACACTTCTCATTGCACCATGGGGCCCCTACACTGTCTCTCACCGGGGCTAACTAAATAGGCCCTTGGGGGGATCCTTAAGCTCAAGCACCCTATCATGCCCTGTCGGGTCTCTCCCCCCCCCCCCACAGGGCCCCACCTAGACACTACAACATAATGTATCCCATCCCCATCCAACAGCTGGACCCCCGCCAGACAAGCTACCCCTGCAACTGTCCCCCCACCACAGGTCAGAAGAGGGCCAGAAAGTAGAAGATCCACAGCAGAGAACTGCTGCTACAGTGCTGTCCAGGGTCCCACAGCAAAACTTCTGCCAGAAAAGGAAAGCTCTCTGACTCACTAGGTCTGCTTGGCTTGCATCCATGAACATGACAGTTTTATTAATCATTTATAACACTGCGTAGACTGAGCGTGTCACCTAAATCATGGATGTCAGTTGACCACTTCGGGATCTTGACATCTGACAGTTTCTGCAGCGCTTATAAATTACATATAAAAATACCAGCCATGTTCGTGGTTGCCAACAGAGTATATGAGTCTGAGCTGGGGAAAGAGAGGGGGAAGGAGTGGACCAGAGGAGCAGCGCATTTTTTTGTATGCTAGAAGTTATACTGCGTGACCCTGGACAGCACCATAGCAGCAGTTCTATGATGTGAATCTTAGGCTCATTGGCCCTCTCCCAACTGGGGGAGGAGGGCAGAGGCAGATGCAGGGGGAGCTTTTCTGTGGGGGGGTTCCTGCGGAGGGAGGCTTGGATACAGTCAGAATATGGTTTGGTGGGGGGAATGCCACTGCAGAAAGAGTGGTCCTCTGGAGGGATGCTAGACTTGGGGCTGCATACCTCTCAACCTCTTGCCTCATGAATCAGGGATAAAGACCCAAAATCTTGGACACGTTATAAATTGACACTATTCACTCAGAAAGCTGATAGAAAAAGGGGAGTTGTGTTCATCTGCATTTCCTGAAGAAGAATAAGTCTGTAACTTTAATGTTTTACATTATTTCGTGATTTTAACCCCCCCCCCCAACTGTTCTCTACCATAAAAACAAACTTTATGATGGACAGATGCAAATTTTGTTGCAAAATCAAGGACAGTTTAGAGGTATGTGTGGTTGGTCTAGTTGCAGGGATTGTTCGGGGGCATGGGCGCTTGTCTTAGTGTAGGGTGGTGGTTCAGCTATAGGGAAGGTAGGCAGCTAAGGTGAGTATGGTGTTGTGGAGGTGTTCAAGCCATTGTAGGATGGTTGGGGGGGCGGAGTCTGGTTATGGTCTAGAAGGGTGGTCAAGCAGCATTGAGTGCTGGAGATAGTCTAGCTGAAGGAAGGATGGTCGGGGGTGGAGGCTTTTCCTTCTGTTAGGTGGTGGTGATTCCACTACAGGGGTAGTGGAGCCTGCCATCAGGGCTGAGTGAGTGGGCTCATGGGGATACATCCCCCTATGTGAGGATGGGTGGTTGCAGGTGGGGCATCTCAGAGGTACATGTGTCCAGCACTCGAGTACTGCATCTATGCCACTGAGGTGCCTATATATGCCCCCATGAGGCACTCTTGATGAAACTGTTGGTCAGACAGTTGTCCACAACAATTGCAGCTGCACTGCACACTCTGACAGCCAGACAGCATCTTCGACTCCCACACCTCAGATTCTATGGGAGCAAAGTTTTCCCTGAAATCAGGGGTAGGGAACGTATAACAAAAGTATGTTTTTCCTTCAAGAAAAGCCCCAAAACTCACTACAGAGCACGTAAACAACCTAGAGCTTCTGGGGGCCTTGCGGCCCTCAGACCACCAGCTGTTTTCTGGGGGGGGGGGGGCGCAAAATTAGTCTCTTGCCCAGGGCACCAAAATGCCTTCCTACGGCTCTGCTCAGTATCATAACAATAGTACAAGGAGTAGCGAGTAGTCATTGATTACTGGGGGAGAGGGGTTGTGTTAGTATCAGTGTGGGGTGGAAGGCAGCTGACAGACGTCCACCCCAATATTAGAAGCAACTGCAGGAGTCAATAGAGAATTCACAGAGGAGAGACTTCAAAGTGAGATGGGAAGGAGCAGAGCGAATGAAAGAGGAACAGTGCCCCAAAGTTCATGGAAACAGAACAAGAAGGCCGCTTGCTCAGTAGATTCCACTGGCGGGACAGCATGACAGCGAAAGCAAGAGTTGCAAAGTGAGTAAGATGTAGAAGGGGGAAGACAGGAGAGAAGCAAGATATGAGGGGAGGGAGCCAAACCAAAATTTGGAGATAAAAGAGGCACAGTGGGTAAGGCACATGGCATCAAGAAAGGCGAGGGAGGTATATAAAGAACAGTGGTGAGTACACAGGGGCTGGTCAAGGGCAAATGAACAGGAGAGAAATAAGGGGTCCAGTCTAGCTAAGGTGGACTTTGGAGCAGCACTGTGAACAATGTCTCCATAATCGAAAATGGGAGAATCATCTCAAGAGGACGTCTCTCTATTCAGGAAGGGGGATGTTTCTCAGATTCCTGTAAAGTGCCCCAAGTTAGGAGTGGAGCTTCTTGTGGATTACATCCACATGAAGAGAGAAGTCAAGGTAGTGCTTCAGCCAGACCCCGAGGTACTTAAAGGAGGAGACACCTTCACTCACTACATCATCAAGTGTTTGAAAGGAAGCAATGGGGAGACTCTGGCAAGCCACTGCCTGGTGCCAAAAGTCTTAAAGACCATCTTCTTTACACTGAGGGATAACTTATTTTCTCAGAGCCAGTGCTGTATGTTGTTAATGTCCAGCTGGAGCTGGTTTGTGAGGCCAAGAGCAGAAGAGCCAAAGGCAAAGTGTACCATACTGTCGGAGTACATACAAATTTACACAGAGAAGCAGGCAGTGGGGAGGTCATTTCGAAAAATGGTGAAAAGAACTGGGTCAAGGACAGACCCTTGTGGGATGCCTCAGCTGATAGGGAGTTTGGAGCGGGGGGAGAGGGAGTCTCTAATACAAACAGCTTGCAACCTGCCCTCAAGGTAAGAGCAGAACCATTTAACAAAGGAAGCAGAGTCCAGCTACCTTAAACATGTCCAGGAGAATTTGGTGGGCAACAGTGTCGAAAGCTTTGGCTAAGTCGACAAAGATGGCAGAGGTATCAAAGCCATGATCCATGCCAGAGAGGACAATATCAGTGAGCCAGAGGAGAGAGGTGGAGGTGAAGTGGGACTCCTAAAGCCAGACTGGTTAGGAATGAAGAAAAAGGTTGAGTCAAGAAACGGGGAGAGCCAGGAGAGAAGAAAAAATTACTCACCTTAGTAATTATATTTCTTCTAATGGAGTCTTGCTTTATTCTGACAATTGCAGTGATTCCCAACCTTTGAACTGCCCTGGAGAACTAAGGGTTAACTTTCCATGCAGGGCATGGAACGCTGAGCTCGAGCTTGGTTGAAGTCTCTGTCTGGAGTGTTTTGAACTTAAACCGTCATACTCTTACGAGCCCAACTAAACTAAAATTCTATGTGGAAATTGTAAAATTCTACTAGCCAACTGGCTGAAAAGTTTTGGATTCCCAAGGAAGACTCAAGTCAGGAAACCCAAGACCAAACCCAATGTATTCAAAATAACAATAATAAATAAGCACCCAAACAAAAAGGGAGGAGGGTGCAAGCAAACACACCCTGGGGTGCACACTGCACCTGCTCACCCACTTCCCAAAAACAGGTTCTGAGAGGGAGAGGATGGAGGAGTCAGAATACAGCAAGACTCCATTAGAAGAAATATAATTACTAAGGTGAGTAATTTTTTCTTCAAACAACATGAAGTCTTGCTGTATTCTGACCATTGCAGACTACCAAGCAGTACCTCCAAGGAGGAGGGACAGAACCTACTTTAGGAATAGGCTCTGAAGTACTGCTGTGCCAAACCGAGCATCACTCCTAGCCTGAATATCCAGAGAGTAATGCTTGGTAAAGGTATGGACTGTTTTCCAGGTGGCTGCTTGACAAATTTCTAGAAGAGGGATATCCCTGGCCGCAGCCAGGGAAGAAGCTGTACCTCTTGTGGAATGAGCCCTCAGGCCTGAGGGTGGAGTTTTTCCCAGTTTTTCATAGCAGAATTGTATACAAGACACAATCCACCTGGCAACAGATCTTTTGGTGGCAGGTTTGCCCTTTCCCACTTCTCCATAAGTGAGGAACAATTGGAGGGAGTCAAACCTGTGACCCTTGGTACGCTCTATGCAGTAACTAAGGGTTCTTTTGACATCTAAACTGTGTAGCCTCCTCTCTCCCGAGGAAGAATGATCAGTGAAGAAAACAGGGAGAGACATAGACTGGTTTAAATGAAGTCTGAAACCACTTTGGGCAAGAACCTTCTATTGGTTCTAAGGACCACTTTATCCCTATGAAAGGAAATAAAATCAGGTTCCACTGACAGGGCTTGCAATTCACTGATTACGCCTGGCAGAGGTAATGGCTACCAGGAACACAGTTTTCCAAGTCAAGTACTTAAGCTCTGCTGAAGACATAGGCTCAAAGGGGGTTGCATAAGTTGAGCAATGCAAACATTCAAATCCCAGGCAGGGGCAGGGTCTCTAAAAGGGGGACTCGTGTGAAACAATCCTTTAAAAAATTTACAGAACAAAGGATGGGAAGATAGTGAGGAAGGCTTCCCCACAGACAAAAATGCAGAAACAGCTGACAAGTGTACCTTGAGAGTAGCTGGTCTGAGGTCTAGGCCATTAAGATGGACCATATAATCCAGAACCATAGGCAATTCAGCAGTGTCTGGAGAAATATGCTTTTTAGAACACCAAATGCTGAATCTTTTCCATTTGGAGTTGTAAGTCTTTCTGGTGGAGGGCTTCCGAGAAGCCTTGAGGATATCCAGAACCCCTTGGGAAAGATGCAGATCTGCAAACTCTAACTCTTCAAGAACCATGCTTTGAGATTGAGGGACTGAAGATTGGGGTACCAAATCCTTCCCAGAGAGGATGTTAACAGGTTGTAACTCCTGGGAAGAGAGAGGGGAAGATGGACTGCTAGGGACAGCAACAGAGGTACCAGGGCTGTCTGGCCCAATCTGGAGCAATCAGAATCACCTTGCATGGTTGAGACCTTACTTTTATCAAAACTTTGAACAGGAGTGGGAAGGGGGGAAAGGTATACAGAAACTTCCCCTCCCAATTCAGGATCAGGGCATCCAGAGGGACTGAACCTAGGACTGGAGGTCTGCAACAAAAGAGAGGGAGTTGGTGATTGTCTGGGGCTGCAAAGAGATCTATCTCTGGAGTGCCCCACCTTGAAAAAATCACTTTCAAACACCTGAGGGTCCAGGGACCATTCGTGATGGCCCTGGGAAATCCTGCTCAGTGCATCTGCTAGCACATTGTCCTTGCCTGGAAGGTGAACTGCTACAAGAGAGGCTTGCAAGGAATAAGCCAGGGACCACAACTTCATGGCTTCTGTGCACAAGGCCATGGACCGAGTGCCTCCCTGCTTGTTGATGCACCACTGATATAAGAACTCCGTGTCTGAGCCTGAAAGTGTATACCTCTTGTCCACTCTTCTATCCACAGGAGGTATAGTGTTAGGAGACTAAGATTTTTTGTGTATGTTTCCCAAAAGATTTATGGAGGGGGAATAGACAGTCTCCTGGACTCTGGGATATCCATCATCTCTACATAATCAGGCTCTTCTTGATCGTCCACAGCTCCTCCATAGCAAGCTGGAGGGTTTCAGCCACTTTTCTGTAAAACATAAAGTGGGAAGGGGACTCAGAAAGCCTAGGAGAGGAAACACCTGACAGTCTGTCTGGGGAGATGTCCGGTTCCACAGGCACATCCAGACCTTCACTTACATCGTAATCCTCAAAATCCCCTTCCTCTACAAACTCCGGTTCATAAAAATCTTCAAGGGTATACTCTTGAACCGGGGGAATCAACTGAACCGAACCCCTGCCAGAAGGAGCCAGATCGGTCGGAACCAGACGGAGCAATTCCGCAATCTGAATCGCCCTGGCCATCTCTTCGGCTGTCGGAACATGAACCTCTGGATCCGAACTGGTCAATTTATCTTTGCGCTCTTCTTATCGGAGCCGAACCTCAGAATCGGCTCTCCTTTTGCCTGAAGAAGTATCGCCCTGGTCAGAGGGCACTCCTTCTGGTTCGGTCAAAACTGAACCAGGCTGGCCATCCCGGTCAGCGGACTTCTCGACCTCCTTTTCCCTCAGTCTACCTAATCTCTTCTCAAGGGTAGATTTGGGAAAATGTTTACATGTTTGGCAGTCTGAACTGAGGTGGTCAAACCCCAGACAAACACAGGTGGTGTGGGGATCAGCCTTGGCAAAGACCTCCGCACACTCACTGCAGTGTTGAAACCCAGTGGGCCCGGTTTTTTTCTTGAGTTTCTCAGACATGGCCAACCTAACCAAACGTACCCTTTTTTCTGCAATCGCCAGGCAAGACTCCCTTATCGGTTCCTAACCGTGTCACGGGTATTGGAAAAAAACAGTTAAAAACACATCTTTTTTTTTTTTAGAACTGATAAGAACCGGTAACCACACACTAAGTATAACAAAATTCACAATCAAATGGTCAGTTCAGCCAAAACTACCGCACTTTTACAAGTTCCACACAGGAAAAATAGAACAATTCCTATCTAGTACTCACCGCACCACAGACAGACACTGAACTGACTATGCGGAATACTTTTTTTTGGTTTAAACTGACGAAAACCTGAAACTTTAACCGACTTCGAAACGAGCTGAAGGGGAAATCTCCAGAGTGACTGTTAAGTAAGGCTGAGTAAAGAATCTGACGGTTTAAGTTCAAAACACTCCAGACAGAGACTTCTACCGAGCTCGACATTCCATGCCCTGCACGGAAAGTTAACCCTTAGTTCTCTGGGGCAGTTCAAAGGTTGGGAATCACTGTAATTGTCAGAATACAGCAAGACTTCATGTTGTTTGAACAAGGTGTTCCTGAAGTTTACCCAGAGCAGGGAGAAGAGAAACAGGATGGAAGATACAAGGGGAAAAGAGGTCACCCCCTTTAGGAAGGGGAATGACAGTAGCCAACTTCCAAGAGTTTGGGACACAAAATGAGAAAAAGGGGATGAGGAGGTAAGTCATAGGGAGGGAGGGGAAGGGAATGGCATGAGCAAAGAGATAAAGGAGTCAGGGGTCAAGACCATTAGGTATCCCACCATTGTGTGTTCTGCCAGTGGGAATCCACATGGGGTGAGACCTGAATGGACTGGCGCCCTCACATATGGCAGCCGGTGCACATTGTTTTTTTTTCTTCCCCATTTTTAACCACGTTCCCCTTCCTGACACCATCACAGTTCATGCATCCCACACACGCCCCTTGAGTGCAGGTAGTGATGCCCTGTGGGGGAGACAAGCTCTTTTGGCCCACCACAGGTGTCACTACAGCACTGGAACTAGGGCCCCAGCTAGGCTCGTCAGGAAAATATGTGGTGTATTCTTATCAATGCTCCTCTTCCTCAGAGTAATCCAGCCCCCCTTGGTGAACCAATGGAGCCAGTTCCAAATGCGCCAAGTGACATCACTACTCCAGCCCCTCCAGCCACCCGACCTGGCTTCCCTAGTAGGCTCCCAGAACTAGTCATCAGCACAAAAGCACTAACGCTTTTACTAGGCCATCAGTGGGCCCTGGAGAACTTATTTAATTTTAGAATCCTTTTCTGGTGGTTGGAATCTGCTCATACTCACGAAGTCTGTCTCTAAGACTGAACACAAGTTACTTGGAAATTCTGACAGCTTGACCATGGGGAATCCCCCCCCCCCAGAAAAAAAAAAGACAGTGGAGGGAGATGGTGCAGCATATCGTGCAGGTAATAAAGGTATTAGACAAGCATGTGGTAGAAAGTTGAGGAGTTTAACTTCCATTTCACTGTATGTGAACGTTTACATTTAGAACAGGCTCAACTGGTTCACCGGGCTGACTGGACTACTCCAAGAAAGATTAGCAACAATAAGAACACTTCACATACTTTCAAAGTGATCCTAGCCGGGGCTCACGAGAGGGACTGGATACTGGAAGCAGCCAGGTGAGCAGGCACTCTCATATTTATGTATTTATTTATTTAAAAGTTTAACCAGGAAATACATACTGAGCTTATAAACAACTCATTTCCAGATGAGTCCTGGGGGAGACTGGAGAAGGAAACAGCTAAACAATATAATTATTAAAATACAAGAAATCAAATACAATGAATGATACAGAATTACAAGCAGAATCATAAACATTAGAGACAATTTAGTAATGAATACAATCAGAAAATATAGCACTCTCTTACATGTAAAGAAGGAGAAAAATTAAAACAGCATGAACTGGCAAAACTACAGAAGGGGAATAAGAAGATGACAACAAATAAAAGGAAGTAACAAGAGGAAAGGGTCATAGACAGTTGCAGGAAGGATAACAAAAGTCATAGAGAAGAGACTTTAGGGAGGAAGGAGAAGAGGCAGAGCGAACGGAAAGGGGAAGAGAGGACCAAAGTTTAGGAAAGTGATAAGAAAAAACTGATTGACTAACAGTAGATTTTCTATAAGGACTAGAGAATGTGAAGTAGTGTTGCACAGAGTGCAGGAGGAAGGAGGAGGAGGGGATAGAAGGGATCTAAGATAAGAGGGAAGGGTGCCGAACCAGAATTTGGATAAAAAAGAGACAATGGAAAAGGCACCTAGCATCAAGAGAGAGGAGAGAAAGGGATGAGTAGGGAGAGCAGCGGTGAGTACAAGGTGGGCAATTTAAAGTAAAACGCCCGAAAGAAGGAAAAAGGGGGTCCAGTCTGGCAAGGGAGGATTTAGGGGCCCTACTGTAGACCAAGTCACTGTAGTCAAAGATTGAAAGGATCGTTTTTAATACAATGTCTTGACGGGCAGAGAGCAGAATACTCACTTTATTCCTGTACAAAACACCAAGATTAGGATGAAGCTTACAGTGAACTGCATCAATATGTACTAAGAATTCAAGAAGCCGGTCAAGGCTGACACCGAGGTACTTAAAGGAGGAAACATCTTCAATCTTAGCACAATCAAGGGTATTAAATAGTGAGAGGGAAGTAAGTTTGGCAAGTCTATGATGGGTGCCTAAAGTCAAAGAGAATGTTTTTTGGCATTAAGAGATAGTTGGTCAGACTTGAACCAGCACTGAATGTTGTCAAGGTCCAACTGAAGCAGGGAGGTTAGGTCATGGGGAGAAGAGCCAGATGGTGTCATCAACATACATACGAGTGGACGCAGAGGAACAGACAGAGAGTAGGTCATTTAAGAATATAGAAAATAGAATAGTACCCAGGACAGACCCTTTTTTTTTTTTTTAATTTTCTTTTTAATACTCAAGTTTATTTTGAAAAAGTAATACATCATACAACTGACATTACATTGTCATGGTTCCAATAAAATAACTTAACAGTTTAGTAATTCATACAGTTGATCTGACAAAACAAGGACAAATATAAACAAAACAACAAATGACCTTTATGGTTTAGGTTATTTCATATCAGCTAAATTCATATTTACACTTGGGGTGGAGCTCAAGAAAAATAACTTCCAGGGTCCGAACTATCTCCCCCAATCACGGGGATTTACACAGATCAGCAGTCCGGACCTTACTAAAAACTCTCCTTGCAGACTAATGCAATCAACCATCCCCATCCTCTCTCAGAGAACCACTAACCCTCTGGTTACCTAAATTCAACTAATATTCATTCGATATAATTCCCATCTTGTCCATCTATTTTTTTTATACTTCATCTTTATTGAAACAACATTCAATATATAATATAACAATTACAAGCAGTTGTTTATGTAATAATCACAGTTATGACGAGACCTCATACCTGAGGGTGCCCCTTTTCCAGCTTAAAGGCTAATCTCAGCAGATCTAAAAATCACTTAAGGTTTCTCCTGAATTCAATAATTACACAGATTAAGCCAGAACAGAATTACAGTCTCATTATACAGTGCAGTTAAAAGTCAGTAACATATACTACATTATACAATGCAATAGTATTTAACTAATATAAGAAAAAAAAAAGGAGGATTAGAAATGGCTGGGGGTTAGTACAGAAGTGAGTCTAGATATGACTCAGAAAACATTAGTAATCAAGAATTTAAGAGAATGAGAGAAAGGCCTTTAACCCTTTTACCCATGAACTCATTTTAAAGTATTGAGGTCCAGTATGCATATTAATATTATCTATCTATTACGTACAGGCTGTCAGTCTACTAGAAGAGAGTGTCTACTCAATTCTCATACCCCTCTCTTGTCAGAGCCTCTCAAATCCCATCTAGTCCATCTATTTATGAACTGCGGGGTCCTCAAGGCAAGGGAGAAAGTTATTCTTTCAAAGGTTTTAACAGTAAATCTTGCCCATCTATTAAGAAATAAAGCAGACTTTTGTTGTAGGTCATAGGTAATTTTTTCCATCGTTTGTATGGAGATAATAGTCTGTTTCCATTCCAAAAGAGAGGGAGGGTCTAGCTGTAACCATTTCCTCGTTATGGTCTTACAAGCGGCTACCAACAGGATATCCCATAAATACAGTGCTTCCTTCTAAAGGGATGGTGAAGCAATATTTAAAATCAACTGATCCAAAGTAATCTGTTCTGAGAGACTAAACAAGGATTGGATATGATAGATTACAGAGGGCCAAAATTGAGCCATGTTTGGGCAACAAATAAAAATGTGCCTGTGTAGTTTGTTCCTGGCCACATTTCCTCCAACACTCTGAGGAATTACCAGGAGACCATTTAGCTAGAAACACGGGGACCAGAAAAAAATCTGGTTTTGATTTTCCATGTGTATTCCCTCCACAAGGGGGGCAAAGTAGAGCTCCATGTTCATCTCCAAATCTGCTGCCACTGCTTGGTAGTCAGCACCATCCCTAGTTCTCTTTCCCATTTTCCCTTTAAGAAGAAGAAGAATCAGCATTTATATAGCACTTTTCATACACAGTATCCCAAAGTGCTTTACAAGCAATGCTAGACTGGTAGTGAAGTGACTGAATGTGTGGTGGCAGCCATATCGCACATCATCACCCCCACACACAGCCCGGATAATTGCATGAACCAGTTTATGGGAAGGGGAATGTTGGCCAGGACACCGGGAATGTTCCCTGCTCTTTACGAAGAGTATCCTGGGTTCTTTTACTTCCACCTGGACACCCACCAGGACAACACCACGATGGGCAGAAGGGATCCCGGTTTAACGTCTCATCCGAAGTACGGCACACCCCAGCAGTACAGCAGCCCCCAATACTGCACTCGGATGCCAGCGACTTTTAGGTGCAAGTCCATCCCGGTGTGGGATGAGAACCCACGACCTTCTGGTCCAAAGGCGGATGTGCTACCAACTGAGCCACGCTGACACCTAGAACCTCAGTGTGATGTAACTGGATTGCTATGAGCATCTGATATAAAAATGATATTGCCTTTTATCCACTATTAGATGACCAAATTGTGAAGAAAGGAAGATGGACCTCTTGTAACTGGGGTTGAGCTGCACTCACCCTAATGCGTTTAGGGATACAGTCCCTCATTTGCATGTATCTAATTCTATCAGCCTCCCCCCAACCAAGTGCTTGTTGAGCTTGTTCAAAGGGAGTTACTGCCAGTTTTTGCATTAACTGCCAGGAAGCACAAAAACCTTTGCTGGCTTGGGCTTTATACCAGGAATCCATACCTGATTTGTGTGTGGGGGTTCCCAGTCCACCACTTGTACTTCCAAAAATACAGGTTACTCACCTGTAACAGGAGTTCTAGGAGTGGTATATGTTGTTCATCCACACTTATTGGCAGGTTCCTTGCCGCTTTAAATGTTGCCGAAATGTCTTCAAGCTAGCTCCTCCCCCCCCACCCAAGTGGTAAAACCCTCGGCTCCGACCCATGACGCCAGATCTAGCCCACTGGAAGCCACGTTGCGCGTCAAAGCCGGGGAGGTCGGGTGGGTCACGTGAATGAACAACATATACCACTCTTAGAACTCCCGTTACAGGTGTGTAACCTGTATTTCTAGGAACGTGGATATGTTGTTCAATCCACACTTATTGGCAGACTCCTAGCAGTTCTCCGGGAGGAGGGAGGCAAGGCACGCACCCCCTACTTAGGGAATAAGGACTGGAGAACCGAGGTCCCAAAACCAGCATCTCGGCGTGACTCTAGGTCAATGTGGTAATGGGAAATAAAGATGTGTGCTGACTTCCAGGTAGCAGCCCTGCAGATTTCCTGGATAGGGACGTCCCTAGAAGCAGCCACCAAAGCAGCGGTATGGCGGGTAGAATAAGCTCTTATCCCTTTGGGAGGCTCCATGCCTGCCAACCTATAGCAGAGATCTATGCAGGAGGTGAGCCACCTGCCTATCGTCCGCTTGGCTGCAGGTCTGCCAGGTGCGGCTTCAGCGTAGGTGACAAACAGCTGGCGAACCTCTCCCCAAACTTCAGCCGTCCACTCCTTACAATAAGAGAGCGCTCTTCTAGGGTCCAAAGTATGGAGCCTATATTTTGCCTCCGAGGTGTGATTGGGGTAGAACACCAGCAGAGTCAACACCTAGTTAAGGTGAAACTCCGACACCACCTTTGGAAGGAATTTCGGGTGGGGGAGCAAGACAACCTTGTCCCTATGGAAGACCAGATAAGGAGACTCGATGGAAAGCGCCTGGAGCTCTTCCATCCTTCTGGCTGACGTAAGAGCCACCAAGAAGGCGGTCTTCCACGACAGGTGAGAGATGTCAAACCTGTGCATCGGTTCGAATGGCTTGCCCATGAGCTTTGCCAGTACCAGCAGTAGATCTCACGGAGGTAGTGGTATTCGCACCGGAAGGGATATGTGATCAAGACCTTTGAAAAAAAGCCCGACCACCTTCTCCTGCGCCACCGACTGCTTTCCGGCCGTGCCTGGTAAACAGAGATGGCTGCCAGGTGCACCTTAAGGGTCGTCGACTGAAGCCCTAGCTGAGAAAGGGACCACAGGTAGTCCAGAATGCTAGCCAAGGAACAGGAAGAAGGGTCCAGCCCCTTATCCTGACACCAAATGGAGAATCTCTTCCATTTGAAGGCGTATCATTTTCTGGTCGACTCCTTACGGGATGACTCAACGACGCTGAGGACCTCGTCGGAAAGACCCAAGACCTGGAACTCTAGCCGCTCAGGAACCAGGCCGTCAGGTGCAGGGATTGAAGGTCCAGATGGAGTACCTTCCCCTTGTTGACTGAGATCAGGTCCGGGCGAGCTGAAAGCCGCCTCGGGAGCCTGGAGCTGAGGCTGAGGAGATCTGGATTCCAGAACTGGCGGGGTCAGTCTGGGGCTACCAGAATCACCTGCGCCTTGTCCCTCTTCACCTTGAGAAGCACCTTGTGGATCAAGGGAAATAGAGGGAAGGCATAGAAGAGGCCCGGGGTCCACGACCGAGAAGGCATCCCCCTGCAGCGAGCCCTGCTGAGGGGGCGGGCGAAACAGCCTCAGCTTCGCATTCTCCCTTGAGGTGAACAGGTCCACCTGAGGGGTGCCCCAGTGGGAGAACAGATCTTGTACTACCTCCGGCAGGAGAGACCACTCGTGAGATGCAGCACCTATCCGGCTGAGGGCATCGGCCAGATTGTTGGAGGCTCCTGCCACATGAATGGCTAGGAGATCCGCCTCCAGGCTGATCATGAGAGACCAAGTGCGGAGAGCTTCCTTGCATAGGGGCAAGGAGTGCGTCCCGCCCTGTCGGTTGAGGTAGTACATGGTCGTGGTGTTGTCCGTCTGGACCTGGACCACTTGACCCCATACAAATGGAGAGAAGGCGGTGTGGGCTAGTCGGACCGCTCGAAGCTCCAGCAGGTTGATGTGCCATTGAGACTCCTGAGGGGACCAGAGGCTGTGGGCTCTGAGCTCCCCCAGATGGGCACCCCAACCCATCAGAGAGGTGTCGGTCGTCAGAGTGACCGTCGGCTTGGGGCGGACAAACAGGATACCCTCCTGCAGATGCGCTGGAACAAGCCACTACTGTAGGCCGTCCCACATATCTTGGGTCACCGCCACTGGCTGGTCCAGGGGACCGGCGCGCTCTGACCATTGGCAGGTCAGCCCCAACTGTAGGGGACGCATATGCCAGCAGGTCCAACGGACTACGCTGGTGCAGACCGCCATGAGGCGCAGAAAGTCCCGGGCAGGGCACAATTGCCCAACCAGAAACGATTGGGCAAAGGAGGAAAGGACCTCGGCCCTGTCCGGCGGGAGCCCAGCTCTGGCTTGAAGAGAGTCGAGCTCTGCCCCGATGAACTGAATCACCTTCGATGGCACAAGTTCCGACTTGGCCTCGCTGATGAGGAGGCCAATCTAAGAGCAGACCTGGAGGGCCAGATCCTGGACCGCTCCACCTCCAACCTGGAGGGGGCTGCAATCAGCCAGTCATCCAGGTAAGGGTACACCCGGAACCCTCAGTGCCGCAGGAATGCTGTCACCACTGCCATGCATTTGGTGAAGACCCTGGGAGCTGGAGAGAGACCGAAGGGCATGGCCCGGAACTCGTAAAGAGATCCCTCTGCTCGAAAGCAGAGGAATCGCTGACGAGATGGACGGATTGGGACATGAAAGAACGCGTCCTGAAGGTCCAGAGAACAAAACCACATGCCTAGTTCCAAGGATGGAATGATCTGAGCCAGAGTGACCATCCTGAAGGTGCGCTGCCTTAGGAACTTGTTCAGGTCGTGTAGGTCAAGAATGGGGAGCCAGCCCCCCGTCCGTTTTGGGACCAGGAAGTACCTGAACACAAACCCTGGGTCTGGAGGAGGATCCGCCACCTCGCTGATCACCTCCTTCTGGAGGAGCAAGGCAATGTCAGCTCAACGAGCTGACAGAGAGGCTGTGGACCCCGTTGCCCCCCATGGGGCGACGGCTCGATAGGGAGGGAACTGCTCGAATTCCAGAGGCAGACCCCTGCCCACCACTTCTAGCACCCAGCGGTCCATGGTGATAGCGGACCAGGTGGAAAGGAGGTGGCGGAGCCGTCCCCCCACGGGTGGAGGGACCCGGGGAGGAGTGACGAGGTTGTGGGTGACACCCCTCAACCCGTCACTGGGCAGGTTTGGAGGAAGAGCCCACTGAGGGACCTCCTGGACCCTTGCCTCCAGGCTTCCTACTGGAGGAAGCGGCATACCTGGCCTTAGGGCGCCAAATGTGTGCCTGCTGGCCCTGGTGCTGGTGCTGCTGGGCCGGACGTGCCGCAGGGGTGGAAGGGCGAAAGGGCTTATGCTGCTGCTGGCGGCCTTTGTCCTTCTGGGCAGACGTGACCGAGTCCAAGGTGGCACTGGACTTCTCGACCCTCTGGAGATGGCCTTCCACCCCTGGCCCAAACACGTCGGTGCCCAGGAAGGGAACGTCTGCCAGCTTGTGCTGGGTGTCCACCGTGAAGGTGGAGATCCACAGCCAAGCTCTGCGGCGCATGGCCACTTCAGCCGCTACTGATCGGGCACAAGAATCACCAATGTCCAGCGAAGTTTGGAGCTGCTGTTTTGCCACCGCCCTTCCCTGATCCCACACCTGCTTGACTATCATCTGAAGGTCAGCCGGGAGATGAGGAATCACCTCATCCAGGGAGCCCATGAGAGCGTGTGAGAAATGTGCCATCAGAAGTGCCGAGCTAGACTAATGAAGGCCTAGGGAGGAAACAGCGTAAACCTTCCGCCCCGCATAATCTAGCTTCTTGGATTCCTTATCGGGCAGTCTGTCCACGTCCCGAGCCTTCCCGGAACACCGGAAAACACTGTTGGTCACTAACCCCTTCGCAGAGGGGTGCTCCGAGAAACCGGAGAGTGAGCCGGTAGGGACACCGTACTTTCGGGCCATCCTGGCCGAAGGCATGGGACAAGATGCTGGCCGCTGGCACAACTCCAGGGCCGGGCCAACAATGGCTTCGGCCACAGGAAAGACCTCTGTAGGGGAATCCCCTCGGTCCAGTATCTCCGTGAGGGAATACTTGGCCCATTTCAAAACGGGTTCGAGCTGCATCCCGGTGGACTCCGAGATGAGCCGAAGCAAACCTAAAAACGAGGATGGGCTCTAGTCCACCGACTGACCCCCTGCAGACTCCAGGTCAAGCAGCCTGGAGAACAGGGAGGAGTCATCACCAGACTCCGAGGAGTCTGCAAACAGCTGCCGAGTGCCTGAGCCACCCTCCACCTGCCGAGGTCGATCGGGAGTGAGGGTGACCGACAACCTGTGGGGCAAGCCCTGACCCGACCGAGAATCCTTGGTCGGGGGCCCAGTTTTCGGTTGTGGAGGCGGGGGTTCCACCACAATGGGTGGAGCAGCCGGCCTCGACTGAACAACCAGTGCTGGAGTCTGTTCCTCAACCACTACGAGGAGTTGTTTCGGCTGCTCCAGTGACAGCCACTTAATGGCCGGAGAAAGCGATGGAGTCAGCTTATTCCCGGACAATAAAAGCTGCTGCCACATTAAATCCTCGTAGCACTGACACTTGCGTCGCAGCCTATCCTCCACAGAGGACGACGAGGATGAGCGGCGACGCCGCTTTTTACGGTGCCGAGACCGAGACCGCCGATGTCAGCAGGACCGGCTGGACCTGGAAGAGGACCGAGACAGAGACCTTCAGGGTTTCCGAGGGTGGGTCAGAGAGGGAACGGGGGAAACCCGCCCTTGCTTCGGTTCAGGAACCTTAAACAGGGACTCCGGCAAAGGAGGCACAGGCAAGTCCTCGGTAATCACCAGGGGAACCAGTGAAGTAGAGTTGTGGTCATCACCAGTCGACAAACCGTCCGACGGGTCAAGAAATATCTCGACCGCATCGATGGTTGTCTCAGCCTGCTGACCTGACGGGGAGGTTGTCTCGGCCTGCTGACCTGATGGGGACACCGTGAAGCCAGCGGCCTTAGCCACAACCTCGACCGAAGTCGAAAGTCAATGGTCCGGAGAAGGGGATCTCTCCTGCTTCCACGAACGTCATCGGTGGGACTTACCTTTTGAGTCCTTCTTCTTGGACCGACTGGAATGTCCCGATGGCCCTTCTCCCTTGGTGGAGAGGGACTGGCAAAGCTCCTTAAACTAAGCTGTGTAGGAGGAGCCCAAAGAGAGCGGGATAAATGCCGCAGCCGAGGAGGAAGAAGAAGCGGCCTGGGCCGCCTCCTCCTCGAGGGCGATCATCTGCTCCAACTGTTCCACGGAGCCCACCGCCGCGGACACTGCCCAAAGGGCCTTCTTCGACTTGACCGACGGATACCTTTTTTCAGGGTGCCCAAGAAGAAGTCAAGCAGCGCGGTCCTCCAAGACCGAAACCGAGAAAGAGCTGCACAATTCGCAAGCCTGCGAATCATGACCAAGCCCCAGGCAGTAGACGCACGTGGAGTGCGGATCGGTCCAAGACATCTTCTGTCCACAAGGGCACTGACGAAAGCCAGGAGTCAATTTGTCCATCGCAGCCACGAGGGAAGACAAAGACCGAAGTCTTGTAAACTTTAAAATTAGTTTCGGGTTAACCGAAGAGTTTGGATCCAGGCCTAAAATGCAGAGCGCTAAGGAGGGAACCTGAGCTTCCAAGCGGTAAGGAAGATCTGGCGTCATGGGGCAGAGCCGAGTGTTTTACCACCCGGGTGGGTGGGAGGAGCCAGCTTGAAGACCTTTGGGCAACATTTAAAGTGGCAAGGAACCTGCCAATAAGTGTGGATTGAACAACATATCCACGTCCCTAGAAATGTATTTTAATCTGTTTGGAGAACGTACCTCTACGCCATCCCTCTAGTATAACCCAGGTCTCAGGAGGAAGAGAATCCCATATTGACATCATATGAGGTGGAGAGAACAGTGCTGCAGGCAAAGGCATAGGCACCGGCCTATTCAAGTCCATTCTCTTCTAGTCAGCCCTGTAATTTGGGTTGCCCCACAGCAGCGTCAGTTTCATTTGTGCCACCGCCCAACAATCTGGGAGGCTAGGAAAAGCCAGGCCACCCTGACTTTTAGGTAATGTCAAGAGTTGTTGGCATATTCTTGGTCTTTTATATTGCCTAGTAAATGATGGAAACACTGACTGCCATTTCAACAACTCTGACTTAGGTACGGAGCATGGGACACACTGGAAGAGATATAGGAGCCTAGGTAAGGCATTTAGCTTCACCACCTGCACTCACTGATACAGAGACAAAGGTAACAGATGCCAACGATGCACATCAGTTTTCAACTTAGATATCGAGGGGGTATAATTTAATGAAAACAGCTGTGTGGATACTGTGGCTATCCTGATACCTAAATATTTTAGGGACATCAACCACCATTTCACAGGAAATGAGGTGTAAAAATGTGCAGATAGATTGTAATTAAATTTTAAGATCTCCATTTCTGGGGTATTTAGCATATAGCCTGACATATGAGAGAAAACTTTGTGGATATCTCAATGAATTTACCCCACAAGAAGGCCTTAAGGGTATCCCATAATATAGCTGGACTAACATCTGGGGCATCATTATCCCCTAAGGCCGTTGTAATGGAATCCTGAATTTGCTGCATAACTTCTGGATCTCTTAACAAGGAATTATTTAACCTCCAGAAAATGTTTTTCCGGAGAAACCCCCACATTCACCTTAACAAATATCGGTGCATGATCCAATAAATTGATTACCTCATCCATGCTCTCGTCACCTCTTCAGCAGACTCCTGAGGGGTCAGAATATACAGAACTCAGCCCAGCAGCAGAGACTGAAACCGGGGATTGCCAGAGCCTGGAAGAGGCCCTGAAGCAGCCCGCTCCCCTCAGAACTCAGCCCAGCAGCAGAGACTGAAACCGGGGATTGCCAGAGCCTGGAAGAGGCCCTGAAGCAGCCCGCTCCCCTCAGAACTCAGCCCAGCAGCAGAGACTGAAACCGGGGATTGCCAGAGCCTGGAAGAGGCCCTGAAGCAGCCGCCTCCCTCAGAACTCAGCCCAGCAGCAGAGACTGAAACCGGGATTGCCAGAGCCTGGAAGAGGCCCTGAAGCAGCCGCGCCCTCAGAACTCAGCCCAGCAGCAGAGACTGAAACCGGGATTACCAGGAGCCTGGAAGAGGCCCTGAAGCAGCCCTCGCCCCTCAGAACTCAGCCCAGCAGCAGAGACTGAAACCGGGATTGCCAGAGCCTGGAAGAGGCCCTGAAGCAGCCCGCCCCTCAGAACTCAGCCCAGCAGCAGAGACTGAAACCGGGATTGCCAGAGCCTGAAGAGGCCCTGAAGCAGCCCGCTCCCCTCAGAACTCAGCCCAGCAGCAGAGACTGAAACCGGGGATTGCCAGAGCCTGGAAGAGGCCCTGAAGCAGCCCGCTCCCCTCAGAACTCAGCCCAGCACCAGAGACTGAAACCGGGGATTGCCAGAGCCTGAAGAGGCCCTGAAGCAGCCCTGCTCCCTAGAACTCAGCCCAGCAGCAGAGACTGAAACCGGGATTGCCAGAGCCTGGAAGAGGCCCTGAAGCAGCCCCCTCAGAACTCAGCCCAGCAGCAGAGACTGAAACCGGGATTGCCAGAGCCTGGAAGAGGCCCTGAAGCAGCCCGCCCCTCAGAACTCAGCCCAGCAGCAGAGACTGAAACCGGGGATTGCCAGAGCCTGGAAGAGGCCCTGAAGCAGCCCGCTCCCCTCAGAACTCAGCCCAGCAGCAGAGACTGAAACCGGGGATTGCCAGAGCCTGGAAGAGGCCCTGAAGCAGCCCGCTCCCCTCAGAACTCAGCCCAGCAGCAGAGACTGAAACCGGGGATTGCCAGAGCCTGTAAGAGGTAAAGTGTCCTGCACTACAGCCTGACTGTTGGAGAAGATTACTCATCTGGAGTCTTTTTTCTGTCCCCACACAGTGACTGATTGACTGTGCTCCTGGATATCTGGACTGCTCTGAACGGGGATTGTGGGGCTATCTCTGTGTTACTTTAAGGGCTAGGTTTAGAGCATCTAGCACTAGTATCCTGTGATATTTTAGCTGTTTAAATGCTGTATTAGAGTGCTTACCTTGGTAGGATTGCATAGAATGTGTAGCGTGGGTGTCCGCCATCTTGAGCATGCGCAGTAGCCACCTGTATCGGGATACAGTTCCAATAGTTGGCGCATGCGCAGTAGGGTCCTGTACTAGCCTGCTGCATACTAATGGGATTCCTTTGTTTGTCCTCCCTATATAGGCCCTGAAGCAGCCCGCTCCCCTCAGAACTCAGCCCAGCAGCAGAGACTGAAACCGGGGATTGCCAGAGCCTGGAAGAGGTAAAGTGTCCTGCACTACAGCCTGACTGTTGTGAGGCACTTCCCACCGCCTCAACCACACTCCCACCCAGGGTCGGCGCCCATATATTGCTGCTGGCAGGTCACGTGATGTGACACGTGACCCACCCTCCTTTACTAAGTGTCCACTTTCCCATTTGCAGGTTATAGGCACCAACCACTAGTGGTCACTGCACTTTCCACTCTAGCTCCTCTCTGCTCTTTATCCCTCCTAGCTACTGCTGCACATGTCCCACTAGAGGTCACTGCAGTTCCCTTGGATTCCTTTAACTACCTACTTTCTGCACTCATCCTATCTCTAAGCAACTGCTAGTATCAAACCTGGTACCCTTCTCTCTACATTCTACTGACTATCATCTCAGCCAATGAACCAGGCCAACAACTTCCTGTATTTCTATGCTCTTAACCATACCTCACTCCCTCCTGTCCAGATTTAAAAAATTGGCCCTCTCTACCCTCTGTCCCTGAGCTGTGTTCAAACCCAGTGCCCTTGTGGTCGGAGTCTGCTGTCTGCCTCTGCACCACAGTGCCTACCTACTTATTACTACTTTCTAAGCCTCTTAATCCTTACCTACCCAATCTGCCAAAATATAAGTTTACCTCTTCTTCCTGCTGCCTTTGAACCCTGCACCCTTATTTCCAAAGTCCACAGCTCCACCACTCACCTAGAACACCTGCATATTTTTACTGCAGGATTGCATTACTATAAAGAACACACTAACCCTGTGACACAACTAAAGTGTTGTCTAGGTGCTTCTACAAACCTGAGCCCAGCTCCTGCTGCTGCAGCCACTGGTCTGGCTCTTCCTATTGCTCTGATCAGGGCTTGAACCCAGTACTCTGTGCACTTCAGGCACATGCACTGCCACCACACCATAGCAGCAACTAGACTCTGAGGTGATCTCTCACTACTATCTCCCCTCTTTCATCCTAGTCCCCCATTCTTTCCTCACTTCAGCTCCACCAACCTTCCCAACTATGCACATGCATCCCCTGCTCACCAGTCTATCTCTTCTCCTCCTCCTCCCTTTGCCTTCCACATACCCTACTGTCCCTATGAACCCTCAACCTCACTACTCCAGTGTTCCTAACTACCCTCCTGTCCTCCCCTCCTCCTTTACCACTGCTCCTACCCCTCCCTCCTCCTCCACACATCCCATTTGCTCCTCTCCACCTCACCCCCCTTCCAGACATCACCTGTCCTCCCCCCACAGCCCCCTTGCACTTCTGATCACTCAGGCCTTCTCTGCCTGTGCTACCCTACCCACCCCTTGTGCAACCAAACCCCATTCCTTATTATATCGCTCCCGGCAAACTCTCCATCAGCCTCCCTCTGACCAGAGCACTTCTCCTCCTTCTACTCCTAACGGGAACATACACCCCAACCCAGGCCCTGCCCCTCCCATCCACCCACTCAGCCCACTGGTCTCGAGTAGCCTCCATGAACATATGCAGCCTGCTGAAGAAATTTGACGCCTACAGTGCTGGGCCTTGGCTCACCAACCAGACATCATAGCCCTGGTTGAAACCTGGCTGTCCAAATCAACTCCAGACTCATTTGTCTCCCTCCCAGGCTATACCTTATACCGGGAGGACCGAGCAGGAAGCGAGGGGTGGCTGTGCAATCTACACCAGGGACACAATACCTGGACACGCACTCCCCACCCTGCCCTCACAAATGGGGCCCAGGCCTCACCTCAGACTCACCCCAGACCCTCTAGAGCCCTCTCTATCTCACCACAGCCTATGTTCCCCAAAGAACCAGCACCCAGCCCTGATATCTTTAACGGACTACCTGGCCACCCTCCACCATAAGGCAGAACAAATCCTAGTGGGGACCTTAACGTAAATTGGCTCAGCACCTCCAAGATCACCACCAGAGACTCATTTGCCGCCCAAGATCTGACACAACTCGTCACCCAGCCCACTAGACTTAACCCTAAGAGTGGTACCAGCACCCTGCTGGATGTTATTATAACTAACCAATTCTAAAATCCAAAACATCCAGGTCCTCCCAGACTCCCTGAGTGACCACTCCCTATCCTATTCCACTGGGTAACCCCAATCCCAAACCCAAAGCCCAGACCACCCTCCGAGGCGCCTCCGCCCTGGTGGGCTGAAGAAACTTAAGGCACTCCTCACACAGATAGACTGGTCCCTCATTCAGCGGGCAACCAACATTGATACTGCCCTCGCCTTTTCACTCACAACTTCAACATGGCCTGTGATCTCTTTGCACCTTAACCAAACCCGTCCAAAACAGAATCCACTCTGGGTTAGCCCTGCCTCCTACAATTATAGAAACCGGGATAACCTCTGGCACCTGCCACTGAAACAGGTCGTCTGTCTGATAGGCAAGCATACAATGCAGCCCGAAATAAATGCTCATGGAGCCATCAGGAAAGCCAAGGCAGACCATTACCAGGCCTCCCTTACCTCCTCCTGGGGCTCTGCCCGGATCTTCTGGGATAACATTAAGCAACTCAATGGTAAAGCTTGCTCCCCCGCCCCATCCCAGCTCACTAGAAATGGCACAACCTCCACCGAGCCTGCCACCATAGCTAACTGGTTCAACACCACTTTCACTGACCTTAGCTCAGTCCTCCCTAGTAATTTCTTTGACCCTCCCCCCAGCCAAACTCCCCCTGTCCTCCAGCACCCCAGCTTCCTCCTGCGAAAGATTTCCACCCGGGAAGCCAGACCCATCCTAACCAAAGCTCTCAATGGCAACAATCCCGCAGTGACTCACTGGACCCCAGCATCCCAGGCTGGTGCTAGATGAAGTCCTTGCACCTCTCACAAGCTCCAATAACCAGTCACTCTGCCTGGGACAATTCCTCACAGCTTGGAAAACAGCCATTATCACACCTATTCATAAAGGAGGCGACAGGTCGCCGGCCAACAACTACCGGCCAATCTCCATCCTCCCTCCTCTCTAAAGCCCTGGAGAAAGTGGTGCCATTCAAATCACTGATTATCTGGCTAAGCATAACATCTTATGCCCAGAGCAACATGGCTTCCGGCTAGGGTCACAGTACCAGCACTGCCCTTATTATTCTCCAACTTCCTACACTCCTCCTTGGATACCAGCTCCCTAGCTGGTGCAGTGTTCATTGACCTCTCAAAGGCTTTCGACACTGTCTCCCATCCACTGCTGCTGAACGCACTCTGCCTCACTGGTCTCGGCTGGCCCTGGCATGGTGTGCTAGCTATCTTGACACTCCGATCCCAGTGTGTCAAGATTAATAGCACACTCTCGATACCCTTCCCATTCTCTCTGGGGTCCCCAAGGCTCCATCCTGGGCCCCTTCTTTCTCACTGTATCTGAACACCCTGCCCAGTGCATGCTCTGGCAAAATCCTCTTGTATGCAGACGACGCTGTCCTGTTTGCCACCCACCATAATCCCATCTCCCTACAGGACTCCCTACAGCAGTTTTCAACTGTGCCGAGGCTTGGTTTAAGGAGCGCAGACTCATCATCAATCTCAAGAAAACCAAAACTATGCTCTTTTCACACCCCCAAAACAAAGCTAGCAACCACCCACTCTATATCCTTCCAAGCACCAACCAACCACTGGAACAAGTCTGCTCCTACAAATACCTTGGGGTTACCTTCGATTCAGCCCTCACATTTCACACCCACATCGACACCCTAACATCCGCCACCAACACACGGCTTGGCATCCTATTCCGCCATAAAAGCTGCCTTCCCCAAATGCTCTCCGCCTAGTGTCACATCGTCTCGTCTGTCCCTTGTAGACTATGGTCTACTATACGGTGTTGCCGACACCACTGCACTAAACAAAATTCACCTAACCCTGAATAAAGCGGCAGATTAATTACTGGTGCCCCAGACTCACACACACCTGTCAGCTATATGTCGATGCTAACCTGCTTACCCTGGATGAACGGCTCGATACCAGACCTGTCTCCTCACCAAAAACCCTACTTGGGCTCTCTCTGGGGTAACAGCATCCATCCACCAGAGCCCTCCCACCATTGCAACACGGTCTTCCTACAAGACCACTCTAAAGGTCCCCAGAACAAGAACCAGCCGTGGCCAGAGGTCCTTCAGCTATAGAGCCCCAACCTGGTTTAACTCTCTCCTGCCACCATCACCAATGCCATCACCATCTCCACATTCAAAACCGCACTGAACCACATCTTCAGCACTCGTAACTGCTCCTGTCTCTGAACATAGCCTCCACCTCTTTATTTTCTCTCTGACAATGCCCCCGGCAGCTCTCCACCCAACCATCCCTACACCACTTCCATGTCCACCTTGTTTAGGTTTAACTGGCCAGTGCCAGCTGTTTCAATGTTTATCTACCAGAATTGCTCACTTGATACCAACTTGTTTAATACCTGCTATCGATTACATGTACCCTGTACCCAATTGTATCTGTCTGACCACAATGTGACGTGGCACCTCTGGTGAATGCCTACTGATTTTTGGCAAATCTGTGCTATGTAACTGAAACGCAATGTATGTCTTTATGTGACGAAGTACTTTTGTAAACGAGCCGCTGGCTCAAAGGTTGTAAACTGATTCTTAAATAAATAAATAAATATAGTCAATTCTTGAACAGATGGAATGTGCCGCGGAGTGAAAGCTATAATTCCTGAAGGTGCTGTTTACATATCTCCACGTATCTATGTACCCCAATTCCTTTAGTAATTTAATAACCTGACGTGCTACTTTATGTTCACCCTTGAGTACTTGTGAGGTGGTGTCTACCTTAGGATCGAATGTTAAGTTTAGGTTGCCCGCACAAATTATATGCTTTGCCCCCTCACCTGGACCAGATTTTTTTTTTAAATGTGCGATACATCAAATGAGGTGAACTAGGGGGAAAGTACACTGAAGCTATGTGGCCAGGGTTCCATTTAGTCTACCCTTGGCCATAGCAAAACATCCATCCCTATCTACCGAAGTATCTTGTAATTCAAAAGGGAGTCTCAAGGGAATAAGGACTGCTGCCCCTCTGCATCTACCCACTTTATATTATAAAGTAATTACACATGCAAACCCCAAAGTGTTGTAACTTTTTATGTTCCTGCACAAAGAGATGTGTCTCCTGCAATAATGAGATATCCGCCCCTGATTTCCTAAGCAAGGATATTATTTTGCTGCACTTTATAGGATTTGTTAATCCATTAACATTATAAGAGCAAACAGTATAACCCGACATTGCCATCACGCATTCAGTTACCTCTGACTTTCAAGACCATTCGGTCTGTACAATTGATATAAACAATAGAGCTCCAGTTTTACCCCGAGACACCTGTAAAAGAAAAATGTTACAATTCATAAGGCCTTCAACAATAAACAACAAACAAGCCAACATGGCTAATGATATTAACTGTAACTTCTGTACCTCCGAGGTAAGAGATCAACAGTAAAACTTGATCTCTTATTCCGTCCCGAAAGGAGGAAAAATTTGAGGTAGAAAAGAAGAGAAATGTAAATCCTCCCTGTAGGAGAGAATTCTCCTCCAGAGCCTGACAGAACTATGGCTCCAGTGTTTGGGTGCAATTAAGCACCTGACAGCCACGAAGCTGAGAGCTATGGTAGAGGGGTTACCTAACCTCCCAACCCTGAGACTTCCGCTCTTAAAAATAAAATATAAACAAGGAAATTAGTCTGACTCAATTATTCATTGGTTACATCCATGTGGTGGCATTAATAACAGTTGTTTTATCCCCAGTATAATTAACTAAAGACTGATAAAATGAAACCCAACAAAGTAATATGCCCCAGGATGTGACTGAGGAAAAGCGTCCCCAGGGGAAACACTCCCCTCCCCAATCCATGCCTCTAAAATGATCAACTCCTGCTATGTATAAAGCCACAAATGGCCACTCTTAACACGTTATGTAGAATGCTATTTGTGGGAAAATAATTCCTCATAATGCCTGAAAATCCTGCATGCAAGGTAAACCAAAGAAGGAAAAAAAAAATGTTTTCCAGTCACTCCGTGGGACCCCCGCCCTCACAAATTATGTGGGGAAGTCCAGCAGCTGGAAGACTTAAAAATTAAAGTTCAAACAACTCAAGAGGCAAACCTCATATAGCCGCAAGTTCGAGCGGCTGCTGAATACTGTGTGGTAGAAGCTTAAAAGTTGTACCTCTTATATGCTCGAGTCCTGCTTGGAGCTCTCAATCCCCATTGTAACTGATGAGCGATTCTAAACTTAAAAAACTGAACAAAAGGCTGACAGATTTATGGGTAAAACCAGTACCTTAAATTGTTCAGCAGTTCGATGTTGACTTAGAGGAGCCAGTGATGCGAACTCTTTTTTTGTAAGAGATCCTGGAGATGAAGAATGGCTTCCACAGGCGTTAAAGTTCTCCCTCCCCTATGCTTCCGTGGTAACACCATCTGCCAGCTTTGGTTCCGGTCAGTGCTCTGAAGGTTTCTCTGGTCTCCAGGAGATGGCGCAGGGAGATCTCTTTCCTTAAAAGCCGTGCAGGCCGCCCGGAACAATCTGTACAGTTTTGGCCCCTCTGCCCAGAATACTTGCAGTCTTGCAGGAAAAAGAGTTTGGAACCTGAACCCTTCGTCCTTCAGGATTCGAAGCAATGGAGCATATTCCTGCCGTTGCTGCTGGATGATAGGTGGGTAATCATGATAAAGATTTTATCTGGCAGCAACATACGAAAAATCTTTTTAGGTCCAAGCTCTTTTCAGAAGGTCTTCTTTCACTTTGTAGGAACTAACTTTACATACAATTGAGCGCGGTCTTGCGTTTGCATCCTGGGGTTTGGGTACCAATGACTGATGCGTTCGTTCAGTGGAAAGCTGGTATGAGAGAGGTAGTTCTAAAGTGTCTCAGAGTAGGTTTTCAATAAAGGCATACATGGGGGCTGTTTCAGTGCCTTCCGGGAGCCCATACAGTCTCAAATTCTCATGCCTCGACTGACCCTATAGGTCGAGGCACTAGGCCTGCAGCTCAGCAGTCTGATTAAGAAGCACTTATATCAGGCCTGTCAGATTTTGTGACCCGTCTTGCACTTCGGAGACCCGTTCGTCCATACAATCAGTTCAGGTCTCCATTTTTGTCAGCTTCTGCTGTATCTCTTTAAATTCTTTCTTGTTCTCCATTCTTGATGCTTTAATCTCCCGTAGGAAGGTCTCAAAACGGGAGCAGGTCAGTTGTTCAGTTTCCCAGTCTGTATCATAGTCCCTGGCCTACAAACTTGCTGGTGAGAAGGATCTGCTGCAGGCTACAGTCCCCAGGCTCAATCCAGTATCATCTTTGTTCTTGTGACGGCTTCTATGGCGATTATTTGCACCCTTGTCATTTATTTTAACCCCTCCTGGCATACTGAAATATTTTTATAGTATTTTAGCAAAGTTTGGAAGGGTTTCAAGTCTCTGGAGTCAGGAGCTCTCGCAATCAGGCAACCATCAGCTTCTTGACATCACCGGAAGTCCCAGGACAGACCCTTGAGGGACACCTGAGCTATTGGGAAGTGACAATGAAATGGATTTACCTATCCGGACAGTTTAAGATCTACATTCAGTGTAAGAACAAAACCAACTGACTGAAAAGTCACAGAGGCCCACAGCTTTAAGTTTGTCCAGAATGAGGAGATGTGCCAAAGTGTCAAAAGCTTTAGTAAGATCTACAAAATGGCAAAAGTAATCAACCCTTGATCCATACCTGTAAATGTGGAGTAAGTGAGCCGAAGGAGGAGGTGGAAGTATAGAGTAGGATTTCCTAAAACCAGACTGGAAAGGAATGAAAAAGGAGGAATTGTCAAGAAAGGACGTGAGCTAACAATGTGTTCCTGTAACTTAGCCGAGACAGGAAGGAGAGATACTGGATGAAGTTACATGGGGAAGTGGAATCACTACCTTTGTGAATAAGTATGACAACAGCATGTTTCCAAACATCAGGAAGATTTAGAGGTAAAGCAATGGCAGAGCAATGGAAAGTGCCAAGAGAAGGAGAAGTTTTGGGTCAAGGCCATCAGGACCACTTCCCTTCAATGGATTAAGGGCAAACAAAGCCTGTAAGGAAACAGGGGGAGTGACAGGAGAGAAAGAAAACAAAAGAGGAGAGGAAGGAAGGAGGGGTGGGAGAGGAAGGGATAAGAGATAGGGCACAGGTAATATAATAGGAGTTAAAAGACTTAGCAACAGCAGAAAGATCAGAGATAAGAGTGTCGCCAACCTTAAGATTGGGAGGGGGAGGGCCAGCCCGGTGGTGCAGAGGGTTGAAGCACTGGGCGCTACACCTCGCGCCATGTCAGTGACCCAGGTTCTGGAATAAGCCTGGGTCACTGGGGCTTGGCGGGTGGGGGGTGGTGGCCGGAAGATGGACTGAGCAGCCGTAGAGCAGCTCTCCACTCCTGGGTGGGGAATCAGTTGTGACCGCTATGAGGCTGCCCCCGGGTAGTGCAGACCGGAGCAGATAGGATAGGGAGGGTGCCACAGATCGCTGCATGTGCATGCCTCCACAAGCACCCGAGCAGCCGTGGCGAGGTGAGGGGAGAAAAACTGTGGAAAAGGGAGCTGACAGGCTCCATGATGGCCCTGTAGAGACTCACCTTCAGCCCCCTGAGTCTGGATGTTGGTCTCCAAGGAGGGGAAAGTCGACACCTTCACCCTCGGCCATCATGGGGGTGCAACCTTTGAGGATTACCGGAGGGTCCAGAGCGGGAGAACAGGAACAGGAGCAGCTCCTCGAGAGAAGAGCTGGAGCTGCCCAGCCAGCTCCTTCGGACGGAAAAATGAATGGAAAAAAAAGTTGGGGGGGGAAGGAGGACTGGGTCTGAGGGGAGAAAAGAGAATGGATAACCTTCCAAACCTTGGAGGAGTTATTAATGTTGTTTTGGAGTGTGGAACCAAAATACTCAAAACTTCACGAGTCTGACAGCTTTAGTACAGGCATTGCGAAGGCATCTATAGTTGGCCAAAGATGATTGGGAGCCAGTGATTTTATAAGTACACCAGGCAAGAACTCAGGAGTGCAGACAATGATATCCAAGGAAGGTGGAACCCTGTACTCTGGTTTTTCTCAGGGGTGCACGACTATACCATACAGCCAAGAATTTAAGACTGAAAGTAATGTAGGGCAGAATTTATATTAGTGGCTGCAGAGATGGAGACCAATCAATTGAGCAAAGATCAGCTAGGAGAGAGGCCAAGTCAAGTGCCTTAAAAGACCTGAGAAATATGAATTTAGTAGGGGCTTTAGGATGATGTAGCTTGCATACACAGTAAACCATATGATGAGCGCAGAGCGCATCAGGAAGGCTACCTGCGTCCACTACACAGTGGGGATGAGAAGAGAAGACCCAGTCTAGCAGAGAGTGGTTTAAGGATTTGAAACTGAAACAAGTGGGTCAGAATCAATTGAGTCAGCTGCAGTGACTTTACATTTTGTGAAAATGTATTTGCACTAGGGGAGAACCGATTTAAATTAAAGTCACCAAGTATTAGTAGCTCACCACTCAAGGAGTTAGAACAGATAGAGGAAAGAAGCTCAGTAACTGAAGCAGAGGATACACCAAGCCAGCAGTAAACACCAGCAATAATGATAGGAATAGAGAAGGGACGAAAGAGTTTAAGGAGAATCATCTCATGGGACAAGGGGAAGGAGACAGCAAGAACAGTCGTATAGAGGATCCTAGTGGATATGTCAACTGCAACACCACCACCCCTTTAGAGCAATCTTGCCTGACTAGGGTGTAGCCAGGTATAGTTACAGCTGAATTCTGGACCTTAGATGAAAGCCAGGTTTTGGATATAACTAGAACAGCCAACTGAAGAATCTGATAGGTGGTAATTGGTCAGATTTTGGGAGGAGGCTACGGATGTTTAAATGAGTCACCTTCAAACCTTGGGAAAGTTGCAAAACTGAAGGTGTAATGAGGCCAAGATTAACTTCAATGTCACCTGCTAACAAAAGTAGTAAGCTAACAATGAGTTTTTAAGCACAATTATTCTGCTTGGATTTGGGGGGGGGGATGAAAATTAGCAGGAACAGGAAGAAAAAAGGGACAGAAGGTGCCAAAGAGTCTCAAGGTGAAGCCAAGGAGCAGGAGGAAACTGACACAAAGGTCACCAGTGGGAGGGAGAAGGAACTGAGGAGGGAAGAGCAGCTGAAGAGGAAAGGGAAAAAGTGAGAGAGCAGGTACAGGAAGAAACAGCAGATTGCGGAAGGGTGAAGAAAGGAAGATAGGGAAAGAGAAAAATAAGAGAAATTAACAGCACAGTGAAAATCAAAAGGAGGCAAACAATTAGAAGTTAGAAGAATGAGTACGGTAACAAGAAAAAAAGTGACATATGCAGTTATCGGGCCCAGATAGGAAGGTAATAGGGGTGCAACAAGGATGACAGAACAGAGAAATCATACATAACGCACTGTAAAACTCAGTAGAAACTAATATCATAGATATGTTAAACAAACTGGGGAATATGGGAGTGGGCAGGACAGTAGTGCGGTGGGTGGGTAACTGACTGGGTGGCAGGACACAGAGGGTGGTGGTAAATGACTGTCACTCTACAGAAGGAAGAGTGACCAGTGGGGTGCCACATGGATCAGTGCTGGGACCGGTCATATTCAACATCTTCATCGGTGACACTGCGCAGGACCCAGAAGGCAGAATTTCCCTATTTACTGACGACACAAAGCTCTGTAACAGAGTGGACACACCAGAGGGTGTAGACAGAATGAGGAAGGACCTGCAGAAGCTTGAAGAATGGTCAAGGGTTTGGCAGTTAAAATTTAACACAAAAGCGGCAAAATAATGCATAGGGGGCACAAAAACCCTGAAACAACATATCAGTTGGGGGGGGTGAGGATATAGCATGCACCAAGCAGGAAAGGTACCTGGGGGTTATCGTCTCTTATGACCTCAAGGTAGGGAAACAGTGTGACAAGGTGGCAGGTAAATCAAATAGGATACTGTGATGCATAGGCAGGAGCATCACCAGCAGGAAAAGGGAGGTCATAATTCCACTATACAAGACACTAGTGAGGCCCCACCTGGAGTACAGCGTCCGGTTCTAGAGACCTTACCTACGTAAGGACATAGACAGGGTAGAGATGGTTCAGAGGAGGGCAACAAAGATGGTACAGGGATTGCATCACAAGTCCTAGGAGGACAGGCTGAAGGATTTGAATATGTACTCCCTGGAGGAGAGAGGGGGTATGATAAAGACACACAAGTACCTTATAGGTAGGAACAGGGTGTACAAAAACACTATTTTCCAGTGAAAAAGATGTTCCAGGACTAGAGGGCATGGGATGAAGTTGGAGGGAGGGTGATTCAGAGGAAATGTGAGGAAGGGGTTCTTCACAGAAAGGGTGGTGGAAAAGTGGAACACCCTGCCTGAGGAAGTGGTGGGGACTGAAACAATCACAGGACTTAAAATTGCATGGGATAGACATAAGGGAATCCTGGAGGTCAAGTGTTAAAGGGCAACAGACTTCTAGAAAAACTTAAAGTGAGCTTATGAGCTCAAATGGGCAGACTGGAAGGGCCATGGGCCCTTATCTGCCGACAGTATCTTTGTATCTATATAAACAAAAACTCTCACCAAATGAAGCAACACAAGGGTAAACCACAACAGTTAAGATGAGGAACAACCCAATAAGTGCGAATAAGAGAGACAAGTAACTGAGCTGTTTGAAAAAAATAAAAAAACTCAACTGCTAGCAATACACAGCAAGAATTTAACTAAACTACATTGAATATTGAATGCACAATGAACTAGCAAGTAGAACATCAAACATCTCCTGACAACTACCACTACACAATGATGCCCATAGTATAACGCGGGCCTTTAGCAAAAGGACTGCAGCAGAGGACCGCTAGGAAGTCACCCTTTAAAACAGCATTGAGAACCCCGCCCACCAACACAGCACACTACCTCCAACCGGAGGAGCAGGTCAGCAGGGGGCAAGTCCCAAAAGTCCTGGAAAGGGCTATACAATTCAAGAAAGGAGCCCAACTGGCTTCTTGCAGCAAACACAGCAGTCCCTAAACAGCAACGCTGTTCAGAATGTGGCCAAATTCAAAAGCCACTACAGAGGTGACACACTGGCCCTGACCACCAACACAGCACACCACCTCCCACCAGAGGAGCAGGTAAGCAGTGGGCAAGTCCCAAAAGTCCTGGCAAGGGCTGTACAATCCAAGAAAGGAGCTTGACTGGTTCGCTGCAGCAAAAACAGCAGTCCCCTAAACAGCAGCGCTGTTCAGAATGTGGCCAAATTCAAAAGCCACTACCAGGGCTCTCGGGGACGTGGGCACCCGCATCCTTTACACACATTTTGTGCTTTGGGACGGTAGCCCGCCAGCCCCAAGAGTCCCCGAGACTCTACGCAGTACAGGCCCCAGGAGTCCTGAGCGGGCCATGTACTGCCCATGCGCGAAATGCACGATTTAATTTTTTCCCTTCCCTCCCATTTGCCGTCTGATGGTTTCAGCACTTTGGAGAGTGGCACACACCACCAGATGAGATGGGGAGGGGGAAATGAGGCGGAAGAGCTGCCAGCAGCAGTATTCGTGGGGAGGGGGCATGATCAGTTTCCCCCTTGGAACCTCCGCCTTGGTTCATCCAGGGGACGAGAGCTGGAGGAGTGACAGGCTCTCAGGAGCCATTTTGCTGTCGATGGAAAAACGTGGCAGGGACAGAAAGAGTAGACAAAAGAAAAAGTGTTTAAATTAACAAAAAAAAAAAAAGGCACACGGTCGGACAGTCCGCCCCAGTCGCCTGAGGAGAAGAAGGAGGCAAGCAGATTTATTTGTGCGGCAAGCAGGCTGCATACATTCACTGGAGGCACCAGTGTGTTATCTTAACACAGAAAGGGTAATTTTCCAATTTACAATTATTTTAGGCAGTTAGGGCATCGCGACTATTTTTGCCCAACGGTTTAGTGAGCTTCGGATTCATACTGTCTTTTTTTGTACTTTTTTGTGCAAACCAAGTCAGGAGAGCATTGCAGCCAGGAGAGGAGGAGGAGAGTGAGGAAGCTGGGCGGGGGAAGCCTCATAAGCAGCACACAGCATGTCTCAACAAAGTCTTACTGATTATTTTGGTGGAGGAGAATCCTTCACACCAAAGGATAAAAAACAAACATCATCATCCTCTGAGTGTGACTTAAGCACATCTCAGGAGACAGTTAACATTGTGAATGTTGAATTATACAACGGGCAAAAAAAAAAATGGATAGAATCCTGCATTTTGATTGGCTGGCTGGTACCTTTTCAGCACTGTAAATCCTCCAGTGATCCCACTGGAAAAGGTGCCAGCCACCACTCAGCCGCATCAGGAACTCCCAGGCAAATCCCTCCGTTCATCGCAAACACACCACTGCCAAGCACATGGACGGGCGGCGAGATTACCTAGTCGTTAACCCGATATCCGATACTCTGTCACTAGCCTCAAAACTTCACAAAAAGTGCTGCACCAATTCAGAAAAGTGACGCACCCGAAAGCAAAAAAAAAAAAAAAAGGAAATGCAGTTCATTCTCTCGACAGCAAATAAGCTGAAAAAATTCATAACAGTAGCGGTGGCAATCAGCGATCCTCTGGCACATGTGCAGAACTCGAAAAAAAATCCTAGCAGTGCGTCCGCAGTAAAAAACAAACGAGCAGCAACTTTGAAAACGAATGGACGTTTTAAATATATTTTTCTGTATAAAAACAAACAGTGCCTTTGTATAATCGCAATATACCCCGACAGGGTGTGGGTAAACTGGAGGATTTACCACTTCTGATGTGGTTAAGTCCCTCGGCTGCGCCTCATGACCAAACCACACCAGCCGTGGTAAATCCTCCAGTATACCCACACCCTGTCGGGGTATATTGCTTAAACTGAAAATGATCAGTCTGAACAGACTGCATTTGCTAAAAGCAGCAAGAAATTAAGGCTGTGGAGGGACAGCTGGACAAACTTATTTCCATGGCTTGTAAAGGAGGAAGTAGAGGGAAGTATTGCTGTGAAGTGCAGTTGGTGTAAAAAAGGTGGCAAAAACAATCCATTTGTCACAACTGGCACAGCCAATCTGCAAGTGTCTGCTTTCTACCGACATGAAAGAAACAGAGAACATTTGCTGGTGCACACTGGAAAAAAAACAGCAGAAAAACTGTCTCTGCCAGTGGCATCTGAGAAGCAGATCTCGAGTCCTGAGGCAAAGGATGACAGTAAAGTTGCTCAGTTAATGACAAAGTACTACATTACAGTACCAAACAAGGACAATCACTCAACCAGTTTGAAACGCTGATAGCTCTACAGGTGAGGAATGGAATATTTCGGGCCGGGGCACAGGGTGGCTGTTGCTTGTGGACTGACACTAATATTGGTGTTTTACATCCACAGAAATGAAATGGCTGTCCAGGCTTGCAAGACAGTGGCACAATCTACTCTGGTTGGGATGCAAGATATGACATGCTCGACTCCGTAAACAAAGTCCTACAGGAAGAAATCAAAGCTCACTTAGCAGGTTCTCAGTTCCTTGGGGTAACAGTGGATGAAACCACTGATGTAACCATTCACAAAAAGCTGAACATTTATGTGAAGTGCGTACACAATGAACAGGCCAAAATTCAGTTCACTGACTTTACTGCAACACCTAATGGGAGGGCAGACACAGTTGTTGGATAACTGTTAAGTGTGTGTTCTGCTAATGCAGCTGACCCTATCAAGATCACCACATTAGCAAGTGATGGTGCCAGCGTCATGACTGGAATGCACAATGGGGATGGGTGCAAAACTAAGACAGCAAGTTAACCCAAGGCTGATTCAGTTCCATTGTGTTGCCCACAGACTGGCACTGGCAGCAGGTCAAGCATGTCGGGACAACCCTGTATTCAATGAATATCAAGTAACCATCAAAAATGTGTAGATACTACAGCAACTCTACAGTACGGTACAATGCCTTGCGTTTCATCCAGGAAACACTCGATGAAAATATCAGATCTCTGTCCCTAAAAGAACCTGCAAGTTTTCGGTGGCTGTCCTTGCATGCTGCAGTTCAAGCAATTCACAGATCATACCCTGCACTTCTACAAGCCAAGAGCACGATGCTGCAGCAAAAGGTGTGGCAGAAGCAAAGTACCTTCACACAAAACTGAAATCAGTCTGCTTTATCTTATGCACTTCTTTTTTCATGGATGTCTTAGATGTGGTGAATAAACGGTGTTTTGTCATGCAGCGGGACAGTGTTGACATTTCGGTGGCCAGCAGCATGATAGAAGCCACAGTTTAAAAAGCAGAATGAGGTAGAGCTACAGTAGACATTTCAGGAACTTGACCAACATCCCGGCATGTGGCAGGATCAAAAAGAGAATGTCAAGCCAGCACTGTGAATGCAGTTCCAGGTGGCATCTCAGAAATATTTGACGCAACTTACTGAAAACATTCACACAAGATTTGAGACAACTTCAATACAACTGCTGCATAACTTAAATGTTCTTCTAAATCCAAAGTGTCTCCCAGATGACTCCAACATAATGGAACATGGACTGCAGGAACTCAAGGATGTTTGCACTTTTTCCAAGAAACAACCTTCAAGAAGAAACACTGCCAGCACTTATTAACCAAGCCAGGGCTAAGAAAGATTACGGGCAATTCAAGTTTGTTCTGAAATCTGAAAAAGGACTGACTTTGCTCAGTAGTGTCTGCCAAGACTTAAATGAGAATTACTCAGATGTATTCCCAGATTTTGTCACAATGGCCAACATTTTACTTGCATCACCTGTTACATCAGTGGCATGTGAAAGAGGCTTTCTTGTACAAAACAAAACAAAAACAAAAGGTAGATGTTCCCTGAAGGCTGACACTGTGAGCAAACTCATACGGACTGCCCAAGAAGGAGCTGAATTTGAAGACTGTGACCCTCATCCAGCATTTAAGAAACTTAAGGCCAAATGACTGCGCAGAAAATAGTTATTTAAAATGTTAAAATGTTTTAATATTTGTCTTTGTGTTTTTTTTTAGTTTCAGACAATTCTCAGATGACTGACAATGACCCAGAGACAGGACGATGGAGGTACTTGGGCACAGGAGTAGAATAAAATAAATATCAAAATGTTTTGTTCCAACAAGGGTGGGGGGGGCTATACAATTTTCAGCCTCTTAAGGCCAATAATACTTTTGGTGGGGGTCCTGTCGGGGGGAACAGATCAAGATTTCAATTTCCCAGGGGTTGGGGGGTGGTGGGTGGCTAGCCATTAATATCACCATTCTGCTAAATTTAATATCACGTTTTGTTTTTGGTGGGGTAGGACCACAATCTAACAAATTCAGATGATCAGGTGTGGGGGGGGTATAAACTATAAATATGGCCCCAATGCAGTCCCTGTGTTTTTTTTTTTTTTAAGGGGGAACAGTCAAGATTATTGTCAATGTAGTTACCTAACCCATTGTGCACTTTCCACAGTCTGTCTACAACAGTGGCTTCTACTGTCATCAACAGTACACACACAAAACAGTTAAGAAATGTGCAGGAGGAAGAGCTTGGAGATTTGTTATGGGAGAAGTTATGGGCAGGAGGGTGTTAGGAGAAGTTAATGGGCACAAGGGTGTTTTAGGAGAAGTTATGAGCAGGAGGGTGTTAGGGGAAGATATTGCCACAGAAAACATGGCATGCCATGAAAAAAGAAGTTCAAACAGATAAAGCAGACTGCAGTGGTGGTGCAGATAATTCATGCCAAGGCAACACCTGATTGTGCCACACACCAGACAGATCTGGGAGACCTGCTGATCCAAGGTAAGTTGTGGGTGGGGATGGGGGGCCTTTTTAGTCATCCCACTGTGCTATCCAGTCAAGAACACTGGCACTAGTTCTCTTTTAGCTGTCACACACACAATTAAGAAATGTGCAGGAGGGTGTTTAGGAGAAGTTTATGGGCAGGAGGGTGTTAGGAGAAGTCATGAGCAGGAGGTGTTAGGAAATTGCCACAGAAAAAATTGCAATCAAATGCCATGAAAAAAGAAGTTCACTAGGAAAGCAGACTGTGCAGATTTCATGACACCAATCAGTTTAGATTGTGCCACTGTCTTAATCGGACAGATATGGAAGATCTGCTGAGCCACGGTAGTTTGAGGGTGGGGTGGGCAAGAAATGTGCAGGAGAGTCGGAGAAGTTATGGGCAGGAGGGTTGTGTTAGGAGAAGTTAATGGGCAGGAGGGGTGTTAAGAGAAATTGCCAGCACAGAAGTATGCCATGAGAAGTACACACAGAAAGCAGACACACTGCAGAATGAGTTGTTCCATATCCACCAGATTGTGCCACTGTCTTCTTAACAGCAGACTGTGACAGCTGTCAAGCCTAAAAAGGGTGGGTGGGAAGTGGGGGGCCTTTTAGTCATCCCCAGTCAAATCCATGTCTCTGGTACAGCCAGGTATTCTTACAATTTAAGAAGATTTTGCACAGAAGAGTAGCAGGGAGAAGTTTGGAGCAGTAGGGTATTTGGGAGATGTTGTGGGTAGGAGGGTGTTAGGAGAAGTAGTGGGCAGGAGGGTGTAGGCGAAGAAATAATCACTTTTATGCCAGGTCAAGACACAAAACAGCAGTTATTTGCCGCACAGATGGCAACTCCACCACCAGATTGTGCTAGGATGTAATAAGTTTGGGCAGGATGTGATGCAAGGAGCCAGCCTGGTTTAGCCAAGTTAAAAAAATTGCACTAAGGGGCAGCAACCACACAATCATGTTAGACTGTGTCATCTTTCTAAGCCTGAGTCATCATTGGTGGGTGGGAGCTGGGAGGGAGGTTTATGCAATGTTTATTAGAGCTGGGTGGTGGGTGGGCACTGGGAGTCTGAAACGGGGGGGGGCAGTTAGATTATAATTGCAACTAAAATGTCAATGTGCTAGAGAGAGTGAAGAAGTATTTTGGGCAGGAGGTGACTGGGAGACACAAATGACTGTCAGCAATGACTGTTAGTCATAAAAAATTTTTTACATCTTAATGACTGTACCTAATCTAATGGCAAACTTTGTTTGCACTAGTTTGGCAAATAAATAAATCGGGCCACTGCACTCAACTGCAGCAGTAGAATTCCCAATTCAATCAATGTACTAGAACTGTCAAACCTTAAGTACATTTTTCTCATAACTGTTAAATTGTTACAATGAACAAATGAATGAACAAGTCAACAGTCATCACAGGTGAATTCTTTATTTGCAAGTATGTGTTCATTCACTACTGTGGTTTTTAGCCATCTGGTACCTTTGTAAAAGGAATGCAAATAAACACTGCTGAAAAAAAAAAAAAATTACTTTTTGGCATTATTAGCAAAATAATGACTGAGGAATATAAAAAAAAACACATGGGTATGATAACAAAAAACACTAAAATGCACTTTCCAGACTCGTTCCATTCATTATATTTCAATGAGGACCCCCAAAAATTTCACGAGAACTCCCAGATTTTCAGTCCAGACTGCCATTTTTAGAAAGTCTGGGACTCCTCAACAAAAAATCCTACTGAGAGCCCTGCTGGAGGTCACATCCTGGCCCCACCCACCAACACAGCACACTACCTCCCACCGGAGGAGCATATCAGCAGGGGGGCAAGTCCCAAAAGTCCTGGAAAGGGCTATACAATCCAAGAAAGGAGCCTGGCTGGCTCCCTGAAGCAAACACAGCACTCCCTAAACAGCAGCACTTTCTATCAGAAGATGGAACCAGACTTTCAACGTGCCTGGACTCAAGTTTTGCAACTTGGGACAGGAGAAAAGCAAATGACTACCAAGGCAACTTTTAACACTTTGAAAGTATCCCATACTTTACAATACCCTGCCAAACTGAAGGTAGTGTACCCCAGCAAACAATACCTGTACAGTGACCCGCAAGATCATAGGGAACTTGGTTGAAATAGTTCAGTGGGAATTGGGGTGCAAGATCGGTCTGCACAATTGGAGTCAGGTTGACTTTGTCCTGGATTTTACATGTGAGTAGGGGTTGTGGGGCTGAGAGGGCTGCAGTAAATGGCAGGCTTTTACTAGTGGGCTGTATGCCCAAATAGAGTAAATCTTGGAATGTAGCAAATATAGGTCTTTGCCTAATATTTGACATGAATTGTAGGGTTTTAAATCCCTTCAAAATGATGTTGGGCCTCATGATGACACTCCATATGTCTCCTCACCCCACGTTCTGTGAATAACAGTGACACACGTACTTAGCAGCATAACGGGTTTCTTTGACAATTTTGAATGTTGATAAGGTCATATAAACATACACAGAAGCTGACAGCAGATAAGGGTCACATGGCCAAGCCAGTCTGCCCTTTTCTGTTGCATTGCTTACAGAGTAGACCCCTCCAGGTCTATGGCACTTTCTCTTCCACCCTCTTACCTATCCCTTATAACTCCTTTGTGTTTATCCCAGGCTTTTTTGAATCTCGCCACTGTTTTTGCCCCCACAACCCCGCTGGAAGACCATTCCAGGCATCCACCACCCTTTCTATAAAGAAGTATTTCCTCACATCTCTCCTAAACCTATCCCCTGGAGCTTCATATCGTGGTTCCTTGTTCTGGAGCACCCTTTCCTCTGAAAAATACCTCCCACTTGTACCTCGTGCACCCAAGTGAGGAATTTTAAGGATTCAATCATTATCTTCCCTCTCCCTCCTCTACGCCAGGGTGTACACATTTAATTTCTTTAGCCTCTCCTCATAGGACATTTAATGAAGACCATGTACCATCTTGGTAGCCCTCTTTCGGATGGCCTCCATCCTGTCTATGTCCTTCCTGAGATGTGGTCTTCAAAACTGAACTCAGTATTGCAGGTGGGGTCTTACTAAACACCTATATATCGGCAACACCACTTCCCTCTTTCTGCTGGTAGGACCCCAACCTATACATCCCAGTATCCCACTGGCTCTCCCGGTCACTTTGTCGCATTGTTTAACCACCTTCATATAATTTAAATCCAGGTCTCTTTCCTGCTTGGTTGCTGCTAGTATCTCTACCCTTATTTTGTACTGCACCATCAGGTTTCTGTGACCCAGGTGCATTATTGTGCACTTTTTTGCATTAAACCTTAGCTGCCAAACGTCTGATCACTCCTCTAGTCCTTTCAAGTCTCTTTCCATCCTTTGCACCCCCTTCAGAGCGTCCACCCTGTTGCAGATCTTGGTGTCATCCACAAAGAGGCAGACCTTCCCTTTCAGTTCCTCTGCTTTGACACTAATGAAAACATTAAACAGGACCAGCTCCAGTACTGACCCCTGCTGTACCCCGCTAGTCACTCTCCCCTCCTCAGAGCAAACTCCATTTACCACCACCCACTGCCACCCATCCCCTAACCAATTTCTTACCCAGGTTATAACCCTGCTGCCTACACCATGCTACCCAACTTGTCTGCCAATCTATCTGGAAAGGTGTACAAAGCCCTTGCTGAAGTCCAAGTAGGCCAGGTCCACCGCCCCCTGCTCCAACACCCTGGTTAGCCAGTCAAAAAAATGTATCAGATTTGTTTGGCATGACCTCCCCTCCATAAAGCCATGCTGCCTCAGGGCCTGCAATCTACTGGATTCAAGGTGTTCCACGATTTTTTTCCTTTAATAGTGTTTCCATCAATTTCTCTAGCACAGAAGTCAGACTGACAGGCCTGTAATTTCCTGCCTCCTCCTTTCTATCACTTTTGTGAAGTTGGACTACGTCCACCCATCTCCAGTACTCTGAGACCATGCCAGTTTCCAGTAAACTGTTAAACAAGTCCGTCAGGGGTGTAGCTAGCACCTCTCTGAGTTCTTTTAACACTCTTGGATGCACCCCCATACCTCTCAACTGTCCCTGATATTCAGGGATGTCCCTGATTTTACCTCAAAATTCTCCTCTGTCCCTCGTAGAATTTGTGTTTTTGTGACAGAACAGCGGGGATTAAAAGCACAAAACAATGTCAAACATTAAAGTAACAGACTTGTTCTTCAGAAAATGCACCTTAACACAAACCCCTTTATTCTATCAGTTTTCTGAGGGAATAGTACCAGTTTTTAAGATGTGTCCCTGATTTTTTAAGCCTTGTCCCTGATTCATGAGGCAAGAGGTTGAGAGGTATGTGCACCCCGTCTGTTCACATGGCTTTGTCCACCCTCAGATTATTTTTTTAATTACATTTTATAAAGTTTCATGAAGAAACCTTACATTACATTCACATTTCGACAACAAACACACACAATGGAGTGGCGTCCTGGAAAATAGCAGGTGCACTCTGGCAAACCAGAGACACAGGAAACCAACCAAAGGCTGCACTCAGGGAAAACAACTTGAATGTTTTAAAAGTTTAGCATATTAAATAAAAGACATAGAAGGCAAGGAAAAAGATGCATTCAAAAGGTCTGAGCCCACAGCACAAAACCACAGCGCTTGGTCTAATCGTGACCCTTAGTTGGGGGAGTAGCCATAAGGTGCATCAACCCGTGTATCTATTTAAAGTATTTAAAGCGATAGTATTTCTGTATCAGTATGCACCACAATGGCACATCGATAAGGCACTTCATTTTACGATACAAAAACACTTTCAAAACTATTTCACCTCTATATGTAAATAAACATTAAAAACAGTTAACTCGTCCAAATACATAGAAAATGTTAATGCCACTGTAATTTTTGTAATTTTTAGCATAGAAAAAAGGAAAACTTTCTGGAAAGGGGGGTTTGGGGGAACGGACGGGAAAAGGAGGGTAATAAGAAGCAAGCTAGCATTGTTAATCTTGGGTAATATTTTAACCAATTCTTCCACTTATAAAATAATTATGCAACCATATAATCATCCTGTACTTTATAATTTCTTACATTTAAGAAAGTAAGTACAAACAAGTACAAATGCTCAAAGCAATAATAGTGCAAAAACAGTTGCATGCATCTAGAAACTTAAACTATTTAACTCATTAGAGTAATAATAAGAGACCCAGGCCATACTAGATGTAAAAAAATATTACACAGATGGCAATAAAGTTCAGGCCTTCTGAATGGATCTTTTTCCTTGCTTTCTGTGTCTTTTATTTAATATGCTGAACCTTAAAAATATTCAAGTTGTTTGCCCTGAGTACAGCCTTTGATTGGTTTCCACATTCACATTCCAGCCTGCAAATATCAATTGATATTACATATGGGTAACTTAGAACCCCTTGTTATACAGTAGGAAGGTCTCTCCTAGCATTTGCTATAAGCTGGAGGGCTGAACTAACATTGTATACATGTAATGCTTAAATGTAATACAACAACCATGGAACTGGGCCCACGAGCATGCAGCAAGTTATCTGAAAAATAAAACCATACCAAAAGATTTCTTCTAATAGTCATGCCCAGATTGGGCAAATGGGTGCCACATCTATAACTTAAAGTCTCCATCGTGGGGGAAACATTCAACCCATCAAATGAATCAATGACGTAAGCTAAAATCACAATTCGACTTCGGATTAATGAGAAAAAACACCCTTCAGGTAGTGGCAGGGAACAGTTAACACCCACTCCATAAGGAAAACAAACATTAACATAGCTGTAGCTTCTAACCATTAGAAACAGGCAGAACCAAGTGGCTGACTTTAAGCCATTTCAACCGTCAGAAACACGCAGGGCTAAATGTTTGACATTAGTCAATTTCAGCAGTCAAAAACAGGCAGGACTGAATGACTAACACTGCTGAATTTCTTTTTTTGTTATTTTACATTTTGTAAGTTTTTCTCCCAGTTTTCACCTGCTCACTCGCGCGTTCCTGGTGCAAGTGCACACGTGTGGAGGCACGTGCACATCATGCACTACGGAATGCCTCACCCTACCATTCGCCCATACCCACCTACACTGCCTCCGAACCTCCACCCGGTGATGGCGGGACTACGGGAGGATGACCTCCCACCCCTGGAGAGGAGAGCTGCTAGGTTCGATCCTGCTCCACCCTCCCCCATGCCGGCACCCCGATGACCCGAGGTTGTTCCCAAACCTGGGTCGCCAGCGTAATGTGAGGTAAGGCAGAGATGCCTCAACCCTCAGCACCACTGGGACATCAACACTGGTCAATTTCAACAGTTAAAAAACAAACAAACAAAAAAAAACCAGACAGGACTAGCTGGCTGACATTAGCTAATTTCAACTGTCATTGCGAGGCAGCAATTTAGGCAGATAGAAATATCTTATTAAATTCAAGTGCCATCTTCTCCCTCAGCTGGGCCTACTTGATTTGCTTACCTGTTAGATAGTTTTTCCACATTAGCCGCCCATTTGCCAGCATTGTGAGGGTCTGTAAAAATATAGACTTTACCAAACACAATTTGGCAGTTAACAAAATAGCATGAGAGATGTTCAGTTCACATAATTTTATACAGAACCCTTCAAATTGCATTCTCCATTGCCTCGCTATATATGAAACATCCGGGAATAAATGTACAGTATTCCCCTCGATACTAAGCGGACTTTGTTGTCTTGCCAGATTGAGTATCTGGTCGCAAGTCCCCATACTGCCGGTGACCAACATTAGAACACGTGGTGCTTCTTCAGCCGTTCTGCCATGCTGATGAACTCTATACACCTTAACAATGCGCCAGTCATCCATAATACCTTGTCCTTCAAATTGCTCCTTTAGGTATTCCTTAATAAAGAATAAGGGTGAATCCCCTTCTTTCCCCTCCGGAAGACCAATAAGTTGGAGATTAGTACTCCAAACCTGATTCTCCAAAAGTTTAAGGCAACTGTTGGTGTGTTGTCCTTACTTCGCTCTGCTGATGGTTCCCATCTAGCATTTGTCAGCATGGTGGCGTTTAAGCTCCTCCACTTCTCCCTTGATCTGCTCCACCCGCATCTCAGTGGCTGTTAGTCTCCCAGTTAGGCCATCCAATTTGTCATTCATGGAGGTGACGGACAGGAGCTTTTTCATTTTGTGCCCCAATGATTGCAAAGTTTCACCACCTTCACCGCCATCTGATTGGTCCTGGTTGAAACGACCCTGTTGTAGGCCCTGACGATGACTTTCCGGGGTCTTTACGGCCATCCCTTGTCTGAGTTGCTTTTTTCAGGTTGCCCATTTCCTCTGGAATTGGTTTATCTTCAGTTTGGTACATTATTTTAAGTTCAGACAACTTTAATTTCCAAAATTATGTTTGTACAAAATATCCAATGCGGAGCTGTATAACTCGAGTCTATGCAGCTCAACTCCACAGCGCCCCTCCCCTCATCCACCCTCAGATCAGCGAGTGCTTTCCTGACCCTCTCCTCAGAAAAAGGACTGGTTGTCCACTTCCCTCCCCCAATCTCTTGGTGCTTATATGTGGTCCCTCCTGTTCCCCCCTCAACTGTGACTACTGAGCAGAAATATTTAATATATTTGCCTTTTCTTAGTCCTCCTCAGTAAAGCCCCCTGCCTCCATTATTAATTGTGCAATCCTTCCATCCCCCCATCCCGGTCTTCCTTTTCTTGCTGTTATACCTCACAAATATCTTGTCCCTCTTTGATACTGTCTGGGCTAGTCTTTCCTCAGCTTGTGCTTTTGCACTCCTTTACTGCCCTGCCTAACTCCCTCAGTTTCCCCAGATACACTTCTCTGTCCTCCTCTCTCTGGGTCTCTTTATACGTTCTGAATGCCACTGTTTTTGCCCTTACCCTTTCTGCCACATCCCTCAAGAACCATAATGGCTTGAGAGCTTTCTGTACTGGGCAGTTAGGCTGACAGGCAGGGGCAGGCCAGTGGCAGGGGCATATAAGATGTTACAAGGCATGGAGGATCGGAGCTTGGAGACATTCAGGTTGGCCTGGGAGGGTGAATCCAGAGTCCCAATCCCGCAAGAGGGATAGAAGCAGGCCTGGGAAAAGGGTTAGCGAACCACATCCTCACCAGGGTGGAGAGAACTTAGGTGGCAATGTTTATCCACTTATTTTCACACCCTGTCAATAACTAAGCATTTCAATTCATGTAACTCAGATCTATGCTAGAGGGGATGTGGACAAGTGGGGATGCACTATCACATATTTTGGGCTTGCCCCAAGCTAGCATAATACTGGACCAATGTATACAGACATTTAAGCAATTTATGGGCAACTAGAATACCATTTGAATTCAACAATCTGGTATTGGGTCTCCGGATACCAGGCTTGGGCATCCATAAACAACAAATCCACTTAAGAATCCTGTGTTTAGGGGTGCAGAAGGAAATTACAGCCAACTGGCTGAGGGAGGCCCCTCCCTCATTTGATAATTGGGGTGGTAAGGGTAAATAACTTAGAAAAGATAGAGCAACTGACAGCAAAACTACAGCTTACCACTGAAAAATATCTGGAGATTTGGACAAACTGGATGAGAGAGGACACTGCTGGGCAGGCTGAGTATGGCAGACAGCAGCTGGGGGGAGATTAGTGGAGGCCCATAGCTAATGCCGCACATCAAGGGAATACACTAAGACACAGCCAGTATTATAACTTGCATGACTACCACCACTGTTGATCTTTACTTTCACCATTGGTAAGGGCTGTTTTGAGAGGTTTGTTTTAAAATTCACTGAAAGCCTCATATCATTGGTGTGTTCTGAAGGCCTTGACAGGATTAGTCAGTCAGCACAAGGTCATTCACTAGATTAGGAGAAGAAAACACCGTTTGCCAAAAGAAATATGGTGGAAGGTGGGCCTTATGCTTGTTCTGATGTGGTATTTGACTATATTGCTATGTCCATCATCTGTAACATACGAAAAAATTAGAGTGCCCAGGATTTGTCTGCGACTGACCCTGAATGAAATAGTTTTATTGTAAGCATTAAGGCATCCAAAAAAACAAGTTTAAAAAAAAAAAAGAATCATAATGGTCTCCTCCTCCTGCTTATTTGCTTGATGTACAAGTCTGTAGCCTTTACGATACTCTCCTTTATTCTGGCCCATTTTCCCACCCCACTGCACCACCAACATCTCCACTCACTAGGTCTTCTCAGATGCATTCCCCCATCTTTGTAAAGTCAGCCCTTCTGAAATCTAGGACTCTTGCACTTGTGTGGCTGGATTCCGCTGTTGTTCCTATATTAAACCATACTGTGTGATGGTCACTGGTCCCCAGATGACTCCCCATTCTGACGTCCACCACACTGTCCCCATTCGTAACTATCAGGTCCAGTACTGCCCCACCTCGAGTGAGTTCACTGACCAGCTGCCTGAGGAATGCCCCCATGAAGGGAGTCCAAGATGTCCCTGCTCCTAGCTGATGCTGCAGCAGGTAGGCTCCACTCTACATCTGGCAGATTAAAGTCCCCCCACGAGCACCACCTCCCCATTCTTAGCCATTCTGTCTATGTCTTCCAACATCTCTTTGTTTGTGTCCTCTCCCTGTGTCAGAGGCCTGTATACCACTCCCATGCGAATGATGGTTCCGTTTCGAGACTCCAGGTTGACCCACAACACCTCTCCCCCGGCCCATCCTCCTTGTACCTCCGGCACTTTGATGTTTTCCTTAACATACAACACCACTCCCCCACCTTTCTTTCCTACCCTGTCCCTTCTAAACACTGTGTAGCCAGGTATGACCATTTCCCAGTCATGGTTGTTTGTGCACCATCTTTCAGTGATGGCCACAACATTCAGGTCTGCATCAGCCATGGTGGCCTCCAGGTCTGGTATCTTATTTCCCAGACTTCTAGCACTGGCACGCATGGTTGTGCAGATTTTGTTAGTCCCACTCTTGCTCCTTCTCATGCTGTCTAGCTGTCCCCATTTCTTCTCCTTTGCATACTGCCTGCTACTCTCCCCCCCTTCCTCCCATGACGATCCCTTGCACCCTTGGCTTTTCTTCATTTTAGTGGGAATCCTTTCCCCCAGAAATTTGCTACCTTCCATCCTAGCCTGGGGGGCAGTTTCTGCCACCCCTTTGTCTTCCGCCACCTCTCCTTTTGGCTAGTTTAAATGCCTGTTGAAATAACACTTAAACCGTCTACCACGGACTGCCATTCCCTTCCTGGATGGATACAGGCCATCCCCCCGGTACGAACTCTGATCCCTCCAGGTGGAGACCCAGTCCCCAGTGTAGCCATACCCCTCCTCTTTGCATCATTCCTTCAACCATGAGTTGAAGGCCTTAGTGCAGAGCTCACTCTCCTTCCCCCTGTTGTAGACAGGCAGCACCTCCGTAAAGACTATAGTGCATGCTACCTGCCCAAGATCCTTCCCCAGTTCCCTAAACTGCTCCTGAACTGCCCCATCCCTTCAAGAGCTAGGTCACTCATCCCCAGGTAGACAATGAGTTCCAGCATCTCCTTGCTTCCTATAGCCCTCGCGATCCCCTGGATAGGCTTTCCATCCCTCCAAGCCGATGCACCAGGTATGCACTTAACTTCCCTCTCTACCCCCCTTTCCTTCCCACAACTCTATCCCCCTGACTATAGAGTCCTTCACTAGAAGTTGGTTCCTACTTCTCTGGGGGTCCCCTCCCCCACCAAACTCCATTTGTACATTTCCCCATATCCTCTCCAACCACCACCTCGGATGCCCATTCGTGGCAGTCCTGCTCCAATCAAAAGGCACAGGAATTTCTTAGTGGCACTGGAAGATGAGTGTGGCTGTTACCCGCTCCCCCCCAGCCTTCCCGATCCTACTACCCCTGCCCTTCTTGAGCCTACTGTAGTCCAAACCGCTTCTTCCTTCTGGCAACCTCTGAGGTAGCGGTACCAGGCTAGGTGATCCCTGGGCTGGACAGATGGTCCCCTGACTCCTTGCCAGCACAACTTTGAGTCTCACGACATTCTGCTGACTCTCTGCTAGCACTGCTTGGAGCCTTGAGACCTGTTCCTCCACCCAGAGAGGCGCACACAGATGGGACAAGCCCACAGCCTCCAGAAGGTCTCCCTGTAGACTGCCGCTTCACAACCACTGCATTGCACCACTCCCCACATTTCCTTTACCCTGTTCTAGTCCTCCCTTTTTTCTTTTTGGACCCAGACCCAGTCAGGCTATCCTACTGCCACCTAGTAACCAAACGCCCTTAAACCCTGAAGTTCACTAATACCTAGCAGGCATTTTACAGCAAGTCCCTCCACCCAACCATATCTAGCAACTATTTAACAGTAAGCCCCTGATCCCTGTATCACCCCAGCACCTAGCAATAGTTTACCTATAATCCCTACTATCCAGAAACACACTAAAACCTTGCATCAGTTAAGAACAAAACCACCATACAAAAGACAAGTAAAAACAACAGCAAGCCCCTATGCCCACTGACAAGCTTAGCTGGCCTTCCAAGTACAGCTACCCTACAATGCAGCTCCCAGCATGCTTACTTGGGTAGGGGTCCCAGTGGGTCGGCAGGGAAGCAGAGTGCCTGGCTGCTGGCTGCCTCATTTGTCTGACTCCGGTGGGCAGATTCAGACATCCTTTGCGTGTTGATCCTTCGCCGGGGGGTGGCGCTTGATGGCCTAGTCCTAAGAAAGCCCCTGCTAACTTCCTGGTTCACAGGCAAGTGCCCATGATTGGCTGCCGATTGGAGATGGCAAGGTTGCTTGCTGACCAAAAGCTAACTACAGGGAAGTCTAAATGCAGACATCTACTTCACTTCTGCCTAAGCCACACACCCCAATTTACAGCTCTTCTCTTGACCCAGCGAACTGCAAAGATGATTATCAGTTCTCGTCTGCCAACTCAAACTAGCACATCAACTCTTTTGTTTTTAATTTTACCCAAACTGAAGGTCCCAAATTTACCTTGCAGACTCTAAACTTCTAATAAAGTATCTGTCTGTCTACTTACCCCCTAGTCAGAAATGTTCTAGCAGAAAAGTGCTAGCTGCCTTAGTCAGCTGCCTCCTTGATCTGGTAGCAAGGTCAAGGTAGGGCTGTGCCATGTTAGTCTACACAAAACCAGAAGAGAAACAAAAGGAGAATCTTTTTGTTAGGTAAAGATACTTCCTTTATTGGGCCAATGAATCGTTTAAGACACAAGCTTTCAAGGCCTATAGTAATGTCTCTTACATAGAAACATAGAATTTGACGGCAGATAAGGACCACTTGGCCCACCTAGTCTGCCAATTTCCCTACCCAACGGATAAGCTGCAGATCCTAGTTAACCAGCACCCTCTTCTTCAGGTATGTAACAATGTAGGCTAAAGCATCATTTGTAAAAGTTTGGTTCTAATAAGAAATTCAAGGAAAAAAAACCTGCAAAAGTTTGAGTAAACTTTGAAGTGCTTATTAACATCAAAGCAGTAGAAATTATGTCACTATTTACACTTTAGCTGTTGACTGTGTCACAGTAGAACCAGGACTTTTATAAGACATGTCAAAAAAACTTACACAGATTTTAAGGCATTAGGGCTAAAACAAGCTCTGTAATGCTAATGTACGTCAAACGGGGCAGAGCACAAGGCATTAAACTGTTTATATATGGCCTTTTGTTACTATCATAGAGGCATAAATTAAGAAACACAGGCAAACCGGAAGTAAAATTTGCAAGTATCATTTTATTAATAAAATAAAAAAATAAAAATTGTTCAGGATAGCCCTTCACAAAGGCAGTACAAAAAAGGAGTCCTTCATCCAAGCCTCTTTTCACTTTAAATCTCAGTCTCTCCGTCTCTCTACCTCCAAACAAAATGTTGCTCTCTTACACAAGATGTCTTTACTCAGCAGTTTAACCTCTGTATCCTGTTCTTACAAGTTTTATCTCCTGTTTTTTACAAAATGCAACAAGATTTTTCTAACTGACCTTCCGTTGACCAGCCTGAAGAGTACATTAATCTTCTTTATAACAAGGGCAGGGAGACATCTGTGAGGAGATTGGCATGTGGCTGTTACCTGACCATTGATTAATCTCTGTTACCCACACAGCAAGTGGTGAAAGGGTGACAGCTACCAGATCACGAAGTGGCCAGATCTCGTTATTGTGAGGAAAACACAATTTCCACAGCAGCCATTAATCTTCACACTAAGCAACAGAGGTGCCTGAGGTACACACAGTGCTCTCTGTCTACCCACCCACGGACCTCGGAGAATCCAGTGAAAGTGACCTCTTGCACTTAACTGTGTTTTCCCCAGAATAACAAGATGTGGCCGCTTCTTCATCTGGTAGTTGGGACCCTTTCACCACTTGCTGTGCGGGTGTCTGTGAGCTAGGAAGCTGCGTGTCTGTGCAGTTCCCATTGCAGACTCCACTCTGTAAGGTCACGGCCCCCCCCCCACCAGCCATCCATTAGCGTCAGGGCTACGGGACCACAAAGAACCAGTCGAAGACACCATACAGGTGATTGTGTGACCACTCTCATTCCCTGAGAGCAGCACGGCACCACTGACTGTAACTGTAGCGCTACATCTTATGACACCCACCGAGGCCGCAGAGAGCTATTTACACAGTCAGCAGTACGGCAAACCTCGCATCTGCACACTGGAGAAACAGACACATACAGGGTGGGTAAGACACATCGGTATGATGCAACTGTGCCATCCCCTTAGTGTGTGCAACTTTCTCTGCCCTTTCAGGACAACCCCTGAACTGATATATGAGGCGTCTTAACCTCACAGTAAGTAGTGAACAGGTCCAGAGCGCAAATCAAGCAGAGCGCCGAACTTGCTGTTGACAGCAAAATCAACTGAAGTAGACAGACATTATTCCGGACAGTTACTTACTTCCAGAGAGTGGTGCTGTCGGTCTGCAGCTGTCGTGCCGCTGTGCAGTGATACCATGTGTTTCCATGGCGTCACATTCATCCGGTCAGCGGAGCCTCACTGACATGTAGGTGCTGAGCTGCAGAGCAGCACTGCCAGACACCCTCCAAATGCATGGGGGGGCTGAATTTTATGTGTGTCCAAAGTGTCACCCAGCTGTGCGTTTACCCTGTCAGCCTGCCAGTCATGAACTCTCACCCTGCCGCTCGCCCTTCCGTGTGTCAGGCTGTCAGCCGGTAACTGTCACCTGGCCGATCTCTTAAACTGTTAGTCACCATTCACGTAAGTGGCAGCCTGCGGGATGTGAACTGTCACCCTGCCGATCGCCCTTCCTAGTGTCAGGCTGCCAGTTGCTGTCAGCAGGCCAATCAGTGTTCTTCACCATGTTTGGAGCACTCGCAAGTTGTGCAGCTGCAGAAATGAGCAGTACCCCTCAGCAATCTCTCTCTCTCTCTCTCTCTCTCTCTGCAGCCATCCGCTTCACGTATCTGGACTGTCACCATATAACTCTCAGCAGTCATCAGGAGGTACGTGGAAATATCCAGACATTACTGAACTCTACTGGCAACTTATTCCCAGGGCAGTAGGCAGTACACCATTCTTGGCAGCATGTGTGAGGTTAAGACAACAGCATCATAACAGTGTAATACTACAGGCATACAGCACTGCTGCTTGCACCTTGCGTTTCCATTCCCGCACAGCAATGTGTGAGAATTACATGCTGTCCACATCACCACAACTATAATCACCAATAGTTTGCTGTATAATGCTGCACATAACGTTGTACTAGTGGTACTATATTTTGCTAGTGCAAGAACAAACAGCAAACTGTGGTACTGAGACTGTACAGTGGAAGGACACACAATAAATTTCCCATGTTTTCAACATGTTGTGCCCGTGTCCTTTCTTGCTGTGACTGCGTTTTCTCCCCATGTTATAAGCACAATAACCCACTCCAGAGTGTGCTGTTAGTGGGGATTAATCAACACCCTGGGTGCTGTGAGAACACTCGGCCTGCGGCCTTATGCCTCACAGCACACCCAGGGTGTTGATTAATCCCCAATAACCGCACACCCTATCATGGGTTATTGCTTACTAACAGGTGCAACCAATAAAGACATCCTGTCCCAAGGCTGATTTCCTGCCAACTATTCTGTTAACAAGCTTGTTAAAAGGTCAAAAGATTTGTCAAGGTTCAACTCCTGTGTTCCAGATAAACCCATATAGCCTCCTGCAAACATTTCAACAATCTAATTATATACATTTGCAAACCAACGGATCTCAGTTTCACATAAAGATTCACATATATTTTAACCACAAAAAAGCAAGGGGAGAACGAAAGAACAGAAACAACAAGTGCCGGGGAAGAAAACTGGGAAATTGTGGGACCATCGGAATGGCCAATTCCTTGCTGCCACAAGGCAAATTTGAATGTGCAATCAGACAGGCAAGATATACACAAGTGGCACAATAGGAGAGGAGAAAATAGATTCTTGCTGTGAACTCTCTGCATAACAAATGGGACACAGTCTCTTTTTCAACCTTGTCACAGCTATGCAGCAGTCCAGTAGCTGTACTTAATACTAAATGGTGTCCAGTTGAAAGTTTTTTTTGCTTCATATAACTGCAAGTCCAACCATGTGAGCTTGTAGGTCAGTGGTTAGAGCACCAGGACGGTATTCAGTGGATGTGAGTTCAGTTCCCAGTAGGTCACATTATTTCTTTCTCAGTAGAATGTGTGTTTTAAACTGCTTAGCAGTAGCTAATACTGCACCAAAAACATCTAACTGTTATCTAGCTTCATATAAGTTCAAGCTGTACAAATTGGTCCTGGGAGCAAGAGCTAGACGAGTTTGTATGCCACATTTGGTCTTTATCTTTAAACAAAGCAATTTTTGTGTTTCTTAATAGCTATTTCCCAGTAGGCTATCTAGAGCTAACAATGTTCTCTATAGGAGGGGGACAGGGTGTGATATACATGATGTGACATATCACAGAAAGCTTTTCATCATATAGGCAATATTAGTAGTACTATGACCAAATCTGTATAATTTTTATTTTTGTTTTATTTTATTTTACAGTTTTTGGCCAGGAGAGACTCACTAAGCTGAGGCTTGTTTCCAGGTGAGTCCTGGGAGCACGGGGAAGTTAAGTGACTTGCTCATGGTCACACAGTATGCAAGTGGTGGCTGTAGGATTCACACCCAGTTCTGCACATTTCAGCTCAGTGCTCTTAACTACTACGCTACATTGCCTCCTCTAATTATTTATTTATAGGGGTCTACTTCTATTGTGGCACCTGGTGGCTCATGTGTAAAAACAATATTTATTTTTAGCGCCATGGACTAGTTCCATTTCATTAGTTCACTCATATACAATATAACACTGGGTAGTATAATGAAGTCAGCTAATGTAAGAACGCCAAACATTGATATGTATTCTGTCACTTGTATCTACTGGAGATAATGTTTTTTGTTTTAAGATTACCTCACAAAACTAACAAAAATAAACTAATATCAGGCGTTGAAATTAAATCTAGAAGTCACTAGCCAGCTGGGCTATTGAATGGAAAAATCCACTGTCCGCACAGACTTTTCTACCAAACCAACAGGTGTATTTATTGAAATGTTATCTTTTCCAATACAAGCCAGCAGGTCTTGTTAATGAAAATTTTAATTACCCAATGCAAAATCTACCAGCATTCAGGTAGTGGACTGGTGCCATAGTGAGCCTGTGTATCATGAATTGCCAATTAAAACTGTTCTTGGCTGCTGGCCCAGTGCTGTGGAGGACTGAGGCACTGGGCACCTCACATCCTGCCACCCTGCAAACCAAGTTTGGAAACAGGTACAGGTCCTTTTAGGGTCTGCTGGAGGAGGGAAGGAAGACTGAGCGCCCCAGGAACAGCTCTCCACCGTTGGGGAGGGGGTTACAGCATCTCACTACTTGTCTGCAGCCTGAAGGAATTCAGGTGGCAGTGCAGCAGGGTAATGCATGGGGAGGGACCGCATGCAGGATACCAGGGTCATCTCTGCGGAGGCAGACTACACACATCGTGTCCATGGCACATGTGGCAGTTCCTGGGGTGAAAAAAGTCAAAACCCCCACACCCGCAGAAGGACGCCCGACCCCGGTGACTACGCACCTCCGTGGAGACCCAGTGGCAGTGGGTGAGAAGGAGTGAGATAAGCCCCGGAGAAGTCAAGAGATGGCGCAGGGGTAGAGGTGTGGGGTCAGTCAGGTCAGAATGGCTGGGCAGCCAAAGTTGGACAAACAAATGATTGGAAAAAAAAAAATAGTTCTTGGTTAGCTGTACTGTGTGTGGATGTCTCGCTACTCAGTACTTTAGAAAATAAAATTACCATTTGTATCTGCCAATAGGATCCCAGAACCCAGGCCTCGGAATATTACATCGTCCTTGTGTTGCTTGCTTGTAGTAACTATAGAACTTCAACATCATTTCATTTGATGGCTGAAACGAACCTGTTAAACCAAAAAGCACACAATAAGCATTTTGCACAGATCTGCAAAGCTCCTGTCCCCACTGCAATGGGTTTGAATAAGATTTAGTATTCTATAGCAAATTTCTTACGCCAAGTATCTAAGTACAAAGCAAGGAATTACAGAATGCAATGCAAATGAAGCATCCTTTATTTGTTCAAGAATATTACATCACTCAAAAACATACAACTCTTCCGTAGCTGTACTCCTGCAACCACTGACAGGACACATCTGTGAATAAGATGTGTCATCGCAGTAGACCTATCTTGTTAACATAATTTAAAATAAATAAACCTGTTTTACTGCACAATGCTGGTCAGGGTACCAAGAGATCGCTCATACACTTTCAATATAGTGCCATGGATTTCTAACTGCTGCTAAGACAACCACAAAAAATGGGCAGAAAAAAAATTTGGTTTAACATCTCATCCGAAGGACACCATCTCCAACACAGCAGAACCATCTCCTGATAGTACTACGTAGCTGTGTCACTACTGGCATGAAACTGTACTACTTCAAACAGTAAATTACCCAGACTAGCTTAGCATTTTGCTACTCAGCTTGGAACACTAATACATGTTAAATATCCACCCTATTGCCAGCTGCTGTACATCAAATATCAAACAGGACATCGGCTAACATTAGGAGGTGCACTTTGCAGCTGGTACCTCATTAACCCTACTGTAAGTTGAAAAAGTTGATGCTGAGCCAGCCCATAGCACTGCAGCTAGAGAGCTGCTTACCAGAACAGTATTCCATGACCGCATCCCAATCCTGGAACGACAAATCGGGCCAGCAAAAGTAGTACCGAGCTTCTATAGGACACCCTTTGAGTCAGGTGGTGATAACTTGTTCTGCAGCACTGCCCCGCTGATGCTCCAAGTAACTCAGAGCTGGCAGGTCTAGAGTAGGATAGGAAAGCATGGGAAAAGATTGAACAATCTAAGTGGTTGGCATGGTCATGTCTTTCCCCCCCAAGTTGGGATGTAGTGATCTCTCAGGGTCCCACTTCCTCCTTCCAATAAATCCTGCCTCAGGCAATTAAAGGAGAAGACTCCTGTATATTTATGATTTGGATATGTCTGATGTATTTATTATGCATTACATCAAGTACTGTACATATGTCAATAAGAAATCAGTAATTTCTTTTGTTGCAACACATATCTAGAGTCTGAGGCTCTGACACAAGGTAGTAAAGTGTCAAGCAAGCCTCCATTTACATGCAAATAAGTCACTTGTAATACGGCCCTTCCCATTCCTTGATGTCACTGCAACAACAGTGCAGAACAAAACATAAGGGTATCAATGTTACCTATCCTGATTTTAGTTTGTTTGCAATGGCTTAAGACAGTTCTATCATGCAACTCACACAGCGAGTACTACTTGTAGCCTTGATACTGTATGCATAGAGCAAATAATACATCTAATAGTATTTCATTCACTGGAAACAAAATCTGTTTCTTTGTACTGCTCATTTCTCTCTGTGAGACAGTTGTAACATGTTGTGGAGAGCAGTAGACTTAATCAGCCAATCTGTATTGAACCAGGTGAACACCCTTGAGAAGATTCATTTACAAACTGGGCCTGGGCAGCTTCCCAAAGGATCACACAAGACTGAATTCCTCCTTTGCACAAATGATACACACACCCTTTCAGCAGCCTGAAAGTGGAAAGCTAGATCACTTACTTTATAAAGTGCATTGTTTTGTATCTCAAATTTTCCTTAAATCTGAGTTTCCGACTGGAAATACCAAGACACAGAATACATATGACATGGGAGGAATGAGCTAAGCAAATACAGAGCACTATAAACACAGAGACTGATTAGTTTCTGTACCTACAACAGCTGAACTCAGTGCAGCATCTGATTTGTGAGGGACATCCTACTTCAAATGCTGGCAGTACAAAGCGAGGGGGGGGGGCTGCCACAGCTCATCCTCAGTACCTTCAAAGTGAAGTGCTGTAGCTCTCATAGCACTGCTAATGATTTATAATGGGAATGGGGGCACTTTTAACGTCAAGGCCATCACAGTTCACAAGGAGGTTAGGGGAACTTGTTAAGGGTTAGAGAGTAAGGGACTCTAGTAGAATTTGAACCAGAGTCTCACAGTTCTTGTGCCTGTGCTTTAACCACTAGAGTACCCTTCTTCCATCTGCTGCAGCTGATGCTTTCCTGGTAACCTATGCCTTGTTATAGCTGAACTCTATATTGCCTTACAGCAGCCATCCAATCACTGACTGCCTAGTTACAAAGGGAAAGGGGCATATTTGCAAGATTGTTTCTCACTGCTGGTGTCAATCAAAACAGAGAATGCTAACACACACACAGAACATAATACAACAGCTGCATAATACCACTAAAACTCTTGTTGCAGGCCAGCCCGGTCGTGCTGAGGCACTGGATGCCATACTCGCACCACGCCAGCAACCCAAGTTCAGGAATGAGCTTGAGTTGTCCGAGTCACCAGGGAAGAACTGGGATCGAGCATCTGGAGGATAGCTCTCCTAGTCCTGGGGAGGGTTTGAGGCTCCTCCGATGCACTGGTGACCCCTGGTGGAGGCTGGGGCTTCTGCAGTGCATGGTAGCAGAGGAATGGGGATTGGGGCAGCAGCACGCCTTCCTCGGTGCAGCATGGAGCGCCACTGCTGCTAGGACATCACTGCATGTCCATGCTCCAGGGGCGAAAACAAGGAAAAATTCCTCTATCTTCGGGTGCGGCGACGGTGAGCACAGGCAGTCCGACCCACCACATGCCCACTGTCAGCTGACCCGCCGGTCCTCCTTGGGGTCTGGGAGCCTCTCCATGGGGCCGGGAGAGCTCCAGATCTCGCGTACCCGATGAAGTTCCTGGAGTCATTATGTCAGACGGGCGATTAAGTGAGGCGTCTGTAGATGGTATCCCAAGAGATGCCCCGAAGTTAGGGTGCATAAATAAAGCATACAAAAAAAAAAAAAACAACCATAAACTGTTTCTGCTAACAGAAACAGTAACACAACATATACAGGCACTTCCTTATATGAATACTGTATATACTTCAAATCAGTACTGCAACAGACTCACATGGTCCTAGACCCTATTATGCCTGCATTTCTGGATGTGCACAACACTTAAAGGGTTCCTCCATTACTCAAGTTGGGAACCAAACATTGTGGGTTTGGTTTACTGGTGGAACTGCATTTAGTGCAGCACCATTATCTGTTGCTCTGATGACATCATTCTCCAGCAACACTGATGGTAAAATGGAGGACAAACACATTGATAACTTCTGGGGGCTGTATATTTTATTTATAATCGAGATTTGGACCATACCTCTCAACCTCTTGCCTCATAAATCAGGGACAAGGCTTAAAAAAAAATCAGGGACAATGATCTAAAATCAGGGATATATCTTAAAAATTGATACTATGCTCTTAGAAAGCTGATAGAATAAGGAAATTTGAGTTAAGATGCATTTTCTGAAGAAAAACAAGTCTATAACTTTAATGTCTGACATAATTTTGGGATTTTACTCCCCACTGTTCTGTCACAAAAATGCAAATTTTACGAGGGACAGAGGAACATTTTGAGGCAAAATCAGGGACAGTTGAGAGGTATGATTTGGACAGCAATAGGACTGCTGGCAACTGGAGGAGGCACACAACAGTTACACATAAAGAGTTGAGAAAATACTGGTGTGAAACTATGGGAGACTTCCCCTTTAAGGGGAAAGCAATCCTCCCCACCAGGAGGAGCTGCATGTCCCCAGGGTTTGGGGGAGGCAGGTGACTGTTCTTGAAGACAAGCTACAGTCCTACTAGTGCAGACAGGCAACACCACAGTCCGGCTGAAGGAAAGCCTGGCTGCTCCAAATAAGAGCACAAAATAGGAAATCCCAAAAAAGTAAATGCTGAAATACATGAATATGACAGCACACAATTGTGTTCCGTCACAGCAGTTGAAACAGCAATGCTTTACTTAAGGGAAAATGGGGGAGGCAGCTCCCTTATATAAATTCTCCAGGAAGATCAAAAATGTTTATTTTCTCTGTTGAAAGAAGTAGCGGGTAAGGTCCATATGCTTTGGTCATCATAGTGTCTCTCGTTATACACAAAATTAATATGATGTGGTTGTATCCAAAAATTCAACTATTTTGGGGTGCCATTAAGCAGCCTTTAGTCTATGTTAAGGCTGGAGGGTTATTTTACACCCTTCAAAATGTGCTGCAGGGAACCTCTTTGAGGACACCATGCCACTGAATAACAGACACACACTATCCAACATCAAAAAGTGCAAAGTAATTAGCACAGGAGCCAGAATCCAGAGAACAGAATACAGGATGACGGGGGGCACAAAGAGAACAACAAGGGCTTTTAATAATGGAAACTTGAAAAACACTGGCACAATGTACGAGAGCAGTGATGCTAGGAAGCTCAGTGGGGGTCAGTAAAAGGATGCATGTAACCCACCAGTTCCAGGGGTTACTAGAATCCCATCAATTTTAGATAAGGCAGATAGCCTAGGCAGTGTCAAGAGGGTTTAAAATGCTCTCTGTAAAACATTACGTAAGCAATAAGACACAACAGGGTGTGTGTTAGACACTTTAACACATGGCTAGGAGGTGTAGTGAGGCATGAGGCCACTGGCCAAGTGTGTCTAGCCTCCTAGCCGTGTGTTAAAGTGTCTAACGCACAGACCCTGGAGTGGCTTATTGCGCTTATGAAATGGCTACCTATCATATAAATTGATGTGATAACTAAAATATATAGCATTTAATAATGGAAAACATAAAAGTCTGTGTTAATTTTTAATAAAATAGTTCCTTCGCTTTTTTTTTTTTTTTTTTTTTGAGTTGAGGACTTCTGAGCTGTTTAGGCTTCCGTATCTGTATTTCTTTTCCCCCATCACGGAGTTGTCATGGCACCACTATTACACCCACCCACCCCTACACAAATACCAGCACTGCTAGGTTTGTTTTTCTGTTTTTTTTATTTTGTTTTCAACATATCTGGCTGATTCTACCTTTATTTAACAACAACAAAAAAATCTGGTTGATCCTGCTGTTTGCCAACGTCCGGCGATGCCGCAGTCCGAGCGGGAACGTTAAGTCCCAGGTAGAACACTCAGTTAAAATTCAGCGCTCTGTCTTTGGCTCCAGTAGTGTGAGCAGGTGGGATCAACAGTTCCGATGAGCCGGGAACAGGAGGGAGGGCTCAAATGCCGTCGGTGATGCGCTCGGGGCTAAAGGCAGTTACATTCTGTGTCTGGGGACTCGGTTAGTGGGAGAATAAAGATGGCTGCTTTTTTTTTCTCAACGTTCTATGTGGGCATATTTCTAGGATCGGTGCCCCGCTGGCATAGCTTGGCACAGCCTGATCTTTTTACCATGGTGTTAAAACATTTTAGCACACTCCTAGCAGCAAATCAGAATGCTGCTTTTTTCCACAGCCATTTCATAAATCACCATCTACTTAGCTCTGCTGGGCAGGGGATGATGTAATGTTGTTCAGAACTCTCGCAGCAACATAAGCCACACTTGGCCAGCAGCTGTTGCATGAGCTGTCTGTAGTCCGAAGTCAGTGTTCCGTGACAGTTCCGAGGGCAAGAGCTGCCTGCTGGCATTCTTGTCAAGAGAGAAAGACCCTCATTTGTTGTTTTCTGCCTTAGTAAAGTAACCACCAGCTGGTTTCCTGGGAAGTGGTGGCTACCAGATCCTGGGAAGCCCTGAGGGGGTGAAGATTTTTCACAGAAAAGAGGAATGGGACTAAAGGTTCATTAAGTACTTTGGGGCAACCCTCAAACGACTGTAAGAGCTATCAGCACTGCCCAAAATGTAGAGATTGTGTATATACAAGTTAAAGAAATCGAGTGTGTGAGATCTGAGGATTTGAATTTTTTTTTTTTTTTTTTTTTTTTTAAGTGTTCTGAGGGGAATAAAGTGTGTGAAAGCAAAAGTGGGGTTGTCTGGTGCCTTGTCAGATACAAGCATTCAGGACCTAGCACAACATCTGTGCATTAGGATGTCTCTTATAGCCCCTGTGTGGCTAAAGAATCCTGTGTGCTAAAGTAATGGCAGAGAGTCTAGTTTGTTGCCAGAGTGAACTATCCCCTCATTCCACGTGCAAGTAGATCTGTTTCCCCAGAAGAATATTTTTAGGTGTTAACTAGAGTCACCCAGTGATGCTTCAAATAGACAAGGTACCCTGCACAGGGCTGGCAGCAGTTAGGTCCATGACTCCTGAAACAGGGCTAGACATCTGTGGGAAGTGTCTGTGGAAGAAGTCAGTTTGCCTGCAAGTTGAAAATGTTTTTGCCTGCTACAGCAAGTGTCATCTGTCATTTACAGTTACAAGCCCTGGGGGCACCACCATTCTTGTTAACACTGTGTCAGGAATAAAAGCCATACAGTAACATCTTAAATTCCTGGTTGCGGACAATCCATCTTTGAGTGACTTGTGTGATGCTTTTGGGGTCCCACAGATAGGAGAAACACACCACAGCCCTGGTACCTCTCTCCCCGACCTGGGTAAAATAGAAATTTTGTTTTGTGCTCTACCCCCCCAACCTCGGAGATGCCCGAGCCAAGTTTTGCCCTAATGCCAGGGGTGATTCCTATTTTCTGCCAACTTGTGGTTTGTTGCCTTGTCTGAGTAATAAGTGTGTGTGTGTGTGTGGGGGGGGGGAGCATTACATGCACTTGTACAGCTCTCTGGTCAGACCAAATCTGGAGCGCTGTGCAGTTCTGGAATCCCCACTTGAAGAAGGAAGTAGACAGTATGGAGACAGTGCAAAGAAAGGAGACCAGAATGATACAAGGACAGTTGAGGCGGTCATATGGTGAGACGTTGGAAGAAATGTACAAAAGGGAAGATAGAAGAGAGAGAGAGAGGGCCATACAAGAAATGTTCAAATGTCTCATGAGTAGGAATACGGGCACAGGGGGAAACTCCATGAAGCGGGTAGGGGGGTTAACAGGATGTCACAGGAAGTGGAAAAATGGAACAGGCTTCTAGAGGAAATTTGTGCACTAAAACCATTTGGGGGGTTCAAAAGGGGATAGGACAGACACGTGGGAATGGTGAAGGTGGGGCACCTGGGGGGGATGAAGGAGTGAAATGAGTGCCAGGGCATTTCCTGCTAACAGGTTTTGGGCAGACTGGATAGGCCGCAAAGGTCTTTATTTGCAGACAACAGCTATGTTTCTGCACTAGGAAAATAAGATAGTTTCTGGCAGGAGAGCAGACTTCTCATATACTCATGCCAAGCTTCAGAAGGTAAGTTTTTTTTTTTGTTATTTTTGTACATTCTGATCACTCACACAAGCCAAGAGTCTCAGATATGGCAAAGTAAAAACTGAATTCATAAACATAACACAACAGCATGACTATATTTAATATTAATTCCAAAGATCCACATTAAGCAAGAGTCATGAGTTGCTACACAACCTCACAAAAGCAGGGAACTGTGACAGAGTACAAATACTCCAGGAATTTAATGCCTGTGTGGTGTGTTGGGCCTTGGGTTTCCAAATTCACCAAAATTTTAGGGTTCAAGAGTCCCTGATTTTAAATGGGGACATGCCAAATCAAAGTTCTTAGGCTTTGGCAGCCAAAAGCCACACACTGTCATATGATTACAGGAGAAACCTCACTGTATTTCATAGAACAGGGCTCAAAACAAGTACTTGTGTTTTTTACAACAGCACAAAGCAAGAGTTACTTACAACATGTAACTGTGTTTCTTCCAATAGTATTCATCCATAGCCACACACGATGGGCAGGTATCAAGGCACGTGCTGAGCCATCGGAACCTTCAGATTCCCCCCCCCCCCCCAATCAACCCATTACTTCAGGCCTTGCCAAGGAGCGCCCACCTACCCACCAGGCTCACTGCTCCCTTTGCTGACTTCTAGGTCTAAGATACCCTCTTGACTGTCGCTATCCACAAGCCTGGCTTGATATGCTGGAGGTTATCCCTGTGGCCAGCAGGGAGAATCAAAGTGTACAAGCGGAAGCTGTGGCGGGTGGGGGGGGGTAACTCATGCTGCAGGGACAGGTGGTATGCAAGTAGCTTCTAGGAGTCACCACTTGATGTGACAAGGGCTAATTTTTCTCCTGTACGTATGTTACCTCCCACTTTCCACTATTTTTTTTTTTTTTAATGGGTTTTTCTTTGTAGGCAGTGATGTCCCACTTCCCTGCCTGAGACCCAGGCACATGGCCATATGTGCTTGTGGAGGCACGCACACACACCGTGGTGCCAGCTCAGCCCCTTCCACCCTCCCATCCTTGCTGCCCCCTCCGTCTATACTATCCCACCGGAACTCTACCCGGTGGGAGCTGAACTACAGGAGGGTGACAACCCACCCCCCACCACCCCAGCAGAGGTCAGCAGCCTGCTGGCAACGCCGATCCTGCTCCTCCCCTCCCCCACACTGACAAACCGATGACTGGTTAGTCGTTCCTGAACCCAGGTCGCCGGCGTACCGCAAGGTAAGGCATCCAGCACATCGACCCTCAGTGCCACGGGGCTGGCTTCTCCCACCTTCCACTAGCTTGTGTGTGCACAGCATCCTGGAAGGTTAGGCAACGCTTGGTCCAGGGACTGATCTTAACATTATTTTACTGGCCCGAGGCATACTGCAAACTGCCTTGGGCCAGTGCAACGACCCTCCCCACCCCAACTTTCCCAACTTGGCTAGTGCAATCTAGCCACTGTAAAATGGCCCTGGGAACTGTAAGGGAAACAGGGTCCTTTCATTTTTTTCCCCCCACCTCACATTCTGCAGCTGTAGAACTCACAAAGATCGGAGAAAAAAAAAAAACACCACTGAAATGAAAGGGCCCCAATTCATTTCAATGGCGTTTTTTCTCCTGGGCATAACTTTCTTATTTTTTTTTTTATACTTTATTTTTTATTGATCTGCAATGTACAGTACACTGTAAAAGACATCCCTGGTTACAAATATAGGATGTGACATTTATAGCAATGTAATGATAGGAGACAATATTTGGCATCCTGTGTTACCCCATTAGGGGGAGTCAAGGACATATAGAATAAAAAAAGGAACAATGATTCCACAACGTGGCCACTGCAGTATGCTCATAGACTGAATTGGTAATGGTCTACCAGGTGAAAAACGCACCCTATAACGCCAAAATTGGACTTCTATGTAGGCATAAGCGGTGTCTGCCTCCCAAAGCACTCTATTTGGCTGTCCCCTCCTCAGTGCTCTCCCTAGTAGATTATAGTATTGTCCTATATTTTTTATTTATTTATTTATTTATTTTTATTTAGTTTTTGTTGACTGGGTAAGTGCACTAGACAAATCCTGCCTATTTTCAGGCACAACACAGGGGAAGGGAATACAGATGAATGTCAACTGACCTTGAACCAGATTAAGCTGTTGGTGGTATTTTTAGTGAATGAGGGAAATTTGACCAGAACACCGGGGAAATTCCCCTACTGCATTGCTGTCAGTAGGGGGATCCTTGGCCGTCTGAGGAGAGATGGCCAGTGTTGCTGAGCTTTCAGAGGAGATGGATGTTGCTGGTGCAGGGGTCTTGGCCTCGTCCCCTGTTCCCATTTTTCAAGAGGCTTCTGATGTGGAGATAGTTGCTGCAGATTATGAATCACCAGTCTTGAATGATTCTGAGATTCTGCAGCTTGAAACGGAGTCTGTATCTTTTGCACAGCATGAGTCCTCTGCTGTGAAATTGGAGGTTTGCGATGCTAGATTGGTATTGTCTACTAAGAAACCTAAACTTTTAATGGCATTAAGGACCTTGGATCATGCATTGGAGGAGCTCCCTCCGGTTAGTTCTCCCTCTGCTGTGTTGCCTGCTATATCTACTGTTTCTACTGCAGCCGTACCTTCAATAACTGATGCTGTCAATGCTGCTGTTTTGGATCCTGCTTCTCTCTGTTCGTCTGCAGTGCCTGTTTTTTCCCCTGAACCTCCTGCTGTTTCGTCGGTTCCGCGGGCTGGCAGTAATATCGGGTTTCCTGCGTCACCCGAGTGCCTACAGCCCGCGGGCCTTGTTACTGCGGCTAGCGTTACTGCGGAACCTTTCTCTACGCCGTCAGTTTCTGTGTGCCCTTCTGCGAGTGCACCTCTGTGCGCTCCTGGTTCCGCTCTGCTTCCGGAGGTGTTTGTCTTCCCCCAGGATCAAACTACACCAGGCTGGAGCAAAACTGCTGCCTCTATTCCTGCGCTGGACAAGCAGGTACCGAGGGCTCCTTTCACTGCCTTGCCTTCGGCTGTTGTCCCTGGCGGTCCGTTCTGGTCTCCGCAACGGGCGTCGCAGGATGCGGGGTGGGAACTTTCGGATACTGGCAATTGGTCCCCGGACTCTCAGGACCAGTCTTATCTTAAGATGCTTCAAAAGGCGACAGCTCCTGTGGCCACCAACGTTGAAGACATGAGCTCCATCATTTTGACCCAGGGTAAGGACTTGGACTGTGCTAGTGTGACTGATACTATGGTACCTTCTAAGACTATAAATTCTATTACAAAGATGGATACTGTTGTTATGCAGGATGTTTTGAAATTACCAGAGACTGGGGGGGGGGGGTTCTTTACAGGCCACAGAGGCCTTAGCTGATAGCATAGTAGGGGAGGTTTTAAGGATAGGCCCTCCACCAGCAGTTGTTGCACAGCTTTCTGAAGACTGTCCTAGAGCTCCTTTTAAGCTTTCAGATTTGTTTCAGCATAGGAAGGAACCTGCGCCACGCAGGAATGCTGTTCGTTTTTTGTATAAAGGGGGTCTGAAGGAGGCACCTGACCGTGTATATATTGCTCGAGCCTTGTTAAAAGGTTCTATGAAGTGTTTTTCTTCAGAGATTTTTGCCCTGATCAGCATTGGTAATTCTAATTTTGATATCAGCTTTAAAAATATTTCTAGTTTGGATAGGTTTTGGGCTAGGTATAATGTTTGTAAGAACACACCCCTTTGGTCCCCCTTTCAAGTGATACCCCTCACCAAACCTACTGTTCGAGTTATTACTGTTATGTTTAAAAATAAAGGAGTTAACATTAAGGATATTTTATTTTGGCTTCGGCAACATTGTGAGGTTCTGGGTACTCCCTCCCCCACTTTGGATAGTGAACAAATCTGGGATGGGGGTTGGAGGATCCGGGTTAAATTGTTTGTTATGAATTCTGGTACTATGCATCTTCCCAGTTCTTTTTATTTAGGTAGGGATAGGGGTGCTATTTTTTATGTAGGTCAACCTAGGTCCTGTTTTAAGTGTGGGTCTTGGACTCATCTTAGCGCTGCCTGTGACACTATTAAATGTAGTCATTGTTTGGAGTTTGGGCATGGGTCTGCTAAATGTTTGAATCTTTTTCATTGTAATCTTTGTGAGAATACTGGACATGCTTATGGCAAATGTCCTTGGGCTTCTCATAATAGAGACGACTGCCCATCTCATGAGGGCATTATAGACCAGGCCCAACATCTGCATGCTAAAACGATAGCGGACCATGGTATTGTTTCTGTTTCACAGGTTCCGGAGTCTGGGGTTTCTAAATTGCCGGCTGATGCTTCTCAAGCAAACCTTGCAGTTTCCCCTACTCCTTTGGGTGATACGGTGATTATGGATGTACTGGTGGAGTCGGAGGGGGTCACAACTGACCAGACTCCTTCCTCGGAGTTTGCCGTACTTCCTGACATGCCTTCCCCCACCCACCCCAGTTTGATGATACGGGCTTTAGGCCTGTTTGAAAAAACAGACTAGGTTCAGAAGAAAGGTGAGACCTCCGGTGTCCTTAGAGGGACAGGATAAGGACCCTTCTGAAACCTGGGCACAGGGTAATAAATTTGCAGTATTGGTGGAGAGGGAGTCTGATAAAGATGGTACTGATACCTCCTCTCTCTTATCCAATACTGATACTGAGGAAAGAGGGAGTGTAGATTCTACTGCTAAACGTACTCGGCAAGGTAGGAAAGCTAGGATAACATGAAGGGCGTCTTTTGGGTGATTTTTCCTTTTTTTCATTTTTTTATGTCCTCTCTTTCAGTTGCCACTATTAATGGTAACAGTATTAAAGGGGGCGGAAATTAGCAAGTACTATGTTTACGCTTCAATCAGTGGCTTGTGATGTCCTTTGTTTATTAGATACTAGACTTAAAACTCATAGTGAATTACAGGCCGCATCTCGAGCTTGGCCTTTAGGAGCATCATTCTGGTCTGTTGGACTTGATGCTTGTGATGGTGTTGGAATACATTTTACCAATCCTGATTTTCAAGTTACACGGTTAGTTGATCTACACCCCGGGCGCGCTTTATTATTGGATTTTACTTATAATAGTGATAGATTACGTCTTATTGCTATTTATGCCCCACAACCTAAAGCAGCTAGAGTTTCTTTATTTGAAGAGATTCACCCATATTTGCATACGTCATGTTTAGTTATCTGGTTGGGAGATTTTAATTATAGGAGTGGTTTGCATCAAGCTGATAGGGGGTTGCAGACTTCTAAATTGTTCTGTGACACTAATGCATTGAATAAAATTCTGCTTACTGCTGATTTGCAGGATCTTATCGGAAATTACATCCTATTGGTGGTTATACTTGCTTTAAAGGTACCTTGAAAACCAGGATTGATTTCATCTTTGTGTCCCACGTTCTTCAGGTTTTGGACTCTGATATTAGGGCAGTGGAATTTTCGGATCATGTTTTGTTATATTCCAAGATTTCTTGGAAGGATACTCCTAGATGTAAGAAAAACAAATGACGGTTGAATAATGGTTTATTGCAGCAGCCTAAAATACAGAAGGCCTGGCAACGCCATTGGACAGCTAGACTTTCTGTTAGTGATTGTTATTCTGACCTTTCTACTTGTTGGGAGGATACTAAAAAAGATTGGAGGGCTTTGTTTCAATCCTTAGCCTCTTCTAGGTGTCGGTCTGATTATTTGGATTGTTTAAAGTTACGTCACCACTTACAGCATTTGATTTCATTAGCTGCTACTTCTAGCCAGGATTATGGTTCCCAGATTCAGACAGTTAAAAATCAGATGGTGTCTCTTCAGTATATCAGGGCTAAATCATTGGAGCAAGAAACAAGATTTGGCACACAGGTTAGGTCTTCTTCTATTGATCCCTTTAAGAATTGTCAAGATAGGGTTAAGCATAGGTTTATTTCAGAATTGCTTAATTCCTCTGGACAGAGTGTTACTTCCCCGGCAGGGATTTTATCGGTTATTGAGGATAGATTCACTGCTTTGTTTGCTAATCGAGAGGATAGTGGAGATTTGGAGCGGGTTTTACACTCCATATCATTACCTCAGGTAAGGTCAGAGGATATTGCTATGTTGACACATGATGTTACTGAGGAAGAAGTATTTCAGGTGGTCCAACACTTGAACTCTAATGCAGCCCCAGGTATGGATGGGTTAGGGGCAGCTTTTTATAAACAATTTCTTGAAGATTTGTCTCCAGTTTTGGTGGTTCTTTTTAACCATATGTTACAGTCCTCCACTTGTTCTGCTTCCATGCAGGAAGCAATGTTGATTTTAATTCATAAAAAGGGTGCGCAGAATATTATTGATCATTGGAAACCTTTGAGCCTCCTTAATACTGATAGGAAAATTGTGGCAAAAATTTTGTTAAACAGGTTGAATACGATTTCTGATTATTTGATTAGTAGGGAACAGACATGTATGGTTCCGGGCCGTCAGATTAAGGATAACCTTATTGTACTACGAGAATTGTTTTGGCAGGCTGATTCTGGTCAGGTTAAGGGGTGGGTGGTGGGAGCCGATCAGGAAAAGGCTTTTGATCGCATTTCGCATAAATTTTTGTTTGCAGTTTTGAATGCATTTGGTTTTCCAGCTAGTTTTGTTTCTTGGATTGCGGCACTTTATGACAATATTACCTTATGTCCTACTGTGAATGGGTAGTATGGTCGGCCGGTGGCGATACGGAGTGGGGTTCGACAGGGTTGTCCTATTAGCCCACTCTTATATGTTTTTTGTTTGGCTATTTTGATTCGTCTTTTACACCATTCTCCTGATATTCAGGGTATACTGGTTCCACAAATTGGTTTTATTGTTAAAACTATTTCTTTTGCTGACGATATGGTACTTACGTTGGGGGTTGACACAAAGGAAGAGGTCCTTTGTAATATTTTGAGGACATATGCAGCTGTTTCAGGTTCCCGGATAAACTGGGAGAAGAGCGTTGGTATTCCTTTAGGCACTACCCCTCTTTCGCCTTCTGGTTTTTTTGGGGGGGATACAGATTCAATCGGAGCCTTTATTGATTCTGGGGGTCCGCTTTGGGGGTCGGGATATGGCTTCTTCTAATTGGTTGACACATTTAGGGCAGGCAGAACGTTTAGTACAGGACTGGCGTAATCGGTTGATCAGTAAGAAAAAGAGGGTGCTTTTGATTAAAACTTTACTTTTACCTATTTTTTTTATATCTTAGTTATGTATTTCCGCCTCTGCAAACATTATTTTCTAGATTATTTAGTGTTTTTTTTCAGGCTTTTTGGGGATCCCGGTTAAACTCAATTAAACGTGATATTACTTATAAAACAATTATGGAAGGGGGTGTTGGTATGATTAATCCAGTTGCTTTTTATTTTAGTATTTTTCCTAATCATAATTTTGGTTTGGCCTTGAAACCGGGTTTTCGGATATGGCGTTCCCTGGTTTTGGCTTGGATTACGCCAAATGTACAGTATTGGGACCAGGGTAAGACTAGGTCATTGGGTAAACAGACCCCTGTACCAGATTATGGTATTGACTGTTTTAAGATGGCCATTAAATGGAAAATTAGATCACATGATCTTTTGCTCTTGAATAGGAAGTCAGTTTATCATACTATTTTGTCTAATGCTCATTCTACTGGGATAGTCTTTCCCTTTTGTTCTTCTGTACAACAGACAGTAGTGTTGCGTCATTTAAGGAGTCCTCGTATCCCTTCTAGAATGTGGGATTGCTTATGGTTGGGGAATTTTGGTAGGCTTAGTGTGAAAGGTAATCATCACCATAAAAAATTAGAAGATAGATATCGTCCCCGTTCTTCTTGTGCTCAGATTGTGGAAACTCAGAATCATTTATTTTTTGAATGCGCTTTTGTGGTACAATTTTGGGCTGCTTTAAGCATTATTTGGAAGGAACCTGGGTTTCTAAACCTGTCCTACTCTGATATTATGTATGGTGGGAATCCTGCTTTAAGTGCAAAATATAATACAGAGAACTTATATTTAGTTTTTGTTGTTATTCGCTGTCATTTGTGGCAAATCAGATGTTTGGGGGTTTTGCATCAAAAGTGGGTCTCACATGCTGAATTACTGGCTAATATTCGGCAGTCTTTATATGATATTGTACAAATGGATTTATTGCATTTTGAAAGTGAAAAAGTTGCACATTTATGGATTAATTGTACTCATTTGTATTGAATTTCTAAGTTTCCCTTTGTTTCTCTTCTTGTTTTATTCATTTGTTGAAATTTTCTGTTTGCTTTTATTTGTATTGCTGTGTTATGAAGTCCACCTCTTCAATAAAAAATTCCCCTACTCTTTTCGATTAGTGCAATGGGATCTTTAACATCCACCTGAACTACCACTAATCCAGGCAGATGGGACCTCGGTTTAACGTCTCATCCGAAAGACGGCACCTCAGAAGTGCAGCATCCCTGTCAAGCTGCACTACAGTGTCAGTACTGGGATATTAACCCAAGTGCTCCACCAGCAACACTGCCATTCACAGGGTCAAGGTTGCCCATAAAAAAGCCTGCCATCTTGTGACCTTTTGTGACAGAATGACACATACTTGTGACCTTTACCGGATCTCTAATTGGCTGAACTTTGATACGAGACTTCGTTACCACACCTGCCTACTCGCCAAAAAGGTACTACTCGGGCTCGCCCTGCCTGGCCTTCGTAACCTGCTTCAACCTGCACCCCCCAGCCCCACCAGGGCCACCCGTCTCTCCCCCCCAAAGCCTTGTTGTCAGTCCCCTGGTATAGGACATCCCTGGGTCAATGCGCCTTCAACTACAAGGCACCCCTTTGGATAAATGAACTCACTGTAGAAACACCATCTGTACTGGAGGTCGGCCTTTCCAAGTCTGGACTCAAGGAGGTAATCACCTCCAGTAGCTGTGATTGTCCTTAACCAGCATCTTGGCTGGGTTATTGCACCCCCTTGTTTTTGCTGACAATGTCCTCCAACAGCTCCTGCCCCCCCTCCTCTTTTCCCCTTAATCCAACCTCTGATGAATTAATGTACTGCCTCTAATTTTTAATATACTGTTGCTATTGCTATTTTTATATATTGTTCCCACAATATTGTTATACTGACTCTGGGTAGCCTGCCCATCGCTATTTCTGTAACCTAACGTGTGTTAATAGTGTAATCTCTGCCTTAGGTTATTATTTCTCAATGACGTGGAGCCTTTGTAAAGGAGTCACTGACTCAGAAAGTTGTAATTCTGATCTTTCAAATAAATAAATAAAATATAGGAGCTTTATAGTCCATGAAAGTCAACACAAGGATGATGTTGAAACGTTTACAGTAGGACATGTCAATGTGGAGAACCCATCCAAAGAACTTCCACCACATAAAATAGAGCATTTAACAATATCCAGTCTTGCTGCTTACACTAACAAAAAACAGAGGATTTTAACAATTCAGCTCTAGAAGGAACTGTAACAAGCAGGAAACAAATGAGACAGGTACAGCATCTACAGTACCTTAACCCAGAAAGAATACCTAAATTGTTAAAGACTAATGGCAGAGTGAGGCTTGGCATAAAATAAAGAGGGCATCATGCTGGGAATGCCCATTGCACAACTTTCTTATCTTATGACATTTTTGAATGACAACACTTGAGGAGAGGATATCTAAATGACACCTCGACAACAAAACGTAGGAAAAAATATTATCTTTTGATATTTTTTTCTATTTTTTCTATGTTGAGGTGTCATTTAGATCCTCTCCTAAACACAAGTATTGTCACAAAAAACATCAAAAAGAGTGAGAAAGTTGTACCCAGGAAAACATCATCAAATAGAATGGCCCATTTATTATAATGGTGTTTTTTTTTTTTTCTCATTTTAATGGAATTTTTTTCTCCTGGGCATAACTTTCTCACCTTTTGATGTTGTGACAACACTTCCATTTGTAAGAGGAGATCTAAATGACACATCCACAACAGAAAGCAGAAAAAAATATATAAAATGGTAAGAAAGTTATGAACATGAGAAAAAAATGCCATCAAAATAAATGGCCTGTTTCTGCATGATTTACTACCACTTTCTGTTTTTAGGAATTTGTTTCACACCCAACACATAGACAGTATTTGGTACACGTACACAAAGTATGCAGTACCTTGGGATGCTAGCAGCAGTGCCACCAAAGATTAACAAGGTGTAGGGGTGGGAACAGAAAAGACCATTAGTATCACTTGTGTGGAGTGTAGGAGACCATTTCAGGAATTGCTCACCGGCTGGTCAGAAGGGCTTTTGCAACGTGGCAACATTAAAAATAAGGTCACATAAATAATCTACCAGTTTCCGAGCCCACAGGCGGGATAATATCCTTCCCGAAATCATCCACCCAGATCAGTCTAGATTTATCAGGCGTAGAAAAACCACAGATAACATAAAACGGACCCTACTGTTAATCAGTCATGCCTCCAGAAATTAGAATCCCCTACTAGTCCTTAGTTTAGACACCCAGAAGATCTCTAACAGGGTTTCCTGGGCATTCCTATATCAGCTCCTTCAAAAATTCACCTTCCTGGATGACTTCTAAAACCTCCTAAAAGATCTCTACACCTCGCCATAGGTAAGGATAAAAGCTAATGGCTCATACTCAACCAGATGGTCGCAAGGGGCACCCAGCAGGGCTGCCCTCATCCTTACATAGAAACACAGAAGTTGACGGCAGATAAGGACCGCAAGGCCCATCCAGTCTGCCCATTTCTTTTTCTACCTTATAAATGTGCCATTGGCCTTTGCTCTGTCAGTGGCCTATCTATTCATAGTCATTTGTATTGCTCCTTATGCCTATCCCATGCCTGTTTGAAGCCCTGCACTGTATTCATAGCCACCACTTCTTGTGGTAAGCCATTCCATGCATCCACCACCTTTCTGTGAAAAGAATTTCCTCATTCCCCTTAATCGGCCTCCTCTAATCTCATGCTGTGTCCTCTTGTCCTGCTATTTTTCTTATATTTAAACATGTTAGACTCTTTCACCTTGTTTATGCCTAAGGTGTTTGAATGCCTCGATCTATCACCTCTCTCCTCCTTTGCTCAAGGGTATACATATTGAGCTCCGTTAATCTGTCCTCATATGTCTTCTGATGCAGTCCCTGCACCATTTTGGTTGCCCTTCTCTGGACTGCCTCAATTTGGTTAATGTCCTTGTGAAGGTGTGGCCTCCAATACTGCATAGTACTCCAGATGGGCCTAACCAGTGTCTTGTACAGAGGATTATTACCTCCCTCTTACGTTTCAGATACCCTACTATCACACCCTAACACCCCTAGCCTTACCTACCTGCTTTTAGAGGTCTGCTTGGATGATTTTAGGTCATCAGTGATGATGATGCCCAAGTCTCTTTCTTCCTTTGTGACTGCTAGCAACTCCTCCCAGCCTATAGGTGGCTTCAGGGTTTCTCTTCCTATGTGCATGATTTTGCATCTTTTGCATTAAATCCCAGTTGCCACTCTTCTGACCATTCTGCTAGTTTATCCAGATCTCTTCTCATTCTGCCCACCCCATCTGGATCATCTACTCTGTTGCAGATCTTGGTGTCATCTGCAAACATACAAGCCTTACCCTCTAGTCCATCTGCAAGGTCACTAATGAAGATGTTGAAGAGGACTGGCCCCAGGACTGATCCCTGAGGTACCCCACTTGTGACTTGCATCTCTTCTGACTGTATACCATTTACCACCACTCTCTGTTTTCTGCCCGTCAACCAGTTTGCCACCCAGTTGACCAACTTCTGACCCACCCGAGCCTACCCAGCTTATTATCAATCTTCTATGTGGAACAGCGTCAAAAGCTTTGCTGAAAGTCAGGTGGCGACATCAACTGCTCCCCTTGGTCCACCACTCTGGTTACCCAGTCAAAGAAATCTATGAGATTAGTCTGACAGGACCTTCCTTTGTAAACCCATGCTGTCTTGGATCCTGTGCCCTATGGATTCCAGGTGTTGCACTATCCTTTCCTTAAGAGTGCCTCCATAATCTTGCCCACTACTGAGGTAAGACTGACGGTCTGTAGTTCCCCGCCTCTCTGCTACCACTCTTGTGGGCGGGATCACATAATCCTTCTCAGTCTTCTGGGACCTCTCCTGTGCTCAGAGACTCACTAAACAATTCTGCTAATGGCTCTGCTAGTTCCTCCTTTAGCTCCTTAAGTACACTGGGATGTATGCCATCAGGTCCCATTGCCTTATCCACCCTGAGCAAGCAGCTCTTGGGACCCTTTCTTTTGTGAAGGAGTAGTGCTCACCTCCTCCCCCTCCCCCTGTGTCCATGATGCTGAGCTGTGGGCCCTGCCTTACCTTCTCTCAGTAAATACTGAGCAAAAGTATCTATTTAGGATAGATGCCTTTACAGGGTCCTCCTCCTCCATGCTCCATTTTCTCCATTAAGCTTAATACCCCTCTGGACTTTCTCCTTTCACTAATGTATCTATAGAAAGTCTTATCACCTTCTTTACTGTTACGTACTAGTGTTTCTCAGTTTGGGACTTTGCCTGCCTTACTGCCTTACTGCTTCCCTTAGGGCAGTTTGGTATGCCTCCTATCTTCATCCCGCTGTGTTCCCTTATATTTCCTGAAGGCCAGCCTTTTGGCTCTGACCTTTTCTGCTACTGTATTTGAGAACCAACGTGGTTTCCTTCTTCTTTTGCACTTCCTTTTCTGTCTAACACAATGGGATGTTGCTTCAAGTATTGCATCCTTAATGCTTGCCCACTTTGCCTGTACCCCTCACCTGTGCTTCTTTTGCCAGGGCTAGCTTAACTCTGTTGGCCATCTTATCAAAGTCAGCTCCTCTGAAGTCCCATATTTTTGCCTTGGAATGGGATGATTTAGATGTAGTAGCCAAATTGAACCATACCATGTGATGGTCACTGGCCCCCAGGTGACCTTCTACCTGGAGATCTGTGATCCCTTCTTTGTTAGTCAGTACTAGATCTAGGATAGCCCTGTCTCTTGTGGGTTGCTGTACCAGTTGTTTGAGGCCCTCCCCCTGCAGGGAATCCACTATGAGTCTAGTTCTGGCAGATGTTCCTGCTGGTATTGACCAATCTGTATCCGGCATGTTGAAGTCTCCCATGATCAGAACCTCCCCTTTAGCTGTCATGTTTTGTATATCTTCTAACAGTAATGTATCTATGTCCTCCCTCTGGTCTGGGGGCCTGTAGACAACCCCAGTTCTTATGACTGTCCCATTTCCTGTTTCCAGGGTGACCCACAGTTCTTCTGGCTCTTTCTGTGTATTCTGAATTTCTGTAGCTTTGATATTTTCATTAACATACAGGGCCACTCCTCCCCCCCTTTTTGCACCTCGGTCTCTTCTGAACAATTCATAGCCAGGTACTGAAGTCTCCCAAGGTGGTTACTGTAAACCACGCCTCTCACTAATTGCTACTATGTCCAGTTTAGCCTCTGACATTATTGCCTGCAGGTCTGGGATCTTATTTCCCAGGCTGTGAGCATTTGTGTACATGATTTTCCATTGGCCAGATTTGGTGTGTTAGTTGTTGGGTGAAGTTTGGCATTACCCCACAATGCGTACGTATGGGAGACAAACCTTTTTTCTTACCTGGTGATGCAAATGAGCAGCAAACATGCTGAATTCCTGTTTGACCACTAGCTGAGGGGGAGGGGTGTTCTTCCCATTACATTAGGGGTGCTGCACCCCTCCCATTTGCTAGTTTAAATATTCTGCAAAGACGTCAAACTTCTGCCCCAATGCACTGACTCCTCTTTAGTCAGATGCAGTCCATCAAATTAAAGAACTTTCGCTCCCAGAACTGTTGCCAGTTCCCTACAAATCTGTGTCCTTTTCCTGGCACCAGCCCTTGAGCCACGTGTTTAGCTCCCCTATCTCCCCTTCTCTGACCTTCCGTCCATCTGCTCCCCTCTCCCAGACTGGCAGGATCTCAGAGAAGGAGATGCTGACCAGAGAATAGATGATAGTTTGGCACCCAGCCCTAGTCAGGTGTTCCTTGGTCTCCCTGGACTGACCCGGCTGGGCGAGATCAGTTAGTCCCTATGTGTACTAGGACATCAATGTTTTCTCCTGCTTTGTGAACAATTTTAGCAATGCGGTCAGTGTCTCTCCATGCTGATGTACCTGGGAGACATCTGACCATCAACCTGGCTGGAGATGGGATCAACTCCCGAATCATGGAGTCTCCTATGATCAGAAGTTTTTGGATTTCCTTTGTGCTTGTTTTGTTTTGGTTCCTGATTTGGGTGAGTTTTGTTGTGCTAGCTCCTGTGTCATGATGTCCTGCTCTGCAGTGTCTTCTGCCTCTTTATTTGATTTCAGAGATAGAGGCAGATACCTGTTTTAGTGTTTATATGGTTTTGGAGGTAATGTGTTGGAGAGCAGAGAGTGATGGGGCACCTGATTTGCTCCTCCGAACCACCTGCCAACCTCCTGGACCAACTACCCTCTCAGTCGAGAGTTTTTCTGTTGGATGCTGGGGAAATGGCGGGTGGTTCTTATAATGTATTCCTCTTCAATATGAAATTTGAGACATGCAATCTCTGCCCATGCTGCCGGAGCTGAGCCCTAAGATCTCCAAAGGCCCAGCATGTAGGACAGTGTCCTAAATCCTGTAAGACTGTCCTTCTGAAAATTGTTCCACAGTACCTGCAGTTAATGAAATCCATTCCAAATAAGTTGCTGGGTTTGTAACCTAGTCAGAGTAATTAGAAGGAAAACAAATGCAAGTAATGGTTTAATTGTGCTTTGTTTAACTTGTTATAACAAGTTAAATTACTAGTGCCCCTGTAAATGAGATCACCTTGTGGAGGCCCCACTGATCTGCCCCTTCCTGCTCTGCCACAGGAAATGTCACAACTGTGGTACCCTATAAAAGGAGTGTAGCGTGGGGTGGTTGGGGATGGGTGGCTGGGCCCGTCCCCTGCCTAAAAAGAACCACGGACGAAAGAACAAGGAGGTAAGAGCAGAAACAATCAGTCAACAACAAATGCAGTAACCCTGAAAGCTTATCCTAATGTTAGATAAAACTGTAAAACCTGTAAAGCACCACCTGTAATAATTTCAGAGAAGATATACGCTGTAAGAAACACTTTGCTCCAGAGAAAATAAAGCAGTAACAGAAGATATACCTTGCAAAAGACAATTTAAATCAGAAGATTACAGCAGTAATCTGTTAGCACACACCTGTAGGCACACCTTGTAATAATGCAGAAGAAGGTATACCAGCAACAACAATTTGAATCAGAGAAAATAAAGCAATGAAATGTTAGCAACAAACAGTAGCAATCCCTGTGAGTAAAAAATAAAAACACCACCACACAGTAAAACTGCTTAGCCAAACTAAGTCTTAATCCTTTTCCCTTGCTCTGGTAAGTCTCTACTCTGCCTTTCAAGCAGTCTTAGAAGGAAAGAGCTCTAGGTGAAGCTAGGTGCCTTGGCCAGCAAACCAAGTCTTCTACCTCCAAGATATCAACTAACCTGACTTTTTAACCCTTCTTTCTGTTGGAAATTACTGACAGTTTGCCAGCTCCACCCCACATACACACCTAATCCTCTGGAAGAGCTGTGGGAGGAAAGCAATTAGCTCCTTCAATGTGAGAAGGAGACTGAAAACCTCTGAGACAACAAACCTTTTCAACAAACAAGAATAAAATAAAACACAGTGTCAAACAGTAATTTTGCTCAGCCCAATGATAAAAAAGTCACAAAAATGTAAGCTCCACCTGTAATACAGTAATTTCAGAGAAGATATACGCTGTAAGAAACACTTTGCTCCAGAGAAAAATAAAGCAGTAACAGAAAATATACCTTGCAAAAGACAATTTGAATCAGAAGATTACAGCAGTAATCTGTTAGCACACACCTGTAGGCACACCTTGTAATAATGCAGAAGAAGGTATACCAGCAACAACAATTTGAATCAGAGAAAAAATAAAGCAATGAAATGTTAGCAACAAACAGTAGCAATCCATGTGAGTAAACAATAAAAACACCACCACACAGTAAAACTGCTTAGCCAAACTAAGTCTTAATCCTTTTCCTTTGCTCTGGTAAGTTTCTCTACTCTGCCTTTCAAGCAGTCCTAGAAGGAAAGAGCTCAGGTGAAGCCTTGTATCTGTTCGCATTTTATGCAGAACCCTTAGCCTACTTTCTTAGAAACAAATGCTGGGATACAGGGGTACACAGTAGGGGACAACATACATAAGGAGGCATACTATGTTGATGATCTTCTGTATGTCATTAACCCAGAACATTCCCTTCCAGCCCTGACCCAATGAAAAACCTGGCAGGATACAAATAAAACTGAGTGCTTACAAATAGGCTTTCACCCTTCTGCCTCCTTAATGACCCCCCCCCCCCCATAGTGCTGGCACAGACCCACAATTAAATATCTAGGGGTCTATATACCAGAGGACCTTACTGCCCTATACACAAGCAATTATCCTGCACTTATAGTCGGTGTGCAGGAAGATTTAAAAAGATAGCAACCCCTGCCCTTGACCCTGCTAAACACAATTCAGGCTATCTCCCCAGATATTTATATATATTTTTTTCAAACACTGGCGCTGTTGCCTCCACACTGAGAATTTCAAAATTTAATAAATCCATTTCCAGATTCTTATGGTGCTGAGAGAGACCCTGAATAGCTTTATAAGTAGCTACACCTTCCCAAATCAAAAGGCAGACTTGCCCTTCACAACCTTCTACAATATGCCACAGCTCCCCAAATAAACATGTCCTCCACTGGCTCCACTCCCCCCCATGGGTGACTTTAGAGAAAGACACCTTACCAGTACCTCTGGATAACGTAACCCTATTTCAAATCACAAGGCAAAAGAAACGCACCTCCACCCTCCCTCACCACACATCTTCTTAAATCTTCTCAAAACCTGGTACACATTTCTCATTTCCAAGGAAAATAACATAGGGACCAGATAGATCAGTGTCTCACCACTGGAAGCAACCTTTATTCAAGCTCAATTGGGACCATAAGTTCCAGACTTGGACAAGCCTGGGCTCGACATATACCTATCAATTTTATTCAACTGACTCTTTAAAGTTCTTTGAGCTACTACAGAATGAATTCCACCGTAATAGCACAGATCACTATAGATTTCTACAGCTCAGGGCCCATATGAAAAAAACAAATAGGACTCTACATCAATCTACAGACTATACCTCCAATCTTTCCCTTCATACTACACGCAGACACAGAAGCAAACTCTGCTCACTTCATCTCCAGGTGTTACTGTATCAAGCTCTCATAGCTGGCTCCACTGTTACCACAGAAAATACCAGGAATACCTGGGAGGCTGCACTTGGCATCAAGACATCAGATAAAGCATGGGCTAGGATCTGGCAGAGGGAACGTAAACTCACACTCTCATATCAGTGAAGAGAATACAGAAAGAAACTAGTCTGTAAGTAATTCTGCACCCCCAAATCATAGCTAAATATAACTCCATTCACAATGTCTCATGCTGGCGTAAATGAGGCCACCAGACAGCCACCCACACCCACATTCTCTGGTCTTGACACAAACTGGCCACATACTGGAAGTCTGTGAAATCTGTAGTACAGGAATTGGTACCAGGACTAGGCCCCCTCACCCCAGCAAATGGAACCCCTCCTACATTACCCCTCAAGCATAAACATCTGATGTACATCACTGGGATTCTGCTAACAGTGACTAAGAAAGCAATAACCAGATTATGACTTCAGCCTATTCCACCACAAACCTTGCTCCCAGTGGAAAGATATAATCATAGAAATATGTAAGTTAGAAAAAATGATGGCACAATTACAAAACAAACTTCAGGTCTTGCAAAACAGATCGAGCACTTGACTCCTCCATATCATGAATCAAAGAACAAATGTACTACCATAGCCACCTGAAGCCTCACCCCTCCCATGAAGTTACTCGTAAGGGATGACAGACCAGACTGGACAGCCCATACACCGGCCTACTACCCACATCCACCTGAGGCCATAGGCCCAGCCCATCATACTAATACCCCACCTCTCCTAGAAATAAATGATTGTTGTAATTGTGAAAGATTTATAACATACGTTCTACACCAGAGATGTATTACTGTTTATAAGATGCATCACCAAAAATGTTATCTTCTTAAAAAAAAAAACAAAAAAAAAAAAAACATAAATACGGTCATGGCAAGAATCCACATCAGTATCAGCAGCAGCACTGCAGGTTTCTAGGGGGAAGAAGGACCTTAGAGTGGTGGTGGATGCGAAAATGAATAATTCAGAGCAGTGCAGAAGGGCTGCAGCCCAAGCAAATAAAATGCTGGGGTGCATAGCCAGGGGGGATAACCTCAAGGAGTCGAGAGGTGCTCCTTCCTCTGTACAACTGCCTGGTAAGACCACACCTTGAATACTGCGTGCAGTTTTGGCATGCCTACTTAAAGGGGGACACTGCTTTACTGGAAAGGGTGCAGAGGAGGAAGACCAGGATGGCACTGGGGCTAGGGGAAGGGCCCTATGAGGAGAGACTGGAGGAGCTCAACATGTACTCGCTGGAGGAAAGAAGGAATGGGGGGATATGATAGAGGTCTTGAAATATCTCAAAGGAATGAATAGGGTAAGCCTTGAGGGGGTGCTTCAGCTGAAGGAGGTGGGAATCACCAGGGTACACTCAAGGAAGCTGGAAGGGGGAGACTGAGGGGGGAAACAAGGAGACGCTACTTACTGAGATGGTGGTGGAGCCCTGGAATGCGCTGCCCGGGGAGTTGATGGCTGCTATAACTATAGAGGCACTCAAGAAGGGCTGGGATAGGTATAGAGGAGCCTTGCTGGGGAATGGGGGACATTGTAGGGAGGGAGGGCTAAAAACAGTGCCCTGGGAAGGCACGGACCATTGAGCAGACTCGATAGACCATAGGGTTAATCTGCTGGCCTCATAGTATGTTAGTATTAGACAAAAGTCCCATTTACACGGACACTCAGCTCAATGTTGTGGTCCGTGATAGCATTCCCCCAACCTCCTGAGCCGAGTAGTGACTGAGTTATACAGCCCCTCTCAGAGCCAATGCAAGACACATAGGAGAGGGACCGTAAGGTCAGAGGTGGTGCCGAGGAATGCTGGAAGGCACTGCCATGAGGGTCTCTTCTATGCTGGAGCAAGCGGTGCAGCCTGTCCACATGGCTGCGTACACCACTCACTCCAACCCGCATTCCCAGGATTGCAGCAGCTCCAGAATTAGCGCAATGAACAACTTACGGAGCAATCTTTAAGTGTCTATTTAGCCGCTTTTGCACTGGAGCAACCAAGCACTCTAATCGCTCCAGTGCAAAAGCAGCCACATAAATGGCCTTAAAAAGAGTCAGTGGTTGCAGGTACCCAGTGGACTGAGATCTGGTTTACAAGTGGGGGGTTTGAAACAAGTCCATGGGTAGTTGTACTACCATTTGGATATAAATACTACCAGGTGGAGAAAGTTAGCAGTAAATACTTCCCAGTCCTAAAAACTATCTGGACTCCTGCTTGAAGGTAGTATCCAAACGACACTCTGGAGTCCTTCCTGCCAGCCTCTGCCCCCGATGGGCACAAACAGCAAACCCAGGTGACTAGCACACCACAGCGATCTTCCGCTGCCCAGCTCCAGAGAGACAGCCCTAAACTAACCTTTAAAGCTGCCACTCCTACTCATCTCTGGCCTACTGTCACCAACCGTCAGATCTGTGGCTATTTGTACCAAAAAGTCAAAGTCTGTGGAGACTCAAAACCAGCAGCCTTCTAGCATTAATAGGGGTGTACAAGCAGGTGGGTAGCTGCGGATAACTACCATTAGAAGAATAAGTTACCAGTATGTAAGTTTACCTTCAATCAGCATGGAGTCACATGGAGCCATACACTATACTGATAATGAGTAGTGCCAATAGTGTTCACTTGGGAAATAGACTTATCACCCCAAACCACGGTCGCGCCAAGACCACATGTCAACAAAGTAGTCAGAAGTGAAAGGGTGGGTGGAAGTCCAGATGGCTGCTTTACAAACATCCAGCAGCGGGATGACCTTAGAGGATGCAACTGGAGTGGCTTTCTAGTGGAATAGACTTTGAGACCCAATAGGACAAGTTGAGAGGTGAGACTACCAGCGAGAAAAGCAGGAAATGATCCATCTCACTACGGTCTGTCTCACTGTGTGCTCGCATTCTGCTGCAGGCCAAAGCTTACAAACAGCTGCTCGATGTCCTTGCTAAAATGCTTTGTCCTCTGGCTGTAGAAGCCGAGATGGTGCAGAGAAGCCTTAAAGAGAAACTCTCTACTATAATAAAAAGCTTAAGAACACTAGATTTACACGAATTATGTTTTAACTTATTGTTTTCCAGTTATACATTTTCTTTACTTTTCCCTGTTATTGGTCTACTAAATATTGTAGATAACGCAGCACTTATTTCACGGAGTCTTTCAAAACGTATCTGACCCTCCCCTGCTCATGACACAATCGCCGTTTTGTGACATCACAGTCTGCTAATATGGTGAGCACTATGATGTCATAAACAAAACTACTGTGAGGTTAACAGGACAAGCAAATGTTTTTATACAGACTTTTTAGACAGATAACCAAGATGTGCTGTAAACCTTGGAAAAGAACACTGAAAGTGAAAAAAGCATTCTCTAGTAAATTGTAATTAATAGCTGAAACTTTACGCAAGTATATGCTGAAGTGCAGAGTTGCTCTTTAAAGCCATAGTGAAGTTTGAGGAGAAAATCGAGAATGAGAGAGTCTGGTTTATGTGAAATTCTGAAACCAGCTTGGTGAAAAATGGTCAATTTAACCTAATGATTATCTTGTCTCTGTGAAAAAAAAATCAGGTAGCTTGTGTCAGTGCTGACACCTGGATTTCACCAACTACTCATTTATTCGTTTCATTTTATTACTCATTCATTTATGTCTTTGATAACCAGGTGAGACCACTGGGAACAAGCCTGTTAACAGAATCTAGAACCTGACTGCAGTATGAACTCTTCTGCCCAATGTCATGGCCACCAGGAAAGCCACCTTCCAAGACAGGTACTGTAAATGACAGATATCCAGGGAGTCAAATGCAAGCTTCATGGGGCCACCTGATGGCCCAGTAGAAGCACTGTGCTTCCATGCCTGTGACCAGCATTCAGGAACACACCCAGCATACTGGAGTCCAGTGGCTAGGGTTAGGAAAGTGCTGGCAATGGAGCTAGTCCCAACCTGGGGGAGGGTAGACACATGATCCGTCACAGCAGCCCCTGTGGTGGGCCGGGAGCGTACACCTCCACAGGAGTCACACTGAGACACGCAAGGCAATCATCAGACTGCACAACACCAGTGGGGAGGTGGGCAGAGTGTAGGGGGGAGAGACAGAAAAAACACGAAGGGTGGCCTACACACTGACAAACCGGTACTCCCAGGTCTGACACCCCGACTTCCATATCCCTGGGAGTTGGGGCTGGGTACAGTCTGGGGGGGTCAAGCAACCGCGATGACATAAAAAGATGATACAAAAAAAAAAAAGGTGGGGCTCGTAAGTTTGGAGCAGACCAGTTTCAACTCCCAGGATGAGGCTAGGGCATTCATAGGGGGAAACTTAGGCAGCGCCTAACTGAAAAATCTCTTGAATTCCAGGTCTGCCGCAAGCGTGCACAAATTCTGCCTAAGATGGCCTAAAGTTCTACCTTAAGGTAAGAAAGGCTCAGTCCTGCTTACGCTATGGAAAGCAAGTAATCTAGAATATTTCCCTACCAGACAGGAAGTCTAGGGAATGGGAAATATCCTGGTATTAGGATGAAAAATTATGCTACCTGAAACAGCATGTCTTACAAGTAGCCCGTTTCCTAGAGGCCATGAGGATTCCTAATACATCATCAGAGAGCTGCAAATATTCAACCTCTAGCCTCTGAGGAACCACGCCTTCAAGTGAAGAGTCTGTGGTTCCAGATGGAGAAACCTGCCCTAAGGACAAAACAGAAGGTCCAGCCTGAGGGGGCAGGAGGAATGGTGTCCATGCAGATTGACTCAGCAGATCCTTCAGCTTTATCTGCTTGGGCCAATCCAAGTGACATGGATCATCCATTTGTCTCTCCTGACTTTTAGGATCACCCTCTGCAGAAGCAGGAATGGGGAAAATTCATACAGGATTCCTTTCAAGACTGTGCCTACTCTCAAGGGATACACTGCAGAGGGAGAATGTGCTATTCTTCACCTAGGGGAAGCGGTGTATCAAGGGAGTCCACATCTGAAGAATATCCCTTGCAGAACCTCCTTTTTCAGTGACCACTAATAGGTGAGTGAGACCATAAGGCCAAGACTGCCTGCAATATACAGTACTCCTCTGTCCCTGTGTAGTGATAGTATAATATGTTGATTATTGTCACTCCGTTTTGTATGCTATTTCATGTAATGTATGTCATTTTATACTCCATTTTGTATTGTGTGACTCCATTTTACATGCTGCTTCATTTAATTGGTGTTTTGCTCTTTAGATAGCCTCATTATTATGTTTTGCTTCAGACAGTGTATTTTGCTGACTTGAAGGTTGCATATTATCAGGCAACCTGTTTTTGTAGTTTTGTTTAAACTTCTGCTTAGCTCATAGTGTTCTAGGCACCCGCCAGTGTTTGGAGCACAGTGACCTAGCAGGTGTAGGGAATTTGAGCAGTCCTTATGGTGTGAATTTGCAGCATCCTGGGAGCCCGCCAGCTTCTAGAATGTGGCAAAACAACACTATGAAGGCTGCACGGTTATTTTAGCATAGAATAAGATATAAATGTAGCTTTCTCAATGCCTGGTTGGAAGCCTCATCTGCAGGGTGGACGATCGCTGTGGAACTTTCTCCCGTTCAAAACTCCTGGCCAGGCTGTGAGATGATTTAGGGGCTTCCCAGCTACTGGAAAAGGCTTGGATGATGCTTTATTGAATCGGTGATGTATCATGTTTTGCTTAATTGAAGTATATATTAATGCTGATAGTAATATTGCTAATGAATGAATGCTAAAGTGTAATCATTAATGCTGATAGTGACATTGCTGCTAAATGAAGTGTAATTATCTTTTGCTTGCAATAAATTGTGCTGATGTGTGAATGCCAAGTGTGATTATTCCTTTGTGACTCTTCGATTAGGCAAGACAATTTTGGCGTAGTCGGCAGGATTCATAAAGGAAAGTACACACTAAGGTGAAGTAAAATGTTTAAACGAAAAGAGTCTAATGTTGCATGTGCACAAGTGGAAATTCCTGGTTGGGAAAACCAACCTTATGCTGATTTAGCCACTGAGTGGTCATGTTGTGCAGGGTTGAGTGAACACTGGGAATCCTGTTTAAAGGATTCTGAGCCTGCAGATGATGTTACATGTATGAAAGAGTGCCTGTGGCAAAAGGAAAGAATGTGCTGCCTGGGCGCAGGGGTGGATTTTATTGTCTGCCTATAGGAAGATGCATGAAAAGGTAGTGGGACTCTTAGTGAAAAGGCAGAGTTGGAACGAAAGGTTTGTGATTTGGAAAGTAAAGTTGTGATGTTACAATGTCAAAATCATTTGCTGAGTGATAAATTGATACCTATCGGACAATTGCAGAAAATGCAGCTGTCCGAGTGGCACAGTACAAGTATAAAAGAGGAGAGCAGAGTTAGTAGGAAAAGGTAAGCCTAGCAATAGCTAGGGCAGGAGCCCACTGGGATCCTGAAACATGGGATGGAGATATTTGGTTTTCTACAGATGAGGAAAGGTCAGCCTCAGATAAAGAAGAAAGGCTGAGGGCGTAAGGTTCCAATATTGCATGCACAGCCAGCGTCTAGAAGACGTACTGAAGTGTTGGATCAGGAAATCTAGGAATCGAAATGTAGTGGAGGATTTTTTCCAACAGGAGGTATCAGACCTCCTGGAGCGTACACCCGGGGTAGTTTGTTGAGATGGCTGGTGAGGTTGTATGACAGGGGCGGATGGAGTAAGCTTAGATGAAACTGATGCCCCTAGGTTTCTGTCACTAAGCCTGACCCTGTGGTGAAGGAGGCGTTTCGGATCCTCCGAATACAGGGCAGGGCTATGCCACGATGCTGGACGTGGTGGCTATGGCTTGCAAACACAAGTATCCGATGGTGAGTGACTGGCGGAGGATAGTAAACCATGGTTTACCTTAAAGGACTGTATACAAAACATTAAAATGGAAATGATGAAAGTTGCGGTCTCCACAGAAGACCATGCTGATTTAATGAGTGTTGTTGTGCCAGTGTCTATACGTAATAAGATTATCAAACTGCACCACCTGCATATAAGGCAGTAATGATGACTTTGTTGATTAATCAGACGGGAAAACAGTAGTAGTGCTAGAGGCAATACGGCAGTTAGGGAACTGGGAGATTGGGGCCCAAAGGGGTCTAGTTTATATGATTCTTCAGGACAGGATAAACAGCGGTCCAATCCTGAGGGTCGAGTTTCTAGGAGAGATATGTTCCTGGCTCTCTTAAAGGATGGGGTGGCAAGGGAAAACATTGATGGGATCAGTACCCCTGATATGTGGAAAATGTACAAAAAGAGGGGATTGAACACTAAGAAGCGAGTAAATAAGCAGATCAATTCAAAGTTAAAGACAGATGTACATGTCTCTTCAGGGGAGTCTGTAAGTCCAACTGCTCCCCCGGCAGAGTTTGATGATGAAAGTATGTCCCGGGTGGGGGCTCCCACTCAGGGATCCATTGAGTCACCCGACCGGAGGAGAATATGCAGATCTGTATCCTAGTGATTTGTACCGGTTAGGAGTTGCAGCAACTGAAAAACCTAAAATATGACTGAAATGAAGGCCAAGCCCCAGTAGAAGGGTGGGCTAGGAGGAATTTTAGACCTCATGTAGAATTGGAAATTAATGGAAGAGTGGCTCACCCCAAAAGTACGAGCTTTAATTGACACTGGGGCGGAGGCCTCATTAATTTATGGGAACACAGCAAAACACAAAGGTCAGCGAGTGGTAATTACAGGATTAGGAGGTAAACAATTGAGGCAGTGCAGACCATTTTGAACTGAAAATAGGTCAGCTGCCCCGAGAAAATATTGTGTAATGATTGTTCCGATTCGGAATACATTATAGGAACAGACATACTAAAGGGGATGACGCTGCAATTGTCTGATGGACAATATCAATTTGGAGTAAAACCTACATTTCAGCAAGACCAGTAGTAGTGGGAAGGTGCAGATGCCTCCAGTAGCCATTCCACCTGCTACAAAAATTATCTGTATGAAACAGTATAGAATACCAGGAGGGCATGAGGAGATAACTGCCACTATTAAAGATCTATTAGAGGCAGGAGTGCTTAAACCCACAACAACAGCCTGGAACAATCCTGTGTGGCCGGTCAAGAAAAGTGACGGGTCATGGCGGATGACAGTAGATTATAGGGAATTGAACAAGTACACCCCTTCATTGACGGCTGCCGTTCCAGACACCGTCACCCTGATAGAGCAAATACAAAGGCACAAAGGGTATGGTATGCAGTTATTGATTTAGCTAATGCATTCTTTACTATTCGATTGAGGAAAGTTTTGGGACCAGTTTGCCTTCACATGGCAGGGAGGCAATATGCTTTCACTAGATTACCTCAGGGATATGTACATAGCCACCATCTGCCACCGGATGGTGGCAGAACACTTGATGAGTTGAAGCTGCCGGATGGCATGCAGATTTCTCATTACATTGATGATATCTTGATCCAGGGGCTGATCAAGATAAAGTACAGCAGTTACTAGATGAGACCATTGATCATATGGAGGAAGAACTGTGGCAGGAAATATGGACTATGGTGCAAAATACTCAGACCACTGTATTTCTTGTTGATGCTCATTGTGCTTCAGATACACTAGAACGATGGTATAATTCTATTGCAGATGAAAGAGCTAAGATTCTGCCAGTGGATATTGAAGAAACTCAAAGTCAGCAGTTATCAGGGCTGGCAAAATGGGCACATCAAAATGTGGACATTTGGAGAGAAAGCCACTAACAGGTGGGCATATAGTAGGGGTGTACCCTAACATTGGATTTGTTAAAACTGTTATTGCTCAGTGTCCTAGATGCCAACATGGGCAACAAAGACCAATCCTCATACTGTGAAAGGACAATTGGGAGGGAAAATTACCGGACAAATTTGGCAGATTGATTACATTGGACCTCTACCCCTTAGTGGAGGATGTCGATATGCTTGCACAGTTGTAGATACATATTCAGGTATTTATTGGCATACCCTTGTAAACAAGCTACACAGAAAACACCATTAAGGCAATTGACTTAATTATGTTGTACTATGGAATACCCTTGCAGATACAAAGTGACAATGGTTCCCATTTTAGGGAAAGTGGTACAAGCTTATGCTCAAGCCCATAACATACAGTGGGTATTTCACATCCCTTATTACCCGCAGGCAGCAGGGTTAATTGAGAGAATGAATGGATTGCTGAAAGAACAGTTTAGGAAATTGGGGAGAGCCTACGAAAATGGAAAGAGAATTTGCATGAAGCATTACAGATTTTAAATAATAGACCAATTGGAGAATCTGAGACCCCCTTAATGCGAATGATAACTCCTAATTTGCAGTGCAGGCTACTCAACTACAGAAACAGTATTATATATCAGGTTACTCACCTGTAACAGGAGTTCTAGGAATGGTATATGTTGTTCATCCACACTCATTGGCAGGTATCCTTGCAGCTTTAAATCTTGCGGAAGGTCTTCAAGCTTGCTCTCCCACCCCACGGTGGTATAACTCTCAGCTCCTCCCATGACGCCAGATCTGGCCCGCTGGAAGCTCAGGTTGTCTGCGTCAAGCCGGAGGTCGGGTGGAGTCGGTGGATGAACAACATATACCATTCCTAGAACTCCTGTTACAGGTGAGTAACCTGTATTTCTAGGGACATGGATATGTTGTTCATCCACACTCATTGGCAGACTCCTAGCAGTTCTCGGAGGAGAGGGAGCCAGAGCACACCCCCATATACTTACTTGGGAAAGAGAGACTGGAGAACGAGGCCCCAAAACCAGCATCCGCGTGACTCAAGGTCGATGTGGTAATGGGTAATGAAGGTGTTTGCTGACTTCCAGGTAGCAGCCCTGCAGATTTCCTGGATAGGGACGTCCCTGGAAGCAGCCACCGTTAGGCAGTATGGCGGTAGAATGAGCTCTTATCCCTCTGGGGAGCTCCATGCCCGCCAACTTATAGCAGAGATCTATGCAGGAGGTTACCCACCTGCTTATCGTCCGCTTGGCTGCAGGTCTGCCAGATGCGCTTCAGCGTAGGTGACAAACAGCTGGCGAACCTCTCCCAATTTCAGCCGTCGCTCCTTATAATAAGCGGCGCCCTTCTAGGGTCCAGAGTATGGAGCCTATATTGACCTCCGAGGTGTGATTGGGGTAGAACACCGGCAGAGTCAACACCTGGTTAAGGTGAAACTCCGACACCACCTTGGAAGGAATTTGGTGGGGCAGGACAACCTTGTCCCTGTGGAAGACCAGGTAAGGAGACTCGATGGAGCGCCTGGAGCTCTCCCATCCTTCTGGCTGGCGTGATAGCCACCAAGAAGGCGGTCTTCCACGACAGGTGAGAGAGAGCACACCTGTGCATAGGTTGAATGGCTTGCCCATGAGCTTTGCCAGTACCAGCAGTAGATCCCACGGAGGTGGGGGTTCTCGACTGAGGGAAATGTGATCAAGGCCTTTGAAAAAGCGCCAGACCACCTTCTCCTGCGCCACTGACTGCTTCCCGGCCCGCCGGGAAGCAGAGATGGCTGCCAGGTGCACCCTAAGGGTCGTCGACCTAAGCCCTTGACTAGAAAGGGACCATAAATAGTCCAAGATGCTTGCCAAGGAACAGGAGGAAGGGTCAAGCCCTTGCCTGACACCAAATGGAAAACCTTTTCCATTTGAAGGCATAGCATTTTCTGGTCGACTCCTGCAGGGACGCCTCAACTACATTGAGGACCTCGTCGGAAAGACCCAAGGCCTGGAACTCCTAGCCGCTCAGGAACCAGGCCGTCAGGTGCAGGGATTGAAGGTCCGGATGGAACACCTCCCCTGATTGACTGAGAGCAGGTCCGGGCGAGCTGGAAGCTGCCGCGAGTCCTGGAGCTGAGACTGAGGAGATCTGGGTACCAGAACTGGCGAGGCCAGTCTGGGGCTATCAGAATCACCTCGCCTTGTCCCTCCTGCTGAGAAGCACCTTGTGGATCAAGGGAAATGGGGAAAAGGCGTAAAAGAGGCCGGGGTCCATTGCCTCGAAGGCATCCCCTGCAGCGAGCCCCCTGCTGAGGCGGGCATGGAACAGACTCAGCTCGCTGCTCTCCATGGAGGCAAACAGGTCCACCTGAGGTGTGCCTCAAAGGGAGAACAGATGCTGTACTACCTCCGCAGGAGAGACTACTCGTGGGATGCAGCCCCTATCGGCTCAGGGCATCGGCCAGGGTGTTGGAGGCTCCTGCCACGTGAATGGCCTAGGAGATCGCCTCCAGGCTGCTGAGTGACCAAATCTTGAGGAAGCTTCCTTGCATAAGAAGCATGGAGCGCGTCCCGCCTCTGGCGGTTTAGAGTATACATGGTGCGTGGTATTGTCCGTCTGGACTCGGACCACTTGACCCGGAGGAACGGAGCAAAGCGGTGAGAGCTAGGCGGACCCTGCCGAGACTCAACAGGTTGATATGGCATCGGGACTCCGGGGACCAGAGGCCATGAGCCCGTGTTCCCCAGATGGGCACCCCAACCCATCAGAGAGGCATCGGTCGATAGAGAGACCGTCGCTCGGGCGACGAACAGGATGCCCTCCTGCAAATGATCTGGAACGGTCCACCACTGGAGAGTTTCCACATCCCTGTGTCACCGACACAAGCTGGTCCAAGGATCGCAGTTGCCAGGACCACTGGCTGGCCAGTCTCCACTGAAGGGGACGGATGTTCCAGCCGGCCCAACGGACCACGCCTGGTGCAGGCCGCCATGAGACCCAGGAGGCCAGGAAGTCCCGGCAGGCGCAATTGCCCAACCAGAAATGATCCGGGCAAAGGAGGAAAGAACCTCGGCCCTGTCCGCGGGGCAGCGCTCTGGCTCAAGAGAGTCGAGCTGCTCGATGAATAGAATCACCTGCTCCGCCTCGAGTTCTCGACTTGGCCTCGCTGATAAGGAGGCCCAGTTGAGAGCAGACCTGAGGGCCAGATCTCTGGACCACTCCGCCTCCTTCCTGGAGGAGCTGCTATCAGCCAGTCGTCCAGGTAGGTACACGGACCCGGCGCCCTAGGGAATGCTGTCACCACTGCCATGCATTTGGTGAAGACCCTGGGAGCTGGAGACCAGCGAAGGGCATGGCTTGGAACTCGAAGAGGGATCCTTCAGCTCGAAGCGAAGGAATCTGGGTGAGACGGACGGATAGGGACGTGAAAAACGCGGTCCTGCAAGTCCGAGAGCAGAACCTACACGGCGCTCCAAGGATGGTATTATCTGAGCCAGAGTGACCATCCTGAAGGTTCGAGACCTTAGAACTTGTTTAGGTCGTAGGTTTGAGAATGGGCGCCAGCCCCCCGTCCGTTTCGGAACCAGGAAGTACCTGGACACAAACCCTGGGTCTGAAGGAGGGTCCACCACCTCTCTTACCACCTCCTTCTGGAGGAGGAGAGCGATGTCGGCTCGACGAGCCGCCAGTGAGGCTGGGGATCCCGAAGCCCCCCGAGGGGCGACGGCTCTGAAGGGTGGTGCCTGCTCGAATTCCAGAGGCAGGCCTCTTCCCACCACCTCCAAGACCCACCTGTCCGTGGTAACAGCGGACCAGGCGGAACGGAAGTGCCGGAGCCGTCCCCCCACGGGGGGACCCAGGGGTAAGGTGACGGGGATGGGGGCGACACCCCTCAGCCCGTCACTGGGCAGGCTTGGAGGAGGGACCGGCCGAGGGACCTCCTGGGCCCTCCTCCCTGCCTCCTGTTAGAGAAGCCGGCTTGGGTTTGGGATGCCAAGGCCGAGCCTGCTGGCCCTGGCGTTGCTGGGCAGGCGCTGGGGGGGCACACACAGAAGGACGCAGAGGGCTTAGGCTGTGGTTTGCGGCCTTTGTCCTTCTGAGCGGAAGAGACCGAGTCCAAGGTGGCATTGGACTTCTCGATCCTCTGCAGGTGACCTTCCACCCCAGGGCCGAAGAGGTCAGTCCCAAAAGGAACATCCATAACTTGTGCTGGGTATCCGAAGTAAAGGTGGATATCCTCAGCCAAGCCCGCCGACGCATAGCCACTGCGGCCGCCACCGATCTGGCACATGAGTCCCCTATATCCAAAGCAGTCTGGAGCTGCTGTTTGGCCACTGCCCTGCCCTGGTCCCGCACCTGCTTAACCGTAGTCTGCAGATCGGCGGGAAGATGAGGGATGACCTCATCCAGGGAGCCCAACAGAGCATGAGAAAAATGTGCCATGAGGGCGCCGAACTGGCCTGGCGAGAAACCGAGAGAAGGACGCAGCGTAGACTTTCAGCCGACATAGTCCAATTTCTTGGACTCCTTGTCAGGAGGTTTGTCCACATCCCTGGCGTTGCCGGCGCGGCAGGCAGCTGTCGTGCTAACAACCCCTCAGCAGAGGGGTGTTCCAAAGGACAAGGACCGGTAGGGACCGATACTTCCTGGCCATCCTGGCCGAGGCGCAGGGCAGGAAGCAGGGCGCTGCCAAAGCTCCAGTGCCGACCCACTATGGCCTCGCCACCGAAGCGCCCGCCGGAGAATCCCCGGTCCAGAATCTCCGTGAGGGATACCTGGCCCGCTTTGGAACGAGTTCGAGCTCCATCCCGGTAGACTCCGAGATGAGCCGAAGCAGTCCTAGGAAGGACGGCAGGGCTATCGTCCATTGACTGACCTCTCTGAAGACTCCAAGTCCAGTCGCTTGGAGAAAAGGAGGAATCATCTTCGGACTCGGAAGAGTCCTCGAGAACTGCCTCTGGCCTGAGCCACCTTCACCTGCCGAGGTCGGTCGGAGTGAGGGTAACTGACAGCCGATGGGGTAGACCCCTTAGCCGACCGAGAATCCTGGTCGGAGCCCCAATTGGTGGCTGTGGGCGGAGGTTCCACCGAATCGGTGGAGCAGCTGGTTTTGGCCGAACAACCGGCCTGGGTATAGGCTCCTCGGATAAGTAGAGGGGTTGTGTCGGCCGTTCCGGTGACAGCCACTTAATGGCCGGGGAAGGCGACGCGGTCGGCTTATTCCGGCCAGAGAGGAGCTGTTAAGCATAAGGTCCTCGTATCGCCGACGTAATTACGCCGAAGCCTCCCCTCATCCGAGGAGGAGGACGAGGACGAGCGGCGACGCCGCTTACCGCGGTGCCGAGACCGAGACCGCCTATGACGGTGGGATCGGCTGGACCGCGAAGAGGTCCGAGACCGAGAGTCCCGGAATTTCCGAGGTCGGTACGGGGAGGTGTCGGCCGGAACCAGCACTCCCTTCGGCTCGGATGGTCCATCCGAGGGCTCCGGAACCGGAGGCACAGGCGAGCCCACGGGATCCTCAACTCCTCCCGGGGGAACCGGGGAGAGGGGAATCTCGGCTGCTAAAGGCGACAGCCCGTCCAATGGGGTCGAGAAAAATCTCGACTTCATCGGTGGGAGTCTCGGTCAACTGACCTGGCCAGGGACTCCCGTGAGGCCGTGGCAACCCGGCGGTCGACGAGCCGACGGTCGACGGCCCGGGGAGAGGGACCTTTCCCGCTCCCAAGAGCGTCGACGGAGGGACTTACCCGTCCCTCTTTTTGGACCGAGAATAAGGTCCAGCAGACGCAGGCCCTTCTCCTTTAGTGGAGAGGGACAGACAAAGCTCCTTAAAAGAAGCCGTGTAGGAAGAACCCAGAGAGAGCGGGATAAATGCCGCGGCCGAGGAAGATACGGCCCGCGCCGCCTCCTCTTCGAGGGCGACCATCCGCTCGAAGCTGATCCACTGATACGCCGCCTGCCAAGGACACCGCCAACCGGGCCTCCTTGGACTTCACCGGAGGAAACGCTTCTCAGGACGGCCCAGTTGCAATCGGGCAGCACGGTCTTCGAGGGCGTAGGCCGAGAAAGATGAGCACAGGTCGCAAGCCTGCGGGTCGTGCTCAAGGCCTAAGCAGTAGACACACGTGGAGTGTGGATCCGTCGAGACATCTTCTGCCGCATGGGCATCTCGAAAATCCGGAGTCGGTTTGTCCGCCGCGGCGCGGGGATAGAAGACTGAAGTCTTTTGCAAAATTTATTTTAAAATCCATAAGCGGAGAATGGAACCAGTCACAACGCAGAGCGTTAAGGAGGGAACTGAGCTTCCAAGCGGTAAGGAAGATTCAGCCATGGGGCGGAGCAGAGTTATACCACCCGGTGGGTGGGAGGAGCAAGCTTGAAGACCTTCCGGCAAGATTTAAAGCGGCAAGGATACCTGCCAATGAGTGTGGATGAACAACATATCCATGTCCCTAGAATGGGAAATTACACCAGGAGCTCTGTCTCCTTGCAGGGCAACCCCAGAAGCTGCTGGACTTGATTTACATGCCCTTCAAGAATACAGAATAAACAGCAGAAACATTCAAGTGATAGAAACTGGTACTGGAATACAAATTCCACCGAGACATTTTGGTTGGATAGCACCTAAATCAGAACTAGCCCTCAAGGAATACAAATTTTGGGAGGGGTGATTGATTGTGATTACCAAGAGAAGTAAAGTAATTTTGTTGAATAGTGAGAACAAAATCTGTTAATTCAACAGTATGACAGAGTGGCTCAATTGTTAATTATTCCAGTTAACAAAGTGACCCTATAAAGGACAAGCCCCCACACTCTTAACAGCAGGGGGATAAAGGTTTTAGATCTACAGGAGGTTTTAACAATGGTGCCAAAATATGGGTTACAAACCCAAATGGCCCTCCTGAACCAGCTGAGGTGACAGCCACGGACGAGACAACACAGTGTTAATTATCAGGTCAGGGAAGAGAGATGGGAATATGTACCAGCGAACACATGTTATCTTCGAGAATAATCAGTCTGTGTATTTTCTAGGTTCTTCAATGGATTCTAAAAGGAATAACACTCTCTCTCACGGTCCATTGGTAAAGCCTATTACCCCAGGTGGAAGAATATTGAAGCTTGACGACCCACTTGTACAATGGGGTTGGAAATCTTCCACCAGTTTACGGTGCAAGACAACTTTACTTGCCCTGAAAACCAAGGATGTCCTATAGTGAACATTACTTTTTCACCAGATGTGAACATTTGGAAACCAGTTGAGACAATGGCAGGGACGATTATATGTCCAACCTATGCAGGACACAAATTGGATTAAATTACAGAACCAGACTGCTATTAGATGCTGCAACTTACCGAATAGTTGCATGGTGACTGTACAACATAGACTTGATTGCTGCATGAATCAAACAGACATTTTCAATGCAAGTATTACTTGATTGACATAGACACGTTATTCTGCATGAATGCTACTGCAATAACTAATAGAACTACTTGGGCAGATCACATTACAGTGTTGAAAAATCATCCTGTAATTAGCAATGATAGTATAGTTAAGGTTCCATCCACATGTACATCAGTAGCATGGCGGTATCAGAAAAATGTTATCCATTTTAACATAACGTTTATGTTTAGTAGAAAATGCAAACATAAAAGAGCTTGGTATGATACGCTATTAGGTGGAGCAAGGGGCAGGCATGGGAATTTTAAATAGTGTTGATGTAGAAACACTGACTAACAGGCTTCAGGCAGTAGGAATTGATGTATTTAGCTTAATTAACTTACAAGCTCAATGGATGCCAACTGTTTTCTTACCCAAAGATTAACTTTGAATTATGATTTTGAGTTCTTGCAGTTATTTAATGCTTCACATGTATGGGGAATGGGAGTAGCAGAAAATATTTATGATTTATTGATTGGACAGAATGTACAATGCGACATATGTATTCTATAATGCAAGAAATAAGGCCCAGAGTGATTTAATGAGTAATAATGAATACGTGTGGAGGACCGTGTTCAAATCATGGATTCCTAGTAATCATTGGATTGTAATGTCATCCACCACAGTAAAATGCACAGATCCCTGATAATGAGCAGAAGCTTATTTTGTATTGGCAGCCAATATTTTAGATCAATCAAGATTGAGTATCTCATTAAATAAAATTAAACAGATAATTCAGGAAACAGATGTAATGCAGGCTCATTTGGCAATAAGAAATAAATCATTAGTGCAAAGTCAGGTGCAAACTACGATAGTTAAAAATAAAATGATTGATTTAAGTTCCAAGATTCAACAAGAGACTACTCATTATTGGTGGGATATTTTTACAGGATGGTCTCCATCAGCTACAAAAGTGTTAAATATTCTGATACATCCTATCATAATCATTGCTGTAGTGACAATTATCTTGCTTATTTGGACTTGTTACTTATGTTATATTCGTAGTAATTTTGCTATGGTACCAATATCATACAAATCGTATTCACAATAATCAAAGGACCGAATGTAGTGATAGTATAATATGTTGATTATTGTCACTCCATTTTGTATGCTATTTCATGTAATGTATGTCATTTTATACTCCATTTTGTATTGTGTGACTCCATTTTACATGCTGCTTCATTTAATTGGTGTTTTGCTCTTTAGATAGCCTCATTATTATGTTTTGCTTCAGACAGTGTATTTTGTGACTTGAAGGTTGCATATTATCAAGCAACCTGTTTTTGTAGTTTTGTTTAAACTTCTGCTTAGCTCATAGTGTTCTAGGCACCCAGCCAGTGTTTGGAGCACAGTGACCTAGCAGGTGTAGGGAATTCTGAGCAGTCCTTATGGTGTGAATTTGCAGCATCCTGGGAGCCCGGCCAGCTTCTAGAATGTGGCAAAACAACACTATGAAGGCCGCACGGTTATTTTTAGCATAGAATAAGATATAAATGTAGCTTTCTCAATGCCTGGTTGGAAGCCTCATCTGCAGGGTGGACGCATCGCTGTGGAACTTTCTCCCGGTTCAAAACTCCTGGCCAGGCTGTGAGATGATTTAGGGGCTTCCCCAGCTACTGGGAAAAGGCTTGGATGATGCTTTATTGAATCGGTGATGTATCATGTTTTGCTTAATTGAAGTATATATTAATGCTGATAGTAATATTGCTAATGAAGGAATGCTAAAGTGTAATCATTAATGCTGATAGTGACATTGCTGCTAAATGAAGTGTAATTATCTTTTGCTTGCAATAAATTGTGCTGATGTGTGAATGCCAAGTGTGATTATTCCTTTGTGACTCTTCGATTAGGCAAGACACCCTGTCACACAGACTGCAGGCAGTGTCGGTTTGTGTGGCGGAAGCCATCTCCCTCACCTGGAGAGCCTCACTGCACAGCTAGGAAGACAGAGATCCACCTGGCTTATTCAGGTAAAGCATGATAATGGTGTTGTCTGCAGTCACCTGTTGGGACTGGTCCCTTACCAGAGTGGTAGAGGCCAAAAGGGCTAGTCTTAGCCTGAGCTCTAGAACACTGATACGCATTTCGGCTTCCTAAGTGGACTAAAGACTAAACACTCTTTAAAATCCTAGGTGGGCTCCCCAAACTGATGGGAAGCATCGGCTGTTAGATACATGGATGGACAAGGGACTACAATCAAACAGAATCTCATCCCTGAGATTAGACGACTCTTGAAACCAGAATACAGCTAGTGTCAAGGCCTGTAACATGGTAATTATGTGGGATAAAGGGGACTTTTTCCAAAACCACTGTTCATTGTGATACCACTGAACTGGTCTCATTTGGAGTCTGGAACAGGGCACCACTGTAGTGGTCGGAGTCATGGGCTTTCCCTATCTGAAAAGATTTTGCCACGTAAGCCAAATCCTGGTCATGTAGTAGGGCCACAGGTTCCTGGCTCAGACTGAATCTAGTTCTGCTACAGCAGTCCTGGTGGATAGTATGTTCGGGGTCGGCGGCTGGGCTTCACTAACTTAAGGAGGAAATGATGAAAACAAAAGTATTACCAATATGACTTTCTGACCAGAATGTGAAAATAAGCTTCTCTGAAGTCCAGGGAACAGAACCACATCTTTTCATCCAACATGGGGATGACAGACTGGAGGGATACCATGCTAAATTTCTGGTACTTTTTTATGCCTGTTTAAAGGCCTTGTCTATGAGGCAAGCCTTTCACATGGGCTGTGGGACCCGCTACAAGCATGCCCTGTGCAAGCAATGCGTAACTTTACAGAATATCTCCCAGTCAAGAAAAGAGGGGTGTTGTCAAAGATGGCTGAATCAGGTTCCAAAACTGCCATTCTGTAAAAGCTAGCTATCGCATGTACAGGGCATGTTGGTAGTGGGTTCCACAGCCCATGTAAAAGGCTTGCCTGCTAGACAAGGCTAAGCTGGAAAATGTATTTTTTGTCATGAGAGTCTGACTTCTTAGGCTAATTGTCAGGAGGCTAGCTAGAGGGCGGATACCAAAAATATATCATCTGCAGCAGCAGTCATGAGTCCTTTGCAGGAGGGTGGGAGAACAAGAATTTATTTTCGGCATGTGGGACTAAATATCTTCTATCTGCCTTCTTAGCCATAAGAATGATGGAGGATAATTCAAGTCAGATGCGTTTGGCTGACCAGGTTTGGCATACACTCTGTGCTAGAACGGCCCAGGACTTCAAAGCAAGGGCATTCTTCCAGGCTTGGTGAAGGATACAAAACAGAAGAATCGTTTGAAGGAGTAGTTCTGGACCCAAGGCTTTCAGTAGGATTTTTGATTTCAGAGTCCTGGGCTCTCTAAAAATAAAATGGAGATCCTTAATGAAAGTTTGAGAGTAACCGAGACTTTTGTAAGCGTCCTCAAAGAAGTGAGAAAACCCCACCCATCTGAGGATCCAACACCTTCCCCACCCGGCTACTGATTCAGAGACTTCTTCCTTAAATTTTTAATACTTACCTCACTCGAATTCCCTTCGTCAGCACTGACCCCGGCCTCCTTCTCTCACTACCGGTCCTGACCACCGGCAATCTCGCCCCATTGCGCAAAGCATGATGGTGCAAGATTACCAGTACTCGGGCCCAGTGAGGAGAAAAGAAAGACAAGGATCTGTGCATGATGGGGGACACTAAGCAAAATATTTATTAAAAACCAAGGGGTAATCCATAATCAAGGACTGGATGGGGACAGTGGTGGAGAGGGAGGTGATGAAGCCTGCTTTAAGGAGACACACATCACAAACAAACATGTCCTGAAGTGCTCATAGAGCATAAAGGACGCAAGTACCCACATCCCCGAGGGCACTGTGAGCCCCACATACGTTGCAATTCTGCTGTGTTGTGCCCCTTTGAATTAAACACAAAGGGGTCGCAAGCCTTTCCATGCACTATTGCACAGGTCAGCGCAACGATGGGGCGCTGGTATGCACAGGGGTGCTGTGGCTCCCCAGCAGCCTTAACCCCAGTGGCAGGTTCCAGCAACCACAAGACTGGACGAACTGCTGAAAGCATTTCTGAAGGGGTCCCATCCTTGTGAGTTGGAATGTGCATTCCCGCAGAAAGAAGAGAAAGGCATCGCACAGCACCCCCCAAACAATACACCAGACAAGAATAGGGCTAGTGAGGGGTGATCTGCTGAACACCAGGAAAAATATTTTTTTACTGACGGACGGACACTTAGTGACCACTAAACCAGAAGGGAAGACTATAGAGGAATGACATAATTCTAGGAGGGCACACCCAGAAAATGGGCACAAAGGTACAGGGTGGGGGAAGGGACAACTTTGGCAGTAGGGTCGTTTAGCTATGGCATATGCCATCGAATAAAACCATGTGCCTAGCCCCGAGCTATTGGCCAACCCCCCTCTATCTGTCCCAATCCAGCATGTTAATGGTCCCACAATCTATGCGCAACCACTAATACCTGCATTAATAATTTAAATAATGAGCTTGTGTGCTGCTGTTGCAGATGAGAATCCGCCCTCCACAGACAGCAGTTTTGGTGAGTGGTGTGGGGGGCCGGTGCCTGTCCACCACCAAAGACCATCATCGACCACTGTAACTGTGTATAGGGCCCCTGGGGTTGTTACCACAATCAACATGACTAGATACATCAGAACAAACTTAACTTTTTTTTTTTTTTTAAACCACAACATAAGATAGTCATCCTTTTTCAGTGGAAGAAAAACTTGTTAAGGTTGGCGAAAGATGGGCATAAGCTGCATGGGAGTGGCTGTGAGGTGGCTTTGAATCTAAACATTCTGAGGGCCCAGGTACAAATATGTGCCAGTACCAAGCACAGTGAGTGAGTGACTGTGAATTAATCCATGCTCTCAGGTATGGGGACCCGTAGCCCTTTGGGACACGCAAGTCGACCCAGTGCATTACACTGCCTGGGATGCGCTTCAGGACACACAATCAGCTGCCTGGCACCCACCCACCCACACTGTAGTAGGAGTCAGACATACCAAAGCAGCACCAAAGGATCTCTGCTGGACTTCCATAATGTGATTTAGTATCCGAAAGCTTTGGGGGAACAAAAGATACTGAGAGTTCTAGAATTTCAGTCTGTATTCCCATGAATATGACAAAGGGTGAGTCCTGTTGTCACATGAAGTGTGGCAGTGTGTTTTTTGTGGCCAATATTTCTGCCATGTTTAAAGCTAGGAACCTGAAACCTGAGTGGAACAGGTGAAGTGACTGGCATCTTAGACGTCGGCAGGCTACAGCAGGCATGCAGGGAACTCTGCCAGTTCAGTAAGGTAAGGTACTGTACCTGTAATCTTGCTGTTGCCTGCACAGAAAGTACAGGAGGAGGGGTAAAGAGGTAACTGCAGAGAAGAAACAAGTACTTGTAAGTAGTACAGGGGTCATGCTTAACTTTTTTTCTACTGGCCCAGCCGGGAAAGTGGTACCAATTTGCACTGGCCCTCCAAGATTTGCATCGTCCCCAAGCTATAATAGGGATTACTAGGGGAAGGGAAGTACTCCCTCTCTGCACCTTTTTCCAGTTACTCCCCATTTTCCAGTGGTACCCGCTCTCCTCCTTCTCTTCCCCATAAGACCATACTGTTGCCTAATGGCACCCCCCTTCACCATCTCTTACCCGTAACTTTTCCTTGGTGTCCAGTGGCACCACCACCCTTCCCCATAAGTTCTCCCTGGTGTTCAATGGCACCCCCCCTCCCCTTAAGCATAAGTTCTCCCTTGTGTCCAGTGGCACCCTGTCTCCTCCTCCCACAAGTTCTCCATGGTGTATAGTGGCAACCCCCTTCCTCTCCCTTTCCCTGTAAGTTCTCCCATGTTTCCAGTAGCAACCCCCCCCCGCGAGCACCCCAGCCCACTAGTCCCTGACAGTGACCAAAACAAACCCTCCACTCACCTTCTTGTCTGGCTACCATCTGACTCTCATAACTGAGGTAAAAAAAAAAAAATCTTCCCCACACATCTCAGCTTCATCACACTACCTTCCCATGCCTCATTAGCAACTCACCAAAAGTTCTAAAGTATGTGAATAAAATCTTCAATAAAGAATGCCGCCAATAGCACCTTATCAATTTCAACGCAGATCCTAAATGCCGGCAATCTCTCCCAGTAGTGATTTGCAATAACATTTTCAAGACAGAGATTGCCTGAATTTGAGCCCAGCGGTGAGACTGTTAATATGCTATCAGCAGTATGCTTTTCCAAGGACTCTATTTGCATACTTTTGAACTTTTGGTGAGTTGCTGTGTAAAGGGACAGGTGTGGTGAGGGTTGTGTTTCTGGGATGGGTTGGTGGGAGTTTTTTTTTTTTTTTTTCTTCACACTAGCCCCCACCAGGCAAGTCAGGGGGAAATCACACTGGCCCAAGGCAGTTTTCACTATGCCCAGGGCCAGTAAATTAATGTTAAGCGTGAATCCTGGTAGTAAACACCTGTTGTTGGAAAAAGGGGAAACTTATCTAGGATAGGAGTAAATGAAATATAAGGAAAGGCACAAAGTAGTAGTCAGGAAGAAGGCTACAAAGGGTGAGATACAAAAAGGAATGGGGAAGTGAATGAAAAAAGGGACAAAAGAAACACCCTAGCTAGGGTAGGGTGACAAAGTAATACTAGAAAAAGGGCTAAGCAGAAAAGAACCAAAGAAACGGGAAGGCGGTGACAGGGGTAAGTAACAATCATTAGTAGTGGAGAGCGAAACACAGAGGCAATCATAGGAGTGGTGCAGTGTAATTGTGATGCTGCAGTTCTCCAGTGGACTTTCTGGAGAGGAAGGTGCTGCCACACCTGTATGCACCTCTCCAAGTTGAGGAAGGAGGTCACCAGTCTCTGGGCTCAGGTGGCTAGGATACAGAGAATCTCTTTCCCCACCATGGGGCCACCTAGTCTAACACTGTTGCCACAGAGATTGCCTAGGAAATGGAGGGTAGGCTGAACAGTGATAAGCATTGGAAGCGTTACGGTGGTGGATCAGGGGCACATTCCTCAAGTTGTGCAACTATAAAATTAATTTGCAGCTCTGGTGGGATGGTACCCATAGTAGTAGCAAGGGAGGAAGTGGGGGTCCTCCATAGGGGGTGGCCCCCAAGGTGAGAGATAGAGGATCCCAACAGAGGAGGAAGCAACTTCTGGTGTGGGACTCGACTGTCAGGGTGGTGGATTTAGGAAATGGAAGGGGAGAAAGATAACAGGGTTTGAAATGACACCCACCTGCCCACCAAATGGGGGTAGATTTAGGGTCAGGTGGGAAAAAACTGGCACAGTAACGTGCCTGCAGGCGCCTTGGCTGTAGGCGGACCTTTTTTTTTCTTCCTCAAGGTCCTGCTGGTTGCTGGGCATTGGCCGCTAGGTGCCGCTAATGAATCGCCAATGAAGCTCTGGAATGCGTCCAAGTGCTATAAAAAAAAAAAAAAAAAAACAGGCAATGACAGCAAGACAGGAGGAAGTAGGGTGGGTCAGCAGTGAGAGTGAGGTTGCTTCATGGCTTGCTTGCCACATCAATACAAGGAGGGAGCACCTGGTATGTCTAGATAACGTCACTGAAGGAAATCATTCTGCAGAGTGACATGCCATCCATTAAAGTAAGCCTGTGGATGTAGCCATGTGACCTGGTAACCGTAGGAAGTCTCTTGCAGGTCCTGGCTGACCTGCTGTGCTAAGACTCTACTGTCGCTATCAAAGCTGTAACTCTGGCCTGTAGGAGGAAAGCTTTACCCTGCAGGTTGTTTAGTTCTGCTCCTATAAAATGTAGTATTAAAACTACAGAAGTCCCAGCTAGAGCCTGTTCTATCAACACAGAAACACAGACGCTGTTGGCAGATAAGGACCTCTTGGCCTACCTAGTCTGCCCTGTTTTCCCTACCTACAGTGCTACTGCAGACCCCACTTGGTCTCCGGTTTGCACCCCCCCTTACTTCTAATAGTCCCTTGTGCCTCTCCCATGCTTTCTTGAATCCTGTAACCATTTTAGCCACCACCATCTCCGTTGGGAGACTGTTCCAAGCATCCACCACCCTTTCTGTAAAGTACTTCCTCACCTTTCCTCTCAGCCTCCCCCCTTCCAGCTTCATAGTGTGACCCCTTGTCCTTGAGAATTTCTTTCTCTGGAAAATGCTCCCTTCCTGTATCTTGTTTATACCTGTGAGGTATCTGAATGTTTCTAGCATATCTCCCCTTTTTAACAGCCCACCGACATGAGCAGAGTGCCCCGGCCCGGGTTCGGGAATGGACCTGGGACGTCGGAGGGTGGGGGAGAAGGACTGAGCATCCTAGGGACTGCTCTCCTTCTCCGGGAGGGAGGGGGTAAAGTGTGTGGCACTACACGAACCCCTGGCGGATGATGGGGTACCTCTGTGCCGGCGCTATTACTCGTGGGGGAGAGGGTGGACATAGGATGTCATTACATGTCCCCACCCATGGGGAAAACCTAGCATAAAAATAGCAGTCGACATCTATGATGTCCCACTCACCCAGGCCCCGATCGCACACTGTGGCACTTTCAGGGACCCAACCTATCCCGTCGTCCACTATTGCCAGGTGAGTATACGACCCATTTTGGGGAGCAAGTCAAGGAGGAACTGCACGTGGGCACCTCTGCTGGCACCCTTGTTCCACTGTCGCGGGGGTCATACTAGTGCGGTGGCCCTGCCCTGGGGGGCAATCCAGGGGGTTATCTGGTACAGGAATGTAAGCACCGGGGGTGTGAGGAGGGGGCCCCAAGGGCTGATGGGGCTGAGCTAAAAGGCAGCTTGCTAACAAAAAAAACAAAAAAAACTCCCCCTTTCCTCTTTCTTCTAGGAAGTACATATTTAATTCCTCAAGCCTTTCTTCATAGGGCTTCTGATGTACAGTAGGCCCTGCACCATTTTGGATGCCCTCCTTTGTACCACCTCTACCCTATATCTTTTCAGAGGTGGGGCCTCCAGAACTGGACACAGTACTTGAGGTAGGGTCTCGCTAGAGATCTTTACAGGGGTATTACTAACTCCTTCTTTCTGCTGGTGATACCCCTGCCTATGCATCCATGCATCCCGTCAGCCTTTCCCACTGCTTTGTCACACTGTTTAGCTACCTTCAGGTCATCAGAAATGATTACCCCCAGGTCCCTTTCCTGTTTTGTGACTGCTGGTACTTCTCTCAGTTGCTACATTGCACCCAGGTTTCTGTTCCCCAAGTGCATGATTTTACACCTTTTTGCGCCAAAGCCCAGCTGACAAACCCATGATCAGTCTTCCAACTTTTTTTTAGATCTTCTAGGCCATACTTTTTGGTTCCAAACTGAAACTCTCCACCCTAGCCCACAATGGTGGCTTTCTCACTGTCAAATCCCCAGATGGATCTCCCCTTGACACTGTTCCCAACTTCAACTATCTGGGGGTAATCCTGGACCCATCCCTAACCTACACTGACCACACTGCCTTACTGATTAGGCACATCAACCAGAACATAGGGCTCTGCTATCACATGATCGACCACCTCTCACCGGACGCCCACCTTGCTATTGCCCGTGGCAACTTCCTTCCCCTCCTTGACTATGGCTGTCCGGTGTGCCCCCTCACCTCCATTACCAACCTTAACCACCTGGATACTATCTACAATTGTACATGTCGCCTTGCCTTCTGCACCCCACTCCTCACTCACCACTGAACTCTTTACCAGTCCCTTAACTGGCGCCCTCCACAAGCACGACGCTCCTACCTGCTGGACTGGACCGTTGCTGATATTTTGCACAATCCCTCCTACTCTCCACTATCCCTTCTGATCAGACCTAGAACCTACTACCACAATCTACGTCAGTCTTCACACCTTCAACTAGAAAGCCCTAACATAACTAAAAGGACGGGCCTAAGAGCCTTCTCTGCTGCCAGACCCTCACTATGGAACGACCTCCCCTCCTTCTTACATTCCCCCGACCCACTTCTAAATCTAAGTTCCTGGTTTAGAATGCACTTTCTATCCACCACAACCTGCTTCTGCCCACAGGTTGCTGGCATGGCTTCACCTCCCTTGCAGCTCACCCTAACCCCCTCCCCCCCCACTGCTCCTCTCTCCTCTCCCATCCTGAATACTATTGTTACTCCTTTTGTTGAATGATGGAGCGACCTTACCCTGTTTACCTAAATGTTATATAACTTGTTTGCTCAATTGTTGATGTATCTGGTACTGTTTACTTTATATTTTCTCTGTTAGCTTGACCTACACTGTTATGTTCCCTGTATTCTTCATGCTGCTCTCCCAATGTATTTTTACGTTGTTTGTGCCAGTTTCTGGCCTGGGCCATGCCTGAAAAAGGTCTTTGGATCAGTGCACCAACCAGGTTACCAAATGAATAAATTAAATTCTCTCATTCTTTCCACACCCCACTTGGTGTGTCTATTCTGCTCCAGATTTTTGTGTCATCCGTGAACAGGCATACCTTTCCTTCCAGTCTTTCTGCAATGTCGCTTATAAAGACAGTGAAGACGACTGGGCCTAGTACTGACCATTTGCGGCACCCTACTGGTCACTTTGCCCTCTTCAGAGTGGACGCCATTTACCATCACCCTGTGACTCCTGTTGTCCAGCCAGCTCTCTACCCATCTTCCTATTGCAGGACCCACTCCCAGGCTTCTCAGCTTGCTCACCAGTCTTCTATGTGAAATGGTGCTGAAGGACTTACTGAAGTCTAGGTAGGCTTCGTCAACTGCTCCTCCCTGATCCACTTCCTTGGTTACCCAGTCAAATAACTTGATCAGGTTTGTCTGGAAAGACCCCACCCCACCCCCGTGAACCCATGTTGCCTCGGATCCTGAAGACCACTGGAAACAAGGTATTCCCCAATCCTTTCCTTCAGTAGTGATTCCATTACTTTGCCCAATACCATAGTAAATCAGACAAGCCTGTAATTTTCAGCCTCCTCTTTGTTGCCTTTTTGTGCAGTGTGACTACATCATCCCTTCTCCAGTCTCCCAGGACCTCACCCCGTTTCTAGTGACAGATTGAACCAGGCACCCTGTGAACCCATGTTACTCGAATCCTGAAGACCACTGGAAACAAGGAATTCCCCAATCCTTTCCTTCAGTAGTGAGTCCATTACTTTGCCCACTACTGAAGACAGGCTGATAGGCCTGTAATTCCCAGCCTCCTCTCTGTTGCCATTTTTGTGAAGCGGCACTAAGTCAGCAGCCCTCCTCCAGTCTCCTGAGACCTCCCTAGTTTCTAGTGACAGGTTGAACAGGGCTGTCAGAAGTGCAGCCAACTCCTCCTTGAGCTCCCTCAGTAACCTGGGATGCACCCCGTCTGGTCCCATTGCCTTGTCTACTTTTAACTGTGATAATTCCCTTAGGACCCTTTCCACTGTAAAGGGGCTAGTGTCCACCTCCCTTCCCTTAATGCCCTTGTCTTTTATCATTGGACCGTTACCTACCCCTCCCCCATAAATAATGAACAAAAGTATTTGCTCAATATATCTGCTTTTTGGTGGTCCTCTTCCACATACACCCCTCCTCCCCCTTTCAGCCTTACTATCCCTTCCCTTGGTGTTTCTCTTCTCCCTTATGCATCTAAAAAATGTCACTTTTTTGTTGTTTTTTTACTGATTTGGCAATATTCTCCTCAGTCTGCCCTTCTGTGCCCCTAACTGCCTTCCCTGCCTCCCTTCGTTTCTCCTGATAGGTCTCCCTTTTCTCCTCTTTTTATGTCTTTTATACTTTCTAAAAGCCAGTGTCTTTGCTCTTACTTTTTCTGCTGCTTCACTACAGCACCACAGTGGTTTTTTTTTTTTTGCTTAGTTTTTGTTGACCGGGAGAAAGAGGACTAGATAATTCTGCCTATTTTCAGCCTCATCCCGTGGGAGGGTGATACAGATGGATGCCAACTGACACTGAACCAGATTAAGCCGTTGGTGGTATTTTTAGTGAATGGGGAAATTTGGCCAGAACACCGGGGAAATTCCCCTGCTCTTTTTAAGAAGTGCAATGGGATCTTTAACATCCACCTGAACTACCACCAGAACAGGCAGATGGGACCTCGGTTTAACGTCTCATCTGAAAGATGGCACCTCAGGAGTGCAGCACCCCCTCATGCTGCACCACAGTGTCAGTATTGGGATTTAACCTAAGTGCCTGGTGTTGGGATAGAACCCACAGCCTTCTGCTCTTCCAGCTTCAGAGGCAAGTGTGCAAACTGCTGAGCCACTGACATTGACTTTTTTCTCTTACCCTTGCTGACCTGCCTGACACATAGATTTGTAGCTTTTTCAATGTCCTGTTTTATTTCTGCCACTGGTCGTTGACTCCCCCAGTTTTTCTATCCCTGCCTGGTCGTCTCTGATGCATTCTCCCATTTTCTTAAAATCGGCCCTCCTAGGCCGGCCCAACAGCAAGGCGTCCGCTTGAAGCACCGACACCCCAGGTTTGGTGACAGACTCGGGAGTCAGAGGGTGGCTGGGGGAGAAGGACTGAGTATCTCAGGGACTGCTCTCCTTCTCCAGGGGAAGAGAGAGTCTGGTGCCATGCAGAACTCCAGCGGTGGCTGTGGGTACTGCTGCTGCCAGCGCCTCACGCTATTTTGGGGGGATAGTGGGCAGTCGCTGGCGTCATTGCACATCCCCGCCCCCAGGGATCTCACAGAAACATAGACTTTGACGGCAGATAAGGACCACTTGGCCCACCCAGTCTGCCCATTTCCCTACTTATTAGATATGCTGCAGATTCTAGTTAACCAACAGCCTACTTCCTGCAACCCCCCACTATAATTGCCTTATGTCTGTCCCATGCATGTTTGAATTCCCCCACTGTTTTAGACCCCATAACCTCTCCAGGAAGGCGGTTCCATGTGTCCACCACTCTCTCCGTGAAAAAAAATTTCCTCACATTACCCCTGAGCCATCCCCCCTCTAACTTTAAATTGTGCCCCCCTTGTTTTACACATCTCTTTTTCTGAAAGATGCTACCCTCCTGGACTTTGTTGATTCCCTTGAGAAACGTAAAAGTTTCTATCATGTCCCCCCCTGTCCCTCCTTTCATCAAGGGTATACATATTAAGCTCTCTCAGCCTCTCTTTATATGATTTCTGATGTAGACCCTGCAATATTTTAGTTGCCCTCCTCTGGACTGCTTCCATCCTGTCTATGTGGTGTGCAGCCAGGTAAATAGGCTGCTTCCCCCCCTCTCAGCACTCAGACTTATCGGAGCGACCGGGTGGCGAGGGAGACCGCCGGCATCAGGCCCCCAGTGCATCGCCAAGGACCATCGCAAAAACCGCTGCTGAGGCGCCGAGCTTAATGAGTACGGCTGGACCTCCTGCTGCAACTGCAAACAGACTGTGGATTGTTAAATAGAAGGCATCACCGCCTTGGTGAGCCTTTACACCTATAGGAAGCGAGGAGGAGGAGCACCCCAGTAGCACAGTCTGCTACTACCCATTACCTTTCTCCCTGCTACCTAAACGAACACTAATGGACTAACTGTTGAACGATGAACTAATTTGTTAAAGATTGATATCACACACTAGTCTAATCTGTTAAAGGGTGATATCATACAGTAGACTATATGGTCTTAACAGTGTTTAATGCTGAAAGGTGTAAACATGATAGTCAGCTAGCTCAATCCTTTTTTCTTTTTTTTTTTATTTTATTTTTGTTTCTTTTCTCTAGTCAGCAATACAGTCACTGAGTTATCTCCAGCTGACTTTTACTCTGGGTTATTCTCGTGCTGACTTTTATACAGTTCTGTTGCTATAGTGCTCTTACTTATAAAGTCCTTATCGGAGTGAGTAACCAATACTATTATAAAGTATACTGAATGTCTAGGATCTGTAACTAAGACAGTAAAAGTCATTTAACAGGTACCACCCTGAGAGGCTTTTACACAGTACTGTTGCTTTAGTGCTCTCACACGTCAGTGTTAGTAACCAATACCTCTAATAATCCTACAAGTTGCTGAATGTTAAGGGTTTGAAACGCAGATAGTAAAAGTAATAGAACAGATATAATCCGACTAGGCTCAAGACAGTTTACTGTCCTGGCTCCCCTCAGCACCCAGCCTTTCCTCTTCAACTCACCCTAATCCTTAATACAAGGCAAAGCGTTCACTTGGGAGCTTAAGCAGCAGGCAGGTAGGAAAGAGGGCTGGAGTTATATTCTGTTTTAACTGAAATATTTGAATAGTTTGTAAGTGAAATTAGTTTTATGTGTTAAAAATTATTACCTTGAATTAGAACTGTTACATTGTAACTTTGGTGGCTTGGGGACAGTTGTTTGGCAGGGATACTTAGAGGGAAATTTAAATGTGTTGTTTGCCTGGTGTCTGGGGGAAGGGACATTAGCTGCAATTACCTTGTCTTTAAACAGGAATTACCTTGGCTTTCATTGTTCACTTGGGAGCTTAAGCAGCAGGCAGTAGAAGAGAGGGCTGGAGTTATATTCTGTTTTAACTGAAATATTTGAATAGTTTGTAAGTGAAATTAGTTTTATGTGTTAAAATTATTACCTTGAATTAGAATTGTTACATTGTAACTTTGGTGGCTTGGGGATAGTTGTTTGGCAGGGATACTTAGAGGGAAATTTAAATGTGTTGTTTGCCTGGTGTTTGGTAAGAGCCCTCCCACCCATCCTGTTTTGTATGCCTTCTTAAATACTGAAAAGCCACTGGGGGTTGGGATTGAAGGGCTGAGTATTTCTGTTTGGACTGAAATTCGAAGCAACAGGAGCTGGTGGGCCTGTGACATCATATGGTACCTGATGTCTGCTTACACACACTGTTAGTGGGACCGAACACACACTGGACTGTATGTGTTTGTGAGACTTGGGAACGTTATTGGTGGAGTTGAAATTGGGTTTGTAAATAACTACAGTCAGTATAGAGAGAAACTGTACTCCAGGAAGGGACTGAAAAGGGGTGTGCTATTACAAACAGAGGGATAATCAGGGTGGCCATATTCCACCATGGCAGGCATCTTCGGAAGGGTTGTAGGCTGCACAGGCTGTGGGATGGCAATAATTCTAAATTGGGCCTGGAGAGAGGGAGGCTGCCCACTCTGTAGACAGCTATCTTGTATCAGGAGTGAGGTATATTGGTTAAGGAGTAAGCTGTGGGAGCTGGGGAGGGTGTCCAAGGATAAGAGGTGTGGATATGGGCAGCAGAAGGGTGGGGCTGAGGGGAGGCTGGGGCAACGCTCTGAAATTACAGGACATTATGTTACAGCAAGCAGGAGGGGGGATATTAGGGACAGAGGACCCTTAGATAGGGAAGTTGATGCTAAGGGAAAGCAGACGGGTGAACATTCTGAATACAAAGAGACTGGAGGGGAAGAGTCAGGAGGGGCTGCTGTGGAAGCCTAAAACAGCAGACTGTGGGAAGGAGCTCTAAGGTGAACAGTGCAAGAGAGGAAGAAGAGGTCAGTTTAGAGATGCAGTCAGGGGAAACTCGGGTTACTTGATGGAGGCTGACATAGAGTGTCACAATAAATTTGAGCTACTAAGCAACCTAGAGGGGGAGGAAGGGGTTGGTGGAAATGAGGAAACTTATACAGAGGCGGAGGGAGTCGGATACCCATAGGGCATCACAGACCAGCTACGGAAAGGACAGACATAGTCCCAGAGGGAGAATGGGAAACATATATGTTAAGCAAATGGGGGAGATGCAACATATTCCAGACATGAGGAGGAGAGCATGATTGGAGAGAAACTGGGAGACAAGGAGGTGGGAGAGGCCCCACTTCAGCAGGAGGTCAGTACCAAGGATGGGGCCCTAGCTAAAGGGGACCCACAGAGCCTCTGAGGCAGGGTACTATTACAAGGGGAGGATGGTGGTGTGGGGGAAGGGGAAACCATCAGGGCCAGGATAAATGGTTCAGATAAGAGAGGGTTAAAGGGGACACCTATTCAGAGGGGGTTTGAGTTAAGTGGGCAAAATAGCAAGGGAGGCAGAAAGGGGAAGGTGACAAGGGGTCTCTAATAAGGCAGGAAGACTCCCATGAAATTGAGATCATGAATAAAGGGGGGGAAGGGGGGCTGAGAGGGCATAGTGGAGGTAACCATAAGGATGATGGCGGTGTTAAGGTTCTGTTACTGGGAGACTCGATGATTAGGGGTATCCATTGGGAGGGACAGGGGGGTGGATGCCATAGCCAGGTGAAGGTAGTGAGTATCTCTGGGCTGACAGTGCACAGAGCAAAGTTCAGGGTGTATGAAATGGTTAGGGATTGTGGAGGGAACGGATTTCCTGGTGCATTTGGGAACTAATGATCTAGAGGAAATAGCATTTTGAAATCCAAGCAAGGTTCCAAGAACTTGCCAGAGTCTGTCGGGATAATGGATGCAACATTTCTTTCGAGATATTGCCAGTACCAAAGGCCTCAGTGGAGAAAAAGAAGCTTACAGAGGTTAATGACTGGCTTAGGAGTGGGGTGAAGAGAATGGGTTGGGGTGTTAGGGAACTGGAATGGAGTTTGGGAGGATAAGGGACTATATGCCAAGGACAGGTTTCATCTTGCCCCATTAGGGAAGGAAGTCCTTAAACAGGGGATGGCTGACTACATACAAGAAAGGTGGGGTTTAAACTTGTAAGGGGGGGAAGGGATGAGGGAGGGGCTGACCAGAAGCCCTCTCCTCCAGATGAGGGGAGTAGCCGTCAAGCCCAAGAGGGGGAGGGGGGAAGCAGACTGGAGGTGGAGGTTTCAGGAGGAGAAGGGGAGGATGGAAGTATAAGGAATCTGGGTGGGGTTCGACAAAGAGGATCAGGGATAAGGGGTTGGGGTTGGTGTTAGTAAATGCCAGGAGCTTGGGAAACAAGTTGCCGGAGTTCCAGGCCATGCTGTTCGGGTGGATGTGGCGGCAGTCACGGAGACGGACAACAAAAACCATGACTGGGACCTAAACGTACAGGGTACACTATGCTTAGGAAGGATAGAAAGGAGGTCAGAGGGGGTGGAGTGGCTATGTTCATTAGAGATGATATAGAAATTGCTATGGTAGAAGAGGCAGAGGGAAACGTGGAGGCCTTATGGGTAACCTTACGATCCCCAGCAGGAGATAAGGTCAAGCTGGGAGTAGCATATAGGCCCCCCGGGATGAGTGATGTTCTAGAGGATGGTTTGCTGGACAACTTCATTGCCCAGTGTGGTCCAAAAGGGGAAGGAGTGGTGTTGATGGGGGACCTTAATATGCCAGGTACAAACTGTGGACCCATGTCCTCTAAGGTGGCCAAGGAGCAGAGGCTGCTGGATGGCTTCCAGGATGTGTTCTTAACACAGCATGTGATGGAGCCCACAAGGGAAGGGCATGTCCTGGATGTGGTTCTGGCAGATGGGGATCTGGTAAGAGACATAGTTGTACAGGACCCCTGACTGGGAGTGACCACAATATTGTCTGGTTTCAAATAAGCATGGGGGGAGTGGGGGTGAGATCTAGGACACTGGCAGTGGACTTCAGAGGGGCAGACTTTATGGGCATGGGAAACATTCTCAAGGATCACTTGAAGGGGATTACCTCAACGACAAGTGTGGAAAGGAGATGGGAGGTCATAAAACGGGGACTTCATGAGGCAGTCAGGATCTGCGCCAAGTTGAAACGTAGGAGCAAGTCACGTAAACCATGCTGGTGGTCCAGTGAGGTACAGGTAGCAGTCAGAGAAAGAGGCGTGCTCAAAAATATAAAACAACAAGAGGAGAGGATAAGGAAATGTACCAGCTTGCATCTAGAAAAGTCACTGTATGGTGAGGGGAGCAAAGGCCAGTAAAGAGCAGCGCTGGCACAGGGATACATGGAGGGGAAAAGGGTTCTTCCGGTAGATTGGGGAGCGGAGAAAACTAAGGCCATCTCAGCAGATTGAGATCAGAAGGAGGGTGGGTGGAAGAGGCGAGGACCAGGCAGAGGTATTTAACGAGTACTTGCCTCTGTGTTCACTAGGGAGGGATGGGATATCTACAAAGCAAGGCATGAAGGGATAGAAGCGAGGAGTGGGATCAGGGAGCAACAGAAATGGAGCAAGAGGGAGGGAAAGGTACCCCAGGGTGTCACATCTGGATAAGGATAAAAGACCAGTAAGGGGAGGGGACGGATGATGCTATCTCCACCAAAGGGTGTGGTTAGCCCTCAAGGCCCTAAAGAAAAACAAATCTCCTGGCGGATGGCATTCATCCGAGAGTACTATGGGAATTGGCGGACATACTGGCTGCACCCTGGCAGAGCTTTTCAACAGGTCACTTGGAGACCGGGAGGTACCTAGGGATTGGCGAGAGGCACATGTGGTACCAATCCATAAAGGGGGGGTCGAGGGAAGTACCAGGTAACTATAGACCCATCAGTTTGACCTCGGTGGTGGGAAAATTAATGGAGAGTATACTAAAGGAACGATTGGGGGTGTACTTGGAGGAGGTGGGAGGTTTGGATAGTCGGCAACATGGGTTTGTGCCAGGTAGATCATGTCAAACCAACCTTGTGGAGTTTTATGAATAGGTAACATCAGAACTGGACAGGGGTAAGCCTGTGGATGTATTATTCTTGGACTTCAGCAAGGCGTTTGACTCTGTCCCCCACAATGGTCTGGTGGAGAAACTGATGGGGTTAGGAGTAGGCCCTTTGATGGTCAGATGGATTGAAAACTGGCTAGCTGGACGCACTCAGAGAGTAGTGGTCTGTGGGGAGCTCTCGAACCCTAGAGAGGTTGGTAGTGGGGTACCACAGGGCTCGGTCCTGGGTCCGATCCTGTTTAATGCATACATATCGGACATCAGGGAGGGTATAGGGTGTGAAATGAGTCTCTTCGCGGATGACTCCAAGATGGGAGCAGTAGTTGAGGGAGAAGAGGGGAGGGTGGCCCTGCAAGAGGACCTGGACACCCTGGAAAGCTGGGCTCACACATGGAAATTAAATTTCAATATCACCAAGTGCAAGGTGTTGCATCTTGGTCGGGGAAACTCTAAACACAGGTACACCCTAGGAGGGGAGGCGCTGGAGGCCTCAATAGGGGAAAAAGACCTAGGGGTCATGGTGGATACATGTATGAATAACTCTGAGCAGTGCAGGAGAGCAGCTAGCAAGGCAAACAGGATGTTGGGATGCATCGTAGAGGGGGATCACCTCTAGGAGCAAGGAAGTGATTCTGCCGCTGTACAATGGACTGGTCAGACCACACCTTGAGTACTGTGTACAGTACTGGAGACCACACTTGAAGAGGGACATACAGCTCCTGGAGAGGGTACAGAGGAGGGCAACAAAGATGATACGAGGGATAGGGGATTTGACTTATGAGGACAAACTTGAGGAGCTCTGCCTGTTTTCATTGGAGGAGAGGAGAGACATGATTGAGGTCTTCAAGTACCTCAAGGGAATAAATAGGGTAAACATGGAGGGGATCTTTAGACTAAAGCAGGGAGGTATCACCAGAGGGCATGGTTTGAAGTTGGAAGGTGGAAGGGTGAGGGTGGAAAAGAGGAGAAGGTTTTTCATCGAGAGGGTGGTGGACCCTTGGAATGCACTGCCTGGTGAGCTGGTTCAGAGATCCACAGTGGAGGGCTTCAAGAGAGGGTGGGACAGACACAGAAAGTGGATGTATCAGATGATGGCCTGTCCCGGGGTGGGATGGATGATAGGAGTTTCTGGAGAACAAGGGATGGGAGGGTCTCAGCATCCAACTAAGGATCTAGGTTCGAGCAGACTCGATAGACCGTAAGGTCTAATCTGCTGGCAAATAGTATGTTAGTATAAGGTTAAAATGCCAGTCAGAGGGTCCCCGAAGACTAGTATCTCGGGCCAGCTCAGGCCAAACAAGGGTCTCCTCCCTGCTGCCCTGTACATCGCCGCAATACTATGGGTCGACTGGCTAGCTGGTAAACAAGCCCCCGTCACACAGCCCCCTAACGGACCAGCACCACACCAGACCTGGCACTCTCATGGCCCACCCCTACCGACAACTCAGCCCTCCTACTTGCTGCCAAACTTAGCAGGAGTGGGATCTGCTACAGAGCTATCTTACTAATGACCAACAAACGTATAAAAATTAGATGCCCACCCCTTAATTTTATTCTCAGCCTCCGGCTAACAGCCTTGCTAATGCGGGCAGGGGACATTCAACCTAACCCCGGCCCAGGTGTTGACAATACCCATACCTCCTCCTCCAAAGACCCAACCTGGATGGCAGCCAGGGGCCTGAGGTTAGCACACATGAATACTTGTAGCCTTAGACCAAAAACTCAGGAAGTACAAGCGTGGCTAGCCCTCTATAACCCTGATGTGCTTGCAGTCTCCGAGACCTGGTTAAAACCTTCGATCCTAGACCACGATTTGCCGCCCCAGGATATGTCTGTTTCCAAGGATAGAATCCACAAAGGGGGTGGAGTTCTCATCTACGTGAAGGCTACCCTGGTCTCTGCTCGTATTAACCTGCAAATAACACTGCCCCCCGAAATTGAAGCACCTAAGGTGATCACCTGGTGGTGCCAAACACCCAACGTGGTGTCTATAGTCCACCAAAGGATGTTTCCCTATCCTCGATACTCACAAAAACCTAACAGTTGAGTTTGCATCTGAACTCATCATCCTTGGAGACTTCAACCTGAACTGGGTCAAAGAGGCTAGGCCGTCAATTATAGGTATGCTACAAGAGGTAAACCTTCCCAGATAATCACCCAACCCACAAGGTTGAACTACAGAACGGTAGCCACTCAATCATCGACTGGGTACTGGCCCAACCCAAATAACGTGCAATCGGCTGGCACCATGGCAGATGCTCTCAGTGACCACTCCGCCCACTTTCTGTGTTTGAAAAACAAGGCGGTAAAGATCCCTCCAGAATACTCACTCCAGGGACTCCAAAGTTCTCCTGGAGCACTACAACACTCTCTTATGCAACTTGGACTGGAGCCCGATAAGAAGTCTCCCTACCTTGGAAGGGCGGTTGACTACTTTAACAGGTCTCTCTTGTGGCCACTGATCTCCTGGCTCCCAATTAAAACTTACCGAGTAAGGGCCACTGCTACAAGTGGATTACCCCCACTAAAGGCTCTGATGACGAGCCGACAAAGCCTGAAAAGTTCAAGGACACGGCTCTCCAAGTAGACCGGGTCATCTATAGAACCCTCCGAAACCAATGTAAACAGGCCACCAAATTAGCAAAAAAGGAGTATCTCATCCACCTCCAGAAAGCAAACCTTGGTAACCCAAGGACCTTCTGGTCCCACATCAATGAACTGATGAGGGGGACAAAAAGACAGCCACGGGCCCTATCACAGCTAATGGACAGGTCCTACATGATGAGGCACTAATTGCAGAGTCCTCAATACATACTTCTCAAACCCTGATAAACATCAGGCAGGGTCATGGTATCCAACAACCAATACGCCAGCTGGATCCCTGTACGCCAACCACCCACCCTTTCACCTGAGACTGGCAAAAATAAAAGAGGTCCTGGCCATTTTGAAAACCCTGAAAACAAGAGGTTCAGGAGGTCCAGATGGACTCAAAGCTAGATTGCTAAAAGATGGGGCCACGGCACTCGCGCGGCCACTCACCTGGCTGATCAATAGGTCCTTACTTGAAGGATCGGTCCCAGAGCTGTGGAAGCAGGCGCATGTGGTACCGATTCATAAGGGAGGGCCTGCAGAACCAATTGAGAACTACAGGCCTATCTCCTTGCTGTGTATCCTGGCAAAAATACAGGAGAAACTGGTCTATGCCCAACTTAGAGAATATCTGGAGGCACACATGCTGTTGTCTCCTTCGCAACATGGCTTTAGAGCTAACCACGGGACAGACACTGCCCTGACCAAATTCTCCTCTGACGTACTCAGAGACCTAGACTCCGGATCCAATACAGGGGCGGTTTTTATAGACCTCTCCAAGGCCTTTGACCGGGTGGATCACAGACTACTCCTCCAAAAACTCCACCTTACAGGCCTAGAGGCCCACTCCCTCAAATAGGTGGAAAGCTACCTCTCAGATCACACACAAAGGGTTAGGTGGCAGGATAAACTCTCCAATCCACAGCCCCTAATGGATGGAGTACCCCAAGGGTCTATACTTGGGCCTCTTATGTTCTCGTTGTTTGTAAATGAACTGCACAAACACTGTGGAAGCAGCAACCTAATCCAATATGCGGATGATGCTGTTATCTACAAACCTCGGATAACCTGGATGACCTCGCATTTCTCTCCAGAGGATATTCTTGCCATGGAGGTGGCTCATCAAGAATAAAATGGTCCTCAATACTAACAAAACCAAAGCCATGCTGTTCGGACCAAGAGCCCTTGGACAAGATAGATCACAACTACTCCAACTTTCATCCCTTGAGGGCAACAAGCTGGAAGTAGTCCCCTCGACAAAGTACCTCGGCCTCACCATCGACCAAGGGCTCACGTTTAAACAACATGTGGAACAAGTCACTAAAGTAATCCATACAAAACTCCGATTACTGTATCGGATTAAGGATCAGTTAACCCCAGAAGCCAGGACTGCTATTGCAGCCAGTGTTCTACTTCCAACACTAACATATGCTGCCCCAGTCATTCAGGGTATTACAAAGCTGGAGTACAGGAAATTATGTACTCTATACAACAAGGTGGCCCGCTTACACCTTATCCCATTCAGGAGTCACCACTGTGAGGCGTTAGCTAAGCTAAACTGGCCATCCTTGAAGCCGCCTCAGTTACCTGTGCTCTGTCTGACGAAGAAGATTATTAGCCCCACGCCCCTGAGTCTAGTGGGATCTCACAGTAAAAAGAAACCAGCGAGCCTACAGGTCCTTCGGCCTAACGCGTTACTAGAGGTACCCAAGGTTAGACTAAGGCAGGTCAGAATTCTTCACGCACGCTGCCCCTTCCTTGTGGAACAACCTTCCTCTGGAGGTAAGAAACCCAATCGGTGCCAAGCTTTCGCTCAAGACTCAAGACCTATCTTATGACAACAAGCGTATGCCAGTGCCACCGCACCTGACACTACTACTACTCACCACAACTTGCCTACTTACCAAACCAAAATCTCTAACCCTCCCCACAAGGTAGCACTAACTTTTCCACCCCCTCTCTGAACCCGCCTGATGCTCCAGAACTATTATATCTAACGAATCTCCAGTACTGTCGCGCTAATATGTAGAACAAAGAAGACTGTAATGTAATGTAATGGAATAACAACTTTTCAACTACATATATGAAACCACTATTACAACTGCTATGTGTACACAGCCGAATACTGTATACCCATGATAACCTGTATCTGCTTATGTTCTACTGTTTAATTATTATTGTATTGTTATTCCCAGGTCGCCCCTGAAAAAGGGACCTTCGGGGCCCAATGGGCCTACCCGGTCATCAAAATTCAATAAATAAATAAATATGTCCTTGCGTAGATGAGGTCTCCAAAACTGCACGCAGTACTCCAGATGGGGTCTCACCAACTGTCTGTACAGAGGGATAACCACTTCCCTTTTTCTACTTGCGATGCCCCCTCCCTATGCATCCCAGTATCCCCCTGGCTCTCCTTACTGACTTCTCACATTGCTTACCCACATTTAGGTAATATGATATGACTACACCCAGATCCCTTTCCATTATTGTTGTTGTTAGTACCTCCCCTGCTATTGTGTACACTTCTCCTGGATTTCTTTTGCGCAGGTACATTACTTTGCACTTCTTTGCATTGAATCTCCAGCATGTAAAAAAATTCCAGGCCCATTCATGATGGCCCCCGCCTCCACTGCCGCTCCCACTGTGACTAATGCCCACCGGCGTGGGGTACCACTCCCGTGGCCCAGCCCTGGGAGCAAACCAGGGCTAAGGGACTGTGTTCCTTGGGGAGGGGGCACCCGCCCGGCTGATCCACTCAGGGTGGTAAGCCTGGATATGGGGGCAGTGAGCAGGGCGGGGGACAGAACCTCCGGCGTGCGGAAGGGAGCCGAGAGACAACAAAAAACAAAACAAAACAAAAAAATCATCCCTCCTGAAGTTCATGCCCTTCATCCTCGTGCAGTTAGATTCTAAGCTGGTTCTTATAATAAACCACACTGTACGATAGTCACTGGTCCCCAGGTGGTACCCTACTGCAACATCAGTAATACTATCCCAGTTTGTCAGTACCAGGTCCAGCTACACCCCCTCACTAGTGGGTTCCATTACAAGTTGGCTGAGGAAAGCCCTCTGCAGCGAGTTCGGGATGTTCCTACTTCTGGCTGTTGCCACAGCTAGGAGGTTCCAATCTACGTCCCCTACTAGTATCACCTCTCCCTTGCGAGCCATCCTATGGATTATCAATAATTCCATGTTCTCCAGGGTACTTCTTAACCAGCTTAACTGAGCACTTTGCCTCCCGTTCTGTCTCCCCCCCGCCCCGAGACTACCAAGTAAGGGAAAACCACCACGCTTTGTTTTCTCAGATGTGCTGCCACCACTGCCAGACACTTTGTGAAACCCCTTGAAGCTGAGATGAGACCAAATGGGAGAGTTGTAAACTGATATTAGCAGTTCCCCAGTTTGAATCTAAGGTATTTTCTGAGAGACTGTCTGACTGGGATATGAAAATAAGTATCTTTAAGATCCAGGGATCCCAGCCAATAACTGTTCTACAAAGACAGCATCGCTATTCTTAGTGTCACCATCTTCAGCTTTTCTCTTTTTAAATATTTGTTCAGAAACCTGAGGCCAAAAATGGACTGCCACCCCCAATTTTTCCTGTGGGTCAGGAAATATCTTGAGAATAGGCCCCTGCCCCACTAGGAGGCAAGTATTTCTTCTATAGCCTTTAATATTAACAGTTGTTTTACTTCCATTTCCAGCACACTATTTTTTCTGTGGGAAATTAAGCTGGAAAATCTCTGTGTTTCTGCAGATTTGGAAAGTGACTGAACTGTATACACAAGCCCCAGCCCACTGCTTCATTTCCTACTTGTCTGTAGTAATGGTTACCCATACGAACATATAAAGAAGGCAGCAGAATTTGGCATTTTGGTCTATACAGCCTGCTCAAACTGCAGGGTCCACAGTTTAAGCTACTGACCCAGTATCCCCTTCCCAATCCTCCCATCCTTTCCATCCACCCCTCCCATAACAACAACTAAATAAATAACCCATACTTTCCCCTTAAATCTCCCCCAGCCTCTTGTAAAGCTGCCAACTATCTTCAAGACAATGACTTCCGACAGCGCATTCCAACTGGCCACCACCCTCTCTGTGAAGAAATGCTTCCTAGCCTCCCCCAACTTAATATTGTGTCCCCATGTGTTACGGTTTCCACTCGGCTCAAAGATAACGTCTTTATCCACTCTACTTATCCCTTTCAAGTACCTAAAGGTCTCAATCATGTTTTCTCTCACTCCCCTCTCCTCCAGGGCATACATGTTCAGGGCCTCCAAACTCTCCCCATATGCTCTGCCCTGCTAGCCCAAGACCATCTTCAATGCCCTCCTCTGGACTGCCTCAGGCAGGGTAATGTTCTTTTTAAGATGTGGACACCAGTGCTGTACTCCATACTCCAGTTCTGGCCTCACCAGTGACCTGCACAAGAGCAGTATAACCCCCCTCTTGCATACTGCTGATCCCCTGGCTATGCAGCCCAACATCTTATTTGCCCTTGCTGCTGCTTTCCTGTACTGTATGAAGTGCTTCAGGTCACTAGTGATCATCACTCCCAAATCCTTCTTCTTTGTTGCAGATACCCAAACCCCTCCCAGGCTGTACTCTGTCCTGGGATTCTAAGCACCAATACGCACATAACTTTGTATTTCCCTGCATTGAAGCCATGCTGCCAAATCCAAGACCACATCTCAAGTATTTCCAGATCCTCCTTTAGTTCCTGCATCCCTTCAGCTGTGTCCACTCTCCCACAGAGCTTGGTGCCATCCACAAATAGTCACATTTTGTCCTTAATGTCATCCCCAGTATTACTGATGAAGATACTGAACAACACTCGTCCTAGCACCAAGCCCTGCGGGACCCCACTGGTGACCTCCCTGGTGCTAGGTAACTCTCGCCCCACCACCACCACCCTCTGGGTCCTGTTCCTCAGCCAGTTTTCCACCATCTGGTCATCTCCCCCCAACTCTGAGGATCTGCCACCCTTCAGATCAACCTCTTGTGTGGTACAGAGTCAAAAGCCTTGCTAAAGTCCAGGTAAAGGATGCCCCACTGCTTGGCATTTGTCTACTGTTTTGGTGCCCCAGTCAAAGAAGTCAATCAGATTCATTTGACATGACCTCCTTCCCATAAACCCATGCTGCCTCGCATCCTGGAGACCATAGTCCTCTAGATACTCTACCAACCTTTCCTTAGGTATGGTCTCTGTGAGCTTGCACACGACTGAGATCAGACTGACTGGTCTGTAATTCCCTGGGTCATCCTTGGGATCACTCTTATGCAGGGGCACCACATGTGCCATTCTCCAATCCTGCGGTACCATGTCTGACTCAAGTGAACTACTGAATAGGTTGCTAGTGGCTCCACAAGCTCATCTGCCAGTTCCTTCAGCACCCCTGAGTGTGCGCCATCTGGGCCTGGTGATTTGTCCACCTTCAATGCTAGTAACCCTTTCTTCACTCTACCTCCTCTACCACCACATCCATACTCCCCTCTCCCCTTGCTTTTCTTCTCCCCCCTGCTGGCACTGATCCATCTTTCTCCGTGGTAAAGACAGAACAGAAGTATTCATTCAGTACCTCTACTTTCCCCCCCAATTTCCTCTACCCACCCGTCCCCTTCCCGAAGCCTAACAATCCCACATATCTTGTCCCTTTCCCACTTATATAGTGGGAAAAAAGCCTTCTCCACCTTAATTTCCTCAGCTACCTGCAGTTCCTTCTGAGCCTTAGCCAGATGGACTACCTTACTTGCCTCACTAGCCATCTTTAAGTAATCCTCCCTGTCCTCCTCTCTCGTGGTCTTCCTGAATTTCCTATAGGCCAACCGCATGTCACTTACTGCCTGGGCAACCTCACTACCAAACCTGCTGGGTGCTTTGGCCCTCGAGTTCTTCCCCTGAGCCTGATGCTCTCCTCTCTGGCAGTCATTATTTCTGCCTTAATGATGGACCACCTTTGGTCCACCCCCATATCAGCCCTGATGCCCACCAAGTGCCTGCTTAGCAACTCACCCATTCCCTGAAGCCCGCCTTCCTAAAATCCAGGATTTTGGTCTTAGTGGGGAAGTTGTCCCTGCCCATACCCTACAGGAACCACACTGTGGGATGGCCACTTCCACCCAGAGGCTTCTTGGCCGTTATATCTTGTCCGTACTCCCCATGTGAGAGCACCAGGATCAAAACCTGCACCCCCCCTCGCAGATAGGTTCTGTGATGCAGAGTCAAGAACCCATTCTGCACCACTTCTAGGATCACATGATCCCTGATACATGTTGTGGTCAGTATGCTCCAGTCTACCTTGGGCAGGTCACTATTACCACTTCTCCATTCCCTGCAGCATTCAATGCTTTTGAGTTGAATTCCCTGTCCCCTTCCTGGTTGGGCTGCCTATAAACCACCCCAAACTCACCCTCCTCCCTCTATCAGACAGTAGATGAACCCACACTGCTTCTGCTCTCCCCTCCTCAGACTCCTCCCTCATACATGTTATACCCTCCCTAATGTAAGCCACCGTCCTCCCCTTTCCCTACCACCCTGTCCATCCTGTATAATTTATACCCGAGGATCAAGAGGTTCCAGTAATGGTTTGGTGTGGCTCACGTCTCGGTGACTGCCATGATGTCCACCACCCCCCCATGCTAAACGTGCCTGCAGGTTGTCCATCTTGTTTCCGAGACTTTGCGAGTTCAGAGACACCCCCCCATTGCTGATTGCTTTGCTCCCCCTCCACTTCCACCCTTCAGACCCCTTCTACTGCTATGGGAGAAGGTCCACTGACCTCCTCCTCCTCCCAGAGTCGTTGGGCCTACAGGCCACCTCCCCAAGTAATTTAAATTTAGTTTATGGGTTATGTTACCTCCCAGTTTGTTCCAAAGTACCTGTGAGGCCCCCAACTAAGATATAGTCTGTCTAGAGCATAAAGTGTTCTATTTGACCAGGTCTCCCCCAAGTCCTCAATACAGACAAACCCTTCCTCCTTGATCCATCTCCTCAGCCAGTCACTGAATTCCTCTATCCTTTTCTCCTTGACCAGATTGGCCCTTGGCACTGGTAACACCTTTGAGAAAGCCAGCAATCTTGCTACCTCCTTGCACGTCCTCCCTAAGACCCTGAATCTACCTTGTAGTACCTCCATCTCTAACCCAGCTACGTCGTTGGTACCTAGGTGCATAACTATGTTTGTTTCTCCCCAACCTCCCTTACCATTTCCCGATTCTTGGGCATACCCTCCCCGCTGTCATCCCTGGCATGCACACCACATTCCTTCTTGCATTTTGGTCCCCCCTCCTTCCCCGGTGAATACCCTTAATTATGAAGTCCCCTAGGATTGCCACCCTTCTATCCCCTCCCTCCATGTCCCCCTTTCTTCCTCAGTTACCGTACAAATTGCTCCCTACCCAACTGCTCTCCCACCACCCTGTTTAACATCCCGCTGCATCCTCTATTTATCCCTCCAACAATTTCTCCATTCCCCTCCATATCCTTCCCATGCCTAGCTATTCTGGGAAGTAGTGTGCTAGTCTCCCTCCCACTGGCAATGGTTGAACGACCTGGGCAAAACTGTCAGGGGTTTTGTTTTTGGCTGGGGCTTAAGCACTGGAGCTGCAGCACTATGCCTGGAAATCCTTTTCCCCCTTCCCCTATAGTAACTTCTTTATAACTAGTATTCATAGGAAGCATAAGAGACATTGTTTCTGCCTCCCCTTTCACATGACCTGTAGGAGGAAGAGGTCTTTTCCTTCTCACTGTTACTTTTAAAAAGTGCTTTTGTGGCCGGCCCAGTGGCGTTGAGGGTTGAGGCGCTGACCACCACACCTCGCCAGCGACCCAGGTTCAGGAACAAGCCTGGGTCACCAGGGGTTGGCAGGGGAGAGAGAAGACTAAGCATTTGGAAGACAACTCCCCTCTCTCCGGGAAGGGGGGGATGATACAGGGTTCTGCCCGGCTCCGTAGTAGCCCCTGGTGGAGACCGGAGGTACTGTAACGCCTAGGGCACTAGTAGAGGAACGCTGAGCTGTGGCAAACGTCCCCGGCATCTTTGCTTGTCCGGGCTCAGCATGGGGATGGGAGGGGGAGTGGGCATAACTAAAAGGAAAAAAAAAAACTGACTCCTGATAGATGAAGGAGGGTCCAGGAGTGTCAGGTCCACCCCACCCAATGTTGGGCTCCACCTAGCGCTTCCTCTGTTCTCCGCCTCCTCACAGCCCGACTAGATTATAGATAGAGCACCAGGAGGTGTGTTCTGGTGGTCCCACCTCAGGGGACTCAGAGCCGGGGGGGTCAGGTGGCTAGCGGAAGATGGCGGAGAGACCCTGCCAGGAGGAGCGAGAGGAGGTGCTTCAGGCAGGCACAATCAGGAAAGACACAGAGAGACCACTCCGGAAGGAGTTTAGGCAGGTAAGGGTGACAAAGTTGAAAAAATATATATATATATATATATATATATATATATATATATATATATATATATATATATATATATAAACATATATATATATATATATATATATATATACTATACATACACACATATACATACACACACACACACAGCACATATATATACACACACACACACACACACATACATACACATGTACATTGATACACACATACTGTATATATATATATATATATATATATATATATATATATATATATATACATACACACACACACACACACACACACACACACACACACATATGTATTTGTATTCGTCTACTTTTTTTTTTTTTTTTTTTTTAAGGTTTCTATTTTGTCATCAAATAATGAATCTCTCTCAAAGGAGAGATCCATGGCCTTGTTTTTGAGTAATAATACACTCTTTTTCCCTCCGGTCACGGTCTGGAGGGCCTCTGTCAGGCATCCTGCCTGATCCTCCCCAACCTGAAGTCCTCCATCTGTACTTCCTCTCTCCTCCTCCTCCTCCACTCCACTGGTCGGTACCCCCGGTTTAACCCCTCCAGGGTGGGGCTCCTCTTTGGGCGCTCCTTGAGACAGACCCCAACGTGAGAGAGAGGACCAGGGATGGAGGAACCTGGAAGGTCAGATTGGATGGGCCAGACATTGGGGATGGGGGCAGGTGCCGTCACCTACCCCCACAGACCGTTTTTTTCCTTTTTCTGTTCCCTCCATGCACATTCCCTATGTAGGATGCATGGCAATCTCTGCCTACATGACGGCACGCTAACTACGTGCAGCCAGACATGCAGCAGCACCCCCGGTCTCCACCAGCAGCCGCTGGCATGCCAAGCAGGCCAACCCCACCCCACAGGGAGGAGAGCAGCCCACACGAGCGCTCAATCCTCACCCGCTCCCACCAACCCCCAGCGTCCTGAGCTCACTCCCGAACCCGGGTCACTGGCATGGTACGAGGTGTGGCATCCAGCGCCTCAACCCTCAGCGCCACCGGGCCGATCAGGAAACCCTTATTTTTTTTTTGTTGTTAATATAATGTTTATTGTTCTTTTCATACAATACGGGGTGTGTGTGTGTGTGTGTATATATATATTTATTGTATGTTTAGGGTCCAGTTAATCATTTTTCCATTTCCCCTGGATTCTTCAATCTAAGTTCTAGCTGACTACCCCAGGAATAGCATCTCCTCTCCCCATTCCCCGTAGGGTCCACCATTCAAGTTCCCTTTGCCCTTCCAGCCCAGATCCTGACATGTTTACATTTAATTAGGTGGTGTTCCCCTTAAGGGATAAAATTTGGGTCCTTTGTCCTTATATATAATACCCATTTAGCCCATTTCATCAAGCCCTGATCTGTGGAGTTATTCAGGGAAAATGAGATCTTTTCTGATCTGTATATTTGTGTTACTATTTCTCTCCATTCTAGTATTGTTGGAATCTGGGATGTACACCAGTGTCTGGTTAAAGCTTTTTTAGCGGCAAGAAGGATTATTCCCAGCATGTAACGTGTATGAGTGTCCCTAAGTTCTTGAGGGAAGGTCTGTAGTATAAATACTTCTGATGTTAGGGCAATTACTCTTCCAATTAGTTCCGCCAGCTCTACCTGGAGAGAGACCAGGAAGGGCTGTATGGGGGGGGGGGGGGACAGGTCCAGAAAATATGGGTGTGGTGTGCTTGTGGTTCCCCACACATACGCCAGCATTCAGATGTCCCCAACACCGAGTAGTGACCAGTTATTGCGGGGGTTCGGAAGTATCTCATTAGCAGTTGCCATGAGAAGAGCCGCCAGCTATGCGAGTAGGTAAGCTTAGTGGTTAGGAAGCATCCTCTTTCCCACTGTTCTAAAGTAGTCTCCAGTCCCATTTCCCGGTTCCATTTCCTCAATGTCTCTAATGTATTTGTCCCCAGGGACTCACTGAGTACCCTGTACGTTTTGGAAATAATGTGTGAGGTTTCCGTAGTCGTTGTGGCATTCAGTAAGAATGGTATTAAAAGAGGGAAGTGCCGGCCCGGTGGCGCTGAGGGTTGAGGCGCTGGTCGCCACACCTCGCGCCACGCCGGCGACCCGTGTTCGGGAGCAGGCATGGGTTGCCATGGGTCAGCAGGAGGAGATGGATTGGCGTCCAAGGGACTGCTCTCCATCTCCGGGAGAAGTATTTGGGCGGCGGGGCCTGCCTGACCCCCTAAGCGGAGGCTGGGGTCGACAGCACCATAGCTGCAAGCTTGGGAGGCGGGTCGTGGCAGGCCGCTGATTGGGGCACCTGCAGGCGTGCGTGGCACCCAGTCACTGCGCATTGCACGCCATGACCACCGGGAGGAAAACAGCGTAAGAAAAAAAAAGCTGAGCCCGGCAGCATTTGTTAAAATTCTTCTCGCTGTGCCATTCCTGAAGGGCGCCTCCCTGGCATGGATCTGTTGGGTGTGTCGAAGCCTCCCCACCACCCTGCCACGGCGGGGTAAGTTGCGAGGCATAAGGGAGGGGTCTGATGTCCGGGATGGCGCTTGGGGGCAACGGAGGACGGGGTCATAGCGGAGCTGTGGAGAGAAAAAATACAAAAAAAAAAAAAAAAAGAGGGAAGTTCTCTGAACTTTGCACTCTCAGTGGGTGGGAGTAGAAAAAGTGTCTTAGTTGCAAATACTAAAAAAGTCCTCCCTCCTTAAACCATATTTCCGCCCTGCTTCTTAAAAGGTAATAAAATCATTCCCATTTAGTAGCTGTGATATATAAGTAAGGTGAAACCGGTCCCAGCATTTGTATGTATGATCCATCTGTGCTGGAGGGAAGTGCTCCAACAAATATAGTGGGCATAGGTAGAACAGGTAGGGTATTAAAGCTAGCTGCTTGTATGTCGTTTTCCAGGCTTTGATCTGGTGCGATATCCATGGGCCTGGATTTAATTAGGGGTCAGCTTTATGTGACTGGTGTAAGACGGTTCTGCACCAATCATCAAATGGGAGTAGCCCCTCCTCAATCTCCCTCCAGATGGCTGGGCTGGTGCGTTTAAAGCGCACTAGTATAAATGAAAGGTGTGAGGCCCAGTTATATAATTTAAGGTTTGGGAGGGCTAAGCCTCCCTTCTGTCTGGGAAGGAAAAGGGTTGACGCCTTTATCCTGGGGCGTTTACCGGCCCAAATAAAGCCCATTATCGCTTTATTCCAGGTTCTTATTGTTTTAGTTGAGATGTATATGGGGATATTTTTTAATAGATATAAAGCTCATGGGAGGACCACCATTTGAATAACCTCCACCCTTTGAAGTAAATTAAGTGGGAGGACACTCCATCTGGCCAGATCCGCCTGAAGTTGGGAGTAGAATGGGGTATAATTGTTTGGTGCTGCTTTCCGTGCTTCATGTGATAGGTATATGCCCAGGTATTTTAACTTTTCCAGGCCCCATCGAAAGGGGTAGGACTGCTTAAATTGAGGGGAGGGGGTGTAATTAAATGATAGCGCATCAGTTTTAGAGGTGTTTAGTTTATACCCCGAACACTGTCCATATACCTCTATTATTTGGAAAATGGCTGGTACTGAGTGTGTAGGGTCCGATAGGAAGAGCAGAACGTCGTCTGCGTAGAGAGCTATACGGTGCTGTCTGCCCTCCATTCGGACTCCCTTGACATTGGTGGATTGCCTGATTGCCTGGGCCAGGGGCTCAATGAATATGGCAAAAAGTACTGGTGAGAGAGGACAACCCTGACAGGTGCCCCTGTGTAGGGGGAAAGTAGGCTGAATGGTGGCCTGAGACCTTGACACAGGCCTGTGGCGAGGAATATAGGGTCTTTATTAGAAAAACTAAGAGGGCAGGGAACCCTAACGCTGCCATGGTGGCAAACAAGAAAGGCCAGGAGACCCTATCGAAGGCCTTCTCTGCGTCTAGGCTAAGAAGGACCGAGGGGGCAGCGGATGATTGCATTCTCTGGAACAAATGCAAGGCCCACCTAGTATTGTCTGTGGTGGATCTTGAGCTAACAAAGCCCGTCTGGTCTAGTCTTATCAGGGAGGGAAGAGCCGTATCCATTCTTTTCGCTATTATGGACATGAAGATCTTATAGTCCACATTTAGCACTGATATGGGACGGTAGGAGGGGCATAACTGAGGGTCTTTATCTGGTTTAGGAATGACTGAAATTACCGCGTATGACCAGCTTGGGGGGGGGCATCCAGGCCGTGGAGTATCCCCTCATAGACCTTCTCTAACAACGGACTGAGCTGGGGCTCCGCAAGTTTGTAGAATTCCGTCCCATAGCCGTCCGGGCCTGGGGTCTTCATTGTTTTTAACTGAGAAATAGCCGTTCGCAGTTCCAGCTGGGTTATAGGATGGATCAATTCCGCCTGCTGGTCCTTATTAAGCTTAGGGAGGACTAGCCTGGTCAGAAAAGCCGCAATATTATTACATTCTGACGGGTGACTGGGAGTGTACAGCTTCCTGTAATAGTCACAGAAGGCTTGTGTAATACTTCTCACTTTAGTAAGTTGGACATTTGTCACTGGGTCCCTAATACTGGCTATCGTAGCATTCCGTTTCTGCCTGCGGAGCCTAAAGGCCAGCAGGCGTGAAGCCCTAGGGCCTATCTCTCCGTACCGCTGCCTCAGGAATGCCAGAGCCATTTCTCTTTGCTGTAGGCACAACTCATTCAGCTCCTGTTTAGTCTGCCTAAGCTGTGCTAACACAGATAGGTCTCCCTGTTGGTGGGCCATTTGGAGAAAGCCAAGGGTCTGCTCCAGATGCAGTTGTTTTTCCCTGCGTTGTCTGGTGAGGTGTGTGGTATGCTGTATGAGATGGCCCCTGAGTACCGCTTTTAGCGTATCCCACCTAATCACTGGGGATGGCTCTCCTTCGGGGTTGTACCCTAGGATATCTTGTATCTTATCATGTAGGAATTCCCTAAACGGGTCACTTTTAAGGTGAGTTGGGTTGAGTCTCCATAGGGTTTCCCGTCTCTCGAGACCTATATCCCATGATGTAGTTACAGGGGCATGGTCAGAGTGCGTAATCTCTCCCATAGTTATCTCTCGGATAAGCCCCAAGCTTTCCTTTTGAGTGTAGCAGTGATCTATCGTAGTGTATGTCCCATGGACTGCTGAGTAATATGAGTACTTCCTGTCTCTGGGGTGGAGGGTGTGCCATACATCGAGCCAACCTACTTCTTGTATGAATCGTTTAAAGAACTTATGTGGGGCTGGTTGTTTACCCCCCGCAGCTCTCGTGGAGTCTAGGTGGGGGCTCGGGGCAATATTAAAATCTCCAGCAAGCATCAGGGTCCCTTTAGTCAATTCTACCACCCTCGGAAGCAGATATCTTATGGTCTGCATTGTTGACCCCATGGGAAAGTAGGCGTTTGCCAAAGTGACCTCATTGTCCTGCAGTAACCCCTGGACAATTACAAGCCGGCCCTCCGCATCCGCCCACTCCATCGTGGCTCTAAAGGGGGTTTGACCCGTAACTAGTATGGCGACCCCTCTCTTCCTACCTCCAGCATATGAAGACGAGAAGACCTGAGCCACCCCTCTCCCCATCAGCTTTTTATGTTCTTTTACATTCATGTGTGTCTCCTGAACGTAAGCATTCTCGAGCGTTTGACTGGACTACCAAGGCCATTAACATTTAATGACGATATCTGTAAAGGTGTTCCAGCCATTTAAATCTCCTTGTTGTAAAAGAGTTGTGACTGAACCCTCTTACCAAACCTAAAGCTTATGGCTTTATTGTGTTCTATGCCTGCTTTGAAGGTTAGTGACTGCCTGTGGAGAGGTGAGGGGGATAAACCACCCTTTAACTTCAAACTCCAAAAGAAAAAAGACTTGTTTAAAATAACAACTTGAAAAAACAACTGGGAACAGTGGCTTGCCAACTGGGCTTGCCCTGCCGAACTATTTATCACTTCCATGGGAACCGAGAGCTATTCGCGACCAAATTCCCTTTGTGCCAAGTATGGCTCGGTCCTATGTATCTTAGGACCAGACCTCTGACGTCTTGGGGGGTAATAGTCATGCCAAAGTCGTCCAGGGCTAATTAAGTTCTGCTTAGGATATGAAGAAAAATTTCCCAGCTAAGTTCAGCTTGTCCCAGTAGGATACAAGAACCAATTTTCCTCTTGCGTCCCGGGGGGGGCGGGGATATCGTACTAGGACCATGCTCAGAATGCGAGCTCAACACGTCCCCTCTAAGGATTTGGTCTGCGGATGGCTCCCTTCGTCCTTGGATGAAAGGGCTTTCAAAAAAAAAAAAAAAAGAGAAAAACAACAACAATGAGGGGACATTTCCTCTCTCGGTTTCATGGCCTAGCTCCATCTTTAGATTCCCCTCTATATCCCCCCAGGGTAACAAATCGACTCAGAGTCCATACTAGCATCAACTTTGTAGTCCAATTGTCCAGAAATAATGTTTGGATGCTACCAATTTAAGAGATTCTAGGGTTTGCCACCATTCCGGTCCATTAAGATTGTCGGATGGCGGGCCCGTCTCCCCTTCCATGTCCCCGCCGCTAGCCCACGCCTCCCCCCAACTCCGTCCCCTTTCTCTCCACTCCTCGTGTGGGTAGCACCGAGAAGGAGCTTATACGGCTTTTGCCCCCGGGAATCGGGATTATGGTGACTTCCCTTGGTGAAGCTGCTAGTCATGATCACGCCAAGTGGAGATACTCGGGGAGGAAGGCAGTGAGGCGAGCGAGGAACCGGCAAGGGGGACCTACTGGAAAGGAGAGAGGAGAGAGCCAGGTCCACCTACCTGTTGGCCAGTTAAAGTAATTCTGCCAGTCCTCTTCATGTAGGTTCCTGTCTGGATTCTTTATTTTCAGACTCAGTTGCGGCCTGTCTTCTTAGGCCCGTTGCGATCTGCTGTATTGCTGCTTCTCCCTCTCTGAGGTGCTGGTCCCGTGAGGTGCTTCGGTTCCATACCTTTTGTGCTAATTTAGCTGCCAGCGACGAATTAGAGGCATTTTGGGGCATAGGTGCAGCGATCCCCAATTTGGTCAGTTCTCGAGTTGCTTCCTCCGCTGAGTCGAAGCTTTTGGGGCCTTCGGTCAGATGCACAACCAGCCTCGCGTGGTATGGTGTACGGAACTTTATCCCCAGCTCTTTTAATGTCCTCAGAATTGGGCCATAGGCTCTGCGATTTGCTGCTATAGTTGCCGGATAATCATTATCTACGTAGTGTCTGTGGTCTTGGTAGCTTAAATGACCTTTCTGCCATGATTTATGTAGTATCAACTCCTTTTCCTGGTATCTCAGGAAGCGCACTAGGATTGCGCAAGGGCGGTTAGGCATTTGAGGCCCTAGTGTTCGGTGGGCACGGTCTATCTCCAGGGAGCAGACCTCTGGTAAGGTCAGCTGTGACTTGAAAAACTGCTGTATAAAGGATATTGGATTGTTCCCCTCCGATCCCTCTGGGAATCCAGTGATTCTGAGATTGTTTCTCCTGCTACGTGCTTCAGCGTCGTCCGCTCATTCTTTTAGGTTTTTCACCTCCTGATGTAGTTGTACTATCGCCCTTTCAGTTTGATCTATCCTCAAGTCAGTGGATGTAGCCTGCTCCTCCAGGCCCTCGATCCTTTTTTCAATTTTGTTTACATACGTGCGTAGTGCCGCAAATGTTGATTTGGTTTCTTTACGGAAATCCCTTAGTTCTCTGAGCACTATGTCCATTTGCCTAGCGATATTATTATTAAGGCTGGGACTTCAGGCCCGAAGGGATCACCGAGACCTGACCTTTGGGAGCTGTCGCTGTCGGAGTGTAATCCTTCTGGATCAGAGGGGTCTGGCGCTGATTTTTGGTATTCTGGTTTTCGTTTTGGCATCCTTCCGTTGCTTGTATTATTTTGCCTGGTATTTTCTTGTTTAGTAGCTGGGAAATTAAAGTTTTTATCCCGGGGAGGACGGAGCTACGTGCCTAGGCTGCAGCTGGTGGCATGACGTCACCGGAAGTCCCAGGAAACCCTTTTTAATGATACTGCATGAGCCAAAACTCCAGCAGCAATGTAATTACTGTCTACTGCAGTGTGGAAGTAATATTTTGTGGCATCCAGGGCTGATCTTGCTATGGCAATCATGTCCTGTGTCAAACTATCATCTGCTCTTTTTGCCAGTGCCAGAATTGTGTTCCAAAGTGCTTTCTGGTAATATGCTAAATGTGCAGAATAATCTGGTTGCCTGATAAACATGGAAGCTGTTATATAAACCTTTTTTCCATAAAAAAAAAAAAAAAAAAAAAAGGAATGTTAAGTCTTTCGGGGAAGGGGGAGTGGCTGCGTAGATAGAGTGACATCTGCTATCACAAGCAGCAGCCTGGACAAAACCCATCTTCTTGAAGTTGTGTTAACAGGGTGTGCTTTGAAACAACTGAGCACTGCATGGGATATACTATATTGGACTAGAAACCTGCAACAAATCTCTCTCTTGCTTGCATCTGAGGGAAGTTTTCCTTCCTTTACAGTCTTGCACTGACATTGCTTTGTGTTTAATTATTTTAGTTTTTAAAGCAGGAAGGGAGTTTTCAAAATTGCTGATCTTGTGAGCAACTTCAGAAGGGATGAAGTAAGTGCATATTTGATTTTCCTTTGTGGGTAACTAGACTGTCTACTAGTATTCTGTGACAGTTTACATCAAATTATTTTTAAATAGTTTACAAATCAGTTACTGGAGATTAGATGAATTACTATAAAGGGCAGTACTCACCAGGGTGGTAGAGCAGTGGTGTATCTGATTGTTTCTAACAGTCACCAGTGGTTGTGCAGTACCTACTAGCCCCAGTGTGACATTTCCTTTATAGCCAAAGTTCTAACATCACTTCCTAAACAGGTCTTGGGGCAGAACTGTCATATTCTTAATAACCCAACACAGTGCATAAAGGGCAAGTACACACCACCAAAAAAAAAAAAAATTTATATATATTACATATTGTATATTATAAGGGAGAGGGACATGTGGGAAGTGGTGCAATGCACTGGCTGTGGGGCAGCAGTTTTCCCGGAGACATTCTGGAAACTGCGGTGCTGTCCTATCTGCAGGCAACTGTCAGCTCTGAGGGAGGAGGTTGCCCACCTCCAGGCTGAACTGGCAAGGACAAAGGAGGCCTCCCCCACCCAAAGAGCACCACTGCCTCAGAGGCTGCCAAGTATGAAGAACAGTTGGACCACAGTGGGTTCTGTGAGGGTGCGGGTGGTGGAACAGAGGCGAAGCCCCCTAGTTGTACCTCTACACAAACCATACACCAGTCTGGCAGAGCAAGATTCCTCTATGATGTCACCCTCAGTGCAGACCAAGAAGAATGCTGAGGACATCCACAAGGGAGACCTACAAAAGGGTGGCAAGAGACACCACAGGGGAAGGAAACAGTTTCTGATAGGGGACTCAGTTGTTAGAGAGGTAGACCTGGGGAAGGGAGAGGAAAGGGAACTAAGGTGCCTGCCTGGTGCCATGGCTTGGAGAGACAAGAAGCGTATCCTCAGGATTGCAGAAGGAGCATCACAGGAGAGGGACCTAGATATCATTGTCCACCTTGGGACAAATGACCTAGCTAGGCATGGGATCAGTGCAGTGCAGGATTAAACTGTGGAGTTGGGGAGGGGCCTCAGACAGGTAGCAAGCACGGTTACCTTCTCAGAGGTGCTGCCAGTCCATGGCAGGGGTAAGGCTAGGGTACTGCACACCATGCAGTTTAATGAATTTTTGCAAAGCTGGTGCAGAGCACAGGGCATTGGCTTCATTGGGAACTGGGGGGGTACACCTGGAGAGATGAAGGTCTATACTGGCACGATGGTCTGCATCTGTCCACAAAGGGAACCAAGCTCCTAAATGACAGGTTTAAAGGCTTCCTTGGCAAGCTTTTAAACCAGCCATGGGGGAAGGTGCTGATAAGGGGCAGGAAATTTCAAGCCTCCCCCCACAAAACATGTCAGGTAGTAAGGTAAACACTGAGGTACAGTGCTCAACAGAGGGCAGGACAGGGAAACTGGAAAAATAGACAAGGGCAATAAGAGCAGGCATGGGGGAAAAAAGGATAAAGTGAACATTAAATGGAGCGCAATGAGTACCAATGCCCGTAGTCTGGGAAACAAGCTTCCTGAGCTAGTAGCCTTGATGAAAGATGAACAAATGGATATTGTGGCAGTCATGGAAACATGGTATAAGGAGAACCATGACTGGGATGTCAACATACCTGGGTACACAGTCTACAGAAGGGACAGGGAGGGGAAAAGAGGAGGTGGAGTAGCTCTGTACAAAAGGGAAGGGATCAAAGCTACAGAACTAAAAAAGTAAAGGGGGAGGACAAGAGGCACTCTGGGTCACCTTGGAGACAGGGAATGGCATCACAATCCGCACAGGGATTGTATACAGACCCCCATCTCAAGGGGAGGAAATGGACAAGACAATGATAGAGGACATTCTCAAAATGGCTGAAAAAAAGGGGAGATACTGTTGATGGGGGACCTGAATATGCCAGATGTTAACTGGATGACATGTACTGCAGCCACATCCAAGAGCAGGGTCATTCTCAATGCCCTGCAGGGGGCAGGCTGTAGACAGCTAGTGTTGGAACCCACTCGGGAGGGAGCAATACTAGACCTGGTACTCTCAAGTGGACAGAGGATCACAAATTTAGAAGTCAGTAGACATCTGGGAACAAGCAACCACTGCACAGTGTGCTTCACAATAAGCACAACCATGGAGACAAGCCATACAAAAACAAGGATACTGGACTTTAGAAGTTCTGACTTTGGCAAAATGGGTGAATACCTGAGGAATACACTAGCAAATGGCCAAAAAGGAGGGGTGGAAGAACAATGGAGAAAAATCAAAACTGCCATCATAGAGGCAACAAGCCTTTGTGTGAAACAAATAAAGAAAACAAAGCGGAGTAAAAAAACACTATGGTTCTCAAAAGAGGTGACAGAGAAGGTTAAGGAGAAAAAGGCTGCATTCAAAAAGTATAAGAAATCACAGAAGGAGCACGACAGGGAACTGTATCAATTAAAGCAGAAAGAAGTGGGGAAGGCAATCAGAATAGCAAAAGCCCAAACCGAGGAAAAAATAGCCAATTCAGTTAAGAAAGAGGACAAAACCCTTTATAGGTACATTAGGGAGCATAAAAGGTTAAGAGAGGAATAGTGAAGATTAATAAGGGAGGGGGGAGGTGGGCAGAGGGAGACAGTGAAAAGGAAGAGATACTGAATGAATACTTTTGCTCAGTATTCACAAAAGAAGATGAGGAAAAGTTACCTAAACCAGACAATAGAAGCACTCTGGGTAGGGGGGTTGACACCAGTCCATTTACAGAAGAAAGAGTCCTGAAGGAACTTCTAAAACTCAAGGTGGACAAAGCAACGGGGCCTGGTGGGATTCACCCCAGAATCCTAAAAGAACTAAGGGAGGACCTAGTGACACCACTGACCACACTTTTTAACAAATCACGGGAGGATGGGGTGGTACCTGAGGACTGGAGGAGGGCAGATGTGATTCCCCTTCACAAAAGTGGGAGCAAGGCAAAAGCAGGAAACTACAGACCTGTAAGTTTGACCTCAGTGGTAGGGAAAATTATGGAATCACTTCTGAAAGAAAGAATTGTTGAGCACCTAGAGGCAGCAGGGCATAGGACCCAAAGCAGCATGGATTTACAGCAGGAAGGTCATGTCATGAATCTAATTGATTTCTTTGACTGGGTGACCAAAGTAATAGACCAGGGAGGGCTGTGGATATGGTCTACCTAGACTTTAGCAAGGCATTTGACACAGTCCAGCACAAAAGATTAATAAAGAAATTAGCCAGCCTGGGAGTGGGTCCCAGGGTGGTAGCCTAGGTAGCAAACTAGCTGCATAACAGGACACAGAAGATAATAGTGAATGGAACACATTCCGAAGAAAGGGGGGTTACTAGTGGAGTACCCTAGGGCTCAGTACTGGATCCAGTCCTCTCTAACATCTTTATAGGCGACATTGCAGAAGGTCTGGAGGGAGAGGTATGCCTCTTTGCAGATGACACAAAGATCTGTAACAGAGCTGATACACAAGGGGGGGTAGAAAGGATGAGAAGGGACTTGGAAAGGTTGGAGGAATGGTCAGATATATGGCAACTTAGATTTGATGCAAAGAAGTGCAAAGTAATGCACCTGGGAAACTAAAACCCAGGAGAAGAATAGACAATAGCAGGGGAGATACTAACAACAACAAAAATGGAAAGGGACCTGAGGCTAGTCATATCAGATGATCTAAAGGTTGGTAAGCAATGTGAGAAGTCAGTAAGGAGAGCTGGGGGATACTGGGATGCATAGGAAGGGGCATCACAAGTAGAAAAAGGGAAGTGGTTATCCCTCTGTACAGACAGTTGGTGAGACCCCATTTGGAGTACTGTGTGCAGTTTTGGAGACCTCATCTCACGCAGGACATAGCAGGATGGAAGCAGTCCAGAAGAGGGCAACTAAAATGGTGCAGGGTCTGCATCAGAAACCATATGAAGAGAGACTCAGAGAGCTTAATATGTATACCCTTGATGAAAGGAGGGACGGGGGACATGATAGAAACTTTCAAGTACCTCAAGGGAATCAACAAAGTCCAGGAGGGTAGCATCTTTCAGAAAAAGAGATGTGTAAGAACAAGGGGCACAATTTAAAGATAGAGGGGGGACGGCTCAGGGGTAATGTGAGGAAATTTTTTTTCATGGAGAGTGGTGGATGTATGGAACTGCCTTCCTGGGGAGGTTCTTGGGTCTAAAACAGTGGGGGAATTCAAACATGCATGGGACAGACATAAGGCAATTGTAGTGGTGGTGGCAGGAAGTAGGCTGTTGGTTAACTAGAATCTGCAGCTTATCCAGTAGGTAGGGAAATGGGCAGACTGGGTGGGCCAAGTGGTCCTTATCTGCCGTCGAAGTCTATGTTTCTATGATCAGGATGGACATACAGATATTCCACCTCCTACTTGTCCACCTGATATTTTCTCTCATTTTGTCAATGTCTGCTGCTGATGTGGTGCAGCCATGATTTTTGCTATGCCCCCACCCCCCAAATTCTTTTTTGCTCCAGTCACTGGTGGTGGGGCATCTCTCAGGAGGGCCCACTCCAAGTCTCTACTGCCCGCCTGAGCCCTGAACCCTTCTCCTGACCCGAGGAAGTGGGTGCTGGGTCCCCCCTCCAATGAACACCAGATGGGTAGGTGGGGACCAAGTAGGGGGTAGGAGCCAGCACTGAAGCATGTGGGAGTGGCCCTGGAGCATCTGCCGTCACCTCCCCACCAACCGCGGTTTTTCCACCTTGTGTGTGTGTGTTGCCCCCAAGATGGTGGGTGTGCAATGACATATGCGTGAGGGGCATGCCCTCACTTAAATCTGCTGGGGCCTCCCTCGAAAAGTCCGTTCAGTGCAGTACCTCCCAGTCTCTACCGGGTGTCACCATAGAGCAAGGCATCCCCACAAACCCACCCCAGGAGAGGAGAGCAGTCCTCCAGATGCTCCTTGCCGCCCCCTCCCCTAGCAACCAGAGACCGTCACCGAACCACGGTCATCAGCATGGCATCCAGGGCCTCAACCCAGCGCGCCACTGGGCCAGCTACTATAGTCTTTTTATGTGATTTATATGTAGGAAGTAACATCCTTCCTGGTGGAGCTACTCCTATGTCTATAAAAATCAGCATCCTCTTCATCCTCCTCCTCTGTTTGTAGTGGGGGGCGGATTTTGAGGGTATCAACCATATGTCTGAAAAATGAGGGAAAAAAAGATGTGTAGTCCTCATTTGCCTTTGAGGGGGTTCGAAATCTTGTTCAGGTGTGTCCTCTAACACCAGGGGTGTCACCTTCCTTCATATGCACGTAACATTTTCTTTCTCTGCAGGCAGATAGGCTGGAGCCTGAGCCGGGGGGGGCTATTCTATTCAAATTTAATATGGCCTGGACAGCCTGGAAAAACTGCCACATTTTTGACATGTCCTCTGATGAGGACATTCTTCTGTGCCATCTGCCTGCTCCCTTCTCCATGCAGAAGTAGCATTGACATTTATTTCTTTTAATTTCTTTTTGGCAGACACCATTTCCAGTGCCTGCTTTAAGGCTCTTTTTCATTTTTGCTATCACTGGATTCAGGATTCCCCCTTTTTAGGACACTCCAATATCTGAACCATCTTTTCCAAGCCTTTCTGATGGCTGTGTAGCTTTTTCTTATTCTTTTTTTGTCGTCATTTTTTACATTATTTGCTGCTGTACATGAGAAAATGAACCCTTCAGAAGCATGCTTTCCACCACCGTTGGGACCACCCTCAGAGCCTTGTTTTGTTTATTTTTAGGTGACAAAGCAGCAGACTGAGAAGACATGCTTCTTTTTTAAATGTCTGCCCTTTTAAATAAGGTTTCTGGGCAAAACTATAACAGACCTTACCATGTATAAAGTTGCTTTGCGGACCTAAACACTTTAAACAGCTCATGATACTGTGCCCTTGCCAGGAGCTGAAAACAATTAGTACAATGTTTTGATGGTTCACAAGGTCTCTCCGACATAGCAATTAGAGAGAACCTTGAAATAATCAAAAAGGACCCCCCCTTCAAAAAAAAAGGATGCATTACAAAATCCCAATAGTAAAAAGAACAGCTCTTGTACTGAAAAAACTGTACCGAAGGTGAAATCGCAGCTCCTATAACAGGAGCCAACTAATTAAGGTGAAAGGGCATGGATGAAACCGAAAGGGTAAGTGCTCAGTTTTCTGTAAAATGCATGGCTAAATATCATAAACTACCAAACAATTAGCAAACAATGTGGTTTACTTGCCAATTATTGAAGAAAACAACAGTGGTAGCCAGAAGGCATTCTCCAGTTCCTGGGAATCAAACGGGAGCAGGAGAAACTATGATTTACAGAAAAAAAAAAACTATAAACAGAGTGAATCGAGAAAACTGACCTTTTTTTTTTTTTTTTTTTTTTAAATACATACAAAATAACAAAACCACTTCGAGATCCATCCATTACCAGAGTTCACTACAGGGGTGACTGCTCTCTTCAAGTGGAGAAACAGATCTGAGAAACAACCAGAGTGGAGTGTGGATGCAGAGTCTGAATCTACACTCCAGATTCTAAAATTTGCATAGGTTCCATCTCCGGGGCGTCACTCTCGGACGAGATGACTGCAGAAAGTGTAAACATTAAGTGAAGGATTCCTGGGGTTAGAATGTTCCCCAGTGCTCCCAAAAAACCCCAGATGACAGTAGGTCATGAGGACGTACGATCAGTTAGCAGTCAGAGTGGGTTTGCTTTTCATCACATCGTCATGAGAAGGGAGCACCTCGCAAATCTAGACGTCACCACTGGGGGGGTGGGAGACAGCTCAGTCGAGCCACACAAATCATTCTGTAGTGTGACATGCCATCCATTAAAGTAAGCCTGCTGCCAGTAACTCTGCTCTGCACTAACATACTAAAATGCCAACAGAATAGGCCTAACGGTCTTTCGTGTCTGCTCGTTTGGTCAGCCCCCACCCTGGGTGCTGACCTTGCTGCCCCACACGCCTTCTCTGGCTTCTCCCTTCCCAGTTCCGGATATTCTTGCTGCATTGGATTTTGCTTCCAGAACCCTTCCCCTGTACCTGTCCCACCCCTTCTTAAACCCCTCCACTGTTTCTGCCTCCACCAGCCCCCTAGGCAGCGCATTCCATGGCTCCACCACCCTCTCAGTGAAGTAGCACCTCCTCTTTCTCCCTGAATCTTCCCCTCCAGCTTCCACCCATGCCCTCTAGTGGCCCCTCCTCCTTCCTTAAGCACCCTGACTGTTCCTCCCCTATTTACCCTCTTCATGTACCTGAAGACCTCTATCATGTCCCCGTCCCTTCTCTTCCAATGTGTACATATTTAGCTCTTGAGCCTCTCCTCCTAGGTCCTGTCTCCCAAGCCCCAAATCATTTTGGTTGCCCTCCTCTGGACCCTCTCAGGAGGTTAATGTCCACTTAAGTGTGGCCTCCAAAACTGCATGCAGTACTCAAGGTGCGCCTCACCAAGCAGTTATACAGAGGAGTATCACTTCCTCCTTCTGGAGGTGATCCCCTAGCAATACATCCCAGCATCCTGTTGGCCTTGGCTGCTGCCCTCCTACAAGTCTCAGAGTTGTTCATCTTGACATCCACCACCACCCCCAGGTTCCTCTCAGCCATCGAGACTTGTAGCATTCTCCCTCCCCAAAGGTGTATACTTGGCCCGGGTTTCTTGCCCCAGGTGGAGTACCTTGCATTTCCCTGCATTGAACCTCAGCTTCCACTTTCTAGACCATCTTTCCAGAGCCTCCAGGTCCCCCTGTAGGGTCACCCTCCTCTCCTCCCCATCCACCACCGCCCCCAGTTTCGAGTCATCCGCAAAGAGACTCATCTCACTGCTGATACCTGTCCTTATGTCAGAGACGTAGGCATTGAACAGGAGGGGCCCAAGGACTGATCCCTGTGGGACCCCACTAATGACCCTTTTTGGGGATGAGACTATCCCGCCAACTACGACCCTCTGGGTCCGGTCCTGGAGCCAATTGCCTATCCATCTGATCACCTGGTTCCCCACCCCCATTTCTCCCAGCTTATCCAACAGGCACACGTGAAGAACAGAGTCAAATGCCTTGCTGAAGTCTAGAAAGAGGATGTCCACTGGTCTACCCAGGTCCAAGGCACTCGTCACCCAGTCATAGAACTCCACAAGGTTTGTCTGACACGATTTCCCCGGGATGAATCCATGCTGTCTATCATCCAGGCACCCCGACTTATCCAAGTCCCCCCCTAGCCTCTCCTTGACAATGCCCTCCATCACCTTGCCCACCACCGATGTCAGGCTGACAGGCCTGTAGTTCCCTGCCACCTCCCTTGATCCCCCCTAGTGGATGGGCACTATATCGCCACCTTCCAGTCCTGGGCACCCCACCTGTCCTCAGAGATGGTGAAAAGCTCCGAAGGGTTTTAGCCAGGACATCTCAAGTTCCTTCAGCACTCTGGGATGTAATTTATCCGGCCCCGGTGCTTTCTCCGTCTTAAGGGCTGAGGGCTTCCTCACTCTCTCTGCTGTGATTTCACTTCGGTACTCTTCTCCCTGCTTAGCCCTCCCCCCTCCTGCCAGTGATGCCTCCCCCTCTCCCCAGACCCGCCGATCGGTAAGGGTCCCTCCCTCCTCAGTATCTCCGTCTCCTCCCATGTATGATGCAGCACCCCCATTTTCCTTGGTGAAAACTGAGGTGAAGTACTCATTTAGTACCTCAGCCTGCTCCCCCGGGTCTTGTGCCCATCTCTCCCGATTTAATTCTGCTAATCTGCCCCTTCACCCTTCGTTTTTCCCCAATGTATCTAAAGAACCCCTTGTTCCCTCTCCTAATTTCCCTGGCCAGGTTCTGCTCCTTCCTTGCCTTGGCCGCCCTCACCACCCTAGTGGCCCTTCTAGCCATCAGCTCGTACTCCCCTCGATCCCTTTCACTCCTTGAGCACTTGAATTGCTTATAGGCTGCCTCTTTCCCCACCACCTCCTGGACCTCCTGGTCCACCAGCAGGATTTTTGGGTCCTACCGCATTTAGTCTTACTCTTGCACGGTGCTGGTAGCATCCTGCACCCCTCTCCTGATGATTTCCCACCTACTATCAGCGCCCATGTCTGACCCAATCCCATCCAAATGCTCCTATGGATCCTTCCCATTTCCCTAAAATTCGCCCCTGAAGTAAGTTACTTCCTTGCCTTTTGTGCAGCCTTCACCCTCCTAGGTCCAGGCAGAACCAGACCGTGGCATGGTCACTCCCGCCAATGGGTCCCTTACCTCCAGGCCCCCAATCTGGTCACTGTCTGCCAGGACCACATCCAGTACCCGCGCCTCCCTGGTCAGTTCCCTCACCTGCTGAGTTAGGAACGCGTCTTGAAATACATCCAACAACCTCTGTTCCCTGGTCACAGAGATGTCATAGTCTCCCAGTCTGTTCCTGGCATGTTTAAGTCCCCCAACACCACCACCGTTCCTCTGTCCAGTCTGCAGTGTCTCCCAACATCTGCCACCAGACTCTCCTCCAGCTCCTCCGCCAGGGCAGGGGGTCTATACACCACTCCTATTTTTACTCTCTTGCCCCCCCTTGTTATCAAGGTGACCCAAATCGCCTCCACGGTTCCCTCCGCCTCCTCTACTCCCCTATGCCAATGCAGTTTTGACTATCATTGCTACCCCTCCTCCTTCCCTCCCCTGTCCTTCCTGAACATAGTGTAACCCTCCAGGTTCAGGTCCCAGTCGTGTCCTGCAGTGGCCCAAGTCTCAGTGATCGCTGCCACATCCACTGCTCCCTCAGTTAGCATCGCCTGGAGCTCAGGCATTTTATTGCCCAAGCTCCTGGCATTTAGCAGGACTACCTTCCACCCTTTCCCTATAGTTCCATTTCCCCTGCTTGTGTTCCCATGGGGATTCTGTTTTCCCTGGTCTGCACTTTGCCAGTCGGCCTTTTCCATAATCCTCCAGCTCCCCAAGGGGTGGAGACAGAGTCCCTCCTTATCGGCACCCCCTGACAGCCTTTCTCCCATCCCTCCCCCTTCACAAGTTTAAACCCCACTTTTCACCAATGAACCCTCTATTTTCAACTTAAGATTCCTCCCTCCAAATTGAGATGGAGTCTATCTCTAGCATACAGCTCCTTATCCTCCCAGGTCTCCCCAATCCCCCATCAACCCATACCCTCTGGCCTCACACCACCCCTGAGCCACTGGTTTATCTCCTAATCTTCCTTTTGTGTTCCCCACTAGCCCTTGGCACCGCAGGATTTCTGAGAAGGAAACTGTGCATCCTATGTCATGACAGACCCTGGCAAGCTCCCTGAATCTTGCCTGTATCTCTAGCTCGCTATTTCCCTCAATGTCATTTGTACCCAGGTGGACCAGTATGTCCAGGGAACCCCCACAATCCTTTGCCAGCTGATATACCTCATGCTTAGCCCTGTGCACCGTTAGTCCAGGGAAGCATCTTGTTCTAACTGGCCAGGCTTCTCCCTCCCTATCCCATATGATACCCCTGATCATAGAATCCCCCAACAGGAGCACTCTGACCGCTCCTTTTCCTCCATTCCCCCTTCCATGTCCCTCATCCTTTCTACCGGCCCCTCCACCCAGCCGGCTCCTTGTTTCTCCCCCTCTGGTGCCACATGCCACCCCTTCTTATTACCATAGCCACCTCCCTCCAATCCTATGCCTCTCCTCCTCCTGGGTATCCTTCTGTACCTTGCTAATTCCCCCTCACTGCTCACGACTGGTCCTTCTCCCCATCTGCTAAACTAGCCTGGCTCGTCCTCCCTTCCTTCCTGTCTCCATTTAGTTCCTCCTTGCTCGTCATGCTCCCTGGCCTAAACCCTCAGCTCCCTTTACTGAATCCTCCTTGTACTTCTGGTCCTTCTTTACCTTTCCTCCCAACTGGTCCTTCTCCTTGCACTTTCCTCCCTTTTCCCCTGCCCTCCTGTTCTGATTCACTGCTCCCCATTTTCCTGCATTCCAGGTCCCCCTGTTCTTCCTGCTATCTGGCCCCTGCCTCATGCCCCCCACTCCCTTTCCATCTCTAACCACCCCTGTCGTGGCTACATCACCCCCCTCATCCTCGAGCAGAAGAAGAGATTTGAAGCAGTTACTGAGTGTGAGGTCCGATCAACCTCCTGTCTCCTAATCCCCGCAACCTTCTCCCTAAGCTGTGCCAGCTGGTAGCACACTGGGCAACCACCTAACTTCCAAGCCCAGTCCAGTATCATGGCTGTTCCACACCCTGTGCACCCCACCACCCTCCCAAAGATGCCGGCCCTCCTTCTGTCCAGCCCTGACTATCTGCCTACTTCCCTGAGAATGTTGTCCCTCCGTCCCTCCTTTGTGAGGGTCCCCAGTTACCTGCCTGCTTCCTTGGTAGTGTCCTTTTGGACCTCCTCTGCCAGGGTCCCTATGTGACCCGAGTATTCTCCTGCACTCCTTTCCCTATGCCCCCGCCCCCAGTGCTTGGTGCAACCCCATGGGAGATCCCCAGCCCCCTTCCCCAACCACTCTTCCCCAGCTGTCTCCTCAATCCCCGCAACCTCCTCCCTAAGCTGTGCCAGCTGGTAGCACACTGGGCAACCACCTAACTTCCAAGCCCAGTCCAGTATCATGGCTGCTCCACACCCTGTGCACCCCACCACCCTCCCAAAGATGCCGGCCCTAATGACATGTGGTTCCATCCCCTTCCAAATAGGTTTCCTTGGGTGAGCCACCAGGTTCCCCCCTAGTCCAAGAAACACCCTACTGCCTAATCAGGTCACCCACTAATCTTAGAGACAGTCCCACTGTACACCAGTACCCTGTTACTAGGTGCAGTACAACACATTAAACTTATAAGGGAAATGAACAACTCCCTAAGCTCCTCTCTCCCAGCCTTTAAATCCAACCCCCGGTGGCTAGAACTACATGAGCTGCACCTGCAGCCTTTTCCTCAAATTGCAGGGCAGGTATTCCCCTATAACTTAGCAGAATTCTGGGGAGGGAGGGTCTTGGGCGGACACCTGACTCGAGAGAGAGTGTATCAGCCCTGTGTCTCCCCTCCAAGCCCAGCAGCCAAAGAACCAGGCCCAAGCAAATCCCACCAAATAGGTTTTAAATCAGAAGAAATAGGCCTCCAGCAGCGCAGCCTGTTACACAGTGAAACGTCCACAAAATGAGCCCACTTACAGCCACCAAATCAGTTTTCAAACTTCCAGCAGCCCCCAAAACAATACCCTGCTAGCCCCTTAGAAGTAAGAAAGAAAAGAACTAACCTTCTACCCAGTAAAATCCACAAGAACCCTGTGAAAACAACAAGCAGCAGCTACTGTCCTAGAACACAACTGATCCTGTCCCCTTCCAGTTCTATCCGTTTCCCAGAACAGACTGTGGGTGACAGAGAACATCTCACTGTAGAGCTGAATAACTGTAAGAAGGCACACTCACCATGATAATCTGTTGTAAAATATTGGGCTGGGCTTTGCTGAGCCTGTGTTGTTTAGGCAATCTTGTTAGTGGTCACACCAGCTGACGTGTAGTCCAACTGCATTGTGTGTATGTGTCTTAGGAACTGGAGAGGGAAGTGTGTGTGTGTGTGTGTGCGTGTGTGTGTACGTGCACGCACACACACAGAAACACACAAGAGATTGATGGATGGCAGAGACTGAAAAGAAAAAAAAAAAAATAATGATCGTAGACAGATGGTAACAGGGAACTATTGCTGTTCATTACTGTCCCCACTTACCTGGTTTCACTAGTACCACATCTGTCTGACAGGTTGAGTATGAGACAGCTGGAAGCCATCCAATTCTAAATTTAAGCCAGGCACTCCTCCAGCTCCTAGATTCATAGACATGTGACAGCAGAAAAGGGCCTTCCTGGCCCATGGAGTCTGTCCATTCCTCCCTCCCTCTACCTGTAACCCCCGAGATTCCCCTTGTCCTCCCCTTGACAACCCTCTGTATCTGTTCCAAGCCCTCTTGAATCCCTCCTCTGTACTGGCACTCCCCACCTCCTCCGGCAGTCTGTTCCAGGGCTCAACAACTCTCTCTGTGAAGTAATACTTCCTAACATTTCCCTTAAACCTTCCCCACTCCACCTTCAGTCCATGCTCCTTAGTTCTTATATCTACCTTTCCTCTTCTCTTCCATAGCATTTACCCTGTTAGGTGCACAGGATGTGTATATCTGCGTGTTATCTCTGCGTAGTTGTGAACACTCAGATCATAACACCCGATGAACTCCCCAAATGGCAATATATACATGGCAATCATCGTGGGGGACAGGATCAACACGAGGCACTTCACAGCAGAGTTCAGCAGCTTCAGAGATGTTCCTGCCTAACACCACCTGCTGCATCCTACCAGCCAAGTAGGACTAAAACCATTGCAGTGTTGTACCTGAGAATCCTACACAGTGCCTCAGGTGAACCAGCAGTACCCAGAGGTCCACCATACCATATGCCAAGAAAAGATCCAGCAAAACCACAATGGCACAACACCACTGTCTCTCACCAGAAGGAGATCATTAAACACCTTGACAAACACCAAGACTGGAGAGGCTAGCAGATCTCATAACATTCCAAACAACTCTGAAGCTTAACCCCTACCACCTTTTCAATAGCCTTCCCTAGAAACTTGAGGTTTGAAACAGGTCTCTAATTCACAAAATCCTCAGGGTCCAAAAAAGTCTTCTTCAGGAGTAGTTTCACCACTACCCTCTTCAGTTCGGTGGGGAAAACACCTTCCTGTAAGGAATGTCAGACGATTTTAGCAATAACTGGAGCCACCACCCCCGCACCCCAATAAAGTGCTGGTAGGACCCAGGTCCAACAAACAGTAGGTAGCTAGGATGCAACCTCACAGTCTATTGTAAGACCTCATCTGCAAATTACCCAAGGCAGCAGAGGGAACAGGTCCCCTCACTGAATGGGTATTACCGACCCTTGACAGACCACTTAAAAGACATCAGCCCCGATGGAGAATAACTTGTAAAGGAAATCTCGATTAAACTAATCCCATCTTTCAGCTGAAAACAGTCTTCTTGACTGAAGACAGGATGGATTTAACAATCTGTTGACAGTGTTGAACAACTGAGCTGGTCTAGTTTCCCATTCAGTGATAAACCGTGATGTGAACATAGTCTTTTTCAGAGTGATCCACCGCTAATACTCATCGTAATGAGTTTTCAGCACCAAGCTATCCTTCTCCGAACCTGACCTCTGCCAAGAATGCTCCAAACTCCACCCCTCTGACTTCAACCATCCAAGGTCACCATCAAACCATGGTGACCTGTGACCGGAAATCAAGGGATAAACACAATAGGGTGCAACAGCATCAAAGGCTGTCATGTAATAGCCCTCCACAGCATTCTCTAATGTCCAAGCACAAGAGCTTTCACTATACCAGGGATGTCCAGTACCTCTGACCATCTCCCGGGGGGTTGGGGATGTGTATTTTTTTTCCCAAAAAACAGTTTTTTGATTTTCAAGTGGCATATTGAACCGGTCGGCCCGGTGGTGCTGAGGGTTGAGGCACTGGATGCCACACCTCACGCCATGCCGGCAACTCTGGTTCGGGAATGAGTCCGGGCCATCAGGGGTCGGCAGGGGAGGGAAAGGACTGAGCATCCAGAGGACAGTTCTCCCTTTCTGGGGAGGATGGAGGACTTGCGCAGCACTCTAGCGGCTCCTTGGGGAGCTCAGGAGCACAACGAGGGATGTGAGGCCTGGCTGCAGGGAGGGGCATGTGGCTGAGGCGTTGGCACGTTGCCATTCGTCCAGACGTCTGCTCTCCTGGAGACAACATAAGAAAGAAAAACCCGGAGGACTGAAGAGGTGGTGAGGGCCTCAGGGACCAACCCACACATCCCCAACGCCAGACTGCTGCTCAAGCGATCGCCAGGTGCCATCTAGAAAAGATGGACCCTCTAATTTCAGAAAAGCATGAACAACATTGGAGTGGCAGTCCCTCCCTGGGGGTGATCAGGGGCTGGGAAATCTCTGTGGGCGGGATCACAGGGAGGAGTCTGGGCAGGGAGTAGCAGGGCTGGGTCAAGTAGGCACCTCTGAGACGTGCCTGAGACCGAAAGTGCATAAAAACAATTAAAAAAAAATTGGCAAACTGACCTGTCACTGTAGAAAGACTGCAATATATCATACTGTATACAGTGAAATTCCACATGAACATTAAAAATTTGCTTCATGATAATGAAACATTTAACAAATGAACATTTGTACTAACAAAAAGTTCAAGGGTAACAATTTTTTGTTGTAAAACCCCAATCCCCAAAGAAACCCCTCTGAATAGGTTTTTAAGCCAGTAAAATGATTTTTTTCTGATATGACTACTGCTATACTTAATTCCATGGGCCTGCATGACTGTAAACAATGCTAGAGCAGAACGCATAATTTCACATACACAGCACTGCTCCATGCCGCTCCACTGTATCGCTTTAAACAGTGGAGTTGTACGGTGCTGTGCTGTACATGCGAAATGGCTCCAGCTGCTCCAGTATTATTTATTTATTTTTTAAATTCTTTATGCTCCTCTCTCTTGCCCCTTAGGACTCTCTCTGGTGTGGCCTCCCAGACCGGCCAATTCCCGCTCCGCCTGAGGTCTCCCCAGACCTAGCCTCCATCCCGGGATCTCTCCTCGTACAACTACCAACCCGCCAACCCCCTGGCTCTGAGACCCCTCAAGGTGGGACCACCTACTCCTCTGGCACTCTATCTAGAATCTAGTAGGGCGGCTGGAGCAGGGAAGGGATTCGGAGACTGGCTGGGGTAGACCTGGCATTGAGCGTGGGGGCCGTCCACTGGACCCACCTTCGCCTTCCTGGGTGCCAGGACCTTTTTCCTTGTTTCGGGTTCCCGGCGGCATGGACATGCAGTGACACCCAGTACGTCACAAGCGCACTCCCGTGCCCGTCCGCGTGTCATCCACCACCACCTCCATATACCATGTACATGCCCCGCTAGTTGCAATGCTTGCAGTCTCCACTGGGCGCCACCAGAGCTGCAGGATGCACAACCCACCCTCCCCAGGACAACAGCGGAGAGCAGTCTATCGGACGCTCAATCCTCTCCTCCCCAGCCGACCCCCCGGTGACCATAATCCGCTCCTGAACAAGGGTCACTGGCACAGCATGAGGCAAGGCTAGCGCCTCAACCCTCAGCACCACTGGGCCGGCTCGCTTCAGCATTCTGTTTACATTCAAGTAGACACACAGTATTAAATATAATGGCAGTCAGGCCAGAAATTTTTTTTTTACTGGCTTATAAGGCTAACTGGTGGGGGGGGCTCTCCTTTGGGGAGGTTACAATAACAAAATGATTCTTTAGTTAATAAATCAATTAAAGAATGAAAATAAAAATAAAGTTCAAGTATACACGACCATTCTTGAATTCTTGGCTATTATAATGTTGTATCTGTTTACAATTAATAAAACTGTAGAGTAACATGGAGCATATGCCTTATCAATCTGCCGTAGTCCCTAGGGGCCATTGGGGGATCCCCTCCCATGATACAGGTTGATTCCTATATTGGCCCTGACTATTATCCAAAAATTCCTCCAGAGCCATCCAACATTTATCATACGTAGAGACTGTTCTCCAAGATTTAAATATTAACTTTTCCACAGTGCACAGTAACTGCTGGAGCCATAGCTTACTGGGGGGGGGCTTCCTCATTCTTCCACTGGCCAAGAATTCCTAATTTTGCACACACAAGAGCAATACATAAGAATGCTCTTTGACCCGCATTCAGTCTTTCCAAACTTGCAAGATATCCCAGAAGAAGAGCACTTTAGATAGTATGCCCTTGATTCCTTGCCACTATGTATACCATTTTGCACACGAGTACATCACGAGTGATATGAATGATCCTCCTCAATTTTACCTCATTTCATTTTCAATTTATTTCAGGGTTTAACCACTGAGTGCAACACATTTAAAATGGTGACCCAGGGCAAAAACATATATTAGACTATTACACATATATACATTAACAATTAAAAATACCACATACACATATAAATATAAAAAACACAATAATCACATAACATTATACATATAAGCATATCTAGCTAGTTATTGTACAACTCTTTATCTGTTTTTTTACAGTATCCATAGCCCATTGTTTGCAAAGCCTCATTGCTAAGAGCTCTCACACTCACAAGACAAAACCTTGTTGGCAGACTTCTTACCTCTTAGACAGATGCCATCATCAATTAGAGATATATTTTGAGATGAGCAGGAGTGTAGTAAGTTTGAAAAATAGTTAACATTGGATCCCTTTGAATTTGCTCTGCAGCAAAATTCACGTGGGGGGGTTATTAACCAGGGCACCCCTCAAAGGAATTGCACAACATGATGATCCCACCAACTTACTGAATCAACCTCAACGTTGCAAATGTTAAGACCCAAAGTCAAACCCAAATCCAAATCCAAGGTATGGCCCTTGTGGTGCACTTTGCAGGTGAGCACTTGTTTGAGGCCCAGAAATGTCATAAACTAGAGGAACTTGTTTCTAAAACTGACAAGTTTCGTCAACTCAGGCACTGAAATCGACCAGCACCAATAACCTGGATGAGTCCACCACCACAGTCGGCCAAGAAGCTCTCTGTTTCCTGCGAGAACTCCCTCGCATGGCCCTGAGATCAGTACATGAGAATGATACTGCAACCTATGCCCAAGCAGCCTTTAACCGCCACACATTCAAACGAACTGGTTTACACTGTGGGGTATGCTGCCAGCCACAGCGGGAATCTAAAACAGATGGCCACCCTGCCATCTCATGCCCCAGCCTTAGTGCCTGGAGTAAACCACTGGTATACTGGAAGATACCCAAAGCACACAGTGAGCACTACTGGTACATTCCAATATACCATCCCAAATATGCCGGGCACTCTCCCGATTTCTCCCGCAAATTACAATTCCCTACTGGCCACATAAGATTATGTGGCCAAAAGGAGATATGGGTCTGGCAGGAGCAAGTGAGTAGTTAGGGACTGTAAATGACACCATTTGTACATCTCCATGCAAATGACACCATTGCAAAAGCAAGAGGCTATGGGGTCAGTTGCAACCTATTAAGGTCTCGATACAGGCCTGGCGCAAACCTGGGTTATGCACTGTACGGGAACAACCTTGGTCAGCAGCATTCCAGACCCATACTTCTATTCCCTCAGAACGAAATGGCTAATGACAAGACCCCTGACCAGACACTGTTTACTTAAAGCAATATCCCTGAGCCCTCTCAAACCCTTCCTCGAAGAAACACCTCACTTTATTTTTGGTTATGTTTGAAGGAGTTCTGTCTGTGAAATTTCAGCCACCAGAAGCATCAATCTGTACATTTCAGAGGCGTCTCTGTAATGCCACAGACTCAAATCCTAAATTCGAGTGTGGCCGTTTTTTTTTTTTTTGTCTGAAACTCATAAAAATTAACACAGTATTTGAAAAGTCTTTTTTATTCTAAACTCAAACGTCTGTTACAAGTCAAAACTCGCACCTGAAAGCCATTAAAACCATGTCTGTAAAAACTCAAGCAGGATCCCGATCATGCCCATCAGTGAGATCGGTAATGCTTGGGACCTTGCTTGAGATTTATTTTTTCAAACGTGCTTTTAATGACTTTCGGGTGTACATTTTGACTTGAAACAGACATCTACAGGTTTAGAATAAAACAGACTTTTCCAATACTGTGTTAACGTTTATGAGCTTCAGACAAAGAAAAATGGCCACGCTCAAGTTTAGGTTTTGAGTTGTGACGTTAAAGACACTTTCAAAATGTACAGATGCTTCTGGTGCCTGAAGTTTCACAGACAAAACTCCTCCTGAAATATTTAATTAGAATGAGTTAAAAAGGTATTAACATTTACTATTCACACCCACTGGGGCATTCACATTTTAATGTCCATGCTAAAAAGAAACTGGTGTGATGCACAGTAAACTAACTACTAATGTGTCAGTTATCACCGAAGTCACTACAGTTACCTGATTAATTATTCCAGCATAGGACTATTTTATGCACTAATGTACTTCCAAACTTTAAAAAGTGCGAGACCTGTGTTTGTGGTTTTTTTTGTTTTTTTTTTAAACTTTACTGTGGAGGACCAGTGCATAATCACAAAAACACACTCCAGGGTGTGCTTTATCATAGGATATCGACACTTCTCGGGTGCCGATATCCTATGATAAAGTACACTCTGTCATGTATTAATGTTTGATTATGCACAGGACAGGAAAAATCTGAGAAGCTGATTAGTCAGCAGCATTCCAGACCCATACTTATATTCCCTCATAATGGAATGGCTAAAAACAAGACCCCTGACCCCTCTCAAAACCCTTATTCTAATTGGTTAAAAGTTAGGGCAGTTACCTGATTAATGACTCCAGCACTGGACTATTTTATGCACTAACGTACTTCCACAGTTTAAAAACATTAAAAAAAAAAAAAAATTAATTGTTAGACTTGTTTTGTGCTTTTTTTTTTTTTTTTTATATAAACTTTACTGTATGGGTCCAGAGCATAATCGCAATAACACACTCCAGGGTGTGCTTTATAATAGGACATCGGCACTTCTCGCGTGCGTAACCAAAAGTGTGCTGTTATCCCACAATAACGCACACCGTCATGTCTTATCACTTAATTGTGCCCTTGACCCCATCACCCATCCTATAAATGTTATTAAAGTCCCTGGTAGTATAGTGGTCTCACCATTGGTCATTCTGTCAGTTGTAATAAATACCCTGCTAGTCTAGTGGTTTCCCTCTCCCCAATCACCCATCCTGCCAAAGTTATGAAATGCACTGGGGTCTAATGGCCTCCACACCCTGTTCATTCATCCTTTTAAAGTTATGTTATGCCATGGCATCTAGTGGTCCCCGACCCAGATTACCCATCTTGTCCATGTTATGAAATGTCCTGGCGTCCAGTGGTCCCCCCACCACCAATCACCTTTCTTGCCACAGTTATTAGGTACCCTGGTGTCTAGATGTCCTCCTACACTCAACTGCCTGTCCTGTCAATGTTATGAAATGCCATGAAAGTTTAGTGGTGTCTCCTCCCCCATTGTCCGTTCTGACAAAGTTATGAAATGCCCTTTTGGCTAATGGTCCCCTCACTCCCAAACTGCCAATCCTGTACATGTTATGGAATGCTCTGGCATCTAGTGGTCCCCCCACACCTGCAATCACCCTTCCAGTCCATTTTATGAAATTCCTTGGTAGTTTAATAGTCCACCCACCCCAGATCACCCTGACCATGCCATGTAATACCCTGGCATCCAGTGGTTCTCCTAATCACCCATCCTCTCCATGTTATGAAATGCCCTAATAATCTAGTGGTCCCCCAACCCCCGATCACTTCTATTATTAATGATCAGACATGCCCCACCCACTGATCGCCCATTCACGGCACAACCCACCTCCTAGTAGTCTTACTGCCCTCTCGCGCCTGACCTGCATGCCACCATCCCCCATCTGATGGCGGACAACAATCCCCCAATGCTCACCACCAGTAAACATTAAGCTGTGCATGGCAAATAGCAGCGGTGGTGAACAGTTGAGGATTTCATGGATGGGCGATATGGGGCAGGGCACATTCGATCATTAGCAACAGCGGCAATCAAGGGTGGGTCGGGAGGACCACTAAACTACCACAGCACTTCATAACTTTTTTTTTTTTCTCTCAGTTGTTTTAACATGGACAGGACAAGTGATCAAAGTGGGTGGGGGGACCACTAGACATTACAGCATTTCAGACAAGTCGGGGAGGGGGGAAAATCAGGAAACCAACAGACACCAGGGTATTTCATATATCGCACAAGACAGATGATCGGGAAGAGTGGGAGTGGCACACTAGCCATAAGACCAGGTTTGGGGAGGCAGTAAATAGCACGGAACAACTATTTATCGTCTCTCCAAACCTTCCAATATACCAGACCAGTGTGCCTATATGCAAACACAGTTGGCTGCACTGGCATATTTTAGTGTCAGTTACAAACGGGTTACAGCCTCATTCACTGTGCCTTCCAATATCGCACATTTATCGAGACCCCCTGCTTTGGGGGAGCTAACTGGTGTTAGCACCAATCTGTTTTACATGAACAAATGGCTTCACATTTCCCACCCTTTGTTTTTGCAGTCCATGATTAACCCTACAGTACCTTTCATACAGAAATTTACAAAGCACATGTAACCCCTAGGTGGTGGTGCTACCCCAAGGGCTACTATCCCTGCCTGCTTGGCTAGTGGACGGTTAAGGGGCCTGGATACTGAAACGGGTGCCTCCACCCAGAAGTCAGGGTTGTTAGTGGTCAAGCTAACCTGGGTACAGCCCTCCGGGACACTTTAACCCCCTCTGTCCCTGCTAGTGGCCTGAACAATATACAGTAATCACTTAAGCAACAACCCTTATTCACTATGCAGTTACCCACACTGTTTGCACTTACCACCAGGGCAAATCCCTCGGGCTCAAACCTGGAGACCCCCTGTAAAACAAGGTTATACACAGAAAATAGCAACAGTACAGTACTTGTGACATAAACTGGAACCACAGTCAGGTTAAATGCAAAAAGAGTTAGATCTGGTTTATTCAGGGGACTTGAACAAGGGAGGGGCGTAATCAGGCTGATTTGCTTAAAGGCTATATCAATCAAACAGTCATACATGCACTTCAGAGTCCCTACACAGTCACACACCATGGATACCCAGGTGGGGAAGAGGTGGGCTAGCCAGGAACATTGCCTGGGGTAGGCCGGCGTCGCAGCTGGTTGGGGCCCTGTGATAGCAGAAAGCAACATGCACAACACACACTATTTGTAATCCGGAGCCAGAGGGCTCAGTTCATGAAAGGAAAGACAACAAGGCAATCAGATGACAACACTTTAGATTTAGTTGTTGTTGTTGCAGGGAGCTACCCTGATGTTTCCTCACGATACCCAATACAGAACACAGGCAGGACAAAATCGAGACTGCAGGTTGTTGAGCTGGAGTGCCAGGAGAAGCAGGGCCCACACGAATCACTGAGGCGTCGTTCCCGTTCAAGGCGTTGAGCAGGGGGCTGATCCCCAGGCAGGTCTCTCGTCGCTGGCGTTCTCTGTGTAGCGGGCAATCTGGCTGGGCCAGTGTAACAAGGCCCAGGCCAAGTGGAGATGAATGCTGATTCAGTCCGGTGGGGCTAGATGCAGCCTCCAGCAAGCAGAATACAGTTCAGCACACAGTGGGGAACCAAATCGCGACCCACAAGCAACATACAGCACATTTATAGTAAGAAAATACCATGGTACCAGGCGGATGGCAGTCCGGTCGTAATTTCAGAGTCTCTGCGCCAAACCGGGATTCCAGCAGTAATCGAGGTCCTGACAGGCTGATCGCATTCAGCAAATCTTTCGGTTTTCTACAGGTTTCAAGCCTGGTCACAGTTCAGTGGCTTTTAAACTCTCTCAGTTCGGATTCAGTCTGAATAAACTCCAATTTCCCTTTCAGGGACAGCAGGCAGGCCAAAACTAAGCCCTTCCACAGTTCTCCCACGCGAAACTACGCAGGACTGTTGCCTGACTATCTTGAGCTGTTCACCCTTTTACTTCCCAACTCAGACGGACTCTAGCTGCAGGCAGCATGGGACTTTCCTCAGGATCCAAAAGGTTTGGTTGGCTGATCTGTCTGTCAGTCACAACAAGGGCTGCCCCTCCAGGTCCATTTGGGCGCCAAAGTTCTAAAACTACAATTCCTACAGAATTTTGCTCCCACAAGACCCCTGGGGTCAAGCTCCATTTTAGAGTCCCCAAAGGTACTGACTGGCCAATTTTGGCAGTCCAAAACCAAGATGGTGGTGATAAAACTGTCCATGCTGCAAAAAAGGTAGGTTAGACAGACTACAATATTGTTACCATTCTAATAGATAATCAGCAAATAAGCACATCTTCTCATAGAGTTCCCTCTGCGCAAATAGTAATGGCAGAACGCAGCGATTATCTGATAGCCCGGGCGGGACTCAAGCATAGAAACACTCAGCCCCCCCCCGATTAATTATAACTGCAATACAGGCAGCTCTTAAAACAGACAATACACAGAAGCTATACAGGCACTCTCTGGCAATAAAGTTTAAACTGATAAAACACAGGACATCAGCCTGGCAGTGAGCATTTAGGCAAGTCCAAGGAAGACTTTTCGGGAACCCCCATTTTGTAGGGGGGGTTACACCTAGATGGTACAGGTCTTGAAGCTGTCATCTGTTACTGCATTGTTACCTTGAGAAATGTGTATCTGTCTTGCTTTATGACATGTCATGCTATGTTTTGAACTGTATGCTTCGCCTTGCAATAAAGCTGAGGTTAAGAAAAAAATTACTGTTCGAGAAATTTATTATTAAGGAAATTAAAAGGATTTTATGAGCCTACAGCATCCAAAAACAGCGAAGAACAACTGCAATACTACTATACTTGATTTGTTGACAGGGGAATAATGAAGACTCCGAGATCAACTGCAGGGGCATTATCACCACCACTGACATGCTGTACTAATCCGCCCGCCCCAAAAAAAACACACGGATCAAGTTTTTTTTTTTTTTTTTTTTTGTACTGCTGAAGGTCCTGAGGTCCGCAATATGCACTTCTGGAATAATAAAAAAGCTACACCTACCATTTTTGGGTAAACTCTGAATCACACTGACTGCAGCTTCAAACCTTTTCTCGTGTATAGATTTACTCTCCGCCATGACATTAAAAATGATCAGGTAAATTCAGCTTCTCGAGTTTTAAAAACCAGGGCCAGCTGTAAAGAAGTGACAGTTTGAACAGCTGTGAGACAAACCAGAGAAACTGCAATTTTAAGCAATACATTTATTTTTTCATAGTACGACAACATGCATATTGAGAAGTACTCCCTTGACCCTTATTAAAGACATACTGCACCAGGAAAACCGTAAACATACAAGATGAAAGGCTGGCAGTAAAGGCCTATTTGCGATTATTTGAAAGCCCAGCTAGTAGACTTTGGAGTGCTACGCCCGATGCGACAACCAAACTACTCAGCTCATTTAAACTATTATTGTAACGCAATTATTTCAAATAAAAAAAATGTACCTGCAGTCTGCAAACGGGCACCTCCGATCACGTCGCCTTGAGATTACGCTCAGCTGTTTTGTAGTTCTCTCGCACCCTTCTGCGGTTCGGAAGCGTTAGGAACCAAGTCTATGGACTGCATTTCCCATGATGCTGTTCGCCACAACTTTCGTAGTGCCTCCTCCCCCCACCCCACAGTGACAGAGGTCGAGGGTGAATGACTGAGTGCTTCTTGAAAGTGTATAAGCGCTTCCTGGTGCGCTGCGGGAGGAATTAGGTGCTGCTGACGGTAACTCTATTAGACAGAAGCGTTAAACTTAGCTGCAACTGGGCAGTAAACGTAGAATTTGACGGCAGATAAGGACCACTTGGCCCACCCAGTCTGCCCATTTCACTACCTAATGGATAAACTGCAGATCCTAGTTAACCAGCAGCCTACTTCTTCCTTCCCCCAACCCCAAGAATTGCCTTATGACTGTCCCATGCATGCTTGAATTCCACCATTGTTTTTGACACCACAACCTCCTCCGGAAGGCCGTTCCATGCATCCACAACCCTCTCTGTGAAAAAATACTTACTTACATTACCTCTGACCCTCCCCCCATCTTCAAATTGTGCCCCCTTGTTCTTGCACACCTCTTTTTTTGAAAGATGCTACCCTCTTGGACTTTTTGATTCCCTTGAGGTACTTGAAAGTTACTATCATGTCCCTCCTTTCTTTCGAGGCTATACATATTAAGCTCCTTAAGTCTCTCTTCATATGTCTTTTGGTGCAGACCCTGCACCATTTTAGTTGCCCTCGTCTGGACAGCTTCAATCCTGTCTATGTCTTTGTAGAGATTGGGTCTCCAGAACTGCACGCAGTACTCCAGATGGGGGTCTCACCAGCTGTCTGTACAGAGGGATAACAACTTCCTGTTTTCTACTGGTGATGCCTCTCCCTGTGCATCCCAGTATCCCCCCCAGCCTTCCTTACTGCCCTCTCACATTGCTTGCCCACCTTTAGGGCATCTGATATGACAACCCCCAGGTCCCTTTCCATTTTTGTTGTTGTTAGTATCTCACTTCCCATTGTGTACTTTTCCCCTGGGTTTTTGTCTCCCAGGTGCATTACCTTGCACTTCTTAGCGTTGAATCTAGGCTGCCATACATTTGACCATTCCTCTAACCTTGCCAAGTCCCTTCTCATCCTTTCCACCCCACCGTGTGCATCAACTCTGTTGCAGACTTTTGTGTCATCTGCAAAGAGACATACTTTTCCTTCCAGTCCCTCTGCAATGTCACTTATAAAGACATTGAAGAGGACTGGTCCTAATACTGAACCCTGCGGTACCCCACTAGTAACCCCCCTTTCTTCAGAGTGGACTCCATTTACTATTAGTCTCTGTTTCCTATTCTCCAGCCAATTCTTTACCCAGGCTATCATCTTGGGACCCACTCCCAGGCTGGCTAACTTGTATATTAATCTTTTCTGTGGGACTGTGTCAAATGCCTTGCTAAAGTCTAGGTAGGCCATGTCCATAGCCCCTCCATGGTCTACTGCTTTGGTCAGAAGCATTAAACATAGCTGCAACTGGGCGGTCAGTTTCATAAATTCATCCAAAGAGTAAATGTGAAAGTTACTCAGCTGGAAAAAAAAAAAGAGGTCGGATTGGTGCTGTATTGATATGTAACATACACCCATACAGATCGTGTAAAGGAAAGTCTCATTATTATTAGTTTAGTCATTTGTGTACACGTGCCTGTGGCCCCCCTAGTGGATTCTGCACTCGGAGTGTTGTTAACTGTGATATAGAGGATAATGTATAGGCAGCCATGACAACAAGGCTGTGTCTTCATCGAGAGGTTTTTATGGCAGCCAGGAAACTCGAAAGGTTCCCTTGTCATCATAGAAAATCAGAAATGAAGACAGGCTTGTCTGTGTATGGCTGCCCATACATTATCGCTTACAGTGTGTAGGTGTCCATGCCTATTGCGGACACTCTGCTTCCTTTCAGTGAACGGGAGTGGGGGGTCACTTAAGTGTTGCTGGTGGGCTCAAATACTGAATTAATGTGCTGCAGCTTTTTCTATAAGTTCAATAAATAAAAAAAAACAAACTACCAGCTCAACTGGATAGAGTATACCAGCTGTGTGGTAACATTCTAAGTTGTGCTGCAGTAGTGACATCACTGCTGCAGTACAACAACATAATGATGTCACTACTACAGCACAACAAGCGTATTCCAGGCACGAAATTCCATGCATAACAGGGTTCCACCATACATTATATAGAAGGTAATGTATGGGCAGCCATACACAATAAGCCTGTGTCTTGATCGAGAGGTTTCAGTGGCAACCAGGAACCTCGAGAGCAAAGCTCGAGAGGTTCACTGATTGCCATAGAAAACTTAAAATGAAGACACAGGCTTGTCTGTGCATGGATTCCCATACATTATCTTGTATAGTGAATGGGCAGCCATGCTCATTTCGGAAACTGCTTCCCTTTCAGTGAAGTGGGGGTTGACGGGGAGGAACTTGAGGGCTGTTCACAGGCTCAAATTACTGACTCAGGGTGCTGCAGCTTTTTCTGTAAGTTGAAGTTTTAAAACAAAACAGCATCCAGCTTGATTGGATAGAGGAAAGCAGCTGTGTGGCAGTATTCTAAGCTGTGCTGCAGCAGTGACATCACTACTGCAGCACAAGAGCATGATGTCACTACTGCACCACAACATAGAGGATAGTGTATGAGCAATCACACAAAAGTCTGTTTTTCAGTCGAGAGGTTTGCATGGTAACAGGAGACCTCGAGAGCACAGCTTGAGAGGTCTCGTTACCATGCAAACCTCAAGACTGAAAAACAGACTTGTGTAAGAATTGCTCATACACTGTCTTTTATAGTGTATGCACAAACATCCATTACTAAATGTGTCTTTATTTATTGCAATTGTTTCACCAGAAAAGTGACACTGAGCAACAAGATGCTCGTCTCCCGGTGAGACCTGGGTGGGGGGGGTACACATGGATATGATAACACGCAAGTTATCAAGTGAACAGTTAACAGAAGCAAATAAAAAGCAGCATAAGGCTACACGATTGCATGAATATACAAGCAGTGCACATTGAATGCTTAGACTATTATAGTATCAAATAACAATTTTTGTGACAAGAAGCTGCAGACAAGGTAAATTAGCACAGTAGTAACAGCTGTAAACAATAGATGACGTATATCACAGTTATACACAGTACATAGGGCAAAATAGGCCCAGGACATAAGTGCAAGGTTGGAGTTATATGCCAACTTCTGTAGCAAGGCTAAGGCCGCTGGTCAGGCATTGGGGAGGGGATAGTGGGGCATGGCAGGTTCAGAGACAGGAGCAATTTGTAGTAAGGAAGTTTGCTAGGGCGGTGGACAGACAGTAGGAAGAGAAGGAGTGCTGAATTTGCGGTGGGAGGGCATTCCAGAGCTTGGGTAGCCGGTGTGAGAAGGCAGCTTGACCGGCAGAGGTCTTCCACCCATGGACTGAAAGTTGGCAGGAGTCACTGGATCTAAGACGATGGGAGGGGGGTGGGGCATCTGTGAGCATGGTGGCAAGGTAGGAATGGATCGACCCGAGCCATAGGTTGGAGACAAATTTAGCATAGTGAGAGATGCGGAGGTTTTCGAGGGACGATAGTGCCAAGGCTCGGTAGAGGTCGCAGTGGTGGGTAAAGGGAGAGGCATCGAGAGCAAAGTGACAGAAGGCATTATAAAGTGTATCCAGTTTAGATAGGGTGGACTTAGGGGCTGCACTGTACACAATGTCGCAGTAGTCGATGGAGGGCAGTATCATCTTTAGGACCAGTTCATGTTGGACTTGGGGAGGGAGGCTGCTGCGGTTCCTATTTAGTGCACTGAGCATGGGGCATAGTTTTTTTGAGATGGCATTGATGTGGTCAAAGAAGGAGAGATGGCTGTCAAGCCAGACCCCCAAGTAACAGAATGAGGAGACGTCTTCAAGTTTTTGGCCATCCAGGGTGGCGAAGTAGGGAAGGGAAGGGAGTCTGGCCAGGCATTGTCGTGTGCCGAAGGTCATAGTGATAGTTTATTTTGCATTTAGGGAGAGCTGGTGTGAGCTAAACCATTGCTGTACCTTGTTGAAGTCAGCTTAGAGGTTTGACTGTACCACATCGGGGTGGAGCCCGAGTAGTAGAGTACAGTATCATCTGCATACATGTGGATTGAGGAAGTAGAGCAGATGAGTGGCAAGTCGTTTAGGAATATAGAAAACAGAATGGGACCAAGAACTGACCCCTGTGGGACACCGGTAGTTAAGGGAGAGGGGGTGGAGATCGCATTTGAGACTCTAACGGACTGAGTTCTATCGGAGAGGTATGATTTGAACCAGTTTGTGGCTGTGACAGAGATGCCTGATTCAGCGAGACTCGAGAGCAATATGGGGTGGGAGACGGTGTAGAAGACTTTTGCAAGGTCAACAAAAATGGCTGAAGTGATTAGTCCACTGTCCATGTCTGTCAGGATAGCATCTGTAAGCCTTATCAGGGAGGAGGTGGTGGAGTGTCCCTTCCTGAAGCCAGACTGGAATGGCGTGAAGAATTTGGAGTCAGTGAGGAAGGAGGTAAGTTGGGTGAGCACAAGGTGCTCCTGTAGTTTTGCTAGGGCTGGGAAGAGAGAGATAGGGCGGTAGTTAAAGGGGGAGGTAGGGGCATGTCCTTTTGGCAGAGGGATGACAATGGCATGCTTCCATGCATGGGGGACGGCAGCTGCAGCAAAGGATTGGTTTAGGAGTTTGGCAAGCAGAGTTACTATAGCGGGGGTGGAAAGGTGTAGAAGTTTGGGGTCTAATCCATCCGGGGATTTGCCTTTTGAAGGGTTGAGAGAAAGTAATGCATCTAGGGCCTCAGTTGCAGAGATGTCTTTGAAGGAAAAGGAGCGAGGCCTAGTCTGGGTCTTTATGTCTGTAGGCAGTGCGAGAGGTGTAGTGTTGGGCAGGGAAGAGAGGAGGGTGGCAGCACAAGTGGAGAAGTACACATTAAACTCAGTGGCGACTGTTATGGGCTCTGATAGGAGAGAGTTATTAACATTTAGCATTGGAGTGGGATTGGCAGCCAGTGGGGTGAAAAGGGAGTGAATGACCTTCCAGAATTTTGAGTGTTTATTTAGGTTTGACTGAGGGAGCTGCTGAAGTACTCTACTTTTGTAAGACGAGTGGCTCTGGTGCACTTGTTACGGAGCATGCGGTATGTGGAGAGGTGTTGTGGGAGGCATGAGGATTTATGCGTTTTCCAGGCTTTGTCCCATGCGATTTGACATGCAAGTAGTTCTTGGGTGATCCAAGGTAGGTGGTTTCCTCGTACTCTTGTACGACGTAGTGGAGCGTGTGTGTTCCAGACACTGAGGAATGTGTTTTTAAAGTGTAGTAAGGCATCATCAGTGGAGATCGTGGGAGGGGCAGGGGCCCAGTTTGCTAGCGCAAGGTCATCTAATACAGGGGCTAGATTGAGGGATTTATAGGAATGCTGGACTACAAATTTAATGGGGGATTTTGGGCGGTGGATTTTACACATTAAGAAGGTTACGTGGTGGTCGCTGAGGGAGTCCGGAAGAATACCGGCTTGTTTTACCTGGTGGGGTTGTGTGGTAAGAACCCAGTCGATGAGTGAGTGGTTACCAGATTTTAGGTTAAGTCGGGTGGACTCAGTAATAATTTGTGAGAGGTTTCGGGTGGTAATTTCAATCCTGGTTTTCTTCAGGGCAGGAGCTAGCCAATTGTGGTTAAGATCGCCCATAATGTAGAGTTCCCCTGTTGTGGTTAGGCAGGAAATTTGCTTGAGGAGGTCAGTGACAGCAGAAGCTGGTGTATCAGGTCGGCAGTATATCCCAGCAATGTAGATTGGTAGCAAGAGGGGAAGGACAAGCTGAATTATTATTACTTCAAGGACTTTTGGTTCAGACTTGGTCAGGACCACTGAATAGTGCAAGTCCGAGTTTACGTAGCTGGCTATTCCACCGCCTTTAGAGGCTGTATCCTGGCGGGCCACAGTGTAGCCTGGGATAGCGACAGAGGAGTCGTTGATGTTTTTGTTGAGCCAAGTTTCAGACAGGGTGAGGATATCTGGAGCATAGTGGACAGCAAGAACCTGAAGGGAGTCAAGCTTGTGGACAAGGCTTCTTATATTTAGGTGCAGGAGGCATAGGCCATGTGGGAGGAGGTCCCCAGACTGTGGTGAAGAAGAGGCCAATGTTGGAGAGGGGCATGGGGGGGTAGTATTGGGGCCAGAGTTAGGGTGGATGTCACTTGCTGCAAGGAGCAGGAGAGCGAGAGTTAGGTAGTGAGCGAACAGCTGTATATGACTGACTGCGAGCAGACGTCTCTTAGATTGATGGACGTGTATGAGCTAGGCATAGGGGAATAAGTTGAAAAATGACCCAGGGGAGTTATGGGTTGAAATGAAATGGGCTGGGACGTGTGGCAGAGTGAGTCCATGCTTGGGTGAAAGGGGAGGTGAACGCCGGGCTGGAGGGGTGAGAGAGCTCAATGAGGTTTGACAGGATTTGGGAGGAGGGCATGGGAGAGATGGGTGGCATGTTGGAAGGAAGGAGGAGGGAGGAAAAGAGAATAGGGATGAGCAGGGTCAGGTGACCTGGTGGAAGGATCATTCCACGGATCAGGTGCTAGGAGGACCCTACTGCAGTGGTTACTTAGCGGGGAAGGTAGGTGCTGTAGTTACTTAGTGGAGAAGGTGGAGGGCTGGGATGCAGGGGCAGGGAAATGATAGGGATCTCTAAGGACTAGGAACCAATGGAGGAGTAGAGGGAATGAGGGTTTTACGTAGCCAATGAGGGAGCGAGCAGTGCTGCTAGGCTTATTAGCCAATGAGGGAGTGAGCGCTGCTAGGCTTACTAACCAATGATAGAGCGAGAGGGAATCTGGGCGGGCAATAGGTGTATTTAATCAGTGGAGGGGGTGGGAGGGCCGAAAATCCTTCTATGAGACACTTGAATTTTGCTTAGCTGCAGCTAAATCTATTTGTAAAAAGCACCAGGCAGCAATAGCACGGGAAAAAAGTCCTGGCCAGTCGGAGCGGGTTTGCTGGAAGTGCCCATGTTCCGATTGGCTGCGCTGTTGCCGTACCTTCCAAGGAGCTGCAGGCAGGCGTCCTGGTCTCAGTTGGCCGGGTGCTGTCCGACTGTGGGGGAGCTGAAGCAGCCCTGTTCAAGGGCAGGCAGCTTCCAAGGATCTGCAGGCGTACGTCCTGGTCTTGGTCGGCTGGGTGCCATCTGACCATGGGGGAGCTGAAGCAGCCCTATTCAAGGGCAGGCAGCATTTCCATTTCAGTTTTTTTGAGTGTACCTCTTCTAGGGCCAGTGCCACAGCCACTGCCCTTTCCAGCAGATCAGAGGATAGCAGAACGTACATGCGTGAAGCTGATCCTTGCTGTTGTGCTGCAGTAGTTACATGATTGACTCTATTGTGCTGCAAAACAGAGTCAGCGATGTAGCTACTGCAGCACAACAATATTGTTCCGGCATGGATTTTCATGCGGAACAGCATTCTACCTTACACTATAAGCATATTCCAGGCATGGAATTCCATGCATAATAAGGTTCCACCATACACTATATTGAGTTTGTGACTTGGGCAACGTAAGTATTGATCTGTATTAGATTATCGAATTCGGGTGGGTTTTTTGGATTTAGGATCATACCTATCTCAGCATTAAACTGCATAGCAATGGCCTTCAAAATTCAGAGCAAATGAACAGAATGTGTAGCACTTTATTATTTTAAAGAATAATATGTCTGAGAATAGTGGGTCTATATGTTTAGTGTTAAGGAATACTTCAATCAGGTTAGTTCAATGTTTTAATAGTTTGTACATCCAGAAATGGCTGTAATATTATGAGGAACAACAGTAAATTTTCACAGAACAAGGGTAAATTTGACTAAAAATCATAGCGCTATGCAAAATTCATAGCAGTTGAGAGGTATGTTTAGGATTTTCAAATTTTTGAGTCCCAAAATCCTAACTTCCCCACCCCCCCAAAAAAGAAAAATCTGTATTTTAAACCTCCCAGTACCGTCTTCATTAGCATCCTAATACCCTCCCCCACCCTTGTTTCCCCCTAGTTCCCCTTACCTTATATTAGTTTTGCTAGGGGTTGTGGCTGCTGTTGCTGTGCTGTGTGTCTTTTTTCCTTTCTGCTGTGGGGGGGGATCACCCACCCCCATTCAGCTGTGTTGTGTTGACCACGACAAGTCCACCTTATCTTCCCAATTCCCAAAATGATGCCACAGTGCACACTACTGTTATTCACAGCCCACTCTGTCACCAAGTCCTCACCAGCCACCCAACTCAACATCCAGCCCAATCAGTAAAGATCCAGATCCTATAGGGTCCCCTTAGCCAGCCAGTACCGCTGCATTGAGCACAGGACAACGGTCATCACAACGACAAGACAGTGTTGCATGTCCTAGAGTAAAATGGATAGCACAGGGACTGGCAAGCTTGGACAACACCCTGGTTTTCCTATCAGGCACGTTACTAGTACAGAGACTGGTACAGTGGCTGAAAACCCAGAGTGTTGCCTGGATTGGCCAACCCCTGTGTTAATTAGTCCACTCAGGCAGCAGGATTGTCTCATCTTCGTGATAGCAGTTGGCCTGGGCGCAGTGTGGTGGCACTGGCTGGCTAAGGTAAACCTATAAAGATTTGGCTCTAAACCAACTGGGCTGAGAGTCAGGACCAAGTCCTGCGGAACCATGGCTGGGGGAGGACTTGGTGGCATGGTGGTGGGCTATGACCTCTGCTGGAGAAGTCCAATGATGAATAACAGCAGTATGTGCACTGTGTGGCATCACAAGAATTCGGTAGATAAGGTGGTGGGATACGGAAGGTTGGGGGGTTCACAGGCACATTTCTCAACCACAGTTGGTTCCACTTCACAGTTCCTTCGCTGCTCTAATGGAACAGGACTGCCAAGTGGCACCTGTGGTCGTGGCCAAGAAGGAGGTGGGGGCCCTTCTGGGCAGAGGCCCCAAGCTGGGTGGAAGAGGATCCCAGAGAAAGAGGAGGAAGCAACTTCTGGTGGGGAGCTCAGTCATCAGGGGGATAGAATTAGGAGTAGGAAATGGAACAAAGAGGGATGTCAGGTGCCTACGTGGCACCATGACATGGAGGGATGAGAGGTGTACATCCTATGGATCGCTAGGCAATAGGAAGTGTGGGGGGCTGGATGTCATTGTCCACTTGGGGATAAATGACCTAGCTATGGATGGGGCAGGTGCAGTGCAGGGGCAGCTGGGAAGGAGTTGCACTCTTTAGCTTTTGGGGAGGTGCTGCTTGTCTATGACGGGGAAGGTGAGGAAGCTCTGCATCAATGCCTTCAACTCATGTTTGAAGGTATGGTGCAGAGTGGAGGGGTATGGCTACCTTGGAGACTGGGAGCCCACCTGGGAGGATAAGAACCTATATAGTGGTGACAACCAACATTCATCCAGGAGAGGAACCACAGATCTTCTTCGAGGCAATCTCTTGCAGCAGGTCACAGCACATAGGATTACAGCTGCAGGTGTCATTTCCTCCATATGACTTCTCAGCAGTCGACCCTGGGACCTCCCCCTAACACTACCACATAATGTCTGCATGGCATTTATAAAAGGGGGAGGTCCTAGCTACTCCTCCATTTTTTCAACCATGACCTGCATGCAACAAGCCCTCCTTCAGAGCTCTGCTTACCTGTCATCGACTAAGAGTTCTACCAACCAAAAGTTACTACAAGCAAGTTTATATACTGATGTCTTCAGATCCCTTATTCTGAAGGTGTGGTTCCTGTGGTCACAGAATCACTACGGAAGACCTCCACAAAGTCTGAGTTCATTGCCTTGGTTCTGAGCACAACTCCAGGGCGTGTGTCTTCTGTAACAGATTCAGCAAGGCCACAAAACATCGAAGATTTCAGCAGCTCCATGAGTTCTTCATGGAGCAAAAGGTTGCCCTTCTGGGGGCAGTGGCAATGCTCTAGGTGAAGGGGAAATTGTTTAACCAGGAGAGGCACACTAAGTCAAAGCTTGTTTCCAGGTGCACAAGGAAGTTAAGTGACTTGTTCAGGATCACACAGTATGCAAGTGAGGGGCTATGGAATTCAAACCTAGGTCTCCAGGTTTGCAGCTCAGAGCCTTAAACCACTGTGCTATACTGCCTCCCAATGCTCTAAAACCAGAGAGTCCTCTGGGTCTGACCACTCTGCAGGTGACCATTCCACATCAACAGCATAGGGTCCTGGTAAGAAACATGCCAGCAAGACAAAGCCTGTGTCTATCACTGTCTTGTCATCGACAAAGGCTATTTCACAAAAAGTAAGTATAGAGAAGGTTGCTCCTCTAACATCATCCACTACACTGTCAACAGTTGTAGGCTCCTCTCTTCCCTCGTCGACAGCTCCTCCATCGACAGTGGGCTCTGGGGTCATGCTACAGCCTCCAAAGCTGCCTCCCCCTTCAGTGCTTTCTAGCCATCATCCATCGACGATGGCTTCAGGCCCGTCGATAATGGCTTACTGCCCGTCGATGATCTTGTCATCGTCAACGATGGCACAAAGTGAGACCAACACTTGGTTATCAGTGAAACTCAAAGGTATAAATGTGGCAATTGCAATGTTTGTAAGTATTGCCAACAAGGAACTAAATTTGAACACCCCTCAGACAATGGTAAAAGTGTAAATTTCAGGCAGTTTATCTCATGTGTCACACCGTTTGTAGTTTACGCTACCTGATGTCCCTGTAAGTGTTTACACATTGGTAGAACCACACGCCCACTGAAACAGTGCATGCAGGAACATGTACGAGATATTAGGAACATGAACCTGGAAAATGCCATAGCAGAAGACTTGTTCCATTCTCATAACTGTGACCCAAAATATTTTAAGTTTATGGGCTTAGAATTGGTTAGAGTTGGCAGAAGGGGTGGCAATAGAACACAATGTCTATTGCAAAGAGAAACATTTTGGAGATACACTTTGAACGCATTAACTCCAGCTGGTCTGAACCTAGAATTGGATTTTAAACCATATTTGTAAAAGTATAATGTTCATGACATTTAGCCAGTAATAACCCTCCTGTTTTGGATTAATTTGTTATCAGTTATGTATGTGTTAACCTCTTAAGTTGTCCATTTGTAGTCAGTTCAGTGGTGCTGAGGGTTGAGGCGCTGGACACCACACGCTGCGCCGGTGACCCGGGTTTGGAAATGGACTAGGAGGTCAGCAGGGGAAGGGTTGAGGATTGACTGCCCGAGTGGTGCTCGCCTCCCCGGACTCAAGGGATGGGTTGGCCGGGTGAGCCAGGGACCCCTGGTGGAGTCCAGGGGCACTGTAGCAAGCCAAGGCAAGCACGTGTTAGTGTGGCCGACACAGGCAGAGGTTGCCGTGTGCCAGTAGCATTGGGACATGCCCACGCACGGGGAAGGGACACTACAGAATACGGAAAAACCTGGTCCTCGGAGTAGGCGAAAGCAACATCCTTCATGCCCGCTACTGAGTCCGACCCCACTGTCTTTCAAGATTCCTCCATCAGCCACCCTCGTCAGCAGCTGGAAGCTACATTTATAAGTGCGCCAAAGGTACGAGGGGCAGTCCCGCCCCGGAGGGGTCAAGCCGGGGGTGCTAGCTGCAGGTGGGGCAGAGGAGAGAGGGAGGTCCAGTCGTGGGGGGGGACTTCAGGTAGGGTTGGATCGGGTGGATGCCTGAGAGAGGCCCCCCAGGATCGCAACCAGGAGCAAAATAGAATTGAAAAAAAAAACTTGTCCATTTCTACTTTTGTTCTGACCTAGTCCTTCCTTTACCCTATATCATTTCCCTTTCCACCCCCCTTCGTCCTTTCCTTTCCCTTAACCACCCTACCACCACCCTGGTACCCTCCTCCATTATTTGACCGCTCTTCTATATCTTTTATACTATAATAATAACTGGTCAACAATTTTTCCTATGGGCTGGACCAGTTGATATTTCCCCTAACGACTGGTAGGTTGTTATGGCATTCACGAGCCATTTCAATCAAAGTATGCTACTCCCTCATTGGCTCTTGTCTTGCTTGTGGGTGGGCGTAACAGTTCAAAAAACATGGTGGCTCCATCACTCGCTTACCACGGAGCCGCCACAACATGAGTTTTCAAGATAGTGTTTTTTGTCCAGTTGATCCTGCCTGAAAAAAATTGCTGCCCGGTGTATTATAAAAAATTAAAGATTGGGGAAGGGGGTGCTATGAGAATTTTATGCACACCCTCATTGTGGGATGCTTTGATAAACCCCTCGGACTTTGCCCTCAGGGTTTATGTAGCATCCCACAACTCGGGTGCTATTAAATTCTCATAGCACCCCCTTCCCCATCCTTTAATCTCTATTTAATCAGTTACTGTATTTCCTTACTGATTATATCTTCTTTTCATTTTTTACAGATTTGAGAAGAGGTCCGAGCACAGGATTTCCTGTTTGACAATTTCAGTTGTTGCTCCCTTGACACTATCTGGCTCACGTTTTTCACTGGAATTTTCAGTCTACTTTGTTATAACTAACCATGCTATCAGGAACTTTAAAAGGTCTATTGACTAATTGTCTGTGATGCTTACGCTTACCTGTGATACTGTTACCAATGTTGCTACCTGCTTGTATGTAGCAATTACTTTGACTACTTTTTTTTATAATTAAAACTTTTATTGTAAACTTTAACATGTAAATCATACATGCATTATCATATTGTAGAGAGAAAAAATAAATCATACAGACTTAATAGAGAACTTAAAACACTAAATACATAAAATTCATTAATAATTTATCAATAGCAAATATTTATCCAGGATTTTTGAACTAACAATTGTTATAACTTATGTAACACTTTTACAAAACATAGAGTGTAGAAAAGGGTTTCATATATCTAAAAACTTCTCTATTCAATCACTACAAACAAAAGCTAGTCTTTCGTGGTTTGATCTTATAGTAATGTCTTCTAATCATTCAGACAAGATGGGGAAGGAGGTTTGTTTCCATCTTCTGAGAATAATATTTTTGGCTGAGATCAGTGCAGTCAATAGCCGTAGGATATTATGTGTAGACCAACGTTCTAAATTCGAAGTGATACCCAACATCACTAGTTTATCAGTAGGTACAATCTTTCTGTTCAGAATTTTTTCACATGCCTCAAAAACTTTTTCCCAGAATTTCTGAATTAGCGGGCATGACCAGGTAATGTGTGTAATAGTGCCAATCTCTTTTAGACATCTCCAACAGCACAGTGGTCTAAGGCTCTGAGCTGCAAATCTAGTGACATCCGGCAGACCAGACCTGGGTTTGAATCCCACAGCATCCACTTGCATACTGTTTGACCCTGAGCAAGTCACTTAACCTCCTTGTGCTCCCAGGTCGCTCCTGTAAAAAAGCTTTCAGCTTAGTGTGCTATACCTGTTAAACAACTAAAAAAAACAAGTATTGGTATCAGATATACCCAATTTGAACATTTTCTCAGCGGTGTGATGCCATCTATGAACAATTTTATAATGCACCAACCTTTTCTTTGGAGTCTATAATCGTATTGTATATAAATTTTGTAGCCCTTGTAAGTAGAGAATATTTTGTCTAAGAGGTGTGTGGGGGGCAGTGATACCGTAGTATTAATGTTCTCTCTCAAAATTTGTCTGAGTTGTAAATATCTAAAAAATTCGGTCCTCCGCAACTTTGACTACTTCTAAACTGTACTGTTACTGTATTTTCAGAAGTTTGTTTTTCTGTACCCTCCCGGGTCGTGCCTGAAAATAGTCATTGTTATGGCTAGTGCACCTACCCAGTGAACAAAAACGAAATAAATAAATAAATATAGGTACTGACATGGAATTTATACATCCTACAATTGTTATAGCACTGTTCTCTATACTAGTAGTTTGAGTTATAAAATATATTACCTTATGCTATGACGCTTTAGCTCTAGGAATTCTCACACTGTTTTTGTATGAAATTATGTTTTTGTATAACAATAACTAGATTTTACTTTCAGTTATTAAGGACATTGCATGCATAAGGCCAATAATCAGTTAAAGATTGTGTGTCTTGTTGAGCCCAAGCAAGATGGTCATTTTTTAATAATGCTCCTCTAAACCGCTCGGTTACAAAGCTTAAAAACTGAGTTTTTTGGTCATAGTTTGCAGACCTCTGAACAGTTATAGAAATCGGAAGCCCTCTGTTGCAAGATGGGGAACCCTTGAAAGGATCGCAGTCACCCTGACGGAGCAAAAGCCAAAAGTGCTCTTGCTACTTCTGCCATGCGGTCTGGCTCTACCTTGCAGGCCCCAGATTCGGAGAACACAGGAGAGGAAACTCTACAATCACTTGGACTAAAAATAAATTGCCTAATAGCCTCTGTCTCGAGTCTGGCAGATAAAATTGATGGCATTGCCAACAGGGTGCCTAACTTAGAAACCTTCATGGACCTAGTATCTGTCGAATCATCTGAAGCTAAAAAACATTCAGACGCAGCTATGGAGGTTATCACTACAGTGCTGAAAGAAAATGGGTATCTTTGTATGATGCTTGAGACTTTGGAAAACCAAACCAGGGCTTCCAATATTCGACTATTGGGAATTCTGGAAGGATGTGAAGGTGACCATTTGGTTTTATTTCTGCAAGAATGGCTAATACAGCAGTTCGGGGAAGAAGCCAGGGAATGTGTAAAGAATATACAGAAAGCCTATCGAATTACCAGACGGGGAAAACCAGATAATTCGGAAGCCCCACGAGCTATCCTGACAGTGATGGATGGCATGGCAACAAGGGACTACCTTCTGGCCTTAGCTAGGCAGCATAAAACGCTGTTGTGCGAAGGAGAGACAATTCAAGTTTACCCAGACATTAGTTACGCCACCAGACACAGGCTCAAATTATTCAACGGCTATAGAGCACTCCTACGGGAGGCTGGGATCCAGCACAGTGTAATATTCCCGGCTCGTTTAAGGATTATCCATCAGGGTAAAATATTTTTTTCAGACCCGAAGGATGCTAGCTGCTGGGTTCAGAAGCAGGTACCAAGAAGAAGATGCTCGAGGGATCAGGAAGAGCTCTCTTCCGATGACGACGAGTCATGAAAATGAATCTGGATTACTAAACCTGAGATGATACTGTACAGGATTCATTAAACCGTTTGTTTATTCTGTTCCCTTTTGAAAGAGTGCGTGAGTAAGCACTTATACTGCAACGAGGAACTTTAATTCTGTAATATTCTTTACGTTATCAGCACTATATTTCATAGTGCTACTTACAATATAGATAGTCATATGTATGGATTTCACTTTCTATAACGTTGACCATGTTAAACCTGTTATAAAGTTTTATGTAATACTATGAGCTGTCTGACATAGTGTAATGGTACAGGAGTTGCAGCATTATTTACTTTGCATTTAGCACCATATGGTGCACTTAAAAGTGTTAAAGCATGGACCTTAGTATCCCCTCTTTAGAGGAGAGAAGACACACGAGCATTATATAGATTAAAATGATTTAGTTCTTCCATGCAGCTCATGGGTCTCTTAATACAGCCAAAAAAGGATTAAAGGACATACAAGGACTTTTTATATTAAGTAACCCCCACAGACGTATCTTTTTGCAGTAGATTAAGCTCATATATTGTATAATATGGGGAGTGGCGTCCTCAGTGCGTCTTTTTTATTATCATTTGATTTGTCTCTGCTGGAAATGTATAACTTTGTGCTTATAATGAAACAATAAACATAAAGTTTAAAAAAAATAAAATAAAACAAAACAAAAAAAAAAACTATGCACCCAGATAGAGATTTCTTGTAATGGTACTGATTTTTGGTTATGTACATGATTTCACAAATGATTTATCCTTACCCCCGGTTTTGTAAATATATACACATATATGGGGTTTAGAACCAAGTAGGAAGCAATGAGATACTGGAATACTTTGTATTGTGGTTAATATTCATATATAAAATAAATGCATGGAGCACCGCCTGGCGCCCCCTAATGAAGCTCTAACAGAGCAAAGCACAGGGGCTTGTGCCGAGTGGCTGCACGAGTACTGAGTACTGAGTCAGTCTGATTGTACTGCCATTAAGTGCTGTAATAAATTTACTTATACTGTACCAGGAAAAGTGAGTTGCCTTTATTTTCTATAGCTATTGCTACAGCCTTTGCTGACCTGTATTGAGTGTAGCTTCTTCATTGCTGTCTAACCATCTTCCGTCAATGGTGGCTTCATGCCCATCAAGAATGGCTTACTGCCTGTCGACAACAATGGCTGGTGGCCCGTCAACAATAGGAACTTCATGCCCATCAATGATGGGTGGCCTTGCATCACAGGGCTTAATGTTGGCACCCTCGTCAATGATCCTGGGGTCATACACACACCCCTCGTCGATGGCTCCATGTTTGGTTCCACTGCCTGCCTCTACCATTTGAGCTTGTTGAATCCAGCGACCTCCGCTATCTTTCTTGAAAAACTGTGTTTTTAGTTGTCATTACATTAGGCAGATGTGTCTCAGAGGTACACGCACTAATGTGCAAACCTCCTTACCTGCAATTTCATAATGACCGGGTGTCGTTACGCATGAACCCATCACTTTTGCCTAAAGTTGTTTCTGAATTTACTTTCAAATCAGGCCATTCATTTGCCAGTGTACTTTGTGGAGCCTATGAATCCAGGGAAAGCCCTGCGTCTTACTCTTGATGTACACAGAACACTGAACATTTACCTTCTCCATACTTCACAGTTGTGAAAAACTGAGCAAATGTTTGTTTCTTTCGCTCCTGGAAACCAGGGCATTAGTGTTTCAAAGCAGTGCTTATCCACATGGTTGGCCTACTGCATTACTTTTATCTATGCAAAATACGAAAAACCTCTCACAGGGGTTGTAAAACTCCCTTCTGCCAGAGGCATGGCTCCCTCTTCGGTGTGTTTCCAGGGTGTTTCTGCCTTGGATATTTGCGAAACTGCCATGTGGTCTGCTGTACATACATTCACCAAGCATTATAGTCTAGACATCGCTTCTAAGAAGCAACCATTTTTAGATGGGCCTTCCTATAAAGGCCTCCTGTCCTAAGTCCTGATGTTTCGCTTCCTCCTCCCACTTGGGTACAATAACTGCTTGGGAATCTTCCCATGTGTTATGACCTGCTGCAAGAGATTGCCTCAAAGAAGATAGTATGGATGCATAAGAACTTACAATAATAGTAGATCTTTGAGAGTATCTCTTGCAGCAGGTCATGCAGCCCCGCCCTCCTTCCCCCTTCAGAAGGGTTCCTTGTTCCTGTCTTTTATGACTCCATGAGTTGCTGCCTTAATTTCCCTCCTAGGTTCCCATTGGAGGCCTAGGAAATGTTTTCACATTTGATTGCCAGAATGGAAAAGAACTGAGGAGTATTTGGGACTGCCCCCTTTTATACCTGCCATGCAGACACCATGTGTTAGTGTTAGGGGGAGCTCCCAGGGTCAACTGCTGAGAACTCATCTGGAAGAAATTATGCCTATGGCTGTAATTCCATGTTATGACCTGCTGCAAGAGATACTCTAGAAGCTCTAGTGTTACAGTAAGTTCTTACGCAATCATACTTTCTCAGTGGATGGCTTAAATTGTTACTTTCTTGAGCATTTAATCTAGCCAGGGGGAGGGTAGAAGAAGGGGAGGCCGAAACTGGCCCCCCCAACAGGCTGAGATAATATGTAGAGAAGTCCCGAGGGGCAAGAGTCCCACCGTGGAGCAAGTAGATCAAGGTAGTACAAGATTAGAAAAGGAGGAAGAGGGGAAGTAGAAAAAAAAAAGGGAGGAAGGGGGCACAAAAGAAAAAAGGGGACAGCAAAAAGCAGAGAGTTAACAAAATCTGGAAGACCATGAGTGCTAATGCTAGAAGTCTGGGAAATAAGATCCTAGACCTAGAGGCCATTGTGATAGAAGCCAGCTTAGATATAGTGCCCATTACCAAGTCATGGTACACTGTCAGCCATGACTGGGTCATGGTCGTACCTGGCTACACAATGTTCAGGTGGGACAAAGTAGGAAGGAAAGGAGGGGGAGTGGTACTTTATGTGAAGGAAAGCACAAAAGTAATAGAAATACAGGCAATTATGGGGGAGACAAAGGTGCTGTGGGTCACCCTCGAATTGAGGTATGTAGCCAGTATTTGGACAGGTGTGATCTACAGGCCTCCAGCACAGGGAGAAGACTTAGATAAGAAAATGCTAGAATCAGTTGCTAAAATAGTTGAAAAGTGTGAGATGTTGTTGGGGGGGGGGTCTTCAAACTGCCAGATGTATATTGGAGCCTCCCACTGGCAGCTTCAGCTAGAAGCAGGGATATGCTGGACTCCCTGCAGGGGGCATTCCTTGGGCAACTAGTCAGTGAACCCATTTGTGTTGAGGCAGTACTGTATCTGGTGCTTATTAACAGGGACAGTGTTGTGGACGTCAGTGTGGGAAGCTCATCTGTGAACCAGTGATCATAATACAGTGTGCTTTATTGTAACAGCTATGGAATCCATCCACACAATGGCGAGGGTCCTGGACTTCGGAAGGGCTGATTTTACTAAGATGGGTGACTGCCTCAGGAGTGATCTGGCAGGAGGAGAGGGCCTGGAGGTGGTGGAGGAAAAGTGGGCCAAAATAAATGACGGCATAGTGAAGGCAACAAACCTCTGCATCAAGCAGGTAGACAGGGGGCGTGGCTAGCTCTACAGCATTGCAGATGTGTTTAGCCAAGCTGCTCATGGCACATCCTTGAATCGTCCTAAATGCACCTCACAGTAGAGCCCAAAAGCAGAAACCCGAACAGAACGAACCGTGAGATAAATGGCCTTGGGCAAGCAAAAAAACAAGCAATCAAAACTAAACTTTGAGCCAGTAGAGCCACCAAAAGAGACCCACTAGAGGCTGAAGACCTGTACCAGACCACAGGCCAACGAGGTTGGGACTGCAGAGTATATATACCATGTCCAATCTGGAATGCTCACTTGCCAGGGTTCCTGCTACCCCAGCACAAATGCAACATGAGATGAAGACTGGCTTCACAAATATTACTGCTCGGATCACTCACCTACAAAGCGTGGTCACTGAACTTTTTGGAACCAGAGCATCTCACATGATGCAGATTTCTGAACTGGAGCATCGGGTGAGTAGTCTGGAGGACTCTCGGTTGTCACCAGCGAATGGAACGATATGAAAAAAGCCCTGGAGGAACTAGCGTTCAGGGTGGACGATGAAGAAAACCGCTCCTGGCACTCTAATCTCTGAATAGTATGGCTTCCTAAAGGGGTTGAGGGGCAGAATCTTGAGAAAGGCATCTACAGATGGTTGGTGGAGCACTTGGACCTGCCTCAGGAGGTGATGGAGTTTGAAGGCGAGCGAGCCCATAGAGTAGGCCCAGCACCAGGACCGGGAGGGGGAGGAGAGGCCATGGCATTGCCTCATTAACTACTTGAGGTATGTAGCAAGGAAGTAGTCCTGAAGGGTGCCAAGGTCAAGGGGCCTATTTCCACAAACAACGCCAGGGTGCACATTTTCCAGGAGTACAATAGAGAACTGCAATCCAAAAGGCAGAAATGTAATCAAGTAAAATCCAAGCTCTTCTCTATGGAATGGACTTTTCATTCATGTAAAACTCCATATTGACCAGCCCGGAAACTCACCAAAGTACTTCTCCTGCCCCAAAGCTGCAGAGAAGTGGGTCAAGGAGGAAGCCAAAGTGTGTGGAGGTTGATCCACTTCTGATAAAGAAGATGCCTCCAACAGATAAGTACATTTTTGATTAGAATGTTTTTCTCCTGGGACTCCATGGCAGGTGAGGATTTACCCTGGTGGCACTGGGAGTCAGAGATGTTGCGAGCCTAGGTCCAAAGGGTACGGGATGGCTCGAAAGGCATGGGAAGCATGCCCTCACAATTTCTGATATGCCCAGTGCATCTGCCCGTGAGATGGGTGTCCAGATTGCATGGACTCTTCCACTTATCTTTATCGCAGTGAAGGATTTGGCTGCATTTAATATAGATTTGCTTCCACTTGGTTTTCAGGTTTATTTGTGTGGACTGTGGTACCAGGCCGAGTTTTATGGTGCATTCTTGTAACTGTGTCCTAGCGATACTCTATGCAAGGTCTAAACTGGATGTCTTGGAATTTAATTTTCTCCCTGACCATGTCTAGGGACATGGGTAATGGCGGGGGGGGCCATTGATCATTCAAGGTTTGGCCCATGGACCCAGCAGGACAGTCGGGGGACACAATGGCACTGTGCTGGATCTGTGTGTGTAAATGTTTAGTTTTTTTTTTCTAGGAGTTCAGTAGTTACCGCTTAAATTGCATGTAACCTAGGGGTCCCTCGCAGCCTGGCATGATAGCGAGTTGCCCAAGCAATGGAATACCCTCTCACTAAGTGTTTGTAACAATGTGTTTATTCATGTGAGATGCTGATAAGAACTCAGACCTTAGTTGTGGTTGTCTATGGACCATATTTATCAGTGAGGCTCAATTTAAGCTCCCAAGTTAATCTACTAGCTTGGTTTTTTCTTTGTTTGTTTTGCTACTTGCACTAGACAATAATATATATTTTTTTGCTTGCCCTATGTTAACAACATGCTGAAATGGGGGTTGATTCTCTGTGCTTACTGTGAAGGTTAGGTTAAGATATGATAGACCAGTAGTTTTACTGTTATACTTTTCGCCAGTTGTTTGCAAGGGAACACATTCCATGCACTGGAGTGCATGGGGGGTAGTGAAGAAGGACATAATTATGGGGAGGGAGATAAGGGGAGGGTGGGGGAAACTTGTGGTACGTAGTTAGCCGACGGGGTTATGCTGGGTGGGGAGGGTCACGGACACTCGAGCAGATAAGCTTAGATTTATGGGAGACTGCGTTTCAGAGGGTGGACGGTGGCGATTGGGGGATTCTGAGTCTGGGGGAGGCAGTTCTCGATCTCCATTTCCTGTAGATCTTAGGGATCTCGGAGCTAGCATTTCAGTTCAGGGTGGGTGGGAAACAGGGACTGGGTTAATAAGGGGTAAAATTAAGATATTACATTATAAACCTTTGGATGGAATTCAAATTAACAGAGGCTGGAGCATGCACGAGGATTCAGGAGGATTTATGAGGAACAAAATTGTGGAAAAGCTAAAAATTACTGTTGGAAGTTCCTAACTGTCTGTACCCACATCTTGACATTGGCTAATACAATTAAGATGGCAACTAGGAATGTAAATGGTCTAAATCGGTGGTCAAAAGGAAATGCTTTCAAGCGAAGGTCAAGAGGTCAAAATGGCAGACTGTTTTAATGCAAGAGATGCATATGTCTCCTGGGGAAGACCTAACAACCAGTGCATCCCTTGGGGGAACATGATTGTCTTCCTGCTTCTCTTCCAAGGCCAGGGGGACCTCAGTGTGGTTCCCATGGGGAGTTCATGTTAACATTCTAGGCCAAATATTTGATAAGACTGGTAGATATGTTCTGGTAAGGGCCGAATTGGTGGGAGTGAGAACCCTTTCACTGGGATCTGTTTGCCCCAAATGTAGAAGACCCAGGTTATTTTCAAAGGTTGGCTGTGGACATGCCGGTGTGGCCAGGTCCCTGAAGCTTGGGGGGAGATTTTAATTGTGTCAGAGACACCATTTTGGACTGGTCTAACCATGCCCTGGTTCTGCTCTCTAGGAATGCAAAGGCGTTAGGGGAAGTAGAATCAGAATTTAACCTGGTGGATGTGTGGAGGCACTTTAACCCCTCGGCTAGGGACTAAAGTTTCTATTCTCATGCACACCAGTCCTGTGCATGCTTGGGCAGCATGCTGCTCAGCCCCTCGCTACTCCCCTTGGTCAGCATGGTGAATTACTCACCACTTTTACTATCAGACCATGCTTCCCTTACAGTGGGAATGTCCCTCCTAAATTTCCCTCCTGTTACTGGACAGTGGAGGCTTGACTCCCTCCTTCTTAAAGATGAGCAAAACATAAAGGCCTTGATGAGTAGCATTCAGGAATTTTTTTTCTTTGATAAAAAGGGGGACCCATCACATCAAAGCATATGGGAAGCCTTAAAAGCTTTTATCAGGGGTCAGATGATAGCCTTCTCGGCTCACTTCTGAAAACTAAATGAGCAGTAGATTAATCACCTCCTCACAAAAAGAGAGGCCCGCAAGGAAGCGCACAAGCAGAGGCCAACCATGTCCCTGTACAGGTAATCCAGAAATTAAATTGGTGTTTCAATACGCTTAGTAGTGCACGCATAGAATGAGCTATACTACTGACTCAAGTAGGGGTTACTTTGACTGGGATTTAGTGGCAAATACTTAGCCTGGCAACTACGATGGAGAGGAGAATGAGGGATAGGGCAGATTCATGACACATCGGGGAATTTGGTCTAAGATCCGGTGGCAATCGGGGGATCATTTGGTGCCTTCTACAGCTCACTGTATATCTTGGAGGTAGCTCCCACTCCTCATGAGATGGACCATTTCTTTAAGAAAGCCCCTTTAACAATGTTGGGAGGAGAGGAGGCAAAAAGTTGGATGCCCCAATAGCAAGCCACAAGGTGCAGGCTGCCATTAAGGTGCTGAACGGGGGTAAGGCTCCTGACCCTGATGGCTTGCCCATTGACTTTTTTTAAGAAGTTTATCAATGTGATTATAGATCCCCTATACGATATGCTAAAGGAGAGTCTGGGAGGAAGTGAGCTACCTCCTTCCATGCGGTCAGCCACTATCACTGACTGCCCAACCCAGGTAAGGACCCGACATTGTATACATCCTACAGGCCAATATCTTTGCTTACAGCTGATTATAAGAGACTGTTGAATGTGTTGGTCTCCTGATCGGACCTGGGGCCTTCAGGTCTGATACATCAAGATCAGTCTGGTTTTGTGCAGGGTCGGCAGGGAAAGCACAACATTTGCAGGACTTTAAATGTGATTCACAGATTGGGGAAGAATCCAACAAAGCATGGGGCAGTAGTCCTTGCATTAGATGCTGAAAAAGCTTTCGACCACGTGGAGTGGGGGTACCTATTCGAGACCCGGAGAAGAGTGGAATTTGGGCCATCCTTTAGATCTTGGGTGACAGTACCTTATTCAAACCCGGAGACCCAAATAGCAGTGAATGGTTTGGTAACCCCCCTTGAGACTTGGACGGGGCATGAAACAGGGTTGCCCACTGTCCCCACTCCTGTACATGCTTTTGTTAGAACCACTGACGGCCGCCATCAGGGACCACAAGGGGATTAGCTGGGGGCGGTAAAGAACATAAAATAGCCCTATACACCGATGACCTGCTTCTACATCTCCAGCACCTGACACAGGATCTCCCCGAGGTACATCAGATGATGAGGGAATATGGACTGCTGTCTGGCCATAAAGTGAATTGGACTAAAAATAAATTGTTACCAATAGGGAAACAGGAGAGATCAAACTTGATAGCCAGTTAGGGGGTCTCCAGTTAGTAACTAAAATAAAATATCTGGGTATATCGACCTCTGCTAAAACCAGCTCCCTTTATGCACTAAATTGTGAAATCTCTACTGTCAAAGCTATCTGAGGATTGTGACAGATGCAGATCCTCCCACTATTTGGGTGACCAAAGTAGTAGACCAGGGAGGGGCTGTGGACATGGCCTACCTAGACTTTAGCAAGGCATTTGACACAGTCTGACACAAAAGATTAATAAGCAAATTAACCAGCATGGGAGTGGGTCCCAGAGTAGTAGACTGGGTAAAAAATTGGCTGGACAACAGGACACAGAGGGTAATAGTAAATGGAGTTCACTCCAAAGAAGAGGAGTTACTAGCTGGGTATCACAGGGCTCAGTACTGGGTCAGGTCCTTTTTAATGTCCTTATAAGTGACATTGCAGAGGGACTGGAAGGAAAAGTATGCCTCTTTGCAGATGACACAAAGATCTGCAACAGGGTTAATACACAAGGGGGTGGTAGAAAAGATGAGAAGGGACTTGGCAAGGTTGGAGGAATGGTCAAAAGTATGGCAGCTTAGATTCAATGCAAAGAAGTGCAAAGTAATGCACCTGGGAAACTAAAACCCAGGGGAAGAGTATGCAGTGGGGGGAGGTATTAACAACAACACATGGAAAGGGACCTGGAAGTAGTCATATCAGATGACCTAAAGGTAAGCAAGCAATGTGAGAAGACAGTAAGGATGGCTGGGGGATACTGGGATGTATAGGGAGAGGCATCACCAGTAGAAAACAGAAGTTGTTATCCTTCTGTACAGACAGTTGGTGAGACCCCATCTGGAGTACTGCGTGCAGTTCTGGAGACACCATCTCCTCAAGGACATAGGATGGAGGCAGCCCAGAGGAGGGCAACTAAAATGGTGCAGGGTCTGCAACAGAAGCCATACGAAGAGAGGCTAAAGGAGCTTAATATGTATACCCTTGAGGAAAGGAGGGAGGGGGGGGACATGATAGAAGCTTTCGAGTACCTCAAGGGAATCAACAAAGTCCAAGAGGGTAGCATCTTTCAGAAAAAGAGATGCGCAAGAACAAGAGGACACAATTTGAAGATAGAGGGGGGATGGCACAGGGGCAATGTGAGCAAGTATTTTTTCACAGAGACGGTGGATGCATGGCACGGCCTTCCTGAGGAGGTCGTGGGGTCAAAAACAGTGGGCTAATTCAAGAATGTATGGGACAGTCATAATGCAGTTCTGGTGGTGGGTAGGAAGAAGTAGGCTGTTGGTTAACTAGGATCTGCAGCTTATCCAACAAGTGGGGAAATGGGCAGCCTAGATGCGCCAAGCAGTGCTTAACTGCAATCAAAGTCTATGTTTCTGTTTATTCCTGTTGGGACAGGTCGTAGTGGTAAAAATGACAGTTTTGCCGAAATGTCTATATCTCTGTAAATCATTGTCTATCAAGGTCCTGAAAGCATATTTTAGGCATTTGAATGCTATTCTTCATAAATTCCTTTGGTGCGGCAAAGCTGCCAGGATCAGGAGAGTCATTTTACAGCTGCCGCCGAAGTTGGGAGGGGTTGGGCTTCCCAATTTTCAGTGGTACTATCGGGCCTTTCAACTAGCGTACCTACCGGTTGGAGATTCGGAAACAGGGAACAGCTGGCTCAAATTAGAAGAGGACATGCTGGGAGGTTCACTGAGGGAGGATTACTACCAGCAGCATTATGGCCTAGGTCTACCCCAAGGTAACCAACCCCGTCACGGCCGCCACCCTGAAGGCCTGGGTTGATGCCCATAATCAAATACAGCATGTTTACCGACCTTCCCCCTATACTGGTCTGATTACTGCAATTCATGCAAGGGATGCTAGTACCGTCCCACTAATACAGCGGCTCTTAAGTTGGAAGCACAGAGGGTTAATTATGGTTAACCAGCTATATGAAGGGGGCAAACTCTTGGACTTTGCCTCAGTCCGAAGTAGGTGAGGTATACAGGCAGGTGATTTTTTTGTATATCTCTCACTTAGAAACCACCTTGGGGACACATTAGATCCTATAAATAACTGGGCCCATCCTTCCCCATTTGAGGAAGAATTACATAGACCCCAACCAGGCAGAAAAACAACATATTTATTTATTTATTTCGATCTAGGATTGCAATTCCTTTGAGCAAAGAACCGTTCATTTACAAAGGTTCCACATCAGAAAGGGTGGGAGAATGTACAATGGAAGACAATACAAGAGTTACTAGCTGAACAGTTATACAATTAATGATTTTAAGCATACAATAAAGGAGTTAAGCATTCAATCAACAATATGGTACTGTATAGAAATAAAATCTTGGAACAAGAAAGAAAATAAAAGTTTGCTAGCATAAGCCTTGACTGATGGGAGGACAGGTGCAGACTAAGGTGGCTAAGTCATATGTAATGACAGGAATTTAGGCCAGTGCAGATACGAGAGAAAGAATCAAAGCGATAGGGGAGAAGGGGAGGGCAGAAGGGCAGCATGGGTGAGGGGGGGGGATGGGAGAGGAAGATAGGAGTCCTGGAGGTGGAACTGAGGGAAGGTCAAAGAGAAAGGACTGGAAAGTATTAGGGTGGGATGGAGTGGTGGAGGGGCAAACTTGAGGGGTGCCAGGGCAGTGTCAGTGGGGACACAGGGCCGTTGTCAGTAGCAGTCACAGCTACTGGTCTCTAGCAGATGTTGACGAAGTAGACTTTTGAAAGAGCCCAGTTTTGGTGCGGTGGTAAGTTCAGCACTTAGGTTGTTGAACCAGAGGGGTTCCTGGTATAAGTAAGACCACTGTCCTTGAGTAGTTCTGCACCTTGGAACTATGAGAAGCTGATGGATGGAGTTTCTGGTGTGCTGTGAACCTGAGAATGGGCTTAAAAGGTTTGCTGTTCCAGGAGGCACAAATCCAAGGAGTGTTTTTTTTGCAGGCAGGCAGGTATGATAGTGAATTCTATTGTTCAGTTGAAGCCATCCAGATTGAGCATAGAGGTCGCAAGTGTGTGTGAGGCGTGGGGAACCTGTGAGTAGCCTGCAAGCTTTGTTTAGTGCTACTGCTATCCATCTTGTGGAGGGAAGTAGCAGTCACAGAGCTGTAAATGACAAGATCATAGTGGATAACAAAGACGATTGAGCAACTGATTGCAGTTCTTAAGGCTTTCGGTGTCAGGCTATGCTTGTGTATGTGTAGGAACCCTAATCTGATATTGACTGTTCTGGCCACATTCTCTATGTGCTTAGTGTAGGTTAGGGAGCAGTCCAAAGTTACACCCAGGTATTTGAAATGATCAACTTGTTCATGTGGAATTCCTGAACAGTTTCTGATGATAAGAGGGGTGTATTTGTACTTACTGCTTGCGCTTTTGAACAGCATTACCTTTGTTTTTTTTGTAGTTCAACACCAATTTGTGAGCTCCAAACCAGTCCTCAACTTGCTCAAAAGCATGTTGCAGTTGATTTTCAAGACAGGGTGGGTCATGATGGGTAGTGTAAATTGCGTCATCTGCATATAGGAGAATCTGTTGATTAATGGAGCGAGAAAGGTCATTTAGAAAAATGCTGAAAAGAAGGGGACCTAGAATAGATCCATGTGGTACTCCACATCGGACAGGTAGATGTTCAGACGTGACATTGGTAATCTTTACCTGCTGGGAGTGATCAGACAAGTAGCTTTTGAACCACTTCATGGTTTCATTAGCAAGGCCAACGGATGATAGCTGTTGTAGAAGGAATGAGTGATTGACAGTGTCGAAAGCCTTTGTTAAATCAATAAAGGCTGCACCAACAAAGCTACCCTGGTCAAGTGAGTTCTGTATGGTATGGTGAATTCCAGCAAGGCGGTGGTGGTGCTATGCCCTTTTCGAAATCCATGTTGTTGTGGGCATTGGATCGTGTATTTGTCAAGGTACTCCACCAATTGATCCACAACGATGCATTCCAGTGCTTTGGGGGCGGGGGGAATGAAGATAGGCCTATAGTTGGAATGTAGTGCCTAGTCTCCACGCTTATGCACTGGTGTTACCAAGGCTGACTTCCACACTTGAGGAAATTGGGCCAGACGTAGGGATAACTTCAGTAGTTTTGTAAGGGGGACCAAAATCTCTTCAAGTGTAAGGGTGACAAGCTTGAGGTCTAGGGAGTCACCACTTTTCCTTGATTTCCCTAAAACTTTGAGAAGATACTTTCTGTCCAAGTACTGGGGGACTGCTCTGAAACAGAATGACAGAGGGGACATATTTTAGTGTACTAGATCCTGGGTACTGATGTTTGAGGTTTCCTCAGAGAAGTTGTGTGGAAGGACCCTGCTCAAGTCAGTAAATGCTTTATTAAATGTATCAGAAATGGTCAGAGGGTCTAGAGTTGGGGCAGCATTAATGTTAAGCATGTTTGGAGCTGCCTTATGGTCCTTTACATTGATGTCTTGAAGGTTGTTCCAAAAATTCTTGCTGTGACCCCAAGAGTTTTTCAGTACCTCCCTAAAGTGGTTGTTTTTCACAGTGCTGATGACTCGAGTACAGTCATTTCATGATCTTTTGTATTCCTAAATGTCCGCTTGTTTACCGGTAGCTTTTGCTCTGTGCCATAGAAGGTCCCTGGTTTTCCTGTGTTCCATAAGAAGAGGAGTTATCCACTGGTTGTTAGTACCTTTAATCTTGGACTGCTTTACAGGTGCATGAATATCACATGCCTCATTGAACTTATAAATGAAGTGCTCCAAAGCTGTATTTACATCTGTCATCGAGTCGGGTTGGCTCCAGTCTATGATGCGCAGTTGTTGTTTGAGGAGCTCGAGGTGACCCCTTTTTAACTTTCTGTTAGAAATTGTCTGGGGTGGGGGCTCGTTATATTTGTTAGACCAGTTACATGTAATTGGTGAGTGATCACCTAGGGAGTCAGGATGTACAGCGACATTAGACATAGGCTCGGGATGATTGGTAAGGACCCAGTCCAGTAGGGTGCTTGATCCCATTTTGTAATTAGTTCTGGTAGGCGAGCCCACAAGTTGGGAGACCATGTCCCTGAAGGAGCCTATACAGGGCAAGATCCAATTAACATTGAAGTCACCCAAGATGATTGTTTCAGAATCTAGGTGTTCATGAGCTCCATGACCTCATCAAATCCCGTGGCCTGCTTTCCTGGAGGGATATAAACTGAGAAGATAGAAAGTGCCTTGTTATGAACCCCTAGTAAAATTTTAATAGGGAGAATCTGTTTGGCACACCCTAGGGTAGCTATAGGATGGGCATACCCTTTAATAGTATTCTTAAGGAAGATGGCACAGCCCCCCCACCCCATTTGAGACCCTGTTATGTTTGAATAGGGAGTATCAGGTAGCAAACTAGACAAAGAAAAGACTGCCAAGTGGCAGTGGAGATACAAGCAGCTTGGGGCAGAGACCTGTCCACCTCAATAGACATTGAGACATGGACACTGGTGAGTAAGCACCTTCTTACATGCTCTAAGAGTAATAAACTTGGGCAAGTTCAACTAAATTTTATGTACAGGGCTTACATCACCCCTAAACGTCTCCATGCATCGGATGCTCTGAAGCCTAGTGAGTGCCCTAAGTGTGTTAGGAGAGAGGTAGACTTCTTACACATGGCTCTGACATGCTTTAAAGTAGCTCCCTTCTGGTATGAAATTTACAGGGTAATGAGTGGGATCCTGGGATATAACCCTTCTAGGTCTCCACTCAAGCTGTTACTTGGGGCAGACCCAAATCATCCAGGAGGTAGGACCGACAACCCTCTGTGGTCCTTGGCTTTGGTTAATGGCTGCAAAATGGTGGCACAGTCATGGATGGCTCCCTCTTCTCCTAGCATCCATCAGTGGGCTAACAATCTTAGGCAATGTATGACTTTACAGAGGGTTCACCTTTTGGCCAATGGGAGGAGAGAGATGTTTTTCGGCACATGGAGCCCCCTCCTGGATGCTATTGAATGGGGAGAATTCCCTTTAAAGGGCAGACTCCTAGGTGTGCTAGATAACTCTGAAGGCTCTCTCAGGTTGGAGACGCTGGTTTGGTGGGAGGCATCCTCTGCCAGTTGCTTCTCGGAAAAGTTTGAAAAGATTTGCCCTGCCCATTGGGCATGAGTTTTTGACCAAGGGGGGTGGGTAAGCCTGTACCTCTTAGTGTACTGCCTTTTGATCTTTCATGGAGTTTATAATTGTCTGTCAATCATTTGCATAAACACTTGTGTATTTTTACCTGATGATTTAGTGTGCTGATTCCTTACAACCTCCATGGCTAATACATATAATAACTTGAGACACTGCAACAGCTTCTGATGTTTGACTAACTTCATGAGTATATGATCTGTCTGTTCATTCTTGCACTTTGAACTTATGATTGAATCTGTTTATAATTTTATGTGTAATATATTTTCAATAAAAATATTTTGAAAAAAAAAGCAGGTAGGCAAAAGTAAAAGAAAGAGGAAATCAATATGGTTCTCAAAAGAGGTAGCATGAAAGGTAAAGGATAACCTCAGAAGCATAGAAGGTGATGGCAGAAAAAAAACAATCGTCCATCCAGTCTGCCCGTGGGCCTCTACAGAACCCCGTGACCTGGTGTTGATCGGGGGTTGTACCCATCGCCAGTAGCTGGTACCTGGTTACAATAGCGCTACCAGGATAGCACCAGAGAAGACAGCGCTAGTCTGAATAGCGCTACCATGGAAAGTGATAGGAGATTTGCAGTGCTATGCTGTAAGCACTCCCCTGGTCACTGTCTGTGGTGCTAGCAGAGCACAAGGAGAGAAGGATTCGGGTCACTGGCTGAGCTGCCCCCGTGGTGTGGAGGGCTGAGGCATGGAGCAGCTTGGCTGGGTGGCAGTGGAGACCAGGGTTCTAATCCTGGTCTCCTTTCACTTTGCCAGCTTTGGACTTAGATCATTTTTACATGGGGCCATGGTAACAATATTCCATGGCAGCACAATTTTCTTCTTGTCCTGTGGTCTCCCCCCCCAGAAGTTAGTATCTATTAGTCCAAAGGGTGCTGGGGGCAGAGCCGCCTGCATCGGGCAGTGCGGAGGGCAGAACTCCCCGCAAAACAAAAACCGATGGCATTTTTGCATCGCAATTCTTGACCGCACTGTTTTGGTCAGCGATGTTCTGATCCAGTGCCCCAGCAATTATCCCATTCCTTCCCCTTCCTTGTCCCTACCAGTGATGACTATCCCCTTCATTCTGTCCCTTGCATGCACAACACCACCCCCAGTTTCTGATGCCACCACCTCAGCCAGAAGGCAGTTACACAGTTCAACCACCCTTTCCATAAAGTCATACTTTCTCACATCCCTCCTGAACCTTCCCCCTGTCAGTTTCCAGTCATGCCCCCATGTTGTCAAGCTGGTGTTCCTGTTAAACAGTCCCCTAGAGTCCACCTTATTTATTCCTTTTAGAAACTTGATTGTCTGTGTCATGTTCCTCCTCTTCCAAAACATATTCGGTGCCCCAAGTTGTTCCTCGTAGGACTTCCTTGCTGACCCTGAATCATCTTCGTTACCCTGTGATCTACCACCTCCAGCCTATCCTTATCTTTCTAAGGTGAGGGCTCCAAAACTAGACACAGTACTCCAAATGTGATCTCACCAGGGATCTATAGAGGGGGCAGTACCTTGCAAACTGTGTGACCCTGAGCAAGTCACTTAACCTCCTTGTGCTCCCAGGTCGCTCCTGTAAAAAAGCTTTCAGCTTAGTGTGCTATACCTGGTTAAACAACTAAATTAGAAAAAAAAAAAAAGTATCACCTCCTTCCTTCTACAGTCAATACTCCTCACTATACATCTCAGCATTCTGTTTGCCTTACTACAAGCCTTGTCACATTGGCTGACCTTGCTAATAATGACTCTGAGGTCACGTTCCTCTGCTGTAGTACTGAGTTTTACCCCACCCATCCAGTATTCTTCCCTGTGGTTCTTTTTCCCTTGGTGCATTACCTTGCACTTTTTGGCATTGAAATTCAACTGCCAGACGCTTGACCATCTCTCTAGCCTCTGCAGGTCCTCTTGCAGTTCTATAATTGCTTCTGCACTATCCACTCTTCTGCAGAGCTTTGTGTGATCTATGAAGGGAACTAACATACCCCAGATCCTTTCTCCAATGTCACTGATGAACATGTTGAAAAGGGCCGGACCCAGGACAGACTCTTGCGATACCCCACTTGTGACCTTCCTCTCTTCCAGTTTAACACAGTTTACCAATACCCACTGCCATCTCCCATTTACCCAATTTCCCACCCATTTGACTGTATTCCTAGCCAAAGCCCCCTAACTTCTTCAGCAGGTGTCTGTGGAGCACAGAGTCAAACGCCTTGCTGAGGTGAAAATGCAGTAGATCCATGGCATGGCCTTCATCCAATTCCTTTGTAACCCAGTAAAAAAGACTATTAAAGTGAGGGTGTGACATATTGTAATAAAGTTTTGGGGTTCATAGCCCACTACCCTGGGGTGGTGGTAGCCCCTCTGTGTTGAAACTAGAAATGTTAATGCATTCCTTTATGGAAGTGAAGGGATCGTAATTCTGGCTGAACTGCCAGACAGCCAATCTCTTCCCACTTACCGGTCTACTTTCCCTGCCCCTGCGATCCTACATTCTGTGATGTGTCACCAAGGAGTGTGCGGGGATGCACCACATATGAGTCTATGGGTCTCATTTTCAGAATGTTTTTAAAGAACTTTAAGCTACCTTTTGGTAAAAACTTCCCTGTCACAAAACTATGCTGTTTACTGGACCTGGAGTCCATTACCCTCCAGACAGTCCACAAAGTCTGCAACAGACTCCATCAGCTTTCTGACAACAGAGGTGAGACAGATGGGTCTGTAGTTCCTTGCTTGTTCCTTGTCCCCCACCCCCCTTTATGAAGCAGAACCTCATCTGCCACCCTCCAATCCCTTGGGACACCCCCAATTGAAGTAAGCTATTGAAAAGGCATGCCAGAGGTTCAGCCAATTAATTTGCCAGTTCATTGAGCACCCTCAGATGGATCCCATCCAGACCCAGGATCTTGCCTGTTCTGAGAACCCCATCCCCAGTAAATGTTGGCCTCCTCACCTCTGAGATCCCTCTCTTGGCCACTTTACTGCTGCTCTCAGGTAGGGGCCTGCTAGCTTTCCTGGTAAAGACAGAGCAAAAGTATTTGTTGAGGACTGTAGCCTTTTGCTCGTCCTCCTCTATCACATGGCCCCCATCCAACAGTGTAACTACACCCCACCCCTCCTTTTTTTCATTTATATAGCAGAAGAACATGTTTTTCTCTGCACTTGACCCCCTTGGCTAATCACAGCTCTGTGTCTGCCATTTGCCTCACTTTTCACTTTCTTTGCCTCCCTACACTTCTGGAGGTATTATTCCCTTTCTACATCCCCCTGCTTCTTTTTGTAGTTCCAGAAAGCCATCCTTTTGGCCCTTACTGCTTTCCCGACCCTTGCTTGAAACCCAAAGTGGTTTGTTTTGGTTACTTTCCTTAGGCAAAGCTGTAAAGCTTCAAGAATGGCCCCTTTAATTAACATCCATGTCTCTTCAACCCCCAACCCCTTGCTCTTCCCTTTATTTCAAACCATGTCTCTGAGTTTGTTGATGTTCAACCCTCTAAAATCCCTGATCACTGTACTAGAATGTATTTTTGCAGTCTCAAGGGCAATTTCAAACCAAACTGAGTTGTGGTCGTTGTTTGCAAGTGGCTCCTTAGCTATCACTGATTTGACTACATCAGTGTTGGTGAGCACCGCATCTAGGACAGCATCCTGTCTTGTGAATTCCCTTACAAGTTGCACTAGTAGGCAGTCTTGAAAGGTGTTAAGCAAAGCTTGATTTCTCTTGCTTCTGACCACCGGAATGTCCCAGTCTACATTAGACAAGTCAAAGTCCCCCACTGCCACATCTCCTTTTGCTCTTTTAGGTATCCTTTAACATGTGTAGAAAAATGCTAGTGATTTGATTGGCTGAAAGTAGCTCATAGTCATGTAGATAGTGACCCATAATTACAGACCACATTACAAATGTAGAAATACCATTACACTGTCACTTTTTAGCTATTAAAACTATTGGTCTGCACACACGGTGGACAGCCTGCGATGCAGCAACTTACTTGGCGGTGGTAAGGTTGGTGAGAAACCAAGCACCTCAGCACCACGGATGTCATTACCGCTCCTCATGGACAACCAGTAACCCAGCACTTTGAAACAGCGGCCTCCGTATGAATCCCATGCTTACTGCATCACTGCTGTATCAACCAACCAGAGACTGCAACCGCTCCAGAACATCACACAGATGGCAGCCAATGTGCCAGTGACGCCAACACCAGAGGCCAGCCGTGAAGACACCAAACACCGGACACTGAAAAAGAGCTGGCAAATATGTAAACTAGTACAATAGTGCAGAACTGTGCCATGGCTGTTTTTTATTGGTACATACAACAGCTCAGTTAACCTGCAGAATTAAATAAGGGGCTACTTTATATCCCACTGTTTATTTATTTATTTAAATTTTGGATTTAACACAGTTGAACCAGGGGCTCTTTTACATAGGTTCTATGTCATAGTACATAAACATCTACAATACAAATTATAGCAGGAAGACAGGTGAAACAGATTGTAAACAGGCAGTATCCAGAATGTATCTGGACTAGAGATTACTAAACTAGTGCTAATATAACAAATCACTGGAACTGATCAAAAAAACATTCTTATTGTACAATTAATAGAAGTGTGCCCAGATGCCTTGTCAAGGTAAAGAAATTAATATTGAGAAAACAAACTGTACACAGACATTGGACAATGTGTGCCTTGAAATAATGAATAAAAACTAGTGCTAATATAAACTTACTAGTACTTGAGTGAACATTCTTACTGTACAAGAAGAGAAATGCTGCCCAAGGCATTGTCAAGGTAGGGAGAGACATTGGATTGGGGGGAGGGGATTAAGTGGGAGAGAGAGTAGCACAGAGAGGAAGTGAGTGGAGGGGGGGTTGGTTCAGTGTTTAGGGGAAGAGCGGGAGGAACATTAAGAGATGCAGAAAGGGATGGGAGTGGGGGTGGTGGGGGAAATGGGGAGGTGGGCAGGAAAATAATGGGTATGGTGTATCAGAAATAAAAGGAGTATGAGAGGAAAGGAGGTGAAGGGCGGCTGTAGGAGCGATGGGGTGGGGGTGCTGGTTTAGGATGTAGGCTGAGGGGGAGTAGGCCTTCACCAGTTTTAAGTGAAGCAATCACAAGTGATGCGAGCCACAAGGAGTTGCCATACTTTGTGTTTGAATGAGCCTAATATGGCAATGTTGGCAATATCACAATGAAGTAAGTTATGCCTCTTAGGGGCTCTGACTGCAAACAACCGCTGGGTTTGAGAAGTACGACAGCGGGGTACTTGGAAAGTTGGGTTTTGGGAGCTTCTTGTATGGCGGGTGTTGCAGGAAGGCCCGAGAAGCTTCTGAACTTATGGGTGCATGAGACCAAGGGAGGCCTTCTCTGCTAATAGGCAGGTTTGATAGGAGATTCTGCCCTTTAGCAGGAGCCAGTTTGCCTGCTCATAGATGTGACAGGTGTGTGAGAGGCATGCAGCCCCGGTAAGGAGTTGCACATTTCGAATATTTTATTACTGAGCCAACTTGCTCTACAGTTTAGACCCCCTTTGAAGCCTTAAGGAGAAGGCAAAGCACTGGGTTTCTGTGCCTGTGTAATTGACCAGCTTTAAATTGTACAGCAAGTTGGCTCAGTAATAAAATTTTCTGAATGTGCAATACTTGCTGGTTGCTGTGTATCTTTCTGTCTGTGGAGTGCCGTTAATAATTTTTTCTATGAAGTTTGGGATTGGCATCCTATAACTGCACCCACCAACTAACAAGATGCTGGGTCACTACTTGAAAATCCAGTTAGGAGTTGGCAGGCCTTGTTAACAGCAATAGCAATACAACGTAGGGCACTGTTGGTGGCAGATCCATAGATGACTAGCCCATAGTCGATGATGGAGATTGCTGAGTTTTGGATTGCCAGATTAAGGGCTTCAGTTGTCAGACAGTGCTTGTGTTTGAACAGAAGTCAGATACGAATATTCACGGCCATGGCGACATTGACTATATGATTGGCAAAAGACAGAGTGCTGTCCAAGGTCATACCTAGGTACTTGAACAATGGCGTCTGTTCAAGAGCAATGCCCAAACAGTTTCTGACTGTTTGTTGTTGGGTTTTATGCTTGCTGTGCGAGCTATGGAATAACATTATTTTTGTTTTTTTGTAGTTTAGTATGAGCCTCTTCAAATTGAACCAGGCCTAAACATACTGGAAATACCATTTGCAAATTTGAACAACTTACTGCCTCTGTCTACCTGAAGCACGGGCATGTTCACAAGTTTGCCAATACATTATAACATACATTATTTTACTTGAGCTGTATCGTACTGGCCTTTTCTAGCAATATGTTTTAATGTTTATTTTTGTAACATTGTCAAGGTGTTTTTTGTAACATTTAGTATTCAAGCAAAACTGTTTTGACCCTTTGTAGTTCTCCCAGGGTTGTGCCAGGTAAATGCTTGTGTAAATACTTACAAGATTATTAATTTCTTAATACATCAAAGCATATGTCATTGAGACATAGGTCAGGAAACATACACAGACAAGGAGAAGATATAAAATTTGCAAGTAGCTTTCTTTTTTTGTAACTTCGGGTTTATTGAGACAGCAAAGCAAAGGGTGTTACAGTTTACAACAAAGTAGTACAGAGCCAGTGTATTACAGTACTGGATGTATTTCTACATTGTAACATGTGCAAACCTGACTGTTATACGCATAATAAAAAGGTAGCATTCAGAAGACATGAGATCCAGAGAGAGGAGAATAGGGAAGTGTATCTTGGAAAACGGAGGGAGACAGGCATGCAAAGCTGTAAGGAGCACAGAGGTACAAACTGAGGAAAGATTATATAGCTCTGGGTATATCAAAAGGGGACAAGAAAGGGGGCGCTAGAGAGCCACACTATTGGAAGGACGTGCTTCACCTTAACTGTCAACATCTCACTACTTCAGACTGACAAAATTGTAACATCATCAGAACATTTTATAATTGTGAATACATTATTCAACAGAGATTACAACCAGGATTAAACTAGTGGAAATATGTTACTATGGGATGCACCAAAGGCACGGGAGGAGCACCCCAAAAATCAGGAACAATATCACATCAGGCCTCAACTGAATTACCAGGCACTTCACAATCCAGCGGTCCACAGCAGATGGGGAAAGTCCCCAAACAGTTCTTAAAGCGGTCTGGGATATGAATCGTAAGATTGAATGCATCCTAGATAGAAGGGGTAATCAGGATGCAAAAATCGAAGCTGCTGCAAAACGCAGATAAGAGACCTATAAAATCCTTATCCATGGTAACTAAACTAGCTCAGGAAAACTTGCATCTCCGAGCCCAACTGGAATTTTGGAGAACAGGGCCAAGCCAAGGAACATCCGTATAATGGTCTCTCTCAAGGACTAAAGGGGGGCAACATTCTCCTTTTTCTTAGTACCTGGCTGAGAGAATCCCTGCAGTTACTGGACACTTGGTAAGATTCCGACTTGCGGAGGTGTTACCACATGAACTACTGCTCCCCTCGGACCAGCACTCCCCCACCTCGGACCATAATTTTGGTTACTGCAGGGCCTGAGATTCGTGATCTCCTTCTTGCTGCTGCCCGAGCGCACCATTCTCTCCAGTACGAAGGTCAAGATGTCCGGCCCTTCCAGACTGAGCCTACACAACCCGCAACAGGAGAAAATAGTTTGATGGCATCCGGCAACAGCTGCGCAGACGGGGGATCACCCACTCACTACTAGCGCCAGCACATCTCCGAATACAATATGGGGGAAAGAACCTATCACTTGAGTGATGCCAAGGATGTGGGAAAATGGACAGAAAAAATTGCCATGGAGTTTTGTGCTGCATTGGAGAAAATGAACTACAAGGACTCTGATGAACAATCGGAGGATCATGAGTAAGCCAGGGACTTCACGTGTCTAATTCTGTTCAGTTATGCACTAACTGTTGACTTCTATAAAGGCAAGGGCTAAATATAGGCATAATGTTATGCCCCGTATTTACGTTGGATGCATTGGACACTCCGAACAGTTCACCTATATTTTTTATAAATCCCATAGTTTAAAATGGCGGCGTGTTTTTAGTTCTAACATGCATGATCCACGGGGCACGCATTCTTTTGGCTGCTTTAGATGTAAGGTTATGTTGACAAAAATGTGATGGCTCTGAGCTGCCATTTCATTGTTTATAATCCTGATAATTGGGTGGCTGATAATGTCTGAAGTGGTGGAGGTTCATATCTACCTGGAGGGAAGCAGGGGTTTCCTGTTAAATATTCCGTAGTTTCTACAGGGTCGTATTCACAGTGAATGTTACATATATTTGATAGAAAGAAGTTGCGAGGTGGGTAGGAGTCATGTGGGTGAAGCCTAACTGATTCCTTATAAACTGCTTATTAAGATTGTGGGCATAGTAACTTACTAGGTTACTTTAAGTAAATCTTTTCTCCAGATGATGTAATTGCTGCACACCTCTTGTGAAGCTTAGCAATGAGTAAATATTCCAAAAAAAAAAAAGCCACCAGAAAATTGGGCAAAATTTAAAAATAGTGCCAAAAAAAAAACAAAACCATGGTAAGGACTCTTAAGGCAAAACTGGAATGCAACTTGGTAACAAAGGTAAAAGATAATAAAAAACAATTTTATAATTATATTGGCTCCCTTAAAGGTAAACAAAAAGCTCTAGCCCCAACTAAAACTACAACAGGTATGCTAACAGATGGAAAGGAAATTGCAGGCAAATTAAATGAGTTTCTTGTAAGTGTTTTTGAACCCAAAGAAAACTTCATTAAGTATCCAGAAAATATCAGGACAAATAGCCTAGTCTTTTCCTCAGAAGAAGTACACAGAGTAATATCATCACTAAAGAGCAACAGCTCTGCCTCTGCAGGGTCAGATGGCATCACCCCCAGGTTCCTGAAAGAACTCAGAGAGGAATTGGTTGGTCCTCTGACTTGCCTTTTTAATAGATCAATTTACGAGGGAAAAACAGTCCCGGAGTGGAGAGAGGCTATTGTCACTCCTATACTTAAGGGGAGCCCACTCACAGATATTAACAATTATAGGCCAATAAGTTTGACATCAGTGGTAGGAAAATTAATGGAAAAACTATTACAGAGCTGCATAGAAGACCATATTAATAATAGCAGCCTTATTGACCCCACATAGCACGGATTCACCACTGGCAGGTCATTCCTTTCTAACATCATCAATTTTTTTTGAACCCGTAAGTGCTGCCCTGGGCAAAGGTATTCCTATTGATATAATCTTCCTAGACTTCACCAAAGCTTTTGACAAAGTCTTGCATTCCACACTATTTCAGTTACTGAGTAATGTTGATGTATAACCAAACATAATCAACTGGATAAATTCCTGGTTGGAATCCCGTCGGCAAAAAGTGGCTATTAAAGGACACCTCTCGGATTGGTCAACAGTTACAAGTAGAGTACCCCAGGGGTCAGTTATGGGTCCCACCTTGTTTAATAGCTTGGAAGAAGACACCAGGATAAAGGACTGCTGTGTGACTGAACTTCTCTGCTGGGACTAAAGTAGAAGAACTTTTGTATTTGGACCTTTAATTTAGGGTTAAAAAACTAACATAAAAAAAAAGTATGTGTTTGGGTTAACTGAACTGAATGGGTATCTGAAGAGTTATCTAGGTGTAAATCTCAGGTGACTGAAAGGACTTAACTGCTGTGAGGTTTAAATTACTTGTAGAAATATCTGGTAAGTAGGGGGAGTGGCTTAGCTAGAAGGAAGCTGCATTTAAAGATTGCCTTAGAAAGATTCTGCTAATAGCTCGGCAGAAGACACCAGGAGAAAGGACTGCTGTGTGACTGAACTTCTCTGCTGGGACTAAAGTAGAAGAACTTTTGTATTTGGACTTTTAATTTAGGGTAAAAAAACTAACAGAAAAAAAAAGTGTGCGTTTGGGTTAACTGAACTGAATGGGTATCTGAAGAGTTATCTAGGTGTAAATCTCAGGTGACTGAAAGGACTTAACTACTGTGAGGTTTAAATTACTTGTAGAAAGATCTGGTAAGTAGGGGGAGTGGCTTAGCTAGAAGGAAGCTGCATTTAAAGACTGCCTTAGAAAGATTCTGCTAATAGCTCGGCAGAAGACACCAGGAGAAAGGACTGCTGTGTGACTGAACTTCTCTGCTGGGACTAAAGTAGAAGAACATTTGTATTTGGACCTTTAATTTAGGGTACAAAAACTAACATAAAAAAAAAGTGTGTGTTTGGGTTAACTTAACTGAATGGGTATCTGAAGAGTTATCTAGGTGTAAATCTCAGGTGACTGAAAGGACTTAACTGCTGTGAGGTTTAAATTACTTGTAGAAAGATCTGGTAAGTAGGGGGAGTGGCTTAGCTAGAAGGAAGCTACATTTAAAGACTGCCTTAGAAAGATTCTGCTAATAGCTCGGCAGAAGACACCAGGAGAAAGGACTGCTGTGTGACTGAACTTCTCTGCTGGGACTATATTGCCCTTAACCCCCCCCCCCAAAAGCTAGTTCTATTTTGATAGGCACAGGATTTGACTGACAACAGCAACTTCCTGTTTAGGGGCAGGAAGTGAGTGATCACAGAACCACCAAGGACCCACCATCCTAGAAGAGCAAGAGTAGCTCTCCGCCCCTCTAGCTGCTGGAGTTCTGCCTCTGAGCAAGTAAATGGTCTACTGAGAAATATAGGATATTCTTGTCTCAGAACAGGACAATCAGGAGCTTAAAGGGCACACAGGTAGAAAGTAAGGAGAGAGAAAAAACAGAGGAAAGAGTAAGGACTGCAAACAGTTAAGGGGCCAGAAATAAGACATGATTGGAGTGGTGCAGTGCAGTGGCTGTGGAGCAGCAGTCTTCGGGAGATGTTCTGGAGGATGCGGTGTTGTCCCATCTGCGAGGCACCTCTCTGGGCTGAGGGAGGAGGTTGCTCATCTCCAGGCTGAGTTGGCCAGGATTTGTGGGACCTCCTCTTCCATCCAGGGACCACCAGTGCCACTGCCGTTGCCTCAGAGGTTGCCAAGAAAGAGGAGCGGTTGGACCACAGTGGGCTCAGGGAGGGTGAGGGTGGTGGAACAGAGGCGCATCCCTCCAGTTGTACCTCTCCACAATTCCTATGCCATTCTGGCAAAGTGTGGTTTTCTCTGAGGCACCCACAGTGGAGACCAAGGAGGATGCTGGGAACCTCCACAAAGGAGACCCACAGGAGGGTGGCAGGGGACCCTGCAGGGAAGGAAACAACCCTGGTGGGGACCCATTGTTAGGAAGGTAGAACTGGGGGAGGAAGGGGAGGGAGGTAAGGTGCCTGCCTGGCGCCATGGCTTGGAGGGACAGGGAGCGAATCCTCAGGATTGCCGGAGCAGCTGCACAGAGGAGGGAGCTGGATGTCATTGTCCACCTAGTGACAAATGACCTGGCTAAGAAAGGGATTAGAGAAGTACAGGAAGAGTTTGTGGAATTGAGGAGGGGCCTTAGTCAAGTAGCATGCACGGTAACCTTCTCGGAGGTGCTACCCATCTATGGCATAGGAGAGGCTAGGTGTTCCACCATGGGATTCAATCAGTGGTTGAAAACTGTGTGGAGCTCAGGGATTTGGCTTCTTTGGGGACTGGGGCCCACCTGGAGTGATGCAAGCCTATACTGGCATGATGGGATGCATCTGTCCGGGAGGGAACCAGGATCCTAGGTGATAGGTTTAAATGCTTCATTGGCAAGCTTTTTAAACTAGCCAAGGGGAGGTACTGAAAGGAGCAGGAAAAGCCTATTTCCCCCAAATAATCACGGTAGTAAGTGCGGCAAACACCAACATAGAGGTGTCGATAGGGAGAAGGGCAGGGGTAAATGGAGAAAGTGACAAAGGCAAGAAGGACAGGGATGGGGCAAAAGGGAGTAAGGCCATCAGGAAATGGAGGGTATGAGTACCAATGCCCGTAGTCTGGGCAACAAGCTCCCTGAGCTGATGGCCTTAATGGAAGAGGGATGCCTGGATATAGTAGCAGTCACAGAAATATGGTACATAGAGAACCATGACTGGGATGTTAACATACCAGGGTACATAACCTACAGGAGAGACAGGCAGGGGAGAAGAGGGGGAGGAGTAACTCTCTATGTAAAGGAAGGGATAAAAGCAACTGAACAAAAGAGTAAACAGGGTGGAGAGGAGGCACTGTGGGTCACCTTGGAGACTGGAAAGGGCACCACAATCCACAGGGGTTGTGTACAGACCCCCATGTCAGGGGGAAGGAATGGACAAGGATATGATAGAAGGCATTCTTAGAATGGCAGAGAAGGGAGATACTGTTGATGGAGAACCTGAATATGCAGATGTTAACTGGAGCACATTTGCTGCAGCCACATCCAAGAGCAGGGCCATTCTTGATGCCCTACAGGTTGCAGGCATTAGACAGCTAGTTTCGGAACCCACTCGTGAGGGAGCAATCTTAGACCTCATACTCTCAAACGGGGGCAGTGAGAGGATCTCAGATCTAGAAGTGGGTTGCCATCTGGGGACAAGTGACCATCAAACAGTGTGGCTCACGTTAAACTCAGCTACAGAGTCAAGCCATACAAAAGTGAGGGTACTGGACTTTAGGAGGGCTGACTTTGGCAAGATGGAAGAGTGCCTCAGAAAAGCACTAGCAAACAGGCTAGAAGGAGGTGTGGAGCAACAATGGGGAATTATCAAAACTGCCATCAAAACGAAAGAAAAAGCCACTGTGGTTCTCAAAAGAGGTGGCTGTGAAAGTCAGGAAGAAAAAGATAGCATTCCGGAAGTATAAGGAAACACAGAAGAAACAGGACAGAGAGCTGTACCAGTTAAGGCAGAAGGAAGCAGGGAGGGAAGTCAGAATAGCAAAGGCCCAAACTGAGGAAAAGATAGCCAACTCAGTTAAGAAGGGGGATAAAACCTTTTATAGGTACATCAGCGAGTGTAGAAAGACAAAGGGAGGGATAGTGAGGCTGAATAGAATGAACGGTGGGTGGGCAGAGGGGACAGTGAAAAGCAGGAATACTGAATGAATATTTCTGCTCAGTATTCAACAAAGAGGAAGGGAAGTGCCTAATCCAATTAACAGAAGCACTCTTGATAGGAGGGTCGATCCCAGTCCTTTCACAGAAGAAAGGGTTCTGCAAGAACTTCTAAAACTGAAGGTGGACAAAGCAATGGGTCCTGATGGAATTCACCCAGAATTCTAAAAGAATTAAGGGAGGAACTAGTGAAACCACTGGCTACTCTTTTAATAAATCATGGAGGATGGTATGGTACCCGAGGACTGGAGGAAGGCGGATGTGATTCCCTTCACAAAGTGGGACCAAGACAGAGGCAGGAAACTACAGACCTGTCAGTCTGACCTCTGTGGTAGGGAAAGTGATGGAGTCACTTCTGAAGGAAAGAATAGTTGAATACCTAGAGGCCAGTGGAGCACAGGACCCAGGGCAGTATGGGTTCACAGCAGGAAGGTCATGTCAGATGAATCTAATAGATTTCTTTGACTGGGTGACCAAAGTAGTAGACCAGGGAGGGGCTGTGGACATAGCCTACCTAGACTTTAGCAAGGCATTTGACACAGTCCCACAAAAGATTAATAGTCAAATTAACCAGCTTGGGAGTGGGACCCAGGGTGGTAGCCTGGGTAAAACATTGGCTGGACAACAGGACACAGAAGGTAATTGTAAATGGAGTCCACTGGAAGAAAGGGGGTTACTAGTGGGTACCGCAGGGTTCAGTATTGGGTCCAGTCCTTTTAATGTCTCCATCAGTGACATTGCATAGGGGCTGAAGAAAAGTATGCCTTTTGCAGATGACACAAAGATCTGCAACAGGGTTGATACACAAGGAGGCGTGGAAAGGATGAAAAGGGACTTGGCAAGGTTGGAGGAATGGTCAGAAGTATGGCAGCTAGGATTCAATGCAAAGAAGTGCAAATAATGCACCTGGGAAGCAAGAACCCAAGGGAAGAATACACAATGGGTGGGGAGGTAGTAACAACAACAAAAAAGGAAAGGGACCTGGGGGTAATCATATCAGGCGACCTTAAGGTTAGCAAGCAATGTGAGAAGGCAGTAGGGAGGGCTGGGGCTATACTGGGATCTATAGGGAGAGGCATCATCAGCAGAAAACAGGAAGTTGTTATCCCTCTGTACAGACAGTTGGTGAGACCCCATCTGGAGTACTGTGTCCAGTTCTGGAGACCCCATCTCCGCAAGGACATAGACAGGATAGAGGCAGTCCAGAGGAGGGAAACTAAAATGGTGCAGGGTCTGCAAGAGAAGCTATATGAGGAGAGACTAAAGGAGCTTAATATGTATACCCTTGAGGAAAGAAGGGGGGACATGATAGAAACTTTTAAGTACCTCAGTGGAATCAACAAAGTCCAAGAGGGTAGCATCTTTCAGAAAAGAGACTTGCAAGAACAAGGGACACAATTTAAAGATAGAAGGAGGCGGTTCGGGCATTGTGAGGAAGTATTATTTCACAGAGAGGGTAGTGGGATGCATGGAACAGCCTTCCTGAGGAGGTTGTGGGGTCTAAAACTGTGGGAGAATTCAAGAATGCATGGGACAAACATAAGGCAATTCTTGTGGGGGGTAGGAAGAAATAGGCTGTTGGTTAACTAGGATCTGCGGCCTATCCTGTAGGTAGGTAAATGGGCAGACTAGATGGGCCTAGCGGTCCTTATCTGCCGTCAAAGTCTATGTTTCTATGTTCTATGTTTCTATGTAATATTATGGTGTCAACACTCCAAACTTCTAATAATGCATAGCTCTGCACATACACAGATGACTGCAAATTAGGAGGTGTTGTAAAAAATATAACTGACAGTAAACAGCTCCAGAACAACCTGAATCAAATATTGGTGTGGGCAGTAAAAAACAAAATGAAATTTAAAGAAAAGAAAAGCAAGGTAATGCACTTAGGGCCAAATAATCAACAAATGCAATATAAACTGAATAACAGTACACTAGAAAGTACAACTGAAGAACAGACCTTGGAATTTGGATCACAGATGACCTGTCCTTTGATAAACACTGCAGAAAATGTCAAAGAATTGTAAACTGTATTTTACATAACATTAAAGTAGGAAGAAAGAAGTGATTATCCCCTTGTAAACAGGATTGGTGTGCTCCCATCTTGAATATTGCTCTCAGTTTTGGCAACCTCACACCATGGAAAGTTCTAAATTAATTGAAGGAATACAAAGGAAGGTAACCAAAAAATAAGCAACATGGGAGAACATACCTATACAGAGAGATTGAACACTCTAGGTCTATATTCAGCTAAATACAGACAACTGAGAGGAGACCTCTGTCTGACTTACTGTATAAGGCAATGCAAGATGACCTTAATACTGCAACATTAGGGCTCACTCCATACTACACCAATAAAAGTACTAGAACACACAAACACAAATTAATAGGTGAAAAAAATATAACAAAGAAAGTCATTTTTTTACTCAGAGAATAATAACAGTTTAGAACACCTTACCACAACAGATAGTTGAAAGTGAGAACTTAACTACTTTTAAAAAAAAGTTAGATCTGGAGCTGGCCCGGTGGCGTAGAGGGCTGAGGCGCGGGTGCCTTACCTCAAACCATACCGGTGACCCGGGTTTGGGAACGAACTCGGGTCGCTGGGGAGTCAGTGGGGACAGGAGAGATTGAGCATCCCAAGGACTGCCTCTCCCCGGGGTGGGGCTAGGGCTATACCTGTTTCAGCGTGCCCCGTGGAGACCGGGGCACTACAGAAAAGCGGGCAAAGGGGAAAACCCAGAAAAGCAGAAAATGGCGTCCAGCGACCGGATGATGGCCGCCTGGATCCCTGCCTCAATGGAACCCCTGATGAACTAGGGGAACCTGATCCCAGCAGCATCAGGGGCAAGAGCAATGCCCGAAGGCAATACCTCCGAAGGAGGGGACCCGCCCGACGAAGGGTTACGTCGGGCTACCCTGGTCGGCTGCGATCTGGGATCAGGGGGGAAGCTGGCATCGGGGAGGGTTTGGAATGGAGCCAACAGGGGTAGTCCTTGGCAGATGGCCTGAAGGAGAGGCCGGTTGGACGCAAGGGGCGATAAATAAATAATGCAAAAAAAAAAAGTTAGATCACTTCATGGGAAACAAAAAATTTAACTTCTACCCATAACATTCCTGGGTGGCGAATTCATTAAAAGGTTTAATTGCCTACTGAATTTGCATCCTACTATGAAACTATAAAAATGTTAGCTTCTAACTTGTTTAAATTTTGTATACCCGCAAATGTTGTATCACCTCTGTACATCAATTAATATCCTGATGCTAAAATGAGTGATGATTTGCACCACAAAATGTGTAAGATGTCCAGACAAAATTAGCTGTATGGCTTGTCTTATTTATAAATTCAGTAAAGTTATAAAAAAGGGGAGGAACAAAACATTTTTCAGATATGTTAGCAAAAAAAGGAGGACTAAGGGAGGGATTGTATGGTTAAAGAAGGGGGGTGACTATATGGAGGGGATCAATAGTCAGTATGGGTATATAATTGCTACACTGTTGAGAAATATGAATATGTCCTTTCTTCCAAATGCATTTCCCTCCATGGATATATTAGTTTAAAATCCTGTATGAATTTTTGTATTGCTTTGGCTGTTTCTTTATGAAATTCATCTACTCCAAATGAGTGATTGTTTCTTGTAAGTTCAAGTTCAGGTTTATTGCAGGAAAGATTCCGTTGAGCAAGCTCATTCACAAGGAGGTCCTGAGGCACATACACATACAGTTCACAATTACATAGACAGGAGATATAAAATGTAGAACAACAAAGAAAAAATATATAACACAAGAGGTATACACAATAGAAGTCCTTATGCTGTATATGCAGTACATTCCAGCTTTAACCTTGCCCTAAATTATGCAACACATTTCAGCTTAATAAGTAGAGGGCCAGTTGGTACCTAGGAAGTTGACTTGGCGTTGGGGGCCTAGTAGCACATACATATGTCTTTTAATTTAGAGATAGCTAATGTTTTGTAGGAGTTAATTGATACGATGCTGGTTAGCTTCAGCATGGCTTGTAGTTGGTTCCAAATGTTTGGGAGGGCGTATGAGACAGCTTTTTGGCCAGCTGTGGTACATGTCCTGGGAACATCTAGTAGGATAAGGTTGGATTTCCTTAGGGAGTAGGCGCTATGCGAGATGTGTATGAGAGACGTTAAACAGACAGGCAGTTTGTGGAGTAGTAATTTGAGGGTCCAAATGCCAGCATGCAGGAGGCGTCTGGTGGCAAGAGAGGTCCACCCAACTGCTACATAAAGATCATGGTGGTGGGTCCTGTACGAGAGTTAGTAATGAAGTGAAGAGCACGGTGATAGAGTATGTCTAGTTTAGATAGGCTCAAGGTTGGGGAGGAGATAAAGATAATGTCTCTGTAGTCAAGCAAGGGAAGGAATGTTGCTTGGAGAAGTCTTTTGCAGGTCGCAAGAGAAAAGAGGGTTCTATTTCTAAAGAACAAACCCAAGCGTGCTTTAAGCCTCTTTGATAGATCCTCAATGTGGTCGTTGAAGGAAAGCTTGTTGTCTATCCACATACCTAGATATTTAAATTTAGGTACGACTTCCAAGGGTTCACCCAGGGAGGTAACTATGAAATTTTTAGGTGGGGTAGGTAGGGCACCAGACAAAGCAAGTCTCGAGAAAATCATTGTCTTGGTTTTGGCATTTAAGAGAAGCTTGGCATTGATAAGGTTGCATTCTAACTGGGATAAAATCAACTGGAGTGCTTCTCTGACTTCAGTTAAGGATGAGCCTGATGCGTACAAAACTGTATAAATCCGCAAAGAAATGTATGCTAGAGTTCTTTATGGGAGTCAAGGTTGTTGATGTACAGGGAAAAAGGATTGGTCCTAGGATGGAGCCTTGAGGGACTCCTCTGAAATTGGAAGGGGGCAGATAGTAGGCCATCAGCTTTGACTTTTGTATCCTTCCCATGAGATAACTGCTAAACCACTGTAAGGTAAGTGGAGTGGCACCTATGTAGGCAAGACAGATGATTAGGAGGTGATGGTCTACAGTGTCAAAGGCCTTACTAAGGTCTAGAAAGACTGCACCAGTAACCTTCTTGGTGTCCAGAGTATGGATCCAGTCATTAGAGACTTTAGCCAAGGCTGAGATGGTACTGTGCTTCGACCTGAAGCCAGATTGGTCCGGGTTTAGGAGTGAGTGTGCTTCAAGGTGATTTTTTTAGTTGGCTGTATATAAGTTTTTCCAGCACTTTGGAGAGAACGGGCAAGATAGAGATAGGACGGTAGTTGTTTAAGTCACAAGGATCTCCTGATTTGAAGAGAGGAAGAACATGGGCAGATTTCCAGCAGGATGGAACAGTGGCTGTGGTAATAGAGAGGTTGAAGATGTGAAGGATGGGGGCTGTGAGCTGGGCATAGCCTAGCCACAAGAAAAATTATCCAAGGCCCTAGTTCCCTGCACTTTTCTTGGTGTCAAGGCTAAAAATTATATCTTTGACTTCTTTGTAGCTAAACAGGTACAATTGGAAGGGATGAGGTGGAGTAGCATGTGTAGAATCTGGGCTAGTGTTGCTATTTACTTGGCTAGCATATGGGGAGGAGTCGAATGCCAACCCAGCAGTGGCAAAGTGAAGGTTAAGTTCTTCGAGGACTCACAGTTTATTTTCAACCATCCCATCCTTGGCCAGAATATTGTTGGAAAGGGAGGAAGCAGCAGGATGGCCTTCAATGGATCTCAGTGTCCTCCAGATTTTTTGGGAATTCCCTTTGGCCTGCTCCAGAGTGGAGATGTAGAAGTTTGCTTTAGTAGCACATACACTTTTAACACAGGCATTTCTGGCAGTTCTAAATGCCTGCCAGTCTGCCGGGTTCTTTGTGTGCCTGGCCCTAGCCCATAGCTTGTCTCTATTGGTATGTGCAGATTTGAGCTCTTGGGTGAACCATGGATGCTAGATTTTCCGCACCTTCATTTTAATAAGAGGAGCATGCTTGTTAATTAGGGTGGTGAGGTTGTCATTTAGGACAGAGACGGCAGCATCAGCAGATTTAGCAAGATATAGGTCTTGCCACCTGATCGTAGCTAGATCGGTTAGGAAGTTTACTGAGTTGAATTTACGGAACGAGCATTTGATTCTGAATTTAGGGTGCTGCTGGGTTTTGGATTGGAATCTTGTACATACAATGATACCGTGGTCGCTCATGTCGTTATGGAAAACTGCAGAATGTGAGATTTTATGGGGATGTGAAGTTAAGATGACATCTAAGAGTGAGCTGTTGGCAGAGTTAGAAGCATTGATTCTTGTGGGTTCAGTTACTATCTGTGTAAGACCCAGCTCATCGCAGATGGCTTTTAGGGAGTGGGATTTAGCAGTGAGCCAATCCATATTGAAGTCCCCTAAGATTATTATTTCCGTGTTAGCAGCCAAAGTTATGGATTTCAACACGTTAAGAATTTCGGTGCCACATTAAAGTCTCTGCCTATAAAGTATGGCATTTGAAAGGCTGCTAACTGTAGAAAAAATTTGGTATAAAATTGAGGATTATTTTTAGTTGGTCCATAAATGGTTGAAACAGTAAAGTTTTGATCCAATATTTGCGCTTCGGCTATTGTATACCTTCCAAAGGGCTCTATAATGGATTTCATGATATTTAGATTGAATTTTTTTTTTAAATGGCTACCCCCCTAGCTTTATTTTGATACATTGCATACAGTTCTGGTCCTCACCTGTTTTGAAACCAGTCAAACTCTTGCTTTTTTTGTTGTTAATAATATTTTTATTTTCCAATAAAATTTACAAAACAAAGTCATAAACAAAAATATAAAATAAATCCATGCATACATTTACTCACAAATAATGAGGACAGTTCAATCTAGCTAAAAAGATCAATAAAAATATGTTTTCTTTTCCTTTTAAACTAAAAGCAATGAGATCAACATACCATATTTCGTAACATGTTAACAGTAATCATCTATAATAAATATACAAAATATACTCCTTACCATATATCCATGTTACAGCAGTTCCCCTGAAATGGAAACATTAAGGAGGTTATTGAGGAAGACATTCTAAGAGGTAAAAACATCAAAGCACATTTGCATTTTTTCACTTATCATACTACAGTAGTAAACAATTCTACAATAATGGATTCAAACTCTTGTTTAGAGAAATGGCTGCAGGAGGAAGTGATGTATTGTGACTTCTCGACATGGAGTTTTGATCACAATGCCTAACCAAGCGGTAAACATGAAGTTGTACTAACTCATTTGTAAGCCCGCAAAACTGAAAGCTTCAAAGCAAGAACTGCCGATTCAGTACCAGATAGATGGACATAGTGCAGCTCTTTCAGTAAACCGAGATATGTCAGAAACCATGAGACGGGTGAAGGAGATCACACATGGCCATTTTAAGGAGAAACACTGGAGGAAGGCAGCAATCAGCCCAACTAACCTGACAGTTCCTCACTCCCCAACCCTACCAGATCTGCAAACTTGTGAATTTTTTCCACTCTCCCTATTTTCCTAAACCCCACGGATGCAGAACTCTCATACACAAGAAAATAACATTTTGAATTATTTCGGTGGTGGGAAGGGACAGGGAGAAGTGAAGCACAAAACTACAGGAGAAATAGAAATGCCTCCTAGAAAGCTACTGACAAACTCCACGGAAATTCTAAGCACTAGTACTGCTTTACCCAAGCCAAACAATTCAAATGAAAATGTTGAGGGAGCAGAGAAACAACAGACACCTGGCCAGGGCATGGGGCTGAGCCAGTAAATGGTAATGACACAGATACATAACCCCCAAGTACAGACACAAGATTTACTGGGGTTTATAAATGTGCTATGACAAGATATAAAGGAGGCATTGGCAGAAATAAAAAAACATCAGTCAGAAAGGTTAATGACTCCCTTAGGGATCTAAGCCAGAAGTTTGAGTCCCTCTTGCTGCACACTGACGAGATGGAAAATAGAATTTAAAAGCTGGAGAATGACACTGCTCCAGTATTAAAAACAAACAGCTGCAGATCTTAATGCAAAAGTCACGGAACAAGCAGACAGAAATCATAGGAGTAATTTGAGAATTACTAGGTTGCCTGAGATAGCAGAAGGCATTGGAGATCCCTTGCCTTATTTTGCAAAATACCTAACAATTGCAGCAGGGAGGTAATATCCACAAGACAAAATACAATTAGATCGGGTGCACAGAAAGGGTAACAGAATGGGGGTACATGGCACTTTTCCACATACTGTGTTCATTAAACCCCAGCGAATCCAGGATAAGGAATTAATTTTACAACAAGCTTGGATAAAAAAAGGTCTTAAATTTGAATACTATCACTTCAGTGTTTACCCTGACCCTATCAGCAGAGACTACCATGAAATGAAAAAAAAAATAATCCTCTAAAGCAAAAACTATTCGAAAGGGGCTTAACATTTTCTATGTTATATCCAGCCAAAATCAGATTTATTATTAACGGTAGATTGCAGGCGTTCGATGACCCAGATGATGCAAACGAGGCCTATGAAAATTTCTATAAGGAAAATACACAGAGAAAATTGCAATCAGGCCAACATGGACAAAGACCATATCATACAGCATCTCAAAATATGCCAGAAGATGCACCAGCTTCAGAAGAAAAGGGACAGACAAGGAAAGATGACCTAATCTGTGAAACGTGAATGACAGAAAGAAAACACAAGATGGAGAAGAAGGAAATAGGGAAAACAAAAACATTTCTTCTTATGGTTGTTTTTTGTGTGTGTGTGTCCCCTCATAAATTTCGCACTGTAATCCCTCCCGTTGTCACCTCCCCTCGCCAATAATATGAATATACAATAGAAAGTTACATCACATAGGCATATAGTTGCATTTGTAACATTTGGGAGAGATACTTGTGGAGGGAGCAATGGAGGCGAGCAAGGGGTGAGGGATCAGGGAAAGTATTGCAGCTACAATTGGGTGGAGTACAAATGGTAGATAATAAAACAGTGCTATGATATAAACAAATACCCAACCCAAAGGAAAAGAAGAGGAAGACTGGACAGAAGGGAAGAATTAAGTGTATTATTTTTGTTTGTTTTTGTTCCACTTTTCTTCTCTCAATTTATTCAATTTCTGCTGTATATATCAGTATACCTGTGGGCTATTATTATAGTGGTCTGTTATGGCATACAATGTAATGTCAACACTTCAATGTACTGTAGGTATAAGAGATGACAAACTATGTTGTCTCTGTCATTATGGTGGGAGGGGGAGTGAAAACGTGTTCCACTCACATAGTAGTGGGGTTATGGGCAGGGAAGGGTTCTCAAATGCATGCTAGGATAAATAATGGAATTCTTTTGCACCAAAAAACACAAAATATTGTTATAAAATATTTAAAAAGTGAAGAAAAGGAAAGCAAAAAAGGCATGTAAAAAGATGAGCCTTCATTATACTGTTGTTAAACCAATGGGTCTAGGAGCAATAAACTTAGAAAATAAAAAAGGATGGAAAAATGTGAACAGTATTATACAAAGATTACAAACCATAAGTAATTGAACGCAATCAATATGGAGATATGTATAAAAACTGCCACATGGAATGTTTATGGTTTAAAAAACAGGGTTAAAATAAATAAAGTAATTAAATATATGGAACAAAAGAACATTAATTGCCTCATGCTTTGAGCATCTTTTTCTTTGTAAAATGCAACCCTTGTGTCCCTTATCAATATCTGTGAGATATTTGAACGTTTCTGTCATGTCCCCCTTTTCCCTTCTTTCTTCTAGAGAGTACATATTTAATTCCTTGAATCTTTCCTCATAGGGTTCTTGATGCAGGCCCTGCACTATTTTGGTTGTACTGCATCCACCCTATCTATGTCCTTTCATAGATGGGGCCTCCAGAATTGGACACAGTACTTGAGGTGAGACCTCACCATCGATCTATACAGTAGTAAAACTACCTCCCGCTTTCTGCTGGTGATACCCCTTCCTATGCATCCCAGCATCCTGCTAGCTTTCTCCGCTGCCTTATCACACTACTTTGCTACCTTCAGGTCATCAGATATGATTGCCCCCACATCCCTTTCCTGTTTTGTGGTTGTCAGTACCTTCCTCATAGAAGGACCTTGTTAGTCAAGCGGTGGGCTTCATTTATCTCTAATTCACCATCATAATGTACAATGTGCTCATAGAAAAATACTCCTATTCATTTCAATGTGGCACGCCCCTGTGCTCTCCCTTGCTGCACATCATAGCGCGGGGGGGGGGGCATGGAAATCAATTGGAAAGTGGAAGGGATGGGATAGCCACCTTGTTGGGGCCACATTATGATCCCTTCCCATTCAGTAACAACTGCAGAAAAATTATCAGCATTTATGCAGAGTGACTATTACCAGCACAGTCTTTACTTTTACGTAAGTTACTCCCCTAAGCTCCAAAAATCACTTTAATAGTTTCCTCTAGCTTTTGTAACTTTTCCCATTTCTGCTTAGCTTTCTTGACCATGTAAGATATTTCCATCCCCCTCATGGTGGCCTTCCCAGCCTCCCTTTAAATCTGCACAGAAGGTGCGGTGTCTTGGTTAGTCCTTATATAGCTGCCCAACTGTTCTTGCAGGAATTAAAGAGCTAGTGCAGCCAAATCAGACAGACAGGAAAATAATACAAATTTTAAGTAGCAGTCGTAACTTTTTATTTCTTAAGTATTTTTTTTTCCTTTTGTTCATCAGAAAGTCTTCTGTGTGATAATATTGTGCTGGATGTGTGGAGCAGCTCTTAGCCTGGAAGCTGACATGTCTAACTCTGTTGCCCCACACTACATCATCAGCATTATGATCTCAATGACATGAATGACCTGGCAGTCACTTACTTGCTGTTCTTAAGTAGCAGTGATGTCACAGTCAGTGAGGTCACAATGCTGATGATGTAGTGTGGGGCAGCAGAGTAAGATATGTCAGCTGCCAGGCTAAGAGCTGTTCCACAAACCACACCTACTAATATCAGGTAAACAATCTTCTAATTAAACAAAGGGAAAATAAAAGGTACCTCAGATATAAAAGATAATGGTTGGCTGCTTTTAAAATCTAATATTAGTTTTAGGCAGTACACTAGCTCTTTAAGTGAATCTTTTGAGCGGCCATGTATGTTGGAAATCTCCAGGTCTTCTGGACTCTGTCCCCATCCAGAATGCACAATGACATAATCAGTCTGGCATGTTCCAAAACAGCAATGGCAGTGATTTCCATATGGACAAACCTATGGTAGAGTTTTGGGGCAAATATATAGTCTATCCTTAACCATATACTAGCCAATGTTTTTTGAATGCACTAGACTGCCATACGGACAAGGTTTTGAAACCCCTGCTTGCACACGTTGCTTGTAAATACAAGTGACTGTGAATGTTTTCAGGAATTAAACCCATCCCCCAAGGGAGGACTGCTGTGACAATCAGATGAAACAAGAAACCCAAACAGAGCATTGTTTGCAGAGCTCTTAGTGTGGGAAACATTAGAAATCTTTGGGACCCTGCACTGTATGTCATTGTGACCTTAAGAGTGAGTGAACCCATGCATCTGCCCTGGTGTATTTACCTTGGAAGGAAGTTTAAGGCGTGTAGTCACCCAGCCAAGTACTGAAGCAAGTCACCTCCACAAATCTGTGGGAAGGAGATTATCGTCTGCTTATGTTATGTGCCTGGAAAAGTTGGTAGCCCGAGCCTACCAGAAAGGGATTCTGGCATCAGAAGACTTGGACTGTGTCTGTCTGCAACACGTTTTGCCGGGTGCTGCTTCTTTCGACATGATCCTGATAAAGCTTTGTTTGAGCGAGATGCTCCACAGTCCACCTTGTTACAGTGAATTAGTGCAAGTGGTCCAGGAGGAGGGGAACAAGTAGCTCATGTGACACTCCCACCTGCGTCTACGGCAGCTGCTTATGCCAACCACCCTGCAGATGATTCTCCTGCCATGCACGAGTTGGTGCATCAAATTAAATAATTGATAGCTGAGAAGGCTTCTTTCCAAGAACAATCAGTCTGGCCACCCAAAGGTAATTCTGGAGGAACGCCTCATTGAGCTCAGAGAAGCTGGATTTTTGCTTCAGATGTGGCAAAGAAAAACATATCAAGCCAAGGTATACTTTCTTTGAGAACCCTAAGATGGTCAACAGGAAACTGATGCTGTGTCTTTGGCTTCAGAGAAACTTTCTCTGAACCCAGCATAAGAGCAGACTGGTGTCCCATGTGAAGGGGGGTGCAGCAAACCGAATTCGGACAACACACCAGAGTGTTGATTAAAGAATATTTAATTAACAAATCTCACATATAAAAATATAAAGTGCATCAGTGCAAGTTCAAAATCAACACTCCTGTGTGCAGTCCGAATTCTGTTTGCTGGTGTTTACCGTAGGACCGTACCATTAGACAAGCACTGCAAGTGGCAGTTTGCTGTTTTCTGGTGTCCCGTATGAAATCTGCTCCATGAAACATAATACATCCAGTGTAGAGTCCAGGAAGGGCATACCAAGTGGTTTAATTCGGCTGTCTTCAGAGGTCTTAGTTAAATTCAAAGGGGTCAATGATATTGCTGTTCTTGACAGTGGGTCACAGGTAACCATTGTGTTTGCGGACTGATACAAACAGCATTTAAGCCACCTGCCATTGCATCCTCTGGAGGTCTTTCTGTGTGGGGTTGTCAGTGATCAAAGTTACCTCTACTGTGGTCATGGTGTCATGCTGCATATGAAGTTCCTTTGCTGTGTGTGGAATCCAGAAACTGACAGAGACTCAGGCACTCATGTTCAGACACCGGCACCAGTAAGAAAGTACACATCCTCATTGGAACAAATGCTAATATGTTTTGCTGTGCCAAAAGTTGGAAGGGCCCAAGTACATGAGAATCTTGCCCACTCATGCCCTGCTCAAGGAAGCCTGTCGACAGACTACACTACGTGAACTCCAAATACCCCATGAACTTGGGGGGGGGGGTTAGACCGATACTGTGGTAACAAGGATCAGTTTTGTCTTCCCAAGGGTAATATTCTGTCACCGGAATGGCTGAATTTATTTAATGTTTGATTATCAACATACTGGTGGAGAACAGCCAGGCAAATAGTCTGATGGTGCAGTGAGTAGTGTTGTCTGCCACAACTACTGTTACATTTCAGTGGTCATGGTTCGACATAGAGATGTGATGAAGAAGAATGTGGTTGCAAACAAAGGATGGATTTTAGCTCACATCTGAGCAGACATCGTCACTAGAGTGGCAATAAAGCCAACTGATACCCCTGACTTTGACCCAGTGTCTTTAAACTCGTGACTCCCATTCTGGATCACCACAGTGAAAAAAACATGTTTTCTGTAGGCACCTCAAATTTGGTACATGTTCAAGGAGAGGAGTGTCACAAATGCACTCAGCAGGTCAGACCCTCTGCTCCCACAGTGCCAACTTCCAAGCGCAGTATTGTGAGCAGGTAACAGAACAGGGTAAACCTCCTGTCTGCTTGTGGGTCCGAATCACCTTTAGTCTCAAGTTCTGGGGGGATTCAAACTGTGAACCTAATGCTAGCGTACCCAAATGTACAGGCACAAATAATCTGCTCTTGTGGGGATGCCAGATATCTTTCACCTAAGGGCACCTAACCAGGTATCCAAAATGAACCCTTAAAACTCTACCAAAGACCTTAGGTATATTCTTACCTTCTCCCAGTTTGGTAACACCATCAAGCTATGAACAGTTTTTGTCAGTCTTAACCTTCTATATGTCACATGCAAAAAAGAACTTCGAAGACACACCCAGGCAGTCTTTGAAATAAAAGGTTTACTTAAAAATGGGTAAAAATATGTAAAATGTAAATACAGAACAATATATCACAAAGCATATAATTTCTTACAAGAAAACAAAGAAAACTACAGACAAACTCCTACCAACACACAGTTAGACTTTTTCTATCTAATGTATTACCTCCAAGCGCCTAAGTTAGAGATCTTGTTTCTTAAGAGCCCCAAAAATATATCACACAGTTGAAACACAGAATACAGTTTAAAAACTCTATGTTTCCACCCCTTCTATGATCCCATCTAGCTCCTCCTTTTAGAATATAAAAATTATACAAACAATGATCTTCCTGTCAGGAGATATTTTAAATACTGTGACTTCAGCAAAAACTAATTTCCCAATATGACTCCTTAATTAACATCCCCTCTTTGATCTCGGCAATTCTTCTTCCCAGGGCACATCAAAGGATTTTATGACTTTTAGCACCATAGTGATATAACAATGTTTTTTCCTCTTAAACGTGATAAAAGTTTACAATCCCTATATCCTGGCAGCTGGGTCAGTTCTAATTACAGGAGACCCTTAACTGAGTCTCTCTAGTCTTTTAATTACGTCCTGGTTTCAGGTCACCTGGCTGTAACTGAAACCTGGGGGGGGGTACTCATGGAAGCACTGTGACAATCACACACTATATTTTTATATTACAAATATCATAGAACAACCATAACCAGCTGGCCAAGCATCACAAGGAGCACCACATTCACCTTAATAGTAATATTGTTCCATTTCAGGACCAATCTGGGCAGCTTGCACTTTCAGATGTGGACCATGTCTGCCAGCACCTACAAGAGCTGTTTGCTGCAGGGATTGTCACTGAATCCCAAAGCCTGTATGCCTCACAGATGATCATGGCACAAAACACAAATGGAGCCGTGAGAATGTGCATAGATTATCGCACCCTTAACCAAACACACTATGCCTGATCAATACAATATCCTTCAGTTAGGAGCTATACTTGCCGTCCTTACCAGAAGCAAGTGGTTTACAGTCCTCGAACTTTGGAGTGGCTGCTATCAGATACTTATGGCACTGGATGACAAAGAGAAAACAGCTTTAATTTGCTTGCATGGATTCAGTCAGTTTGAGCAGATTCCACAAGGCATATCCAGGGTGCCAGCCACCTTTCAGCTGTTAATAGAGAAGGCTGTTCAAGACATGAAGTTCTAGTTTATTTAGACGACCTTATCATCTTGTGGAAAATGCTGGTTGAACATGAACAATTAAGCAATAATGCACGATAGGGCATGTGTTGTTGTGGGATTTACACATGCCTTGTGTGGTGTGTCATGCACAGCTGAGTGACTTTAGCCACACAAGAAGTGTATAAATCCCACTACTACACATGCCCTGAAATACATTATTGCGATTATAAAATTAATCTGTTTGTGTGGGGATGGTGGACCTGGCATGTGCATTTCTGGATGGGGTGAAACTTCCCAGGCTATTGGAGGCACAACAGGAGCATCTGGGGGCGGAGATTGCCAAGGATGAAATTCGCTTGGTAACCTGAGGCCTGAAGAACAGGAAGGCTAGTGGACCAGATGGTTTCCCTGCAGAATATTACAATGCTATGTCTGGAGTGTTGCTAGATTCCCTATGGGAGGTGTTTTGAGAGGCAAGGGGAAAGAGAGGACACTGCCTGCAACTTGTTATGAGGCAGTAATATATGTTTTACCGAACAAGGAAAAGGACTGGCAGAATGTGCCTCATATCACCCGATATCATTGTTAAATTGTAATCTCAAAATTCTGGCGAAGGTCCTGGTGAGCCGTTTGAACCATTTGCTCCCACAGTTGGTTCACCCAGACCAGACTGGCTTTGCACGGAGACGCCTTTCCTATCACAATATGAGGAAATTACTTAAAGTAATATGGGGATCCTCTCAGTGCCATGGGGCATTTCGGTGCTTTCCATGGATGTTGAGAAGGCATTTGATCGTACTAAATGGGAATATCTATTTAAAGTATTGGAGAGGTTTGGTCTGCAGGACCACTTCATGGGGTTAGTCTGGGCACTTTATAGGTCCCCAGAGGCCTCTGTCCTGGTGAATGGATCTTTTACAGGAAAATGTTCCCTATATAGGGGAACAGGACAGGGTTGTCCCCTCTCCCCCTTATTATTTGCTCTGGCTATAGAGCCATTAGCAGTGAGCATTGGGGACAACCCATATGAAAAGGGGGTGGTTGGGAAGTCGGGCCGCATGCATAAAGTAACGCTTTATGCAGACGTTATGTTACTGTATGTGATGGAGCCACAGAGGTCTGTGCCACTTTTTTTGGCCCTGATTTCCCAATTTGCGGAGCTTTTGGGTTATAAACTCAACCTGGGTAAGTCTGAGTTATTGTCCCTGGGGGGATGGGGGGTCACAGGTTAGTAAATGGGGACTGAAGGAGGTCGTTGTATCATTTAAATACCTGGGTATTAATGTGGGAAAAGATCTGGGGTCCTTATACCACCTTTATTATACCCCCCTGATTAGGTCCATAGAGGAAGATCTGTGGAGATGGAGGGCCTTGCCTATTTTTTGGTTAGGCCGTGTAAATTTCATAAAAATGAATTTGTTATCTAGGCTCCTCTGTGTTGTGCAGATGCTGCATGTTGGCCCTACCAAGTCAGATATCAAGAGAATAGAGAAAGCCTTCTCTGATTTTTTTATGGCAAGGTAAGAGACCATGTGTTAGTCTCCAGCAGCTAAAGGCAGATACTAACGGGGGGGGTTCTGAACTTCCCAGACAGCCATATCTATTATTTTGCAGTTCAATACCGATATGTTCAAGATTGGGTCAATAGACCCACAGAGGCAGGTTAGTTGGATTTAGAGGAGATGGGGTGTCCCGGGAGATTGTCCGCATATCTTGCAAAAGGAGACTGAACGGCCTATATTAGCCTGGGGCAACCCAGTCCTCAGGTGTTTGCAATCTTGGAGAGCTGGAATCAAATACAGCATTGCAGTCAGGGCACAAGACGAGGAAACGCTCCCTATCACTGGTAACCCTTTTTTTGTCCCCAGTTTGGTGGATGGCGGGTACCATGACTGGGAATTGAAAGGCCTTGCTTGTATTGGAAACCTATTCAGGAGATATGGTCTATACTCTTTTGAGAAGCTTCAGAGTGGGATCGGTCTATCACATAACCACTTTTTCCATTATTCACAGGTTAGAGTCTACACTAGGGGGCAGGGAACTAGGGACTGACTCTACCCTAGCACAGGTGGAACACTTTTTACACGTTGCTGGAAGGGATGCTAAGGGATTGATAAGGATGGTTGTGTATCTGGGGAGGCAGTTTCTACCTGACCTTACACATAAAACTAAGTTGCTCTGGGAACGGGATTTAGGGATACCCATTCAGGAGGAGAACTGAGCAATGATTCTGGGACTACATAAAGGTATGTTGCTATGTAATAAATACAAATAATCCTTTTATACATTTGTGCATAGACCCTACTGCCCCTCTCTGGTTGTGCATAAATTTAATCCTGCTGTATCTCCGATATGCAGGAGATGTGGGGTGGATATGGGATCTTACTTCCATTACTTTTGGACATGTCCAGTCTTACAGGTTTTTTGGACGGATATAGCCCGCGAAGTGGGCACCTTGTTGGGCATCAGATTACACTGACTTCTCTGTTGCTAGTTTTTGGCATTGAGGACATGTGCTGGGGTGGGGACTTCTGGGAGATGGGCTCACATATTATTGATTTTGGCCAGTCACTGAATATTAATCACATGGATCTCTGGTATCAGGCCTACAATCTTACAGTGGCACAGCCTCGCCATCCAAATGCTTGCTCTTGAGTGCTTGTCTTATGTGGTTAAGGGCAGGGCCAACAAAGTTTTCCTAACGTGGGATGCCTTCCTGTCTTCACTGTCTCCAGGGGAAGCTCAACTTTTAAGACTAGAGTTACATTAATTCAGGGCTTAATATATGGATAGATGGACCCCCCTTCATGCTGAGGTCTATAAAACCTGGGATCCAAGTAAACATATTGCACCATGCCGAGTATCTAACCGTTGAGCAATATGAAGTTATATAACTTACATTAAAATAAGTGTCTTGTTTTTAGAATATTATGTTGGAGTGAACTGGACCCATGTATATAGTTTTTAGAATTATTTTTACTTTAGTTTTTTTATAGTATTTTATTGTAATGTCAATGTGATAAGTGTTGGAGTGTTTTGTATATTTTTTTTAGTGCAGTCATTTGAAAATTCCAATAAACAAATTATGCAAAAAAAAAAAAAAAATTTAAATAAAAATGAGTTGGGTTCAAAGAAAGTAAACTTTTGATTACCAGGATCTTTACTGATTGTTGCTGAGTTTTGACGAATGAGGTTACAGGATTTTCAAGACTCATTTTTATAATGCCTTTTGAAAGTGCTGAATTGACTTGAAGAGTCTGGTTTGTGGCCTCCCTGGAGACACAGCGGCAGCGCATTGCGCTGTTGTGCAGGAAGCCCAGTTCAGGAGTAAATTGAGGTTGATGCATCAGAGGACAGGCCTGACCGAGGCACCTACCAGTTGGCAGTGTGCCTCAGTTGTGGAGGGTTGGCGGTGAGTTCCCGCGCCACAGTGACCCCCAGAAGTTAGGCCAGGGAGCTTGTCTCTTGCCATAAGGACACTGCGATGCTGAGATCAGTGTAGGAATCGCTTACACCACAGGGTGGAGTTAGGGGCCTAAGGGAGAAAACGGGGGCAAAAAGTATGTGTACCAAGTCATCTATATCACGGTCTTCTGTACTGTCGGGCCTTGATCTGTGTGGCTCCTCACCTGCTGGATGGAATGGGAAGCAGCTTACAGAACTGAGATGTTGCTGAAGGTACACTGCAAGACCCAGAGGAGGAGTAGGTAATATGGCTTGGGGGTGGGGGAGACAAAAAGCAGGATTGAAAAAAGGAAAGTATGATCTCAAAGTATCCATAGATAAATGGCAGTTCTGCCAGCCTTCAGTCAAGTCTGTGGACACCATGCAGTTATGCCTTTCGTGAAATGGGTCTAGGTCATCGGGGGCTGGCTGGGGGGGTCTCAGAGTATGCTCTCCTTTTTTTTTTCTATTATGTGTTTTTGCCACCTTGAACCCTGGCAGGTGGCTCTGGTCCTCCTCATGGAGGAACTCACTCTCTGGTCCCATGCGTCCCCGCTCTGCCAACCCCCAGAAATTCCCCCGCAGATTGCCTCCCATGGCAGGGCCAGGGAGGAGGCTTCCAGACCCCGCCAAGACCCAATCCAGACACCGGGGGCAGCCCTTGGGGACACGGGGCCATCATGGAACCTGCCAGGCTCCTTTTTCCTCCTTTTCTCCCATCCTCCTTCTGCTACCGATACAAGGATGTCGGTACTTGCCTCCCAACCTGTACTGCCCTTCATCCACCACCAGAGGGCAGTCGATGAGTCTCTCCCCCCCCCCAAGAGAGGAGAGCAGTCCTCCGGACACTTGATCCTCTCTCCCCCTGCCAACCCCCGGCAGCCCGGGCTTGTTTTCGAACCCAGGTCGCCGGTGTGGCATGAGGTGTAGCGACCAGCACCTCAACCTCCAGCACCACCGTGCAGGCAGGATGTTATCCTTCATGTAGGGTGGGTGCTGTATCACTGCCACCTGGGTGGCTGCAGGTGGTGGTGCATTTGAGAGACCTGGCACAGTTAGGTGGGGAGCATAAGCATCGTGTCTCTAATTCCACCTGACAACGCTGAGTGCACATTCTCAAGGGAGAGAAGAAAACCAGGGAAATCAGCTGCAGCTAGTGGCACATGAAGCGAGCCTGCAACCACGGCCATTATGGCTCCAGCTCTGCCACCATCTGAACTGGATCTCACATTTTTTTTGTATAATCTTTTTATTGATTTTAAAGGTTGCAACAACACGTGCAACAGAGACAATACACACATACAGACATACAGACTAATGCATTTCATAGTTGATTAAAATTACATGCATTTATCAAGCTCCCCCACAGTTACTCCTCAGATTTCCTGGCAATATGTGGATATGATAAGATGCTATCATATAAGACATGGATGTGAATATACATACACCATAGATACATATAAACATAAATCATGGGTAAACAAGCCTAAGCATAGAGGCGATTATGAAGAGAGTCGGACCAGCCAGATTGAGTAGCGTAAAAGGTACAGGGAATCCTGCACGCCGCCTTCGCTGGCAGTAGGTGCAGCGTCACGCCCGCGTAGCGAAACACCCCTCCCCTTCGAGCTCTGTCCATCCCTACATCCTTCACATAACAAATTAATGTCATTTTTCCTCGGGGCTAAAGGCCACACCCCCCACACACAAAAGTAAACATGTAATGTAAAAAAAAAAAAAAATTTAAATCCCAAAAAAGATGCAGTGACGTATGATCTGTGTCAGTTACGCAGTAAGCGTAGCTCCTCGGCTGGTCCGACTCTCTTCACAATCACCAGCATAGACATAGGCATGAGACATGGGGGAATTCTCTATTTCAGTGTAGTCCCTCTCACATGAGGCCATAAAATATAGTATCCATTTCCTGTCTACTAAGCGAATTTAAGAAGGGTGCCCATTCTCTGTAAAAGGCCTCAATCTTATTTTTAATTACCAAGGATAATCTTTCCAGTGCCAAATTCTGTATGACTAGCTGGCGCAACTGCTGAACAGTTGGTACCACATTATTGACCCACGTGTTTTGTATACAATGTCTGGCCATTATCATTAGCACTGGGTCCCATTCCTCTGCCTCATCCGGGCACAATCCAAACAACCCTACAATTGGATCTATTTGGATGGGGTACCCTGCTATCTGCCCTATTTCTTTAAATATTTTATGCCAGAAGGACTCTAAAACACTGCAGTCCCAAGAACAATGCATATATGTCCCCTTCTCTCTCTTACATCTCCCACACACAGGAGAGACAGATGGATGCGCCCTATGTACTGCCACTGGTGGATAATACAATCTGTGTAAAAATTTAAAATAAGCCTCCTTAAACTTTTTACATATTAAAAGACCCCTGTGTCCCACCAATATCTGTTGCCAGTTATCCTCTGAGATCTCCTTTTTCAGATCCCTTTCCCACAGTTGTTTCACTTTCTGCGTGTAGTCCAGTAAACCTCGTTTCCCCGCCTTTGCAGCCTTCCCAATGAATCCCTTAGGGTCTTTCTGTGCCCCAAAAATCAGTGTCTATTGAACCCCACCCTTCTGCATCCTCTCCTCCCCTTTCCATTTTTAAGATAAATACCCGAAGTTGGAGATATCGAAAAAGTTATTGCCCTTGTAATCCTAACCTCTGAGTAATATCTTCCAATGTATAAAAATCCCATTACCAATCAAATTACCCACACACCTCACCCCCCTCTTCTCCCATTCCCCAAAACCTTCATCCTCCAAACCTGGAAGAAAAAAAGGATTCCCCACCACCAGTATTAAGAACGTATCCCCTTTATTAATTCCCCTAATTTTCCGGAGTAGGCCCCATGCTTCTAATACTGTTTTAATTAAAGGGTTGCATCCTACTCCCCCCCCCCCAAGTGGTACAGGCTTGTAAACCTCTACTATATAAATATGCGGAGAGTCGTCCTATGCATCCCTTTTCCTCCAGCACAACCCAGCTTGCCACTTCTGGCCAGAACACCCAGTTTACTATATAGCGTTGTTGTATAGCCAAATAGTAATCTGTTGGGTCTGGGAACTTAAGGCCCCCTTTATCTCTTTCAGCTTTTAGTCTCTGAAGTCTAACTCTTGACCTTTGCCCCTTCCATATAAACTGGGTGAATAGCTTCTCTAACCTATTGACATCCTTCTTTACAATATGCAACGGGATCATCTGCATAGGGTACAGGATCCTAGGGAGGACATTCATTTTCAACAAATTAATACGTCCCAACCAAGATACCGGCAATTGCATCCATCTTCTCAGATCCGCTTCTATTATTTTAATAAGCGGTATGTAATTTAACCCATATAATGATCCAATTGTCCTACCCACTTTGATACCCAAATATGTTATACTTGTCATCCGACATTGTATTCCCCATTGCACATCCTCCCCCTCTAATTTGGGAAAGCACAACATCTCTGACTTACTTAGATTAATTTTATAACCAGAGAACATAGCAAATATCCCTATCAGTTCCAGTATTGGTGGCATAGACCTTTGAGGTTCCGTAATGAATAGTAACATATCATCCGCATACAGCGTCTTTTTATGTTCAGTGTTCCTCTCCCCATTAATACCCCGAATCTCCCAGCACTGTCTTATTGCTGCAGCTAGAGGTTCCAGTGCCAATGCAAACAGCAGAGGCAAAAGCGGACACCCGTGTCTGGTACCTCTTTCCAATATAAAGGGCGCCGTGTACATACCATTAACCAGGATCCTAGCTCTAAGGGCCCAATATGTCTCTCTAATCCACTGTACATATGAGTCACCCAGACCAAACCGGATCAACACCTCAAAGAGGTACTCCCACTCCACCCTATCAAATGCTTTTTCCACATCCATTGAGATAACATAAGTTTTCCCTGCTTCCTGTGCTGCTTTCCAAATCACATTAAGCAACCTACGCATATTATGATAGGACAACCTCCCCTTCATAACTCCGGTCTGGTCTGTGTGAATCAACTCAGGCATATAGTCCTCCAGTCTTGTAGCTAAAACTTTAGCAAGGATCTTAAGGTCCCCATTCAATAAAGAGATCTACCTGTACGAGGTACATTCCAACATATCATTACCTGGCTTGGGAATTAGGCATATCATGGCATCGAAGCAGGTATCTGGGATCTGTGGACCCTCTGCCCCTTCCTCCTCCTCCCGAAACACCTCACTCAATGTTTTAGCCATCGGTTCTGCCAAAGCCTTATAAAAATCTATAGGAAATCCATCTGGGCCACTTGCTTTTCCTTTTTGTAATTTCCCTATAGCCTTTAGAACCTCCACCTTAGTTATAGGTTGACTTAGTCAGTTCCTTTGGTTCTCTGTGAGGCTGGGCAAATCTATTTTATCTAAAAAGGTCTGTACCCCTTGTGCCCCACCTATACTCTCCACCTTATATAACCGAGTATAAAATTCTTGAAAACAGGTCCTCATCTTTTTTTTCTCCCTTTGTAGTTTCCCCTCTTTATCCTTAATCCCTGTTATCCTAGTTGGGCATTTACCCACCTTCATAAGTCTAACCAAGAGCGGACCCAGTTTATTTGACCACTCGAACATTTGACGCTTACAATAGAACCACGATGTTCTAGCTTCTCCTCGCACCAAAGAGTTTACAGCCTCCCGTGTGACCGTCAGTAGCCTTTCTACTGCCCCCCTCTTCCCCTAGGCCACTTGCCTCTGTAGTTCTTTAAGTTGTTTTTCCAACCCCTGTCTCTTTTCCCGCTTCTCTTTCTTAACCCTAGCCATATATGTGTAACCCCTAGATGGCGCTATCCCAGGGGCTACTACCCCTGCCTGATTTGCCACTAACAGGTTGAGGGGCCTGGATCCAATGGCAGGTGCCTCCACCCAGAGGTCAGGGTTTACAATAGTTAAACTAACTTGGTCACAGCCCTCTGGGACACTGCAACCCCCCTTTCTTCCCACTCAGTGGCCCACACAATACATCAGAATTACCTTTACAGTATACACTTACCCCAGGACTGGTTCCGCACTGGGACCTCCTGTGAAATAAGATACAGTGCAACAATCACAGTACAGTACTTTAACATAGACAAATACCTCAGGCAGTATAACTTTGCTGAAACAAGCAGCTCTGATTTATTTATGGGGATATAACAAGGACAAGGGGGAAATCAGGTTAATTAGCTTATCACTCTACTCATCTACTAATGGCTCTGTGCACAGGCCTATCCCTATCAGTTACTGTCACGGGTACCCAAGCCCTAGTGGCTAGTCCAAACCGTGGCAGCTGGTAGGGCCCTTTCACACAGAGAAAAGGAGAATTAAACAGTCAGCAGTACAGTAATTCCATTTGGATTTAATGTGGCAATTCAACAGGAGCGACCCTGAATTAGTACTCATGACCTCCAAATAAGATAGGGTCCTTCAATGTCAGCAGGGCTACTCTTGAGCTCCAAGAGACTCTCACACATTTATATGGTAAACAGTCACAGGCAAAAGTCACTTAATGGCAGCAGGATTCACTTGAGGTACAAAACCTCTTCACACATTTATATATTAAAAGAAAGCACTATACCAGGCAGGCTGCATCTGTATCCCATCGCAATTACTGCACAATACCCGGGAGAACACACAGCAGATTCAGTTCCGACAGACCGAGTGCAATTTTCAGCAATTCCTCCAGTCTTCTACAGGGTGAGCCTGGTTTCTACTCTTCAGATATCCTTTGATCTCTTCACAGGACGGATTCAGTCCTAATCAAGCTGCAGACCGAACTCTGGACCTCTACACATGTTTTTGACTAAACTGTGCACTGAAGGAGCACAGGGTTCCTTTCCTTCACTGCCAAAGCTCAACTGAAACTCCCAACAGATAAAACGGGCACTTCCTTTGAGTTCCTCCCAGTTCTTGACTGGATTGGCTGTCACTCACAATAGACTGCTGCTGTTGGTCCAAAAAGGCCAAGTCTAAACTACATCTCCCAGAGTCACTGCCCATACAATCCTCTTGTGGCTGGCTCAGATTATGAGTCCAAGTTCTGATTCGTCCAAGGCACCATTTTAGAGCTAGCTTACCCACACTGATTGGTCCAGTTCAGCAGTTCAAAACCAGAATGGGAACTAGGCAGACACAGTTCTGACTGCAAAAGAAAGCAGGTTAGACAAACTGTAATTTCATTATTACTGTAAATGATTTCTGGCAAACAGTTACATCTTTCAGATAGGTTCCCTTTGCACTCCTAGTGACTGCAAAATGGAGTGAATTGCAGCAGCTCGAGTGGTACTCAAACAGAGAAGCACACAGTCCCCATACAAACTAATTATGTCTGCAAGCAGACAGCTCTTAAAGAGACAGTACCAGAGGTTCTAAAACACTCACTGATAAATGGCTTAAACGCCAAACACCATTCAGGCTTGGAGCATTCAAGCAAGCTCCTGGAAGTCTTTTGGGAACCCCCATTTGCAGGGGGTTACACCCTTCCTGCCTTGGGAAAGCTTGACGTCGCCACAAGCAAGTACTCCATAGTTTCAACTGCAACCATATACATTTGCATTAGGCTCACACATGTAATCATCAGTCAATATATCATTTTACCAAGAACACATTTCTGAAACATTGCAGTATGTCACTCTTTACACAGTATTACACACACATTGTACCATAACTCAAGTTATTACCTCTTGTACATGAAACCTGAAGAGAGGGGGCCCTTTCCTATCAGTTACCTTGGGGCTGGACGGGGCAAGGGCACCATACTTAGAGGGCAACACAAGTAACTTGGAGTTAGCACTGGACCAGTTTGGGCAATGAGCTCGGGGACACATACACTCCTTTATGGACAACATTGAGAGGCAAACCACAGGCCTCCCAAGGAATCATAACTGAGGTGCACCACAGGCTTTACAGCTCGACCAGTCTTTCTAGGGGAACTGTTACAGTCTCTGCACTCTGAGCCTCATTTTCAGCATTGTCCTCACTTGTCAGGAGTCTCCATGGGGTAGAGAGGCTAGAACTTGGGGCACTTTCAGCTCCAGGAGTTGCAGTTTCTGAGTCCACAACATTTGGCTTGCATGGAGAGCTTGACACTGGCAGTGGACTGTCAGGGCACTCAAAATACTCTTCTTGTTCTGGTGTATCACCAGTCTGCCCCAATCTATCATTTTCCTCCCTGAAAGCTCAAACAGTTCAACCATGCACAATGATTCCATTTCATCTGATCTGATGCTTTGCACTTCACTTTCTGGGAGCATTGGCTCAGGGACGAAGCTGGGGGCTTGGACAGTCCAGAAGGCCCAGCTTCATCTCCAGTATTGACTAGGATTGCCTCAAACAATTGACTCAGTTCGTAAGAAGGATAGTATTCAAAGTCACTCTCACTTTCTTCTGATATGGACTGACAGTCATGCTCAACTGGGACTTGTGGAGGGGAACACTTTAACTTTGCTTCTGTAGGTGCAGACTTTCTTGATCTTTTCTTAGCAGCAGCTCTAGTCACTGGTCTAGAGAGGGCATCTTCTAGGGGCTCAGACTCAATTAAGATTTGTCCAATGGGCAGTAAATGATTTCTATGCATTGTTTTTACATCTTTTGAATTACTCTCAGGCCTTACTTTGTACACTGGCAGATCATCTAGTTTGCCCACTACAATGTGAAGGAGATGGTGCCATCTGTCAGCAATCTTGTGCTTGCCATGCAGTCCCAGATTTCTTAGCAATACCCGATCTCCCTCCTGGAGTTCCTGTGCTTTCACCTTTTTATCATACCTTTCTTTGTTGGCCAGATTTCTTTTGGCAGCCATGGTTTGAGCCAGTTGGTACGCATGAGTTAGCTGGGCCTTTAACTTTGCACATACTTGTAAATAGTTGTCAGCTTGAACCCCATCAGGAGAGACCCCAAACACACATCTACTGGTAGTCGAGCTTTCTTCCAAACATCAGGCGGTAGGGGAGAACCCAGTGGCATCACTTTTGGTGCAGTTATAAGCATGTACCAGGGTGCTAATTTGTTGGCTCCATCTAGGCTTGTCCTTTGGGTGCAGGTGCCTAGCATATCTAGCAAAGTGCTGGTTGAAACGTTCAGGCTGTGGGTCCCCTGGGGTGGTAAGGAGTGTTCTGGACTTCGCACTCCCACAGAGAAAGCATCTCTTTGATCAGACGACTCTCAAAGTCTCTCCCTTGATCAGAATGGACTCTTTGTGGAGCCCCATAGTGAACAAAAAGTTTTCTATAAGTACTTTGGCTACAGTGGATGCTTTCTGGTCTTTGGTGGGAAAGCTTGGGCATATCTCGTGAAATGGTCAGTGACCACCAGCCATTACTGATATTTCTTTGATCTGACTCCAAACTTAGAAAATCAATACAGACCAGCTCCATGGGTGCACTGGTGGTTATGTTAACAAGGGGGCAGCCCTCTGGGGCAAAGCTTTCCTCTGTAAGCAGCGACTACAAGTTGAATGTGTTGCTCCACATCAGCCCCCATCTTAGGCCAATAGAATCTGGATCTCACCAAGTCAAGTGTTCTGTCTATACCAAGGTGCCCCATGTGGTTGTGCAAGGACCTCAATACTGAGTCTCAAAGGCAGTGGGCAGCACTAGTTGTTGTTTGTCTACTTGTCCCCTCTGTCTACTGTTTCTCTGTATAACAGTTTATTGATCAGTTTCAATTTAGGACCTTCTTTGTATAACAGTGCAGTTCTCAAATCAGTGGAGCGTAATTTGGACACATCTTTTCCTGCATAGAGGGCTTCTAAAGCTGCTTTGATCATGGGATCGAGGGATTGGAATCCATAGGGGCACAGGATCCAAGACAGCATGGGTTTACAAAAGGAAGGTCCTGTCAAACTAATCTCATAGATTTCTTTGACTGGGTAACCAGAGTGGTGGACCAAGGGGAGCAGTTGATGTCGCTACCTTGACTTCAGCAAAGCTTTTGACACTGTTCCACATAGAAGATTGATAAATAAGCTAGGTAGGCTCGGGTGGGTCAGAAGTTGGTCAACTGGGTGGCAAACTGGTTGACTGGCAGAAAACAAGAGTGGTGGTAAATGGTATACAGTCAGAAGAGATGCAAGTCACAAGTGGGTACTTAGGGATCAGTCCTGGGGCCAGTCCTATTCAACATCTTCATTAGTGACCTCGCAGATGGACTAGAGGGTAGGCTTGTCTGTTTGCAGATGACACCAAGATCTGCAACAGAGTAGATGATCCAGATGGGTGGGCAGAATGAGAAGAGATCTGGATAAACTAGCAGAATGGTCAGAAGAGTGGCAACTGGGATTTAATGCAAAGAAGTGCAAAATCATGCACATAGGGAAGAGAAACCTGAAGCCACTTATAGGCTGGGAGGAGTTGCTAGCAGTCACAAAGGAAGAAAGAGACTTGGGCATCATCATCACTGATGACCTAAAATCATCCAAGCAGACCTCTAAAGCAGTAGGTAAGGCTAGGGGGTGTTAGGGTGTATTAGTAGGGGTATCACAAGTGTAAGAGGGAGGTAATAATCCCTCTGTACAAGACATTGGTTAGGCCCCATCTGAGTACTATGTGCAGTATTGGAGGCCACACCTTCACAAGGACATTAACCAAATTGAGGCAGTCCAGAGAAGGGCAACCAAAATGGTGCAGGGACTGCATCAGAAGACATATAAGGACAGATTAACGGAGCTCAATATGTATACCCTTGAGCAAAGGAGGAGAGAGGTGATATGATCGAGACATTTAAACACCTTAAGGGCATAAACAAGGTGAAAGAGTCTAACATGTTTAAATATAAGAAAATAGCAGGACAAGAGGACACAGCATGAGATTAGAGGGAGGCCGATTAAGGGGAATGTGGAAATCTTTTTCACAGAAAGGGTGGTAGATGCATGGAATGGCTTACCACAAGAAGTGGTGGCTATGAATACAGTGCAGGGCTTCAAACAGGCATGGGATAGGCATAAGGGAGCAATACAAATGACTATGAATAGATAGGTCACTGACAGAGCAAAGGCCGATGGTACATTTATAAGGTAGAAAAAGAAATGGGCAGACTGGATGGGCCTTGCGGTCCTTATCTGCCGTCAACTTCTATGTTTCTATGTTTCTATGATTGAGCCTGCCGAATACTGTCATTGTCCAGCTGAGGCAGTGCACCAATGTCTATTGCAGAAAAGTGGCAATAAGCAGCAGGTATGCAATTCTCAGAGGGTCCCAAGCAATCCACCATGCAGTCCACTGCGTCCGTGGACATTTGTTCCTCCCTGTCAAACTTCCGGCAGAGTGCCCGAATGTCAGGTTCTGCCAATCGGACCCAATCATTCTGGGGAACAGGCCTCCGGAGAGAATCAGCATCTATGTGGTTCAGACCTGCTGTATTCGAGAGCATAGTCGTATGTAGATAATGCAGAAAGCCACCTATGGCCAGTGGCATCCAACTTAGCTGAGGTCTGCACATAGGTTAAAGGATTATTGTCAGTTTTTACTAGTATTTTAGCCCCATACAAGTACTCATGGAATTGGTCAACAATAGCCCACTTCAAAGCTAGAAACTCTAACTTATGTACAGGATAGTTCTTTTCGGATGGGGTCAGACTTCTACTGGCAAAGGCCACTGGTCTCAGGCCATTCTCGTGCTCTTGGTACAACACAGCCCCCAACCCTTGCAAGCTAGCATCAGTGTGCAGGACATAAGGTTTTCTTGGATCGGCATAGGCCAGCACTGGAGCATGGGTAAGTTGATAAATGATCTCATGAAAAGCAGTCTCACAATCAGGAGTCCAGCGGGCCCCAAATACTTCACTCGGATGAAAATACACTCTTTCAGTCTTGAGGGCCGTGACTTTTGGTATTTTTGTGGGTTGGGGATACCCTTAGTAAGGTTAAGTAAAGGGCGGATCACTCTTGAATAGTCCTTGATGAAGCTACCATAATAACCACAGAATCCCAGGAATCTTTGCAGTTCTTTTAGATTTTTGGGCTGTGGCCAGGTGGTCAAGGCCTCAACTTTACTTGGGTCGGCTCTATTCCTCGGTGGATACTATGTGTCCCACATACTTTACTGATGTTTGAAAGAATTGACACTTATCAATGGACAGTTTAAGGCCAAAGTCCTCCAGTCGGTCCAATACCTTAAATAATCTGCTCTCATGTTCCTCCAGTGAGCTGCCAAACATAATAACATCATCTAGGTATACCAGGCACTCTAGTAAGTTCATGTCCCCCACTGCACGCTCCATCAATCGTTGAAAAGTGGCTGGGGCACCTGAAATCCCTTGAGGCATCCTCATGAATTCATAGAAGCCAAGCGGACAGATAAAGGCTGTCTTTTCACGGTCCTCTGGGGCCATCGGGATCTGGTAGTACCCACTGCGGAGATCCAGCACAGAGAACCACTTGCTCCCGTTTAGGCAGTCCAAAGCATCCTGAATGCGGGCATTGTGTACTGATCAGGGATAGTCCCGGTTTACAGAGCGATAATCCACACACATCCTTACTGTTCCATTCTTTTCCTCACTACCACAATGGGGGAAGCATAAGGCTTGGATTCTTGTATTACACCAGCAGCTAACATCTTCTTGCAGATGCCGCTCTCACATCATCTATGTCAGCAGGTGCCAGGCGTCGAGACCTCTCACGAAATGGTCTTTCGTCATGCAGTCGGATATTGTGCTCAGCTCCTTGCACCATCCTACGTCCCATTCCTTTAAAGAAAACACCTGGTCTCTCTGGGCAAGCTTTCACTGATCCTCACTTTCCATTCAGCTGGCAGGGAGTCGCGGAAATCAAACAAGTCAGGCATTACTCTGTCATTCTTCCTTGAACTCTTGCTGCTGGGTAGCACTGCAGTGTCTGCACAATGCACATTAGCCAGGATGCAACCTCTATTTACTCGAATGTCTCTTTCAGACACATTACGAACTTGGACCATTACCCTTCTGGCATAAGCATGGGCTCTAGCGGGCAAAATACTAAGGCTGACCAGCAGTCCCTCTGGCAATTTTCCATCGCCTGGTGCATCCAACATTAATATTTTATTCTTAACATCCTTTCTGATACGGATCTCTCCCTGTAAGGTACACTGGGCATTTGCGCCAGGATCAGAGACTCAGGATCCTTCTTCCATACAATTCCGACTGGTTCCTCTGGTTCTATTTTTCAGCATCTCTCTGTGCCTCATAGGCCTTCTTAATTAAAGCCGAACTCTTAAAGCTCTACTAATCTTTGACCCTGTTTTCATAACACAACTGTGCCAGCCTTCGAACATATGAGCATTTGTTCCAATCAACAAAGGGACACCATCATACAGTCCAGTGGGGACACACTAAGGCTAGGGTCTCTACTTGTTCGGCCACTCCAGCCACGGAGGTGGAAAGACAGCCAAATTCGATATACCCGGAATAGGGGTAGGCCTTTCACTTAACCCCATACATGCAGTCCTTCTAATGGTTGTAAGGGTACGTCTGACAAATGCTTCTGATACCAATCTTGGAACATAATTGTCACTTGGGAGCCACTGTCTAATACAGCTCTTGTAGACACTCCATTCACCTTTACAGTGGTCTCCATGGAGGGACCCACTATTCTGGACCAGTCTGGAGAGGCGGTGGGGCCTGGGCAACTGACCTTGCCACAAAGGACATGAATTAGCATTTTGGTGCCCTCACTGGGATCATGTCGTGCACCTCTTAACCACTGATTTGTTCTCCAAGCTCTCCTTGTAGCCTATATGCAACTTTGTCAGTGTCTTTTGGGACTGGCATTCCCTTTCATGTGCCCATCTTCCCACAATTATAGCAAAACATACTTTCTGGAGTTTGAGCTGGCAGAAGCGCCACACTGGGAGCCAGGGCGGGGGTATTACTAACTGGAAACCTTGGTGCCATCTCTGTCTGCGGCGTGATAAGCATTTGGAGACATCTCGTCAGTTTCTCCACTTCCATGGTCAAGGAATTGAGTTTGGAGCTGTTATCAGCAGGAGATACATGGGTGGATACCCCCACCCCATAGCAGATGCAGTCGGATATAGGTCAGGGCCTGATTTGCAGGCGTGGCCTTCATAAGAGGACTGTTTTGAATTCCGGATCTCTCTCAACAGTTCGCCCCATTGTGGCATATCTTTTCCTTGCCAGAGCACTCATTTACTGCCAACCTCTGCCCCTGAACTTCACTTGATGGGTCACCTCAGTCACTCGGTCGAGGCCGCAGCTATTGGTGCAGGTCCCTCCCGAGGTCGCTCTTTCTCAACTCCTAATTTCTCTCATTAACTCATCATAGGAGGGTGGGATTCCAGTCGATCTGCCAGGCGTAACTGAAGCAACAGCAGTTCTGAGAAGGGGCAGACTTAATGATCCTGTCCAGCCTGGTTCGGTCCAGTTCAATCGCTGGCAAACTACCTTTCTGAGGCATTCTTGCAACAATTTTTCCAGCCGAGATACATACACAGACAACAACTCCCTTGGTACTGTTGTGCATCTCTTACTCTCCACCATAGGTCCTCATCAGAATCTGGGCTCCATACACATTCTCCAGGGCCTCAAGATAGGCCTGTGCAGTCACTTCAGGGTTACTGGCCCCTTTAGCACGAATGGTAGCCAGGGCAGGACCTCGGAGGCTCTCACTAACCCTCTTTCGCTTCGGCCGAGCATTGCCATTCTAGCACTTGGGGCAACATAGTCTATCCAGGTCTCCCAGTCATCCTCCCTTGGGGGTGGGAGGGTGCCAGAGAAGATCCTCAACCTTCGTAAGAGTCGTGACTAATGGCAGGTGCAGAAATTGAGTCTGCATTGGTTCAGCCACCATTACGGGCACTGGAGCGGAGAAGGCGTTGGGGAGGAACACCCCAGGTGGCAAGAATAGTTTCTTCAAGTCCTCCACAGTTTTCCTTCCCCAGCAACCATTTAGCAAATTTCTCCTCAAAAGTTTCAGATAGTGGTGGGGGCTCATTCTCCCCAGGTCTTTACTGTCCTTAGTTATCACTCCAAGCAGTGAGGGCTCCTCTGGGGTAATGGTCTGTGGCACTTTGGAGCTATCTATGGGATCCTTAAACTCTACTAGGGCCAGGAAAGTGTGGGTGAGCAGATTAACATGCCGACCCACCACCACAGGATTTGTAAACCTTCCACCTTGGAAGTACTCCTGCACAGTGTCCTATTGATATCCAGGGGATGTCCAGAATAAGCATAGCATTTTGGGGTCGATCTCCTCCCCAGTACACCACTCCACCAGCCGGTGCACAGCCACTTCTGTCGGGGTACCCATTTTTTTTCTTAACAGTGGTTTGTAAATATGGCCACTAGAGGACACACAATCCCAGCGGTGAGCCTCCAAGATGTAACCCCTAGATGGCGCTATCCCAGGGCTACTACCCTGCCTGATTTGCCACTAACAGGTTGAGGGGCCTGGATCCAATGGCGGTGCCTCCACCCAGAGGTCAGGGTTTACAATAGTTAAACTAACTTGGTCACAGCCCTCTGGGACACTGCAACCCCCTTTCTTCCCACTAGTGGCCCACACAATACATCAGAATTACCTTTACAGTATACACTTACCCCAGGACTGGTTCCGCACTGGGACCTCCTGTGAAATAAGATACAGTGCAACAATCACAGTACAGTACTTAACATAGACAAATACCTCAGGCAGTATAACTTTGCTGAAACAAGCAGCTCTGATTTATTTATGGGGATATAACAAGGACAGGGGAAATCAGGTTAATTAGCTTATCACTCTACTCATCTACTCTATGGCTCTGTGCACAGGCCTATCCCTATCAGTTACTGTCCTGGGTACCCAAGCCCTAGTGGCTAGTCCAAACCGCGTGGCAGCTGGTAGGGGCCCTTTCACACAGAGAAAAGGAGAATTAAACAGTCAGCAGTACAGTAATTCCATTTGGATTTAATGTGGCAATTCAACAGGAGCTGACCCTGAATTAGTACTCACGACCTCCAAATAAGATAGGGTCCTTCAATGTCAGCAGGGCTACTCTTGGGCTCCAAGAGCTCACACATTTATATGGCAAACAGTCACAGGCAAAAGTCACTTAATGGCAGCAGGATTCACTTGAGGTACACAAACCTCTTCACACATTTATATGGTAAAAGAAAGCACTATACCAGGCAGGCTGCATCTGTATCCCGATCGCAATTACTGCACAATACCCGGAGAACACAGCAGATTCAGTTCCTGACAGACCGAGTGCAATTTTCAGCAATTCCTCCAGTCTTCTACAGGGTGAGCCTGGTTTCTACTCTTCAGATATCCTTTGATTCTCTTCACAGGACTGATTCAGTCTAACAAGCTGCAGACCGAACTCTGGACCTTACACATGTTTTTTGACTAAAACTGTGCACTGAAGGAGCACAAGGTTCCTTTCCCCTTCACTGCCAAAGCTCAACTGAAACTCCCAACAGATAAAACCGGGCACTTCCTTTGAGTTCCTCCCAGTTCTTGACTGAATTGGCTGTCACTCACAATAGACTGCTGCTGTTGGTCCAAAAAGGTGCCGAAGTCTAAACTACATCTCCCAGAGTCACTGCCCATACAATCCTCTTGTGGCTGGCTCAGATTATGAGTCCAAGTTCTGATTCGTCCAAGGCACCATTTTAGAGCTAGCTTACCCCACACTGATTGGTCCAGTTCAGCAGTTCAAAACCAGAATGGGGAACTAGGCAGACACAGTTCTGACTGCAAAGAAAGCAGGTTAGACAAACTGTAATTTCATTATTACTGTAAATGATTTCTGGCAAACAGTTACATCTTTCAGATAGGTTCCTTTGCACTCTAGTGACTGCAAAATGGAGTGAATTGGCAGCAGCTCGAGTGGTACTCAAACAGAGAAGCACACAGTCCCCCATACAAACTAATTATGTCTGCAAGCAGACAGCTCTTAAAGAGACAGTACCAGAGGTTCTAAAAACACTCACTGATAAATGGCTTAAACGCCAAACACCATTCAGGCTTGGAGCATTCAAGCAAGCTCCTGGAAGTCTTTTGGGAACCCCCATTTGCAGGGGGGTTACATATGCTATTATAGACCCTCTTAGAAAGGCTTTTCCAGCATCCCAGTATGTTGCCCTCGATACTTCCGACCCTGCATTAGTCTCTTTATAAAATTTCCACTGATTTGCAAGATACTCCCTGAACTTCTTACTAGCGAGCATATATGAGGGAAATTTCTATTGCGGGGGGCGCCTCTCTCCAGTCGCATCTTGAACCTTCCTACCACCATGGCATACGTGAATAGGGCCATGTGAAATATCAATTACTCTATCATGCCATTCTCTTGAGATCAAAATATAATCAATTCTTATCCATGTTCTATGGGGGTTCGAGAAAAATGTATATTCCCTAGCCCCTGGATACAACATCCTCCAGCTATCTACTAAGTCCAGGTCTGACATACCCACCCGCCACTGGTTTACTGCCTCTAGTACTCGTCCCTTACCTTCTGAGTGGTCCAAAAAGGGGTCCAGTGTACTATTCAAATCTTCACCCAGAATCAGACCTGGGAATTGTTCCCTAGCTAGTAAATCCAATAAGCCCAGGAAGAACTGTAGCTCATATGTTGCTGGTGCATAAATGTTTCCAAATGTAATTAGCTCACCATGAAGCTGCCCCACCAGAAAAATATATCTCTCCTCCCGTTAGCCCTTAACAATTCTTTTCACCTCAAATGGCAGATTCCTATTAAGAAGGATAGCAACCCCTTGCTTGTGGGAGGAGTAGGAGGCCACAAAACATCTCTCCACCCACCCACGTGCAAGTTTGGCATGCACTGCCTCTGTTAAATCAGTCTCTTGCAATAATGCCACTTGTGTCCCCTTTTTTTTTAGTGCAGATAAGAGCATCGTACGCTTGATATGATTTGTGACTCCCTTCACATTCCAAGAAGTCACTGTCAATTCTTGCCCATTAACCATTTTCGATTATCTCCATTCCCCGAAAATAGGAGTCTGCCACTGAGTACCCCCATGCCTCCAGATGTATCGCTTTATTATACCCTTCCAGTCTTAATATCACTCTTCGGATATTATGAAATGCGGAAACAGACATACTATAGAAAAAACACTTAAACAGTAATAGAACAAGCAAAAAATACCCCCATAATTATATAATGCTCAATAACATCCCCTATATCCAACTGTTCCCTCCCTTGTACCCCCCTTGTAAATGTCCCACAACATAGCATTCTTCCATTTGTCTTTTAATTATCCCAAGATCCCCCCCTTCCCCCATTGACACTAATTGCAAGTTAGGCATGAGTGTCTAGAATCTAGATACACATGCCCCGCTGCTCCGCCCACGTTCAATATCACCATATTTTAATAACCCCAACAAACAATAATAACAGAGATATGTTCACTAAACCCATCTATTTACTGAAAAAAAACCCTGTGCAACACTTCCCCTTTCTTATAACATAACACTCCTGGTTATGTGGTGGAGACTTTTGCCTCTATTCTTCTATTCCGATGTACTCAACCTTTCCCTTCTCCTGCCCTTCAGTCTCACAATGTTCCAGCCTCTCATCACTCTCTCGAGGGCAGCGTGTATAGTGGTGCCACAGATGAAGCAGGCCGCGCCTTATAATCATGCGCTAGGCCCCCCCCCCCGACATTTCACACACCTCCCTCTCGTAATCATGTGAGCTGCCCGAGCTATGGAGCCCCAGACACCTTTTCCCCATTTCATGTGGACATGTTTTCAAATGTCATTCACGGTCCTCCACAGGGTGCGTATAATGTAACTGGTCAGATCTTACCAGACTTCTCTATCTCTCTCTTCCGCTCATCGCCCACACTATTTCTTTCTTCTACTGTCACAGTCTCAGAGTCCAGGTCCATCTCTCAGTCTCCAACCACAGCCAAATCGTTGAAATCGTCAGCATAACTGGAAAATTCCAAAACACAAAGGGAACCACAGGAGAAAACTTGAAAGTCTCAAACAACAGACAGATTCTTCAGCACTAATACCACAAACTGGTTGAGCATTCATCACTTGTTCATCTTCTTTTGCAGCTCTGCCACGAATTGCTCGGCTTTGCTGAGCTCTCAGAAGGAATACGTCGCCCCCTCATGTTGGATTTTCAGTATTGCAGGGTATATCATAAAATTCTCTATTTTTTAATTTCTCAGCTGGGCCATCAGTGTATTGAACACCTTCCTTTTTTGTAGAAGACGTAGGGAGTAATCCTGTGATACAAATAAGGGCACTCCATCAAACTTCAGCGCTCCTTTCCCCCTGTAAACACGTAAAATCACCTCCTGATCTTGAAAGGAATGGAAGCAGATTATTACTTGTCATGGAGGTTGGTCCCCTGAGGGTCGAGGCATCACTGCCCGATGAGCTCTCTCCAACTTGTAGCTCCCATTCTTCGGTTGCAACCCTAACAGCACCGGGAGTGTCTTTGCACAGAACCCCATTATGTCTCCTTTCTCCGCTCCTTCTGGGAGGCACCTGAGATGCAAATTTAAGTGCCTGTAGTAATTCTCTTGGTAGTCCATTGCATCTCTGAGGTCCTCCAGCTCTTTCTGTAACTTGCCACTTGGCCTGGTATCTCTACCGTATCATCTTCCAGCCGTGAGATCTGCTCTTTGGTCTCAGTGATCCTGTTATGTGCAGATTGTTGTTCCAAAATCTCTTGTAGCCTGAGATCAATTTTACCCTCCAGTTTCACTAGCTGGGCTCAAGTGCGGCAATCACCTGGCCAGTTACCTTGCGGCCTAACGTGACAATTTCGGCTGCTGAGAGCGATACTATACCCATGCTTTCATTCGGCGCAGAGGCTGTGGGGACCACTACTTTGTTTCCCGATTTGCCAGCTGTTCTTTGACTTTTCCCCGCATTGGGCACCAGATACTCCTCCATTATGTTATCCCTCAGAGATTCCAACAAGTTTTCCTTATTTGGGTTGTTTTTTTTCCCTGTCGGATTTTTTCTTTTTACCGACCGTTGGTACAGAGCAGCGTGGAGGCACGTCTATTAGGTTAGCTGCTCATCAGCGCCCCCTCTCTCACATATTTTGATAAAGTCACTGTACAAGGCATACACTACATAGCAATTACATACAGTGAGACAGACATGACCCCATTATTTACTGTACATAGGAGTGATACAGAACAATAGGGTATATGAGGAGTGCATTCAGTTCATGGGAGACCAGGTCCATCACGTCCTGTTCCTTTATCATCTGCTGAGTTGTGCTAATGCATCCTTAGGAGAGAAGAGCTGGCAGGGGCCTGCCATTTATCAGACTCCCCTGGGAGAGTGCAAAGCTTGTATGGTTTGCCCCAATTTTTGTCAAAGGAGCTGAGCCCGTTGCTCATGCTAGCAATCATTTTTTCAACATTAAGGCTGGTTAAGAGTTCCTTATGCCATTCTTGATATAGCAGTTTGAGTCTAGACAGTGTCGCAATACAATTTTTTTCACGGAGTCAGCTATAATTGAAATATGAATTTCCTCTCTTTTACAGATACCTGTCAAAAGTCATCAGCGAGACAGATTTCAGGAGTGAACACATCTTGGAGGCCCAGAAGAGGGTTCTTTCATGTTTTAATGTTGTTCCATAACTCTTACATTAATTCACATTCCCAAACAATATGCACTGGGGATCCTGTTGCTTTGTTACACACGGATCATAAGTTAGATTGCTTCTTACTTATCTTGTACAGTTTTACTGGGGTATAATAAAGATTGTCAAGTACATTGACTTGCATGAGTCTGAGTTTGTCATTTTTAATATACTGTAGATAATCATAGATACATGGAAATTGTTGGCAGATAAGGACCGCTAGGCCCATCTAGTCTGCCAATAAGCCCTAAACTTGTATGCAGTCACTGACCCTAAGTGATCAATGGTTTTTCATCATTCCCTCTCTACCCAATATTCCCTTTCCAAACCTGATCCCACTTGGGCTGCCCCTCTGATATAGCATTTTGCCAGTAAGAGCAAGTGTCATCTCCCTTTCATGGAGACTTGTCAAATATGATATTGTATAAGTTTGAGATGGCATGAGGCTGGGTTGCTGCATGGGTTGAAGAAAGTAGGTCAAGCCAACCTGGTGGCATGGAGGGCAAAGGCACCTATGCCTCACCTGCCATCATGCAGGTGACCTGGGTTCGGAATGACCCTGGGCCGCTCAGGGGTTGGCCGGGAGGGGGGGGGATTGAGCGTCCCAGGGGATGCTCTCTTCTGAGGAGGAGGGAGGGTAGACAGTACTGCTGCAACACCGCTACCTAGGTGACTGTGTGTGGCAACGCAGCCTGGAGTGGCAGTTCTGGATGGGGACACTCCCTTGCGGGAGATGTAGGCACATCCTCCAACGTGCACATGTCCAACTGCTACCTCTGCAGAGCATCCATGGGTCAGAGACCTGAAAACAATGGAAAATTACTGCTGGCAGCAGGATGCCATTCCATGGAGAATGGAGAATCGCAGACCCCATGCTCCAACTGGGCACAGGGACCATAGATCTAAATGCAGCACTGGAAGAGGGGCTTGGGGGAACCCCAACATCCCTGCCACAGGTGGAAATCTGTGCAGCACTTGGTGGCCCGAAGGTAAATCCCAGGAATGATGGGTAATGGAGTGGAGGGAGCTGTAAGGGTTGAAGGGGGCACACCAGCAAAGGGAAAGCAAAAAAAAAAATAGAGTAGGTCAGAATTATAGGCAATCCAAAGGGTGGGCTCCACATGCTGAGCTAAGGAATGTGCTAACTGCATACGTTTGCAAACAGCTTTATTATCCAATTGATATTTATTGAACCTTAAAAGACTCAAAGGGAAGCCGTGTACACCCAGCAGGATATAACCAACAAAAGGAGGCTGACCTCCCCCCATCCCCCCCCCGATGCTTCTTCAATGGGTAACTCACCAGTCTTTGACATCTTTGGTGAGTGATATTTTCAGCAACCAGCAGAGCTGGTGGCTGGTGGTGAACCTTTATAGAGGTAAGAATTACCTTGTGTTTAAGGCATTTAGGTAGACTAGTTGGTGGTGTGTGAACAAGGTTGGCAGTAGATATACCGGCACTCAAGCATAGGCCATTCTCTGTGTGCAAGCACTGGGGTAAATACCCCTGGGCTTCTGTGGGATCGGGTTGCATCAGCAAAAAGATTTACTGGCTTGGGCTGCTAAAGTGAGGTAATCAGAGCCCGCCTTGCAGTTTAGGCTTGGATAAGTTATAACAGGCTCTCTGATTGCACTTATCTGCCCAGAAAAAGGATGAGATGGTGTTTTGTTGAACCAGCTTGTGTGGAGATATATGTTCAATGTGCTTAATGAATAGAACAGCCTGAATAAAATATTAATTTTAATGATCTGTATCAGTCCCCAAAGCGTAAGGGGTAGTGCCCTCCACCTATTTAAGTCTTGTTGGATTGTGATGATAAGATTGTGAAGGTTGCCAGATTTTACTTGTGAGAGGCTTTAACTCAGCTCAGTGCCCAGATATCATAGCTTTTTGATAGACCATAACAGTCCTATCTGAAGTATTGATTGCTTACTAACAGCTGCATTTAGAGGCATCACCTGAGTCTTGGTCACATTAATTTTATAATCCGATAAAGCACTGAAATCTGTAATAACTTGTAGTGCTGCAGGCAGAGATGTTAAGGGATGAGGAATGTTCAGGAGTATATCAGCTGCATAAATCAAAATTGTGTAGGAGCTGTTGCCAATTTAAATGCCCTACACTTCCTGATTCATTTAGTTTTAATGTTAGTGACTCCAAAAACAAAGTAAACCGCAGCAGCGAGAGGAGGCATCCCTGCCTCCTGCCTCTGCTAAGCATTATAGTGTCAGACAACACAGAATTACAAACTGCTTTTACCTGTGGACTGGTATACAACACTTTAACCCACTGTATAAAAAAGTGACAGGGACCCTGAATTTGTCCGGTACTGCAAATAAAAAAGACTATGATACCCAGTTGAAGGTTTTCTCTGCATCCAGGGAGACCAGCACCATGGGGACATCTGGCTCCCTTGATACAGAAAAAAACATGGGTCGACTTTTTTAAGTGATCTGATGAAACCCTATGTGGCATGAACCCAAACTGTTCTGGCCCACTGAAGTTATCCCAGACCCTTGTGACCCTGTCGGCAAGAATTTTTGCTAATATTTTCATGTCTTGGTTCATCAGGGAACTAGGCCTATAGCGAGATGTTTTTTCTGGGTCCTTTCCAGGTTTGAGAAGTAGGGCGATCAGGGCAACCGAGAGTGATCTGTCTTGACGTCCTGTGCTGTACATGTGTGAGTAGGTGTGGGTTAGAATGGGGGAGAGTTTGGGCTCAAACCTTTTACAGAAATTGACTGGGAAGCCATCGGGACCTGGTGCTTTGTTCAGGGGGAGGGATTTGCTGGCCTGTAATACTTCTGCTGTGGCGATGGGTTGTGACAGCATTGCTTGTCCTTCGGTAGTAAGAGCTGGCATTCATATTGTGTTAAGTTAGGCTGAGAGGTCCTGTGGTGTAGGAGGGCTGGGAGATTCTAGGTACAGATTTTGATGAAAACTATGAAGTACTTGGGCTGTGTCCCTAGGGTTAGTTTTTAGAGAATTATCCACTTCTGATCAGACAGCATTTATGAGCCTTGAAGTTTCTTGTTTCTTTAGGTGAAGGGCCATAAGTTTACCTGCCGTTTCACCTTGGTCAGTATATTTCGTAGGTGTATGAAATATTGCATGTTCAGCTTGTTCTCTTACTAGATCTTCATATTGTACCCTGACAGCTTGGAGGTTCAGGCGGGTGTTCCCTGGGGTGGTAGGTGAGAGTTTGGCTTCCATTTACCTTATTTCCAGCAGGAGGTCGATAGCTTTATCATTTCTGGCCTTCTTATGAATTGTAACAAGCCTAATGAATTCCCCCATGAGACTACATTTAAGTGCTGCCCATAAAGAGTTGAGGTTGGCTATGGTGCCCTCGTTTTCACTAATAAAATTATTTATGGAAACCTGAATCTTGGGAACAGTTTGTGTGTCCTTAAGTAGCTTGGTATTCAGCTTCCAACTCAGGTCCTTATCTTAACCTTGGGTAAAAGCATGTTGGAGGAGCACTGGTAAGTGGTCAGACAAAACTCTGGCCAAGATTTGGCATTGTGGTACATGCCATGCAGAAGCTGAGTTCTTATCAGAAAATAGTCCAACTGGGAATATGAGTTGTGGGGTGGGGAGTAGTAGGTGTGTTCCCTGCTGTTGGGTGCAAATGTCCTACATTGGGTCAATAAGGCCAGGTGTGTCGATGAGTTCTTGAATGACTCTCTGTGCCGGTGATAGGCCATTACATCTGGCATGTCCATGTTATTATTAAGCACTATGTCAGTTCGTCTCCTGCTAGTATGATAGGGAGGTAAGCAAATGGAGCGATAAGTATAAGAGAAGGGAGATGAAGAAACTGGGTGAATCAGAATTTGGGCCATAAATATTTACTATCAGGATTTCTGTGTTTTCTTGAGTACATATTAGGAGTAGATATCTACCCTGGGGATCTGCCATTGAGTGTGGGAGTTGAAATATGACTTTTTTGCAAAAAACATGACTACACCTCTCTGTCTAGTGCAATCTCCAGCACCATATGCCTGGCCTACAGACTCTCTTCAAATAAGTAAAGCTTCTGTGTCTAACAGCTGGGTTTCCTGAAGCATCACTATTTGGCTATCCACTTTCTTGGGTACTTGATAATTTTCTATCTTTTATTGTTAGCTGTGCCACCTTTAATGTTCCATGTTACATGGCGTGTGTTACTACCCATTGATAAGTGGTATTGGTAGGTACATATGGCCATGGTTCCCGTTCACCAGTGCCCTCCCAGATCAATGAGGGTTGTCCCAAACCCCCACACAAAAATGGCATTTAGAAAGAAGAAAACATGTAAACCATAACAGCTAATGTAGAACTTTGCCCAACAGGGCGATGCTGTTGCAGGCATGTCCCATGCAATGTGAGGGGCCCTCGACCATGGTCCCTAGGACCACACTCCTAAGTGACTGGTCTGCACTGAACTGAAAGGCAAAGTATGGACTCCAATTCAGCTCCTTGCTGTACTATTGTATGTCTGGATTTAGAGGGTAAAGTAGCACTAAACTAGTATGGCAGGTAGCAAAGGTTTCTGACTAGGAATATAAGGCCAAGAAAACCAGGTTATACACCCACACTGGGTAGCACTACCCCATATAATTTATGTGGTTTAAACATCATTAGGAACAACTTAGTTGTGAACGTCAGAATGCCAGTACGCTTTAAACCAGGGTGTCTGTTATGTTTGAAAAGCATATCTGAAGTGATGAGAGAAGAAGTGCTCGAACGAGGCCATGTGAGAGCCTACTGCCTCCCCAGCCCTGGATTAGCATTAGACATGTAGCCAAATAGTGAAGTATTTTGAAACAATTAGGCTTAAACCCAAACTTAAAGCCAACTGTGCCTGACACCCCTTATTTCCACCAATATAATGCTTAAGCAGTTCTGTTGAGACAAATTATTTCTTGTGCCTCCCCAATATAGCAAAGTCATCTTTGTGTCTTTTCATAAGTTCAGTCAGTTTCTGATCTAATATTATCAGGTGAAATTAAGTCTGTTTCCTGCATCAATGGCCTTTAGTTCACCGAAGGTTAATTGGAAATAATGCCACTGAATTTAGGTGATCATTATCCTATTAAATGTCACATAGACTGGATTATACCAATTAGGTCAGGGACCACAACCTACTGGGAAGCAAGTATGACTATTTTTAATTTAAAGGCTTTTAGATGCAGTGTACACACTATTAGGTGGGACAGAATAAAACTGATTCCAGACTTGGATATGGCTATTCAAGATTTTACTAAGACTGTTACAGCCATATGTAATTCACATGTACCTAGGACACAGAAAACATGAAAAATCATTTACCTTGGATTATAGATAAAATTAGGACACAATTTAGAATAAGGAACAGAGTGTGGAAAAAAGCCAGGAAAACAAAAAAACAAGAAGAGTAGAACATTTTCAAAAAAATGGCACAATAGATGTTTAAAATTAATTAGATTAGCAAAAACACATTACTACAAGACTAATATTGACCAGGCAAGGCTCCAGAAAAGTACTGGTATCATGTAAAACAGTTGCAAACAACCCTATAAGTTCTAGGGTACTTTATAAACCTGGTTGAAAATGATACTCTAACAGGTGATCAATTTGAAGTTGCGGAAATATTAAATAGAAATTTCACAGAGTTACCAGATTTGGGATTGGATTGTTCTGGCTGGTGAGGCAGATAAAGATGGAGTGGAGAACTTCGCAGTAAATGGATCCCTGGAGGCTCCTCTCTTGACATGGTGGACTCTTTCAAGTATATGGGCATCACTCTCTATCCATCTCTTGACTTCAACCTTCATATTTCAATTGTATGCAGATGTGTCCACATTAAGCTTGGCATCGTGTATGACTCACCACAACCTTACCTCCTCTGTGAGACTCGCTATCACTCAGGGTGTACTAAGGCCTGGCTTCACATATGGCCTCTTATCATACATGGATGCAAATAAAGTTGTTCTAAGCAAACGGGAGACCTGTTATAACAGCATCTGTAGTTTTGCTCTATCTATGCCAAGGCGCAACCACTACTGTGTGCTCTATGCTGGCTCTCCCCTCCCTCATGCCAGACATATGCCACTGGTTGTGCCATGTTCAGGAAGCAGGAGAAAACACTGACATCCTGGTACACATAGGGACTAATGATCTCACCAGCCGGTCAGTTGTGGAGACCAAAGAACACTTGACCAGGCTGAGTGACAAACTATCATCCATTTCATCCAGCATCTCCTTCTCTGAGATCCTGCCAGTCTGGGAGAGGGGGGCAGATGGACGGAAGGTCAGAGAAGGGGAGATAGAGGAGCTAAACATGTGGATCTAGGGCTGGTGCCAGGAAAAAGGACACAAATTTGTAGGGAACTGGCAACAGTTTTGGGAGCGAAAGTTCTTTAAATTTGCTGGACTGCATCTGACTAAGGAGGGAGTGCATTGGGGCAGAAGTTTGACGTCTTTGCAGAATATTTAAACTAGCAAATGGGGAGAGGGCACAGCACCCCATACATTGAATGGGAAGAACACCCCTCCCCCCTCAGCTAGTGGTCAAACAGGAGTTCAGCATGTTTGCAGTTCATTTGCATCACCAGGTAGGGAAAATGGTCTAGCTCCCCATCTGATGCACAGGGGAAACGCCAGACCTCACCCAACAACTAACACACTGAAATCTGGCCAATGGAAAATCATGTACACAAATGCTTGCAATCTGGGAAACAAGATCCCACACCTTCAGGCAATGATGACAGAGGCTAAACTGGACATAGTAGCTATTAGCGAGATGTGGTTTACCAGTAACCACACTCTGGAGACTTCAGTACCTGGCTATGTACTTTTCAGAAGAGATCGAGGTGCAAAAAGGGGGGGGTGGAGTGGCCCTATATGATAATGAAAATATCAAAGCTACAGAAATTTAGAATACACATAAGGAGCCAGAAGAAGTGTGGGTCACCCTGGAAACAGGAAATGGGACAGCCATAAGAACTGGGGTTGTCTACAGGCCCCCAGACCAGGGGGAAGACATAGACAAATTACTGTTAGAAGATATACAAAACATGACAGCTAAAGAAGAGGTTCTGATAATGGGAGACTTCAACATGCCAGATACAGATTGGTCAATACCAGCAGGAACATCTGCCAGAACTAGACACATGGTGGATTTCCTGCAGGGGGAGGGCCTCAAACAACTGGTACAACAACCCACAAGAGACAGGGCTATCCTAGATCTAGTGCTGACTAACAGGGAAAGGATCACAGATCTCCAGGTAGAAGGTCACCTGGGGGCAGTGACCATCACATGGTATGGTTCAGTTTGGCCACTACAACTAAATCATCCCATTCCAAGGCAAAAATATGGGACTTCAGAGGAGCTGGCTTTGATAAGATGGCCAAAAGAGTTAAGCTAGCCCTGGCAAAAAGAAATACAAGTGAGGGGGTACAGGCAAAGTGGGCAAGCATAAAGGATGCAATACTTGAAGCAACATCCCATCGTGTTAGAGAGAAAAGGAAGTGCAAAAGAAGAAGGAAACCACTCTGGTTCTCAAAAACAGTAGCAGAAAAGGTCAGAGCCAAAATGCTGGCTTTCAGGAAATATAAGGGAGCACAGCAGGATGAAGATAGGGAGGCATACCAAACTTCCCTAAGGGAAGCAGGGAAGGCAGTAAAGCAGGCAAAGGCCCACACTGAGGAAACACTAGCATGAAGAGTAAAACAAGGTGACAAGACTTTCTATAGATACATTAGTGAAAAGAGAATGTCCAGAGGGGGTATTGCTAAGATCAAAGGAGATAAGGGGGCATGTGAGGAGGAGGACCATGTAAAAGCATCTATCCTAAATAGATACTTCTGCTCAGTATTTACTGAAGAGAAGGTAGGGCAGGGCCCACAGCTCAGCACATGGACACAGGGGGGAGGAAGGTGAGCACTAGTCCCTTCACAAAAGAAAGAGTCCTACAAGAGCTCGATAAGCTCAGGGTGGACAAGGCAATGGGACCTGATGGCATACATCCCAGGGTACTAAAGAAGCTAAGGGTGGAACTAACAGAGCCATTATCAGAACTGTTTAGTGAGTCTCTGAGCACAGGAGAGGTCCCAGAAGACTGGAGAAGGGCTCATGTGATCCCACTCCACAAGAGTAGTAGCAGGGAGGAGGCAGGGAACTACAGACCAGTCAGTCTTACCTCAGTAGTGGGCAAGATTATGGAGGCACTCCTTAAGGAAAGGATAGTGCAACACTTGGAATCCATAGGAGCACAGTATCCAAGACAGCATGGGTTTACAAAAGGAAGGTCCTGTCAAACTAGTCTCATAGATTTCTTTGACTGGGTAACCAGAGTGGTGGACCAAGGGGGAGCAGTTGATGTTGCCTACCTTGACTTCAGCAAAGCTTTCGATACTGTTCCACATAGAAGATTGATTAATAAGCTGGGTAGGCTTGGGGTGGATCAGAAGTTGGTCAACTGGGTGGCAAACTGGTTGGCAGGCAGAAAACAAGGAGTGGTGGTAGATGGTATACAGTCAGAAGAGATGCAAGTCACAAAGTGGGGTACCTCAGGGATCAGTTCTGGGGCCAGTCCTCCTCAATATCTTCATCAGTGACACTGCAGATGGACTGGAGGGTAAGGTTTGTCTGTTTGCAGATGACACCAAGATCTGCAACAGAGTAGATGATCCAGATGGGGTGGGAAAAATGAGAAGAGATCTGGATAAACTAGCAAAATGGTTGGAAGAGTGGCAACTGGGGTTTAATGCAAAGAAGTGCAAGATAATGCACATAGGGAAGAGAAACCCTGAAGCCACCTATAGGCTTGGGGGGGTGGCTGTTGGCAGTCACAAGGAAGAAAGAGACTTGGGCATCATCATCATCACCAATGACCTGAAATGATCCAAGCAGACCACTAAAGTAGTAGGTAAGGCTAGGGGGGATGTTAGGGTGTATTAGTAGGGGTATCACAAGTCGGAAGAGGGAGATAATAATCCCTCTTTACAAGACACTGGTTAGGCCCCATTTGGAGTACTGCATGCAGTACTGGAGGCCACACCTTCACAAGGACATTAACCAAATTGAGGCAGTCCAGAGAAGGGCAACCAAAATGGTGCAGGGACTGCATCAGAAAACATATGAGGACAGATTAAAGGAGCTCAATATGTATACCCTTGAGCAAAGGAGGGAGAGAGGTGATATGATTGAAACATTCAAACACCTTAAGAGCATTAACAAGGTGAAAGAGTCTAACATGTTTCAATATAAGAAAAATAGCAGGACAAGAGGACACAACATGAGATTAGAGGGAGGCCGATTAAGGGGTAATGTGAGGAAGTTCTTTTTCACAGAAAGGGTGGTCGATGCATGGAACGGCTTACCTCAGGAAGTGGTGGCTATGAATACAGTACAGGGCTTCAAACAGGCATGGGATAGGCATAAGGGAGCAATACAGATGAGTATGAATAGATAGGCCAGTGACAGAGCAAAGGCTGATGGCACATTTCTAAGGTAAAAAAAGAAATGGGCAGACTGGGTGGGCCTTGCAGTCCTTATCTGCCATCAACTTCTATGTTTCTACATTTCTATAGACAAAATATTCAGAGAAGGCCTTCCTGAGTCTATAGCTTGCTGGTTCAAACCTTCCTTACCGACCTTCTCCCTGCACTCGGTGGATAACTCTCTACTGGATATCCTCAAATGTAGCACTAGGATAGGCGAGTATGCCTTTGTGGTGTCTGGACCAAAACTCTGGAACTCTCTCCCTAAGGAATTGAAACACACACAGTCCCACCATATCTTTAAAAATTACCTCAAAAGCCATCTACAAATCTAGAATAAATGCTCTTGCCCCTACACTATATAGAGTACTGACCTGGCTCTTGTCTCTCCCCAAGGCCCCCACTAGGACTTCTGAGACTCCCCTATCCCAGCTCACTGCTCTTAGAACCAAGCTGCTGACCACTTATCTTTGACTCCCCTATTAGTCCTCTGGGTAATTCTTCCCATCCTCTGTTTCATGGTGCCCTCTGTACTTACATGTGTTTTTTAACCCTTACAGTGATTATAGCCTGTTTCAATTCCTTGTACCCTCTGAGCCTGATTCCAAGATGGGTTACGCATGTTGCAAGGTGACTTGCGCCAAACCAAATGGTGCACATCGCACCTTGCACCATGCGATACACCGGTTGGGATTCTAAGAGTTGGCCTCTGCGCCAGGGCGCAGGCATCCTGCGCCCAATGGGACATCCACCACCCAAGGCCCCTGCAACATGGTGGAAGGGGGGGTTACAGCAGCAGCTGCACCATATTCCAAAAGGGCAACTGCCATAACCCTTTACACTCTTTCAAGAGCTACTGCGGCACTGTGGGGTTAGACCAGCTATTAGCTGGTCTAATGAGCTTCCAACATGGCACATGGCCTATTGCCCCCCCCCACAGTGCCGCGACCTGCACATGGCCATGCCCCATGGACTCCCCAACACACAGCAACCCCCCCATACCAGGATGCCACCCGCTGACACCCATGCCCATGCTGTGCCACTGCCCCCTGTGCCAGTGCCACTCAGCCGACACCCCCCATGGCCCACAGGGGCTTGCGGGCATGTTGTTGGGCTTGGGGGGGCTGCGCCCTGCCATCAGTGGCTTGTGGCACTAGGCTGTGGGTGCGCCTCCCGTGGCACAACCTTCTAGCAATGCCGCAAGTCAAGGGCGCAAGTGCCAGGGACCCTATCTATTCTGAATACCGCGTAGGGTCCCCGGCATAGCAGCGAATGTCGCAACTCACATACGCCAGTGAGTTGCGGCTTTCATCTTGGAATCGGGCCCCCTGTGTATATTCATTGTATATCATGTGTTTATCATGTGCCCCACTGTTTTCTGTGCTGCATGCTGTCTGGAACTCCCCTGTTATTATATGCTGGTTTTATCTGTAACTCCCGGGTTGTGCATAAAAATAGACAATGTTGTTTAGTGCACTTACCCGGTCAACAAAAACTAAATAAATAAATAATTTCCAGGCCCCAATTCAGGTTTAAGGGACTCACTATTGAAGAAGTTGAAAAAGAGTTGAACAATCTGAGGGTTAACAAGGCATGGGTAGTAGATGGGATTGAAGCAAGATTTCTAAAGATGAGTGCAGACATTGTGGACCGTACTATAACTTAACTGTTAAACTGAAGCTTGTGCTCCTCCACTTTTCCTGAGTCTTGGACAATTGGAAAAGTTATTCCAATATTTAAGGGAGGAGATGCTTCAACACCTTCAAACTACAGACTCATTGCTTTGTTACCTATATTGTCAAAGATTATGGAGAGGTTTGTACATAGAGAACTTTATCAGTACTTGGAACAATATGACTTGTTGACTGAATATCAGTGTGGTTTCCAGGTAGGCAGGTCTACGGACACAGCCCTACCATGTAGCCACATCTTTAAACAAAGGGCTGAATACTGGGGATGTGTTTGTGGACCTCAGTAAAGCATTCGATCTATTGAATCACTGGATTTTATTGAATAGAATGCAGACGATAAGTGTCCATGAAGAATCCTTACAATGGTTTAAATCATATCTGTCAAATAAAAGGCAATGTGTAGTGCAGGGACCTATTGTGTCTCCTCCAAGAGAAATAATAAGGAGAGTCCAGCAGGGCTGAATCTTGGGCTCATTGCTTTTTAATATTTATGTTAACAATTTACCTAATGTACTGGATAACAGCAAAGTCCGCCTATACGTGGATGACACCATTTTGGGGGCATCTGCTGGCAGTCACACTGACCTGGAACAGAAGCTTCAAGATTATCTACTGTTAGTGGAATCATGGTTCTCTGTGTCAGACCTCCTGTTAAATGGGAAGAAAACTCAATGTATTTACTTCTCTTCTGGAGTGAAAAATCTTTCAGACTGGAATTTGGATGTTCAAAAACGGGCACAAAGTGACCAACTTAAAATGTTATAAATATTTAGGTGTTTATGTTGACAACACATTGATATATATAAGGGATATGCAATCCCCCTAGTGAAAATATCGGTGATATTTTTTGTTTGAGTGCTGACTGACTTGATGATATCACGAGTGGTGAAGTCGTGAGTGATATCATCAGTCAATCAGCACAAGAACAAAAAATATCGCCAATATTTTCATTGGGAGGGGTAGCATGTTCCCTTAATGCCATACCTCCTCTTCTTTTAAGTGGTATGTGGTGGTTTTCCTAGTGTGTCTATATAAATTTATTTTGTTATGTGGTTGTATTTTAAGTTTCAAAAATTTTCCTCATAGGGATGAATGGGGCTGTTCCGATTGGCTGATATACCGTGGGTGGGAACCTTTTTGTAATTGGTTCTGTTTTCTGGATCCCTCATGGGTTAAGAAGTGTTTGGGTGATTTTGAATGGCTGGTGCATTGAGGGAATTTTTTTTTGATTGGTTTGTTGTTCAGAATCTCACGTGGGTAAGGATGTTTGATTGACTGCTGGTTTGTTGTCTGTGGTTGCTTTAGATTGGTTGCTTTTGTTTGGGCAGGGTGTATATGGTTGGCTTTTTTTCCTGACTGGGTGGCTGGTTGTTGATTGATGTATAAATGTAACTGTGTATTGGGCAGTTGTGGCATAGCTGGGTGGAGACTGTCGAGAAATCAGAAGTGCTGCGCAGACGGGAAAGTTCGTTGTGGCGCAGGAAGAAATGCGATCTTTGAGGAGTCATTGAAGCCTGGGACATCAGTTTTGGAAGAGGCCAAGTTGTGTCACCGTTCACCGGAGAGATGGATCTGGATAGTGCGAGGCCCGGATTACTTCTAGGTCCAGGATTCTTCGAGGAGCGGGATTCTTCAAAAAGGCTACCATTTTTCAAGGAGGTTTTGCTCTTCATTTCTTTGGATTACTAGTCTCATCGGAGACATGGATTACCTTTTTTGTGGGGTCTCATCGGAGACGTGGATTACCTTTTTTCCTTTTGGAGGGGTCTCATTGGAAATTAGGATTTTGCAATGTTTTGGGTGGAAGTCAGTGGGTTTTGTAAATTACAGTGCACTTCCCTTTCTGGATTTCGTTGGAGATTTATAGATTTTTTTATTTGTTTTGAAGACTTTGTGGGGGGTGCCCTTTTTTGGATTGCAAAGAAGAGACGTGGACAAGAAATGCAAGTTTAACAGTTTATTGCTACAACAAAGTAGTATTGTGCATTAAATTGTGTTTTTTGTGAGGAAAGAAGAGAAGGTTTTTAAAAGAGATATTTAGAACTAGGAATGCATTTAGTTAACAGTAGGTAAATTGATGTAAGCAATAACCCATGACAGGGTATGGGGTTATGGTGATTTAACGCATGGCTGAGTGCGTTGTGAGGCACAAGGCCGCAGGCCGAGTGCCCTCACAGCACCTCAGCCATGCATTAAATCACCATAACCCCATACCTTGGAGTGGGTTATTGCACTTATAACATGGGCTTGGAAAGAAATCCAAAGACAGTAAGAGAAATAGCTTTTTGCCTGTAGGAAAGACATAAATAAGGGCTGTGTCCTGCCACTTGACAAAGTAGTCCATCACAAACGAAGCACACTGCATGGGTGTTGCCCATACAGAAATGTCACACATACACTACTGACATGATGTGTCACATTTCTGCTGTGTGTCATCCCTGTTTACTGTCTGAACAACATTTGTGTGAGCCCCCCAAACCAAAAAGAGTGACACTGCTATGCACTGTCACACTGTATGTCGCCTGATGTTACCCTGTACATGTTCCCTTCTCAGTGCTGCACAGGTACACCATGCAACGTCTCTGTTTTGCCAGGTCCAGATGAATTGCCTAGAGAAACACACACGGGACAGGTGAGAGAGCCAGCCACATCAGATCTGCACTAACACATTCTCTCTCTCTCTGGAAGAGAGCATGGCGGAGGTATGCCTTGATGACTACGCATCTCTGCTCTGTGGCTCTGTCTGCACTGCACTGCACAGATGACTTCGCTCCTGTGCTGGTGACTGTGTCTTTCTGACAGTCAGTCTCTGTGTCTCCCTCAGCCCGACCACTGTGTTCCTTGGGATGGGGAAAAGGGAGCAAGGTTGCGTTTGCACCATGGGTTCGTCCCTGTGCGACCCAGGATCATGATGCCATTTCTTTGCTTGCTGACTATGGCTCAGTGGTGAATGTTCCTCACTGGTGCAGTACATGTCTTTTTCGCCAGGACGACCCAAAAGGGAGACATGTTTCTTAGAGGTGGAGGACCAGGACCGATTGAAAACATACACTCGGCAATGGATTGCTGATGGTGGGTTTAGGCTGTGTTGCCTATTGTGTTGCTGCATGTGAAGACCGACTACACATCCTAATGATACCGTGCACTACCAGCAACCAGCACCACAGCATTTTGCACACACAGACTCACCACACACTGCTGAGAACATGCCCCGGGACCGGACACCCTGGGTGGGAGGGAGGCTTTCTCTCGCTGTCAAGCACTCGGAATTTGTGGTGCACTACTCGCTGCTGGGAGATCGTGGCTCACTGTGACCAGGGGGGACAACTTCTGCCCACAGAAGATAGAGAGCAGCACAACGTATGCTCATTATTGACATGCTCTGCTGTCTGTGAATGCAGGATGAGGACCGGATACCGTGGTGGTGGTGGTGGTGGGTACTCTCTACCTTCTCAAGCACTGGTCTGCATTGCCACCAGGATTGGGAACATGGGCTGACATCCGTGCTGCACTGTTCCAGACTTTGTAGTTCACTTGGAGTCTCAGTCTGGACCAGAGAGAGGGAACATGAGTACGAGACACAAACAGAGCATTATCCTGGTCTATCACTGTCTGTCACTGTGTGTCGCTCGGTACATCCTGTCAGGGGGCTTTGCTGCTTTACAGGGTGAGTGGGTGAGCTCCACACAGAATGGGTCTACATCACTGCACATTCAATCTGTCTCTCTCTGTCTTTCTAGCTCTCTCTCTCTCTCCTACAATGTCTGGCTACATTGTCAGAGGACAAGGGGGCACACGAGCTGTGCAACACCCCACCGACACCTCTGTGTGTCCCACTACATTCTCGGGGGGAAGGGGAGCATACTTCAACTGTGGCACAATGGCTGCTCTGCGGTGTGCACTCTCATGGGACTGCTTACCAATCACATTACTTGATACACAGTATGGGTCAGCAACACACAACAGGATTGGGAAGATGGACTTCTGGCCAAGACAGAGAAACACCACTCAGAGTTCTGCCTCTCTGTTCATGGCATCTGCCCCTGCTGTCACCATGTCATGCTATGTTGGGGGAGGGGGGCTCTGCTTCAGCTGCTTTGAAACAGGAAAGGACTATTGAGAGAGACACAGATTGGTGTCAGGATGGGGTGGGGGTCAGGGGGCATGTCCTCCACCTGCCTCTGCTGTACAGCGAATAGGCACACAAGGAAAGAGCAGGACAGTGTGCCCAGCCAGCATCTACTGCAGAATGGACACAGAAAGACACACAGCTTGACACAGACACACCACAGTGCAGTAACTGTTACTTATATCACATGCCTGCTCTCAATGTGTCTCTCTCTTTCTCTTCTCTGTGTCTCCCACTATTGGTGGTGTACTGCGAGTCGCACTGAAAACATGGCTGGGGGAAAACGATACCACTGCTGACAGCTGACAACAGTACATCAGGGCCATTACACACTATGTTGCCCACCGGGGCTCTCTCGCTTCCCCACATCCAGTAATGGCTGCCGGAGTCACCTGAGTTTAAGTCAGGAATTAGTGGCGACAGCCGTTGGCCTGACTCCCTCCGCGGAACCGTGCATTAAAAAAGGAATTTAATGTATGGCCATGCCAAGGGACTCCACCAGTGGGGTTGTATGTTTTTAGCAACCCATGTTATAATTAAAAGTATTGAATTGAAAGTGTAGAGCTACTTCTTGGTTTCTTTTTGTAGGTGCGGGAGATTCTTCAGTTTTGCTTCTCTTTTACAGGTGTCCATTGATGGAGAAAGTTTTTTATCTGTGAGAGGAAAAATAGCATTGTTTAGTCGACATTGTTTTTATATTTCTAATATTATGCAGTCTTTTTTTATTGCCAGATTTCTAGCACTGTTTTACTGTAGTTATGTTAGTGTGGAAAGGTGGAAATAAATACATGGAGACTAGTTGTAGGTTTTAAATGTTTTTATTTCTTCTTTTTTGCATTATGTTTTGACACTGTACTGTGTTGTTTTATATCTTTACCTTGATCTAATCAGTGTCACTGTCTTCAGTTATGTTCACTCTTTTTCTTTTGTTTTGGAGTATTTTGCTGTATGTAACAGAAAAGAAAAATTGATGTTAGTATGCATGCTTTTACGTTTTTTTTTTGTAGTTGATCTTATTTCTTCTGTTGATGGATTTTGTTGATTCTTGAGCTCTCAGGGGGGTGTTCTGTGGTTATCTGGATTCAAATCTGTAAAGGAAAAAAGAGAGAAATGTTAGCAACAGTTTTTTTTTTGTGTGTGTGTATTTTGTATCTGTGACCTTTTGTTTTACGTAGGACTATTTGTTTAGTTATATTCTTTACTTTAAAGGTTGGATTTCTAAAGTAGCAGTCCCAGGAAAGTTATAGGGTTATTCGTATTGAAGGTTCTGTTTGTTACTGTATATTGATGTGGGTTTCCACGTTTGTAATTGGCTGGTTGCTTAGTATGGTAGAGGTTCTGGCTTCTTGTTCTTCACTAAGTTTGCAATAATCATTGATGCTTGTGATATTTTTATGTCCAATGACTTGCATAATTTCTGTATGTGCAATTCCAGCATCGTTTAATTTTTGTACCAGATGTTTCTTGGCAGAGTGGTTGGTTAGTTCTTGCTGGTTGCTATTCCAGAGTCTTTTACATTTTTTACCATTGCTGTGATTTTATTTACCCCAGGGGTTGGTTCTTAAACCAGGTTGTGGTTGGTTTATACAAGTGTTGGTTGCTGTTAACAGAGAGAAAAAAATAGGCTATCCAGTCGGAGAGTGGACATAGGTCTCTGTGCTGAATATCGTTTATAGCTGGCAACTGGGCATTTCTCTAATTCATTAGTAGACTGTATGCTTTTGGTTTTATCTTCCGTTTGTCCTTTGGGTTTTGACCCATTCTAGTACGTCTTTCTCTGCTATATTCTAGGTACTAAATTCCTTTGCCTTCTGTTTTTAATATGATGTTAGACCATTTAATGTCCCTCATTTCTGTTTCCTCATATACCAAAATGCATGCTACATACCAACCTCATAGTATTTAATAGTGATTTTGGGCTGTATGGGCCTAAAATTTGTTTTTCATATACCTGCTATATGTTGTTGTTGTTGCTGTTGTTGATTTTTCTTGCCCCGGTGAACCCACTGGGCCTAGAAGTCCCTTTTTCAGGGGCAACCGGTGGGGAGGGATACAGATGGTAAGCAACCAAAATTTTTTTAGTGAATGAGGGAAATTTGACCAAGACACCGGGGAAATTTCCCTACTCGACAGTAGGGGGGATTCATTGACTGGGGGCTCTGGTCACGTTGGGTGAAGCCCTGGGGGAGATGGACGTCCCTGAGGAGGGAGAGCGGATTCAGCGTTCTGCCTTACAGTCTGTGGAAACCATGGTATCTCTAAAGCCAGCTATAGAAATGCAAGAACCAGAGGAAAGTGAAGTTTATGTGTCTACTGAGGATTTATCCCAGACAGAAGCAAACCGTGTGGAGTTACCTATGGAAGCTATAACCCTTACTTCAGAGGATGCTCTACATTCAAATACTCAACTTCAGTTGGAATTTCATGCGCTAGAACAAGAGCACTTACAGAAGCAGCTAGCATTATTGCAGGCTGAGAAATCGACTGTCAAACCTCAAGAGCCAGCTGTAACAAGGCCCGATCCTTCAGATGACGTGGCAGCTCCTGGAACAACCAAGCGGTTGGGTGAGTTGATGCATGTTTCCCCTGAGGTTAATACTACTGCTATGGAAATGGAAGGTTCATTAAAAGCTGGCAGTTCAGAACCTAGCAAGGTTCAGTGCCTACAGCCGATGGAAAAAACTGACTCTCCAATACCTGGTTTGCCTGTGCTAGCTGATGACGGTAAACGATCTAAAGGCCCAGATGAGTCGAACTCTGCTGACTTTGCTAGTTCATGCACGGTTCTTTCTCCAGACACCTCTACCATGTCTAAATCTACAGGTTTTGTTTTTCGAGTGCCTATATTGAAATCCCCAGACCGGGTGAGAGTCCCTGAGAGGGACTGTGTTTTCCAGACCTCCTCCTCTACTCAAGACGGAGTCACGGAGTTTTTCTTTGCAAAATGGGGCCAGACAATTCGAGTGGGGTTAGGGGATGAGGGCAAGGAAAAATGGACTGCCATTACTTTGGCTAAAAGACATTTGGGGAAAATGGATGTCCCTATAAACACTACAGATCCTAGACAAGCTCCAGCTGTACCTAAAGCTGGTATGGACTTGCAGGTTGTATCTGCTGTTCCTCACCCTGTCCCCTCCTCTGAAGAACCCTGGTCTCCACAGAAAGCCTTGAGCGAGGCAGGTTGAACACTTAATAAACAAGGGACATGGTTTCCCACTCCAGAGTGGGAACCTAAGTTGAATTTCTCACAAAACACACCTGAATGGTGACCCAATTTACCTGTAGCACCTCTATCATCTATACCCCCCACCCCCATTGGCAGGAGAGAATCCTACTGGGGTACAACACGGAGTCCAGCCCCTCAAGAAGGCCTTGCAGATAACAGTTCCCCCTGTTACCGTCGTTTCTGATCTTTCTCCTGGAAAGGACATTGAACTTTCTAATACTGTACCCCAGGAGAATCCAGAGACAAATAAACCTCTGTTATCGGAACTGTTTTTTAAAATTAAAAAAGAAGCTGCACCGCGGAGGAATGCACCACTATAAGGGTGGGCTAGATGTTAGGCCTGATAGGCATCATGTAGGCAAATGTTTATTAAGTGATTCTTTGCACTTCTCTCCAAGAGAAGTTTTTGCTTTTATAAATATTTCAGGTGAAGATAATTTCGACGTAAGTTTTTGTTCTGCTTATGCTCTAGATCTATTGTGGGAGAGGTACAATCAGGTAAAGTTCTCACCCACATGGACCCCCTTTTTGGTAATTCCATTATCTAAGCCCTTGATTAAATATGTTACTGTTATGTTTCGGAATGAGGGTGTTTATGTGGATGACATCACTTATTGGTTGTCCCTTAAATGTGATATAATGAGTCCACCTGAAGCTATACTGGATATTGAACAGTTCTGGACCAGGGGTTGGTGTTATAAGGTGAAGCTTAGGCAGACTGAAACAGGAATTGACCATATCCCTAATTCTTTTCTGCTGGGACATGACAGGGGTGTGTGTTTATATGCTGGGCAGCCCCGGGCCTGTTATAAGTGTGGATCTCAAACACATCTATCCAGTTCCTGTGGCAAACCTAGATGTGACAATTGTGGGGAAATAGGCCACATAGCTCTTCAGTGTTCAAACCATACCAAATGTGACCTCTGTGAGGATACTGGGCATGTCTTTACCAAATGCTCCTGGGCTGCAAAGAATAAGGCTTCTTGTATCAGCCCTGATTTATTGATTCAACAGGCCCAGGATTTGGCCTCATGTCCTGAACACGATTGGCCTGAGCCTCCCCCCCCCCGGAGGTTCCTCCTCCACCTTCGGTTTCACTACAAGATACTTCAAGGAAACTTGAGGCCCCCTCCCCCTCCAGTGTTTCTCCTCTTCTCACCAGTGTGCTATACCGAACATCAAGAGACAATGAACCTGGATCCTCTACCTGTGCCTCCTTCAGTAGTACAGGTTCGGAGGTCTACTAGGAACATTACATAGAAACATAGAAACATAGAATTTGACGGCAGATAAGGACCGCTTGGCCCACCCAGTCTGCCCATTTCCCTACCTACTGGATAAGCTGCAGATCCTAGTTAACCAGCAGCCTACTTCTTCCTACCCCCAACCCCCAGAATTGCCTTATGACTATCCCATGCATGCTTGAATTCCACCACTGATTTTGACTCCACAACCTCCTCCGGAAGGCTGTTCCATGCATCCACAACTCTCTGTGAAAAATACTTCCTTAAATTACCTCTGAGCCGCCTCCTCTATCTTCAAATTGTGCCTCTTGTTCTTGCACACTCTTTTGAAAGATGCTACCCTCTTGGACTTTGTTGATTCCTTGAGGTACTTAAAAGTTTCTGTCATGTCCCCCCTCCTCCTTTTCTCGAGGCTATACATATTAAGCTCCTTAAGTCTCTCTTCATGTGTCTTCTGGTGCAGACCTGCACCATTTTAGTTGCCCTCTCTGGACAGCTTCCATCCTGTCTATGTCTTTATGAGATTGGGTCTCCAGAACTGCATGCAGTACTGCAGATGGGGTCTCACCAGCTGTCTGTACAGAGGGATAGCAACTTCCTGTTTTCTACAGGTGATGCCTCTCCCTATGTATCCCAGTATCCCCCCAGCCCTCCTTGCTGCCCTCTCACATTGCTTGCCCATCTTTAGGTCATCTGATATGACTACCTCCCAGGTCCCTTTCCATTTTTGTTGTTGTTAGTATCTCACCCCATTGTGTACTCTTCCCCTGGGCTTTTGTTTCCCAGGTGCATTACCTTGCACTTCTTAGCATTGAATCTAAGCTGCCATACATTTGACCATTCCTCTAACCTTGCCAAGTCCCTTCTCATCCTTTCCACCCCACCCTGTGCATCAACTCTGTTGCAGATCTTAGTGTCATCTGCAAAGAGACATACTTTTCCTTCCAGTCCTTCTGCAATGTCGCTTATAAAGACATTGAAGAGGACCGTCCTAATACTGAATCGCGGTACCCACTAGTAACCCTCCGCTCTTCGGAGTGGACTCCATTTACTATTACCTCTGGGTCCTATTCTCCAGCCAATTTTTACCAGGCTATCATCTTGGGACCCACTCCCAGGCTGGCTAACCTGTATATTAATCTTTGTGTGGGACTGTGTCAAATGCCTTGCTAAAGTCTAGGTAGGCCATGTCCACAGCCCCTCCCTGATCTACTACTTTGGTCACCCAGTCAAAGAAATCTATCAGATTCGTCTGGCATGACCTTCCTGCTGTGAATCCATGCTGCCTAGGGTCCTGTGCCCCTCTGGCCTCTAGATACTCGACAATTCTTTCTTTTAGAAGTGATTCCATCATTTTCCCTATCGCTGAGGTTAAACTAACAGGTCTATAGTTTCCTGCTTCTGCCTTGCTCCCACTTTTGTGAAGGGGAATCACATCTTCCCTCCTCCAGTCCTCGGGTACCACCCCATCCTCCCATGATTTGTTAAAAAGGGTAGTCAGTGGTGTCACTAGTTCTACCCTTAGTTCTTTTAGAATTCTGGATGAATCCATCAGGCCCCATTGCCTTGTCCGGCTTCAGTTTTAAAAGTTCTTTCAGAACCCTTTCTTCTGTAAATGGGCTGGTATCAACTTCTGTATCCAGAGTGTTACTACTGTTTGTTTTATGTACCCCCTCTTCCTTTGTAAATACTGAGCAAAAATATTTGTTTAGTATCTCTGCCTTTCACAGTCTCCTCTGCCCACCCTCCCTCCCTTTATTAAGCCTCACTATCCTTCCCTTGGTCTTCCTTTGCTCCTGATGTACCTATAAAGGTTTTATCCCCTTCTTAACTGAGTTGGCTATCTTTCCTTGGTTTGGGCCTTGCTGTTCTGACTGCCTCCCAGCCTCCTTTTGCTTTAACTGATACAGTTCTCTGTCCTGCTCCTTCTGCGATTCCTTGTACTTCCTGAATGCTTTCTTTTCTCTTGAACCTTCACTGCCACTTCCTTTGAGAACCATAGTGGTTTCTTACATTGTCTTGTTTTGCTTATTTGCTTCACACAAAGGCTCGTTACCTCTGTGATGGCAGTTTTATTATTCCCATTGTTCTTCCACCCTCCTTCCTGCCCTTTGCTAGTGTTCCTTAGGCAGTCACCCATTTTGGCAAAGTCAGCCCTCCTAAAGTCCAGTACTTTTGTCTTTGTATGGCTTGACTCTATTGCTGTGTTTATTGTGAACCATACTGTTCAATGGTCGCTAGTTCCCAGATGGCTACCCACTTCTACATCTGTGATCCTCTCTCCATCTCCATTTGAGAGTATCAAGTCTAATATTGCTCCCTCTTGAGTGGGCTCCAGTACTAGTTGTCTAAGGCATGCCCCCTGTAGGGCATCTAGAATAACTGCACTCTTCGAAGTGGCAGCTGCAACTGCACTCCAGTTAACATCTGGCATATTCGGATCACCCATCAGCAATATCTCCCCTTTTTCTGCCATTCTAAGTATACTTTCTATCATTTCCTTGTCCATTTCCTCCCCCTGAGAAGGGGGTCTGTATACAACCCCTGTGCGGATTGTGGTGCCATTGCCTGTCTCCAAATTTACCCACAGTGCTTCTTCTCCTCCCTGTTTACCCTTTTGTTCTGTTGCTTTTATTCCTTCCCTTATGTAAAGAACTACTCCTCCTCCTCCTCTTTTACCCTCCCTGTCCCTCCTGTAGATAGTGTATCCTGGTATGTTTACGTCCCAGTCATGGTTTTGTGTGTACCATGTTTCTGTGACTGCCACGATATCCAGATGTTCCTCCTCCATCAAGGCCACTAATTCAGGAAGCTTGTTACCTAGTATACGGGCATTGGTACTCATTGCTCTCCATTTTTTGATGGTTTTACCTTCTGTTGCAGCATCCCCCACTGACCGTTCTACCTTGGTCTTTTTCTCATTTAGTACCCTGTTTTGTAGGGAGAGGCTGGGATTTTTCTGCTGCTTGTCAGTGCCTCCCCCTTTGACTAGTTTAAAAGCTTGCCAATGAAGCATTTAAACCGATTGCTCAAAAGACTTGTTCCTTCCTGGACAGATGCAGACCATCCTGCTAGTATAGGCTGGTGTCCCTCCAGGTGGAACCCCAGTCCCCAATGAAGCCAAACCCCTGTGCTCCACACCATTTTTTCAACCATTCATTAAACTGCATGGTGCCAATTACCCTTGCCTCACCCATGCCTTTGACAGGCAGCACCTCTGAGAAGGATACTGTGTGTGCTACTTGTCTTAGGCCCCTCCCCAACTCTGCAATGTCCTCCTGCACTGCTCTAGCCTCATGATGAGCCAAGTCATTTGTCCCTAGGTGGACAATTACGTCCAGCTCAGAATCCCATGCAGCTGTTGTCGTGATCCTGAGGATGTGCTTCCTGTCCCTCCAAGCCATGGCACCAGGCAGGCACCTTACTTCAGTTTTCCCAGCTCCTCCCAGTTCTATCCCCCTAATAATTGAGTCCCCCACCAGGAGCTGCTTCCTTTCCTTGTGGTGTCCTCTGCCTCCTTCCTGTGGGCCTCCCTTGTGACAGCTGTCCTCAGCCTCCTTAGTCTCCTCTGTGGGTGCATCCATAGGGGAGCTATGCTCCCCCAGAATGGTGTATGGATTGTGGAGTGGAACAACTGACTGGGTGTGCCTCCGTCCACCATCCTCACCCTTCCTGAGCCCACTGTGGTCCAACTGCTGTGTTTTCTTCGCAACCTCTGAGGTAGTGGTGGTGGCTGTGGTGCTCCCTGGATGGGGGAGGTTCCCTTCCTACTGTCCAGTGTGGCCTGGGGAAGGTCCCGTACTACTGTCCAGTGTGGCCTGAAGACGGGCAACTTCCTCCCTCAGGGCAGAGAGTTGTCTGCAAATAGGGCAGCATCTCAGCCTCCAGAAAGACTCCCAGAAGACTGCTGCCCACAGCCATTACATTGCAGCACTACTCCCACATTTTTTTTTTTGTGTGTGAGTGGTTTGTAATATAGAATATATATTTATAATATACAATTGTATGCTTATATTGTCAGTGCAGTGTGCTAGAGAGGATATGACAGTGACATGCACTTGCACTCTTGAGGAAATGATGTCAGAACCCCAGGTATAAAGGAACTATTTCCAGGGGTGGGTGGGTGAGGGTGGGAAGGGTTGGGCCTAAACTGTGCCCTCCAAAACAATCAGCTAAAAGCTCTGACCCATTGCTGCAATGAGTGCCTTCCTGTCAGCAAGATGCCCTACACAACAATTTGATAGAGAAATACCCTGCTAATCAAACAGAGAAAATCCACACATCCAAGTCAGACACAGGTAAACCTTCCCAGCCCCAAAACAGGCCTGGTGGTTTGTGCTCCAGAGCTGTCAGCCCCAAAATAAGTCAGCTGTGCTTTAAACTCTTTCTGCACTGAAAATCTTAAGAATTGTAACAAACAAACGTAAACCTAGATCCACCACCCTCTGTTGCATGAAAGACTGTCTTTTCCTGTTTCACACTGCAGGTTTTTCTGTGACCACTCCTTAACCCCAGTAACTCTGTTAAAAGAGTTTAACTATCACAGACTCCTACGCACCAGTAAATTATTTAAAAATAGTTTCTGTCCCAAAATCCTAGTAGTCAATCCAGCTACCCCAAGGACAACCAGAATGCAGTATTCAAACACTTATGAGGTTACTTCCAAGATAACAGAGTTTGCAAGTTTCTTTTCAACTCCTCAGCCAACTGTAATTCATTTAAAAATAGTTTAACTGTCAGCAAATCCTAGTAGACAATCTAGCTACCTCCAAGGACCTACCCAAATGCAGTATTTAAATCCTTCAAGTTACTAACAAGATAAACAGAGTTTACAAGCCCTTCTTGGTTAAACACTAAATAAATGTGAATAAAAAGTAATTACCAAGGGTGGTTAGTTTCACCTCCCACAGAATTAAAGCAAAGTGCACGTTTGTTGCAGATATCAAGTGCAATATAGAATTTCTCACACAGCTTGCAGTTGAAGAAAGTAGTGTCCTTCCAGCTCCAGAAAATGTGCTTTGTGTCTTTGAAAATTGCAGCCAGTAGTAACTTATAGTAATCTGATCTAGTCTGGATATCTCCACCCAGGGCAATTTGTTGCCAATGGTTATATGTAACCCTTCCTGTTCCAATACAACCTGTTTGGTCTGAAAACAATGTCCTGCCCCCTAAGGCTGTCTGTGTTTCAATTCACACTGCAGGTTTTTCTGTGACCACTCCTTAACCCCAGTAACTCTGTTAAAAAGAGTTTAACTATCACAAACTCCTACGCACCAGTAAATTATTTAAAAATAGTTTCTGTCCCAAAATCCTAGTAGTCAATCCAGCTACCCCCAAGGGACAACCAGAATGCAGTATTCAAACACTTATGAGGTTACTTCCAAGACATGCAGAGTTTGCAAGTTTCTTTTTCAACTCCTCAGCCAACTGTAATTCATTTAAAAATAATTTAACAGTCAACAAATCCTAGTAGACAATCTAGCTACCTCCAAGGACCTACCCAAATGCAGTATTTAAATCCTTCTGAAGTTACTAACAAGATAAACAGAGTTTACAAGCCCCTTCTTGGTTAAACACTAAATAAATGTGAATAAAAAGCAATTACCAAGGGTGGTTAGTTTCACCTCCCACAGAATTAAGCAAAAGTGCACGTTTGTTGCAGATATCAAGTGCAATATAGAATTTCTCACACAGCTCGCAGTTGAAGAAAGTAGTGTCCTTCCAGCTCCAGAAAATGTGCTTTGTGTCTTTGAAAATTGCAGCCAGTAGTGCAATTAAACCTATTGTAGTCTCTCCTCCTGCTGACACTGAGTCTAGCAAGTCTTTTGCAGTATTGTCCACACCGTGTGGAGATTCGGAGCTGGAATATGGGGATTCTGACTCCCAGCCTTTCAGAGTAGACCCACAAACCCCATCCCACCCCAGGAGGGTTATAAGGGGAAAAAGAAAAGGAACAAAGATAATTGAATGTTTAACTAAATTCTGGCTTCTTTCAGTGTAGGATCCTTGAATGTTCACAGTATATTGAACCCTAAGAGACGACAGGTGGTGTTTGAATATATACATAGGAATGCTATTGACATATGTTTACTCCAAGAAACCTGGATGTTCACAAGTGATCAAGCAAGGTTTTCCAGAAGGAGTGGATTTAGGGCCCTTCCTATTGGTCTTTCGGAATGGAGACAGTCAATGGCGTGGGGTTCATTTTTAAATCTTATGACTTTTCTTTGATCAAATTGATAGATTTAATACCGGAGAGATTGATGATTCTGGATGGTTTATAGAACCACATGACTTGCAGATTCATTAATGTATATTGTTCCCAGGTGAAAGCTGAAAGGGTTGCACTGTTTGTGGTACTCTATGGCCTTTTTTGTTATCTTCCTTTAAAATCTTCTTATGTGGAGATTTTAATTGTGAATTAAAGACTAAAAAAGGGTGTCCAACAGGGCAAGAAAAGAAAATTTATAGTGATCCAAATGCTTTATAGTAACTAGTGGACTCATCAGGGCTCTTAGATAGTAGATGTCACCAACATAGTGGCCCTCACTTCACTTATAAACGTAATGCATACACTTCCACAATAGATTACATGTTCCTATCACATAATCTTCCCCCTTTTAGGTTTTAGGCTATTCTGATGGCGTTTTCAGACCATTTATTTTTGCAGTGCAATTTTACCTCAGTTCCTTTACAGTCACCACAGAGGTCCAGACGGAAGTCAAGTGCACCTACAGGTATCTTGAAAAATTCTTCGGTACTTTTTAAAATTAGGGATCTATTACTTGCTAGGCTTTCAGTCTCCTTTTTTACAATGACTTAGGAGATTGGTGGAGGGACTCAAAGGTTGATCTAAAAACTATGCTGATGAATCAGGGTAGGATGGGGGAAAATGTGAAGTTTCTTCACTATCTCAAATTACATCAACAATTATATTATTTATTTTCAATGGCTAACACTTCGAGATTCGATTATACATCCCAGATAACCACCTTAAAAATACAAATGCAGGAATTTCAATATGATAGAGCCAATACTATGAAAGCAATATTTCAATATGGCACCAAAAAAAAAACCTCATGGGGATCCCTACGAGGCCTTTAAAACATACAAAAATATGACCTCTTTGGATTCTCTTTTAAATCAGGAAAGTCATGTCATTCAAAATGCTGAGGGTCTTCACACAGACATTAAGGAATTTATGTTATCCCATTCCGCAGTGGTACCCCCTAGTGATAGGGATATTATTCAATTCTTACAAACTGCAGAGTTTCCAAAGAACCAGGAGGATGCCTCTGGATTGACGGAACCTATCTCGGCAGCAGAACTAGAGGGAGCTATTAAGTCCCTAAAGTGTGGGACATCCCCAGGGGTTGATGGTCTCACTACTGATTTATACAAGACTTTTCCCCAAGAATTTTCTTTATGTCTAGAGTTGGTTTTTAATTTATTTTTATTACAAATATGTTTCCCTATTTGGTTTACAGAAGGATTGTTAATTTTACTATTTAAATCTAGGGGATAAATTAACTCTGGAAAATTGGTGTCCAATTACTATCTTGAACTCAGATTATAAACTGTTAACTAGTATTTTAAATTCCAGACTTAAAACCTACGTGTGTACAGTCAGCTCTCCTTTACAATACTGTGGTCTTCCAGGAAAAAAATACAACATGCTTTAATTATTATTAGAGATCTGATTGAACATTTCTCATTACATGGGACTTACGGGAGCATTATTTCAGTAGATCAAATGAAAGCCTTTGATAGGGTCTACCACCCCTTCTTGTTTTTCACCCTAAAAACATAGGGGGTTCCCACCACTCTAATTGACTAGATAAGATCCCTTTATGAAACGGCTATAGTTCATCCCGTTATTAACAATGAGGTTACAGATGGGTTTCACATTTCAATTGGGGTACGACAGGGTTGCCCGTTGAGTCCACTATTATATATTTTTTCCATTGATCTATTGATTCGGTCCCTGTCAGAGTTTCCCCACTGGAAGGGGGTGTTGGGATCACCTGCAGCAGAGGTGCTGTACTTAGAGGCCTATGCAGATAATGTTTGTTTGTTTTTTTCAGATCACACTCAAGCGTTTTCTTTTTCTGAATTTACGCACACTTATTCTTTTGTCTCCAATTCAAAAATAAATGCCCGAAAGAGTAAAGGCCTTTTTGTGGGTGTGGGATATCCTAATGAGGTTACAATACAAGGTTTACAGATCTCTTCTGAACCTTTAAAGATTTTGGGGATGATATTTGGACCCCAAAATCTTCCCACTTTGAATTGGGAAACCGTTCTGGACACTGTAGAATACAAAGTGCAAAGGTAGAAACATTGGAACCTGGCTAAGTTAAAACAGGTGCAGGTCATTAGGCAGTTTCTTATTCCCATGCTTTTATATGTGGCTATGATATTTCCCCTTCTGGCCCATTTGGAAACCAAATTATGTAGTCTTTTTTTTCAGATGTTGTAGGGGAATAGACTTAACCCCATCAAGAGGCAATATACTTACTTAGCAAAGGATAAAGGTGGTTTGGGAATGGTAGATCCCGTTGTATTTTTTCATACTCTTTTTGTTTAACAAAATGTTAAAGAAGGATTACAGGTATACAGCTCTCTTCATAACTCCTTAATAAAACTAACTTTAGCTAGATGTTATTCAGCTTGACATATAACTCCCCCTAAACTTTCGAAGCACCTGCATGTCCCACAGTTCTTCTGACCTGTAGTCCAAAAACTTTTTAAATGGGGATTGACTAAACAGTTTTTGAAAGACCCTAAGGGGCCAAAGCTTTATGATAAGGTTATGTCAATACTTTATCCCTCGGAGCCTGCTTTTAAAAAGTGTCCTTCTTCTTACATTCCGGGGGTTCTACATCAACTTAATAATGCCAGATCAACCGGATATATGTGGGAATTTTTGTGGCTGGCAGTATATGGGAGGATTGGGGTTCTGGGTAATGCAAAACATAAAGCCAGGGGAAGAAAGAAATTGTCCCTTTGTAGGATGTGTTAATCAGGAAGAGTCAATGGATAATTTTTTGTTCCATTGCTCTTACGCCAGTTCCCTTTGGATATTCCTTGCCTCAAAATGGCAGATGGGGTGGTTGTCAAGGTTAAATTATGACATCTTAGTCTTGTGGCACTTTCATAATATTGGGAAACATTGTCATTTGGATACGTTACTGATTTTTTGTTGCTGCCTCAAATATTATTTATGGCGAGCTAGATGCCAATGGGTTTTATATCAGAAATGAATGCCCTATGAGACAGTGAGATTGATGATTCATGGGGCCATGGAAAGGGTTTATGTTAAGGATTCAGAGGTACACACCACTAGGAAGGTCAATAATTAGTGGAAGAGATTCTTAAATATAAATGAGTGTTTGGTATTGAACTTTAAACAGATTGCATGTGGTTTTGGTTCTTTTTGAGGAGAAAGGGTATTATTTGTTTTAAAGGTTTCATTTAGTGTGATAACACTGCTATTATTTGTTCTCCTTTTTCTTCAAGTTTTCTTTATGGGTTGTATTATCTTATTTCATGCAATTTTGAGTAATGTGTTTTTTTTCCCTTCTTCCTGTTTTTGATGGTCATGAGATCCTAGAATTCTTTTTTATGTTAACCCTTAGTGTGATTTAACACTGTTTGTATGAGATTTTGTTTTTGATGTTGTATAATAAAAAATTCCCCTACTCTTTTCGATAAGTGCTATGGGATCTTTAACATCCATCTGAACTACCGCCAATCCAGGCAGATGGGACCTCAGTTTAACATCTCATCCAAAAGACGGCACCTCAGAAGTGCAGCATCCCTCTCATGCTACACTGCAGTGTCAGTACTGGGATATTAACCCAAGTGCCAGATGTGGGAACTGAACCCACAGCCCTCTGATTTCCCAGCCTCAGAGGTGAGTATGCTACCTACTGAGCCACTGACACTGTTATATGATGTCACCCGAGAGCTCGTTGGCTACATTTTCTCTGCATCCTTTGTTTCCTCTTTTAGTTTTTTTTTTTTTTATTTAGCACAAAGGACTTGTCTGGTCTGTTCAAATGCCCTGTCTGTGGGCAGTGAAAGGGGATATAATTTTGATTTTAGGTGTATTTCTACTGACTGAAAACATGAACATAGTGTCAGTGGTTCATAGCTCTAGTTTTTTCTGGCATCCATGAAGTATCTGCTTAGTATGGTATCTAATTCAGATGGTGCCATTTCAGTGAAGTCCCTGTGTTCTTTATAGTTTTCCAATATAAATTTCTTTATCATTGCCACATTTGATATGGTCTGTTTTGTTGTGCTGATGTTTTTACTGGAATTAATGAATCATTCTATGTCAGCTTCTAGTGTAGTGTCTATTGGGGTGATGTTTGGTAGTGAGGTTACTTTAAGAGTCTGGCCCACAGGTAAGTAGCTGGATACATGCTAGTTGCATCGTCTGTGAATTCCAAGATGCCTTGAAATGCTTTCATTAAATTTTGAATTTCTACCTCAAAGTTAGCTGTTTTTGATACCATTGTAGTGTTTTTATGTAGAGTTTTGATTTTGATTTTTTTTTCCTGTGGGGAATGGGGTCATCGCTCACAGAGAACTGTGTACCAGTGTTGCGGTGTGTAAGGAGGTACTGAGCAGATGTTAAAGTGGTCTCAGCACATGACAGTGATTGCTGTGAAGGTGTATGGCATCTAGTGCCCACTCGTGCTGCTAACATCAGCCAATGATGACCTACTATAGGTATATTTGGACCTAGAGTGAGAATATTTAGATATTCTCACTGTAGATCCCCAGGAAGTGAAAATATTGTCAATATCTGGCCAGAAATATGCTCACAGGTATGGCATAAGTTGAACATATAAACATTTTGGTAAAAAAGACAAATTAACAACATGGGGCATTACTTAGGGTACTTACATGTCTTTCAAAGGAGACCAGAGTGAAGTTAGTCAAACAATTAATAATTCCAGTTTTGGAGTACGATGGTTTACTATATAGGAATTCAACTAAAACAGCATAAAATGAATTTGATCAAACATATTACAGATTGCCAAGATTTGCAAACTTTAGTAAAACTGGTACTCACCACTGTACTCTCTGCTCGACCCTATCAAGATGGACGGCTCACCAAGGTACGATAGTCTAGAACCTAAATTGCTTGGCATTGCAGCCCCTACGATTGCCCTGTGCCAGTCACCCTCTTATCAACAGATCCCCACTGAAAGAAAGGCACCTCAAAAGTGGAAGGTCTACAAAGTCTACGAATTTATTTATTTTTATTTACTGAAATGTTTCACCAGGAAGGCATGCTGAACAACAAGTTGCTCATCTCCTGGTGCGACCTGGGGGAGGCGGTACACTTGGATGAAGAATTAGACATACAGTTTATCATTTAACATATCCAAGAAATTAAACATTCAATTACATTTGTAACAAGACAAACAGTTAAAAAAAAAGTTATTATAAATAATCATACAATCGCATTTGTGACATAACATACAGTTAAATATATCATACCTGTGGAATATGCATTTAAATACAAGTGGCATATCTGAGGAACACAGTAAAGAAATTTAATGTAACCTTGGAGCCAAATCCTTACAGGAATGGATCACAGTTAAGAGGCAGATAATTTGGCAATTATTGAATGAATGAGGTGCAGTGAGGGAACATCAAGAGGGGCAGACAGAGGAAACCAGCTGGGGGAAGGAGAGGATAAAGATGGGGGGGGATCATTACTAGAGCAAAGTGAGCAAAAATCAGTTGCAGGGGGCAACTTAACACAGGGCTAGTGCAATCTGGGAGCACCTCAGACAGAACAAAAAGTGCATGTTATTAGCTCAAGTGAACTAATTCCTTTAAGTGCTGGGGATGGTGGGGCAGGAGGGAGGTGGGATAGGGTAGGGAAGGACGAGTCATGCTTGTAACTGGCCCCTTCAGAGTGCGGAGATCGCTGCCAGTGATGGAATGAGGTGAGAACTTAGAGTAAGGGGCAGGAATAGGCAAGGACAAGTGGGGCAGAGATAGTAGAGGGATGGTCCAGCCCGGTGGCGCTAAGGGTTGAGGCGGTGGACGCCACACCTTGCGCCATGCCGCCAACCCAGGTTTGGGAATGAGCTCAGGCCATCAGGGGGTTAGCAGGGGAGGGAGAAGATTGAGCATCTGGAGGACAGCTCTCCTCTCCCGGGAGGGAGAGGGACATAGGCTCGGCGCTTGACTGGCCTCTGGTGGTGGCCGGAGGCACAGCAAGTGCAGAACAAGTAGAGAGAGGGTTGGGAGTGGTGGACTTTGGCAATGATGCCTTGACATCAGGGCGCATGCCACTTCCTAGATTAGGGAAAATCAACACCAGAGCTTTGGGAAGATGGAGCGCCGAAAGTGGAGACCCTAATGGCTCACGCCTGCCTGATCCTCTGTGGGGGGCAGACCGATGAAACAATGAAGTGTCTTGGGGTGTGGGGCCCCGCACTGTACCCAACTGGAGGGTATAGCCATGGCTCCATGGGGGCCCGCCGGAGGTCAGGTAGGTGGTGTAGTGGGGTGCCACATGTGTGTATCTCCTGATGATGTGGGGCTCTGGTGCAGAGGGAGAATAAATGGAAATTAAAAAAAAAGTTAGTAGAGGGAATGGTAAAGGGAAGGAGGAGGAGGGGTGGGAGAAACTTGCCTAAGACTAGGCCTCTTCAGGATGCTGAGAACCCTGCCAGACAGCAGAGTCAGGCGAGGACGAGTTAAGTAGAAAAGATGGAGAGGAAAGGAAAAGGAAGGAAGAGTTATTTCCCAGTGCTGAAACCCCTCCAGGATGCTGAGAACCCTGCCAGAGAGCAGAACTAAGTAAAGACATGGGAAGAGAGAGAGAAAAAAAAAGAGAGAGATGAAGGGAAAGGAGGGAAGAGGAGGGAAAGAAGAAGAAGCTTGCCTAAGACTAGGCCACTCCAGGATGCTGAGAACCCTGCCAGAGAGCAGAATCAGGTGAGGACTAGTTGGGTAGAAATAATAAAGGGGATGGGGGAGTGAAGGAAGAGTAATTGCCCAGTGCTGGGCCCCTCCAGGATGCAGAGAACTCTGCCAGGGGATAGAATTAGGAGGACAAGTTGGGCCGAGGGAAATATGGGTGATAGAAGAGGAAAGGAAAAAAGGAGGGAGGGAAGAAAGTTACCTGAGAGTAGACATCACCAGGATGCTAACAATCCCGACAGAGGGCAGATGTAGATAAGGACAGGTTGGCTAGAAAGGAGAGAGAGAGAGGAGGGGGGAGGAGGAGGCTTGCCCAGTGCTAGACCCCTTCAGGATGTTGAGAACCCTGATAGGGGTCAAAACTAAGCAAGGGCAAGTTGGTAATGCAAGAAGGTTAGGGACAGGAGTGAGGGGGTAAGCAGTGATGTGAGAGGAGAGCGTGCTTAGAAGCAGGCTAAGGGGGGGGAGGAAGGTTTAATAGGGGATGAATTAAAATATCATGGACTGTACTTAGACCCTCACCTGACCTATAATATCCATATGACCAACCTCATCAAGAAAATCCATATGAGGCTAGGTCTCTTATACAGAATCAGAAAGTTCCTTATTCCCATCTCCAGACTATGCCTCGGCAGCTCACTTCTCCTGCCCCTCCTTGATTATGGTTCTATTATCTACTCCCCCCCAGCACAACCGCCCTTTTCTCCAAACTCAGGACTGCATACAACAATATTGCACTCTTCGTGACCAGCCTCCCCGGATGACCCATCACTGTACCCATTATGCCTCCCTCAACTGGCTCACCCTTGAAGGCAGGTTCCAACTTAAAATGCTCTCTTCCCTACACAAAGTTCACCATAACCTACTGCCGATCAGCGTTAACTCCCTTTTCCCCTTATTGGTTCCCAAGCGCAGTACTAGAGAGGGCTGCCTGTCATATCTTTGACATCACTTTTTACCACACCAAGCATGCACAGAACTCCATCACATACAATGGCCCTCTGTTTTTCAGTAAACTGCCCCCCTGAACTTCAGGCCTGTAGTTCAATTGGCTCATTCACCTCCTCCCTCAAGGACCACTTCCTCCAATCCAACACCTGTTTCTGCCCCGGTAGGTAACCCCCCCTGACTGTCCACCAACCCTTGAGTTACCTTAAAATTTATCAGTATCTGTATATTGGCTCTGCTATTGTGTGCTCTGTATTTTTTTTTCTCTATTCTAGATGATCATGTCATATACATTGTTCCTATTGTAAACATTGTCAAATTTCGCAAATATTGTTTTTACCTTTTTCTCTGTATTATCAAACTTTTGTACCACTGGACATTTGTGAAAAAGGGTATTTTTGCTCCCATACCTTCCAGTATAAAATTAAAATTGAATTGAATTGGAAGATGGTTGTTGTTGCTCCATTACACAAAAGTGGCCTTAAGGAATCAACTGAAAACTACCACCCTGTCTCTCTCTCCTCAGCCCACTGGCTAAGGTGCAGGAAAGATCATATGTGATATATGATCAAATCCTGGCCTGCATGGAGCTTCATCACCTGCTATCCAACAGACAGCATGGTTTCTGGAAAAAACATCGCACTGAGACTGCTCTTGTCAAGTTTACTACTGACGTCCTGGGGGCAATGGATAGAGGACTACTTACGGGGGCTGTCTTTTTTGACCTCACAAAAGCCTTCAACTTAGTCAATCATAAGCTGCTCCTTAATAAGTTGTCTTGGCTTGGCTTTGATGAACTAGTAGTCTACTGGTTCTTACACTACCTATTAAACTGGGCCCAAGAGGTTAAATGGAAGGATACCCACTCTGAGCTCTGACCTATTTCTGAAGTAGTTCCACAGGGATCTATCTTACGGCTCTTACATTTTTCTACATTTATTAATGATCTACCAAGAAACTGTGGTGAGGGTAACATTCTACTTTATGCTGATGATGCGGTACTGTATAGAAGCTCCCCTGATGTAGAGGTAATTGGTGATCAACTAGCTGCAGATTTCAGCACATCGGAAAACTGGCTCCAGAATAACAGACTTGCCCTGAATGGCAGGAAGACAAAAGCTGTTTTCTTTAGCCATAAAAGGATTGGTACAGACAGGCAGCACTTGCTTCCACTGTCCACTTCCACGGATAAACATATTGATGTGGTAGACAACATAAAGGTATCTGGGAGTTTATTTGGATGAAGACCTACCTCTCAAAACCAAGGCTGATCACGTAACTAAAGTGCTGCATCAAAAAATTGTCCTGCTGTATCACCTAGGTAACATGCTTGCCCCAGAGTCTAGACTTGCTATTGCTAATAGCTTCTTGCTTCCCATACTGTTATATTGTGCCCCCTGTGCCACTCTCTCAGAAACTCAGAGCTCAGCAGGCTCCAGGTCTTATACAATAGAATCTGTAGGTTTGTGTCCAGTGCTCCCCTCGTGAACATCACTGTGAAGTCCTCTCCTCCCTTCAGTGGCCTTCCCTGGAGTGGAGACTCCAGTTCTCCCTGCTTTGCCTCATAATAAAACTGACTAAAGTCTTTACCCCCCCAGCCTAATTGGCATCCTGACCCCCAAACCTGATCGGCAGGCACTCCGGCCATCCAGCTGCAACTTACTGGAAGTCCCTAGGGTAACTTCTTCTGTTGGCAAATGCTCTTTTGCCTATGCAGCACCTTGCCGCTGGAACCTACTCCCTGCTGAACTGCGCAACTGCTGCCTTGGAGGTTTTAAAAAAGGCATAAAAAACTCTTCTGCTTGAGAAATGCCTATGTTTCTGCTACCGTTGAGTATAGGACCTAACTCCTTGCTACCCACCATTAATTAACTGTCCTGTACTCACTCCTCCTCCTCCCTAACCTTGTCCTTGCCTCCTTCTGTTACTCCTCCTCTCTACCCTTGTCTTTGCCTCCTTCTGTTACTCCTCCTCTCTACCCTTGTCTTTGCCTCCTTCTGTTACTCCTCCTCTCTACCCTTGTCTTTGCCTGTTATCCTCTCTACATCCACGTGCTACCTAGTCCCTGCATGGTGCTTTACATAGAAACATAGAAACATAGAAGTTGACGGCAGATAAGGACCGCAAGGCCCATCCAGTCTGCCCATTTCTTTTTCTTCCTTATAAATGTGCCTTCGGCCTTTGCTCTGTCAGTGACCTATCTATTCATAGTCATTTGTATTGCTCCCTTATGCCTATCCCATGCCTGTTTGAAGCCCTGCACTGTATTCATAGCCACCACTTCTTGTGGTAAGCCATTCCATGCATCCACCACCCTTTCTGTGAAAAAGAATTTCCTCACATTCCCCCTTAATCGGCCTCCCTCTAATCTCATGCTGTGTCCTCTTGTCCTGCTATTTTTCTTATATTTAAACATGTTAGACTCTTTCACCTTGTTTATGCCCTTAAGGTGTTTGAATGCCTCGATCATATCACCTCTCTCCCTCCTTTGCTCAAGGGTATACATATTGAGCTCCGTTAATCTGTCCTCCTTATGTCTTCAGATGCAGTCCCTGCACCATTTGGTTGCCCTTCTCTGGACTGCCTCAATTTGGCTAATGTCCTTGTGAAGGTGTGGCCTCCAATACTGCACGCAGTACTCCAGATGGGGCCTAACCAGTGTCTTGTACAGAGGGATTATTACCTCCCTCTTACGACTTGTGATACCCCTGCTAATACACCCTAACACCCCCCTAGCCTTACCTACTGCTTTAGAGGTCTGCTTGGATGATTTTAGGTCGTCAGTGATGATGATGCCCAAGTCTCTTTCTTCCTTTGTGACTGCTAGCAACCCTCCCAGCCTATAGGTGGCTTCAGGTTTCTCTTCCCTATGTGCATGATTTTGCACTTCTTTGCATTAAATCCCAGTTGCCACTCTTCTGACCATTCTGCTAGTTTATCCAGATCTCTTCTCATTCTGCCCACCCCATCTGCATCATCTACTCTGTTGCAGATCTTGGTGTCATCTGCAAACAGACAAGCCTTACCTCTAGTCCATCTGCAAGGTCACTAATGAAGATGTTGAAGAGGACTGGCCCAGGACTGATCCCTGAGGTACCCACTTGTGACTTGCATCTCTTCTGACTGTATACCATTCACCACCACTCTGTTTTCTGCCCATCAACAAGTTTGCCACCCAGTTGACCAACTTCTGACCCACCCTGAGCCTACCCAGCTTATTTATCAATCTTCTATGGAACAGTGTCAAAGCTTTGCTGAAGTCAAGGTAGGCGACATCAACTGCCCCCTTGGTCCACCACTCTGGTTACCCAGTCAAAGAAATCTATGAGATTAGTTTGACAGGACCTTCCTTTGTAAACCCATGCTGTCTTGGATCCTGTGCCCTATGGATTCCAGGTGTTGCACTATCCTTTCCTTAAGGAGTGCCTCCATAATCTTGCCCACTACTGAGAGTAAGACTGACCGGTCTGTAGTTCCCGCCTCCTCCCTGCTACCACTCTTGTGGAGCGGGATCACATGAGCCCTTCTCCAGTCTTCTGGGACCTCTCCTGTGCTCAGAGACTCACTAAACAATTCTGCTAATGGCTCTGCTAGTTCCTCCTTTAGCTCCTTAAGTACCCTGGGATGTATGCCATCAGGTCCCATTGCCTTATCCACCCTGAGCTTAGCAAGCTCTTGTAGGACCCTTTCTTTTGTGAAGGGAGTAGTGCTCACCTCCCTCCCCCCTGTGTCCATGATGCTGAGCTGTGGGCCCTGTCCTACCTTCTCTTCAGTAAATACTGAGCAAAAGTATCTATTTAGGATAGATGCCTTTACAGGGTCCTCCTCCTCACATGCTCCCTTTCTCCATTAAGTTTAGCAATACCCTCTGGACTTTCTTCTTTCACTAATGTATCTATAGAAAGTCTTGTCACCTTCTTTACTGTTCGTGCTAGTGTTTCTCAGTTTGGGACTTTGCCTGCCTTACTGCCTTACCTGCTTCCCTTAGGGCAGTTTGGTATGCCTCCCTATCTTCATCCAGCTGTGTTCCTTTATATTTCCTGAAGGCCAGCCTTTTGGCTCTGACCTTTTCTGCTACTGTATTTGAGAACCAAAGTGGTTTCCTTCTTCTTTGCACTTCCTTTTCTGTCTAACACAATGGGATGTTGCTTCAAGTATTGCATCCTTAATGCTTGCCCACTTTGCCTGTACCCCTCACCTGTGTTTCTTTTTGCCAGGGCTAGCTTAACTCTGTAGGCCATCTTATCAAAGTCAGCTCCTCTGAAGTCCCATATTTTGCCTGGAATGGGATGATTTAGATGTAGTAGCCAAACTGAACCTATACCATGTGATGGTCACTGGCCCCAGGTGACCTTCTACCTGGAGATCTGTGATCCCTTCTTTGTTAGTCAGTACTAGATCTAGGATAGCCCTGTCTCTTGTGGGTTGCTGTACCAGTTGTTTGAGGCCCCCCCTGCAGGGAATCCACTATGAGTCTAGTTCTGGCAGATGTTCCTGCTGGTATTGACCAATCTGTATCTGGCATGTTGAAGTCTCCCATTATCAGAACCTCCCTTTAGCTGTCATGTTTTGTATATCTTCTAACAGTAATGTATCTATGTCCTCCCTCTGGTCTGGGGGCCTGTAGACAACCCCAGTTCTTATGGCTGTCCCATTTCCTGTTTCCAGGGTGACCCACAGTTCTTCTGGCTCCTTATGTTATTCTGAATTTCTGTAGCTTTGATATTTTCAAACATACAGGGCCTCCTCCCCCTTTTGCACCTCGGTCTCTTCTGAACAATACATAGCCAGGTACTGAAGTCTCCCAAGTGTGGTTACTGGTAAACCACGTCTCACTAATTGCTACTATGTCCAGTTTAGCCTCTGACATTATTGCCTGCAGGTCTGGGATCTTATTTCCCAGGCTGTGAGCATTTGTACATGATTTTCCATTGGCCAGATTTTGGTGTGTTAGTTGTTGAGTGAAGTTTGGCATTACCCCTGTGCATCGTATGGGAGACAAACCTTTTTCTTACCTGGTGATGCAAATGAGCGGCAAACATGCTGAACTCCTGTTTGACCACTAGCTGAGGGGAGGTGTTCTTCCCATTCGACGATAGGGTGCTGCACCCCTCTCCCATTTGCTAGTTTAAATATTCTGCAAAGACGTCAAACTTCTGCCCCAATGCACTGACTCCCTCTTTAGTCAGATGCAGTCCATCAAATTTAAAGAACTTTTAGCTCCCAGAACTGTTGCCAGTTCCTACAAATCTGTGTCCTTTTCCTGGCACCAGTCCTTGAGCCACGTGTTTAGCTCCCCTATCTCCCTTCTCTGACCTTCCGTCCATCTGCTCCCTCTCCCAGACTGGCAGGATCTCAGAGAAGGAGATGCCGGACGAAATAGATGATAGTTTGTCACCCAGCCTAGTCAGGTGTTCCTTGGTCTCCACAACTGACCCGGCTGGCGAGATCGTTAGTCCTATGTGTACTAGGACATCAATGTTTTCTCCTGCCTTGTGAACAATTTTAGCAATGCGGTCAGTGTCTCTCCATGCTGATGTACCTGGAGACATCTGACCATCACCCTGGTTGGAGATGGGTATCAACTCCCGAATCATGGAGTCTCCTATGATCAGAAGTTTTTGGATTTCCTTTGTGCTTGTTTAGTTTTGGTTCCTGATTTGGGTGAGTTTTGTTGTGTTAGCTCCTGTGCCGCAGTGTCCTGCTCTGCAGTGTCTTCTGCCTCTTTATTTGATTTCAGAGATAGAGGCAGATACCTGTTTGTAGTGTTTATATGGTTTTTGGAGGTAATGTGTTGGAGAGCAGAGAGTGATGGGGCACCTGATTTGCTCCTCCTAACCACCTGCCAACCTCCTGGACCAACTACCCTCTGCGGTCAAGGTTTTTCTGTTGGATGCTGGGGAAATGGCGGGTGGTTCTTATAATGTATTTCCTCTTCAATATGAAATTTGAGGCGTGCAATCTCTGCCCATGCTGCCCGGAGCTGAGCCCTAAGATCTCCAAAGGCCCAGCATGTAGGACAGTGTCCTAAATCCTGTAAGACTGTCCTTCTGAAAATTGTTCCACAGTACCTGCAGTTAATGAAATCCATTCCAAATAAGTTGCTGGGTTTGTAACCTAGTCAGAGTAATTAGAAGGGAAAAAAGAAAAAATGCAAGTAATGGTTTAATTGTGCTTTTGTTTAACTTGTTATAACAAGTTAAATTACTAGTGCCCCTGTAAATGATATCACCTGTGGAGGCCCCACTGATCCGCCTCTTCCTGCTCTGCCACAGGATATGTCACAACTGTGGTACCCTATAAAAGGAGTGTAGCGTGGGGTGGTTGGGGATGGGGGTGGGTGGCTGGGCCCTTCCCCTGCCTAAAAAGAAGAACCACGGACGAAAGAACAAGGAGGTAAGAGCAGAAACAATCAGTCATCAACAAATGCAGTAACCCAGAAAGCATATCCTAATGTTAGATAAAATTGTAAAACCTGTAAAGCACCACCTGTAATAATTTCAGAGAAGATATACCCTGTAAGAAACACTTTGCTCCAGAGAAAAATAAAGCAGTAACAGAAGATATACCTTGCAAAAGACAATTTGAATCAGAAGATTACAGCAGTAATCTGTTAGCACACCCCTGTAGGCACACCTTATAGAAGAAGGTATACCAGCAACAACAATTTGACTCAGAGAAAAATAAAGCAATGAAATGTTAGCAACAAACAGTAGCAATCCCTGTGAGTAAAAATAAAAACACCACCACACAGTAAATCTGCTTAGCCAAACTAAGTCTTAATCCTTCTCCCTTGCTCTGGTAAGTTTCTCTACTCTGCCTTCAAGCAGTCTTAGAAGGAAAGAGCTCAGGTGAAGCTAGGTGCCTTGGCCAGCAAACCAAGTCTTCTACCTCAAGATATCAACTAACCTGACTTTTTAACCCTTCTTTCTGTTGGAAATTACTGACAGTTTGCCAGCTCCACCCCCCACATAATACATCTCAATCCTTTGGAAGAGCTGTGGGAGGAAAAGCAATTAGCTCCTTCAATGTGAGAAGGAGACTGAAACACCTCTGAGACAACAAACCTTTTCAACAAACAAGAATAAAATAAAACACAGTGTCAAACAGTAATTTTGCTTAGCCCAATGATGAAAAAGTCACAAAAATGTAAGCTCCACCTGTAATACAGTAATTTCAGAGAAGATATACCCTGTAAGAAACACTTTGCTCCAGAGAAAAATAAAGCAGTAACAGAAGATATACCTTGCAAAAGACAATTTGAATCAGAAGATTACAGCAGTAATCTGTTAGCACACCCCTGTAGGCACACCTTATAGAAGAAGGTATACCAGCAACAACAATTTGACTCAGAGAAAAAATAAAGCAATGAAATGTTAGCAACAAACAGTAGCAATCCCTGTGAGTAAAAAATAAAAACACCACCACACAGTAAATCTGCTTAGCCAAACTAAGTCTTAATCCTTCTCCCTTGCTCTGGTAAGTTTCTCTACTCTGCCTTTCAAGCAGTCTTAGAAGGAAAGAGCTCAGGTGAAGCTAGGTGCCTTAGCCAGCAAACCAAGTCTTCTACCTCCAAGATATCAACTAACCTGACTTTTTAACCCTTCTTTCTGTTGGAAATTACTGACAGTTTGCCAGCTCCACCTCACATACACACCTAATCCTTTGGAAGAGCTGTGGAGGAAAAGCAATTAGCTCCTTCAATGTGAGAAGGAGACTGAAACACCTCTGAGACAACAAACCTTTTCAACAAACAAGAATAAAATAAAACACAGTGTCAAACAGTAATTTTGCTTAGCCCAATGATGAAAAAAGTCACAAAATGTAAGCTCCACCTGTAATACAGTAATTTCAGAGAAGATATACCCTGTAAGAAACACTTTGCTCCAGAGAAAATAAAACAGTAACAGAAGATATACCTTGCAAAGACAATTTGAAACAGAAGATTACAGCAGTAATCTGTTAGCACACCCTGTAGGCACACTATAGAAGAAGGTATACCAGCAACAACAATTTGACTCAGAGAAAAAATAAAGCAATGAAATGTTAGCAACAAACAGTAGCAATCCCTGTGAGTAAAAAATAAAAACACCACCACACAGTAAATCTGCTTAGCCAAACTAAGTCTTAATCCTTCTCCCTTGCTCTGGTAAGTTTCTCTACTCTGCCTTTCAAGCAGTCTTAGAAGGAAAGAGCTCAGGTGAAGCTAGGTGCCTTGGCCAGCAAACCAAGTCTTCTACAGATATTAATTCTTTGGATGCACTTAATGCTATGTGATGTATGGTATCCTAATGTAACCTATGTAACCTAATGATGCCTTGGTATACATCCTGTAACTAACTAATGCTATAGTATACATTAACATCTGAATTTTTTTTTGTCATTAATTTCTACAATGTACCGTTGTCATGAGAGCTGTGAAGTGTGTCTGTTTCTTGAACTGTAGCTATCACTGGTGCTTATATGGAATTGCTGTATTAACTCTGGGTTTCCCCTGGAAAAGGGACCTTTGGTTCCAGTGGGCTCACCCAGTTACCAAAATTTTAAATAAAAATAAACAAAATGCATTGGCTGGGGCCAGAGAACAAAACAGAATACAATTGGCTAACATGGTGTTACAAACTGTTGAAATCCAAAATTGTCCACCTCCTACATTATTTTGTAACAACAGAGTTATACAGTGATAAAAAGTATTAACTGAGGTCAGATACCTGGAATCTAGGTTACACGCATGTGCACAAGAAATATGGAGATATGACTTTACAGATGTGTATTGCTAAATCTTGGAACTCAGTGCCAGTAGAGTTAAAAGCAAAAAACTCATTACGAATTCCAGATTGCACTACGGAAAACTTTGCACAAAACCCGTAAATGCTTCACTTGAGAATGACAGATTATTTTAGTGGTTGTATATGCTGTATTTTTATGCATAATTTTTTTATACTGTTCATGGACTTATGTGTTTGTGATATAAACAGATATACAGGGCACTTGGTGAAAAAAGGGGTACTATTGTCCCTAACGGTTGTTCCTGTATGAAAAAACAAATATGTCTATCTCTATCTATCTGTTAAGTGCTTTGGGTTCTGATCAGCAGCCTGCATTCTTCAGAGGAAATGCTTCTGTGTCCATTGTGGAAGCAGCTGTCTCTAATGTCAGATGGATAATCTGTGCAGTCGGAAGAGGCCTTAACCTTATATAGGTGTATCTTCAATTAAGGCAGAGTATAAACCCTGACACACTGGCAGCCTTGTATGCTCTTAGCCCCTCTAAAGGTTGCTCACCTGATAGTTTGGACTTGAAACTGCTTTATGTAGCTGCCCTGCTATCGCTCTCCTTCTAATTGAACTCCTCAATCTCCCCTTTGAAACAGCTACCATCCCATCAATCTGGAAGCATGCTGTTGTTCTCTCCCTTCCTAAAGGCAGTGACCCTTCAGCTCCTGCTAAGTACCATCCTGTCTCGCTCCTCCCCACCCTTGCTAAGTTTCAAGAACATCTGGTTCTTACACAACTCTCATCCTTTCTCTCTGACACTAACTTTCTTGCTCCATTCCAGTCTGGGTTCCGGAAGAATCACTCCACTACCACATGCCTGATTAGACTCACTGACGCTATCCTCTCAGGGATAGATAGTGGTCAAATCATGTCAGCCATTTTTGTCAACCTTGCCAAGGCTTTTGACACCATCTCCCACACCCTACTTATAAACACCCTCGCCAAGGCAGGCCTAACTGACTCTGCTACCAACTCTTTTAGAGCCTACCTGATAGGCATGACTCAGTCCGATAGAACTGGCGACTCCATATCCCCACCCTTCCCCATTAACAGAGGAGTCCCACAGGGCTCTGCATTGTGTCCTATCCTCTTTTCCATTTTCCTCAATGACCTCCCCTTGGCCGCTCATCTACCTCAATCCATATGTATGCGGATGACACTGTCCTCTTTACTTCTAGTCAATCTTCTGATGATGTGGCTACCAAACTACAGCATGACTTCAACTAGGTTCAACTCTGGTTTAGCTCCAATCAACTATTTCTAAATGCCAACAAGACAGTCTCGATGACCTTTGGCACAAGGCAGAGACTCTCTATGCTACCTTCACTACCCTCCTTGCACGCTCTCGACGGGACAGTCCTTGAGGGCACTTCCTACTTAGGGTACCTGGGTGGATGACCGACACCTCAACTTCTCGGGCCATGTCAATGCCATCCTGAGGAAATTGCGCCCCTAACTTGGAGCACTTTACAGGAACCGTAGCTGCCTTCCACTTCCGGCAAGGCACGAACTGGTCCAGAAGATGATTTTACCTATCCTTGACTACTGTGATGTAGTTTATAGTGCCACTCCCAAGTCTTCCCTAACCAAACTGGATACCTTCTTTAACTCCTTCTGTCATTTCGCCTTAGACACCCCCCTTACTCATCACTGTAACCTCTATCACTCCCTCTCATTTCCTTCATTAAATAACCAACGCCTCCTTCATTGTGCCAAATTCATGTCCAAATTCTGGTTCTGTACTCTCCCCCTTACCTTGCCTCCTCGTTATCCCCCCTCTGCCTGCCTGCCCACTCCCTCCAACCCTATAACACTCGCTTAATGGCTGTCCCCTGTTGGTCTCCACGGTTGGCCAGGCGGCCTTTTCTCACCGCCTCCCTAAATTATGGAATGCTCTGCCACACCAGATTCACTCCTTATCATCCTACTTCATCTCCTTGGTGCTTCATAGCTTCTTCTCTGTAAATTGTACCTGTGCTTAACCCTATGCCATATCATCCTCCTACTCCCACCCCCCTCTCCAGACCCTCCACCCTTTCCCCCACAGTAACTATATCTCAGAGGCACTATCCCACCCCGGGTCTGTCCCCGTAAGTATTTAACATTCATCGTTTCCTGACTCTCATGGTGACTGACTCTAATGCTACATATAATGTAAGTGTAATACCTAGATTTATCAACTTGTGTATATATATTTTTATTGTATTACTATTTTTATTGTTACTTTTAGATAATTATGTGTATATATATATATATATATATATATATATATATATATCCTGTACTCACATGTATGTTGTTGTAGCCCATCTGGACTTCTGTCTGTCATACTACTCTGTATAGGTGTTCAATTGCTGTTTGTATTTGAGCCCCCAGGACACACCGCACCATGAGATGAGTAACTTGTTGCTCAGTGTGCCTTTCCTGGTGAAACATTTAAATTAATTAATTAAAAGAAGGAGCTCACTCTCATCTCTGAAAGGCATCTAGGTGTTCAGTAAAAAAGTTTAAATTGTTCGATTTTTCCTCAGAAAACTTGCTGAAGCTTGTGGTGAGCACGGTTTTAGTCTGAATGAGCAGCTTGAGTGTTGCTGTGAGGAGGAGTGTTCAAGCAGGTTGTTGGGTCGCAGCCACAACCATGCATAGACTCAAACCAGGTAATGTAAAACTCAGAAGAGCTATTCAGTAGCAAACAAATGTAAGAATTGAATTGCTGACCTGCTGTGATTTTTTAGGTCAGAGAAGAGTAGGACTTAGAAAGCACTTTTTAATCTTCAGTGGGATGGGCTACACAGAGCAGGGACTAGGTTGAGGAAAACTGTAGGAAAATCCTTCTGAGCTTCAGTGGGTGGCATATTGTTTCAGGCCATCTGGAGCCTACACAACCAGTTCCGCAGGTTTGATCATGCAAATGTAATGCCTGCAGCAAACAGTTTGCCTTTTTTTATTTCTTTGTATTCTGCTTGGCAGGCTGGTACTTGAGGGCTGAGTTCACTAAAAATGTGGAGTCACTGACCTCCCACCATGTTTTCTTGGTCTTTCTTATTTTTTGAGTATGTGGATTTTGCCTAGATAGTTCAACAGCTGGAATATGATGGGGCACAGCTTGTCCCTGCAGTTTGGTGGAAGTCTGAGTGCTCGAAGGACCCCCTCCATGATGCAGTTAGGGCCACTAGGGGAGGGATCCACTATTTTAGTGCAGAGTTTTTGTATGAATAGAACTGTGTCTGGTCCCTTTGAGTATTCCACAAGACCTATAATGGCTAGGTTATTACATGGCTTCAGCCTGCTTGGTCCTTTAGCCGTTCTTCAAGTTTTTGGACTTTAGATCTGAGGCTGGTGATTTCAGGATCTGTGCACTGCATATGGTCCTCTAATGAGCTGAATCGTGCCTCTGAGCCCAAGACACATCTTGTTAAGGCTTCCATGGCCAGCTTAAATCTTTTGAAGTCACCAGAAATGGCCATTAGAGTGTTCTTTATAGTCCCCAACTCCCCAAAGAACTGATCCATCATTTCAGAGTTGGCCGCGTGGCCAGAGGGCATCGCTGGGGACTCGTCTATTTTATGCCATTTGATGGCCTGGGATCAGTCAGGCAGAGGCATTGCTCTCATTACTAAGTCTATTTTTTCACTATCCTGCTCCATCTCTGACTCAATGTATGTATCCTTTTGTAGCATGTCTCTAGCTTAACCTGTTAAGATGCAGAAGGCTGTTGTTAAGAGAGTTTAGCAATACTGATTTATAAATAAAGCTTGCCCGACGAAGAGCCGACTTTGGAGTGACTTCCCATGTCTAGTGCATCTTGTCACTCTGGATCTCACATTTAACAATAGCTGACCAGCTAAAGCCTAAGAGATTATACCTGGCCCCAAGGAGCCTTGGGAAATCTGATGGGGTGACTGGGCTGTGGACAGGATTACAGTAGGAGTATTGGCACATAAGAGTATCCATGGTCAGGTGGTTACAGTACATGAAGGTGGGAGGAAGTCCAACTGGCATGGCCACAGGTGAAAAAAATGCATGTTTGAAATGAAGTATGTCGGATGCATTGTTTCAGCAGGAGTCTGGTCAGATTTCTCCAAAGTGAAAGCCCCGAGAGCTTTGCCTCAGCTTCAGAGCTTGATGTCATTGCGGTATTTCCAGGGCATTTGTGGATATGATTGATAATTTGTAAAAGACTTTTCCACCATAGTTTACCTGTTCTTTAGTCATATCCAATTGCACCCATCTATGCATAAAAAGAGGATCAACCACAGAAGAGGCACCTGCAATTGAAAACCCCCTTTGTGGCCCGATGTGATCATACCTGCGAACATGCCGTCAGGAAAATCATTAGATAAGTTACTGACTGCACTCAGTCTAGCTTTTGCAGCTCCCTTTAAGCTCATATTCTGAATATGGACACCAGTTTGAATATCCCAGGAGTGACACTATATCAGGAACATTGTGAAGGGTTGCAATCTGTAACCTTTGTGACACAAAGTGTGACACCTTCTGTAAAGAATTAACCTGTTCATAAGCTGAAGTTCCAAGCGTTAGAGTGGGATGCCATTGACTAATTCCTTGACTATTTATATGGAGTCCAGTTTACTGTGAAAATGGACAGTAATCCCCTCACCTTCGTTAAGACCACAGACAAACAGGATGCTGCATGGCACCACTGGTTATCCATCCTGTATATGTATTATTTATTGTTTGGAGTACAGAAGAGGATTTACCATATTTCATCTAATAGAAGCCGTGTCTTCCATTTGAAAATTTATATTTTGATCTGCGGCTTGTATTTGAGGGTAATTTGTATTTCAAAATCCTATTTTAAGTGTGAAAAAGAAAATATTACATATCCTGAATATGATCAAATATATTGTTACTGGTCTACTTTATAGCAAGATAAGAACAACAAACATGAACTAAAGTCAAAAATTTTAAAAAGAAATATCATGACAATCATATGTACAGTGGTAAAAATTATAAAGATTCCCACCTACAGAGTTTTATTTGACATGACTTCAACCCTGATTAGAAGCCGCTGCTTGTATTTGAGGACGGCTTTTATTAAAAATATTCATTATGACCTGCGGCTTGTATTTGAGGGTGGCTTCTATTCGAGGGTGGCTTCTATTTGGTGAAATACAGTACATTAATGCAGATGCTTTGTACTGTCAGCCACCTGCTGTTGTGAAAGCTATGTGCTGAAAATTTGTACCAGAAGAACAAGCTACTTCTGCCAGTTATAATTGAGCTATTAATGTGCTAGAAGCCTCATCAAGGTGCCATTCCACCTGCCTATCTGAACTTCAGAGACATAGACCTGACTTCCTTGCCTCAGTCCAGTAATTCTGAGCTGTGTCACACTGAATATACAGTCCAAGGTCTGGGGGGTGTGCTTCTAGCTGCAGAAAAAGGATCCGTTGCAAGTTCAACCCAAGTATCCCATTCTCATTCTGCTAGTTTCTGCTGTTGAGGGAAAGGTGTAAATTGTCATGAGGGAGGGTCTGCTGGAAGAACTTTAACTGCTCAGACCTCCTTTCCTCTAAAACAGATTTTTCTGCCATAGAAATATCATAAAGCTGTCATAAAATTTTATTGCATGATGACATGGGAATACCATACTTTGGAACTCGTGCATACAAGGTTCTACTGGCCTCACATAGCTACAAACATTGTGAAATAGTCCATGAGTGGCAAAAGGTTTCATATACCATTTAGGAAACAGTCATTAGTCAATGATCTTTCGTTGTAAATTTATTTATTTATTTAACAAATCGGAAAGACATTTGAGCCAAGGGCTCTTTTACAGAGGATCCACGTCAAGTCACAAGAATAGCAAATTACAATGGTTTCAGTAAGCAGTACAACATGAGGAAAGTAATTACATAAACAAAAGAATAATATGGCAAGATAAATATTGTGTCAAGTGCAGCCAGTGGCCTTGTCTGAAGAGGGGAACAAGGGATTACAAGGCGAGAAGTACAGGGGGTGAATTGGGGGGTGGAAGGAGCAAAATAAGAGCAAGGAAGGAGATTCCACAATGAAGCTTAAGCAGGAAAGACCCATGGGGGCAGGGAGGGGTAAAGGAAGAGGACAAGGTAAGAAAACAGAGGAGAGAGGAGGAAGTGGGAGTGGAGGGGTAAAGGAAAAGGGGGGGTGAGGTTTGATGAAAACAGGGCAAGAATGGGAAAGTGATAAGGGAGGAAGTGCTGTGAGTGGAATAGTGCAGCAACAGGATAGGGCTATACAGGAGCAAATGGTAAAAGAGAGCGGTCCCAGTGCATTTAGCTGTCCGCAGAGATTAGGTATAGCAGTCACAAGATGATCTGGAAACTAGGAATTGATGCAGCTTCCGCTTAAATGCTGAAGGGATCCTGGTGGTAGGAGACCAAGATCTGCCTTCTTAGCCAGAAGGCAGGTTTAATATTCAATGCGAGCCTGGAGTTGAAGCCAGTTTGCTTGTTCATAAAGGTCACAAGTGTGAGTACAATATGCTGCACCAGTTAGTAGACGGCATGCCTTATTCAGAGCTGTGGTGAGCCGACATAGGGTTGTGCCTGTGGCAGAACCATAAATGACCAAACCATAGTCAATAATGGACACAACTGAACTTTGGATAGCCAATCTGAGGGCTTCGGTAGTAAGGCAGTGTTTATGCCTGTGTAGAAGGCCTAGGTGAATGTTAACTACCTTGGCAACATTCTCAACATGGTTGGAGAAGGAGAGCATACTATCAAGAGTAACTCTTAGGTATTTAAAAGATTGAGTCTGATCAAGGACAACACCCGGACTGTTTTTAATCACCAATTGTTTGGCTTTGTGCTTGCTGTGGGTACCATGAAAGAGCATGACCTCTGTTTTTTGCAGTTACACACCAACTTATGAGAGGTGAACCAGGACTCAGCTTCAGTAAAACTTTTCTAAAGTGGGGCGTGAAGGAGGGTAGAGTCAGCAGTCTTTGAGAAAATGACCGCATCATCTGCGTAGAGGAGTACTGGTTCGGAACAGGATGCCGGAAGATTATTGAGGAAGGTGCTAAATAGGAGGGGTCCCAGTATCGATCCTTAAGGACCCCAGAGCAGACAGGCAGTTTAGCAGAAAAGGCAGACCCTATTATCACCTGTTGTGTGCGGTTTGCTAGACAGCTGGTGAACCACTTTAGGGCTTCTGAAGATATACCAAGCCCAGCAAGCTGATGTGTCAGCAAATGGAGATTGACTGGTCAATAAAGGTTGCACCAACAAGTTGACCCTGATCAAGAGTATGGTGAATGAAACTATAGATCTGTTAAGTTATGGAATGCATAACCTGTAGAAGTGAGTGAGTCTATTACTTTTAATCCTTTCCAAAATCAAGTGCTGTCCTATTATCTGGAGAAGCTGGTATGTAAATGTGCACAATTTTAATGTGTGCTATGATTTATTATTTTGTATTTTAATTATTGTGAATGTCTTATTGTAGGTACTTGATTCTGGACACCTTTGAACAAGTTATTTGTCAGGGCTAAACATGGTTGCTTGCATGCTGTTACCAATTAGAACAGCAGCAATATCTCATTTTCAATTTGAGTCCTGCTTTTTACACAGTTTACACTGAGTTTACCCAGGATAGAACAACTAAGCTGCAGTATCTTGTTTTCAGTTGGGGTTCCGCTTTTTTATTTTCCACAAAGCTGTTTCTTGTTTGGTCTCATATGGTGGCACCATCCCCCCAGCCCTGTCACTGACCTTCTAATGGACATACTCAGGTTATCCACCACTTACCCAGGACCACAGTGTGGTGGGTGGCCAGCCCTGTTGGTTGTGTGGGAGCCAGGTGGGGCGTGCCGGCTTGGACAGTCAGCATTTTCCTCCTGCCCCCGATGTTCTCCCTGGGTTGTCAGCATGCAGTGAGGTGGTCATGCAAATGTGTAGCGGCATGCATTCATGACAGGTATCTGGCAGCAACATCTCCCTTCCTGGTGCTCTCAACTGTGCTGCAGATCAGTCTCCACCAGAGGCAGTCACACAGGGGGAACAGCACCCTAACCTCCTTGAGGAAGGAGAGCAGTCCCAGGGCCACTCAGTCCTTCCTCACCAAGCCAGCCACTGACAGCCTGCGCTTGTTCCAAATGCAACTCACCGGCATAGCAAGTGGCAGCACTACTGCCTTGCTACAGGGACAGATTATGGACCAGCTCTTATCCAGTTTGAAAATATATTCTCCCAGGATAGGCCAGCTGAAAGGCAATATCTTATTTTCAGTGGGCTCTGACAGTTTGATCCCAAATTTCCAAAATAGACTTTTTTTTGTGAACTCTATTTTTACATCCCTGTGGCCCGGGCATCCTTCTGGGGTGCTCACTCGGCTTTGGCCTCAACTCCCTACATGAATCCTGTCACCAGCTTTCTCCCCCCAAACACCCAGGCAGGTCCAGCCCCCCCCCAGATCACCCCCCCCGGGGGAGGGTCCACCCACCCTTGGTGCCCTTTCTGAGATTAGAGGGACCCACCTGGGTGTCGGGTCAGCTGTGGGAGTTCCCTGGTGTGCTAGGCCGGTGAAGGGATGTGGGCATGCCCCTGGAGCCCCCTTCATCTCCACGGTACCACAGAAGGGTTTTTTCTCTTGCTTTTCCCTATGGAGTGTGGACATGCAATGGTATCTGTGGTGTTGAGCACCAATGCCTGACGACGCTCTGCCCCCCATGAACTTGCTTGTGCTGCAAGTTCCATGCTGCCCCCAGCCACCACCAGGAGCTGCCCTCGAGCAGCACAACCCCAAATCCTTCCCTGGGAAGGGAGACCAGTCCTCCTCCAGATGTTCTATCCCTTGCCTCCCCTGCTGACCCCCTGTGGCCCAAGTCCATTCCCGAACCCAGGTTGCCAGTGTAGCATGAGGTGTGGTGTCCAGCGCCTCAACCCTCAGCTCCACTGGGCCGGCCAACATGGTCTTTTTATGACCTCAGAAAACACATAGTATTTTTGTTTTAAATCCCATCCAATGGATGATTTGCACAGCAACTGCAAAAGCATGTTTCTGAGGGGATTTGAAAAATGACACCTGTCATGTTTTTTTTTGGGGGGGTGACTATAAGGGATTTGTTGAAAATGTGGGACAAAAATCTGCAACAAAGTTATGAGTAAATGTTTCTTCACAACGTAGTTGTTTTTTTCCACATTTTGTCCTCAAATTTTCAACATAGTCTTTTTATGACTCCATTTTACGATCAAGACAGGTGGAATGTTTTAAATTTCATCCAAAAGGTGATTTGGAGAAGCAACTGCAAAAACATGTTTCAAAGGGTATTTATACAGTGACACCTCTCATGTTCATCAGGTGGGGTAACAAAAGGGCTATGTTGCACATTCGGGGTCAAAAATCTGCAAAAATCACAAAGTTATGAGTGAACATTGACAAAATTCAGTGTTTCCTTATAACTTCATTGTTTTTTGACATTTTGACTCCAAGGACCCGATTTTCAAAAGACTTAGATTGACAGAAGGGACTTGCCTCATAAGAGGTTGACGCATCACAAGCTGTGTCAAATGCAATACTGTAAAGCAGCCAGTGGCAAATTTAACAGAGCTGTGCCAAAGTCCCCTTGTGTCAGGTTTGCAGCAACCAACCAGATGCATCAGGCGTGAGGGAGGATTGCACCCATGGCAGGGCTGTAACAACTCTTTTGGGATCTCCAGAAGCCCCGCAGTGGCCACAGAACAAGGTGTGACAGGGAGCTCCTGCCACTCTTGAGGACCAACTATTTCTTAAATCTGTTGCAGCAGTTCTTCTATTTCTTAGCCTATTCTATCCTTTACAATTTCTAGTCCATAAGGTTGGCCACCTATGGGCACCCCTTCCTTTTTTTTTTTTTTTTGAAAAATCTTTTTATTAAAAGTGCAGTGCAATTCACAGAACAACCAGAAAGATGCAAGGTGTTTTAGACATACCATCGACATGTACAAATATCTTCCATTATTATAAACAACAGAGTCCATTGTAATCTATGGTCTAGCAGTATATGGGGCTGCCTCCCAAACTGCTTTGAAATGTATCAAAACAACACTAAATAAAGCGTGTCGTTTAGTCCTAGGTGTACCCCATCTCACTCACATCTGCAAGTTGTACACTCAAACATAATGGCTCAACCTTGACAGTCACCTCCAGTATCAAGTATGCATACTCGCCAAGAAGTCTAGGCTAGGACTTACCACCCCAGGCCTGCAAAGCCTCCTTAGCTGACCTAATTCCATCAGATGCACTAGGGGTACAAACAAGTCAGCTGTCTGCATCCCTTTCCGTAGAACCACACAAGGCCAAAGGTCCTACAAATACCAGGCACCACTTTGGCTTAATGCGCTTGACCTAGGCATCACAAAAGAGGACAAAATAGGCCCCTTTAAAGATAAACTCCTAGTGGCCCTCGCCACAAACAGGAACTGTGACTGTGAGATCTGAACTCCCCACACTCTCCCCTCTTCTTTCCTGCTACCCTCATTCTAACCTGCACCCTTGCCTTTCCTCTCTCCTTGCTAACTAACACTCCCCTAGTAGGCTCCAGGTCCCCACCTCAGCACTCCCCAGTGAGTCTAGCCCTCCTTTATGACTACACTCTTTAGCACTTATAACAAAAGAACTGCTGCCCATCAGGTTCTCGCCTCCTTGCGTATAGTATTAGTTAAATATTTTACAGACTATATCATCCTCTGCTCCCTACCTGATTCACACTGTATCCTGTAGAATCTCAAGTTGTTCACTTGACAACCTATCAGCCTTGCCTGCTTTAAATTATGTGTCTGTATATTCTTACTTATATACTCCCTGTTATTGTAATTATGTAACCTCTATAACCTGATGTACTCATGTCTTTCTAGGCACGTAACCACCTTGTATCTGCTTATGTACTTGTAACCATTGTAAATGATGTAATGCCCATGTATTACTACGACGTGGAACCGCTGTAAAAGAGCCTTTGGCTCAAAGGTACTTCCTAGAAATAAATAATCAGCGCAAAGACATACCTATAGTACATTAGAGGCAGGCCTTTCTTTATGTAGCAAATGGTCATGCTTATTATTCAGGGATGACACCAATTTCCACTGCTGATAACCAGGGTTGCCAAGTGTCCCAAAAATCTGTTAGCGTTCCCCAAGCTCCCAGTTGTGCTCTTTCCAACATCATACACAGCTTCATATTATGTTCCCATCTTATAACTGTGGGAGAGGAGGGGGACATCCACAACTGCGCAATTGTCCTTCTGGCATTAATTAATGCAATAGACCACAGGGGGTTAGATTGTCTCCGATTAGGATGTGAAGGGTCAGCACCCAGTAGAAGTTCCAGGGGTGATTTAGATGGGGAAAACCCTAAAACTCTAGACATGATTTTATGAATTTGATGCCAGAAGGGAGTAACTTTAGGACAACTAAGTGCCAGGTGCAGGAAGTTCGCTTCGTCAACTTCATATTTAGGGCATAGAGGGGATCTCGTATTATCAAAAGCATTTAACCTTTTAGGCATAATGCACGGCCTGTGTAGGAAGCTTAATTGGATTTGTCTTGGCTTATTACTACGAGAACAGTGTAAGTAGTGAGCACTTGCTAACTTCCATGTTTTTGAAGTTAAGAGAAGGGAGAGATCTGTGCTCCATTTTTCCAGGCTGGATTTATTCGGCTAAGGAAGGGAGCTCAAAAGCATGCTATAATATAAAGTCAGGGGTTTACTGCCCGGTTGTGGGGTAAATAATTCTTCCTCTAATGGTGACGGGCTTAACCACTTATTAGTAATTGAAAGAATGTCACCACATCTATGCCTTATTACCAAATATAGAAAGAAATCTCCTGCCGGGATATTCCACTGTTCAGAGATCTGGGCAAAGCTCAGCATCCACCCCCCTTCATATAGCTGATTAATAACCACTAAACCCTTTTTTCTCCAAGCCCAGAGTCTCTGCACAACCGTAGTAGAACAGCTACCGCCCAACCGCATATAGCTCAATATGCTGAAATTAATGGAATTCCCTCCCGTGAAGCCAATCCTTCTATGAGCATGTGTCCAGATAACCAAAGTGGAGACAGTGAAAGACTACACACTCGCTCAGCCTCCACCCCTTGTAGACTCTCGACTAACAGATCATTCTTAAATTACCTCCAACATGTCCTCTTCGAGGCCTAACCATGGGCAGTCAGTACTGAATGTCCCAGTAGAATGAAGGCCAACTGTGTGGCCCAATAGTAGAATTTAAAATGAGTTAGACCAACACCCCCATCTGCAGATTTTCTTTGTAAAGTCACCCTTGATATTTTAGCCCATCCTTTTGCCATAGGAATTTATGCAAAATAGTATCCAGGTAGTTAAAATGAGCTTGCGTACCTGATGGGTGGGGGTGGGGGTGGGGGTGTCTGGTAGAGATATAACAATCTAGGCAAAATAGTCATTTTAATAACCCTTACATGACCTAGCAATGAGATGGGTAATGCTGCCCACCTTTCACAGTCTTCAGCAACAGCAGTCACTAATGGTTTTAAATTAATTTATAAAGTCCCCACTGATGCTGTAATGCACTCCCAAATATTTTAAGGACTGGACCAACTGAAGGCCACCAGTTGAGCTATTAGTTGTGCTCGATCCAAAACACCCACAGGCAAAGTTTGCTCTTGACCAATTAACCTTGCACCCTGATACTGCACCAAAGTGGCGCATTAGATTGTGTACAGCTGGCAGGTCCTCTGCAGGGTTTTGTAGGTATAATAACTGATCATCAGCGTACATAGCAATTTTATGTTCCCTACCACCACCCTGAAATCCCCTGATCTCTGTGTTTGTCTGCAAGGCTGCCCCAAGGGGTTCCAAAAATAACACATATAGAAGGGGGATAGTGGCCAACCCTGTCTGGTACCCCTACCTAAAAGAAAAGGACTTGATAAGGTATTTCCCACCTGCACCTGGGCCGATGGATCACAATATAATGCCCGCACCCAAGAACTAAAAATCGTCCCTATTCCCATCTTCCCCAGAGTGTGAATTAGGTACCTGTGAAAGAGTGAAAATGAATAAAAAAATAAAAAAAAATTTTATATAGAGTGATAATGGGACCTGGATGCACTGTTGTTCTTGTTGCGTTCTTACTGTTATATGTTGTTTGTTGGGCTGGCCACCCACTTTGTGCAGTATATTCTCGTTTTTTTCTGTGTTGTCTTTTGTCTGTCTGCTGTGGTTATTTGTTAATTACATTCCAGTTTTCTCCCATTATCTTTCCATACTCCCTAGATATATTCCCTGTAATACCTAGTTAGAATAGTATGGGATAGAACAGTATACGTTTTAAAAGACTGCATTATTCAGTCATGTCAGGTCACTGTTTCTTTAAATGGGCTTCTGGTTGGTTTTGAAGCCTTCCGATTTAGATATATATTTTAAGTTTATTAGGGTGCTGGGACCATGTTATACTGTAAAGAAATGCCCTGGTAAATAACAGCTATAAAAGAAATCACGGCTGTTCGCTGGAATACACCGCAGGAAATAAGTCGGAAAATGAAATCGCCAGTAAAAGTTACCGCTGGATGTGCGTGATGGTCGTGAAGGCATTTTGCCTTGTACTGCCTTCAAAATTGCTGCGCTTTTAGTCCAAAATCGAGTGGAATGACTCTCGCTTACCTACAAAGGGGTGTGGAATACAGTATGTAAGCTGAATTTGAATCCTTTATATAAACGAGGGTTTTCATTCATATTGGTTGCTAGGTAAACCCTGCCTGCTATTTTCCTTGTATGGATGTGATCCTTAGGAGCTGGCCGGCCCTTGAACAGCTGACTTTATACATTCATTAAAGGGGGCAGTTCCTATTTCAGTTCATTTTAGGGTGTTCAACTCCTAAACAATTATTATTTTATCTGGCAGTATGAAAATATATACTGTGATTAAAAGAAAAGTACTGGAGTGTAAAAATGAATTCATTTATTGTACAGAGAAAGAATTTATGTTATAAAAAAGGAATCTAGGGGAGGAGTTTGTGGTCACATGTCTTCTAAGGGTATATAAAGCACTATGTTTTAGTGCAAGGGAGTTAGTTGACTCCAGGAGTCGGACCTGGAAGTGCTGAAGTGCTGTCTCAAGCCTTCCAAAGTACTAGGGCTTACTAGTACATGATTCTGTTTTGGTTACTATGCTTTTTATTATTTGTTTTTCTGATGTTCAGTTCGCCCTTTGTTAAAATAAATGTTTGAAAGTAAAAACTACTCCAGCAACTGTCTCTTGGTCCATCTTTTATCCCACGGTCCTGTGACAGTTGGTGTCAGAAGTGGGATATACTGGTGGAGGTTTTGAGCACAAAACCTGTTGGACCTGAATGCAAGGTGGTGAGGATATCTGGAGTAGAGTGGCTACCCGGTCCCGAGTGCAACAACTGAAACTACCTCTATTGGCCAGACTGGAGACTATAGTAAGAAGAAAAACCAGAAAAGGAGAGGAGATGGAAGATAAGAAGGAACCTGAGGAAGGAGCCCGAGCAGCCAGCTCCGAGATGGAAGAAAGCCCCCAAGATCTGAAAGAATTGATACGCTGGCTCTGTACTCGTCAGATGGATATGGAGAGGGAGAATCAAGCCAGATGGGCAGACACACTGAGGGTAATTCAATCCATGGGTATGGCTAGAGCCCGGTTAACCCAGGGATTGTGCAGAAGAAATTAAATTGTTAAATTGTCCAACACAGATGATATTGAAGCATTCCAAATGACATTTGAGAGAGTGGCGGACAGTGTGCGTGGCCCAGAGACCAATGGGTCATTCGCTGCTTCCTATTTATGGAAAGCCCAATTAGCATATAGCCACGTGGAAACCGCTTATATTAATGATTATGGACATGTAAAGCAGGCCATCTTAAAGAGGTATGACATCAGTACGGAAACATACAGACAGCGATTCAGAACCTTGAAGTTCCATGCTACTGATAATCCACAGGATATATACATTCAATTAAAAGACTTAAGTATAAAATGGTTACAACCTGACACTCGGACTACAGCACAGATGTTGGAAGCTATCGTCCTGGAGCAATTTATAAATATTTTACCACAGGAGGTGCAGTTATGGGTGAAAGAACACCGCCCGGAGACAGCAGAAGTGGCCATAAGATTAGTGGAAGATTACATAGCTGCAAGACCCCACAGACCGCGACCCATTAGAAGTTCCTGGGTACCTTCATCTATGGTAAGACCACCTTCTCATGTTTCTATACCCCATATTGCAGACAGTAATACCCTTGGGACTAAAATAAGTCAAAAACCTATAAGACCTTATAAACCGGAGATTGCGTGTCATAGATGCAATGCAAAAGGACACATAGCAAGATACTGCCCTAAAAAGACATTAGAAGATGTACATTTGGCTTTAGCTAATTGGGGGCATTATGTAAGACCAGTAAAGATTGGAAATAAAGTGGTAACAGGTCTTATAGACTCCGGTAGTAAGAAAACCTTAGTCCATGCTTCCGTTCTGGATATCAATGTAAAAAGGGAAAAGCCCACAACTGGTGTCATATGTATACATGGGGACGTACATCATTATCCATTGAGAGAGACAGTTGTACAAGTGGATGGTCACAGCCAGAGAAAGTTGGGTAGTTCCTCAGCTCCCTGTACCAGCTATTATTGGGCATGACTTTGAAGATTTTGAAGCTCTATTAGCCACTGGGTTTTCTGCTGTAACCACTAGAGCACAGTCTAGGAATGAAGAGACATTGGGACACACGTTTCCTTTTGAAGAAAACCTTTTTGAAGTGCCTGGTAAAGATAGGAAGCCAAAGAGTATAAAAAGGAGAGAAAAACAACTCTGGACTAAAACTAAGTTACATTCAGACTCTAAAAACAGGCTGGACTTCAATATGGTGAAACATGAGTCAGACTTTAAAGAAATACAAAGAAATGATACATCACTAACCCCATTTTTTTCACAGGTGGGACAGGATGAGAAGTCTAAAGGTCCCGTTTTTAGAATCATAAATGGGTTATTGTATCGAGTTTGTAAGAATATACATACTGGAGAGGTGGTTGAGCAATTAATGATACCTCAACAATTTAGAGCCCAATTATTAGGACTAGCTCATGATATCCCTATGGCAGGACATCTAGGAAGAGACCGGACATTAAGTCGCCTCCTATATAGGTTTTATTGGCCAGGCATACATGAGCAAGTCACAGAATATTGTAGAAGTTGTGAGGTCTGTCAAAAGGTATCCAAAATTGGACGACAGGATAAAGTGCCCTTACTATCGATGCCACTTATATCTACTCCCTTTGAAAGAGTGGCTATGGATATAGTAGGTCCTTTACCAAAAAGTTCAAAAGGAAATAGATTTATATTAGTAGTTGTAGATTATACTACCAAATATCCTGAGGCCATTCCGTTAAGAACTATAACAGCCCAAAGGATAGCTGATGAGTTAACAAAGATCTTTAGTCAGGTAGGCATACCCAAAGAGATTTTAACAGATCGAGGAACGAACTTTCGATCTGCGCTACTCAAACGGCTATACCAGACCTTAGGAATAGAGGCATTGTTTACAACACCATACCATCCACAAACCGATGGTCTGGTAGAGCGGTTTAACCACATTAAAACAAATGTTAAAGAAATTTGTGACAGATGAGGGCAAGAATGGGATATGTATCTTCCTTATCTTATGTTTGCATATAGGAAGTTCCCAGGCATCTACTGGATTTTCCCTTTGAGTTATTGTTTGGGCATAATCCAAGAGGCCTCTAGACATTGTTAGGAAGAATGGGAAGAACCTGAAAGATACAAAAGGAACATGCCCTTTGAGTTTTGGCAAAAGTTACGGAGCGTTTAATCTCTTATGTTCAAAAGCACATGACAGTAGCTTACAACAACAAATAAAACAGAAGGTGTACTATGATAAAGGTACAAGACAGAAAGAATTCAGTGAAGGGGATAAAGTTTTACTATTGTTGCCATCTTCTGAACATAAGTTATTAATGAAGTGGCAGGGCCCTTATGTTGTTACCCGAGAACTGGCCCTGTAACTTTGAAATAGAAGTACCAGGTACTAAAGGAAAGAAACGATATACCATGCTAACCTGTTGAAAAGTTGGGTAGCTACGCCCAATTCCTTAACTAGTTATGTACTCCTGAATCCAAAAACGAATTGGATATAGCATATCAACGTTTGGAAGATACAGGGACAATTACTATATACTAATCAATCCTGAGTTGACAGAAAAGCAAAGGACAGACCTAAAGATGTGTTAGGACAATTTAAAGACATTTTCACAAGTATCCCTTGGAGAATTAGAAATGTTAGCCATCACATAAAGGTTACTAACAACCAGCCACTTAGACAAAAACCATATAGGTTACCTGAAAGAATAAGACATGACGTGATTCAGGAAGTGAAAAGGATGCATAAAATGGGTATCATTGAACCCTCCTGTAGTGAGTGGTGTTTTCCTATGGTGGTAGTGAGCAAAAAGGAAGGGGGCATACGCATCTGTTTGGATTTTAGGAAGTTAAACGTGGTATCCCAGTTTGATAGTTACACAATGCCCCGAATAGATGACATCCTAGATCATCTGGGTAGCTGCCATTTATTTTAGCACCCTGGATTTGACCAAAGGATATTGGCAGATCCCTTTAAATACAACTGATAAAGATAAAACTGCATTCAGCACACCTATTGGATTATTCCATTTTACAGTTATGCCTTTTGGGCTACATGGTGCCCCTGCAACGTTTCAAAGAATGATGGACACTCTGCTTACCCCACATACCAGTTATAGTGTGGCCTACCTGGATGATGTTATTATCTTTAGTCCCTCATGGGAGGAACATTTGAAACATCTTTCTGCGGTATTAACTGAAGTCTCCAAGGCTGGCCTCACTATAAACCCACGGAAATGTACGATAGCCATGCAGAAAACCAAATATTTGGGTTTCCATATTGGTAGAGGTTGTGTAAAACCAGAAATAAACAAGGTTGCGGTGGTAGCACATAGTCCCACTCCCATCACAAAGAGGGATGTGAGATCCTTTCTGGGACTAGCTAACTACTATCGTAGATTTATTCCTAACTTTTCAACAATAGCAGGTCCCCTGACAGAGTTAACCAAGAAAAAGAACCCTGAAAAGATCAGATGGACAAAAGAATGTGAAGAGGCATTTCAGGCTATTAAAGCCAGTTTATGCTCTACACGTCATTATGTTCTGATTTTTCTCAAACATTCATTTACAGACAGATGCATCACAGTATGGGATTGGGGCTGTACTAACACAGGTTGTAAATGAGGAAGAGCATCCTATAATTTACATTAGTAGGAAGCTCCATGAGAGAGAAACACACTATTCAGTAATTGAAAAGGAGTGTCTAGCCATCAAATGGGCTATAGAGGCCTCCGTTTTTATCTATGGGCGAGAATTTGAACTATGGACTGACCATAATCCATTATGTTGGTTATTGGTAATGAAAGATAACAATACTGTATAATGCGATGGTATCTCGCTTACAACCCTATAGATTTGTTATCAAACACAGAAAGGAGCAGCCCTAGTAATGCTGATTATATGTCAAGATACGGAATGGAGAGTAAAAGTAGTTCTCATCAGACTTCGGGGTAAAAAGTGAAGTATTGTTATGAAGGAGACAGTGTCTCCTAGTTTCTTCTTTCTGAAGTTTTAGAAATTAGGGACCCCGAGGTGGAGCCTTAGGTGAGGGTGGGCTATGGCTCCATCTCTCGTATTGAGAGATCTGATGACGAACTTACTGTTAGACTTAAAGATCCAAAACTGTAGGTTTTGTTTTTAGGTGGGGAGGAATGTGAAAGAGTGAAAATTAATAAAAAAAAAAAAAAAATTTATATAGAGTGATAATGGGACCTGGATGCACTGTTGTTCTTGTTGCGTTCTTACTGTTATGTTGTTTGTTGGGCTGGCCACCCACTTTGTGCAGTATATTCTCGTTTTTTTCTGTGTTGTCTTTTGTCTGTCTGCTGTGGTTATTTGTTAATTACATTCCAGTTTTCTCCCATTATCTTTCCATACTCCCTAGATATATTCCCTGTAATACCTAGTTAGAATAGTATGGGATAGAACAGTATACGTTTTAAAAGACTGCATTATTCAGTCATGTCAGGTCACTGTTTCTTTAAATGGGCTTCTGGTTGGTTTTTGAAGCCTTCCAGATTTAGATATATATTTTAAGTTTATTAGGGTGCTGGGACTGTGTTATACTGTAAAGAAATGCCCTGGTAAAATAACGCTATAAAAGAAATGCGGCTGTTGCGCTGGAATACGCCGCAGAAATAAGTCGGAAAATGAAATTGCGGTAAAAGTTACCGCGCGAATGTGCGCATGGTCGTGAAGGCATTTTGCCTTGTACTGCCTTCAAATTGCTGCGTTTTAGTCCAAAATTGAGTGGAATGACTCTCGCTTACCTGCTAAAGGTGGAATAAGGTGGCAGTTTTCGAATTTGAATCCTTTATATAAATGAGGGTTTTCTATTCATATTGGTTGCTAGGTAAACCCTGCCTGCTATTTTCCTTGTATGGATGTGATCCTTAGGAGCTGGCCGGCCCTTGAACAGCTGACTTTATACATTCATTAAAGGGGGCAGTTCCTATTTCAGTTCATTTTAAGGTGTTCAACTCCTAAACAATTATTATTTTATCTGGCAGTATAAAAATATATACTGTGATTAAAAGAAAAGTACTGGAGTGTAAAATGAATTCATTTATTGTACAGAGAAAGAATTTATGTTATAAAAAGGAATCTAGGGAGGAGTTTGTGGTCACATGTCTTCTAAGGGTATATAAAGCACTATGTTTTAGTGCAAGGAGTTAGTTGACTCCAGGAGTCGGACCTGGAAGTGCTGAAGTGCTGTCTCAAGCCTTCCAAAGTACTAGGGCTTACTAGTACATGATTCTGTTTTGGTTACTATGCTTTTTATTATTTGTTTTTCTGACGTTCAGTTCGCCCTTTGTTAAAATAAATGTTTGAAAGTAAAAACTACTCCAGCAACTGTTTCTTGGTCCATCTTTTATCCCACGGTCCTGTGACAGTACCCCCAGTCCACACAGTCAAAAGCTTTCTCAGCATCAAGTGCCACCACTGCTGCCCCGTGAGATCTTTTATAGCAGGCCCATCTGAAAATGATATTGAGAGTGTGCCTAATATTGTGCTTGCCCATGCAGCCTTTAACAAATCCCTGGTCTGGGTGTATAACAGATGAAAGTACAATTTCCAATCGGGAGGCAAGGGCTATTGCCAAGATTTTAAAATCTGTGGTGAAAAGCGAAATTGGTCTATACAAGGGACTCAAATTGGGGTCTTTGCCCAATTTGGGCAATACAGCGATGGTTGCAGACCGTGCAGATAGGGGTAGCCCGCCTCTCTGTAAACCTTCCTCCAAAGCATCAGATAGAGGCTCTAAAATGTGTTTTTCAAAAGATTTATAAAAATCAATGAGTAGGCCATCCGGCCCAGGTGCCTTCCCACTTTTTAAAGATTTCAGTGCCACCTCTATCTCTTGGACAGTTATGGGAGAGTCCAATCTCTCGCCATCTTCCTCTGTTATCTCATCTAGGGGAGCCATATCAAAGAATTGGTTGCATTCCTCCTGGCTGGGGGAGCATTCTGAAGTATACAGTTGTTTATAGTACCCCCAAAAAACATCACCTATTTCTTTATTACCCTGATTAAGTTCCCCTGGCTATCTTAAATTTGACTTGCAAGTTTTGTGGACTCCCTCCTCTTTAACTGCCAGGCAAGATATTTCCCAGCCCTATCCCCATCCAAGTACCGTCCGACATCAGTGAGCCATATAGTATGTTCTAGTTGTGTGCTAGACAGAGTAGTAAATCTCCACTTCAGCTTTTGTACAATACTGTAAAGAGGAGCAGTGGGGCGCAGCATATGTGCCCTTTCACAGGCAGCGATCTTCGCCCTAAGAAATTCTAGCTCCCTGGTAGTAGTGCATTTTGGTTGCACTAGAAAAGAAATAGTTTGCCCCTTACATGTACTTTCAATGCTTCCCAGCGTGTGGCTTGGGAGGTGTCCCCTCGGTGGTTAAATTTAAAAAATTCCTGTATAGTTGCTTCCATATAAGTCAAGTATTCTTGTTTCTGTAGGAGTAATGGATCAAGTTTCCAGGCCCTATTGCCAGTAGTGGATCCAGTACCAGAGACACAAACATAATGAAGGACATGGTCCGATATTAAAATTGGCATGTACCATAATTGGCACTGAAGAGGAGAAGGAAATCCTAGCCCCCCCCAAAAAAATCAGGGTAATTAGTGAGGTAAACATCAAGATAGAGCATTCGATAGGGAGAAGGGCAGGGGTAAATGAAGAAAAAGACAAAGACAGGAGGGACAGGGATGGGGCAAAAAAAATAAAGCCAGAAAAAAATGGAGGGTAATGAGTACCAATGCCCATAGTCTAGGTAAAAAACTTCCTGAAATGGTGGCCTTGATGGAAGAAGGCTGCCTAGATATGTAAAGGAAGGGATTAAAGCAACAGAACTGTAAACAGGAAGAAGAGGAGGAACTGTGGGTCACCCTGGAGACTGGAAATGGCTCCACAATCTGCACAGGGATTGTATACAGACCCCCGTCTCAGGGGGAGGAAGTGGACAAGGAAATGATAGAAGGCATCCTTGGGATGGCAGAGAAAGGGGAGATATTGCTGATGGGGGACCTGAATATGCCAGATGTTGACTGGAGCACCTTTGCTGCAGCCACATCCAAAAGCAGGGCCATTCTTGATGCCCTACAGGGGGAATGCCTCAAATAGCTAGTTTTAGAACCCACTTGGGAGAGAGCAATCTTAGACCTGGTATTCTCAAATGGGGACGGATAGAGGGTCTCTGATCTCGAAGTGGGTAGCCATCTGGGAACAAGTGACCACCAAACAGTGTGGTTCACAATAAACTTAGCTGTAGAGTCAAGCCACACAAAAGTAAAGGCACTGGACTTCAGGAGGGCTGATTTTATCAAAATTGGAGAGTGTCTCATAAAAGCACTAGCAAACAGGCAAGAAGGTGTGGTGGAGCAACAATGGGGAAACATCAGAACCGCCATCAGAGACAACAAGCCTTTGTGTGAAGCAAATAAATAAATCAAAATGAAAGAAAAAAAACACTATGGTTCTCAAAAGAAGTGGCAGGGAAATTAAGAGAGAAAAAGATAGCATTCAGGAAGTATAATCAGTGGGTAGAGGGGACAAAACCTTTTACAGGTACATAAGTGAAAAAAGAAAGACAAAGGGAGGGATAGTGAGACTGAAGAGGGAGGATGGGGGCTGCGTGGAGGATGACAACAGTAAAGCTGACATATTGAACAGGTATTTCTGCTCAGTCTTTACTGAAGAGGAGGAGGATAATGGGTCTGAAAGGAGTACAAGGGGTGAGAATGGTGCAGAAATGGACACAAGTCCCTTTACACGAGAAAGGGTCCTGAAGGAACTGGAAGTAATAAGAGTTGATAAAGCAATGGGGCCAGATGGGGTGCACCCCAGGGTCCTTAAAGAACTAAGAGAGGTGGTGGCTGAACCTTGGCTATCCTGTTTAGCCAATCACTGGAAACAGGGAGGTACCCAAAGACTGAGAACAGTAGATGTAGTCCCTTATACAAAAGTGGGAACAAAGAGGAAGCAGGGAACTACAGACCAGTCAACCTCACCTCAGTAGTGGGGAAGATCATGGAAGCACTACTGAAGGAGAGATTGGTAGAACATCTGGTTGTCAATGGACTACAGGACCCAAGGCAGCATGGTTTCACCAGGGGAGGTCATGTCAGACCAACCTCTTGAAGTTTTTGACTGGGTGACTAGGAGGTAGATCAGGGAGGGCGGTGGACATGGTCTATCTGGACTTCAGCAAGGCCTTGACACTGTGCCACATAGAAGACTATTACACAAACTGGGGAATAGGGTGTGGGCAGGACAGTAGTGTGGTGGGTAGGTAACTGGCTGGGTGGCAGAACACAGGCGTGTGGTAAATGGCTGTTACTCCACAGAGGAAGAGTGACCAGTGGGGTACCACAGGGATCAGTGCTGGGACCGGTCCTATTCAACATCTTCATCAGTGACATTGCGCAGGACCTAGAAGGCAGAATTTCACTGTTCTGATGACACAAAGCCTGTAATAGAGTAGACACACCAGAGGGTGTAGACAGAATGAGAAGCGACCTGCAGAAACTTGAAGAATGGTCAGGGTTTGGCAGTTGAAATTCAATGCAAAGAAGTGCAAGATAATGCATATGGGGCACAAACCCTGGGACAATATATCAGTTGGGAGGTGAGGATATAGCATGCACCAAGCAGGAAAGGGATCTTGGGTTGTCATCTCTGATGACCCCAAGGTAGGGAAACAGTGTGACAAGGCAGCAGGTAAAGCAAATAGGATGCTGGGATGTATAGGCAGGGCATCACCAGCAGGAAAAGGGAGGTCATAATTCCGCTATACAAGACACTAGTGAGGCCCCACCTGGAGTACAGTGTACAGTTCTGGAGACCATACCTACGTAAGGACATAGACAGGGTAGAGAAGGTTCAGAGGAGGGCAACAAAGATGGTGCATGGATTGCATCACAAGTCCTATGAAGACAGGTTGAAGGAACTGAACATGTACTCCCTGGAGGAGAGGAGGGTAAGAGGGGATATGATAGAGACATACAAGTATCTTACAGGGAGGGTGCAGGAAAACACTATTTTTAAGCGAAAAATTTGTTCCAGGACTAGAGGGCATGGGATGAAGTTGGAGGGAGGACGATTCAGAGGAAACATGAGAAAGAATTTCTTCACAGAACGGGTGGTGGACAAGTGGAACACCCTGCCAGAGGAAGTGGTGGGGCTGAAACAATCACGGGATTTAAGAATGCATGGGATAGACATAAAGGAATTCTGGAGGTCAGGGGTAAGGGGCAACAGACTTCTAGGAAAACAAACTGAACTTACAAGCTCAAATGGGCAGACTGGGTGGGCCATAGGCCCTTATCTGCTGACACTGTCTATGTATCTATGTATCTATAAGGAAACACAGAAGGAGCAGGACAGAGAACTCTACCAGTTAAAGCAGAAGGAAGCGGGTAAGGCAGTCATAGACTTTGTGATGGCAGATAAGGTTTGCTTGGCCCATCTAGTCTGCCCATTTCCCTACCTACAGGATAGGCCGCAGATCCTAGTTAACCAACAGCCTATTTCTTCCTACCCCCCACAAGAATTGCCTTATGTCTGTCCCATGCATTCTTGAATTCTCCCACAGTTTTAGACCCCACAACCTCCTCATGAAGGCTGTTCCATATATCCACAACCCTCTCTGTGAAGAAATACTTCCTCACATTACCTCTGAGCCGTCCCCCTTCTGTCTTCAAATTGTGCCCCCTTGTTTTTGCACATCTCTTTTTCTGAAAGATGCTACCCTCTTGGACTTTGTTGATTCCCTTTAGGTATTTGAACATTTCTATCATGTCCCTCCTCTCCCTCCTTTCCTTGAGGCTATACATCTTTAGACTTTTAGTCTTTCTTCATATGTCTTCTGATGCAGACCCTGCATCATTTTGGTTGCCCTCCTCTGGACAGCCTCCACCCTGTCTATGTCTTTGTGGAGATGGGGTCTCCAGAACTGTACACAGTACTCCAGATGTGGTCTTACCAACTGTCTGTACAGAGGGCCAACAACTTCCTGTTTTCTACTGGTGATACCTCTCCCTATACATCCCAGTATCCCCCCAGCCCTCCGTAATGCCTTCTCACATTGCTGGCCCACCTTTAGGTCGTCTGATATGACTACCCCCAGGTCCCTTTCCATTTTTGTTGTTGTCAGTATCATAAAATACCTTGATGTATATACCTTATGTTTATAAAACCTGTAAATGTTGCAAATACCATTGGCACTTGGTGTTTTTGATAATGGTAAAAAGTACTAGGTGACTATTATAGAAATTAAGTTAGTTGTGCTAGTTAAAATGCGTGTAAATTGCTGTAACTTGAACAAGACTGAAATTTCATGGTGATTTGCATATGTCCCATGATGCTTTGCATTATGGAAGTATGTATGATGATGTATTTCTTTGAAATTTGATTTGTTGCCAATGCCCTTTGGGGTAACCCTTTTTTCAGTGATTCTGCACTGAGGTTCTTGTTTTTAGCTTTTGTTTTTTTTTTTTTCTTTGAGCCCCCACTACCCAAGCATACAAGGCCCACATAAGGATGAAGAGTTTTCACTAAAGATGTTTAGATCAGAGATCAGTGTCAGTAGGTGCTGGTTAAGTCCAGAGAAAGGACATACATGGTCTGTTGCTGCAAACCGATGTACTGAAAAAGGAATATGACATTGCTGAAGCTTATTTCCTGTATTTTGAATAAACATCACACAGAGATTGTGTGTTGAATATGAAGTTCACTGTCTAGTCCATCTGTTATCGCACAACCCCTCCACACAAAGGCACCACTTAGACCAGTCAGGAGGTGGTCTAAGTGTCTTGTGCCAGTGTGGCAGGGTAGACCTTGGGCTGCTGGGGGCATAAGGGACAAGTGGAGAGATGCATCCCTCCAGTTGTACGTCTCCACAATTTCTATACCATTCTGGAAAAGTGTGGTTCCTCTATGGAGGCACCCACAGTGGAGACCAAGGAGGATGCTGGGAATCTCCACAAAGGAGACCCACAGGAGGGTGGCATGGGACCCCACAGCGGAAGTAAACAACTCTTGGTGGGGGACTCCATTGTTAGGAATGTAGAACTGGGGGGGAGGAAGGGGAGAGGGAGGTAAGGTGCCTGCCTGGTGCCATGGCTTGGAGGGACAGGGAGCGAATACTCAGGATCACAGGAGCAGCTGCACAGGGGAGGGAGCTGGATGTCATTGTCCACCTAGGGACAAATGACCTGGCTAAGAAAGGGATCAGAGCAGTGCAAGAAGCATTAGTGGAGATGGGGAGGGGCCTTAGTCAAATAGCACACACACACACACACACACACACACACACACACACACACGGTAACCTTCTCAGAGGTGCTGCCTGTCTATGGCATGGATGAGGCTAGGGTGCTCCACACCATGGGATTCAATCAGTGGTTGAAAAACTGGTGCAGAGCTCAGGGATTTGGCTTCATTGAGGACTGGGGGTCCACCTGGACGGATGCAGGCCTATACTGGCATGATGGTCTGCATCTGTCCAGGAGGGGAACCAGGATCCTAGGTGATAGGTTTAAATACTTCATTGGCAAGCACTTAAACTAGCCAAGGGCGGAGGCACTGGAAAGAAGCAGGGAAATCCTAGCCCCCCCCCCAAAAAAATTAGGGTACTAAGTGAGGTAGACACCAACATAGAGATGTCAATAGGGAGAAGCGCTGAGGTAAATGGAGAAAGTGACAAACGCAATAAGGACAGGGATGGGGCAAAAAGGGGTAAGGCCAACAAGAAATGGAGGGTAATGAGTACCAACGCCTGTAGTCTGGGCAACAAGCTCCCTGAACTGGTGGCCTTGATGGAAGAGGGATGCCTGGATATCATAGCAGTCACAGAAACATGGTACACAGAGAACTATGACTGGGATGTTAACATACAAGGGTACACAACCTACAGGAGAGTCAGGGAAGGCAGAAGGGGGGGAGTAGCTCTCTATGTAAGGGAAGGGATAAAAGCAACTGAACAAAAGAGTAAACAGGGAGGAGAGGAGGCACTGTGGGTCACCTTAGAGACTGGAAATGTCACCACAATCCGCACAGGGTTGTATACAGACCCCCATGTCAGGGGGAGGAAATGGACAAGGATATGATAGAAGACATACTTAGAATGGCAGAGAAAGGGGAGATACTGTTGATGGGGGACCTGAATATGCCAGATGTTAACTGGAGCACCTTTGCTGAAGCCACATCCAAAAGAAAGGCCATTCTTGATGCCCTTCAGGTGGCATGCCTCAGACAACAAGTTTTGGAACCTACTCATGAGGGAGCAATCTGAGACCTCATACTCTCAAATGGGGACAGTGAGAGGATCTCAGATCTAGAAGTGGGTAGCCATTTGGGAACAAGTGACCACCAAACAGTGTGGTTCACTATAAACTCAGCTACAGAGTCAAGCCATACAAAAGTGAGGGTTCTGGACTTTAGGAGGGCTGACTTTGGCAAGATAGGAGAGTGCCTTAGAAAAGTACTAGCAAACAGGCTAGAAGGAGGGGCTGAACAACAATGCGGAAATATCAAAACTGCCATCACAGAGGCAACAAGCCTTTGTGTGAAGCAAATAAATGAAACAAAATGAAAGAAAAAGCAACTATGGTTCGCAAAAGAAGTGGCGGTGAAGGTTAGGGAGAAAAAGATAGCATTTAGGAAGTATAAGGAAACACAAAAGAAGCAGGACAGAGAACTGTACCAGTTAAGGCAGAAGGAAGCAGGGAGTGTAGTCAGGATAGCAAAGGCACAAACTGAGGGAAAGATAGCCAACACAGTTAAGAAGGGGGATAAAACCTTTTATAGGTATATCAGGGAGCGTAGAAAGACAAAGGGATGGATAGTGAGGCTGAATAGAATGGATGGTGGGTGGGCAAAGAGTGACAGTGAAAATGCAGGGATACTGAATGAATACTTCTGTTCAGTATTCACAAAAGAGGAAGTGGGGGAGTTGCCTAAACCAATTAACAGAAGCACTCTGGATAGGGGGGTAGATCCCAGTACTTTCACAGAAGAAAGGGTTCTGAAAGAACTCCTAAAACTGAAGGTGGACAAAGCAATGGGGCCAGATGGAATTCACTCCAGAATTTTAAAAGAATTAAGCAGAGAACTAGTGACACCACTGACTACCCTTTTTAACAAATCATGGGAGGATGGTGTGGTACCTGAGGACTGGAAGAAGGCTGATGTGATTCCCCTTCACAAAAGTGGGAGCAAGACAGAGGCAGAAAACTACAGACCTGTCAGTTTGACCTCTTTGGTAGGGAAAGTGATGGAATCACTTCGAAGGAAAGAACTGTTGAGTACCTAGAGGCCAGTGGGGCACAGGACCCAAGGCAGCATGGATTCACAGCGGAAGGTCATGTCAGATGAATCTAATTGATTTCTTTGACTGGGTGACCAAAGTAGTAGACCAGGGAGGGGCTGTGGACATGGCCTACCTAGACTTTAGCAAGGCATTTGACACAGTCCCACACAAAAGATTAGTAGTCAAATTAACCAGCCTTGGAGTGGGTCCCAGGGTGGTAGCCTGGGTAAAACATTGGCTGAACAACAGGACACAGAAGGTAATTGTAAATGGAGTCCACTCTGAAGAAAGAGGGGTTACTAGTGGGGTACCGCAAGGTTCAGGTACTGGGTCCAGTCCTTTTTAATGTCTTTATAAGTGACATTGCAGAGGGACTGGAAGGAAAAATATGCCTCTTTGCAGATGACACAAAGATCTGCAACAGGGTTGATACACAAGGAGGGGTGGAAAGGATGAGAAGGGACTTGGCAAGGTTGGAGGAATGGTCAGAAGTATGGCAGCTTGATTCAATGCAAAGAAGTGCAAGTAATGCACCTGGGAAACAAAACCCAGGGAAGATTACACAATTGGGGGGTAGTAACAACAACAAAATGGAAAGGAACCTGGGGTAATCACATCAGATGACCTTAAGGTTGGCAAGCAATGAGAAGGCGGTAGGGAGGGCTTGGGGGATACTAGGATGTATAGGGAGAGGCATCACCAGCAGAAAACAGTTAGTTGTTATCCCCCTGTACAGACAGCTGGTGAGACCCCATCTAGAGTACTGCATCCAGTTCTGGAGACCCCATCTCTGCAAGGACATAGACAGGATGGAATCAGTTCAGAGGAGGGCAGCTAAAATGGTGCAGGGTCTGCAAGAGAAGCCATACGAGGAGAGGCTAAAGGAGCTTAATATGTATACCCTAGAGGAAAGGAGGGAGAGTGGGGACATGATAGAAACGTTTAAGCACCTCAGTGGAATCAATAAAGTCCAAGAGGGTAGCATCTTTCAGAAAAAGAGATGTGCAAGAACAAGGGGACACAATTTGAAGATAGAGGGGGAACGGCTCAGGGGCAATGTGAGGAAGTATTTTTTCACAGAGAGGGTGGTGGATGCATGGAACAGCCTTCCTGAGGAGGTTGTGGGGTCTAAAACTGTGGGAGAATTCAAGAATGCATAGGACAGACATAAGGCAATTTTTGTGGGGGGGTAGGAAGAAATAGGCTGTTTGTTAAATAGGATCTGCAGCTTATCCTCTAGATAGGGAAATGGGCAGACTATGTGGGCCAAGCGGTCCTTATCTGCCATCAAAGTCTATGTTTTTCTGTTTCTATGGAGGGTGGCAGGGGATGAGTTGGTGGGGGACAGCTGTAAATTACTATGATAGATGTGGCCCCTGGCGGGGTGCGTGAGAAGCATTATGAATCACAGAAAAGCCAGCACAGTCACATACTGTACTACATGGTACAGTGACTGGTACCCATACAGTGTGGTCATTTGCAGCCCTACAAAAAAAAAAGGCATGGTTGGACCAGTGATAACTGAGCAGAATGCGGCACCATATTCCACCATAATACAGTAGACCTCACGACTGCACCCCACATGTGTTGTGCCGGGCGTGGGGGGGAGGTCAGGTCCTTGCAGCACGTCCCTCAGTTTGCACCAAGTCTGGGGCACAGGTTGCAGCTTGCAGCAACCCTGGGGAGTTTGGCACTGATCCTGATTCTCACAGAATAAGGCATGATGTCCCTGACCCACCCAGAGTTTACTGCATCCCTGGAGCGACGCAACTTGAGTCGCCCCAAGGGATCTTTGAGAATCAGGCCCCAAATGTTCAACATTTTATTTTTATGACCCCACCTTATGATAAAGACAGTTGGATTTTTTTTAAATCCTCCCAAAAGGTGATTTCATGGAATGACTGCGAAAAATGTGTTTCTGAAGGGATTTGAAAAATGACACGTCATGTTAATGAGGTGGGATGACAAGGCTATGCTGAAAATGTGGGGCCAAAATCTGCAAAAACCACAAAGTTATGAATAAACATTGAAAATATTCACTGTTTCTTCATAACTTTGTTTATTGACATTTTGTCCCCAAATTTAAACTTAGTCTTTTGATAACCCCACCTAATGATCAAGACAGGTGGAATTTTTAAAATCTCGGTCAAAAGGTGTTTTTTACGGAATGACTGTGTAAATATGGTTTAGAGGGGATTTGAAAAATGTCACTTACCTTGTTCATAAGGTGTGGTTCCATAAAGGCTATGTTGAATTTATTTGGTGTAAGTAAATAAATAAAAGTTCAAAATGTATTAAAAAACCATAAACCAAATGTAGCATGTTGTCCTCTGTTCTTGGTGTTGAAAGCAGCAGGACATGCCCATCATCGCTGGAGAAAGTCTCAACAGGTAAATGAAACATAGAAACAGAGAATGTGATGGCAGATAAGGGCCACTGAACCCACCCATTTTTGTTACCCTTCATCTTTCACTGCAGACCCTAATTGATCCATGGCACAGTCTCTCCCCACACCCCTTCCTTCCCCCTACGATTCCATTGGGCCCGTCCCAGGTATTTTTAAATCCCATCACTGTTTTCCCCACCACTACCTCTGCTGGAAGGCTATTTCAGGTTTCCACCACCCTTTCTGTGAAGAAGTATTTCCTCACATCCCTCCAAATGTACCCCCCTCCAGCTTCACATCATGCCCCCTTGCTCTAAAGCACCTTTTTCTCTGAAAAAATATCCCACCATCTGTACCTTATTTAGCCCCATGAGGTATTTAAAGGTCTCTGTCATATTCCCCCCCTTCTCTCCTCCAGGGTGTACATACTTAGCTCCTTTAACCCTCTTCATAGGGCACGCTTTTGGTAGCCCTTCTCTGGACCACCTCCACTTTGTCTGTGTCCTTCCTGAGATGTGGTCTCCAGAACTGGAAACAGTACTCTAGGTGGGATCTTACCAACGATCTATATAGGGGCAGCACCACTTTCCTCTCCCTGCTGGCAGTACCCCTTCATATGCACCCCAGCATCTCACTAGCCCTGCCAACTGCTTCATCACACTGCCTTACTATCTTTAGGTCATCCAATATGATTACCCCAGGTCTGTTTCCTGCTTGGTCTTTGTCAGTATCACTCTGCCCATCTTGTACTCTGTTCCCAAGTTTCTATGGCCCAAGTGCATTATTTTGCTCTTTTGTATTAAACCCAGCTGCCATACCCTTGATCACTCTTCCAGTCTTTCTAGATCCCTGCCCACCCCCCAGAGTGTCCACTCTATTGCAGATCTTGGTGTCATCTGCAAAGAGGCAGACCTTCCCTTCCAGTTCCTACACTATGTCATTTACAAAGACATTGAGGAGGACCGGTCCCAGCACTGTTCCCTGAGGTACACCACTGGTCACCCTCCTTTCCTTGGACAGAACTCAGTTTACCACTACCCTCTATGTCCAGTCCGCTAATCAGTTACTTACCCAGGTTACCACATTATTACCCACCCCCAAGTTAGTTAACTTGTTTACCAGTCTCCTATGTGGAATGGTGTCAAAAGCCTTGCTGAAGTCCAGGTAGGGCACATCCACTGCTCTTCCCTGATCCAACTCCTTGGTCACACAGTCAAAGAAATCTATCAGATTTATTTGGCATGACCCTCCTTTTGTGAAGCCATGCAGTATTGGGTCCTTTAACTGTTGGGTGCAAGATATACCACAATCCTTTTCTTCAGTAATGTTTCCATTAACTTACCCACCATCGATGTCAGGCTGACAGGCCTATAATGGCCTGCCTCTTCCCTGCTACTTTTTTGAAGCAGGACTACATCTGCTGTTCTCCAGTCCTCCAGGACCACACTAGTCTCCAGTGATCTGTTAAAAAGGTCTGCCAGATGTTCATCTAGTACCTCCCTGAGCTCCCTCAGCACTCTTGGGTGTACCCCATCTGGCCCCAAAGCCTTGGGGGAATTGAGGTGTGTTCTGGGTGTGTGGTGTGGTGGGTGCTGAGGGGTGGATCAGGTGGGGTCTTGAGGGTGGGGGGATGCAGTCAACTACAAGGGACAAGATGACAAGAGACTGTTTTCTCCTATCTGGGTATTTGGTTGCTTGGCATCACTGGGGGTGGGTACCCCAGTGTCACCTAATGTTTTGCAGGGGTAGCCAGCACCACGGATGGGGTGTGCACCCTGTTGTCAGACTGAGCATGGGCAGGGGGAGTGATGAGAAATGCGGGGTTGGGCAGAAGGAGGATACCGGAAGTGGGATTGACCACCCTCTACCAGTGAAGTTTATAGTGTTTTGGGGGTGGTGGGTACCCAGCACAATTGAGAGCCTAATAGTCCTAGCTGAAATTGGGCTGGGTAATCAATCTGTCAACTCCCAGGGCAAAAACTCAACCTCAGATCCCCCTGCATATCCTGATTCAGAGTGTTTGGGGCAGAATGCTTTTCCCACAGATTGGGCAATGAGGGAAGCAATCAGAAGGTGGGTGGGCTGTGCAGTCAGGGGATTACTTTTACCACAGATTCAGTGCTGAGAGAAGTGATCAGGGGGTGAGCAGGTTGTAAGGCAGTGGACATGATTCTCTTTCCATTGACTGGAGGAAAAAATCAGGAGGTGAGCAGGCTGTATGGTGATCACACCCTGTAAGTATGGCAATGGTCAAGAACTTCTTATTATAGGAGCGGCATCTTCCTTTCATATGTAAGAAGTTTCTGCCCATCAGCAACCAGAACAGCATCATCACCTGTCTCCTTCCAGTAGGCTTCTAATAGCCCAGCCTCCACAGTGCTCAACTGCATTGGCTCCAACATGGTCACACCTGCAAAAGCACTGCATTGCTGACACGCTGCCAAGATGTTTGCTTTGTTCATGTGTAAGCAATCCTAAAATGGGCTTTCAAGCTCAAAGGTTCTCATAGTACAATAAACTAAAATACTGCAAGCACCTTGTCCAGTGTGTCCTTAGGAAAATCTTGCATTTGTGAGCCGCTGTCTTGGTCACCATTGAAACAAGTAGGCCCTTTGGAGCTTCCCAACAATTGAGTCAGAAAACAAAAACAGCAGCAATGTGTTGGTCTTCACTAAGGATTACACTCAGTATGCCCTGGTATGCCCTACCAAAGAGCAAAAATCCACAACCATTGTCAAAATCCTTCGACGGTATGTCTGCCATTACCGAGTACCATAAAGCATTCATTCAGATCAAGGTGCTGGACTTCCAGAGCTGTATAGTAAAGGAATTCTGGGCATCGCATGGGAAAAAAACTGTCTGAGACGATACCCTTCCATCTCCAGGGAGACCCTCAGCCTAAGTGATTTATTTGGACGTCGCTAGATATGCTAGAAACATTGGACAGTGCCAAAAAAAAAAAAAAAATAAATGGATTCAGAAAATTAGTTCTTTGGTCTATATATAACAGTTATTCAAGAAACTATGCCATAACATGTTCTCCTTATTTCTTTGTGCAGGGTCAATAATTTTCCATTTTCAAAAATGGCCAATTCCATTTATCACAATCTTACAAACCTGTTTTTCCATTTTTCCCCCAAATTTAGGTCTTGTCAACATGTTTTGTAGGAAAATTTGGCTCAAATGGAAGGGTTTGCACAAAAACCTGGTGCAAAGTGGTGTTGTCTACATAATAAAGTGGTGCAAGTAGAGGTTTTTTCATGAAAAATTCACTCGAAAGTGCTAGTTTAAAAATGACAAGTCTGAATTGAAAATGTGAAATCTTTGGTTCTGCCCATGTTTTACAGAGAAGCTGAGCTGCCAATCGATATTTGTTGTGGAGTATCTGTGGATGATGCATTCTCGCAAACCTATCTGGAATATACTAAGCGTTTGCTCTCACGACTACAGAAAGTCATCCATCTAGCTGTGAAGTCATTAGATGAATGTGTATTCCTTCACACTCATATCTGATTAATGTATAGTGAGTTATGTTTTATTTTATTTTCTGTCTATAACACATGCTATATGTAACTCATAGCTGTATCATCGATGTTTCTGAACTAATGTTATGCCTTTTTATTCTTTGTCTATAACATGTTACACGTAACCATGCTGTATCACCATTGTTATGTTTGTGTGTACTTTCTATACACAGGGCTTTTGTTTATTTTGTCTGTCCGTTTATCTGGCTTTGGTCTCTGTTCATGCATTGCTCCCCTAGACTTGCAAGACAGCAAGCCATGGAGAGAAGGGCTAGGAGAGAGACAGCACTCAGGAGGTCGCCCAGCAAGCAGAAGATTCATCGACAGAGAAGCAGTGATGGCTTCGGTGGTGACAACATGGACAGCCGGCAAGTGGGAACCACTTTGGCAATCAGCAAAACAAATTAAAAAAATGTTTAGAAAAAAGTTAAAAAAATACAGTTAGGGAGAAGTAAGACCAAAAACATGTAAATTGGCAAGATCTGTATCTTGCCAAATCAGTGGATGAGGCTGTTACCTTTCTCAATGACACACTGTTACAGCTTGCCAATAAACATGCCCCGTTCTTTAGATCCAGGGTCCATAGGCATTCCCATCCCTGGTTCATGACAAACCTAAAATTTGTACTAAAGAGCCTTGACAAACATTAGGCCCGAGCAAGACGCACAACAAATGCAACTGATTGGCAGGCGTTCAGAACTGCCAGGAATGCTTGTGTTAAATTAATAAGATTTGCCAAAGCTAACTTCTATGTGGAATCCCTTGAACATGAAAAAGGCAGCTCTGCCAAGATCTGGCAAACAATCACATCAGTTGAGGGTCATGAGGCAGCCCCATCCGTCCCCACCAGAATAGTCGTTAACAGAGTTGATTACGTTGCGCGCGACCTCATCCTAGAAAATATTAATACTCATTTTGCAACCGCTGGACTCAAGTTCAACTCCTTTCCCTATGCAGGGCTTCCAAGCCCACTGCCCCCCTCAGCCTCCCAAGAGTCCTCGCCTCCTCATCCCTTACAGCTCCAACCCATGACCTACAACCAAGAAGAGGACCGTCTCCGGAAACTTAACATCAATAAAGGGGTCGGAGCTAATGGCATCGAGTCCATCTTTCTTAAGATAGGTTCCTATCACCTTACCGCACCAATCCTCCACATCCTTAATCTCTCCATCTCCTCTGCTTCATTACTAAAGCACCCTTCTGGATGCACCACTGTGACCTGTATAAAGAAATTGGTTGGCAACCACTCGTCACCAAGCAGCTACTCCACTTAGGTATCTGGATCCTCAAATGTCTATCAAAATAAATTATTCACCTATATCTCCTTACCTGTTAAAATTTCCCACTGCTCCTACTCCTTTAGAAAATCCGACTACATCCTCCTTGGTGTACCTAGGACACATACCTCCCTCGGTAAGGGTGCCATTAGCTACACCATCCCATCGGTGAGAAATCTTATTCAGACTTCTCTCAGGCTCAACAGCATGGTCTCAATTAACATCTTCAAATCATTGACCTGCAAACTCTTCTCAGTGGTCTGTCATTGCTAAAGATCCTAGTACCCATGCCACTTTCTTTGCCACTGCCATTTTGTATAGTACCTCTGTCTTCTTTATTCTCCACCCCTAATCAACCTGTCTCCCCTAGCCCCTATCTTCCCCAGTCTTTTAACCACCCTAATGGCCAGGTTTTACTTCCAGACCCTAATCCCTGTTCCCTGCCTAGATCATTTCTCCTCCTCTTTTCCTTTCTCTCGTGACCTACTAGCTCTCTTATGTAGTCACAGCTGCTCATTCCATGCTTCCCCCCCAGTCGGCCTCCTCCTCCAGAATTTATTTATGTACTCTTCTTACCCCCTTTCTTCACGCTCTGTCAGCTCATCCAGGAACTTGCCTAAACTCGTGTAAGTACTTACTGACATTATGCACCGTCTTTTGCTTATGACATGGTTTGATTCCTGTATTGTTATATAATGTTTGCTGACCCTGTATGTACTTCTACATTACCTATTATGGTATTTGTATGGTATATCACCACTGTATATTGTATTCTGTGCCTATTATTGTATTTATATGGTATATCACCACTGTATATTGTACTCTGTGCCTATTATTGTATCTGTATGGTTTATCATCACTGTATATTGTACTCTGTGCCTATTATTGTACTTGTATGGTTTATCATCACTGTATATTGTACTCTGTATTATATCATTGTCCTCACAGGACCTCCTTGTAAATGAGCATGCTCAATGGAGTCCTCCTGCCAATAAACTAGTCTGGATTTACAGTGAAAAAAAAATACAGGAGGAAAACATAGTGTGGCAGTAGTGTGTGAGAGGCTGCAGGCAGCTGTAGTGAAGGTCAGGTAAGTGGTCGGCGAAACAAGTAAAAGGAAAAACTAGAAGTTATTTTAAAAAAGTTACAAGTGTTCACAATGCTGGCACAGACATAATATGTGACATAGCTGTGTCACTTTAGTAAAAAGTAGCCAAATTAATCCCTGCTGTTGAGGGTAGTATTTATACTAAATCTTGTTTTAATTGCTAGAATATTGTATATTAATGTTTAATAGTATGTTCTTTTGTGTTTATTATGATTTCTTGTATGAAGTTTTGATATGTTCAGCATCCAGAGCCTCCAGGATGGGCGTCTCTTAAATAAAATCTGCCTTGCCTTTGCCTATCACCTACTCTGGAGCCAGTGTAACATGTTCAGTACCAGTGAATTTCACCTGGTGCTGTGTAGGGTTACCAGAGATTATATCCTTGCCGCACATATGAATTCTTCGGTCAACCATGAACAGTACTAATTCACATGTGTAGCAAGGATAAAATCTCTGCCACCACTGCATAGCGTCAGGTGAAATCCACCGGTATTGAACATGTGACTCTGGGCCCCAGGGGAGGTAATAGGGATGTAATTTTATCTAGAAGGAGAACATTCTGGATCTTTAAGATCGAGGCAAGAAGGTTGCCGAGCCTCAGTGGGCAACTGGATTTGGTACCGATCTTAGCAGAGGGATAATTTGGTTATCAGTATACATTTTCTTGAATTCTAATGTGCTATGTCTACTATGTTTCTTATTTCTGAATTGTGCATTATTTGTGCTCTACTAATATTTTCTCTTTCTTTTCTATCTCCATATATAGCCTTCTCTCTCAATAATTGTATTGTAGAAGTTATGTCATAGAATGATGAATATAAACAACATTTTTTTTTTTTAAAAGATGTCCTTCTCTCTCTCTCTCTCTCTCTTTTTCATGCATCCTACCAGTAGTGAAGCTGCATTTACACACCTGGATGCAGTAACAAATTACTGTATGGCGCTCTGTGAAGCTGGGGACGCTAAATGGTTGTTCTTTCAGTGTGTAGTTAGTGCCATTTGGTGCAAGACTGTATGTATATGTTTTTGGGCATACCTTCCTGGAGTTTAAAGAAAAATGTAGTATATTTGGACAACACTTCCTCCAGCTGATGAATTCACTGGGCCTGACACAGGTGGTTACCACTGCTACTCATAAATGTGGCCATTCTCTTGACCCAGTTTTCCTCCTGGGGATCGAGGCCTCGGACGTGGGGGTGGAACCAGTCAGTTGGTCTGATCACTACACGGTGAAGTTCAAATTTGACATCCCCCTAGTAGGCCGACCCCTGTGGAGATGGTCAAGTTCCGACCTTTACGGAATATTACATCCGATGGCCTAGTAGCGGTCCTTGACCTATCAGAACTTCCTGTGGATTGCAAGGATCCTGAAGCCTTGGTCTTGGCATATAATACTGCCATCACCTCAGCTTTAGATACCATTGCAGCAGTGCATATGCATCCTCTCTCCCTCCGCCCTTGGGCTCCGTGGTTTGATGGAGCCTTGAGGGAGTTGCGGCGACTAGGTCGCAGGTTAGAACAAACAGAAATCTGGCATGTATGCCGCCCACCTTAGACTACTAGAACATTATCAGTTCTACCAGTCAGAAATTTCCTGTAAGAAGGCAGAGTTCCTGTCCAAAGAAATTTCTGCCCGCTCCAGAATCGACCAAAGCTCAGCTCTTCAGAACTGTGGTCAGGTTGTGCAACCCAACCTGTATGCAGTGCCGAAGAGCTTTTTCCCAATTGCAGTGTGATGAGCTTGCTCGGTTCTTTACTGATAAGGTGGCTGACATCAGGTCTGAGATCCTGGCGACACATTCTATGCGAGTTGCAGAGGATCAGGACTTGGTCACAGTCCCTCCATTCTCCTGGAGTACCTTCAACCATCCGGAAGTCGCAGATGTTATGTGGATTGTCCAAGAGATGTGCCCTACATGCTGTAGTTTAGACCCGGGCCCAACATCCCTGATTATGGGTTGTGGTGATCTTATTGGCCCAGTTCTGGCACAGATGATCTAGTGCTCCCTTGACTCTGGTGTTTCCCCCTGCTTTGAAAGAGGCAGTGGTGACACCGTTGTTGAAGAAAGCTTCTTTGGACCCAGATTCTCTTGCTAACTATAGGCCTATCTTGAACCTTCCCTTTTTGGGGAAGGTGATCGAGAAAGTAGTGGCTGCACAACTGGAGAACCATTTGACCATCAATAACATCTACGAACCTCTCCAAACTGGTTTCCGGAAGAAGCATAGTACTGAGGCTGCACTGGTTCGGGTGCTCAATGATCTCCTGATGGTGAGAGAGCAGAGAAAACCGTCCATTTTGGTACTTTTAGATCTGTCATCAGCTTTTGACACCGTTGACCATGGGGTGCTGCTTGAGCACCTAAGATCTATCTGTGGACTCTCTGGGTTGGTCTACAGATGGTTTACATCGTACCTCACGGGAAGAACTCAGAGGGTTGTTTTGGGTTTTTTTTCCTCTGATCCGGTCCTGCTGTCATGTGGGGTTCTTCAGGGCTCAGTATTGTCCCCCATGTTGTTTGCGGTGTATATGCTTCCCCTCGGAGACATTGTAAGACAGTATGGGCTGAGGTTTCATTGCTATGCCGATGATACCCAGCTGTACCTGTCTTTTGCCCCCGACCAGGAAGGAGCAGTCGCGGTATTTAATAACTGCCTTGATGAAATCCAAGATTGGATGAAGTCCAGTTGGTTGAAGTTGAACCCTGGGAAGACAGAGGTGATGGTTCTGGATCCAGGCCGCCAGATAGGGAGGCTGGGGGCAGGCTGCTCCCTAGGATTGTTCCTGTTAGATGCTGAGCTCCAGGCCTCTGAACAGGTGCGTGACCTGTGGGTGTTGTTAGATGCAGGACTGACACTTCATGCACAGTTGTCGGCCACTGTAAAGTCATCTTTTTACCATCTAAGAAACATCTCCAGGATCAAGCACCTTGTTCCGTCCGTTGATCTGCCTATATTGATCCATGCCTTCATGACCTCGCACTTAGATTACTGTAACTCGCTTTACTTTGGGCTACCGGGGGTTGATATCTGTTGCTTGCAGCTGGTGCAGAACTCAGCAGCCTGGTTGTTGATGGGGATTCCGAGATCTTCCCATATCACACCAGTGCTGCGGGAACTGCACTGCCTGCCGGTCCAGTGGCGGATCTCCTTCAAAGTCGGGTTACTGACATACAAAGCCCTACATGGACTGGGCCCTGACTACCTGAAAAGCTCCTGATTCCTTATCACCCTGAGCGACCACTTCGCTTGGCCATCGAGGGGTTGCTACAGAATCCGAGGGTGACTTTAAAATCTGTGGGAGCCCGGGCATTTATGTTCGTGGCCCCGACCCTCTGGAATTCTCTACCCTGTCAGATTAGGGAGTGCACGACCGTAGGGGGATTCAAACAAGCTCTAAAAGCTTTCCTGTGGAATAAGGCATACAGTGAAGATGTTGGCTGACATGTTTGTATTTAGTGAATGTGATGATGTTTTTACATGTTTTAATTGCTCTGATTGTTATGCGCCTTGGTTTTGAAAGGCGTATTATAAATAAAGAAAAAAATAAAAGAATAAATAAAGAATTATTATATTCTGGGACAACATAGCATTAGCACCAGCTTTTAGCTCTCTGTAATACTCCAGGTTAGCTAAATTAGTAGACTGTGCATTGTTTGCACAAAACCTCTGGAGATTGTTTTTACATAAAGTAGTTTATCTTTGTATTTGTCTTTTGCAGTTTCTGAATATTAGATGCTTGCATGGTAACTGGATCATGGGTTAGGTTATGTAATGTGTTACTGTCTTTTTAAATGTATCACATGCCACCCTTTGGGTGCTATTTAAGGATGTGAACAGTAGGTGACACTCACCACTGATAAAGCTCAACAGAGCAAAACGTTAGGGGCATTTGCACGTCGCTGCAATTTGCTGTGTGTAGCTGCTCTTTTGCATGAACATTTGCACCATGAATAAATGGATATATGTTTTGCAACTCAGAATTGAGTCTGATAGACGTTTATTCCTCGTGGTGAGTGCTGTGCAATTCCATGGTTTTCTGTGTATACAAGTATTTTTTGCACCAACACCAGTGTTTTTTTGGAGTGACCCTGCCTTGCTTTCCTTGTCATACCCATAGCTGAGTATTTATTGCCAATGAATCTGAATTTGGACTGCAGCCCTGGGGTAAGTAGCCCAAGTAACACTATTTTGACCATAACAATGCTGTGGAATTGCTCCCACAAGTCAAAATTTAGCCATCCTGTGATATCGTCTAGGACACAGGTTTGAGTGTCAAGCTTGAGGGTCTAGTGCAATGCGTCAGGCCCTTTTCAAAAGACTTAACCATGGACAGCACACTATCACTCACTGAACTATAGACCATAATAGATACATACAGTATGTAGCTATGAAAGTGTAATTTAAAAAGAAATTGGTGGAGTCTTAGCTACCAGTAAGTCATGGGTATGGCAGGCACATTACTATTTGTTCGATATCCAAGAAGGAGAAGGTAACTACCACGACAATGCAATCAAAAGAAAGGCATCTTTTTTTTTGTTTTTGGTATCTTCTATTTTTGCACCAACCTTCAAGGAACTCTCTCGGGCAGCCTCCAGTGACCCCAGCTCTACCTCCATGCCTGAGAGGCCTCCTTCTACCTGGCACCAACCCGGCAATCCCCCTGGCTCTGAGCCCCCAGAGGTAGGGCTGCCGTATCCGGCCAGGGAGATCTATCTATAATCTGGCAGCTTGGGTTGGGTTAGGCCCAGGAGAGGAGTGCGACCGGTGGTGGAGTGTGGCTGGGTGGATGGAGGTGCTGTCACCTATCCCTGAGGTTGGGGATTTTTCTATTGTAGGTTCCCCCTGGAAGTGCGACATGCCATGGTGTCCACGCATGGATGCCCTGCTGACGTCTGCCGCACTCCCATGCCCCCACTGTTCTGGCTGGTGATCCTGTAGTACCCCCAATCTCCATCGGGGGTTGCGAGTACACTGAACATCCCCAGGAACCCTCCCCAGGGAGAGGAGAGCAGTCCTCCAGATGCTCAGTCCTCACCCTCCCCTACCAACCCCTGGCTCCCCAAGTCCATCCCCGAACCTGTGTCACCAGTGTGGCACAAGGTGTGGCATCCAGTGCTTCAGCACCACCGGGATGGCAAAAAAAGGCATCTTGTTGGCAATCCAGGTGATGAAAACTAATCTGTTCCCTCTTGGGAGCCAGCCAGCTCACAGGGCTCAGTCTGAAAGGACACTAAGTTGGGTTTGAGGACAAGCCATGGAGGAGGAACAGTTGGGAAGTGAAAGCCTGCATGCAATCTACTGTCAAGCTGAACCACAGATGGCCTGTGCTGACCAACATCCAAGCCTAGTTTAGGTGTCTGATCCAGTAGGACGAGATGCATGGAGAAATAGTGAAGCTGAATGGGAAGGGGGCCCCAAGGAGTGAACAAGCTGAGAGTAGAAGAGTGCTTCTTTGGGAGTAATGGTTAACAACACTTAGCCGAATTAAGACAATTGTAAGTATGCCAAAGATCTCCGAGCCTGCTGCAAGTAGGTACATAATGCCTCCGAGCCCAGTGCTACCTGTTTAGATTTGCAAATAACAGTTTCTTGCGTGTCTGACTTTACTTTTGTTTTAGTATCAACCATTCTAGCATGCCAAGGTACAATTCCAGAAAGCGTAGCTACTAGAGAGAAATAAGTTCCACTGATGAAAATACGACAGTGGAAAAACAGCTTCCACTGGTCTGAGGTTCACTCTCTTAATGGCAGCAGAACTGAAGTGGTTGGGGCAGCCCCATTGTGCAAAAGCCTCCTGTGAGGTCCTAATGTCAGTGGCTTACAGTGCAATGTATTATGGTTCTATGGAGATAACCTCAAAGAAGGAGAGAGGAAAGGGAAATCACAAGTGGCGTGCCCCAGGGATCGGTTCTAGGACCAGTTCTTTTTTTTTACTTTATATTTTATTGTTTATAAAAGAAAAACATACAGCATTCTCATGCAAGAGCTCTCATTAGAAAAGAAGCATCCAATGTATTAGAAATAATTTATGCAATCTGGTTTGCTAATATAGGGGTATTTCCAATAGGTAATTAAGTCCATAGTTAGTCCATGATATGCTGCACCCCACAAGACTTTTGTGTGGTCAACTAGAAGAAAAAAATCAATCCCAAACATTGTATGCACAACAACTTGTGTTGATATGACCCCCCCCCGACATCAAACATATTGAATCCACAACATTGGTAGCATTTGTAAGAGAATTACTCTAACTTAACCAAGAAGCATTTAATAGAAAAATCTGCCACCGTTTTAACCAAATAGAACTAAAGAACCTAGCTACTGAACTAGAAGGTACAGCAATGCACTATTATGGGATGGAGCCGGACAATAGCTATCCTGTAATTATTTAGCTGAGGAGGTACTGTGCACTTCTTTGCCATGAGGCACCACCATTACGAAAGGCATAGTTATCTACTCTACTTTATTAGATAAAAATAAAATGGAACAAAACAGTAACAAGGAATGTAAATGCCCATAGAACTGTCAAAAGAGCATCTCTGAAGAGCGACCCAGCTCTCTAGGTCAACAAGCAATACAGTGATTTAAAATTAGGAGAGTTTTTAATTCTAAAGGAAACCTTGCTTCTAATAGTCAGACAGTACTTGCCAGGCAATGCCCAATTCAGATTTCTTCCTCTGAGTCTGGCGATTCATGAGCTTGAGATGAAACAAACTCCCTGGCAATAGCCTCCGCTTTTTTCCAGCTTCTGCTGGATCTGGGTATTGAAAAGTGTGTCCGCTGTAGTGAATTCTCAGACGGGCAGGCATTAGCAGAGAATGGGCCACACCCAGCCTAGGTAACCTTGCTCGAACTGCATCAAATCTTTTTCTCCTAGATTTTGTAGCATAGGAAAGGTCTGGGAAATATGAATTGTGGTATCTTGAAAATGCAAAGTGTAGGGTTTTCCTCCTGCATGCAAAATACGATTGTGGACTGTAGCACTCGCACTCACTGGGAGAAGAGTATGAGGCAGATTACCGTGGCTCACAGAGGTCCTAGGGAAAATGCCATATGCCTTGACAAAACTATTTAGCAGAGGTTCAGGATTAAGTTTTAAAGCTCCCGGCAGCCAATCTTATAGGAAGAGCAGGAGATTATCTCCCTCACAGTTCTCTGGTAAACCCACTAATCGAACTTTGGAAGCCCAATGTGCATTTTCAAGGGCCTCCAAGTGATACCGCAACTGTGTGTTTTCTTGAACAGTTTTACTCGTGGCCATCAGTGCCTTTATCACTGTAGATTCTGCAGAGGCAGCTGTTTTAGTTACAACCTTGATCTTGGCCTCCTGCTCAGTCATTCTTTGTAGGATCGACCCCACTTTCATATCAATTGCTTGCATAGACAGTTGGAGGGCCTTCCATAGCGGCTCAGTCCCCGGCGAGGGTTGCACAACAGCCACAGATTGTGGCTTTCCTGGCATCTGCATTTTGGGACCACTCCTGGTACCTTTGTTGGAGCATCCCATCATCAAAAAAAATGTGTAGCTGTGCAGCACAACAGGATTTCAATGCTGTCCTTGAACTTTCAAGTTGTTAAGGCTAAACAGAAGTTTTTAACTTTAAATCTCCTGGTTAACATACATATTTATGAAGTGATGGAGGGGTTCAGAAAAAGAGATGCCTCTTTCAAGATGACACCACAGTCTCTGAAAGTGTGAACACTGAGAAAGTGATAAGGTACATAAAGAAAGATCTGGAGAAGTGTTCAAGGGTGTGGCAACTGAAATTAAAATAAAAAGTGCAAGGTAATGCACAGAGGGGCCTAGAACTGAAGAACAGAGTACATGATGAATGGGTGGTAGTGGAGAGCACATCAGAGGAAAGCGGTGTGGGGGTGTTAATAATGGAGAACATAAAGACATCCACACAGCGTAGTAGGGCTGTGGGCAGGTAAATCACACACTGGGGTGCATAAGGAGAGGGATTGATAATGCAGCCTCTGTACAGATCCCCAGTTTGCCCTCACTAGGAGTATTGTGTGCAGTTTTGGGGCCTGCTATTGAGGAAGGACAGGGACAGCTTACAGGCAGTACAGAGACAAGCCACCAAAATGATACGTGTGCAACATGGTAGGTCCTACGAGAAGCACTTGGAGGATCTAAACATGTATACACTAAAGGAGGCAGTATGGCACAGTGGTTTAAGTCTCTGAGCTGCAAATCTGTCGACCTGAGTTTGAATCTCATAGCCCCCACTTGCATACCGTGTGACCCTGAGCAAGTTTCTTAACTTCCTCGTGCTCCCAGGTTGCACCTGTAAACAAGCTTTCAGCTTAATGTGTCTCACCTGGTTAAATAATTGGAAAAAAAAAAGGACAGGAGCAAGAGAGGCAAGGCAGTTTCATTTGTTTGGTGCCCCATCCAAAGGCTTAGGGTACCTTAAAGCAATAAAAACAAAATAATAACAGAACTACAAATACCAATAAATAACAGTAAATAAAGGACTCTGGAAAGGCCTGATTAAATAAACATTTTTACAAAGAGATCTTGAAGGCCCCTACAGTATGAGCAGAATGGACACTTAATGGAAGGGTAACATTATTGAGATAGTCAAGTACCTCTGCAGAATAAACAAGGCAGACTACAGAAAGCTGGTTAAAATGAGTGGCAACATGGGCACCTAAATGAAATTTTGATTTAGCATCTTAAAATATTATCATTTCTGTTTTAAAATCTGAGTTTATAGCACATTTTCCATGTCAGCAACATATTTTCCATGACGGACAGAGTAGTTTTGAGGGGTACAATGAAAAATGTCCCTCGTAATTAGGACAGTTAAGAGATATGGGTGGGAGGTTCAAGAAGGATGTCAAGAAGTACTTTTTTACTTTTAGTTAGCAAGTTGAACTGTCGGGGGGTGGGGACAAAAGTGGAAAAGTGGGTGCAGAACTGGCTAAGCAACAGGAGCCAGCGGGTAGTAGTGAATGGGGGAGATCAGAAGAGAGGGAGGTGGTGAGTGTGGTACCACAGGGGTCAGACCTGGGGCCTTTACTGTTCAATGGTTTCATTGGAGACATTGCAGATAGACTAGAAGGAAGGTGTGCCTGTCAGCAGATGACACAAAGATCTGCAACAGGGTCGACACACAAGTGGGAGTGGATAGGATGAGAAGAGACTTAAACAAACTGGAGGAATGGTCAAAGGTATGGCAGCTGGGGTTTAATGCCAAAAAGTGTAAAGTCATGCACATGGATCGAAAGAACCCAAGAACAATATACCAACTAGGATGGGAGGTAGTAGCAACAACTACCCAGGAAAGGGACCTAGGAGTCACCATAATGGATGACCTCAAAGTGGCAAGTCAGTGTGGTAGAGCAGTGGGTAAGGGAAGCAGGATACTGGGTTGCATTGGGAGAGGAATAACAAGTAGGAAGAGAGAGGAAATATTGTCCCTCTATAGGTCACTGGTGAGGTCCCACCTCAAACAGTGTCCAGTTCTGGAGGCCCCATCTCAGAAACGACATCAGCTAGGTGGAGACAATGCAGAGAAAAGCTACCAGAATAGTCCAGGGCATGCCTCAAAAAAACTATGAGGAAAGGATCAGGGAGCTAAATACATACTCACAGGAGGCGAGAAAGGAGAGGGGGACATGATAAAGACCTTCAAATATGTCCGAGGGACAAATAAGATAGGGGAGAGCAGCTTTCTGCAGAAAAGGATGAGCACTAGGACTAGGGATCATGATATGAGGCTGGAATGAGGGAGCCACAGAGCCAAGGAAAGGGGGTACATCTTCACGAAAAGGGTAGTTGAACCCTGGAACAGGCTACTAGAGGAAATGGTGGGTGCAGACACCATGGAGGCATTCAAGCATGCATGGGATAGACACAGAGGAATAATGGGACTAGGACAGAGGGGGAGTTTAGACACAGGTCTGTCAGGATCTAAAGTAAGAAGTAAACTAGAACCAGGGCAGACTAGATGGATCGGGGGTCCTTTTCTGCCGACAACTACTATGTAACTATGTACTATATAAAACGAGTGGTGACTGACGAGAACAAGCATCTGGATGAGGTCATCAGGCTTGAGTGGGAGGGTTCAAAAGGGGATGGGACAAGCACATGGGAATAGTGTATAAGAGGGCAGACTTGAGGGGGCTGACAAGGGCACAGTCCCCAAATAATACAGACTCAGGCAGACTAGGTAGTTAGGCCTTTCTCGGGCATCATTTTCTATGCTTCTAAGATCAATACATACTCTGTGTTATTAGAGACTGTGTTTTTGTATAGTAAAGATGTGACACAATTTTATCAGAGAAACATTAAATTTGGTGGCAGATAAAAGACGCTTGGCCCATCCTGTCTGCCCATGTCTCCCTACCTACACGATTACTGCAGACCATGCCAGATCCGCTCCCCTTCCCTTTCCACTATGACTCCCATGTGCTTATTCCAGGCATTCTTGAATCCCACCACTGTTTTTGCCCACATCACCTCTGCTGGAAGGCTGTTCCAGGAATCCACCATGCCTTCTAGTAAGAAATACTTCCTCACATTTCTCCTAAATCTACCCCCCCCCGCAGCTTCATAGCATGTCCCCTTGTTCTTGAGCACCTTTTCTTCAACAAAATACTTCCCTACAGTACCTTATTTACCCGTGAGGTATTTAAAGGTCTCCTTCATGTCTCCCCTCTCCCTCCTCTGTTCCAGGGTGAACCTATTGAGGTCCTTTAGTCTCTCTTTGTAGGGCTTTTGATGCAGATCCTGCAACATTGTAGCTGCCCTTTATCTGGACTGCCTTCACTCTATGTCCTTCCAGAGATGTGGTCCCCAGAACCGGACAGAATTCTCTAGTTGGGACTTACCAGTGATATAGGCAACACAAACTCCCTCTTTCTGCTGGTGATACCCCTCCCTCTGCACCCCAGCATCCCACTAACCCTCCCCACTGCCTTGTTACACTGCCTCATCACCTTTAGGTTATCCTATAGAGTCATCCCCAGGTCTCTTTTCCTGCTTGCTGGTCGTCAGTACCTCTCAACCCATTTTGTACCCTTCCCCCCACGTCGGGTTGCTGTGGCCTAAGTGCATTATTTTGCACTTTTTCACATTCAAACTCAGCTGCCATACGCTTGACCACTCCTCTAGATTTCTCAGGTCTCTGATCATCCTTCCCATCCCCCCACTCCCTCGGAGTAGCCACTGTATTGCAGATTTTGGTGTCATCCACAAAGAGGCAGACCTTCCCTTCCCTTCCAGCTCCTCTGCAATGTCACTTATAAAGACATTAAAGAGGACCAGTCGCAGCACTGATCCCTGAGGCACTCAGCTGGTCACCCCCTCCTCCTCAGAGTGAACTCCATTTACCACCACCCTTTGTTACCTATCCCCTAACCAATTTCTTATCTGGTTTACCACCTTTGGACCTACTCCTAAGCTACCCAGCTTGCTTACTAGTCTCATGTGTGTAACAGTGCTGAAACCCTTACTGAAATCAAGGTAGGCTACGTCTATTGCTCTACCCTGAGCTAAATCCTTTGTCACCCAAAGAAGTATATCAGATTCATATGTCATGACCTCCCCCATGTAAAACCATGCTGCCTTGGGTCTTGTAACTTACAGGATTTAAAATATTCCACAATTGTTTCCTTCAGCAGTGATTCCATTAACTTTCCCACCACCAACCTGCTTCTCCTGGAAACCCCATGAAATGATATTGCATTTCATTGGGTCTATATCAGTGCGTAGAATTGTAAATAAGTAAATGGAGAGAGAGTATTTATACCGTAGGCATAATTTAACATAAAGCATTCATAGTCACAACAAAGATAAATTAATCAATGAGGACGACGAAAGTTTGCTGCTAATAAAATTACAGGTTTAAGGGATCACTGGCCCTGGATTAATTGCCATGTCACCATGCCTTAGGATAAGCAGTAGTAGATATAGCTGCAGTCCATTTGATTTCTGACAGTCTAGTCAATACAGAATATGACATTTGCTTTCTCACATACAGTGCTAACACCATGGTCCCTGACCAAGATTGTAAGGAATGAAAAGGTGATCTAATGCCCCAGCCTAATTTGATGTTTGATTACATGTGTGTGTTATTAGAACATCGGGACACTAGAAAGCTAATGTAACCCCTAGATGGCGCTATCCCAGGGGCTACTACCCCTGCCTGATTTGCCACTAACAGGTTGAGGGGCCTGGATCCAATGGCGGGTGCCTCCACCCAGAGGTCAGGGTTTGCAATAGTTAAACTAACTTGGTCACAGCCCTCTGGGACACTGCAACCCCCCTTTCTTCCCACTAGTGGCCCACACAATATATCAGAATTACCTTCACAGTATACACTTACCCCAGGTCTGGTTCCGGCACTGGGACCTCCTGTGAAATGAGATACAGTGCAACAATCACAGTACAGTACTTTAACATAGACAAATACCTCAGGCAGTATAACTTTGCTGAAACAAGCAGCTCTGATTTATTTAGGGGATATAACAAGGACAGGGGGAAATCAGGTTAATTAGCTTATCACTTTAATAATTCATTTATGGCTCTGTGCACAGGCCTATCCCTATCAGTTACTGTCCCTGGGTACCCAAGCCCTAGTGGCTAGTCCAAACGTGGGCAGCTGGTGGGGCCCTTTCACACAGAGAAAGGAGAATTAAACAGTCAGCAGTACAGTAATTCCATTTGGATTTAATGTGGCAATTCAACAGGGGCGACCCTGAATTAGTACTCACGACCTCCAAATAAGATAGGGTCCTTCAATGTCAGCAGGGCTCACTTGAGGTGCACAAACCTCTTCACACATCCATATAAAAGAAAGCACTATACCAGGCAGGCTGCATCTGTATCCCGACTGCAATTACTGCACAATACTTCGGAGAACACACAGCAGATTCAGTTCCTGACAGACCAAGTGTAATTTTCAGCAATTCCTCCAGTCTTCTACAGGGTGAGCCTGGTTTCTACTCTTCAGAGATCCTTTGATTCTTTTCACAGGACGGATTCAGTCCTAAAAGCTGCAGACCGGAACTCTGGGCCTTAACACGTTTTTGACTAAAACTGCACACTGAAAAGCACAGGGCTCCTTCCTTCTTCACTGCCAAAGCTCAACTGAAACTCCAACCGACAAAACCGGGCACTTCCTTTGAGTTCCTCCCAGTTCTTGACTGGATTGGCTGTCACCACACAGACTGCTGCTATTGGTCCAAAAAGGCACTGAAGTCTAAACTACATCTCCCAGAGTCACTGCCCATACAATCCTCTTGTGGCTGGCTCAGATTATGAGTCCAAGTTCTGATTCGTCCAAGGCACCATTTTAGAGCTAGCTTACCCCACACTGATTGGTCCAGTTCAGCAGTTCAAAACTAGAATGGGGAACTAGCAGACACAGTTCTGACTGCAAAGAAAGCAGGTTAGACAAACTGTAATTTCATTATTACTCTAAATAATTTCTGGCAGACAGTTACATCTTTCAGATAGGTTCCCTTTGCACTCCTAGTGACTGCAAAATGAAGTGAATTGGCAGCAGCTTGAGTGGTACTCAATCAAAGAAACACACAGTCCCCATACAACTAATTATGTCTGCAAGCAGACAGCTCTTAAAGAGACAGTACCAGAGGTTCTAAAACACTCACTGATAAATGGCTTAAATGCCAAACACCATTCAGGCTTGGAGATTCAAGCAAGCTCCTGAAGTCTTTTAGAACCCCATTTGCAGGGGTTAATTCTTCCTGCCTGGGAAAAGCTTGATCCGTTGCCAAGGCACTCCTCAAGTTTTAACGTGTAACCATATACATTTCCATTAGGCTCACACATGTAATCATCAGTCAATATATCATTTTACCAAGAACACATTTCTGAAACATTGCAGTACGTCACTCTTTACACAGTATTACACACACATGTACCATAACTCAAGTTATTACCTCTTGTACATGAAACCTGAAGAGGGGCCTTCCTATCAGTTACCTTGGGGCTGGACGGGCAAGGGCACCATACTTAGAGGGCAACACATGTAACTTGAGTTAGCACTGACCTCAGTTTGGGCAATGAGCTCGAGGACACATACACTCCTTTATGGACAACATTGAGAGGCAAGTCCACAGGCCTCCCAAGTGAATCATAACTGAGGTGCACCACAGGCTTTACAGCTCGACCAGTCTTTCTAGGGGAACTGTTATAGTCTCTACACTCTGAGCCTCATTTTCAGCATTGTCCTCACTTGTCAGGGGAGTCTCCATGGGGGTAGAGAGCTAGAACTTGGGACACTTTCAGCTCCAGGAGTTACAGTTTCTGAGTCCACAACATTTGGCTCACATGGAGAGTTCTGACACTGGCAGTGGACTGTCAGGGCACTCAAAATACTCTTCCTGTTCGGGTGTATCACCAGTCTGCCCCAATCTATCATTTTCCTCCCCTGAAAGCTCAAACAGTTCAACCATGCACAATGATTCCATTTCATCTGATCTGATGCTTTGCACTTCACTTTCTGGGAGCATTGGCTCCAGGGATGAAGCTAGGGGCTTAGACAGTCAGAAGGCCCAGCTTGTCTCCAGTATTGACTAGGGATTGCCCGAACAATTGACTCAGTTCGTAAGAAGGATAGTATTCAAAGTCACTCTCACTTTCTTCCGATATGGACTGACAGTCATGCTCAACTGGGACTTGTGGAGGGGAACACTTTAACTTTGCTTCTGTAGGTGCAGACTTTCTTGATCTTTTCTTAGCAGCAGCTCTAGTCACTGGTCCAGAGGGGGCATCTTCTAGGGGCTCAGACTCAATTAAGATTTGTCCAATGGGCAGTAAATGATTTCTATGCATTGTTTTTACATCTTTTGAATTATTCTCAGGCCTTACTTTGTACACTGGCAGATCATCTAGTTTGCCCACTACAATGTGAGGGAGATGGTGCCATCTGTCAGCAATCTTGTGCTTGCCATGCAGTCCCAGATTTCTTAGCAATACCCGATTCTCCTCCTGGAGTTCCTTGCTTTCACCTTTTATCATACCTTTCTTTGTTGGCCAGATTTCTTTTGGCAGCCATGGTTTGAGCCAGTTGGTACGCATGAGTTAGCTGGGCCTTTAACTTTTGCACATACTGTAAATAGTTGTCAGCTTGAACCTCATCAGAGAGACCCCAAACACACATCTACTGGTAGTCGAGCTTCTTCCAAACATCAGGCGGTAGGGGGAGAATCCAGTGGCATCACTTTTGGTGCAGTTATAAGCATGTACCAGGGTGCTAATTTGTTGGCTCCATCTAGGCTTGTCCTTTGGGTGCAGGGTGCCTAGTATATCTAGCAAAGTCGCGGTTGAAACGTTCAGGCTGTGGGTCCCCTGGGGTGGTAAGGAGTGGTTCTGGACTTTCGCACTCCCACAGAGAAAGCATCTCTTTGATCAGACGACTCAAAGTCTCTCCCTTGATCAGAATGGATTCTTGTGGAGCCCCATAGTGAACAAAAAGTTTTCTACAAGTACTTTGGCCACAGTGGATGCTTTCTGGTCTTGGTGTGGGAAAGCTTGGGCATATCTCGTGAAATGGTCAGTGACCACCAGCACATTACTGATATTTCTTTGATCTGACTCCAAACTCAGAAAATCAATACAGACCAGCTCCATGGGTGCACTGGTGGTGATGTTAACAAATTAGGGCAGCCCTCTGGGCAAAGCTTTCCTCTGTAATAGCGACTACAAGTTCGAATGTGTTGCTCCACATCAGCCCCCATCTTAGGCCAATAGAATCTGGATCTCACCAAGTCAAGTGTTCTGTCTATACCAAGGTGCCCCTATGGTTGTGCAAGGACCTCAGTACTGAGTCTCGAAAGGCAGTGGGCAGCACTAGTTGTTGTTTGTCTACTTGTCCCTCTCTGTCTACTGTTTCTCTGTATAACAGTTTATTGATCAGTTTCAACTTAGGACCTTCTTGTATAACAGTGCAGTTCTCAAATCAGTGGAGCGAATTTGGACACATCTTTTCCTGCATAGAGGGCTTCTAAAGCTGCTTTGATCATGGGATCGGGGATTGAGCCCGCCGATACTGTCATTGTCCAGCTGAGGCAGTGCACCAATGTCTATTGCAGAAAAGTGGCACAAGCAGCAGGTATGCAATTCTCAGAGGCTCCCAAGCAATCCACCATGCAGTCCACTGCGTCCCGGGACATTTGTTCCTCCCTGTCAAACTTCCGGTAGAGTGCCCAATGTCAGGTTCTGCCAATCGGACCCAATCATTCTGGGGAACAGGCCTCCGGAGAGAGCATCAGCATCTATGTGGTTCAGACCTGCTCGGTATTCGAGCATAGTCATATGTAGATAATGCAGAAAGCCACCTATGGCCAGTGGCATCCAACTTAGCTGAGGTCTGCACATAGGTCAAAGGATTATTGTCAGTTTTACTAGTATTTTAGCCCCATACAAGTACTCATGGAATTGGTCAACAATAGCCCACTTCAAAGCTAGGAACTCTAACTTATGTACAGGATAGTTCTTTTCGGATGGGGTCAGACTTCTACTGGCAAAGGCCACTGGTCTCAGGCCATTCTCGTGCTCTTGGTACAACACAGCCCCCAACCCTTGCAAGCTAGCATCAGTGTGCAGGACGTAAGGTTTTCTTGGATCGGCATAGGCCAGCACTGGAGCATGGGTAAGTTGATATATGATCTCATGAAAAGCAGTCTCACAATCAGGAGTCCAGCGGCCCCAAATACTTCACTCGGATGAAAATACACTCTTTTCAGTCTTGAGGGCGCTGACTTTTGGTATTTTTGTGGGTTGGGGATACCCTTGAGTAAGGTTAAGTAAAGGGCGGATCACTCTTGAATAGTCCTTGATGAAGCGCCGATAATAACCACAGAATCCCAGGAATCTTTGCAGTTCTTTTAGATTTTTGGCTGGCCAGGTGGTCAAGGCCTCAACTTTACTTGGTCGGTCTTACTATCCTCGGTGGATACGTGTCCCACATACTTTACTGATGTTTGAAAGAATTGACACTTATCAATGGACAGTTTAAGGCCAAAGTCCTCCAGTTGGTCCAATACCTTAAATAATCTGCTCTCATGTTCCTCCAGTGAGCTGCCAAACACAATAACATCATCTAGGTATACCAGGCACTCTAGTAAGTTCATGTCCCCACTGCACGCTCCATCAATCGTTGAAAAGTGGCTGGGGCACCTGAAATCCTTGAGGCATCCTCATGAATTCATAGCAATAGCCGGACAGATAAAGGCGTCTTCTCACGGTCCTCTGGGGCCATCGGATCTGGTAGTACCCATCTGCGAGATCCAGCACAGAGAACCACTTGCTCTCGCTTAGGCAGTCCAAAGCATCCTGAATGCGGCATTGTGTACTGATCAGGGATAGTCCGCCGGTTTAAGGTGCAATAATCCACACACATCCTTACTGTTCCATTCTTTTTCCTCACTACCACAATGGGGAAGCATAAGGGCTTCTGGATTCTTGTATTACACCAGCAGCTAACATCTCTTGCAGATGCCGCCTACATCATCTATGTCAGCAGGTGCCAGGCGTCGAGACCTCTCAATGGAATGGTCTTTCGTCATGCAGCCGGATATTGTGCTCAGCTCCTTGCACGCATCCTACATCCCATTCCTTTAAAGAAAACACCTGGTCTCTCTGGGCAAGCTTCTCACTGATCCTCACTTTCCATTCAGCTGGCAGCGGAGTCGCCAAATCAAACAAGTCAGGCGTTATTCTGTCATTCTTCCTGAACTCTTGCTGCTGGGTAGCACTGCAGTGTCTGCACAATGCACATTAGCCAGGATGCAACCTCTGTTTACTCGGATGTCTCTTTCAGACACATTATGAACTTGGACCATTACCCTTCTGGCATAAGCATGGGCTCTAGCGGGCAAAATACTAGGCTTGACCAGCAGTCCCTCTGGCAATTTTCCATCGCCTGGTGCATCCAACATTAATATTTTATTCTTAACATCCTTTCTGATACGGACCTCTCCTGTAAGGTACACTGGGCATTTGGCGCCAGGATCAGAGACTCAGGATCCTTCTTCCTTACAATTCCGACCGGTTCCTCTGGTTCTGTTTTTCAGCATCTCTCTGTGCCTCATAGGCCTTCTTAATTAAAAGCCGGAACTCTTAAAGCTCTATAGTCTTTGACCCTGTTTTTCATAACACAACTGTGCCAGCCTTCCAACATATGAGCATTTGTTCCAATCAACAAAGGGACACCATCATACAGTCCAGTGGGGGACACACTAAGGCTAGGGTCTCTACTTGTTCGCCACTCCAGCCACGGAGGTGGGGAAAGACAGCCAAATTGGATATACCCGGAATAGGGGTAGGCCTTTCTCACTTAACCCCATACATGCAGTCCTTCTAATGGTTGTAGGGTACGTCTGACAAATGCTTCGATACCAATCCTGGAACATAATTGTCACTTGGGAGCCACTGTCTAATACAGCTCTTGTAGACACTCCATTCACTTTACAGTGGTCTCCATGGAGGGACCCACTATTCTGGACCAGTCCGGGAGGCGGTAGTGGGGGCTTGGGCAACTGACCTTGCCACAAAAGGACGTGAATTAGCATTTTTGTGCCCTCACTGGATCATGATCGTGCACCTCTTAACCACTGATTTGTTCTCCAAGCTCTCCTTGTAGCCTATATGCAACTTTGTCAGTGTCTTTTGGGACTGGCATTCCCTTTCATGTGCCCATCTTTCCCACAATTATAGCAAAACATACTTTCTGAGTTTGAGCTGGCCGAGGCGCCACACTGGGAGCCAGGGCGGGGTATTAATAACTGGAAACCTGGGTGCCATCTCTGTCTATGCGTGATAAGCATTTGGAGACATCTCGTCAGTTTCTCCACTTCCATGGTCAAGGAATTGAGTTTGGAGTTGTTATCAGCAGGAGATACATGGGTGGGTACTCCACCCCATAGCAGATGCAGTCGGATATAGTCAGGGTCTGGATTGCAGGCGTGGCCTTCATAAAGGGACTGTTTTTGAATTCCCGGATCTCTCTCAACAGTTCGCCTCCATTGTGGCATATCGCTTTCCTTGTCAGAGCACTCATTGACTGTCAACCTCTGCCCTGAACTTCACTTGATGGGTCACCCTCAGTCACTCGGTCGTAGCCACAGCTGTTGGTGCAGGTACCTCCGAGGTCGCCTTTTTCTCAACTCCTCGAATTTCTCTCATTAACTCATCATAGGAGGGTGGGGATTCCAGTCGATTTTCCAGGCGTAACTGAAGCAACAGCAGTTCTGAGAAGGGGCAGACTTAAGGATTCTGTCCAGTCTGGTTCGGTCCAGTTCAATCGCTGGCAAACTACCCTTTCTGAGGCATTCTTGTAACGATTTTTCCAGCCGGAGACATACACAGACAACAACTCCCTTGGTACTGTTGTGCATTTCTTACTCTCCACCATAGGTCCTCATCAGAATCTGGGCTCCTATACACATTCTCCAAGGCCTCAAGATAGGCCTGTGCAGTCGCTTCAGGGTTTACTGGCCCGTTTAGCATGGATGGTAGCCAGGGCAGGACCTCGGAGGCTCTCACTAACCCTCTTTGGCTTTTAGCCTTCCGAGCATTGCCATTCTAGCACTTGGGGGCAACATAGTCTATCCAGGTCTCCCAGTCATCCTCCCTTGGGGGTGGGGAGGTGCCAGAGAAGATCCTCAACCTTGGTAAGAGTCGTGACTAATGGCAGGTGCAGAAATAGGAGTCTGCATTGGTTCAGCCACCATTACGGGCACTGGAGCAGGAGAGGGTGTTGGGGAGGAACACCCCAGGTGGCAAGAATAGTTTCTTCAAGTCCTCCACAGTTTTCCCTCTCCAGCAACCATTCAGCAAATTTCTCCTCAAAAGTTTCAGATAGTGGTGGGGCTGATTCCCCGGTCTTTACTGTCCTTAGTTATCACTCTCCAAGCAGTGAGGGCTCCTCTGGGGTAATGGTCTGTGGCACTTTGGAGCTATCTATGGGATCCTTAAACTCTACTAGGGCCAGGAAAGTGTGGGTGAGCAGATTAGCATGCCGACCCACCACCACAGGGTTTTGTAAACCTTCCACCTTGGAAAGTACTCCCTGCACAGTGTCCGATTGATACCCAGGGGATGTCCAGGATAAGCATAGCATTTTGGGGTCGATCTCCTCCCAGTACACCACTCCACCAGCCGGTGCACAGCCACTTCTGTCGGGTACCCATTTTTTCTTAACAGTGGTTCAGAATATGGCCACTAGAGGACACACAATCCCAGCGGTGAGCCTCAAGATGTAACCCTAGATGGCGCTATCCCAGGGGCTACTACCCTGCCTGATTTGCCACTAACAGGTTGAGGGGCCTGGATCCAATGGCGGGTGCCTCCACCCAGAGGTCAGGGCTTGCAATAGTTAAACTAACTTGGTCACAGCCCTCTGGGACACTGCAACCCCCTTCTTCCCACTAGTGGCCCACACAATATATCAGAATTACCTTCACAGTATACACTTACCCCCAGGTCTGGTTCCGCACTGGGACCTCCTGTGAAATGAGATACAGTGCAACAATCACAGTACAGTACTTTTAACATAGACAAATACCTCAGGCAGTATAACTTTGCTGAAACAAGCAGCTCTGATTTATTTAGGGGATATAACAAGGACAGGGGGAAATCAGGTTAATTAGCTTATCACTTTAATAATCTACCTATGGCTCTGTGCACAGGCCTATCCCTATCAGTTACTGTCCCTGGGTACCCAAGCCCTAGTGGCTAGTCCAAACCGTGGCAGCTGGTAGGGCCCTTTCACAGAGAAAAGGAGAATTAAACAGTCAGCAGTACAGTAATTCCATTTGGATTTAATGTGGCAATTCAACAGGGAGCTTAATTCCCTGAATTAGTACTCAATGACCTCCAAATAAGATAGGTCCTTCAATGTCACAGGGCTCACTTGAGGTGCACAAACCTCTTCACACATCCATATAAAAGAAAGCACTATACCAGGCAGGCTGCATCTGTATCCCGATCGCAATTACTGCAATACCTGGAGAACACACAGCAGATTCAGTTCCTGACAGACCAAGTGTAATTTTCAGCAATTCCTCCAGTCTTCTACAGGGTGAGCCTGGTTTCTACTCTTCAGAGATCCTTTGATTCTTTTCACAGGACGGATTCAGTCCTAAAAGCTGCAGACCGAACTCTGGGCCTTACACACGCTTTTTGACTAAAACTGCACACTGAAAAGCACAGGGCTCCTTCCTTCTTCACTGCCAAAGCTCAACTGAAACTCCAACCGACAAAACTGGCACTTCCTTTGAGTTCCTCCCAGTTCTTGACTGGATTGGTTGTCCCACAATAGACTGCTGCTATTGGTCCAAAAAGGCACTGAAGTCTAAACTACATCTCCCAGAGTCACTGCCCATACAATCCTCTTGTGGCTGGCTCAGATTATGAGTCCAAGTTCTGATTCGTCCAAGGCACCATTTTAGAGCTAGCTTACCCCCACACTGATTGGTCCAGTTCAGCAGTTCAAAACTAGAATGGGAACTAGCAGACACAGTTCTGACTGCAAAGAAAGCAGGTTAGACAAACTGTAATTTCATTATTACTCTAAATAATTTCTGGCAGACAGTTACATCTTTCAGATAGGTTCCTTTGCACTCTAGTGACTGCAAAAATGAAGTGAATTGCAGCAGCTTGAGTGGTACTCAATCAAAGAAACACACAGTCCCCCATACAAACTAATTATGTCTGCAAGCAGACAGCTCTTAAAGAGACAGTACCAGAGGTTCTAAAAACACTCACTGATAAATGGCTTAAATGCCAAACACCATTCAGGCTTGGAGCATTCAAGCAAGCTCCTGGAAGTCTTTTGGGAACCCCCATTTGCAGGGGGGTTACACCAACAATACCAGGGAAACTGGGCAGCTACATGGAATGAATGGCAGATGTAGGATAGTGATGATGCTGCCATAGCAACGGATATGTCACTTCTGCTGTGTAACATATAACTGGTACACAAGATAAGGAATCATTAAGGCACAGGATGAGTAATACTAAAGTAAATAAACTAGAGCAGCACCAAGATGCAGAAGGTAGTTGTAATTTCTCATGTCAGAGGCAGGACCCCAGGAGTCTGCTGTGGGAGCAGTGGAAGTTGCACTGGGATTTCATATGCTTATTAATAATCTTGAGGATAGCACTGCCCTGTTGATGCAGCAGCAGCATTGCTTCTGGTAACTCTGGTTTGAGCTAGATTTCAGAGAATCACAGGGTTGGCTTGGGGAAGGTGGGCTGAGCATTCGAGATGATGCTCTCCTCCAGGAAGGGTGTGTTTCAGGGCCCTCTGCCTACCTCCACCTGAGTGACTATAGGTGGCAGTGCTGCTTGAGGCTCCAATGCTGGAAAGACATTTACAGGCTTGCTGTGGTGTGTTTTGCATGCTTGTACCCTGGCATCAGCATTATGGGGAGGAAGAAGAAAAGTCTGAAGAAATGTCCTGCATGCACAGAATGGCTTTGGGGGCATTCCCAGGTCCTGTGCTCCCAGCAGCCATCCCCACCTGAGGACAGTCTAGAGAGGTACGCTGACCCGGCAGTCCTGTCATGACAGACAAGGTAGTGGTATATGGCAGAGACTGGGTGTCATGGCTGGGAGCTAGACCACACAAAGAGGAAGGGGGCAGCACTAGAGCTGTGGGGATCAAATAAAGAATTAACAAAAATAATCTTGTGAAATAAGCGGTGTGCCAGATTATCTAATTTGCAAACTGTACAAAGATAGCTCAGTAAGTAGTGATGAAGGAGGTTACTTGGTTACAGAGGGACTAGGAGAAACTTTACTATTGACAGATAGGATTCAGTGTAAAAATGCAAAGCCATGCACAAGCGCCAAAAACAGGCAGAACATACACAACACAGTCATGGACAGGCTAGAGATGGTGCAGTGAAGGATGACCAAGATGATTCAGGGCCGGTATGACAGATCTTATGAGGATCTGCTCAAGACAGTGAACACGTACTCACTAGAGACCAGATGGGAGAGGGGTGATATGATAGAGACCATCAAGTTCCTGAAAGGAACAAACAAGGTAAATTGAGAGGAACTATTTAGCATGAGTAACAGTTCAAGGATAAGGGGGCATGAGTGGAAACTGATGAGAGGGAGATTCAGGAGGCATGTGAGGAAGTTTTAGTTTTCTGAGAGTGGTGGAGCCATGGAACTGTCTGCCAGCCGAGGTGGTTGTTGTGTGCCTGTATGCCCCACACCCCCAAGTTAATTTTTGTGTTAGTTGGACTAGGCTACCCAAGCAGGATTACTATTCAGATTGCTTATTGTTAAAGCACACCAACACCAGCCAACCATGCTTTACAACCAGCAGACCTACACCAAGACCACACCTTGGTATCCAGGCTTCCCTGATAGCTCTCTAGGACTAGGGGTAATTGGTTGTGCCAGTGGGGATGACAGTAGTGGCTCAAAAGTGCAGCTGGGCTGAGCATTGTGGTGGTTGGGGGAGAGCTGTGCCAGAGGGCTAGATAGCCACTGCGTCATCATTTTGTTTGCATTAACCTTTTTCCTTCCCCTAGGAGCTTGTTTCTGACCCTTCCCCTATAAACCTTTTGTTGCTGTTTGAATCCTTGTGTTGTGGGCATAATAGTAGTAGAGCACTACATTTTTTATTTCGTTACAATGGTGTCTGCATTGTATGAGATTTGGGTGGGCTGTGCCAGTGGGCACTCTGATGGGTTGGTATTGCTTCCCATGGGGCAGTTCTGGCTTATTACCTTGACCAGATAATCTTTCCCAGGATGGAGGCACCGTACAATTTACTTCTGAACATTACTGAGTAACACATCCTAATGGAAGCAATCAGCTCAGACCCTTCAACTTTATTTGAGCCCATAAGGTAGGGGTAGTGTACTTTCATCTATGGTGACCCAGTACATTAGCAGAAAGAATATTGTAAAAAGGCATGCTTCAGTAGAGAGAGAGGATACCCTGAATCTTATATCAGTTTTGCATTGATAACCAAAGAGTTGTGCACAAACTGTAAATAAATTTGTTTCTGTTTTACTGCAACCTTAAGTGTGATATGCCTCATTTGTGTCTGTGAAGTTGAGGAGAGTAGAAAGTCAGGGCACCAAGGGCCAAAGGTAACTGGAAAAATATTTTGCAATAAAGGTTATGTCTACTGCCAGAGGAGTGTGCTACATGTCCAGACATTCAGCAGGTATTTACTGAGGAAATGCTGCCGAGTACTCCCACCCTCAGGGGGGAGTGTGTATCCAGTGCCATTGTACCACACTGTATTTCCCTAGAGACAGCACCTCTAGGTAGAACCTAGAAATGAATCACCTTGGAGGGAGGAGCTGCATCGCTGGAAACACCAAACTTGCTGTATATCACTGAGTTCAGGGCCACCTGCCCGAAGGACAGACCCTCTAAACCTGTATGTTATGCATTTTTACCAGGTCTTGGCCAACTCTTGTTGACAATAGGGGTTACACAGAGGTATAGTGGAGCCCACCCAGATACATTGCAGAATTATGCAGAGTTACTGCAGGAAACCATGCAATTTCAATTACAGTCGATCCCTTTCATCATGCAGGCATCAGTGACACTGCATTGCATCCTGCCGGGCTCCACTAATTGCCTGCTAGAAGATGTTCAGTTTCTGCAAAGAGAACAGAAAGACAGGTCTACAAATAATTAATGCAGCCATGAGTGTATTCCATTTATAAAAGCATGTGCAGTGTGATACCACTGCATGCTCAGACAGTAGAAGACTAACAGGGAGGGAAAAGGCACATAATTAAACACAGACATTTCACTAACTAGTGATACTGGCAAGGGAACTCGGGACAGCAATTATTTGTTCAAATCGTATTTTTTGTGAAGCTGTACCTAGAGAGAAAGTTTATGAAATTTTCAACTTTTCCTTTTTCTGTGCTGCATTTGGATCACATCAATTTAAGATTCTTCACAGCAGTTTCAGCTGTATTCCAGTGGCCCATAATAAAATGTGTCAGGGAAAATCAATTTCTTGAAGTCTTACACTCCACCAGCTGGTGTATGGCACAACTAGTGCATCTGCATCAGAGGAGAATAGTAAAGAGTGGTTCTTCAGTCCTGTGCTCCTGTTCTGAATAGCAAAATCAGTTCTCCAGGTACAGTACTGCTGTTCTCAGCAGAAGCACAAAGATAAAAGTGTAAAGTTCTGCCTGAGTACAAGGGGAGCAAGACCTTGGAAAGCAAGAACAGTTATAATTCTAAGAAAGATTTGTAACATATGTGGCATAAGCACAGAAATCTCATTACAGAAACATCAAGAAATATTACATTAAAATGGCTGTGTAGGGATTTATATAGCATAAGTGGGATAATAGCAATTTGTTACACAGCTGCAAGCAACGTAAATAGAATGTCTCAGGAATACCAACAACATCATGTTGTTTTAAAACCTAAACTGACCACTGTTGTGTAAGCTGCAGTGGGAAATTGCCTTCTTTTAAGTTTCTGTTTATGCGCCCCCCCAGCTGGCGGTAGCCTTTGTCAGTGCTTCTCGGCAGCCCCAACCTCGTCACCCCCACCATCTCCCAAGACTTACCATGTTGCGGGAGTGTTGCCCAGTGGTATTCCCTCCCAACAGTGGAGGTCTTCAGGCTAGGCCAGGTCCCTCAGAAATGCCATCTGTGATGCTCCCAGAGTGCCGGGACCCGGAGTGAGCCTAGGCTGGTGGGATCTGTGGGCTTTTTACTGCGTGAGGATGCTTAGGCCAGTGGACATGAGCATGCAAGGTGTGCACGCCCATTCAGCCAATCAGCAGTCCCCGATCCCAGAACTATACTCCTGTTTGCACCGCCACCCATAATCATGCAGGTAGAGGTCCCATAGTGGCAGTGATCCCCCCCCTCCCTCCCCGGAGGAAGAGGGCATCCTGTGGGATGCTCAGTCCTCCTCCTCCTCCGGTCGGCCCTCCGACAACCTAGGCTTGTTCCCGGACCCGTATTGTTGGCATCACAAGCGGTAGCACTATCACTGCACCAACGGGCCGGCCCAAGCCCATTTTATTTCTAAACTTTATTCATTTTGAAATGCGAACAATAACAAAGATAATACATAGCTCAGAGACAGTAATTGATATACAAGCTATATCACAATAAGATTTCAGTCTCATCATTTGTTATTTATATAGGAAAATTTCATTTTTATTTGGGGATAAAAAAACTATTGAGCAGTGCTCATTTGCAGTGGTGTCTGTTAACATGGGTGTAAACACATGCAAATTACATACAGGGGGTTACATCAGTTAAATTAGTTTATGAAATAAAATCCTAAAATACTTAAACAACAACAGTACAACATGTGCATCTGAAAATTCAGGTAACGTTTGATTCGTAGCACCTACCCAGTGTCGATATGGAACCAATGAAACAGTTCTTCAGTACATTAACTGACATAGGTTTAGTGTTAAGAGCACAAAACTGAGCAGAGATCATGTTCCACATAAGTGGGGATAAAGTGACTGTAATAATACATGGTCTCCTGGGTTTTAAATGTAGAAATGGCCATTTCTTGACAATCTGGAGTCTTAAAGGAGGACTTTACTGGTCTGACAGTTACTCAGCATTTCAAATATTCAAGAACACACTTTCAATTGAAAAGATAAGTTTTTTGCAACATATGATGATGATTAGGTGGGGAAATCCTACCCAGTTTCCTTTAAAACACACAATGTTGCATTTCCCACAGGCAGTTAATTATCAGTCTAGCAAGACAGTTGTACAAAATATCTAACTTTTGAAGCCTGTCACTTGTGGCATAATCATATAGGATATCAGCATAGTGAGACATGGGAAAAATGTGGGTCTGCATGATCTTTTGTCGTATCTCACGGGCAAGACATTCCTTGTTTCTGTAGAGTAGCCCCACCCTCTTCCCTATGTTTTTTTCTTAAATTAGCAAGGTGACTGTTAACCAACCCAGAGAGTCCATCAAAAACTCTAGATATTTAGAGGTTTCAGCTTGTCCTAAAAATGTGCCATTAGTAGTCCGAATGGACAGTTTGGGTTTTGGAGCAGACCTTAATTCAGCAGGAGGACCAGACAGCATCAGATTGGTTTTACTAGAGTTTAGTTTTGGTTTTGATGTCACAAAAAAATTACTGGAGTCCATCAAAACTCTTTCGTAATCTATCCTGTGCTACCGAGGTGGAGACGTTGGAGGGGTATGTCACTGTGTTATCTGCATATAGGTGATATCTTACATCTCCAGCACTCCACCCTAGCCCCCCTAGATAGAAGACAAACAGGTGCGGCCCAGTAGCAGATCTACGGGGTTTCAGCGGGGGCAGGTGCACCCCCCCATTGTAACTTGCTTGCTGCTGCTGCATTTCACTTTGCTGGAGAAGTCTAATATATTAATTGTAAGAAAATATACATTCAAAACTATAGATTACATTTATATTTTCAGTCAAAAATGTCATGAAAAGGATATCATAAAGAATTAAAAATTATAAAAGTTGCATATCAAGTATGCACACCACCACAGCACCCCGCCCCCATTGTAAAATCCTGGATCCGCCACTGGTGTGGTCCCAGTACCGATCACTGTGAACACCCTATTGTTAGTGCCTTAGATTCCCTGCCATTACCCAAAGTTGTTTTTCTTTGGTGGACAAGATACGAATCAAACCATTTTAATGTTCCCTTACCTACAGTAGCCCCACCTCAGTGAGCCTACTCAAAAAAAGTTGATGGCTGACTGTATCAAAGGCCTTGATGGGGTTACTTAAAATGGCTCTGGTAAATTGCCAGGAGTCTACTGCAGTGTTGGTGTCATCCAAGACCCTTGACACAGAAGCCACAGTACTGTGGTACATATCAGAGCTTTATTGGTAAGTGTCAAAAAGACTATTCTCAAGATGGTAATGCAACTACTTAAAGAGCAGTCTTTCTAGCAATTTCAAGAATGCATGGGACAGACATAAGGCAATTCTTGTGGGGGGCAGGAAGATATAGGCTGTTGGTTAACTAGGAACTACGGCCTATCCTGTAGGTAGGGAAATGGGCAGACTAGATGGGCCTAGCGGTCCTTATCTGCCGTCAAAGTCTATGTTTCTATGTTCTATGTTTCTAATTTAGAGATTATTGAAAGGAGTGAAATCAGATGATAATTTGTCATCTGACCAGGGTCACCTCCACCACCTTAAATATTGGGATGACCCTGTCCAGTTTTCAATCCCAAGATCCCAAACATTTTAATTGGTAATTGGATTGACTTAACTAATATTTAAGCAACCATTCTATCATCTATGCTGAACCCCATCAGAAGGCATTGCAAGCCTCAATTGCTCAGCAACTGTTGTAGAACTGTTGGACTCTTTTACGATTATAGGTAATGAGTGGAACTACTGAGACAAATGACAGGCTTACTTTAAGAAAACGTACTCATTCCCCATATCGCCACACCGAATAGCCATCATGTCGTCAACAGCAAAGACGTCAACGCTAAGTGACATCCATGCCATGGCTGCCATTTCACAAGGAAAAAACACCGAAAAGCAACATAAAATGTAAATTAGTTTAGTTTTCTTCAGCCATCCTGTCAAACAAAGTCAACATAACACCCAGCCACTAGCCTGCATATTTCTCACCGGTACTTTAATATAGTCTGATCACTGATATGTAAAGTCAGGAAGTGTGCCACAATAAATATAACAGTCTCAATATGAAAATGACCACTCTCCACAGCCCAGCCATCCTCTTCTTTCCATTCCTGCGTATTATTCATTTGTGCTTCGAAGTCCTTCGAATACATTCAAGCTGCTTACTGGCATCCAGTGGATCCCAAATGGGAAGACCTTGCCAGCATAGGAGATCATCAGTTTGTCTGGCATTTGGAGCATGTGTGCAACACCCAATTCCCTTAGACCTGAACTCACTGCATTAATCCCCTGTCACTGTTGCTGAGTTGCATAGGTTAGATTGGGGAAACAGTAGATCTGTGTGCTGTCTGTTAAATACAGCTGGATCTTTGACTTTGTTGCTTGCAGTGTACAGTTCTTCACATAGAGCCTTTCGTCACCACCAGACAGGGTTCTTGGTAGATCAGGATTATTTGGTCACTTCCATGATGTAACCCAGAACACACATTGCATAAGGCCATCATCGATAAAGTTATCCCCTTCAGCACCCCAAGGAAGCAAGAGTCATGGCTCAGACTCTATTTTCCAGAAATTTTAAGCAGGAATGAAGAATCTTTTTTATAGCACATTTTATCACTCACTTGAAGGCAAGGGCTCAGTGGTGGCGTACTGACCATCCAGGGCTCCGTCCCACTCACAGGGATCGCACTGCACGGCAGTGGAAGGGTGGTGGAATTTTTCATAGTTGTGGAAGTAGCTGCGTGGTCCCATATCCCCACCCCTAAAGATGCTGGCATGAAGGACTGAGGTCCAGGCATGAAGCCATGCTGAGGACATGGCTTCAGCCAAGCACCTGACGACATCTTCCCCTTCCCACACAACATCCCAATGGAGTGCCTGAACCCTCCCCAGGAGAGGAGAGCTGCCGTGCAGTGGCTCAATCCAACTCCTTCCTCCCCCAGCCTGCCCCTGACAAGTCAGGCTCGTTCCCAATCCTGGGTCACTAGCATAGCGTGACGTGTGACATCCAGCACCTCAACCCTCAGCACCACCAGGCCCAGGAATGAAGAATCTTGTTTTTTTATTAGTCCTGTGACTGCTGCAACAGATTTATTAACTGAATCTATGCCATTTTTTAATACAATTACCTGGAAGTTGAAGGCGTTATCTTTGCTGTCTAACTCCCATACCACCTGCAAGATGGCCTTGATCGAGAGCTGTCCACTGGCATTCTGAGCCACTTCACCTCCTGCTGCTGTTTGCCTGAGTTGGTGCCTTGCCTTTCCCAGCCTCACCAGATGGTCTTTGACATCATTTCTCAATATTCAAAATGGCCAGAAGTCCAGAATTCCACAGCTGAGATCACACGCTATCAAATGCTGTAAAAGGTCTATGTATAAAGCTTGTTACTTAAAGAAAATTCATCAGATAAAGGCACCATAAGAGGAGCCCTGAGAAATACATCTATTTGTGTTGGCTGCATGCTCTGCCCCCTCTTCGTAGAGACCCAAGATCATCAGTCCTCTAGGACTCTACACCCACCCTCCAGAGAGCTCAGGTCTAAGACCAGCAACCTCAGTAAATCCTGCAGATTGGCCCTTCAGTGCAGGGAAGATGACTTTTAATGGGGGGATGGGGAGGAGGAGGAGCCTTGGAAGGCACATGTCTCATCCACTCTGTACTGGAAATGTAGGAGCCTGCAGGGATGTTGTCTGCTGTAGTCCTGTTTTTTTTTCTGTTCTCCCTTCCCTCTTTACCATCCAGTGTGCAGCTACAAAGTCCCTGACTGCCCAACCTTCCACTGGTAATGTTCCAATCTGCCCCTCCCCCCCCGAATCACAGAAGGCAAGGTTGCAATGGAGGAGGTCTTCCTCTTCAGGTGAGAGCATCCTATGCTTAATGCTTCATTTTCCTTCAGCCAGCCAGTTGTACTCTGGGATCAGGCCTTGAACCCAGAACGCTGGTGTATGAAGCAGCTTCCATAGTCACTGCATCATTGGACCAGCCTCCAGAAATCACGATACTTATATTACACATAATGTGAACTAGAAGAAAAAAAGTATTGCATTATGTGTGCACTAGTAAGAAATAGCCCCAGAATAGCTTTTTCTAGGGCCCCCATCTAAAAGACAGATTAGTGCACAGTTGATACGCTGCTTAGCCAGAACATCAGACCCCGAGCAATTGGTTACCATGCCCCAGTGGTATGAAAACTGTGGGAGGTGTAGAGTATGTAGACACCACCAAAAGTTTAGGACACTGCAAGTGGAAAGCTACCAGTGTAGGTGAAGGCCAGGTGCTTCATAAATTGCAGCACCAGTTTTGTGGTCTATGCCCTCTGGTGCCAATATCCCAAACTTTGCATAGGCAGAACTGTTAGGTCTTTAAGGCAAAGAATGCAACAACACATGCAGTATGAGGAGATGAGCTGACAACACCCCAGTGGGCCTCCATTTTGCTGAGTGTCACAACTGTGATCGAGCTGGGCTGCAGTTTATGGGAATTGAATCTGTGGGGTGGTGACAGGCTTAGAAAGCTTCTGGATCTTCAACATGGACTGCCTCAGGCCGAGAGGTCTAAATGTAGACTAGGATCTGAAACCTTCCTTGTGAATAGTGACATAATTTACTGTTCTATGTTTGAATGTTTTAAACCATGATAGGAAAACTCTGATACCTTAGTTGTCTCTTTTTTTTTCCTTCTTTGTCTTTTACTTTGCTCTGCTCTATCTTTCCCCTTCCCTCGCTATCTCTCCCTCTCTCTCCCTCCCCTTCTCCTCTGTTCCTCCTCCCACCTCATCATCCCACCCCCCATCTCTAACCCAACCCTCCACCAGCACCACCCTCTCTCCCCCACACAGTACCCCCATGGCCTGCACCCCAAGCCCATCTTTGAAACAATCACGCGATTTAAGAATGCATGGGACAGACATGAAGGAATTCTGAAGGTCAGGAGTAAGGGGCAACAGACTTCCAGGAAAACAAAAACTGAACTTACAAGCTCAAATGGGCAGACTGGGTGGGCCATAGGCCCTTATCTGCCGATACTGTCTATGTATCTATGTATCTTGTTCCCTCTTTTGCTTATCTCCTTCTCTCTCTACACTTCACTTATCTGATGCCATCCCACACTAGATGACACAAATTCTATCTTTTTATGCATCTTTATTCAGGTGCCTGGGTCTCCTTGCAAGTAGATCCCCCTCCAGCTTGTGAAAACACAGTAATAATTTTCTGTGGGGAGATTGCACCAGCGGGAGACCATATGGATACCTGCTCTGTCTGTTTCTTACCAGGGAGATAACAATGTGAGTTGCAAATTCCAAAACAGTATCTGTACTACATGAATGTTATTCGCGTACATTGTTATATGGCTACAGATATTTAATGCATAATATCTTTCTCTCCTTCTGGGATTTCTTTTGTAATGAGTGTATCATAACTAGGCTTGCCAGGATTTTATTTTTTTTAATTTTTTTAAATTTGACCAAAAATATCGATTTCTATTTTTATAATTCTTTCCCGATTTTTTTTGACAGAAATTATGAATTAATATGCGAACACACACATTTGTTGGAAACATTCGATTTATTTTGTACAAAAAAATCTTATTGATTTCTAAAAGCCTGGTATTAAATAATTTAACAAAATCCTTGCTATCAACATATCTGAACATATGAACGTACTGAAGTTGCCAGCAGATAAGGCCTAGAGGTCTATCAAGTCCTGCTTTCGAATGTGCAGCTAACACCCTTATTCTGCAGCTGCCCCTCCCTTCCACCCTTCCCCTTCATTGACCCTCTCCCTTGTCCTGTCCCGTCCCCTTTTGAAGCAGTCCACTGTTCTACTGGATACCACTTCTGCAGGTAACGCATTCCACCCAGCCACCACCCTCTCTGTAAAAGAATGTCTCCTCAACTCCCTCCTGAACCTTCCTCCCTCCAGTCTTATATCATGGCCCCTGGTGTCCCTTCCCTCCCTTACTTTGAATTTACTCTGTACCTGTCTTGTTTATTCCTTTCATGTACTTAAAGATTTCAATCATGTGCCCCCTGTCCCTCCTCTCCTCCAGTGAGTACATGTTCAACTCCCTCAGCCTCCTCTCGTATGATAAGTCCCCCAGCCCATTCATCATCTTTGTCACCCTGCGCTGCACCCCCTCCAGTAACTTAATGTCCCTCTTCAGATACAGGTGCCAGTACTGCACGCAGTACTCCAGGTGTGGTCTAACTAATGACCTCTACAGTGGCAGAATCACCTCCTCCCTCCTCGAGGATATACCCCTTGCAATACAACCCAGCATTTTGTTGGCCTTTGCAGCTGCCTTCCTACATTGTGCCGAGTTGTTCATTGATCCTGTAATGAGCAACCCCAGATCCTTCTCCTCCTCTGTCTGGGCTAGCTGCACTCCCCCCAGCTGGTAACTCCTCCTTTGATTCTTCATCCCAAAATACAGCACCTTGCACTTTTTGGCATTAAAGCCCAGTTGCCAGGTGTCTGACCAGGTTTCAAGCTTTGCCAGATCATCCTGCAACCCCTGCCATTCCCCTAGATCATCCACCACTGATCCTACCTTGGTATCATCAGAAAACAGACTGATCTTGCTCTTGATGTCCAATGATGTGTCTGCAATGAATATCCCAATCAACACTGGTCCCAACACCGAGCCCTGTGGATTACTGCTTGTCACTACCCTTGGGTGGGAGAGCTCCCCACCAACCACCACCCTCTGTTGCCTTCCCTGAAGCCAGTTCCCTACCCATCTCATCAGCTTTGCACCTGCCCCTCTGCCTACTAACTTACTTCACAGCCTTCCATGCGGCACCAAGTCGAATGCCTTACTGAAATCTAGATACAGGACATCCACTGCATGGCTCCTAACCAGTTGCCTAGTTACCCAGTCATAGAACTCCACCAGGTTGGTTTGGCAGGATCTGCCCCATATGAAGCCATGCTGTCTGCTGTCCTGTAGTCCTTTGGCCTCTGGGAGGCCACCAGCCTTTCCTTCAGGATAGTCTCCATTAGCTCACGATGGATGTGGGGCTCACTGGTCTGTAGTTTCCCAGTTCATCCTTGGGGCCACTCTTGTGGAGGGTACCACATGAGCCATCCTCCAGTCCTGAGTACATCACCCAAATGTAGTGAGGCATTAAATAGGGTCTGCCAAAGGTCCTGCAAGGACCTCTGCCAGCTCCTTCAGTACCCTGGGGTGGATGCCATCAGGACCTGGCACCTTATCCACCCTCAGTGCCTTCAAACCCTCCCAAACTCTGCCCTCCATGATTTCCCCCATCTGTCACCCCCGTTTCTGCCATTTCTCTCCCCTGGTGTCACCCCTTCTCTTTAGTAAATACTGAGCAGAAGTATTTATTTAGTGCTTCTGCCTTATCGCATCCTGCTTCCACCCACACCCCCTCCTTCCTAATCCTTACTATGTTCCTTTTCTCCCTGATGTACCTAAAGAAGTCCTTCTCCCCCTTCTTAATGCCTTGTGCCAGCCTGAGTTCTGTAGATATCTTGGCTCCCCTTACTGCCCTTGTCACCTCCTTCGATTCCGTCAAGTACTCTTCCCTGTCCTCCCCTCTCCCTGTTTTCTTGTACTTCCTAAAGGCAACTCTTTTCCTCCTTACCTTTTCCATGACCTCCTTGCTCAACCAGCTCGGTTTCTTAGCCCTAGCCTTCTTGCTCTGGGCCTTGCAACAGGTTTTGGTTGCCTCCACTATCCCAGCTTTATGAGCTCCCACCTCTGGTTAGTGTCCATACTAGACTGAATACTGGCCAGGTACCCTTTTACCACTTCCCCCATCCTCCCAAAGTCGGCCCTCCTGAAGTCCAGCACTCTTGTGCCAGATTCCTCCTTCCTTGCCCATATCCAGTGTGAGCCATACTGAGTGGTGGTTCCCTGAGGCGGTTCCTCTACTGTAAGTTCTCTCACAAAGTCCCCATTTGCCAGCACAAGGTCAAGGGTATTCCCTAACCTGGTTGGTTCACTGACCATTTGCAGCAGGAAGCTGTCCTGGAAGGCATCCAGCAGTACCTGCTCCCTTCTGTTCCTGGTTGTTGGGTGCTCCAGTCCACTCCTGGCATGCTGGAAGTCCCCCACAATCACCACACTACCCTTCCTCGCAGGTCCTCCTGATCTGTCCCGCTTAGTTCCTGTCTAACTCCTCCATCTGAGATGGCGGCCTATACACCACTCCCTTCCTAAGAATCCTATTCTTGGAATCCTGGATTTGCATCCAAATTGACTCCATACTACCCTCCTTCCTTCCTCCCTTACACTTCAGTCCTTCCTTCACATATAGTGTCACACCCCTCCTTTCCCAATCACCCTGTCCCTCGAAATAACCTGTACCCTGGTACAGATAGGTCCAGTCATTGTAGTGGGTGGCCCATGTTTCTGTGATGGCTACAATGTCCACCTCTCCGTCTGCCATAAGCACCTGTAACTCTGCAGTTTTCCTCCAAAGGCTCCAAGCATTAAGGGTAACCACCTTCCACCCTTCCCCCCCTTCCATCCTGCCCTCCTTTCCTAGCATCACCAACAGTACTTGCCATTTGTCCTTTTGTCACTGTTATGGGGGGTAAGCTCATGGTTTCCCAACCTGTGGTCTCTGCATGTCTCTTGCCCAATTGCCACCCCCGCTCCTAGTTTAAATTCCTACTTCCTCTATGTACTCCTCCATCCTCTGTTTCAACACTTTCTTTCCCTCCTCACTCAAGTGTACTCTGTCCTTGGCATAGAGACTACTGTCCTCCCAGGTCCCTCCCACCCCCCAACAGCCCATGCTGCTTAGCTGGCACAGGTTTTAGCCATCCATTAGAATTCCTCTATTCTCAGCTTTCTTGTTGTGCTTTGCCTTGGGCACTGGAGTAGCTTCAAAAGTTACTGATCTTCTGCCCTCACATAATTGTCCTAGTTCCTCAAACCTCCTCTGGACTATATCTACTGTTTTGTCAGCCAGGTCATTCGTCCCAAGATGTATAATTAAATGAGGCTTGTCCCTACCCCTTCTAGCATATTTCAGAACAGATTGTCCCACCCTTTCCGCTGTCATTCCTGGTATGGCCTCCACCCAAATGCGACTATGCCTCTCCCCCTTGCTACCCCACCTGACTCCTCTTAGTATTGAGTCCCCCAGCACTAAGGATCCACCACTCTTACTCCCTGCTTGCTTCCATTCATCTCCCTCTCTCATTTCCGGCTCCTCTTCTTCCTCCTGCACATTATTTCCCCCTTTTTCCCTGTTGCAATTCTCCCAGCAGAACTTTCCCGCACTCTGGTTTGGTCCAGGCATTTATCAATTACTCCTCTAATTGCATCATTTCCCTCCTCCACCTTCTTCCTCTCTAGCAGTGCAAAACCATTTTCTGAAGACCATTCACAAATGCCCGCTCCCTCTCTCTTCATAGTAACCTTTTCTCTCCTTTCCATTCCATAACTTTTGCCACTTCTTTGCCTCCCCTCACAAGTTCCTATCTCCTCCTTCCATTTGTCTTTTGTCTCCTGACCTGGTTTCCCTGGCAATCGTTCTTCCTGGCCTGGGCCCCCTTGTCCCTGCTTCCCTTCCTCTGACCCTCTCCTCACCACTGTTGGCTTAAATCGCCCTCCCTCATCTACTATTCTTCCTCCCTCCAGTATTGGGCTAAAACCACCCCCATTCTGCCTTGCCTGTCTTAGTTCCTCCTACAGACCCTCAATCTCCTTTCTGAGTTTCTCTGTGTGGTTGCACACTAAACATCCTCCCACACTTCAGGCAATTTTTAGAAAGATTGGTGCACCACAGTTGTTGCTGCCTACCACCCTACCCATTGCTGTCGTTGCCCACTAATGACCCCCCACCCTTCCAGATGTAGGATACCAAACACTCCCCCAATTCTCCCCTCTCCCCCCTCTATCAGTGCAAAACATTCTTTTCTTAATTTCCCTTACCCCCTTTGTTGTACACGTTTAGATAGATTGAGCAACTGCTTTTTATATTCCTAACCTTCCTATCCATACTCAAGAAGAGACTTTAAGTAGCTATTGCACAACCTTCTTCAAACTCCTACTGCTCCTTTCCACAATGCAATAGCAATGCAAAGAAGTAACAATGAAAGCTCCTAGATTTGAGTTACTTCCTTCCACTGAGATAGCAGTCACCTCTTCACTTGCTGCTGTTCCTTTCCTGGATGTCTGCTTCTGAAATGACAGGTGCATATCCTTTGCCCGTTTGAGGAAGTGATGTCAAACCCCTGGTATAAAGGAAATCATGGACCAGGGGCGGGTTGGGTAAGGGGTTGGGGGGTGGGACCCACCCAAGTCTTCCAGAAATGATCAGGTAGCTGAGGCCCCTGGTCAGACCATTAGCACCCTTCCCCCACTATGCACTAACTTTTGCAGCTAGTGAAGCCAGCAAAAATGAATCACAATTCTACTCAAAGCCCCCAAATAGGTTTGCTACCAAAAGAAACAAATCTCCAATTCAAACAGCTTCACCAACAACACATTAAAATAGGCTTGAAATTAGAAGATATAGGTCTCTGATTCAAAGAAACAGCCCCAGTTAAATCACACCAAATAGGGTTTAAATTAGAAGAAATAGGCCTCTACAAATGCAGCCTGCTACACAGTGAAGCATCAAACAAATGAGCCCACTTATAGCCACCAAAACAGCTTTCAAAATTCCAACAGCCCCAAAACAATACCCTGCTAGCCCCTTAGAAGTAGTAAGAAAGAAAATAAATAACCTTCTACCAAGTAAAATCTACAAGAAACAATGTAAAAACAACAAGAAGCTACTGTACTGTAACAAATATGATTCTTTCCCTTCTAGTTCCTTCTGAGAAGCCAAAGCAACTGACAACAACTGAAAGCAACAGTGATGCATCACATAAATACACAAATACATTAACGAGCAGACTGTAATCAATCTTTAGTTACTGAATTTCTTTAACCTCTTTTACATCTTGAACACCAAAGCATTCAAAAGCCGGAGTTATATCCTTGTTATGGTACAGCATGTTAAGCTGCCCCAGTCTTTCGGACAGGCACATGCGGCACTTGTCTTGTACCTCCCTGAATAAACTGAAGGATCTCTCCACACATACGGAGGTAACAGGCACTCCCAATGCTTGCAGTTAACCGAGCTAAGTGTTGGCAGCTGTTGAGTTTGGCTCATCCAATATTCAATGGCTGTTATGTTTACATCAGTAGGTGGCTCAAAAAGCATGTATTGCTCAAATTCAGCTTTGAAGTCATCCGGCTTACAATGGAAGTGTCGCACTATACTCTGGTATTCTTTTACATTTCTGGATAGAGTGCACTTCAGGAAGGCATTGAGTAGCTGACAGCTTGAGAAAAGGGAGCCAACATCATACAGTCCAACGGGGACATTTCTTTCTATAGTGGCTGTTAACTTTTGGTGGAATTGTGAGGCAAGGGCATTAAGAGCTACTGAGAGTGCTGCACGTTTTGAGCCCACAGATTTCAGATCTATTTGTTTGATTGCAGTTTTAGCATCGAATGCAATTTTTAGATCACAGCTTATTAACTTTTTAATACGGTGTGTGAATGGCTCGTTGGTTTCTAACTTCAGGTGCACCTCATGTATTTGGCTTAAGAAAATTGTTAGACAGCTTAGTTTGCAGTAAAGTTCGCACTGTATGCTGTCATCAGCAACCATCCCTCTTAGTTTGCCTGCCTTCTTAGAGGTGGTTGCGGCATCTTCATTAATCAAAAAATCAGTAACACTGTCCCAATGAGCATGTATAAAAGTAGCTGCTTCTAGCCATGAGAACCAGCAGGTTGGCACAACTCTGGGTGGGACACACAAACCTGATTGGCAGACTTGATTACTTGCGCAAACTTTAAAAAAGGCTCTTTATGTCTATTAGCATTTTTAAATATTGCTGGAAAGTGTATCACAAAGTCATTCACATTGGAGAATTCTGATGTTTTTAGTGCATGATCCATTGCCACATTTAACAGGTGCGCAATGCATGGGCTATGCAAAAGGTGTGAGTAGACTTCTTTTAAGTCCTTCATTTAAGTCCTGATTCTGTGAAGGGAGCAGGTGGCTCTTGCTCCCTGCCCCCACGAAGCTGCACGCTGCGGGTTGAGGCACCAGGAAACCAGGCAGACCTCCCCTGCAGACCGAAAACAGCACAGAAGCAACCGTTGGGACAGAAGGGGTTGTGGAGGGACTAGGAGCTGGAAACAAAACAAACTGCTAAGTGGACTAGATTTCTTGGGACTGTGTTTAAAATACCTGAGTCGCTTACCTGTTGAGTGACCCCCCTGCCTGCCGTTGGAAACTCGAGACTCCGCTGCAATCTGTTTTTGAATCTTGGCGCCTTTTCTGCCCAGCTGAAAGGCAGAAGTGCCGATTGGCTCCCGAAGCTGCTGCTGGCACTGATCCCCGAGCTAAAAGCAGCATAGACTGCTGCTGAATTTAGTAATACCTGATTCTGTGAAGGGAGTGGGCGGCTCTTGCCTCCTTATCTCACAGAGCCGCACGCCGCGGGGTTGAGGCGCCGGGAAACCAGGCGGATCTCTCCTGCAGACCGAAAATAGCAAAGAAGCAACCATTGGGACAGAAGGGGTTGTGGAGGGACTAGGAAACAAAACAAACTGCTACGTGGGCTTGATTTCTTGGGACTGTGTTTAAAATACCTGAGCCGCTTACCTGTTGAGCGACCCCCCTGCCTGCCATTGGAAACTCAAGACTCCTCTGCAATCTGTTTTTGAATCTTGGTGCCTTTTCTGCCCAGCTGAAAGGCAGAGGCACCGATTGGCTCCCGGAGCTACTGCTGACACTGATCCCCGAGCTAAAAGCAGCGTAGACTGCTGCTGAATTTAGTAATACCTGATTCTGTGAAGGGCGCGGGCGGTTCTTGCTCCCTGCCCCCAAGAAGCCACACACCACGGGGTTGATGTGCCAGGAAACCGGGCAGACCTCCCCTGCAGACCAAAAATAGCAAAGAAGCAACCGCTGGGACAGAAGGGGTTGTGGAGGGACTAGGAGCTGGAAACAAAACAAACTGCTAAGTGGACTTGATTTCTTTGGACTGTGTTTAAAATACCTGAGTCACTTACCTGTTGAGCGACCCCCCTGCCTGCCATTGGAAACTCGAGACTCCCCTGCAATCTGTTTTTGAATCATGTCGCCTTTTCTGCCCAGCTGAAAGGCAGAAGCGCCGATTGGCTCCTGAAGCTGCTGCTGACACTGATCCCCGAGCTAAAAGCAGCGTAGACTGCTGCTGAATTTAGTAATACCTGATTCTGTGAAGGGAGCAGGCGGCTCTCTCCCCCTGCCCCCATGAAGCCTCGCACGCTGCGGGTTGAGGCACCGGAAACCGGGCGGACCTCCCCTGCAGACCGAAACAGCAAAGAAGCAACTGCTGGGACAAAAGGGGTTGTGGAGGGACTAGGAGCTGAAAACAAAACAAACTGCTAAGTGAACTTGATTTTTGGCCCACCTGGCCACCCCTTTCCCTCCTCCCATTAAATACACAGTAGCCACGCCCTCAGTGTCTCACTGGCCAATCAGACTGAGTAGGGTGGTATAGGGCAGCTTTCTAAGGACCCATAGCTATTGCACTATTTGTAAGCTGCTTCTTTTCATTACAGACTGTCTGCTGTGCAAAAGTATAACATTATACTCTGTGTATGCCTAACTCATGCCTGTGAAAGTAATTACTGCCAGTATTACCCGTACTGCTATATGCCTTAGTTGCATTCTAGACTGCCAACCTGCATGGTAATCCTAACTGTGGGGTAAATCTAGACTGACAACCTGCATGATAATCCTAATCATAGGGTAAATCGCTGGACCCTGGGGGCAAACTGAACACGTGCCCTACAGATAGTACTGTGCCCATTTGTTTCTGGTAGCTCCTACTCAAATATATGGCTGACATCTCCCATAGGAATAGCATTAGCTCTATGGCCCCATTAGTCGGCTAACTGTTCCTTTTCACAAAGAGTACACTCGAGACACTTGAGATAAGTGGTTCGGTAAGGTACAATTAATCCATTTTCCCATCACTTGCCAGGTGACTAACACCCGTGGCACCCTTTGAAAATCCTATTTATACTTTTTTCTCAAGAAGACAGCTGTTCCTTTTATATTGCTGAAACACGTTTTATTTTATTTTTGCTGACTAACACCCGTGGCACTGTCCGGTGTCACTTGTCAGGCGACTAGCACCCGTGTACTGTCCAGTGTCCACTGGTGACCCAAGGTGGTAATCCTGGTACTGTCCCAGCGGGACAACTGTACCGGAGCAAGCATGGGACTCATTGAGCTCCCATCAAAGCTAGTCCTGTGCCAGCTACTCCTGGGCACGTTAGCTACTATAGCCACTGTGAGCCTTACTGTGTCCTGGATCCCCTGGTTCTCTGGGGCGGTTGACCCCCAAAAAATAGCCCCCTGGTGTACATGTGTCCAACCGGTGGAGTCAGATTTTACCTTCTCTAAGATTCTAGCAGAGGGCTCTCCCGTGACCGTGGTCCTCGATGGTCTTAAACTAAGGTACCTTCTGAAACCCTCTCGAAAGGTCAGGCATTATGACCGTAGTAGGTCACAGAACAAGGAGAGATCTCCCCCATTAAGGCATCTACTCTGGCTCCTGCTGGTGACACTTGTGCTAGCAGGGGACATTGAACTAAACCCAGGACCGTCACTCCAGTCCACACCTACACTGGCGGACTGGTCAGCGGTAAAAGGGCTAAAGGTAGCCCATCTTAATATCAGAAGCCTGCTTCCAAACCCAACGGAACTTCGTGTCTGGGTAACTCGTCATAGTCCAGACATTCTTGGAATTACAGAAACCTGGCTGAAACCTTCCACCCCCGGCTCCATATGTGCCTTCCCTGGTTATGATCTCATCCACCGTAATCTTCCGGGAAGCAAGAGAGGTGGTGGTATCCTGGTCTACTACAGGAACCATCTCAACCTGTCTGCCCTCCCTGATCAACAGACCATGCAGTCCCCCTGTGAGGCTCTGCATACGGTACTGTTACTAAGGATGACAAAAAAGATTCACATTGTATATACCTACAGTCCTCCAAAAGGAGGCGTAGAGGGACTGACTGGCCTCCTTGGCGCAGTTGGTGCAGTAACACGGCAGAATGAGCTAATCATTCTGGGTGACCTCAACCTAAATTGGCTGGGTGGCAACACTAAAGCCTTTGAACCGTCACTTGCCAGTCTCTCTCTGACACAGCTTGTCAAGGATCCTACCAGATGCCCTACAAATGGTGGTTAGGGCTCCCTCCTGGACTGAATCATGACAAATAGACCTGATAGAATCAGCTCGTCGGGTATCCTACCGGATTCTATCTCTGATCACTCCCCAGTGTACTGTGTCTGGAGGACACCACTTCTAAAAATTCCCCATAAAATTATCCTGATCAGAGAATACTCCAAGTTTGATCTGACCTCCTTTCATAATGATATCAAGTACACGGATTGGGCGGCAGCTTGGAATGCTAAGACTCCGCATCCGCTGTCAGTCACTTTCTTATCTCATTAAGGGTCCTGCAGGAGAAACATGCCCCCCTCATCAGATGGAGGGTGAGGGGAATGGCTACTAAATGGCTTCATGGCAGTCTCCTGGCCCTCCTCAACACTAGAGATAAGCGCTGGGCCAAGTTTAAAGCCACGGCTGACCAAGCTATCTTTCTGAGATACAGGAAACTCAGAAATGAATGCAAAAAGAACATCAGGATTGCCAAAAGTGAATTTTGCAAATCTGCTTTACTGAACTCGGCTAGGGATCCTAGAAGATTCTGGCGGGATATTAAACACGTTGTGAGTGGTACACAGAGTACTGAATCCACTGATATGATAATTGATGGTTCCAGCTGTAACAACCCGGAAACCATCGCCAACTCCTTCAACCATTATTTTTCGGATCTGTTGGAGTACACCTCATCATTCCCAAACGATGATGGTGTCAGCGGCAATCAGCCCACAGCACCATCTTCACTCCTCCGCCCTTTCTGTTCAGGGCAGTGATGGTTCAAGAGGTGCAGAAACTGCTAGCTGAACTCTCCCCCTACTCAAGTGCTGGACAAGATGGCTTAGAACCTAAGCTCCTCAGTCTTGGTGCCCGCTGGCTGGCATCTTTGGTGGCGCACATTTTCAATCTGTCCCTGGCAACTGGAGTTATCCCAGACATATGGAAGGTTGCCAAGGTAGTCCCAATTCTTAAACAGGGGAACCCTAAACTGATAGAGAATTATCGCCCCATATCCATCCTGTCTGCGGCTAGCAAACTTCTGGAGAAAGTTGTGGCAGGGCAACTCTCAGAGTACTTACAGGTGCATGACATAATGACTCCTGTACAGCATGGATTCAGGAAGGGGCATGGTACTTCATCAGCCCTAGTTACTGTTTCATCATGGATTAGGGAGGCCATGGATCAGGGTAAACTCTTAGGGGCTCTCTTCATTGACCTCTCAAAGGCGTTTGACCTGGTTGACCATGCCATGCTGGCAACTCAGCTTAGAGCAATTGGTCTTTCCACTACTGCTCTCAGCTGGTTTGCCAACTACCTACATGGTAGAATGCAACGGGTTAAATTTGGCAAAGAGCTTTCAGGTCCCATCCCAGTAACAATGGGGGTCCCCCAAGACTCCGTCCTTGGACCAATGCTCTTCTCCATTTTTATTAATAATCTCCCCGAAACCGCTGCCCATTGTAAACCAATCCTCTACGCAGACGATCTGGTTATCCTGTCTCACTCCCCTGAGGTGGGGGTCATCAATCACCACCTGAGTGAAGACCTAAAAAACATTCAGACATAAATCCTGAACCACAAGCTAGCCCTTAACCTAAAAAAAAACCCAGGCCATGCTCTTTGGGTCCCGGGCTAAGATTAAGGCCTTCCTTGTGCCGTTCTGTGTATCCAGTAAGGAAGATGTCCCAATCCCAATCACGGACAACTTCAAATACCTGGGAGTAACGCTGGACCCACAGCTTGACCTTGGCCTTCATATCCAGAGGATATGTAAAACAGTCAGCTGTAAACTGGGTCTGGCCTACAGGGCAAAAAACAACCTCACACCAACCGCGCATGTTGCCCTTGCAAAAGGGATGCTTCTTCCCTCTTTGTGTTATGGGCTCCTGCTATTTGCTAGCACCACTAAGGCCCATCTCTCCAGGTGGTCGACAGCTTATAACAATGTCTGCCACTTCACCCTATCGGCCCCCCGGCTCACTCATCACTGTGAGCTCTACAATAAGTTAAACTGGCTCTAGCCAACAAAGCACATTGACTTGTCCTTGGCTGCTTCACTGGAAAGGTCCTCAACACGGGTACCCCTCCAGGGGTGGCATGTTTGTTGGCCCAAACTACCCCCTCGTCATATCATCTTAGGTCTCAGGGGTCTGCCACACTCAAGGTACCTGTGACTAGGACTCAAATGGGTGAAAGGGACTTCGTAGCATGCGCCCCCAAACTTTGGAACATCTTCCCAACCCAGGTCTGTGTTGCCCCCTCACAGGGCAGCCTGCGCTCTTTCCTATGGAGCCATCTTAAAATTGCATCGGCCTGCGGGTGCCAAAAACCCCCGTGACATATGTCAGCACTTGCACCCATACATAACAGCTAGCTCTAAGATGCAGTATTTCTTGTACTACCCCATAACTGATACACCGCTTATCCTACTGCTACAATTCTAACTATATTGTGCCTCATATGCCTTGTACTTTGCGTATCCATCTACATTACGAGGTTTGCAGGTGACATGTGAGTTCATTTTTGGCTAATTGTAATCTGTTCCTAATTATATACCATGTTGTCCCTAGTGTGTAGGTATGTAATCTCACTAGGTAATCTTACCTTGTAGTCTCATGATGTGGTTATCTGGAACTACATCACCTGTTGTCTGATTAGCAGCATGGTTTTAGATGAAACCGTGGCACAGACACAGCATTACATGCTAACATATTAAAATGCCAGCAGAATAGGCCTAACGGTCTTTCGTGTCTGCTCTTTTGGTCAGCCCCCACCCTGGGAGCTGACCTTGCTGCCCCCTTGCCCTCTTTGGCTTCTCCCTTCCCAGTTCCGGATATTCTCGCTGCACTGGATTTTGCTTCCAGAACCCTTCCCCTGTACCTTTCCCACCCCCTCTTGAACCCCTCCACTGTCTCTACCTCCACCAGCCCTCTGGGCAGCACATTCCATGACTCCACCACCCTCTCAGTGAGGTAGCACCTCCTCCTTTCTCCCCTGAATCCCCCCCTCCAGCTTCCACCCATGTCATCTAGTTGCCCACCCCTATTTCCTTTGAAGCAGCCTGACTGCTTCTCCCCTATTTACCCCCTTCTTGTACCTGATGACCTCTATCATGTCCTCCTGGTCCCTTCTCTCTTCCAATGTGTACATATTTAGCTCTTCGAGCCTCTCCACATAGGTTCTGTCCCCCAAGTCCCAAATCATTTTAGTTGCCCTCCTCTGGACCCTCTCCAGGAGTTCAATGTCCCTCTTTAAGTGTGGCCTCCAAAACTGCACGCAGTACTCGAGGTGCGGCCTCACCAAGCAGTTATACAGAGGGAGTATCACTTCCCTCCTTCTGGAGGTGATTCCCTCTAGCGATGCATCCCAGCATCCTGTTAGCCTTGGCTACTGCCCTCCTACAAGTCTCTGAGTTGTTTATCTTGACATCCGCCACCTCCCCCAGGTCCCTCTCAGCCATCGAGACTTGTAGCATCCCCCCCCCCGGGTGTACACTTGGCCCTGGTTTCTGGCCCCCAGGTGCAGTACCTTACATTTCCCTGCATTGAACCTCGGCTTCCACTTTCTAGACCATCTTCCAGAGCCTCCAGGTCCCCTGTAGGGCCACCCTCCCTCCTCCCCATCCACCACCACCCCAGGTTTGAGTCATCTGCAAAGAGACTCATCTCACTCCTGATACCTGTCCTTATGTCAGAGACATAGGCATTGAACAGGAGGGGCCCAAGGACTAATCCCTGCGGGACCCCACTAATGACCCTCCTTGGGGATGAGACTATCCCGCCAACTCCGGTCCTGGAGCCTATTGCCTATCCATCTGATCATCTGATTCTCCACCCCCATTTCTCTCAGCTTATCCAACAGGCCCCCAGTGAGGAACAGTCAAATACCTTGCTAAAGTCTAGAAAGAGGACGTCCACTGGTCTACCCAGGTCCAAGGCACTCGTCACCCAGTCATAGAACTCCACAAGGTTTGTCTGACACTATTTCCCTGGGATGAATCCATGCTGTCTATCGTCCAGGCACCCTGACTTTTCCAGGTCCCCCCCCCAGCCTCTTCTTGACAATACCCTCCATCACCTTGCCCACCACTGATGTCAGGCTGACGGACCTGTAGTTCCCTGCCACCTCCCTTGATCCCCCTTGTGGATAGCCACTATATGTGCCACCTTCCAGTACTGGGGCACCCACCCTGTTGTCAGAGAGATGGTGAAAAGCTCCGTCAGGGGTTTTGCCAGGACATCCGCCAGTTCCTTCAGCACTCTGGGATGTAATTTATCCGGCCTCGGTGCTTTCTCAGTCTTAAGGGACCTGAGGGCTTCCCTCTCTCTGCTGTGATTTCCACCTCTGCTACCTTGTCCCCCTGCTTAGCCTTCCCCCCCTCCTGCCAGTGATGACCCCCTCTCCCCAGACCCGCCGACCGGTAAGTGGTCCCTCCTCAGTGTCACCGCTTCTCCAATGTATGATGCAGCCTCATTTTCTTTTGGTGAAACTGAGGTGAAGTACTCATTTAGTACCTCAGCCTGCTCCCCTGGATCTTGTGCCCATCTCTCCCTGTTTTAATCCTGCTAATCTGCCCCTTCACCTTTCGTTTTTCCCCAATGTATCTAAAGAACCCCTTGTTCTCTCTCCTAATTTCCCTGGCCAGGTTCTGCGCCTTCCTTGCCTTAGCTGCCCTCACCATCCTAGTGGCCCTTCTAGCCATCAGCTCGTACTCCCCCTCGATCCCTTTCACTCCTTGAGCACTTGAATTGCCTATAGTCTGCCTTCTTTCCACTCACCACCTCCTGAACCTCCCTTGTCCACCAGCAGGGTTTTCGTGCCCGACCACATTTTCGTCTTACTCTTACACAGGTGCTGGTAGCATCCTGCACCCTTCTCCTGATGATTTCCCACCTACTGTCAGTGTCCATGTCTGGCCCAATCACATCCAAATGCTCCTTAAGGATCCTTCCCATTTCCTTAAAATCTGCCCACCCTGAAGTCAGTTACCTCCATCTTTGTGTAGCCTTCTATCCCTCCTAGGTCCAGGCAGAACCAGACCGTGGCATGGTCACTCCCCACCAATGGGTCCCTTACCTCCAGGCCCCCAATCTGGTCACTGTCTGCCAGGACCACATCCAGTACCCACGCCTCCCTGGTCAGTTCCCCCACCTACTGAGTTAGGAACGCATCCTGAAAGACATCCAACAACCTCTGTTCCCTGGCCACTGAGGATGTCATAGTCTCCCAGTCTGTTCCTGGCATGTTTAAGTCCCCCAACACCAACACCCTTCTCCTGCCCAATCTGCAGTGTCTCCCCAACATCTGCCACCAGACTTCCTCCAGCCCTCTGCCAGCGCAGAGGGTCTATACACCACTCCTATTTTACTCTCTTGCCCCCCTTGTTATCAAGGTGACCAGTTGCCTCCATGGTTCCTCCACCCCTCTACTCCCCCTATGCCAATGCAGTTTTTGACTATTATTGCTACCCCTTCTCCCCTTCCCTCTCCCCGTCCTTCCTGAACATAGTGTAACTCTCCAGGTTCAAGTCCCAGTTGTGTCCTGCGGTGGCCCAGGTCTCAGTGACTGCTGCCACATCCACCCCTCCCTCAGTTAGCATTGCCTGGTGCTCAGGCATTTTATTGCCCAAGCTCCTGGCATTTAGCAGGACTACCTTCCGCCCTTTCCCTATTCTTCCATTTCCCCTGCTCGTGTTCCCATGGGGATTCTGTCTTCCCCTGGTTTGCACCTTACCAGTTGGCCTTTTCCTGCATTCCTCCAGCTCCCCAAGGGGATGGAGACAGAGTCCCTCCTATACCGAACCCCTCGACAGCCTTTTCTCCTATCCTCCCCTTCACAAGTTTAAACCTCACCTTTCACCAATGAACCCCTCTATTTTCAACTTAAGGATTCCACTCCTATCCAAATGGAGATGGGAGCCTGTCTCAGCATACAGCCTCTTATCCTCAAGGTCTCCCCCTAATCCCCATCAACCCATACCCTCTGACCTCGCAATCCACTCCCTGAGCCACTGGTTTATCTCCTAATCTTCCTTTTGTATTCCCCACTAGCCCTTGGCACCAGCAGGATTTCGAGAAGGAATCGTGCATCCTATGTCATGACAGACCCTGGCAAGCTCCTGAACCTTGCCTGTATCTCTAGCTTGCTATTTCCTCAATGTCATTTGTACCCAGGTGAATCAGTATGTCCGGGGAACCCCACAGTCCTTTGCCAGCTGATATACCTCGTGCTTGGCCCTGTGCACCGTTAGTCTAGGGAAGCATTTTGTTCTAACTGGCCAGGTTTCCCCCTTCCTATCCCATTTGATACCCCTGATCATAGAATCCCCCAACAGGAGCACTCTGACCACTCCTTTTCCTCCATTTCCCACCCTTCCATGTCCCTCATTCTTTCTACCGGCTCCTCCACCCAGTCAGCTCCTTGCTTCTCCCCCTATCTGGGTGCCACCTGCCACCCCTTCCCCTCCGATCCTATGCCTCTCTTCCTACCGAGTATCCTTCTGTACCTCACTACCCCCTCTCACTGCTCATGACTGGTTCTTCTCCCCCATCTGCTAAACTAACCTGGCTCGGCCTCCCTTCCTTCCTGTCTCAGTTCAGCCCCTCCTTGCCTGTCGTGCTCCCCTGGCCTAAACCCCCAGTTCCCTTTACTGTATCCTCCCTGTACTTCTGATCCTTCTCCTTGCCCTTTCCTCCCAACTGGTCCTTCTCCTTGCCCTTTTCTCCCTCTTCCCCCTGCTGCTCCTGCTCTGATCCACTGCCCCCCCCGTTTTCCCTCATTCCAGGTTCCCCCCTGTTCCTCCTGCTACCCGGCCCCCGTCTCCTGCCCCCCTCTCCCTTTCCATCTCTAACCACCCCTGTCATGGCTACATCACCCCCCTCATCCTCAAGCAGAAGAAGAGAATTAAAGCAGTTACTGAGCTTAAGGTCTGATCCACCTCCCCACCTTACTTCGTTCTGTCTAGCCCTAGCAATCTGCCTATGTCCCTGAGAATGTTGTCCCTCTGGCACCCCTCTGTGAGGGTCACCAGTTACCTGCCTGCTTCCTTGGTAGTGTCCTTCTTTTGGCCCCCCTCTGCCAGGGTCTCTATGTGACCCCGGAGTACTCTCCTGTACTCCTTTCCCTGTGCCCCCACCCCTAGTGCTTGGTGAAACCCCATGGGAGAGCCCCTGCCTTCTTCCCCAACCATACCTCCCCCCTTTTCCCAGCTGTCTCCTAATCCCCGAAACCTCCTCCCTATGCTGTGCCAGCTGGTAGCACACTGGGCAACATCCGAACTTCCAAGCCCAGTCCAGTATCGTGGCTGCTCCACACCCTGTGCACCCCACCACCCTCCCAAAGTTACCAGCCCTAATGATGTGTGGTCCCATCCCCTTCCAAGTAGGTTTCCTTGGGTGAGCCACCAGGTTCCCCACTAGTCCAAGATACACCCCTACCGACTAATCAGGTCACCCACTAATCCTAGATACAGTCCCACAGTAAACGGGTAACCCTGTTACTAGGTGCAGTACAACACAGTAAATTTATAAGGGAAGTGAACAACTCCCTAAGCTCCCCTCTGCCTGCCTTTAAATCCAACCCCCAGTGGCCAGAACTACATGTGCTGCACCTGAAGCCTTTTCCTCTAATTGCAGGGCAGGTGTTCCCCTATAAATGAGCAGAGCTCTGGGGAGGGGTGGGATTAGGGCCTACACCCGACTCTCACAAGAGTGTATCAGCTCTGTCTGCCCCTCCAAGCTCTGCAACCAAAGAAACAGGCCCAATTAAATTTCACCAAATTGGTTTTAAATCAGAAGAAATAGGCCTCCACCAGCGCAGCCTGCTACACAGTGAAACATCCAACAAATGAGCCCACTTACAGCTCCAACCAATTTTTAAACTTCCAACAGCCCCAAAAACAATACCCTGATAGCCCCTTAGAAGTGGTAAGAAAGAAAAGAAATAACTTTCTACCAAATAAAATCCACAAGAAACCCTGTAAAAACAAGAAGCAGCTGTTGTACTGGAACAGATCTGATCCTTTCCCCTTCTAGTTTCTTAAGATTAATTAATCTTACTAATGACCTCCTACAGGACCTAGATAAATGTACCCCCAGAAGGGCCATCTTGATTGATTTAACCAAGGCTTTTGACTTAGTCATAAGATCCTCATCGGGAAGCTAAAGAAACCTGGCTTTGACACTCACTCACTTGCCTGGTTCACTCATTACCTCTCCCATAGAACCCAAGTTGTCAGATGGAGGGGAGTCGCATCTACCCAATTGTTTATCTCACATGGGATGCCACAGGGCTTGATATTAGGACCCATTTTGTACTCATTAATTAATGACCTCAGCAACAACTGTGGCAGCAGTCCGCTCATACTGTATGCTGATGATGCTGTACTGTCTTTATAGGAGCTCTCATGACATCCTGGCACTCAGCACTTAGCTGCAGAAGGACTTTGGAAGTCTGGAAGAATGGAAACCGTCAAATAAACTAGTATTAAACGATGGCATGACAAATTTTATTTTTCTGGGTGCTGTACAATAAAAACACACTACCAATATAAATAAATGTTGAATAAAATAATGACAGCATAGAATAAATATGGTCTGTGACAACACAGAACCCTATTAAAAACAGATACTCAAAAGGAAAAAGAAAAGGCTGGGCTCCCAAGGAGGACTAATATACATAGTCACGATAATACTAAATCTGTCCTGTTTGGTTCCAAAAAACTCTGCTCTGTTAGAAGTCACCTGCTCCCCATCACAACCTCCTCTGGTAACAAGATTGAGGTTGTGGAGTAAGTCAAATACCTTGGAGTAATACTTGACCAAGGCGTCACATTTAAGGCACAAATGGATCAGACTACACAAACAGTCTACCAAAAACTGAGTCTCCTTTGTTGGTTGAACAGTCACCTCACTATCCAGACTAGCAATAGCACATGGTATCTTACTACCTAAATTTACATACACCGTCCCTGTTCTACAGTCCTTAAGTATGACCAAATCAAACAGGCCAGAGATATACTGTGCAACAAAACTAGGCGTTTCACAACACAGTCCCCTCCTACGAAGCACCACTGTGATATTCTGCCTCCCTAAAGTGGCCCTCACTGCCTAGTAGGTTCCAGTACCCTCTGCTAACCATGGTATACAAACTGATCTATGCAGCCACATCCAAAAGCAGGGCCATTCTTGATGCCCTTCAGGTGGCATGCCTCAGACAGCTAGTTTTGGAACCTACTCATGAGGGAGCAATCTTGGACCTCGTACTCTCAAATGGGGACAGTGAGAGGATCTCCGATCTAGAAGTGGGTAGCCATTTGGGAACAAGTGACCACCAAACAGTGTGGTTCACGATAAACTCAGCTACAGAGTCAAGCCATACAAAAGTGAGGGTTCTGGACTTCAGGAGGGCTGACTTTGGCAAGATGGGAGAGTGCCTTAGAAATGCACTAGCAAACAGGCTAGAAGGGGGGGTGCAGCAACAATGGGGGAATATCAAAACTGCCATCACAGAGGCAACAAGCCTTTGTGTGAAGCAAATAAACAAATAAAAAAAAAAGAAAAAGCTACTATGGTTCTCAAAAGAGGTGGCGGTGAAGATTAGGGAGAAAAAGATGGCATTTAAGAAGTATAAGGAAATGAAAGAACAGGACAGAGAACTGTACTAGTTAAGGCAGAAGGAAGCAGGGAGGGTAGTCAGAATAGCAAAGGCACAAATTGAGGAAAAGATAGCCATCTCTGTTAAGAAGGGGATAAAACCTGTTGTAGGCATATCAGGGAGCGTAGAAAGACAAAGGGAAGGATAGTGAGGCTGAATAGAATGGATGGTGGGTGGGCAGAGTGACAGTGAAAAAGAAGGGATACTGGATGAATACTTCTGTTCAGTATTCGCAAAAGAGGAAGTGGGGGAGGTGCATAATCCAATTAACAGAAGCACTCTGGAGAGGGGGTCGATCCCAGTCCTTTCACAGAAGAAAGGGTTCTGAAAGAACTCCTAAAACTGAAGGTGGACAAAGCAATGGGGCCAGATGGAATTCACCCCAGAATTCTAAAGGAATTGAGCAAAGAACTAGTGACGCCACTGACTACCCTTTTTAACAAATCATGGGAGGATGGTGTGGTACCTGAGGACTGGAAGAAGACTGATGTGATTTCCCCTTCACAAAAGTGGGACCAAGACAGAGACAGGAAACTACAGCCCTGTCAGTTTGACCTCTGTGGTAGGGAAAGTGATGGAATCACTTCTGAAGGAAAGAATTGAGTACCTAGAAGCCAGTAGGGCACAGGACCCAAGGCAGCATGGGTTCACAGCGGGAAGATCATGTCAGACAAATCTGGTTTCTTTGACTGGGTGACCAAAGTAGTAGACCAGGGAGGGGCTGTGGATATGGCCTGCCTAGACTTTAGCAAGGCATTTGACACAGTCCCACACAAAAGATTAGTAGTCAAATTAACCAGCCTGGGAGTGGGTCCCAGGGTGGCAGCCTGGTAAAACATTGGCTGAACAACAGGACACAGAAGGTAATTGTAAATGGAGTCCACTCTGAAGAAAGAGGGGTTACTAGTGGGGTACCGCAGGGTTCAATACTGGGTCCAGTCATTTTTAATGTCTTTATAAGTGACATTGCAGCGGGACTGGAAGGTGCCTCTTTGCAGATGCTACAAAGATCTACAACAGGGTTGATACACAAGGAGGCATGGAAAGGATGAGAAGGGACTTGGCAAGGTTGGAGGAATGGTCAGAAGTATGGTAGCTTGGATTCAGTGCAAAGAAGTGCAAGTAATGTACCTGGGAAACAAAAACCCAGGGGAAGATTACACAATGGGGGGGAGGTAGTAATAACAACAAAAATGGAAAGGGACCTGGGGGTAATCATATCAGATGACCTTAAGGTTGGCAAGCAACGTGAGAAGGTGGTAGGGAGAGCTGGGGGGATACTGGGATGTATAGGGAGAGGCATCACCAGCAGAAAACAGGAAGTTGTTATCCCCCTGTACAGACAGTTGGTGAGACCCCATCTGGAGTCCCCATCTCCACAAGGACATAGACAGGATGGAGGCAGTTCAGAGGAGGGCAACCAAAATGGTGCAGGGTCTGCAAAAGAAGCCATTTGAGGAGAGACTAAAGGAGCTTAATATGTATACCCCAGAGGAAGGGGGGGCATGATAGAAATGTTTAAGTACCTCAGTGGAATCAACAAAGTCTAAGAGGGTAGCATCTTTCAGAAAAAGAGATGTGCAAGAACAAGGGGACACAATTTGAAGATAGAGGGGGCGGCTCAGGGGCAATGTGAGGAAGTGTTTTTTCACAGAGAGGGTGGTGGACGCATGGAACAGCCTTCATGAGGAGGTTGTTGGGTCTAAAACTGTGGGAGAATTCAAGAATGCATGGTACAGACATAAGGCAATTTTTGTGGGGGGTAGGAAGAAATAGGTTGTTGGTTAAATAGGATCTGCAGCTTATCCTCTAGGTAGGGAAATGGGCAGACTAGGTGGGCCAAGCGGTCCTTATCTGCCGTCAAAGTCTATGTTTCAATGTTTCTATAAGTATGTAATTTCCTGTACTCTCCCAGGTCATACCTGAAAATAGGCAAATTGTCTTGTCTAGTGTACTTACCTGGTTAATAAAAGCTAAATAAATAAATAAATAAATAAATAAATAAATGTGCTGCGTATACATGGCTGAATCGCTATTAATAAAAATGCAGCTTTCCCAAGTCTGGCCAAATTCTAACATTACATCATGGAGCAGATGTGAAATGATTCCAGCATTACACTGAATGAACAGAGATGATTTCAATAACAGGCTTTCAATTTTTCTGGTCGCCTCACTGTAGAACACAGCAATAATATTCACAGCCAGTAGTCTAGCCAGTGTCTCGTCTATGACAAGTGAAAATCTCTGGCCCTGTAACATTTCTTTTAGTGCAGCCTTGTGATTGGAGAACACCTCGGGGAGATATTTAACATCTAACCGTCTGCGTTCAGGACACGTTCTAGCAGCAGAGGCATATTTTCTCAGCAAAGCAAACAAAAAACTTTCACCACAAACAGCATTCATTGGTATCCCTTCAAAACATAGGGCTGTTACCAAGTCACGTGGAAAATCTGTGGTATCCTCGCTTTTGTGCTTCATTCGCCCCAAGCAAGCTTCAATAGATGCCTGGCTGACCTTTTCTTGCATCCCCTTCAGTTTAACATGTGTTTTACTGCCCAAGTGTTCACTAATTCTGTTAGCCTGTCCTGTCACTTCAGTCTTGCATACTTTGCAATGTAGTATTTCAATGTTCTTCCCAAGACCAGACTTTTTAACAGTTTTTAACTCCAACTCTGGATACTGGCTACAATATTCATCAGTGGTCTTTCTTTTGCGACCCATTGTGCTGACAGAAGGCTCAGGAGAGTAACTGAAAACCTCAGCACTCAAAATTAAATGGCCTAGTTAATTACAATTGCAGTTGAAACTAATTAATCTATTGACAACAAGCTGAATACATCAAACAGTGTTCTAAAGTGTCTCCACAAGCACTGCCGCTAGACCAATTAAGCAATTAACACCTATGGACCTACAGAAGGTTTCGTGTGAAGTAGTGAGACTGTGGGCACTTAGTGAAGGAAAGCATTTGAGGCATTTAAAGCATTCAAAACTACACCATGAACACATCCAACTTAATTCAGTTACTGCTTGGCTTAATTTAGACTGAAATCATGGTTTTTACTTTTTCATTGGTTCAGCAAATTTTGCCTTCGGCGACATTTATCAAGTGTTTCCGATTAAAATCACATACTGGTAACCCTAATTATAACCTGCATGTGTTAATATTACACCATTATTTGTAAATTTAATGTTATATATTCTTCACTCTAACTTTATGTCACTGATCTTAAGTTCAAATCCCTCCACAGTGACTTAGCTTGACCAACTCGCTTCCTGTTTAATGGCTCATCAGCGGATTGGTCCATCTGGTTATATGAGTGGTATATAAAAGAGGGCTTAACAGACTATTAGCCAGCCCCCTGACAAAGACTTAACAGTTAACACACCAGGGCTTCTGATCTGCAGCACACTGAGGTCCTGTATTGCTAGTGCAACTGGATTTCCAATAAAATAATTCTCAGCATTGTACAGTGAGTCTGGTTATTCTGGATGTACTCTGTGCTCCTATGTGAGTGCAGTACTCTTGCTTAGTGGTATGTTTGTTTAAGGGTTTGGTAAATCTTGTACCTGCACCCCCTGTCTAGCACACAGCAGCGCAAGAATGCACATCTTTCTGTGTTTTCCCTATCTGCCCATCTAGTCTGCTTAAGCCTGCCTAGTTATGGGACTGTACCACATAAATCCTCATTTCTTCCCCATCCTTTCCCAGCTGCCCCATATACACTTTTCTCATGTGTCAATAACACCCCCTTTTGAGCCCACCTACTGTCTCAGCACAGATTACCTCTTCCAGAAGGTTGTTCCAGTCTGCCACCACTTTTTCCATAAAAAAGTATTTCTGATATCTTTTTTAAACCTCCATCCCCTGCAAATTTCATGGAACTTCCTTTGGTGTCCGTAATACCACCAACAGGCTGCACGTTTGTACTGAGATATATGGATGCCTCAGCCTTTGACCAGCAGAAAAGTCCACATATTCCAGTATGAACATTCACCTGTGTGTTACTGTGCTCGTAACATGACTTTTGAAAGGAAAACATATTTTAAAAAAGCTTTTGATTAGGTCATGGGGAGTAGAGGTATGTAATTGTATTAGGATAGTGGCATGCCTTTGGAATTCTGTAGACCAATCAGATTGTTTCAGTTTTTTAAGCCACTTTATAAAAGTGAATGATTTAGGGTGATGGTAATGGAAGAATCTTGGAGAAGACATATTCTGGTAATGTGTCTTAAATAAAGAAAGGCAGTTTTAACAACATGATTAATGCCAGCCCAGTGGTGCTGAAGGTTGCGGCGCTGGATGCCACACCTTGCACCATGCTGGCGACCCAAGTTCGGGAGCGAGCTTGGGTGCCAGGGGTTGGCAGGGGAAGGATTGGATTGAGCACCTGCAGGGCTGCTCTCCTATTTGGGGGGGAGGGCATTGGGGAGCTCTGTGCTCCAGCGGCCTCTGGTGGAGATCAGGGCACCACAGAAGCATGGGCAGCACGTAACAGCATGCCCGACGCTGGCAGAATTGCCATGCGCCAAGCTTTGGGGGATGCACATGCGGGGGGGAGGGAGGCAGAACAAAGGAAAACCCCGGCTCACTGGGATAGGTGACAGCACCTATCCTACATGCCCAGCGTCGGGTTTGTCTCTGCTAGCCTCACTACTCCTCCTCCACCTGGGCCCCACCTGCAAGCTGGAGTCTGCCTTTCAAGACAGCCCAAGGAAGGAGTCAGGCTACCCTCCCCGGGTGGGTCAAACTGGGGGTGCTGGCTGCAGGGGGGGGAGACAGAACAGACCATAGAGAACCTCAGGAGGGCAGGCACAAGGATAAGGTTGCCTGAGTGAGTTCTCACGAGCCGTGACCGGAGGGAAAAAGATAAAAAACAAACAAAAAAAGAAAAACAACATGATTAATATGTAACAGAAGTGTCAGTTTGTGTTACTGGCATAGAGGCATCAACGAGGACCATACTTGCTGATGACAGTTGCAAGAGGTGGCAAGTATACAGCTTAAATCAGGGGACCAAGAACAGAATGCACAAGATAACATTCTTATTCTGTGAAAAAAAAAAAAAAAACTCCCCCAAGTATTCATATATATATATATATATATATATAATGAAGCAGTTTAACTTTTATTGTGAAAGACACATTTTTTTGTTTTCTTTTATTGGGTTTTAATGTAAAAAATTACATGCAAATTGATGCAACCAGGAAATGGCAAGAAGATTATAAGTCGGTCACAGTTAATAGAGGAAGTTTCTTAATCATTTCCAGTAAAGCCACTTGGAGAGTAATTGCAATACTGTTCTTAACATCAGAAAGAATGTCACATAAATCACCATTATGCTGCCCATGCTCATTATGAACGGTAATAAAATAGCATATAACACTATCATAAAACACTAGCTCTGTACCTTATGAGTTGTGTTCCATAGCATAATAGAAAGGCAGCACACTTTCAGAGCTTTCTATGCTGGAACACAACCACTGATCAAATCAGGATGCTAGATAAGGACAATCATTAGCATCAGGTAATAACCAACCTCCCCCCTCATAAATTCCAACATTATCAAACAATCAATCAATCAATCAAAGTCTTTATTTAACCAGGCGATCACCGTTGAGCAAGCTCATTTTTGAGGTGGACCTGGGTTTGTCAACAAGGAACAAGGGACGATATACATGGGATGCAACACACAAGAAAATAATAATAATAAAAATAAAGTGAAATACAATAATACAGTATATACAACGTATCAGCAGGTAGTATTGACAGTAGTATATGTTTGGAACAGAAGATACAGCTAGTTTTAGGTAGGACACAATTATTCATATAAGTAAAGAAATATACATATCAGGTACACTGAACACAAATAAAACCTAATATAAAAATATATATAGTGATACGGTATGGAGAATTTAGAGCTGGAACCAGGGTCAAAGGAATGTGGAAGGAACAGATATGGGGGGCAGAAAAAGGGGAGAGGGAAGAGTCGATTATAGATGTGATCAGACTTTTAACAGTAGTAATTAGAGTGTGCTTTGACTTATAGGAGTCACTATTTAGGGTAGACAGGCACAGGACTCCTTATGATGTAGATACAGAGATTTAAAAGCTGCTAGGCTGATGGGGTGAGTTAATTTCAAAGTTTTTTTAATTTTTTTTTGTATTTTTTTTGTATTTTGTATTATGTATTTAACAGTTATTCAAATAATTTGTAGAAACAAATAACTTTTGCATATTATGCTCACTCAACTATGGTAAGATAAATCTTAAACTTCTGTTACCAACCTGAGATGAGAGTTGCCTCAGACCTTTACAGTATACAGAAGCTTGTTTTAGCTGTAGTGCTGCTGTCTTGAAGTGTCGAGCACCGCAGAAGCCTAACCACGGCCACACTGACTCCTCAGTACTCTGCAAAGTTGGGTCCCCACCATCAGTTCACACAACCATGAGGCACTACTACACCATGCCATCTTAGCTTTAAGCTCCTGTCACAGCCTTTTAATGATACTCTCATCAGCACACTGTATTGCATAGAATAGTTTGGTTCACTGAACTACACGTTAGATTGAAGTATAACTTCTATGCCGATCATGGGCAAAGTAAACAAGCATACAGATAAGTAGCTTTCACTTTACACACAATATTTCCACAGTTATGAAATTCACAACAAAGTCAGTTAAGTTAGTAAAGTTCAAAATCTTCCTTTCACCTGCCATGTAGCACTCATAGGGAGGCACCTACCATTTCACACTCCACCGCAGTCAAGTATCATAGTCCATTCATATAAGGCCAAGCTGACTTCCTGTCTAGCAGACTCATCAACAGATTGGTCATGACTGTCTACAATTTGTAATTCTCTTGTGGATAGTTTGCTGGTAAATTCCCTTGCTGCCATTGGGTCTGTAAAGCTGTATTGCTTATTTTGATACTGAAATTGTAGGTGGCCTGGGAAGGCAATATGACACATAATGTCTACTGCTCAAAGTTCCCTGCTATGCCTTCGAATGCTTCATGCCTTAGTCTTGTAGCATAGGAGCAGTGAGGGGAAGAACAGTAATTCGTTTTCTCCCCAGTGTGATCGATGATTGTTCCTTAGCTGCTCTAAGAAATTGGTCCCCTATTAGTGAGGTTGTGGTAGAAAAGAGGATTTTGCAAAATCCATCATTAGCCATTGTGACTTTGTGGGGTGAGGGGTTGACCCTATAAGCTTTCACAATGGGTACAGCAAATCCAATACCCACTGCTTCCATGAACCAGTGCTTTAAAAAGGTTATGAAGTCCCCTCTTCTGAACCCTCTGGAACTCCCAAGATCCTTATATTAGCTGATTGGGCAAGGTTTCAAGTTGTGGGCAAGGTTTCAAGTTGTGGGCAAGGTTTCAAGTTGCTTAATGTGATTTTTGACAGAACTATCCTATCAAGTTATCCCTTCAGAACAACAGATCCCTGGTGAAGGGAGGCTTTTAATGTGTCAAAAAGCTGGAAAAAATCCAGTAATTGTGTTTTCATTGGGGAACTAAATGTAGTCTTCTCTAGGCCTACTTGCACTAAAAAAGCAAGAAAACTTCATATGGCACTAATGCCTGCTAAATAGGACTTGGCGGAAAAGGTAATGGATAAATGCCCTGATCCCAACCAAGTTTTAGAGGCTTTAAATCTAATCCCTTATCCCCTTTGGATGATATGAATACAATTAATAGGTTCCAGCCTTGGAACAGGTAAAAAAAAGACAGGAAAACACAGTAATAAAACTAATAAAAGTGAAGGAAAAAGACTTCAAAGGACTCCATTATGAATATTTTCTTGCCAACTGGTAAAACAATTATAATTGAAACAGAGCATGATGACATAACTAAAGAACCTAAATGCAAACAATTAGAAGAAGCCTAAAGGAGTAAACTGGATCTTTTTTAGTCCCCAGGACATCTCGGGACACAGTTACAACTCGTTAAATGAACTGGAGAATCCAGAAACCATAGATCATCCTCTTAATCACATTTTTCATAATGTAAATCAGTAAATAAATAATTATTCTTTGGATTCAGACTTGTATAATCAATGTCCTACAGTTCTAGTTAAAGATCAATTGCAGTGTTTTAAAATGCTTTTACCGTATTGTATTTGCTCACCATGAGAACAACAACTCTGTATGTATTACAATTAATGTGCAGGAACAGTCATTTCTCATGTTCAGATGCTGTTTTACTGCCTGTCTTTTTTGAAGGTTTCACAGAAAATCCCTCAGACATTTTCAGACCAGCTGGCAGAATCTTGGGGGAGTGCCGATTCTATTCAAGCAACAATGACATCATTTTCCTATTTCCTTAAGGTCCTGGCAGCTCAGGACATCATATTATGACATTTAAAAATCAGTCTTTGCTTCCAGTTTTCTGGTGGTGGTCTGAATTAATCAAATTATTCCAGTAAAACACCATGACTAGATATCTATCAATTTCCCTAAGCTGATCAACACTTGGTGCTCAGTATCACCCCCTACCCCCCAAAAAAAACATCAACAACATGACAGGCTCTTAACATGAACATTTTTGTTTCCTTTGTTCTCTTCCTGCCCTGAATGAAGCCCCAACAGCTTCCTCCTTATTATAAAGTATTGTCCCCTAAAAATTACTGATTAATCTGTGACAGTAACTAAATATCTATCTGTAATGCTGTATCGATGAAATTCAATAGGCAAAGGTCCTCAGACAACTGAAAGTAAACATGAGTTGTCGCCATTTTGCAATTGATGTACATTCATATGTGTATGTGCATGCATATGTGTGTGTGTGTGTGTATGTGTGTACTGAGCTACCAGGACCTTGAGCAAAATGATGTCAATCTTGCCTGAATGAAATGAGCACTCACCCAAGATGCCGCTAGCTGGTTTAAAAATGTCTGCGGGATTTTCTATGAAACCATCAAATAGTGGAGCATTAAAATTGCATCTGTACATGACAAATGGCAATGTCTTCATTTCATATGTAATAAATAAGGCCTGGTTGGCCTTATGTTAGGGAAAATAAGTAAAGTTTATGTTTGTAATATATCCGCAGTTGATCTTTAAGCATACTATTAAAGCCCTGGGCCACCCCTATATGGCTAGTATAATGTTAACGGAAACACTAGCTATGATGAAAGAGAACATAGATGTTATGAAAATTGAATTAAATCAGAATAGAGTGATGTTAGAAAAAGTACTTTCACTATTGCAGGATCAGAACAAAGAAAAGAAAAAATATCATTTTCCACAATGGAAATCCCATCATCAGCATTAGATAAAAAGAACAATAACAAAAATAAAAAGAGAATAAAAATAAAAATAAAAAAAAACATCAACTAACCATGTGTGCCCGTTGGCATGTTTAGTAACACCTAGCAATGAGACAAATCAGAAAGCTGGTCCTAGTTTACAGATTCAAAACTTTCTATTGGAAATCCTAGTACCCCATTCTCTGGAAGAAACAACAGAGACTGGGTCTACCCTATAAAAATATTTCCACTTAGTACACTAATGGTGAGGCAGTCTACGCCTCTAATTCAGACTCATTTAATCAAGTCCAACCCTCTAGTCTCCACAGAACAGAACAGTTCTGAAGGTTCTTCTGACCGTAGACAGCATACTCACTTTCAATCTGGAAACACTGTTTGACAGGGGAAGAAACTGTTGTTAGATTAAATGGCATGTGCTTTAAAACAAATGAGATTACTGAGACATTATTAGATCTTGTGCAATATTTATTTTTTGCTAAACTTAGCATTCACTGAGTAAAAGAGCATATTATAATCGTGAATTTTGATAAAGATGATAAGATCATCCAGGCTATGTGCTTGTATCGAGTATGGGTATTGCTACACAAATCTGGTTCAAAATGGACAGACTGTCGCAAATGGGTATTGCGATGGCCCCGCCAGTAACATGGAGGTCGATGGATAAAAAAATGTACAACTTTAAGGAAATTAGAAAGAGAACTGGAGCACAGTGAGTGTTTAGTATTCCCCTTTATCCCTTGAATGGAATTTTTCAAACCCCATCCCCATTCATTCTAATATTAATAGCAAGAATGAACAAGTTTTTTTGTCCATTTTTGGTACGGAGAAATGAAGGAATTAAACTAGTCAAACACCTGCAGCAGCAGTTTGTTGCTTATCAAACATTCTTAAGGTGCATTTCAGGAGTATGGGAGTTGTTAGCACTGTTAGGGTTGGTATACAGAGTTATAGAAACATAGACTTTGACGGCAGATAAGGACCACTTGGCCCATCCAGTCTGCCCATTTCCCTACCTATTGGATAAGCTGCAGATTCTAGTTAACCAACAGCCTACTTCCTGCAACCCCCCACTATAATTGCCTTATGTCTGTCCCATGCATGTTTGAATTCCCCCACTGTTTTAGACCCCACAACCTCTCCAGAAAGGCAGTTCCATGCGTCCACCACTCTCTCCGTGAAAAATAATTTCCTCACATTACCCCTGAGCCGTCCCCCCTCTAACTTTAAATTGTGCCTCCTTGTTCTTACACATCTCTTTTTCTGAAAGATGCTACCCTCCTGGACTTTGTTGATTCCCTTGAGGTACTTACAAGTTTCTATCATGTCCCCCCGTCCCTCCTTTCATCAAGGGTATACATATTAAGCTCTCTCAGTCTCTCTTCATATGGTTTCTGATGTAGACCCTGCACCATTTTGATTGCCCTCCTCTGGACTGCTTCCATCCTGTCTATGTCCTTGCGTAGATGAGGTCTCCAAAACTGCACGCAGTACTCCAGATGGGGTCTCACCAACTGTCTGTACAGAGGGATAACCACTTCCCTTTTTCTACTTGTGATGCCCCTCCCTATGCATTCCCAGTATCCCCCTGGCTCTCCTCACTGACTTCTCACATTGCTTACCCACCTTTAGGTCATCTGCTATGACTACACCCAGATCCCTTTCCATTATTGTTGTCGTTAGTACCTCCCCTGCTATTGTGTACTCTTCTCCTGGATTTTTATTTCCCAGGTGCATTACTTTGCACTTCTTTGCATTGAATCTAAGTTGCCATATGTCTGATCGTTCCTCCAACCTTGCCAAGTCCCTTCTCATCCTTTCTAACCCCCTTGTGTATCAACTCTGTTACAGATCTTTATGTCATCCACAAAGAGGCATACCTTTCCTTCCAGACCCTCCGCAATGTCACCTATAAAGACGTTAAAGAGGACTGGACCCAGTACTGAGCCCTGAGGTACTCCACTAGTAATCCCCTTTCTTCAGAATGTGTTCCATTCACTATTACCTTCTGTGTCCTGTTGTGCAGCCAGTTTGCTACCCAGGCTACCACCCTGGGACCCACTCCCAGGCTGGCTAACTTGATTATTAATCTTTTGTGCAGGGACTGTGTCAAATGCCTTGCTAAAGTCTAGGTAGGCCATATCCACAGCCCCTCCCTGGTCTATTACTTTGGTCACCCAGTCAAAGAAATCGATTAGATTCGTCTGACATGACCTTCTGCTGTGAATCCATGCTGCTTTGGGTCCTGTGCCCTGCTGACCTCTAGGTACTCAACAATTCTTTCTTTCAGAAGTGATTCCATCATTTTCTCCCCCACTGAGGTCAAACTAACAGGTCTGTAGTTTCCTGCTTCTGCCTTGCTCCTACTGTTGTGAAGGGGAATCACATCTGCCCTCCTCCAGTCCTCAGGTACCACCCCATCTTCCCATGATTTGTTAAAAAGTGTGGTTAGTGGTGTCACTAGGTCCTCCCTTAGCTCTTTTAGGATTCTAGGGTGAATCCGTCACAGGCCCCATTGCTTTGTCCACCTTGAGTTTTAGGAGTTCTTTCAGTACTCTTTCTTCTGTAAATGGACTTGTGTCAACCCCACTATCCAGAGTGCTTCTACTGTTTGGTTTAGGTAACTCCTTCTCTTCTTCTTTTGTGAATACTAAGCAAAAGTATTCATTCAGTATCTCTTCCTTTTCACTGTCTCCCTCTGCCCACCTCCCCTCTCCTTTATTAATCTTCACTATCCCTCCCTTAACCTTTCTATCCTCCCTAATCATTACCATCATCAATTTTATTTATATTAGGCACCCTTCCAGTGCTCAGGGCGCCTGTACAAATTACATAAAATTACATAAAATCACAATAAAATCAGCAGCCACAAACACATAAAATCATCATAAAACACAGCTCATATTCAGTTCCCACTTAATTTTACTACATTCAGCATCATATCTCCTGAAAAGCCTGAAGAAAAAAGGTGTGTCTTTAGGGCTGATTTAAAACCCTGGATGGTCAGGCTATCTTGTATCCGACAAGATAGAGAATTCCACAGGGTACGAGCCATAAAGGCAAAAGAACAGGCTTCAGATGTTTTTAAATGCACCCAGGAATCTCTAGCAACTCCTCACAGAGGACCAGATGTCGCTGGGGGTCGGAGCAGTAGGGTCACAGGAGATCTTGCAGGTATTGAGGTCCCTGCTCGTGTAGGGCTTTATAGGTCAATAATGTAACCTTGAAGGTGATCCACCACTGAACTGGCAGCCAGTGCAGTTTGCGCACCACAGGTGTTATATGACTGGATTTAGGGGCCCCAGTTAACAACCTGGCTATTGTATTCTGCACCAGCTGCAAGCATCAGATATCCATCCCCAGTAGCCCTATGTAGAGGGTGTTACAGTAGTCAAGATGAGTGGTGATGAAGGCATAAACCAGAGTAGAAAGATCCTCAGATGGAATCAGGTGCTTCACCCATGCGATGTTCCTCAGGTGGTAAAAAGAGGATTTGACTACTGCTGACACTTGACATTTCAAGATCAAGCCTTCATCAAAAATCATGCCAAGGTTACGCACCTGACCTGAGGAAGTCAGTGGGACTCTGCCAAGCCTAAGCACCAGAGGGCTGTCCCACCGCTGCTCCAGCCATCCTCCGATCAGGGTCCACGACCAGCACCTTCGTTTTGTCAGGGTTTAGCCACAGCCAGCTAGCACTCATCCAATCCTGTATTTCAGTCAGGCAGTTGTTAAACACCAAGATGATATCTCCTTCCTGCTCAGGCACAAAAGACATGTACAGCTGAGAATCATCTGTGTAACAGTGAAAACTTAAGCCGTACTGTCTTATAATGTCTCCTAATGGCAACACATACACTGCAAACAGCAGGGGTGATAGCACAGAGCCCTGTGGCACCCCACAGGGCAGGCAGTGAGGGGCCAAGGAATTAATCCCCGATACCACTCTCAACAACCTACCCTCAAGAAACGATCAAAACTAACTGAGGACTGCCCATTCCAGTCCACAGAAAAATCACAGGTATTCAAGCAGTACCTCATGATCCACAGTGTCAAATGCCGCTGAGAGATCAAGGAGAACCAAGATGGTACGAGCTCTCCAATCCCTCGCCATTAGGAGATCATTTAGTACCCAAACCAGGGCGGTCTCCATGCTATGCTATTTCCTGAAACCTGACTGGAGAGGATCATAGATATTATGGCTGGATAAATGATCCTCCAGTCGCAGAGTGACCATTTTCTCAATAACTTTGCCCACAAAGGGCAAGTTCGAGACTAGCCTGTAGTTCGCTGGACAGTCAGGGTCAAGGGAGGGCTTTTTCAGAAGAAGCCACACTACTGCCTCCTTTAGGGGATCAGGAAAGATCCATGTCTCCAGTGACACCCTGACTATTCCAGCCAGGAACGGGGCAATGGTCTCAACACACCCTACAAGAAGGCAAGTTGGGCCCGTGCCCATACTACAGCAAGTTGGCTGCAAAGTCTGGATGATCCTCATTATATCCATGGTTACCGGCTGACTGAAGACAGACCAGACAATCTGGGTGACCGTACCACTCAGTTGATCCCTGCAATGCCCAATAGGGGGGCACTGGATGATCTCTGTCCTGATGGTGGCAACCTTATCAGCAAAGTACTGTGCAAACTCATCACATTTCTCTTGTGACAACACTCGACCAGATTGCAGACAGGCTGGATTGCAAAGTCTGTCCACCATCCAGAAGAGCTGAGCTGGTCGACTACCTGCTGCAGCAATTTCCCTGGACAGGAACTCTGCCTTCTTCTGGGAAATTGCTGATTGGTAGACCTTATAATGCTCTAACAATCTAAGCCTGTCCTCCTCCAGGCGAGTTTTCTGACAATGCCTCTCTAACCTTCGCCCTTACTTCTTCAATTCCCTAAGGTCCCCGTCATACCCTGGGGAACCCAGGTGAAGACTTAATGGGCGAACACGCACAGGAGCAATGGAATCCAGGGCCTCCACCACTGCCTTATTATAGGGAACAACTAGATCCCCTGGATCACTGCTATCAATCGGAATTCCTGATAGGTCCAGCACCGTCATTAGGCTTTCTGAGGTCAAACCTCTCAAAGGACGGTACTGTACTATCTCCTTGGGGGCAGGCCTAACTTGGGGGGGGTCATGAAACTGAATCTCAGGGTGTAATGGTCCGACCATCCTGAAATCATCCAACAGGATCCACCTCCATGTCCGAGATCTCCATCCCCAGGAGGAACACCAAGTCCAGTGAGTGCCCTCCTATGTGGATTGCAGCGGCAACTACCCATGTCAGGCCCAATGATTCCATCAGCTGGAGGAGGTTTTGTCAACCCAGGCATTGAAGTCCTGCAGAATCAACCATCTGGAAGACTGCAACACTATCTTAGCAATGAAATCCGCCACCTCCTGAAGGAAAGCTCTCCCATCACTGGGTGGACAATATTTGAGAAGGATCCTGTAGCCTGCACCCACACCCACAATGCACTCAAAGGAGCTGGTAGCTCTCACTGGCACCTCCGTAAGCCCCAGTTACAATTTAAAACAGATAGCGCCCCTCCCCACACCTCGCCCAATCCGCCCTCGGGTGGTGTATCACCGAGAACCCGGCCGGGATTGTGGATGCCAAAATGGGCCCGGCACTATTATCTAGCCAGGTCTCGGTGATGCAAGCCAGGTCCACAGAGGCTACAAGATCCACCACTACAGCAATCTTGTTATTAATGGACCTGGAATTGCAAAACACTGCGTAAGAGGGATGAGAATCCGAGGATGATCCCAACACCTGCCTGCAATAGTCAGAGCCATTAGGCATGGGTACTAGACAGGGAGGACCCCTGTCGAGTCTGCATTTCACCCCTGGATATCTTCTTGATCCTACCATCTCTATCTATCCACTCCTCTCCCTTCCCCCCCAAAACCTTCAGGCCCCCCTCTCGCTATTCCCAGAGCTCGACACCTTCCATACACTGCACGGGAGAGCGGAGGGCATTCAAAGGGGTGGAGGTCCCTGAGTCTGGAGAGGGAGTACTGCCTGACCAAACCAACTCTACCCCAGCACATACTCAATCACACCACTATATCACAATTTACTCTACCTCAGGCAATCACACACACTCTCACATTAGTCCCAACCGTCAATCCTCCCAGAAATCCCATTTACCCTCCTCCCCAATTCTCAAATCCCCAAATACAAATCCCCAACCAAAGCAGCAACAGAATATAAATGTAAAGCAGTTGTTTCACTAAAGTTCCTAGTGCAGTGAATGGCCTGTAGAGCTCCCACCTCCATGAGTCACGTCCTCTGTGTACCACTCAGCCCCCCCTCACTGGGCTGACTAGTACTCCACTTTAACTTTCCAGCCCTTCTTCATATAGATAGTAACAACATAAGTCCAACAACAGCACAGTCCTTCAAAAATTCCATTGCCAAGATAAATAGATCACAAAGAAAGAAAGAGCAGTACATCACCAAATATATCCCTCCTTTCCAGTTCATTCCAAGTGTTCGTTCTCCGTTCCAACTCAACTTGCATCCATCGCCTTGTTCTTCATTCTTGGTTTTAGTGGTCAGCTTTCCTCCCCTCCTGGCTAACCAAGCTTTAGGGCTTCCCCAGCCTTTTTGTCAGCAGCCCAGGCCAGCCCACCCATTGGCAAGTCCCCTGTCCTGCCCACAGGATCCAAGCACTGCATCCACCCTTCAGCTAGTGCAGGGTCCATCCTCCCATCCAGGCCTGGGACACCCATCCTCCGGGTCAGCACTCTCAGGTCAGCCCCACCACACCAAGTTATGGTGTTCCTCCTTTCGAACATTCACCAGTTCACCAGAACCTACTTCCTCTCGAAGTTGTCCATCTCTGGAGGCTGGCCAATTAGCTTTCTTCCCTATTAGAAACAAAGAAACATAGACTTTGATGGCAGATAAGGACCGCTAGGCCCATCTAGTCTGCCCATTTCCCTACCTACAGGATAGGCCGCAGATCCTAGTTAACCAACAGCCCCCCACAAGAATTGCCTTATGTCTGTCCCATGCATTCTTGAATTCTCACAGTTTTAGACCCCACAACCTCCTCAGGAGGCTGTTCCATGCATCTACTACCTCTCTGTGAAATAATACTTCCTCATTGCCCTGCCCTGAACTGCCCCCCATCTTTAAATTGTGTCCCCTTGTTCTTGCACATCTCTTTTCTGAAAGATGCTACCTCTTAGACTTTGTTGATTCCACTGAGGTACTTAAAAGTTTTATCATGTCCCCTCTCCCTTCTTTCCTCAAGGGTATGCATATTAAGCTCCTTTAGTCTCTCTCCTCATCGGTTCTCTTGCAGACCCTGCACCATTTTAGTTGCCCTCCTCTGGACTGCCTCTATCCTGTCTATGTCTTTGTGGAGATGGGGTCTCCAGAACTGGATGGAGTACTCCAGATGGGGTCTCACCAACTGTCTGTACAGAGGGATAACAACTTCCTGTTTTCTGCTGCTGATGCCTCTCCCTATGCATCCCAGTATACCCCCAGCCATCCCTACTGCCTTCCCACATTGCTTGCTAACCTTAAGGTCATCTGATATGATTACCCCCAGGTCCCTTTCCTTTTCTGTTGTTGTTACTACCTCCTCCCCCATTGTGTATTCTTCCCCTGGGTTCTTGTTTCCCAGGTGCATTATTTTGCACTTCTTTGCATTGAATCCTAGCTGCCATACTTCTGACCATTCCTCCAACCTTGCCAAGTCCCTCTCATCCTTTCCATGCCTCCTGTGTATCAACCCTGTTGCAGATCTTTGTGTCATCTGCAAAGAGGCATACTTTCCTTCCAGTCTCCTGCAATGTCACTTATGAAGACATTAAAAAGGACTGGACCCAGTACTGAACCCTGTGGTAGCCCACTAGTAACCCCTCTTTCTTCAGAGTGGACTCCATTTACAATTACCTTCTGTGTCCTGTTGTCCAGCCAATGTTTACACAGGCTACCACCCTGGGACCCACTCCCAGGCTGGTTAATTTGACTATTAATCTTTTGTGTGGGACTGTGTCAAATGCCTTGCTAAAGTCTAGGTAGGCCATGTCCACAGCCCCTCCCTGGTCTACTACTTTGGTCACCCAGTCAAAGAAATCTATTAGATTCGTCTGACATGACCCTCCCACTGTGAACCCATGCTGCCTTGTGTCCTGTGCCCCACTGGCCTCTAGGTACTCAACTATTCTTTCCTTCAGAAGTGACTCCATCACTTTCCCTACCACAGAGGTCAAACTGATAGGTCTGTAGTTTCCTGCCTCTGTCTTGGTCCCACTTTTGTGAAGGGGAATCACATCTGCCTTCCTCCAGTCCTTGGGTACCACACCATCCTCCCATGATTTATTAAAAGAGTAGCCAGTGGTTTCACTGGTTCCCCCTTAATTCTTTTAGAATTCTGGGGTGAATTCCATCAGGCCCCATTGCTTTGTCCACCTTCAGTTTTAGGAGTTCTCATGAGAACCCTTTCTTCTGTAAAGGACTGGGATCGACCCCTATCAAGAGTGCTTCTGTTAATTGGATTAGGCACTTCCCCCTCCTCTTTTGTGAATACTGAGCAGAAATATTCGTTCAGTATCCCTGCTTTTTCACTGTCCCCCTCTGCCCACCCACCGTTCATTCTATTCAGCCTCACTATCCCTCCCTTTGTCTTTCTACGCTTGCTGATGTACCTATAAAAGGTTTTAGCCCCCTTCTTAACCGAGTTGGCTATCTTTTCCTCAGTTTGGGCCTTTGCTATTCTGACTTCCCTCCCTGCTTCCTTCTGCCTTAACTGGTACAGCTCTCTGTGTTTCCTTATACTTCCGGAATGCTATCTTTTTCTTCCTGACTTTCCCAGCCACCTCTTTTGAGAACCATAGTGGCTTTTTCTTTCATTTTGATTTGTTTATTTGCTTCACACAAAGGCTTGTTGCCTGTGTGATGGCAGTTTTGATGATTCCCCATTGCTGCTCCACACCTCCTTCTAGCCTGTTTGCTAGTGCTTTTCTGAGGCACTCTCTCATCTTGCCAAAGTCAGCCTTCCTGAAGTCCAGTACCCTCACTTTTGTATGATTTGACTCTGTAGTTGAGTTTAACGTGAACCACACTGTTTGAGGGTCACTTGTTCCCAGATGGCAACCCACTTCTAGATCTGAGATCCTCTCACTGCCTCCGTTTGAGAGTATGAGGTCTAAGATTGCTCCCTCACAAGTGGGTTCTGAAACTAGCTGTCTGAGGCCTGCCACCTGTAGGGCATCAAGAATGGCCCTGCTCTTGGATGTGGCTGCAGCAAATGTGCTCCAGTTAACATCTGGCATATTCAGGTCTCCCATCAACAGTATCTCCCCTTCTCTGCCATTCTAAGCATGCCTTCTATCATATCCTTATCCACTCCCTCCCCCTGACGTGGGAGTCTGTACACAACGCCTGTGCGGATTGTGGTGCCATTTCCAGTCTCCAAGGTGACCCACAGTGTCTCCTCTCCTCCCTGTTTACTCTTTTGTTCAGTTGCTTTTATCTCTTCCTTAACATAGAGAGCTACTCCTCCCCTCTTCTCCCCTGCCTGTCTCTCCTGTAGGTTATGTATCCTGGTATGCTAACATCCCAGTCATGGTTCTCTGTGTACCATGTTTCTGTGACTGCTACGATATCCAGGCATCCCTCTTCCATCAAGGCCACCAGCTCAGGGAGCTTGTTGCCCAGACTACGGGCATTGGTACTCATCATCCTCCATTTCCTGATGGCCTTACTCCTTTTTGCCCCATCCCTGTCCTTCTTGCCTTTGTCACTTTCTCCATTTACCCCTGCCCTTCTCCCTATCGACATCTCTGTGTTGGTGTTTACTGCACTTACTACCGTGATTTTTTTTGGGGGGGGCTAGGATTTCCCTGCTCCTTTCCAGTGCCTCCCCCCTTGGCTAGTTTAAATGCTTGCCAATGAAGCATTTAAACCTATCACCTAGGATCCTGGTTCCCCTCCTGGACAGATGCAGCCCATCATGCGTCTGAACTCTCACTCCAGACAGAACACCAGTCTGCCACAAACATTCCTCCAGCACTGCACACCTTCCATATCTCCTTGCCTGGTCTGCACTCAGGAACTTCGGAATTCTTCCACCCAGATCCTCCAGCTACTGTTCACGCCTTCAGCCACCTTAGGGAGTAGCAGAATGCTCCCTTTAGTATGGCAAGGACAATTTCAGGTAATAAATTTTATGTAAAGTCTTGCCAAGTCGCGGTCACAATTGTAACCCGCAAAGCTACTCGAGCCCTCTTAGCACCCTTCAGCAGTATGGGCATCCCAAGGGCAAGTCACAACTACTGTTGTGTACACTCGGGCGTTTGAGTTCCCCTGAAGATGCTCAAACCTAACACTAGCTTACTCACTGCAATACCCTGACTACCTAAACATACAGCACTATAATATTCCTAAAAAGTTTCAGTAAATGTTTACTAAAATATTTAAAGCATAAAACTCTCTGCTAGCGCACTGCTGCTTGTTGATAGCACACCCAGCATGGCAGCCATCTTTTTTCAGTCAGTCAGGGAGTGGAAAGATTTATCTGTAGTTAAGGGATGCTCAGTTAGCTTTGGGGGTCTATGGAATGCAGCAAAATTAGATCAACTTTGAATTTTGATTATTGATGTGTATAATCAAATGGCTTCTGTTGAACCCTTAAAAAATCAGCCTAGCACAAGTCATACTGATCAAACTGCAGGAAACTGACAACTAAATGACAATATTGAATTGTGGAATCCCCTTATCAGTAATCAGATACAGTCTAACATTGGAAAATGACAGGCATATTGTATCCTGAAATATTACAGGTCTTGTTACAAACCTTTGCATGCTAAATGGCTTGCTTATATTTCATGAGTTCATACAGTTTTATAGGAAACATGGGCTATTGAAACAATAGATATTAATGGATATGAAGTTGTAAATTAAACAGACTTGGTCACCCCTCTAGAGGACTAGCCATTTATCTCAAGATTAAACTGGGAATAAAATGATTGTCTAAAATGTTGATGGACAGTAATCTCATTATCATTCTTGCATATTGGGAGTTAACTGCATTTCTTTTGGCTAATACACGCATCCCTCCATATGGATCTGCATATTATAAGGAGAAAATCTGGCCAATAATTTGAACTAATCTATCAAATGCGGTAACTGGATATCCACAAATTACGATATTAACTTCAGGGAGATTTTTTTGTATAATCTTTTTATTGCAATGCTTACCCCAGTCGAGCACGGCATCTTGCAACCACGACCCCACTACCTTGTTACATAGACAAGGCAGAAAATAAGTATCATCCCTGGCATTGGCATGGTGGGCCAAGCGGTCCTTATCTGCTGTCAAATTCTATGTTTCTATGGCAATTCTAGTGGGGGGTAGGAGGAAGTAAGCTGTTGATTAACTAGAATCTGCAGCTTATCCATCAGGTAGGGAAATGGGCAGACTAGGCGGGCCAAGCGGTCATTATATGCCATCAAATTCTATGTTTCTATGTTTACATTACAGTAAATACTTGGCTCAGGCATTTAAGAGGTCAGGGGGTTAGGGCACAAAATAACATTTATAGTTACTCCAAATCCGGGAAACATGTGCCAGAGCTCTGATGTGTCTCCTATCTGAGGGGGCCCCATAACATTTCACTCAGACTCACAGATGGATTGTTCACAACCCAAAAATTGGGATTGTATTGTATGGCTTATTTTCTGACAAGATGTTAAGCAGGATCTAGGGTGGTCCCCCAAGTTTGCACTGTCCAAACAGATGACAGCACTTGCAATAGAAGAACATTTTGTTTTCCCACAGAAACACAAGCAGTACTGTACATTCCAACATGAACCTTTTCCAAAACATGAACTATACACCCATTTGCTTAGGGATCTCTGGATTTCTGACCAAGTGTCTATATAGCGGGGGTTGCCGCACACTTAATTTTAAAATTCCTGACGAGATGGACTGTGTTAACACCTGCAGGCAACTGTGCCTATCCAGTAACCAGTTAGCCCTGACTATGACCAGAAATGAGGTTCTGCCCACCCTGGCCCCAGCCAGTCTCTGCCATTCCATTTAGGACACACAAACTGGATCCTTCATCCCCTCCTGGATTGCTAAATGCATCCTTTACTGTGGATTCCCCAACCTCTGCTGGATTGCTAGAGACATCCTTCACATTGATACATTACTTCAGCACATATCTGTGACGAACTGGGTCCTGAGTAAAGTGTAATTTAGCCAGCATGGGGCACATACACCACCAGATAACCCAAAAAGTCTTTACCAAATGCTGCTGTACTCACAGTTTGGTATTCCCTTTGTTACAGGCATCTGACAGTATTCGAAGAAACATTTCTTCCTTGAAATCCATAGCTTTTAGCAGGAAACTATTTTAGTCTCTTTGCTCTGGGCAGCTGTGACAATCTTCAGTCCATCAGAGGATTGCCCCATGGGACCTTTGATTTCTCAGTCCCTGTTCACATTTCAAAAAAATTAAACCCACTGGGGTCCCACTGACACAGGCCTCTACCACTTGTTTTAGGCACATTGTTGTTCCACACACTAGGGTGAGAAAATTGATGACCAGAGGTTCTTCACCCAACCTAGGGAGGCTGGCAGGCACCTCTTGCCCTCTGCTGGACAGAGAGCTCCTCTTTCTTCAGCTCCACTACATGAACACACATACTGAACTCCCAAGATTCTAAACTGCTTCCCCTGCAGCTGAGCTAAAAGGTTTATGCTGCTGCAACAGTTCTAAATGACATCACTCATTTTCCACCTAGCCTAGCTAAGTAAACAATGATGTGTGCATAGAGAGCTTCTAATAAACTCCCTACTAGCTGCCCAGAGACCTACCTGGTCTAATACTGATGGGATTCTAGTAACCCCAGGGGATTGGGTGGTTACATTATTAAAAGAGAAAATTCAGTTCGCACAGCACCAGCATTCATCAGCATTACGTGGTAGTAGCAAATCTTATACACAGGATAATCATACTGACATTTGCTGTAGTTAATACATTCAGTAAATTTTAACAATAAACATAAAATTACACATTTCAGATATGCATATTTCATTCTACAATTAGCATAAACATGAATTTCAAAATCAAATCAAATCCACCTCTATCTTTATCCGGATATGAACTTCAAGGAGATTTTAATGCCATATTATGACAATATTTAATGATTTCAAGGATTGCATGTTGACATTTTACAGAATTAACAGAAAAAAGCTCATATAATCATCTGAATGAAAATTGAAAGAATCTTTTACAGGAAAATGCACTTATTTTAAACAGGCAGTTAAAAAGTGAAGAAGAGCGGACTTCCGGTGCAGCTTCCGATAGACATGGCAGCATAGTCGGAGAGCTCTCCCCACGCCTTACTAAAAAACCTCACAAAGAACAGTTGAAATCATATAGCAATATCTTCAACCAACAGGCAAGGAATGGCAACTTCAAAAATACAAAGCGGCATAAATAGATTTTCAGTCTTAGCCCAGGAAGACACAAAATCAGACACAGATGCCACAGACTCAGAGAACTCACGTCGATCGCAGCCACAGCACTCCCACTACAAAGCAAACAAAACCTCTCGTCAGTGCACTAAACCAGAAAACAGCACGGACAACAAATTAGACCAAATCTTGATAGAAATTCAAGGTGTAAAGCCAGAAATTCATACTTTTAAAGAAGCCCAGGAGGCCCTCCGAACAGATTTTACCAAATTAGAGGCCAAAATGAAGACCCTGGAGAATATGGTGGGAACTCAAGTCACACAAATTGAACAAGTGCATAAAACCCTTGAGCAGGTCCTCCAGCTTTGCCAGATGATGGCAAACCATCAAGAAGATGCTGAAAACTAGCAATGCCGGAGGAATATCAGACTGTATGTGATCCCAGAGGACAGTGAGGGAGCAGACATACCGGAGTTCGTGGAAACAGTTCTTCGGACCACCCTGTCCCTGGAGCCTGACTTGAAGCTAGAGATTGAGTGTATATACAGGGCTTTGGGATCTACAGTAAATTGGCTAATCCAAATGCCAGGCCGAGATCAATAATAATAAGATTTCTCAGATACACCATGAAGGAATTAATATTGAGAAGAACATGATCGCTGGGCAAGACTTTTTATGGGCCTCATGGAATATTTATGGATAATCACTATGCCCCAGTGACCATGCAGAAACATCGGGACTATATCCTTCTGTTCCAAACCTTAAGGCAACACAAACTAAAGTTCCAATCACCCTATCCATCGAAACTGGTAATTCAATATCCCTCAGGGCAAAAAAGCTACGAGTCAGCAGCTGAGGCCCTGGCAGACTTGCAACAACGTGGTATTCCTGTACCCATGTGGGCTGCCGTATCACAGCAGCCTACATCAGCAAGGTGACAATCCTATTTCCCAAGACACCAGGACCCAACAAGCCATGCTGACTATGCTGAAAAAAGCTTCTAGCAAGCTTTCCTGCAACTGATGCCTGAAGGAGCGACAATGGCAGTGATGCTCAAACAGTGAGTAACACGACTTAAGCTGGACAATCTAAGGACTGGTGCTTAGAATGAGGGGGGAGGCTGGGGGTTGGCTGATGGATGTGCGGTCCTGGCTCTGGTTTGGCCTTGCTCTGCTCCTCTCTTGGGGGTGGGGGTGGATTGCTCGGGGGCCTTGCTGTTCTCCCTGCCACCAGATGTTGCTTAGGGGATTGGCCCCACGGGGAGATGCAGCCAAATTTTAAAACTAACTGCAGCCATGTTGAGGGCCTATGGTTGCTCTGTAGTGGGTCATGATGATTTTTTGCCTCCCCAGTAGGCATTAATCTCCACTAAACAGAAGATCTTTCTAGTAGCTGGGGGGAGTCCCTTCAAGACTTCAGAGGGGGAAGGCGACCGGGGCTGGTCGGCACTGCTCCCCAAATCCCCCTTAATGTCCAATAAATAGGACAAATAAGATAGCAATGGACTCATTCCCTAATCCAGACAGAGGAAACAGACGGAGGGATGGAGGTGGACGGGGGAGAGACCCAGGTTTCTCCTTTCCCATGATTTCCCATCTTATGCGTTTGCTGCTGAATGGAGTTGAGACAGGGAGAATGGAGGTGGGGCTCACCTGGTGGATTGCTATGGGCCTCGCATGGCTATATAGGTTGTGCTTCCAAATGGGGCTAATAGTGTGAAAATGACATGGACTCAGAGATGTGACTCCTATAGACCAATATCAGTTTTAAACCAAGATTATAATTTCTATGCCTCTATAGAGCATAGCGGGTTATTTAAACTACTCAAGACCAGCAAGTGGCATGAGCACGCAGGCAAGACATGAGAGACGCACACAGAGACATGGATCTGAGTGTGTGTCTGCGTGGTCCTGTGTGGATAATGAACAGTGGGATTACCCCGATCGGTAGTCAGCACCTAAGGAGAACTGTGGTAAGTGAGCCATTTAGTTGGTACTGCACACTAAGAGCAGCAGCCTGTGAGGTAGCCAGTTCTACATAGCATATAGTGCAGGGCTGTAGATCCATCAGCACAGAGCAGCCACGGTAATAATGGATGTCTCTAACATTGAGATACATCAAATGTTGGAGCCTCTCTGTCAGAGGGAGGACTTGACAAACTGTAGCAACTGTAATATGTATGAGGCAGGTAACCTAGGCCCACGGCAAGACCACACCTGCAATAAATGTAAGGAGAATATGGCTTTGATATAGCAATTGAGAGTACTGAAGGGTAATGAACCACAGGCCTGTAGTTCACCAGGAGTAACCCCCCCCCATAACATGTGTGGAAAAGGATAGCGTTATACTAGCTAGTAGTAGGTTGCCTACTAATACTAGTATAGGTTCTGACACCGAGGGCTGGGTCACTGCATGTGAGGACACAGAGTCTGGTAACTGGGCTAAGGTTACTAAGGGACTGTGTAAAAAGAGAAGGAGAGTAATGGGACTATCAGACATACTGCAGCAAAATAGATACTCCCCCCTCAGTACCATTTCTGAAACCTGTTCAACCCCACTAACTGAGGATACCCTCTAGGGAAATCAAGTAGTGGTCATAGGAGATTCTATATTATGAAAGACTGATACAATTATCACCAGGGGTAATAAAGGATATACCACTGTAAATTGCCTCCCTGGGGCAAGGATACATGACATTAAATGTCGGTTACCACAAATACTACACCAGACACCAAGCACACAAACTGTAGTGTTGCATGTGGGTAGCAATAATGTGGGTAGGGACCATGGAAAGGATATTGTTATGGAGCTGCTTGCATGTGTAGATCTAATACAGGAGAAAGGGCAGACATCTATAGTTTTAGGTATCCTTCCCCTGTATGGCTGTGATCCAGAAAAGAATCACACCATACAGAGGGTAAATAGTAGATTAATAAATGGTTGTAATAGCAGAGGTACAGGAGTGGATCCAGGAGTCCTGCAGATGGGGGAGCTCAAGGCAAGATAAAAAATGTAAATATTAGTCCGGGGGTCTGGTGGGCCGCCTAGGCCCCCAGAAAATTTTTTACATTTGGTGCATTCTGGTGCATTTTGGAGGGTATTTCAAACACAATTTCCTCCCTCCCCATGCTCTGTGAGTTGCACCCTAGCACCGTCCCCAGAGTCCTAAACCACCCTCTCACCCAAAAAGAACAAAAGACCAAAAGACTGCAGCTGTTCTGTTCATCTTATTCTGGACACTTTATTACAAGATTACATGCATGCAGCATTACATCAGAAACAAATATGAGACAAATTGAAAGAGACTTGGTGATATATGCAAAAATAAAATGGCAATAATTATCACAGTACTATAGGGCCATGAACTGTGCAAGCATACAGTTCCATGTGGGGAAAAAAGTTAGGTAAAAAATCATTTGCCAGACATGCTTGCATAGTCTTAGTTCTTGGCCCTGCCTCACAGCAGGCAAGTCATGCTTCATAGTCTTAGCTCTTGGCCCTCAGCAGAGCAGACAAGTCATGCTGCATAGTCTTAGTTTGTGGCCCTCAGCAGAGCAGACAAGTCATGCTGCATTGTCTTAGTTCATGACCCTCAGCAGAGCAGACAAGTCATGCTGCATAGTCATAGTTCTTGGCCCTTAGCAGAGCAGACAAGTCATGCTGCATTGTCTTAGTTCATAACCCTCAGCAGAGCAGACAAGTCATGTTGCATAGTCATAGTTCTTGGCCCTGAGCAGAGCAGGCAAGTCATGCTGCATGGTCATAGTTCTTGGCCCTCAGCAGACAAGACATGCTGCGTAGTCGTAGTTCTTGGCCCTCAGCAGAGCAGGCAAGTCATGCTGCATAGTCTTAGTTCTTGGCCCTCAGCAGAGCAGGCAAGTCATGCTGCACAGTTGTAGTTCTTGGCCCCCATCAGAGCAGACAAGTCATGCTGCGGCCAAATAGAACCATCAGGGTAATGGCATGCTATGCTGATGTTCAGTGTATGGTGTTGAAGCTGTAATCCAGTTTTTTTCACAGAAGGTGTCTACAAGCAGAGCCAGCAAGTCTTGCCATGTAGCCACATTGTGCATAAACCCAGTACACATTTTAAAATGGTAGCATGCTAATAGTCTGGCTGTGCAGTTCAAGAGAATCACCATCATCACCAACAGTCAGCATCAGTATTCAAAATGTCAGGCAGTTCAAGCCTTCTTGGATGCTTTCTTGCAAATTCTTGCACTATCTTGGAAGGTGTGGGAATCCTCTCTCTCTCTGTGCATACATCAAAGCAAATCATGTTAGTCTCTCTCCTGTCATGGTTGATCTTGTGTAGGTTTTGATAAGACGTAATCTGCTGACTGCTCTTTTGCATTCACAGCTAGTGATGGGGAATGTTGCACAGATTCTTAGTACTGTATGAACATTTGGAAACAGCAGTGGATCGTGAAGCTTTAAGGAGTCAACAAGGTTGTTTGGTAGTCGCTCACAGTCCTTCCACCTAATGAACCATGTGTGCAGTTCTGCTTGCAGAGTATCAGGCTGGGGCAGATCATCCATGAAGTAACCCAGGTCCAGGGATTGCACACTGGAATGATCCTGCTCTGCTATCATGATGCTGGGGATAATCTGTAGGGCAAGGGCAGCTCTCTGATGCAGCTGTGAAAATCGGCTGTCCATCTCTGCAAGGAGGTGGTCCAGGAAGGGAATAGTCACTGCTCTACAGTTGTATACTTCAGGGTTCTCTGCATCCACATTTTCTCTGTTCCTTTGTTTTGCAGTTGTCCGTGACTTGCTTGACTGAACTCCAACATTTGCAGCAACTGTTGCAGCTTCTTGGTACCATCTGGAATGATTTTCCTCTATGTTGTCCCTAACATTTCTCAGAGCTGCCTGCGTGAGACTCACATGCCTCATGGCTTTCACCACATCTAGAGCTGAGCCTTGAAGAGCAACACTTAGTTCACGCAGGAACTGGAGGCATTTTGCTGTCACAATGAGGGATACTAGAAACTCAAAGCTGGTCAGACACTTTAAGAGACCAGTTGCCTGAGCTACATCTTCACATCTAGTATATCACTGGCTGATCTCTTCCAATGCACTGACCACCGCTGGGTGTAAGGAGATCAATACTTCGAAGGCAACATGCTGTTCAACCCATCTTGTATGACAGAAGCGCACCAGCTTAACTGTCTTTGCATCCAGCTTTGCAATCTCCCCCTGAAGAACAGTCTCTCTTTTAGGCGAATAGTCAAAAAACTTCACAACCTCATCTGTACTTCCCTTCATGTTGCGGATTAACTGATTTTCTGATGCTTTTACAATGCACCTGTTGAGTTGATGGGATCCACACCAGAACCACAAGACCTTAGGATACTGGCTTTCAATTCTTGGTCCTGCTCCTTTGTTTTTTCCAGCCATGTTGCCAGCTTCATCAGAGCACTGGCTTCTCATTTTCTTTGCATCAAGAGTTAGCTTCTGCAGCTGCGTGAGAATTTCTGAAGAAATTTGTGATCCAGAGGTATCACTGCTTACATCCACGTAGCTAATAAAGTCTTCATAGATCTCACACCGTTCATCAACATAACGAAGTGTAAGAACTAGCAGCTCTTTGTTGCTGACATCTTGGGCCTCATCTACTGACACACTGAACCATCCACCCCCCTTCTTGATCTCAGTGACTATGTCCCTTTGGAGGAGTTCTCCAGTGACCATAATCATCTCATTTTGTATTGCCTTAGAACGGTATGTGGCATTTCTGTTTGCAAATTCAAAGTGCTGCTTCAGGATCTCATCTCCACTATCAATGCAAAAGTCCAGCAGAGCCTGAAAGTTGCCTCAATTAATAGTTTTGTCACTCAGGTATTTTGCATCATCTCTGTGTCCTCTGAGGGCTAAATTGTGTGTTCTACAGAGAATTATGGTGCTTGCTATCGATCCAAGAACTTTCAAGTTCTTCCTTCTTCTTTCTTCTAGACCCTTATTGCATTGTACAACAACATTGTTGTCATTGTTCCTTATGACTTGTTTGAAAAGGTCTGCTCGAACGGCGCAGGATCGTATCCTCTTCCTCCATCCTTAGGATTGGTACTATGCACTTTGTTAAAAAAATGAGCATCACAGTCTGATGTAGCCTTTCTCCAGTTTCTGTAACCGCATGTAACCAGTGCACTTCTCTTCCTGTTGCTATCAGTAGAGTTATCAAAAAGTACACAGGGTAGACAGAATGCTGCATCAAGGTAAGCACTGTAAACTAGTCCGGGGTACATGTCTATCCACGAGGGCTGAAAGTAACGTTTCTGCTTTCCAAAATTAGTAGCAGGCAACTTTTCCGAAATACTGATGTGATAGTCAGCAGTCAGTAATTTCAGTTTCTCTTCATCAGTCAGTTTGCGGTTCAAATATTTGGCGATGTCGTACTCGCAACAGAGACTACACGCAGATGCAGACAAGATTAAAGTTTTCTGTGGTGGCTGTTCAGCTTCCTCTGGGCTTGTTGGCTCCTCTGGTTGACATCTGATAAAAAGAACCCCAAAATGTCCCAAGGGAAACATTGAAGCAGAAATTGTGAGGCTCTAACCTGACAAGTTTATATCCACAAGTTCAAGCTATTTTACAGGAACTAGAGAAACAACCATTCCTTTACTATTGAGAAGCAGCAACAGCACAGTTCAGTTACCAACTCAAACCACCATGACTTGTGCAACCTCATATCACAATTGAAATCCACATCTTCCCCGCCTCACCTTACAAGTTCGATCTATTAGATTGCTCATTGTTTTAGAAAATTAGTATGTGCCTCTTGGTTTATTCACTTAGAAGATCTTAGAATGCCTAGGGATAAAATGAGCGGTTTTTACCTGGTTTCTTAAATTTTACGAAATAGGTGTTCGCTCGCTCTGTTGTAAACCCGCACATACCGAGCACTTCGAGGTCAGGACTGCGTGACCGTCACAAGCGGTCCCAGTGTACGATTATTTTCATATGGATGAAGTACAGTCATGTCGTGCCTGTTCTTTGTGTATGTCTCTCATTATTACATCCATCTGGCACCACAAACCGAGCGCTGGAAATATATTATTTTAATTTTTAAGCTGCGACCAAAATCACGCACATGCATACCAGATGCAAGACCAAAAGATCCCGTGCATGCGGAAGAGTGTGCCATTGGTATGCATGCAGGGGATTTCAGCCGCAGCTTAAAAATGAAAATAATGTATTTCCAGCTCTCGGTTTATGGTGCCAGATAGATGTAATAGTTGAGACATACGCAAGGAACAAGTGCGACTTGACTGTACTGCATCCATATGAAAATAATCATACATCGGGACCGCGCTTGTGGCAGATGCGCTGTCCTGACCTAGAAATGCTTCCGGTATGTACGGGATTACAGGCGGGCCAGCTGAATACCTATTTAGGGAAAAATTAAGAAGCCAGGTAAACATCCATTTATTTTATATCCCTATGGGCATTCTAAGCATCTCCCTAAGTGGTATGTGGCCAAGAGGCATACTGCTCGTTTTTACCAAAAAACGAAGGGGAAAAGCTGACAGTGCCCCTTTAAGCAGTAAACAAAACACCCAACAAAACATCACTGTTTTCCTAAATAAAATATGCAATTTTTAAACAGCATGTCATTACTAAAAGTCTGATTATCAGCCATGCACACAGTGTGCCACATTAAATGACAACACTGATCAATGAAGAAATGCCACTTAAACAACTTCAAAACTGACACACATTTTAGCTTATGGAACATCTATTTTAACACCGCAGTGGACAGCACACGTCGGTTGACATACCATCTATTCCTATTCACACTTTAACTTAAACATGCTGATCAAGTACAACCATGAAGTCACTGACGAGCAATACCAAAAAACATACCTTTTTAGTGATGATGTCCCCGATGACTGGATAAACCGTGTAAATTTTGCATTTGGGCACTTCGGTGAACTCATCATATTCCCTTGACTGAGTCTGGGTGCGTAAGCGGGCTGCAACAAGGCATGGCATGCTTGATCCATTCTGTTTTGAAAGTAAATGCATTTTATTTTAATGGTTCCCTTTTCACCATGGTCCATGTATAGTATGTTGTATTGTAGAGCTCAGATTGCCCCCCCCCCTTTTCACAGGCACATTTATTTTGCCTGCTCTATAAACAAACAGTAATCGTAGTCTGAAAACAGCAAGGGACAATTAAAGGCAAGCCATCAGAGGCAGATGCAGTTTAGAGTAGGAACCCAGCTGATGGGTGGCCTACCTCAACGTTGGTAGCTGGGTGACTTCACAGCAGGGCCCTGAGGTGAATACCAAGAGACCCCCACTCCTTTTGAAATCAAAATAGTAAGTTGCCAATCCAAGCTGAAAAAATATGTTTATTGCTACATTTGCCCGGGGGGGTGGGGGGGGGGGGAGATCAGGGTGCACGCTGACTTTTTGTAGATGTATGCCATATACAGTAGCACCCCTCATTTAGAATCACATTTATAGTTGTTTGTAAATGAGCAATGGTGAGCATCTAATGTTGGATAAAGTTTGTGAATGGAGAAGTATGGCTTTCTCATTTAGCTAGCTCCCAACCTGTTATTTGTATATTGAATGAGGACCGCACCTAAAGCTAATTTTAGGCTCATGCACACTATAAAAGTAAGCCATCAGAGATAGATGCAGTTTAGAGTAGGAACCCAGCTGATGGGTGGTCTACCTCAACGTTGGTAGCTGGGTGACTTCACAGCAGGGCCCTGAGGTGAATACCAAGAGACCCCCACTCCTTTTGAAATCAAAATAGTAAGTTGCCAACCCAGGATGAAAAATGTTTGATAGAACACATGGTTTGACCTGGTCACTTAAGAATCCACTACCAGGCCCAGGGTTCAGAAAGGTGACGGGGAACAGTTTTTACACCTGGGGATGCCCTCCAGTGCTCCCTTTACTGTCTATCTAATATTGTGATACATTTGTGACCTGTTTTGACACAAATAATAATTTAATTTTGTTGCCTTTTTAACACCTTGAATTCCTTTCTCCTCACCAGTTGCTGCTTTCTCTTTTCATACTACCTGCCTTGAACATTCTATGACAGCAATAATAACAAGCCAGGCCATTCAGATTAATAGCACAGAATGATGTTATTGATGTCATAGAATGTTTTAGAAATATGAAAAGAAAGAGCAGTAGCCGCTGAGGATGGTTCAACTCTATGCAGAACTGAAGTACCCCAAAGCTAGATTGTGTATCAAAAATGGTCAAGCATATTAGAATACAGAAGTGGCTTTGAAAAAAAGATGGAAGGGTAAGGGGCAACTCGCAATGTAAAAATCATTCCTTAGCTCCTTTAAGTGAGTTATGATGACATACCCTGCAGTAGTAAGGCCCACAGTTTGAGTAGTTGAGTTAAAGCAATTTCTGAAAGATTAAGATACTAATGGGCAGCTTCTTATAAGGTGATTAAGAAACAAAAGATGTGGCCTGGTCAGGTAAATATCCATTATTAGGCCCTAGGGTTCTTAAGTGAGTTCTGCTAAAATACCATCAAGACTTTGGAAGTACAAATAGCACAGCCCCAGTGTGAGCAATTAAGATGTTAAAGCAACATGTGAAAAAAGTGTATACCAACGGTTGGCTTTTATCAGGTGATTAAGAAATAAAAGATGTGGCCTGGTTAGTTAAATATCTACTATCATGTCTCAGAGTTCTTAAATGAGTTGTGATAAAATAGCATGAAGACTTTGGTAGTTGCAGTAGCATGGGCCACAGTTTGAGTAGTTAGAGTTAAAGCAATTTCTGAAAGAATAAGATACTAATGGGCATAGCCCACAGTGTGAGCAGTTACGTTTTAAGCAAAATGTGTGTTTTTTTTTTTAAACTTGATTAAGGAAGGATAATCAGCATTTGTGGAGAATGTTGGACCGCTCGTGCGCTTTTCTGAAAATCCCACGCACTATGATGGAGACATGATCACGCTGTGGGCGTGCTCATGTTGCAAAGTCCAACGTCCTCCACAATCTCTGAAAACTAGTAATGATGGATCTGTAGAACAGAGTGAAAGCTAAACATAGAGTACATTTACAGGAATGCTTTTCAGTTCGGTATTGTTTCTGGTGTTACGCATTATAATATTCCATGATATTATTCTTTCTGTGTCAGTGCTCCACCCCCCACACCCTTGGGAGCACCAATACCAGTGAAGTTGTATTTTTTACCCAGGGCTCCCCAACAGAATGATAATATCACAAAATATTACAACACAATATCCTGACTCCAGCATACAGGACACCATTGCTATTTGGTGTCCCAAACAAGAAAGTTCAGAGGCAGGTACATTATTATGGGTTTCACTGAGCTCATCACACAGATTCAAGGCACCATATACAATACAGTATTTCAAATATTTTTGAATGAAACAAGAAAAGCATGTTTAGGCTTTGGATGGGCTTGTATTTTCACGTAAAAAAAACAAAAAAACACAACAAACTCATCCAAAGCCTAAACATGCTTTTCTTGTTTCATTCAAAAATATTTGAAATACTGTATTGTATTTGGTGCCTTGAATCTATGTTATAAGCTCAGTGCCACAGCAAAACTCCTGTAGTTCATTGAGATCTAGCAACTTCCTTAGCCAGGATTATCCTTCCTTACTCAACTTAAAACACACACATAAAAGGTACATACTACTGACAAAGTAAAAATATCAACAAAGCAAGAAACATACCCCCAAAAAAAAAAAAAACTACACTGTGGTACAGCTATGATAAATGTAACAGAAATTCCAGGCGAAACATTGTGCAGCGGAAGGTCCAGTGTACACCATTGTGATTTGCTTGCCTTCCCACACAATAAATAATACACATTAACTACAGTAAGATGATACTTGCTCTGATAATTTGTTTCCCATACAGTATAGCTAATAAAAGACACCATACTTTTTAAATTGGTGAGCAGAGCCAGCCTTACAGCAAGCATCACTGTTCAAGTTCAGCCAAAAAGAACGCCAGTAACAAAATGGCAAAATGATGTTTCATGATGACATAATTTTATAGCTTTTGATAATGCAGTATAAATAACACTTCAGACTATATAAACTGTGAGCCAGCCTTACAGCAATCCTGTTAAAAAAGTACTTTACTTACAAGTCCAGCTAAAAAGAACTGTTCTAACAAGAATGGCAAACAGAAATTATGTTTCATGAATCATGATTAAAGAATTGTACAGCATTTGAAAAAACAGTAATATAACACACACCAGACTATTCAAATTAGCACTGCATCCAAAATCTTAACTCCACTCTCTTTCAGTTCCTCAAGGACACTAAATCTGCAAAACTCCAGTCTCTCACCCAGCAGATCAACAACCAACATGATCCCTCAAGTCAGACACAACCTAACAATTTGGTATTTTGTATTCCTCCAGACCTTCCCCTAACATAAGATGAGGAATCACTCCTTAGCAAAGGTCTCTCTTTAGTGCCCATACCCAGATATCTTGATGCACCCCAGGTTCAAGTTGATCTGCAGTGCTTCTATCGTAGAGTACGCCTTACAGCTCATTTTTCTAATGAGACTCCTCTTCCCACAGATGATGACAGTATCACCAGAACAATCAATGATATCAATCCCCAGCGAAGTGCATGGACACCCCCTCCAGGACGTTTTGCTGCTGTTGATTATTTTCTTAACCAATGCATGGAAAACACCACTAACTTCAGTCTTCATTGCAGGCACAACCATTCCAACCTGACACATGGTGAGCTTGCAGCCCTCAGATCTCTGCAATGTAAGAATGACACTGTTATCAAATCAGCTGATAAGGGAGGTGCTGTTGTGGTCTGGCAAAAGGAGCTATACATCACTGAAGCCACACAGCAACTCTCTGACACCAGGTTTTATTCTTCTCTTCCACAGGACCCCACTGCTGACTTCCAGACTGAGGTCACCACCACCATCACCTCTGCTATTGAAAACAAAGAGCTCCCTGCTTCTGCTAAGAGACTCATAGTTCAGCATCCCCAGACATCCAGGTTTTATCTCCTTCCCCAAATCCACAAAACAGGTAACCCGGGTCGCCCCATAGTGTCTGCCTGCTCCTGTCTCACATCCCACATCTCTGCATTTTTGGACAGCCTCATGAGACCCCTTGTTGAGTCCCTGCCCTCCTATGTTAAAGACACTGACCATGCACTCCAGTTATTTGACAGGTTCAGATTCAGTGACTCTCATCAGCTCATCTTCATCATGGACATCAAATCTCTCTACACAGTGATCCCCCATTATGGTGGTCTGACAGCTTTGCAGCATTTCTTGAATAAGCGGGAAGTACAGCAGCCACCCATACATACACTAACTTGTCTGGCAGAACTGGTTCTTACACTCAATGCTTTTTCTTTTAATAACAGTTTTTCTCAACAGGTCAGTGGAGTTGTCATGGGTACCAAGATGGGTCCCAGCTTTGCTAATCTGTTTGTGGGTTGGGTGGAGGAACGTTTTTTTCTCTCATTCACAGGGACTGTGCCTGAACTCTACAAACGCTACATTGATGACTGTGAGGGGGCCACCTCCTGCTCCAGGGAGACCCTCCAAGTCTTCCTTGACAAGTTTACCACAGCCCATCCTTCCCTTCAATACACTGTTGAAGGTATTGAAGTAAGGAGGCAGTATGGCGCAGTGGGTTAAGGCTCTGAGCTGCAAATCTGGAGACCTGGGTTTGAATCCCACAGCCCCCTAGGTGCATACTGTGTGACCCTGAGCAAGTCACTTAACTCCCTTGTGCTCCCAGGTTGCACCTGCAAACAAGCTTTCAGCTTAGTGTGTCTCACCTGGTAAAATAATTGGTAAAAGTAAAATCCTCATCTACACTGCCTTTTCTGGATATCCAGCTGTCAGTACAGAACACTGGTCTGAAGACATCAGTTTATTACAAACCCACTGACTCTCAGAGTTTCCTCCTCCACAGCTCCTTCCATCCTAAACATGTCAAGAATGGCCTGCCTTATTGACAGTTTCTTAGACTTCGCAGGTTAGGCAGTGAAGAGGATGATTTTGCTGAGCAGACCCAAATACTGCAGTTTTTTTTATCAACAGGGAATACCCTAAAAGCACAGTGGACAGAGCACTCTCCTGGGTCAGTAACATGCCCCGTAACCTTGACCCCCACAGGAAGGATACTGTCACACAAGAACAACGACGAATTCCACTAGTTCTTCCTTTCCATCACAGCACACCTTCTCTTCTCAGGATCATCACCAATAACTTTCCCATTTTGCAAACTGACCCTAACATTGGTGCTTCCTTTACAGAACCACCAATTGCCTCCTACCGGTGGCCACCTAACCTGTGGAATCTCCTGGTTAAAAGCAGCCTACCTACTCCTAACAGTTCCTCCCTACCAGGTACCAAACCTTGCAACAGGACTCGCTGCTACACCTGCAAATTTATTTCCAGTGTGACTGAAATTCGGGGGCCTACAGGTGGTTTTCACATCACCAAGGAGTTCTCATGCACCTCCACTAATGTGGTATATTGTATTCTTTGCAGGAAGTGTACAGCTATTTACATCGGAGAAACTGGTAGGTGTCTTGCTGACTGTTTCAGGGAACATTACAGAGCAGTCAGGAATGGTGACACTGCTAAACCCATTGTATCCCACTTTATCTCCAGGGACCATAATGTCAAGGACCTTTCTGTTTTTGTCCTTCAGCAGGGCTTCTGGGATCCTGACCATAGAAAAAACATGGAAACCAAGCTGATCATCCACCTTGGCTCCCAGCAGCCCTCTGGTTTAAATGCCAGACTTATTTTCCACTAACATCTTTCAGCCATCCCTTTTTTTCCCTAAAGTCTATTTGTTTTTGTACTCATTTAATTTATTTTTCATTTTCCATAAGTCTCCATCTCTGTCTCCTTCCCACACATTTGTCACCCTTCAGCCTTCTTACTAGGCCCTGTTAATTAGCCCCCACCTGGGAACTTCCCTAGCTCTTTCACTCCTATTATGCTTTATCTTTCCCATCATCACCTTTTTGTTTCACAGATTCTCTCTTAGTCTTATCATTTATCACTTATTCTCCCTGAGCCTCCCCTTTCTTCTTTCCCCACATATATATATGTCTCATTTTACCTCCCCTCTACACTAACTTTTTTTTTTTCTCTTTTAGATATTTCCTGAAGAAATCCTAAGGTCGAAACATAGATTTTTAACTCTATTTTCTATTTTCAGTGTGCATTTAATATAACCATTTCGTTTTGCTTCTAAACCACATGCTGACGCAGCGCCTTGTTTTTGTTTTTTACAATGTGTATGCTACATTTGCTGTGACCCACTATGCCTAATCTGAAATCTCTTCTGAATTCTCTACGATGCTCCTTCATTTCATCTATGTCTGCATTCCCCTCTCATATTTCTAAGTCTTCTTTTGAATTATTTTCTGCCATTTGCTCAATGACTAAACTCTGTAATCATTTACAGTTTCTTTCCAAATGCCACCACCTGGGTATTATTTCTAAAGGTTTCTGTTTGAAATTCCATCCTTGTTCATTTGGATCTGAGATACATGTTTCCTCCACTAATAAACTTTTGAAAACTTTCTCTAGGAAACTTATCATGCACACCATTCTCTCCATTAAAACACAGTTGATCTCTGTGGACAAAACCATTCAAAGGCAAAAGGATTTCCTGCAGCGAACGGCTCCATATAACCTTCCTTTTATTAAGCACTGCATCCAAAACCTTAACTCTACTCTCTTTCAGTTCCTCAAGCACACCAAATCTGCAAAATTCTAGTCTCTCACCCAGCAGATCAACAACCAACATGAGCCCTCAAGTCAGAACCTAACAAATTGGTATTTTGTATTCATCCAGACCTTCCCCTGACACAAGATGAGGAATCACTCCTTAGCAAAGGTCTCTCTTTTCTGCCCACACCCATATATCTTGATGCACCCCAGGTTCAAGTTGATCTGCAGTGCTTCTATCGTAGAGTATGCCTTACAGCTCATTTTTCTAATGAGACTCCTCTTCCCACAGATGATGACAGTATCACCAGAACAATCAATGATATCAATCCCCAGCGAAGTGCATGGACACCCCCTCCAGGACGTTTTGCTGCTGTTGATTATTTTCTTAACCAATGCATGGAAAACACCACTAACTTCAGTCTTCATTGCAGGCACAACCATTCCAACCTAACACCTGGTGAGCTTGCAGCCCTCAGATCTCTGCAATGTAGGAATGACATTGCTATCAAACCAGCTGATAAGGGAGGTGCTGTTGTGGTCTGGCAAAAGGAGCTATACATCACTGAAGCCACACAGCAACTCTCTGACACCAGGTTTTATTCTTCTCTTCCACAGGACCCCACTGCTGACTTCCAGACTGAGGTCACCACCACCATCACCTCTGCTATTGAAAACAAAGAGCTCCTTGCTTCTGCTAAGAGACTCATAGTTCAGCATCCCCAGACATCCAGGTTTTATCTCCTTCCCCAAATCCACAAAACAGGTAACCCGGGTCGTCCCATAGTGTTTACCTGCTGGTGCCCCACATCTCTGCATTTTTGGACAGCCTCATGAGACCCTTGTTGAGTCCCTGCCCTCCTATGTTAAAGACACTGACCATGCACTCCAGTTATTTGACAGGTTCAGATTCAGTGACTCTCATCAGCTCATCTTCACCATGGACATCAAATTTCTTTACACAGTGATCCCCCATGAAGATGGTCTGACAGCTTTGCAGCATTTCTTGAATAAGCGGGAAGTACAGCAGCCACCCACACACAGACTAACTCGTCTGGCAGAACTGGTTCTTACACTCAGTGCTTTTTCTTTTAATAACAGTTTTTTTCAGCAGGTCAGTGGAGTTGCCATGGGTACCAAGATGGGTCCCAGCTTTGCTAATCTGTTTGTGAGTTGGGGGGAGGAATGTTTTTTCTCTCATTCACAGGGACTGTGCATGAACTCTACAAACACTACATTGATGACTGTGAGGGCCACCTCCTGCTCCAGGGAGACCCTCCAAGTCTTCCTTGACAAGTTTACCACAGCCCATCCTTCCCTTCAATACACTGTTGAAGTATCCTCGTCTACACTGCCTTTTCTGGATATCCAGCTGTCAGTACAGAACACTGGTCTGAAGACATCAGTTTATTACAAACCCACTGACTCTCAGAGTTTCCTCCTCCACAGCTCCTTCCATCCTAAACATGTCAAGAATGGCCTGCCTTATTGACAGTTTCTTAGACTTCGCAGGTTATGCAGTGGAGAGGATGATTTTGCTGAGCAGACCCAAATACTGCATAGTTTTTTTATCAACAGGGGATACCCTAAAAGCACAGTGGACAGAGCACTCTCTTGGGTCAGTAACATGCCCCATAACCTTGACCCCCACAAGAAGGATACTGTCACACAAGAACAACAGCTAATTCCACTAGTGCTTCCTTTCCATCACAGCACACCTTCTCTTCACAGGATCATCACCAGTAACTTTCCCATTTTGCAAACTGACCCTTACATTGGTGCTTCCTTTACAGAACCACCAATTGCCTCCTACCGCTGGCCACCTAACCTGTGGAATCTCCTGGTTAAAAGCAGCCTACCTACTCCTAACAGTTCCTCCCTCCCAGGTACCAAACCTTGCAACAGGACTCGCTGCTACACCTGCAAATTTGTTTCCCGTGTGACTGAAATTCGGGGGCCTACAGGTGTTTTTCACATCACCATGGAGTTCTCATGCACCTCCACTAATGTGGTATATTGTATTCTTTGCAGGAAGTGTACAGCTATTTACATCGGAGAAACTGGTAGGTGTCTTGCTGACTGTTTCAGGGAACATTACAGAGCAGTCAGGAATGGTGAAACTGCTAAACCCATTGTATCCCACTTTATCTCCAGGGACCACAATGTCAATGACCTTTCTGTTTGTGTCCTTCAGCAGGGCTTTTGGGATCCTGACCATAGAAAAAACATGGAAGCCAAGCTGATCATCTGCCTTGGCTCCCAGCAGCCCTCTGGTTTAAATGCCAGACTTATTTTCCACTAACATCTTTCAGCCATCCCCCTTTTTTCCCTAAAGTCTATTTGTTTTTGTACTCATTTAATTTATTTTTCATTTTCACCATAAGTCTCCATCTCTGTCTCCTTCCCACACATTTGTCACCCTTCAGCCTTCTTACTAGGCCCTGTTAATTAATCCCCACCTGGGAACTTCCCTAGCTCTTTCACTCCTATTATGCTTTATCTTTCCCATCATCACCTTTTTGTTTCACAGATTCTCTCTTAATCTTATCATTTATCAGTTCTTCTCCCTGAGCCTCCCCTTTCTTCTTTCTCCACATATATATATCTCTCATTTTACCTCCCCTCTACACTAACTTTTTTTTTTCTCTTTTAGATATTTCCTGAAGAAGTCCTAAGGTCGAAACGTAGATTTTTAACTCTATTTTCTATTTTCAGTGTGCATTTAATATAACCATTTTGTTTTGCTTTTAAACCACATGCTGATGCAGCGCCTTGTTTTTGTTTTTTACAATGTATATGTTACATTTGCTGCAACCCACTACGCCTAATCTGAAATCTCTTCTGAATTCTCTATGATGCTCCTTTATTTCATTTATGTCTGCATTCCCCTCTCATATTTCTAAGTCTTCTCTTGAATTATTTTCTGCCATTTGCTCAATGACTAAACTCTGCAATCATTTACAGTTTCTTTCCAAATGCCACCACCTGGGTATTATTTCTAAAGGTTTCTGTTTGAAATTCCATCCTTGTTCATTTGGATCTGAGATACATGTTTCCGCCACTAATAAACTTTTGAAAACTTTCTCTAGGAAACTTATCATGCACACCATTCTCTCCATTAAAACACAGCTGATCTCTGTGGACAAAACCATACAAAGGCAAAAGGATTTCCTGCAGTGAACGGCTCCACATAACCTTCCTTTTATTAAGCACTGCATCCAAAACCTTAACTCTACTCTCTTTCAGTTCCTCAAGGACACCAAATCTGCAAAACTCTAGTCTCTCACCCAGCAGATCAACAACCAACATGAGCCCTCAAGTCAGAACCTAACAATTTGGTATTTTGTATTCATCCAGACCTTCCCCTGACACAAGATGAGGAATCACTCCTTAGCAAAGGTCTCTCTTTTGTGCCCACACCCATATATCTTGATGCACCCCAGGTTCAAGTTGATCTGCAGTGCTTCTATCATAGAGTATGCCTTACAGCTCATTTTTCTAATGAGACTCCTCTTCCCACAGATGATGACAGTATCACCAGAACAATCAATGATATCAATCCCCAGCGAAGTGCATGGACACCCCCTCCAGGATGTTTTGCTGCTGTTGATTATTTTCTTAACCAATGCATGGAAAACACCACTAACTTCAGTCTTCATTGCAGGCACAACCATTCCAACCTAACACCTGGTGAGCTTGCAGCCTCAGATCTCTGCAATGTAGGAATGACTATTGCTATCAAACCAGTTGATAAGGGAGGTGCTGTTGTGGTCTGGCAAAAGGAGCTATACATCACTGAAGCCACACAGCAACTCTCTGACGCCAGGTTTTATTCTTCTCTTCCACAGGACCCCACTGCTGACTACCAGACTGAGGTCACCACCACCATCACCTCTGCTATTGAAAACAAAGAGCTCCTTGCTTCTGCTAAGAGACTCATAGTTCAGCATCCCCAGACATCCAGGTTTTATCTCCTTCCCCAAATCCACAAAACAGGTAACCCGGGTCATCCCATAGTGTCTGCCTGCTGGTGCCCCACATCCCACATCTCTGCATTTTTGGACAGCCTCATGAGACCCCTTGTTGAGTCCCTGCCCTCCCATGTTAAAGACACTGACCATGCACTCCAGTTATTTGACAGGTTCAGATTCAGTGACTCTCATCAGCTCATCTTCACCATGGACATCAAATCTCTTTACACAGTGATCCCCCATGATGATGGTCTGACAGCTTTGCAGCATTTCTTGAATAAGCGGGAAGTACAGCAGCCACCCACACACAGACTAACTCATCTGGCAGAACTGGTTCTTACACTCAGTGCTTTTTCTTTTAATAACAGTTTTTTTCAGCAGGTCAGTGGAGTTGCCATGGTTACAAGATGGGTCCCAGCTTTGCTAATCTGTTTGTGGGTTGGGAGGAGGAATGTTTTTTTCTCTCATTCACAGGGACTGTGCCTGAACTCTACAAACACTACATTGATGACTGTGAGGGGGGCCACCTCCTGCTCCAGGGAGACCCTCCAAGTCTTCCTTGACAAGTTTACCACAGCCCATCCTTCCCTTCAATACACTGTTGAAGTATCCTCGTCTACACTGCCTTTTCTGGATATCCAGCTGTCAGTACAGAACACTGGTCTGAAGACATCAGTTTATTACAAACCCACTGACTCTCAGAGTTTCCTCCTCCACAGCTCCTTCCATCCTAAACATGTCAAGAATGGCCTGCCTTATTGACAGTTTCTTAGACTTCGCAGGTTATGCAGTGGAGAGGATGATTTTGCTGAGCAGACCCAAATACTGCATAGTTTTTTTATCAACAGGGGATACCCTAAAAGCACAGTGGACAGAGCATTCTCCTGGGTCAGTAACATGCTCCATAACCTTGACCCCCGCAAGAAGGATACTGTCACACAAGAACAACAGCTAATTCTACTTGTGCTTCCTTTCCATCACAGCACACCTTCTCTTCACAGGATCATCACCAATAACTTTCCCATTTTGCAAACTGACCCTAACATTGGTGCTTCCTTTACAGAACCACCTATTGCCTCCTACCACCGGCCACCTAACCTGTGGAATCTCCTGGTTAAAAGCAGCCTACCTACTCCTAACAGTTCCTCCCTCCCAGGTACCAAACCTTGCAACAGGACTCGCTGCTACACCTGCAAATTTGTTTCCCGTGTGACTGAAATTCGGGGGCCTACAGGTGTTTTTCACATCACCAAGGAGTTCTCATGCACCTCCACTAATGTGGTGTATTGTATTCTTTGCAGGAAGTGTACAGCTATGTACATCAGAGAAACTGGTAGGTGTCTTGCTGACTGTTTCAGGGAACATTACAGAGCAGTCAGGAATGGTGAAACTGCTAAACCCATTGCATCCCACTTTATCTCCAGGGACCACAATGTCAATGACCTTTCTGTTTTTGTCCTTCAGCAGGGCTTCTGGGATCCTGACCATAGAAAAAACATGGAAGCCAAGCTGATCATCTGCCTTGGCTCCCAGCAGCCCTCTGGTTTAAATGCCAGACTTATTTTCCACTAACATCTTTCAGCCATCCCTTTTTTTTCCCTAAAGTCTATTTGTTTTTGTACTCATTTAATTTCTTTTTCATTTTCACCATAAGTCTCAATCTCTGTCTCCTTCCCACACATTTGTCACCCTTCAGCCTTCTTACTAGGCCCTGTTAATTAGCCCCCACCTGGGAACTTCCCTAGCTCTTTCACTCCTATTATGCTTTATCTTTCCCATCATCACCTTTTTGTTTCACAGATTCTATCTTAATCTTATCATTTATCACTTCTTCTCCCTGAGCCTCCCCTTTCCTCTTTCCCCACATATATATATATATCTCTCATTTTACCTCCCCTCTACACTAACTTTTTTTTTTCTCTCTTTTAGATATTTCCTGAAGAAGTCCTAAGGTCGAAACGTAGATTTTTAACTCTATTTTCTATTTTCAGTGTGCATTTAATATAACCATTTTGTTTTGCTTTTAAACCACATGCTGATGCAGCACCTTGTTTTTATTTTTTAAAATGTATATGTTACATTTGCTGCGACCCACTATGCCTAATCTGAAATCTCTTCTGAATTCTCTATGATGCTCTTTCATTTCATCTATGTCTGCATTCCCCTCTCATATTTCTAAGTCTTCTCTTGAATTATTTTCTGCCATTTGCTCAATGACTAAACTCTGTAATCATTTACAGTTTCTTTCCAAATGCCACCACTTGGGTATTATTTCTAAAGGCTTCTGTTTGAAATTCCATCCTTGTTCATTTGTATCTGAGATACATGTTTCCTCCACTAATAAACTTTTGAAAACTTTCTCTAGGAAACTTATCATGCACACCATTCTCTCCATTAAAACACAGCTGATCTCTGTGGACAAAACCATTCAAAGGCAAAAGGATTTCCTGCAGCGAACGGCTCCACATAACCTTCCTTTTATTAAACACTGCATCCAAAACCTTAACTCCACTCTCTTTCAGTTCCTCAAGGACACCAAATCTGCAAAACTCTAGTCTCTCACCCAGCAGATCAACAACCAACATGAGCCCTCAAGTCAGAACCTAACAATTTGGTATTTTGTATTCATCCAGACCTTCACCTGACACAAGATGAGGAATCACTCCTTAGCAAAGGTCTCTCTTTTGTGCCCACACCCAGATATCTTGATGCACCCCAGGTTCAAGTTGATCTGCAGTGCTTCTATCGTAGAGTACGCCTTACAGCTCATTTTTCTAATGAGACTCCTCTTCCCACAGATGATGACAGTATCACCAGAACAATCAATGATATCAATCCCCAGTGAAGTGCATGGACACCCCCTCCAGGACATTTTGCTGCTGTTGATTATTTTGTTAACCAATGCATGGAAAACACCACTAACTTCAATCTTCATTGCAGGCACAACCATTCCAACTTGACACCTGGTGAGCTTGCAGCCCTCAGATCTCTGCAATGTAGGAATGACATTGTTATCAAACCAGCTGATAAGGGAGGTGCTGCTGTGGTCTGGCAAAAGGAGCTATACATCACTGAAGCCACACAGCAACTCTCTGACACCAGGTTTTATTCTTCTGTTCCACAGGACCCCACTGCTGACTACCAGACTGAGGTCACCACCACCATCACCTCTGCTATTGAAAACAAAGAGCTCCCCGCTTCTGCTAAGAGACTCATAGTTCAGCATCCCCAGACATCCAGGTTTTATCTCCTTCCCCAAATCCACAAAACTGGTAACCCGGGTCATCTCATAGTGTCTGCCTGCTCCTGCCCCACATCCCACGTCTCTGCATTTTTGGACAGCCTCATGAGACCCCTTGTTGAGTCCCTGCCCTCCTATGTTAAAGACACTGACCATGCTCTCCAGTTATTTGACAGGTTCAGATTCAGTGACTCTCATCAGCTCATCTTTACCACGGACATCAAATCTCTTTAAACAGTGATCCCCCATGATGATGGTCTGACGGCTTTGCAGCATTTCTTGAATAAGCGGGAAGTACAGCAGCCACCCACACACACATTAACTCGTCTGGCAGAACTGGTTCTTACAGTCAATGCTTTTTCTTTTAATAACAGTTTTTTTCAGCAGGTCAGTGGAGTTGCCATGGGTACCAAGATGGGTCCCAGCTTTGTTAATCTGTTTGTGGGTTGGGTGGAGGAACGTTTTTTTCTCTCATTCACAGGGACTGTGCATGAACTCTACAAATGCTACATTGATGACTGTGTGAAGGCCACCTACTGCTCCAGGGAGACCCTCCAAGTCTTCCTTGACAAGTTTACCACGGCCCATCCTTCCCTTCAATACACTGTTGAAGTATCCTCATCTTCACTGCCTTTTCTGAATAGCCAGCTGTCAGTACAGAACACTGGTCTGAAGATATCAGTTTATTACAAACCCACTGACTCTCACAGTTTCTTCCTCCACAGCTCCTTCCATCCTAAACATGTCAAGAATGGCCTGCCTTATTGACAGTTTCTTAGACTTTGCAGGTTATGCAGTGAAGAGGATGATTTTGCTGAGCAGACCCAAATAATGCATAGTTTTTTTATCAACAGGGGATACCCTAAAAGCACAGTGGACAGAGCACTCTCCTGGGTCAGTAACATGCCCTGTAACCTTGACCCCCGCAGGAAGGATACTGTCACACAAGAACAACGGTGAATTCCACTAGTGCTTCTTTTCCATCAGAGCACACCTTCTCTTCACAGGATCATCACCAGTAACTTTCCCATTTTGCAAACTGACCCTAACATTGGTGCTTCCTTTACAGAACCACCTATTGCCTCCTACTGCCGGCCACCTAACCTGTGGAATCTCCGGGTTAAAAGCAGCATACCTACTCCTAACAGTTCCTCCCTCCCAGGAATCAAACCTTGCAACATGACTCTGTGCTACACCTGCAAATTTATTTCCAGTGTGACTGAAATTCCGGGGCCTACAGGTGTTTTTCACATCACCAAGGAGTTCTCATGCACCTCCACTAATGTGGTGCATTGTATTCTTTGCAGGAAGTGTACAGCTATTTACATCGGAGAAACTGGTAGGTGTCTTGCTGACTGTTTCAGGGAACATTACAGAGCAGTCAGGAATGGTGAAACTGCTAAACCCATTGTATCCCACTTTATCTCCAGGGACCATAATGTCAAGGACCTTTCTGTTTGTGTCCTTCAGCAGGGCTTCTGGGATCCTGACCATAGAAAAAACATGGAAGCCAAGCTGATCATCTGCCTTGGCTCCCAGCAGCCCTCTGGTTTAAATGATAGACTTATTTTCCACTAACATCTTTCAGCCATCCCTTTTTTTCCCCAAAGTCTATTTGTTTTTGTACTCATTTAATTTATTTTTCATTTTCACCATAAGTCTCCATCTCTGTCTCCTTCCCACACATTTACATAGATACATAGATACATAGACAGTGTCGGCAGATAAGGGCCTATGGCCCACCCAGTCTGCCCATTTGAGCTTGTAAGTTTAGTTTGTTTTCCTAGAAGTCTGTTGCCCCTTACCCCTGACCTCCAGAATTCCTTTATGTCTATCCCATGCATTCTTAAATCCCTTTATTGTTTCAGCCCCCACCACTTCCTCTGGCAGGGTGTTCCACTTGTCCACCACCCGTTCTGTGAAGAAATTCTTCTCATGTTTCCTCTGAATCGTCCTCCCTCCAACTTCATCCCATGCCCTCTAGTCCTGGAACATCTTTTTCGCTTAAAAATAGTGTTTTCCTGCACCCTGTTCCTCCCTGTAAGATACTTGTATGTCTCTATCATATCCCCACTCTCCCTCCTCTCCTCCAGGGAGTACATGTTCAGTTCCTTCAACCTGTCTTCATAGGACTTGAGATGCAATCCATGCACCATCTTTGTTGCCCTCCTCTGAACCTTCTCTACCCTGTCTATGTCCTTACGTAGGTATGGTCTCCAGAACTGTACACTGTACTCCAGGTGGGGCCTCACTAGTGTCTTGTATAGCAGAATTATGACCTCCCTTTTCCTGCTGGTGATGCCCCTGCCTATACATCCCAGCATCCTATTTGCTTTACCAGATGCCTTGTCACACTGTTTCCCTACCTTGAGGTCATCAGAGATGACAACCCCAAGATGCCTTTCCTGCTTGGTGCATGCAATATCCTCACCCCCCAACTGATATATTGTGCCAGGGTTTTTGTGCCCCATATGCATTATCTTGCACTTCTTTGCATTGCATTTCAACTGCCAAACCCCTGACCATTCTTCAAGTTTCTGCAGGTCGCTTCTCATTCTGTCTACACCCTCTGGTGTGTCTACTCTGTTACAGAGCTTTGTGTCATCAGCGAACAGTGAAATTCTGCCTTCTAGGTCCTGTGCAATGTCACTGATGAAGATATTGAATAGGACCGGTCCCAGTACTGATCCCTGTGGTACCCCACTGGTCACTGTTCCCTCTGTGGAGTGACAGCCATTTACCACCACCCTCTGTGTCCTGCCACCCAGCCAGTTACCTACCCACCACACTACTGTCCTGCCCACACCCATACTCCCCAGTTTGTGTAATAGTCTTCTATGTGGCACAGTGTCAAAGGCCTTGCTGAAGACCAGATAGGCCATGTCCACTGCCCTCCCCTGATCCACCTCCCTAGTCACCCAGTCAAAAAATTCAATGAGGTTGGTCTGACATGACCTCCCCCTGGTGAAACCATGCTGCCTTGGGTCCTGTCGTCCATTGACAACCAGATGTTCCACCAATCTCTCCTTCAGTAGTGCTTCCATGATCTTTCCCACTACCGAGGTGAGGCTGACTGGTCTGTAGTTCCCTGCTTCCTCTTTGTTCCCACTTTTGTATAAGGGGACTACATCTGCTGTCCTCCAGTCTTTGGGTACCTCCCCTGTTTCCAGTGATCGGCTAAACAGGATAGCCAGAGGTTCAGCCACCACCTCTCTTAGTTCTTTAAGGACCCTGGGGTGCACCCCATCTGGCCCCATTGCTTTATCAACTCTTATTACTTCCAGTTCCTTCAGGCACCTTTCTCGTGTAAAGGGACTTGTGTCCATTTCTGCATCATTCTCACCCCTTGTACTCCCTTCAGACCCATTACCCTCCTCCTGTTCAGTAAAGACTGAGCAGAAATACCTGTTCAATATGTCAGCTTTACTGTTGTCATCCTCCACGCGGCCCCCATCCTCCCCCTTCAGTCTCACTATCCCTCCCTTTGTCTTTCTTTTTTCACTTATGTACCTGTAAAAGGTTTTGTCCCTCTACCCACTGATTTTGCAATGTGTTCTTCTGTATGAGCTTTGGCTTCCCTTACTGACCTCCCTGCCTCCTTTGCTGCTCCTGGTACTTCTCCCTATCCTTCTTCGCGTGTGTCTTTGTATTGTATGAATGCAATCTTTTTGGCTTTCACTTTCTTTGCTACCTCTTGGAAAACCATATTGGTCTCTCTTCCTTTTCCTCTTGCTAACCTGCTTAATGCATAATTCTGTTGTTCTTGTAATCCCCATTTTAAATACTGCCCACTTTTCCTCAACCCGATTCCTGTCCCATTCCCCTTAATGTCTCTTTCAAGTATCTCCCCATTTTCCCAAAGTCTGCCCCCCTAAAATCCAGGATACATGTTTTTGTGTGGTTTGGTTCTGCTCTTTCTGTGATTTCAAACCACAATGACTGGTGGTCACTGTTTCCAGGTGCTCCCCACTGTTACCCCCATCACACTGTCCCTGTTTGTGAGCACAAGGTCCAGTACTGCCTTCTGCCGAGTTGGTTCCATGACCAGTTGCTTGAGGAAGGCACCCTGAAGGAGTCCAGGATAAATCTGCTCCTAATTGATGCTGCTGCTGGGATGCTCCAGTCCACGCCTGGAATATTGAAGTCTCCAACCAGTACTACTTCACCCTTGTCTGCCATCCTTTGGATGGCTAGCATCAGCTCCCTATCTGTTTCTTCCTCCTGGGCTGGTGGTCTATGGACCACACCTGTGCGGATGGCTGTCCCCATTTTCCTTTCTAGCTTAACCCACAGTATCTCTCCCCCATTTTGTTCCTCTTGGATCTCTGTGTCCCTTATATCATTTTTCACATACAGTGCCACTCCTCCTCCCTTCCTGCCTGCTCTGTCTCTTCTGAATATGTTGTAGCCAGGTATGGCCATCTCCCAGTCATGGTTATCATTGCACCAGGTTTCAGTGATGGCCACAATGTCCAGGTCTGACTGTACCATGACAGCCTCCAGATCTTCCATCTTGTTACTAAGGCTCCTGGCATTTGCACACATGGCTTTCCATGATTTGACCTCCCTAGACTGTTTCACTGTTCTACTCCAGCCCCTTCCTTGGTTGTCATTTATCCCTGGTTCTCCTTGCTGTCTGCCCTTCTGCTGAATTTTGTCCTTTTTCTGCTTATCCACCTCTTGGGCACTAATCTCCATCTTCTGCACACTGCTTTGCAGAGATAGCCACTCCTCTGGTTCACTGGTTCCACTGCTAGCTGTGGGGGGTGAGCAAGTGGGTACCCTCCTTGCTGGCCTGCCACCCCCCTTTGCTAGTTTAAATGCTTGTCAATGTAGCATTTAAACTTATCATTGAGTGCTTGGATTCCCCTCCAGGATGGATGCAGGCCGTCAGGCTTGAATAAACCTCCATCCCTCCAGATGGGTCCCCAGTCACCAATGAATCCAAACCCTTCCTCACAGCACCAGTTCTTCAACCATGAGTTAAAGTTCCTGGTGCATGCACTCCTATGCTCTCCCTTGCCTCTCACAGGTAGTACTTCTGAGAAAGTGACAGAAGTAGCTACTTGCTTGAGACCCTCCCAGTTTCCTAAACTCTTCCTGAACTTCCTTTGGCTCCCCATTTGCCAGGTCATTAGTACCTAGGTGGATAATGACATCCAGCTCACCCTCCCGCCTTGCCTTCCCAGTGAGCCCCAGGATATTCCTTCCATCTCTCCATGCCGTGGCACCTGGTAGGCACCTCACCTCCCTGTCCTCCCCCTTCCGTGTTCCTAACTGGATCCCTCTTATGATGGAGTCCCCCACCAGGATTCGCTTCCTCCTCCTCTGGGGTCCACTGCTTTCTCCACTGAGGTCACCTCCTTGGCTAACCTCCACATCCTTTCCTTCCACTTCTTTGGGTACCTCTATTTGGTTGTCCTCATTTGCCAGTGTGACATATGAGTTCTTGAGTGGAATAGGATCTGGGATGTGCCTCTGCCTGACTGCTCTAACCCTCCCTGAGCCCACTGTCATCCAAGTGCTCCTCGTTCTCGGCATCCTTTGAGGCAGTTGCATTGGACTGGGTGGTCCCTGGGTAGGGTGATGGTACTCCTGACCCAGTTTACTTCCACTCTGAGTCTGGCTACCTCATCCCACAGTCCAGAGAGATGCATGCAGATAGGGCAGCACCTCAGTGTCCAGAAGGTCTGCCTGAATATGGCTGCCCCACAGCCACTGCATTGCACCACTCCCCACATTATACTGCAATTCCACTACTTGTCTGCTACTGAAGCTCTCCTAGTTCCCTTTTTATTAATTTACTGTACTAAAAATCCTGCCACTGATCCTCAGATATTTTTTTGTTTTTTAAAGAAAAAGAAACCAATAAATAAATAAATGAGTCAAAACACTTGTCGTGCTGAGGGTGGGCTTCTTCCTCCTTATGCCCCTCCTACTTCACACCCCTTACTATACCCTGTGTTCAGTTCCTGTCAATCAGATTTAACAGGGCATATAATTAAGAGTTGGGGGAGGGAGGGGAAAAATTGGCAGCAATTAAGGACAGCACAGAATTACACCACCACTATGTTTTAAATTCTCAACAGCCCAAAAACAATTATAAGTAAAGACAACAAAGAACGTATAGTGTCACTAAAAGCCGACAATCTAAGTTTAAAAGAAAAATAGCAATTACCAGTTACTCTAAAGCACTGAATTGAATATGTTTCCTTCCTTCTCCTTCTCCTTCTGGCTTCTTCTGAGAAAATAAAAATCTGCTTGCTACTTTAACTCTGACTAAGCCCCACCTCCAGTTATCACGTAGCTGAGGTCAGAGGCCAGACAATTAACACCCTTCACCCAACTACAGGGCAGTCAGACAAGCCAAGATAAAATTTGCAGCAATTAAAGACAGCACAGAATTACACCACCACTATGTTTTAAATTCTCAACAGCCCAAAAACAAGTATAAGTAAAGACAACAAAGAACGTATAGTGTCACTAAAAGCCGACAATCTAAGTTTAAAAGAAAAATAGCAATTACCAGTTACTCTAAAGCACTGAATTGAATATGTTTCCTTCCTTCCCCTTCTGGCTTCTTCTGAGAAAATAAAAGTCTGCTTGCTACTTTAACTCTGACTAAGTCCCACCTCCAGTTATCACGTAGCTGAGGTCAGAGGCCAGACAATTAACACCCTTCACCCAACTACAGGGCAGTCAGACAAGCCAAGATAAAATTTGCAGCAATTAAAGACAGCACAGAATTACACCACCACTATGTTTTAAATTCTCAACAGCCCAAAAACAAGTATAAGTAAAGACAACAAAGAACGTATAGTGTCACTAAAAGCCGACAATCTAAGTTTAAAAGAAAAATAGCAATTACCAGTTACTCTAAAGCACTGAATTGAATATGTTTCCTTCCTTCCCCTTCTGGCTTCTTCTGTTTTGTCACCCTTCAGCCTTCTTACTAGGCCTGTTAATTAGTCCCCACCTGGGAACTTCCCTAGCTCTTTCACTCCTATTATGCTTTATTTTTCTCATCATCACCTTTTTGTTTCACAGATTCTCTCTTAATCTTATCATTTATCACTTCTTCTCCCTGAGCCTCCCCTTTCTTCTTTCTCCACATATATATATATCTCATTTTACCTCCCCTGTACACTAACTTTGTTTTTTTTTCTCTTTTAGATATTTCCTGAAGAAGAACTAAGGTCGAAACGTAGATTTTTAACTCTATTTTCTATTTTCAGCATGCATTTAATATAACCATTTTGTTTTACTATTCAAATTAATGCTGCATCCCAGTTAAAAGTACTGTAATTTCAAATCCACAAAGGCCAAAAAGAACTGCAGTACTTGTTCAATTCTTATAACACATAAATACATAATTGATACTATTTCTGAACACACACTATGGAATATAATCACATATTGTTAGAACGAACTGTTCAGTATCAGATTTGAAATAGAAATTGCTCATGAATTTTGTGGAAACATAATTTCTGTTTGCCATTTTGTTACTGAACAGTTCGCTTTGGTATACTGCAGTACGTGGGAATCACGATTAAAGAATTGTGTAGCTTTTTATAATACAGTAATAGCATAACACACACCAGACTATTCACATTAATGAGCCAGCCAGCCATTACAGCAAGCATCTACAATTACAGTGCTTAGTATTTAACAGGGATGCTAAATACTATAATTTCAAGTCCACACCAGCCAAAAAGAACTGCAGTACTTGTTTAATTTTTAAGATGCATGGATTTATACTAGTTCTGAGCACACACTATGGAAATAATATGTAACCACATAAATGATACTGCTGCATTCTGCCCCCCCAATAAAAAAAAATAAAATAAATAAAAAGGACATTCAAGAAAAAACAGCCTCATCTGGGAGCCCTGGAAATTCACTGTTAAATTATAAATGAATACAGTTTAAAACAGGGCAAAGAGCCTAACTTACAAAGTTGAATTTGTCGCAATATGTTCTCCCTCTTCTCCAGTCTCTTCTGGTAAGCAGCAGACAGTCGTGGTGAGTGCAGCTCTCCCTGATCAGGTAGCTCTTCAGAAGAAGTTCTTCACCCAAAAGTGTTTGGTCCAAATTGCAGCAGCCAGGTATCGAGATTCGCAGTGGTGTTCGACAGGATCGATGCAGTCAGCCAGCAGAGGTTGTCCGAAGACAGATAAAGCAGCTAAAAGCTAGGGTATTTATAGACAGTAGTAGGAGGGTACCCTTCTTTTGTTTTTCCCACTGCATATTCATATTTTTCAGGGACAGACAGCAGAATAAAATGATTGGTCCCTTTGGAAAGACCAATGAAAATCAAGAATTCAAGTGGGTGGTTACTGCAGGTCAGACAGTAACCCCACTGGTAGAATAATAAGTAGTCAGCAATGAAAGCCCCTGATTGGTGCAACTTTCAATGCCGACTGATTCCTCTAAAACCTAACCAAACTCCTGGAAGTCTAGCTGGGCAGGAGAGACTGTCAGGAAGCGGTGGAGGTCGGAACTGTGATTTATGCTAAGTCTAGTGTGCCACATCTCTCTCTCTCACAACTCGCCAGTCTCATTCAAACTGCAGGATGACGGGGCTGGGGCCAAAATGAAAATTAGTTGTGTTTTGTTTTTTTATGACTGATCACAGGACTCGTCTCAGATAGCCCACTGCACTTTTCTTGCCTAAGTCGGCATTTTTGTGACTCAGAACTTCCTGATCTACGTGGGAGAAGCAAGGGCTTGAGAGAGTGCTGCTTAATTTGCCCAAGCCCAGTGGTCGCCGGAGCCCCAAAATTCTGCCAGTAAAGGACAGCTGTGAAACTTGAAGTTGGTACTGAAATTCAAGTGACTGCATTTCCAGAATTTAGGGGTGTTCTGTAAGCATCCCCCCCCCCACGCTGTGACCCCAACCCCCCCGAAGGACCACATCACAAAGGATAGTGAGGGAGTCTGCCAGGAGGGAGTCCATCTGTGAGTGGCAGACAGCAACCTGATATGCTGCCCCTTGAATATCGTGCTGCAAAACTGATGGAAAGAGATAAAAAAAAAAAAAATCTTGTTGGACCGGACGGTATTATGATTCTCACATCTGTTTCTGCAAATGTGAAATGATCGAATCATTTCACATGTGCATCGGCAGTTTGAGCACAGTTTCCCTTGCACTGTCCCTCCCAAACCAGTCACTGACAACACACAGTTTGTATGCTGCTTCGTGGGGATGGAGGGATGCAGGAATTATTTCAGCTTCATTTGGGATGGCAATTTAATTTTATCACGGCGGTGCGGGGCACTTTAGGATCTGCTGACTTTGTGAGGGGAAACATCTGAAACCGCGACCAGACAAATAAAAAAAAACACGGTAACTGAGCAATCTGACGAAAACCCAAACAGGTGGCAATGGGGGAGCTACAGCCCCCTTTGCCCCCCCCCCGGTAAATCCGCCCCTGGATATAAACTTAAGTCAACTAGTGGGTTATACACTGTTTGCTCTTAGATGCCAGAAGCCTGAATAATAAGATGAATGAGCTGCAGGCAGAACTAAGTGGGGGAATACAGATGGCATTTATCACTGAGACCTGGTGGATGGGAGATGTTGCTTGCGGATGGCATATCCCTGGATATGAATTATACCACCTGGACAGGAGGGACAAAAAGGGGGGGTGGGGTAGCTGCATATATATCAAATACCCTGAAATCCACAAATATCTCTGACAAGATAAAGAAAAATGTGGGGACAGGACCGGAGACCATTTGAATTAGGCTTGAAACAGGTAGGAGCACGTCTATCCTTATAGAGGTGTGTTATAGGCCCCCAGTACTTTCTATAGAGACTTCCAGGGAAATGAATCAAGAAATAAAAACAGCATGTGAATTAGGGAAGGTTTTGGTAGTAGGAAACCTAAATTATAGGGATATAAACTGTCAGGATCTCAAAGCAGGATCCCCTCTCAGTCTACAATTCTTGGAATTATGTCTGGAAGTGGATATGACCCAAAATGTTGTAACCCCCACAAGGGGAAATAATATATTAGATTTAGTATTGTCTATGAGGGAACTTAACATTAAATCCTGTGTAACTATCCCCTCTCTAAGGAATAGTGACCATAGTGGGGTATCCTTCATTCTCGTACACTATATTCCCATCACTAAGGGATGCAGGGAGGTTTATGAATTTTACCGCTCTGGTATTAACAAAATTCATGCTGAACTTGAGCAAATTAAATGGGATAGCAAACTGAAAGACAAGTCCTTGGAAGATATGTGGAATGTATTTAAGTATAAATTATTCATATTATGTGACAAACATTTGAAAAAGACAAAGTTATATAATACTAGGGGAATCCATCCTGAAGGACGTCATTGATGCCCACCTAAGGGGAACTGGTCAGGAGAACAGAAAGCAGCATACCACCAGCGAATGCCTGTAACACTGATTGCTTTTTTAATCTAAGCGTTATGTGCTGTACTGTTTGTTTGCTGTGATGTATTGCTCTCTTGATGAGGTGCCTTTGTAAATTAGTCTATTACTCAAAGGTCTGTAAACTGATGATCTAATAAATAAAATAAATAAATAAATAAACAAACCTAAATGGTTAAGCAAGGATATTCTAAAACTCTTGCAACAAAAACAGAACTTGTTTAACTTATATAAAAGTCATAACCAGGACCCTCAAATATGGAGTAAATATAAAATGGTGCAGGCCAAATATAAGAAGCTCATAAGAATGAGAAAAAAAAGAATGGAAGGGAACCTAGCATCCACAGCCAATAGAGATAATATGCAACAATTCTATAGTTATGTAAACTCCCTGAGAAAATCCAGTCATAATGTATGCTCTATAAAAAAGGGAAATGAGATAATCACAGACCCACTCAAAGTAGCAAATATATTTAAAGATTACTTTGATACAGTGTTTTCTAGTAAACAGCGAAGTAAACTTGATATTAAACCAAATGACGAGAGACCCATAAGCATTACTGCCAACATAATATTGGAAAAGATCCAGTCCCTCAAAAATACTTATCCTGCAGGTCCTGATAATAACTCAAATAGGATGCTTAAACTATTGTCCCACAGTGTAGCAACACCTCTAGCCATATTGTTCAATAAATCCCTTGTAAGCAGGACTGTGCCTCAGGATTGGTTGGAGGTGAGTGTGGTGACCATACATAAGAAAGGAAATAGGGTGAACTGTGCTAATTATAGACCCATTAGTCTTACTTCAGTCCCTGGTAAGCTTGTGGAATCCATCCTGAAGGACGTCATTGATGCCCACCTAAGGGGAACTGGTCAGGAGGACAGAAAGCAGCATGGGTTTGTTAAGGTGAGGTCATGTGTGACTAATCTGCTTTGTTTTTATGAAAAGATTTCAGAGGCACTGGATAGGAGGCAGGATGAGGATTGTATTTATTTGGATCTGGCAAAGGCTTTTGATAATGTTCCCCACCATCAGGTCCTTCACTGCCTTACACCACAGAGTGGTACGCTGGATCGCTGCCTGGCTGAGAGGGAGGACCCAGAGGGTATGTTTACATGGATATTACTCAGACAGGGTGGGAGTCAGTAGTGGGGTCCCACGGGGGTTGGTCCTGGGCCCAGTGCTGTTTAGGATTTTTATGTCCTCTACGGGTAGGGATAGCTCTGGCCGGATTAGTAAGTATGCAGATGACACCAAAATTGCTACAATAGTAACTGACCCAGAAGGAGCTAGAGGCCTACAGACTGATCTGAACAGTATTTATGACTGGGCATCATCTAGGGGTATGACGTTTAATGTGGACAAGTGCTGTGTAATACATTTTTATTTATTTGCTTTTGTTGACCAGGTGGGTACACTAGACATAGGAATGCCTATTTTCAGGTACGACCCGGGAGGATACAAATGACATACAAAACATCAGTGTGATGCAGCACACATAAACCATACAATAAATAGCTAGCCAGAAGAGTACAAAACATCTCAAACCTTATTAAGATTATGATAATACATGAGCAAGCAAAATAGGTTATATGGAGACATGGATAACAGGATCATAGAGAAGAAATGAGATAAGTGCAACTCAGGTCAGGAGATTCCTGTAGATCCTTAACAAGTAGCTAGTTTGCAAGTCCAAGATAACGCAGTGACTGGGGAGGCAGAGGGGAGGGGGTAGAGTAGGAGAGGATAGATTGGAGAGAGTAGCAGGTAGTGTGGAAACAGGAAAGGGCAGGCAGAGCCTGTGGGGAATCATAATGGTATGCAGAACTATTATATGAATGGTAAGGTGCTATGTAACTCCATGGAAGAGAAAGACCTGGGAATTCTTATAGACCACAAACTGACCTTCTGCCCTCATGCAAATAAACAGATTGTAAAAGCTAAACAAGTGTTATGCAACATTAAGAGAAATTTTAGGAGCCCTAACAAGGAAGTGATCCTGTCCCTGTATAGGGCATATGTCAGACCAATTCTGGACTATGGGGCCCCTGTATGGGGACCCATAACCAAGGAGGCAGTGAATGATATTGAAAGGGTTCAAAGGCAAGCCACTAAATTGATGCATAATATTAAAAATATGCCCTATGAAGGGCGTTTGGAGTATTTGAAGCTTATGCCCCTTGAAACAAAAAGAGTTAGAGGAGATTTACTACTTTGTTATGATATAATAGGGGGATGATTATTTACTAAATGAATTAAACCTTCAATTTAAAAATGACACCAAAGGACCAAGGGGTCACCCTCTTCAACTTAGGCACATAAAATATAATACTAATCGAAGGAGGGCCTTCTTTACGCAGAGGGTGGTGGCCCCTTGGAATGAGCTCCCACTGTCGCTCGTTTGTTCTAAATCAAAGAAACATTTTAAAACCCAGTTGGATAAATATATCATGAAAGTGGGTAACATGACCAAATAAGGGATATTGGAAGGGAGCAGCTATGGGCTACCTTTTCCGTTTGGCCTCCTTTGCTCCCACAGATCTTTGTATGAACCCTTTGTATAGTGTCCAGGAGACTGGAACAAATACTTCCAAGCATCATTCATAAAGACCAAGCCAGCTTCATACACTAAAGGAGCACATCAGATAATGTAAAACATATGCTTTGCTTATTAGAAAAAAATCCAGAAGACTCAACCTCAGTACTATTATTAAGCATGGATGCACAAAAAAGCTTTTGATTGAGTACCTTGGAAGTTTCTTCAGAAAACCCTTAAACACTTTGAATTTCCTAAAGAATTCTGACAGCCTATTAACAGACTGTATGCTTCCCCCCAAGTGGTGGTAAAAGAGAATAGCACATACTCAGATAATTTCCCACGTACTAGAGGAACTAGGCAGGGGTGTCCCCTTTCTCTTCTATTATTTGCATTGTGTGCAGAACCATTAGCTCAGGCTATAAGGGAGAATCCACAAATTATGGGAATTTCATGTAGGGGCTGGATTATAAGGTGGCATTTTATGCTGATGACTTATTAATTTATATGACCACCATCCTGGTGGCCCTGAGAGCTGAGGCGCTGGATGCCTTATCTCATGCTACGCTGGCGACCCAGGTTCGGGAATGAGCATGGGCTGCCGGGGGTCAGCAGAGGAGGAGCAGGATTGAGCATTTGAGGGACTGCTCTCCTTCTCCGGGGAAGGGGGTCACCAGCGGTCGGTGTTGGCTGGCCCCTAGCAGCAGCTCAGGGACAGCACACTGATGCTGGGAAGGGGGAAGGTGAGGAGGCAGACACTTAGAGTAGCGCGTGTGGATGTGTGCACACTCTCTCCTTAGGGCATCATTGCATGCCTCCTTTCCTAAGGAGAGAAAAACATGAAAAAGAGTCCTGGGTGTGGCACGATGACATCTGATCCCCACAGGCCCCACTCCCGTGAATAGCAATAACCTCCACACCAGATCCATTCCGGTGGATTGAGGGATTCCCCACTGCCCTGCCATGAGGGGCAAGCCGTGGAGGACAGTGGAAGGTAAGCTGCGAAGGGGGGATGCGGTTGGGGATCTAGCCTGAAGGAGGCCAAAGAAAAAGAAATTAACTGTAAAAAAAAAAAAATTATATGACTAACCCTGAGACCTCTCTGCCAGTATTGTTTGATATATTAAGAGACGTAGAAGAATTGGCAGGTTACAAATTAAATACAACCAAGACAGAGGTTCTTTGTTTTGGATATGAGCCCCATTCGACCACCCAGGCTATCTTCCCATTCAGACGGCATTGTAAAAAACTAAGATACCTAGGAATTATAATTCCTAGAGACTTAAAAACTCTATATGTATCAAATTATGGCCCTTTAGTTACGGCTATCAAAGAAGATTTAGAAAGATGGGGTCACTTGCCTGTAACACTGATAAATAGAAAAGAATATATTCAAATGAATGTTCTTCCGAGATTTTTATTTTTATTTCAAACTAGTCCACTTCTTCCAAATAAGTTGGAATTCAAAAAGTGGGACAGGATGATCTCACAGTTTATATGGGTGAGGGGCAAACCAAGAAAGGCATATGCATTATTACACCTCCCTAAGAAAAAGGGAGGATTGGCTCTGCCCGCTCTGGTGGGTTGGCAGTATAGCCTAGAGGTTAGAGTAATGAGCTGTGAACGAGCTTGATACATCCAGCAGACCAGACCTGGGTTTGATTCTCACAACCTCCACTTGCATACTGTGTGACTCTGAGCAAGTCACTTAACCATCCAGTGCTCCCAGGTCACTCCCGAAAACAGGCACTTGTGCCTAGTGGGCCTTACCTGGTTACCAAAGACTAAAATAAATAAATAAAAAAATATTGCCAGGCAGTCCAAATTTCACATGTACTGCACTGGTTGGACCAGTAGGCAGCACAGCACTGGAAAGATCTAGAACTACAGTAGGTGAAGATTATGACCAAATCCAGTCAGCTTTGTTCATAACTAGCAGGGGGAGGGCTGGGGAGATGTCTCCTCAATATATACTAAGCATGTCATCGGGGCTTGGAGGTCCTTGTTGGGATCTCCAGAAATAAAATTAACAGCCAGATATCTGGAAATGCTGGCCCTGGATCCGAACTTTACCCCAGTCCGGATGGATTGCATGTTTATACTCTGGCAGAAACAAGGCCTAAAACACATCTATCAATTCTATGAAAATGGGTCCTTTCAGACCTTCCAATCATTGAGACAAATCTACCAACCGAGACAACAGGATCACTTTAGATATTTATAGACCAGACATTACTTGGACCAAAAGTTGGGACTGAGGTGGTCCCTGGCATAGGCCCACCCATTAATTCAAATAATTGTGAATACTTTAGAAAATCAAATGCAAGAGCATATCATCTCACTGATATATAAATCTATCCAGGTCAGGACGGAGCCAGCCATAGAAAAAGTTCAAGCACAGTAGGAAGAAGACTCGCAAGTAGAAATATCAGACACAGAATGGGAGGCGATGTATTTGCTACTCCATCAAGTGACAGCCTCATCCATATGGAGGGAGTATGGGTGGAAATACATAGCTAGGTATTTTAGAACCCCACAGATCACGGGGAAGTATGATCCACTGCTTGGCATAGTTTCTTGGAGAGCTTGTGGCGAACGACATGCAGATCATAAACACATTTTCTGGGACTGTGCAGTGATATGGCCATTTTAGCAATCGATAGAGCAGGACCTAGTGGAGTTTTTCCCAGAAATGGGAAACTTTTCTCCACAGGTTGCACTGATTCATCACCTCCCTAGCCATATACAGAATCAGCACACTAAAAAGATGCTGAACATTATGATACTGGCTGCTAGAAAGGTGCTAACCCGAAAATGGTTACAATGTGAATCCCCAACAATTAGAGAATGGGAAGATATGATGCAGCAAATTTATTTACTTGAAAAATTAACAGCTGGTCTAAATCTTAAACAGAAATATTGCAGAAAATTCTGGAACAAATGGTTACTTTGGATCATGGACAATAGGTCTGATGTGGTTCCGTAGATTAATACATTAGAGAGAGTTGGGGTTAATACTGCTTGCATAGTAGGGGAATTGTCCACCTGGGATTAATTTAATGGATACTTGTAAACAGTTTTTCTTTTATGTCAGTTGATCTTGATATGTGATACTATCTGTACTCTCAAGTGAAAAGATTAATGAAATCTGTAAGCTCCTAGAAAATATAAATAAAATATAAATTAAAAAAAAAGTGAAGAAGAGGGGTGTCCTACCTGCCTTGGGCCTAATGGCCAAAGTACAACTGATTATGTAATTTGTAGTCCAGAGGATTTTTCCATGTTTGATAGTCTCGCAATTGAGATGAGAGGAGAGAGTAATTATGCACCTTTGGCTCTTGATTAAGGTTACCACCTGTCCCTATTTTCGCAGGACAGTCCTGATTTGGGCAGCTGTGTCCTGCAGAAAAACATGGAAAAATACTAAATGTCCTGACATTATAGTAGAAAAATATTTTCTGATTTTCCTCTAAATGTTGCAAAAAACTTTAATACCTTAACTAAAATACCTTAAAATAATAAAAAACACAAGAAACAACTAAAAAACTACAACAATCAGTCTTAATTCTAATTATTTAAAGAAAACTTGTCTGTTTCATTGGTCGAGATGTCATATTGTCCTGCGAAAAATCCTGTTTCAGTAAGAAATGTCCCACTTTGGGCTTCTTAAAAGGTGGTAACCCTACTCTTGATATGAGAGCAGTAGCTAATAATAAAGAATCTTCTCTCCTGTGACCAGTTACTTTGGGTGTAATAGGTAATAAAAGATTGAAACTTGAAGGTAGAGTTACAGATAAATTAATTGAAACTATCTACAAGCATGAAACCATCAATAAAATCCAAACAATATTGAAATCGCCAGACCCACAAACGGGCTACTGAAAGGAATATTTGGATCTTTTCATTCCATTTTGTATATGTCGAGAGATGCCGGTTGAAACATGTACAAAGGCAACAAAAGATCTCTCGCAACTTATCAGATGCACTTAAAATAACCCTTCTAGGGAAAACCTTAGTTATCTAAACAATGCAAGAAAACTATATAATATTTTTTTTAACTCAGCTTTATTCTGAGGTTCACAATTCAGTACAATGAAAAAAGTAGGAATAATTAGATTATACATTCTTGTCTGAACCACATAAGGATCTTTAGAGTTCATCATACCAGAATACAGCACAGTACAGCTTCAAGATAATAGAATTCTTAGGTTGGAAAAACAAGAGTACCAATATTTTTTTTTTTGTGGGAAGAAATGTACAAGGCAGTAAACAAAACTGATAACAAGTATTTCTGGTCCCTGGTAGCAAAAGGCACAATTTTTATCAGTGAAGAACCCATTGTAAATGTATGGCCAACCAGTGTTGACCTATATCATTTTGGTTCACCATTGACTTGTTCACTTGAGTAAGTCAAGGATGCTGCATGCTCATTTGCTCTTACTAAAGCACTAGAACCAGATGATATTCTACTGGAAGTATATAGAAGCAGTTCAAATATATGGGTGCCAGTATTATTGAACTTCTTCAATAAATGTTTAAAGTACATGTACATCCCTGAATCTTGGCTAAAAAATTGTCCTTATACATAAAAGGGGCTCTGTGTGCCTGCCCGTCTGCGCAGTGGTAGCACTACTGCTCGCAACGCTGGTGACCTGAGTTCAGGAATGGGCTCGGGTTGCTGGAGGGCTGACCGGGTGGGGTGGAGACTTGAGCATCCAGAGGACTGCTCGTCTCCTCCGGGGCTGGGGGTGCACCGACTCGGTGCAAGCCTGGCCACTAGCAGCAGCTAGCTGAACAGCTTACCCGGGTCTTCAAGAAGAGGAAGATGTGACTGATGCTGGCTTATGCCTTGACATCAAGTGCTGGTCACACCTGGGGGATGTACACAAAAAAATGCCTTGGCCGTGACACGACACTGACATGAGGATGGATACGAGCCCTCACCCTCTGGCGCCTTGCCTGCTGGACAGACCCTAACGAGATTGAAGGTACATGCAGGGGGTCGGGGGTAGGGGGAGGCCCCCACCCCTCTCTGTCCCCACCTGGGGGGCAAACCACAGCAGGATGGGGGGTCCTCCGGGGCGGGGGTGCACCGACTCGGTGCAAGCCTGGCCACTAGCAGTAGCTAGCTGAACAGCTTACCCGGGTCTTCAAGAAGGGGACGATGTGACTGATGCTGGCTTATGCCTTGACATCAAGTGCTGGTCACACCTGGGGGATGTACACAAAAAAATGCCTTGGCCGTGACACGACACTGACATGAGGGTGAATACGAGCCCTCACCCTCTGGCGCCTTGCCTGCAGGACAGACCCTAACGAGATTGAAAGTACATGCAGGGGTCGGGTAAGGGGAGGCCCCCACCCCTCTCTGTCCCCACCTGGGGGGCCAACCACAGCAAGATGGGGGGTCCTCCGGGGTGGGGGTGCCGGAGGGAAGTCGAGTACAGTGCCGTGACCAGGGAGGAGGTATAAACAGAAATTGAATAAAAAGGGCTCTGTTTATGATCTATAAAACTTCTGTCCTATAAGCCTATTAGACACCATTTTAAAAGTATTTTCAAAAATCTTATTTGCTAAGCTACAGTGCTGGCTAGACGATAACAACACTGCCTTGCAGTTTCAAGCTGGTTTTCACGCTGGATTCTCCACAATTGACCATATTTTTTGTAATGCGCCATCTTATTAAAAATATGTAAAGTTATAAAGGGTGATGTGTGGATTTTGCTTCCACTTCTGATTCTCTTAATAGGAAGCTAGTATGGAAACCCCTTCAAGATCTTTGGGTAGGTAGCTCATGCAATTTTGGCTCCTATTATACAGTTATATTCTAAAAATCACACAACTATTCGATATGGCAAGAATGGTAACCTCTCCAATGACTTCCTTGTAAGTAAGAGGGTCAAACAGAGTAGCCTATTGGCACCACGCCTCTTTAACATCTACAGCATATGAACAGTTTAATTGAAGAGGTCTCTGATGTAAAATTTAATTCTCCAAAAATAAATAGTGTGGTGTGCTCTGTTTTTGCTTACACTGATAATATGGTATTGTTTTGTTCTCTCAGCAGTAGGACTTCAGCGTAAAATAAATATATTCAGTGCACTAAGTAATAGTGTGAATTTAAAAATAAATTTAAACAAAACTACAATTTTGATGTTTGAGATAAATCAAACTAAACATTTTTACTTGGTGAAGAGCAAAGTTCAAGTGGTTAAAGGTCGTGCATACCCCTTGGATTAAAAATGTCAAATAATTATAAATGGAAAAAACACATTACATACCAGAAAAAAAAGGCAAGACAGTTGACTAATACAATCATGAAATTTAACATAAAGTGTGGGGGTACTGCACTTAATGCTGCACTTATAGCCAGTGAAATGAAAATCAACCTTGTACTCCTTGTAGTGTATGGCAGCACAGATACAAAAGCTTTGGAAACTCCTTTCTTCATTTTATACAGCACTTTATTACACGTCAGTATGCCAGGTGTGGAGTGGAGCATCCCAGCTGCAGCAACAGGTAGAAGTAGGGAAATCCTAGACTCTATGCAAGGGGCGTTCATCAGGCAACTAGTCAGTGAACCCACTCATAAGGGGGCCATACTGGACTTTGTACTGTTCGAATGGGGACAGTGTCACTGACATTACAGTGGGGAGCCAACTGGGCACAAGCGATTATCGCACGGTGTGGTTTGGGGATAAGAACTGGGTCAGAAACAAACTACACTAAAATGAGGGTCCTGTACTTCAGGAGGTCTGATTTCAAGAAAAATGGGAGAGTACCTTGGGGAAGCACTAGCAGAGATAGGGAAAAAGGAGGGAGCAGAGGAGCAGTGGGCAGAAATAAGGACATCGAGAAAGCAACAAACCTCTGTGTCAGGCAGATTACAAAGAGCAGGAGAAAGAAGAGGCCACTATGGTTCTTCAAGAAAGTAGCAGAGAAAGTAAAAGCAAAGAAGCTAGCATTCAAAAGGTACAAGGCAACACAGAAAGAGGAGAACAGGGAGTGTTATCAGGAGAAACTAGTGGAGGCAGCAAAAGCAGTTAGGAGTGCTAAGGCACAAACAGAGGAGAACATTGACAGGTCAGGAAAAAAGGGGGATAAAACATTCTCTTTTATTTATTTATTTTTTTTACTAGATACTTTATCCTCCTCTGCTCCCGGCTGCCCCCTTCTGACCAACACCTCCAGCCCCACCACCCTGGTATCACCGGGACTTACCTCTGCCTGGTCGCCAGGTGTGGAGCCTGTGGGAGGTCAGTCATCATCCGCAGCCGGAGGTGTTTTTCCTATATTTTCTCCCTTCCCCATTGCTAGGGCACACACACACAGGATGTGTGCATGTAGAGGCTTGTGCGCATCTGCAGAAGTCCCACAGCACCCTCCCTTTTCATCTGGCCCCTCTGACCCGCACTACACTCCGGCCTCCACCTGAGGGTAGTTATTCGGTGGGAGTGCCAGTCCTCCCTTCCCAGGAGAGGAGAGCTGTCCTCTGGATGCTCAATCCTCTCTCTCCCCTGTGGACCCCCGGTGGCCCATGCTCGTTCCTTAACACAGGTCACCAGCATGACATGAGGTGTGGCGTACAGCGCCTCAATCCTCAGCTTCACCGGGCCGGCCTGGGATAAAACATTCTTTTGGTATATAAGCAAAAAGAGGAAGAACAAGGTGGGAATAGTAGGATTAAAAGGGGAAGGAGGGGAGTGTGTGGAAGAGGACCGGAAGAAAGCAGACATATTGAACAAGTACTTTTGTTCAGTATTTACAAAAGAGGGGGTGGGTGAAAGGCCACAGATAGGAGGAAAGGGCATTAATGGAAGGAAGGTAGACACTATCCCTTTTACAGAGGAGAGAGTCCTCAAGGAATTAGAGCAACTAAAGGTGGATAAGTCAATAGAGCCGGATGGTGTGCACCACAGAATACTGAGGGAACCTAGGAAGGAGCTCACTGCACCTCTGACAGCCCTGCTCAACCTATCACTGGTTACAGGGGTAGTACCGAGGGACTGAAGGAGGGCAGATGTGGTCCCGCTTCACAAAAGTGGGAATAGGGAGGAGGTTGGGAACTATAGACCTATAAGCCTGATGTCGGTGGTGGGCAAACTTATGGAAACACTACTCAAAGAAAGGATTGTGGAATATCTTGCGGCCAATGACGCAGAATCCAAGGCAGCAGGTGTTCATGGTGGGGGGGGGGGCAATCTTGCCAGACAACCTAATTGATTTCTTCGACTGGGTGACCAGGGAAGTGGATCAGGGAGCGGCAGTGGATGTGACCTACCTAGATTTCAGTAAGGCCTTTAACACCGTTCCGCCCCGAAGACTGGTAAACAAGCTGGGCAGCCTGGAAGTGGGGCCAAAGTTAGTAAAACAGGTACAAAATTAGCTGAGTAACAGAAGCCAGAGGGTGATGGTAAATGGGGTACACAGAGGAAGGCAAGGTAACCAGCGGGGTGCCACAGGGGTCAGTTCTGGGACCAGTCCTCTTCAATGCCTTTATTAGCAACATAGCAGAAGGACTGGAAGGGAAAGTATGCCTGTTCGCAGATGACACAAAAATTTGCAACAGAGTGGACATACCTTGGGAGGGAGGTGCACAGAATGAGAAATGACCTGAAAAAATTAGAAGAATGGTCAAGGGTATGCAAATTAGGCTCCGATCCCAAAAAGTGCAAAGTTATGCACAAAGGGCACAGGAACCCAAGGGCAACATACCAATCGGGGGGAAGGGAAGGAGGAGGTGACAACAACAAAACAGGAAAGGGACCTGGGGGTCATTATATCTGATGACGTGAAGGTGGCAAGGCAGTACGATAGGCTAGTAGAATGCTGGGGTGCATAGGGAGGGGAATCATAAGCAGAAAGAGTGAGGTGGTGATGCCCCTGTATAGATCAGTGGTGAGGCCCCACCTGGAGTAATGTGTCCTGTTCTGGAGGCCACATCTCAAGAAGGACATAGATTGGGTAGAGGCAGTACGGGGGCGGGGGGCAACCAAAATGGTATATGGCCTGCATCAGAAGCCCTACAGGGAAAGACTCAAAGAATTAAATATGTACTCTCTAGAGGACAGAAGGGAAAGGGGAGACATGATAAAAATGTACAAATACCTCAAGTATACCAATAAGGTACAGGAGGGGGGCATTTTATGTAGAAAGAGATCCTCAGGGACAAGGGGGCATGATATGAAGCTGGGGGGAGCTCAGAGGGGATATGGGGAAGTACTTCTTCACAGAAATGGTGGACATGTGGAACAGACTACCAGCATAGATGGTAGGTACCAAAACAGTAGCAGGATTCAAGCATGCATAGGGCAGACACAGGGGGACCACAGTAACAAGGCTGGAGGGTGGTAAGGCCGCAGATCAAGTAGGGTCTGCAGTAACACAGTAAGTAGGATATTTTTAGGGCAGACTAGAAGATCATGGGGTCCTTTTCCGCTGACAACTTCTATGTTTCTAAGTCCCTCAAGCAACCCCTGCTTTCCTCATAAGAGCTGAACTAGGGAAAATAGATGTTTTTACACATATACTGTAAAACTTCAGGTGATATCTTGTTGGCTAAGCTTAATTAACAGCAAAAAAGTATTGCCCCTTTACTGCTTAAAGGAAAAACTTGTTGAGACACTCCTGAAAGGCCATCCAGCTGGTTTTGGGTTCTAAAACTATCTTGAGAAAATCTACCTATACCATTTGTGGTCAGATTTCAAAATACATATTGTGGTATCAACTATGTAGGATAGGATAGGATAGAAACTTTATTCCGGGGAGGAGTACTATATATAGTAAGAAACAGTAATAGTAAGAAATCTTACTGAAGCAAACTCTTTTTCTAGAGCCCAAACATGTGATATGCTACTACTTAGGCAAGCTAGAACAGCACCATGGCTAGGAATGAATAAAATATCACATGGCCTAGAAGATTATCTTATCCTCTCTGTATCACCTGAAAATAGAAGAGCCATCACCGTACCCAGGTTTGACTTTCTTTCGGCAAGGAGATAAGAGGTCCATTATAACAAAAATAAAAATTAAAAACTTGAGGAAACTTTATATCACATAATTTGTCATTGCCCCTTATATCAACAATGGAGAGATTTGTATCTAAGTGATCAGATGAAAATCTGTTCCTCTTACTTGTATGACTTGCTTTTTGTATTATAGCATCCTAGGACAGGGGAAGATGCAGTTGCAAAAGCAAACTTTTTGAATGCTTTTATAAGAAAGCATAAGCAGTATATGCATTATATGCATGGTAGGGAATGTTACATATTTTGCTTTTACAGCCTTTTTGTTTGTATAGAGATTATTGATTATGTAACTGCTGTGCCTGATTAAGGACCTCGGTGCCAGGGTGGGCTTTTTTCAATTTACACACATGCCTTTGGACAAGTGTTTGCTAATGACCTGTCCCTACCCTGTTTCTTTTTTTTAATATTCCTATGTATGCTCCCTTGATGCTGCTGCCACCAGTATCCCTCAAATTCCCCCAGGTGCCTGGCTGTGCCTGTCTCTGGTCTCCTGCTGTGGCCTACCTGTGACAGGAAGCTCCTGCCACTCTTGAGGTACGACTTTTTCTTAAATCTGCTGCAACAGCTCTTCTGTTTCTTAGCCTAAGCTATCCTTTACAGTATCTAGTCCATAAGATTGGCCACCTATGGGCATTCCCTTCCCTTTCTTGACTATGCTATAATGTCCTCTTTAATTTTCCTTTTCCCTCTCAAGTCCTCGTACAGGGAGGTTATTGTGGTGACCTCCAAGCATATGTAAAACAGGTTGTGTTTATCGTTGGATTTAGCATGTAATAGCACTATGTCATAAAGTACCTTGATGTATATACCTTATGTTTATGAAACCTATAAATGTTGAAAATACAATGGCACTAGATGTTTTTGATAATGGTAAAAAGTACAAGGTGACTATTATAGAAATTAAGTTAGTTGTGTTATTTAAAATGCATGTAAATTGCTGTAAACTGAACAAGTCTGAAATTTCATGGTGATTTGCATATATCCAATGATGCTTTGCATTATGGAAGTATGTATGATGTTGTGTTTCTTTGAAACTTGATTTGTTGCCAATGCCCTTTGGGGTAACCCTTTTTTCAGTGATTCTGCATTGAGGTTCTTTGTCTATAGCTTTTTTTTTTTCCTTTTGAGCCCCCACTACCCAAGCAAACAAGGCCCACATAGGAATGAAGGATTTTCAATAGAAATGTTTAGATAAGAGATCAGTGTCAGTAGGTGCTGGCTAAGTGCAGAGAGAGGACATACATAGTCTGTTGCTGCAAATTGATGTGCTGAAGAAGGAATATGGCATTGCAGAAGCGTATTTCCTGTATTTTTAATAAAGATCACATAGATTGTGTGTTGAACCTGAAGTTCAGTGTTTGGTCCATCTGTTATCCCACAACTCCTCCAGAGACTTGGTATTAGCAGTGGGATAACTTGCTGGAAGCATCTGGTCTGGCTGAAGAGGGACATTTTGTGGTGGATATTGCCCAGATATCCCAGGTGGACTGATGCACCAGGAGTTGCCAGAGAAGAAAGTCCATGGAGTTCTGACTAGAACCATGGCTGACAGATGGAGAGAGAAGCTACTGCCTAGACTGGACCTGGGAGCTCAGAGGAAGGCCAAGCCTGAAGACAATGAAGAGATGTAGGTTGAGGCAGACTGGAGGTCTGAGAGACAACACCCCAGAGGTGGAGACCCTGATGAGGATGATCCGCTGGATGAGTGGGAATGGCTGGAGGCAGACCGACTACGCAGAGAGGTAGAACACCAGTGCCAGGTGCTCGAGAGGTTGCTGTCGAAGAGTTTGGATAAAGAGTTGGAGGAGGATTTTTTGTGGGCTTAGTTTGAGGAGGACCCCCTGACTGAGCAGGATATTCCTTTGTTGCCTGTGTTCCCAGGATGTTACCTGTTGGAGGTCGGAGATGCAAGTATGGAACTTGTTTGTGAGACCCCAGGTAAGACTGTGCCTAGTGATACTGTGCTGGGGTTGAAGACTCCAAGCAAGCAAGAAGAAGCCTATGAGGCTGAAGGGACTTTTTCTTGTATTGATGTAGTTAAATCTATAAACAGTACTGACTTGGGTATACTTTAGGCTAAAGAGGCTAATATTGCCAAAATGTTACAATATGTTAAGATCAAGGAGGTGGTACATGTGTTTTATTTTTTTTTGATGAAAAACCTACAAAGGAGGAGGTGGGTGGAAAATGGATTGGAACCTGTGTTGGGGTAACACCTAGAGTGTCTACCCTCAGGTGTCTGTATCTGTAACAAGTGAAATGAATCAAGAGACATAGTGGGTTTATGTAGAGGTGTTGAACCTAGAACTGGGCCCCTGCTTAAAACTGACATGTCTGGTGGGGTAGGAGCAGGATATTACTCACCCCAGAGAAATTGTTTCTATGGTATTGGACTTTACAGCCGTCCAGATTTTTTGGTTAAGAAATATGACGTACTTTCTCTAAAATGAGATAGTTCAGGAAAGGTACTGTTAGTCTCTGTTGAGAAATGTGTAATGGGTAACGCATAATGATATCCACTGTGTTAATAATGGAATGTTTATCGTTTATAGGGACCCTGAGACACAGTCTTCTGAAGATGGATCGGTGCAAGCTCTAGCCCTTCCTGGGACAGGAAGATGGTAAGCATTCTGCAATAACTGTTTCCCTCTTAAGGTGGGGGATATGTGACAGGAAGCTCTGACCATTTCTTAAATCTGTTGCAACAGTTCTTCTATTTCTTAGCCTAAGCTATCCTTTACAATTTCTAGTCCATAAGGTTGTCCACCTATGGGCATCTCCTTCCCTTTCTTGACTATACTATAGTATCCTCTTTATTTTCCTTTTCCCTCTCAGGTCCTCGTACAGGGAGATTATCGTTGTGACCTCCAAGCGTATGTAAAACAGGTTGGCCCAGATATTCAAACTGCGCCCAAAAAGTGTGCAATAGCAGGAGCAAGCACAAGTCCATTGCACCCCTGCACAAGAGGCGCGATATTCAAAAACTTGAGACGGCCAAGATGCGCCTACAGCCGATGACTGAATATCGCACCACCTGCTCCATAGCGCAACTAGGGAGGGGAAGCTGAGCATATCTGATGCGCCATAGCGCAACAAGGGATGTTCAGCTGAGCAGTCCAGAGGCGTCATAGCACAACCAGGGACATCCCCCAGCAGCAGGGCAGCAATGCAACTGCACAACCAGGGATGCAGGGGCCCACTGCCCATGCCACAGATGGGCAGAGGAACACACAGCAGAACAGACATCTTCCTCCCACACCCCATGCACTGCACAACCGGGGGAGGGCTGGAATAACCACTGGCCCATGGAGACAAGCAACCAACCCACAGCTGGGCCATGGTGCCCCATCACACCCCCTGGCAAGCTGTGACCGGCACACAAGGAGGGCTGACCACCCCCATGCCACACCATCCCCCCAATGCAGAGCACACCCTGCACCGTGACCCCCAGACACCCTGCCCAGGAGTAGCGTCCACCACTGCAGGATACCCCATGCATGCCACCACCCCCCACTGTGACAATGCAACCCTGTGCACCACAGAACCATGCAAGGCAGGCCCACCATGAGCACCCATCAGTGGATGGCAGCGCACAGCGCTGCAACGATGGCATACACAGTGCCACCACACACAGCCCCCCGAGGTACAGCTGAGAGACCGACCATGCATGGACACATGAGGTACCCCACATATGACAGGACATGCACACCCTCCCAAGGACACACCCCGACCCAGCACTGGCCACAACAGCCAGCGCAGACACCCACAGTGGTGCGTGGAAGCATGCACCACACCGGATGCAACACAGTGCATGGACAAACACCCACCCATACCCAAGGACACAACAACACAAAGACACAGTAGTGGGGCAACCAAGCCCCCAGCGTGGGCCCATGGAAACCGTATACACACGGCCAGCAGTCTTCCATGGCACAGGAGTGCCAGCCATCATGCGCAGGCACTGTGGACCTGTACGCCACCATCATTTGCCCGGAGCACAAGTCACAGACAGTGGTACATCCCTGCAACACACACACAAGCCACAGCATGGAGGTGGACACATCGCAGAGGCCACAGTGTCACCTGGAGACAGACATGCACCACACCAGTGACAGGAGGCAACCCAGCATTGTGACAGGTACAGTGGCTGCCCTGCATGGACAGCCACCACTGACATGCCAGTAGACCGTGCAGGTCGCAGACATGCAGGGTTATCAGCTGCACAGGCCATGGATGGGCTGACAGGCGCACCATGGACACAGAGCATGCACCATGAACCACTGCACACAGTCATCCAGTGCACAGGGAACAACGCACACACACCACAGACACTGACTGATAGCTACTCCCACACCATAGTCACTTCCCCACGGACACACACACATATACCAATGACTGCATCACCCCGATGCCATGCACACCACTGCAGCTGAGCACCAATAGCCTGCTGCAAATCAGAGACCACCACAGTATTCATATCAAAAGAATTGTAATCAAAAATATCAAACAAAACTATTTACAACTATGTACAAATGTGTGGGGGAGGGCCACAAACAAGGTGGGGTGGGTAAGGCAGGGTGAACAAATGGGACCGGAAAGGAGGGGTGTGAGGGTGGGTCCAGGGGGGTAGGGGAAATCAGGGGCATATAGATGGTCAGTGGGAGCCCCACTCCCCACTCCGGCTGCTCCACCTCCCATGTTTCCGCTGGACCCCCAGCCACTCAATCCTTCACAGGATGTCCAATGATGCCCTCACCATGGTCAGTATTTCCTGCAGTGCCTCCCGGATTGCCTGCAGCTGGTGGACACCTAGGACAAGGGAGTACAGTCAATAGGTGTGAATGCACAGCCCCATACAGCCCACCCACTGTGCATGGCATACGGCCGTGGGACATGCCTCTGTGATGGTGTGTGACCACCCACAGTGACCACGTCCACAAGACCTGCCCACCCAGGTGCATATAGCCATGCAGACTGCTGCACATACCCACCGGCCAAGTCCTGCACAGCACCATCGTGACTGTTTAGTGACATGGCTATGTGGTGTGAAGGCAATGGCACAACCATGTACCCGGTGCATGCATGGACCACCCCTGATGCACTCCCAGACATGCAGTGCCACTGGACAGTGCTGACTGTAACAAATTGCGTGCATGGCAGTGGTGTCAATGGATGGTGGCCATGCCCCGCTGCCCACCCTGTTACACAGCATGCAATAGTAATCATGCAGGTATGGCACTCACCATCATCGGGCTGGTCCCTCTGGTGTTGTGGACCTTCACCCCTCCTATTGGCCATGTCTTCCTGCTAGCACCCCTGCTCCCTGGCCAGCCGTCTCTGTTCCAGCCCTAAGGTGCAAACATGGAGAGAGGAACATCAGTACAATCCTGTAGCAAAGTCCCCCTGCCCCCATGTGTGTGCAATCCCACCCAGCCTGACCCACCCACCCTGCACCCTGATAACACCACCACAGCCAACACTGGACAGTCCCTTCCCCATGTTCCAGACACATGCAACCGTGATACCCATATGGAAGATAAAAGTGTGTGGACGTTACACCTACCTGGCCATGGCACCGTGCCCCTCCTGGCATGTGCCTGCAGCCAGTCAAGCAGGTCTGGGTCTGGGTCCCTCCGCCTCAGGTCCCCATACCTGTGGTGGCACTGCTCTGCCATCCACCCCATTCTTGTGGCCTTCTCCAGGGCGTCAGCCACCTCCTGCCACACCTGGCTCCTGAACCTGTCCAGGGGTGCCTCTCCAAACAGTGGGCCATAAAGTGGCTCAACAATGGCAACCAGGTTTGCCAGTTTGATCTGGCTCCACTGGGCAGCTCTCCTCCATGCCATCTCTATTGCTCGTAGGTTCAAAATGGCGCTCTGCAGCGCCGGTTCCACCATCGCAGATTTTGCGCGGCATACGCTGTTATTCTCATCGCGCTGTCACCAACAGCGTGATAGTGGTGCACCCATGCCTGACGATGGCACCTAGGGGCAAAGGTCGGGCACAGGGTCAAGGGTCTCTGGTGCACGGACAGGCACAATGCGATTTGAACCCAATGCGTGTAGCACGATTGGGTGCCTGTGTGCTACCTCCAGTAGTGGCCTACCGCACTGTTGCCCCAGTGTACCTACGATGCCCCAGTGCCACAGCGTCATATAGGTGAACATCGCTGTAGCGCCACTGGCACAATGGTGGCTATGCCCTGCATTGCCTCCCGCGCACAGCACGTCATCAGCGCAGCAGGTGCCTGCGCCAGCAACCCGGCATGCAGTTAGGTGTGTATCATGATGTCAGCAGAACTGCCTCTTGATCAGCATGTTCAACACACCGCGCTAAAGCGCACACGCGCTATTCAGCCGCCATATGCAAATCAGCTAATCAGCCTTTCAGTGGCGGCACTGCAATTTGCATTCACTTAAAGCTGAGCCTCACCTCATTTGCATGGGTTGCACTATAAAAGTGCAACATTGGGCTGCACTGGCCATAGTCGGTTACTGCAGTCTATTGGTGAGTTGCATGCTGTTTGGGAGTGTGGACTGTGGTGTTTGGGACATGCATGGGACTGCACAGTCACAGGTAACAACTTTCATTCTCACAGGCTAAATCATGACTGAGCGAGTTGTGGGAGGAGGAGGAAGCCTAAGTTCACCAAGACCAAGACGGATGCCCTGTTTAAGGCCTACCTGGATCAGGAGCCACTTCTCAGCAGACGGCAGGGAACATCACAGGCCCGTGCTGCTGCATGGGAGGAGGTGGCATGTGCAGTGAACCTGCATGGCAGCCACCAGTCCTCCGTGCAGGAGTGCAAGAAGAAGATGGGCACAGACAGGAGGAAGATAAAGGAGAAGGTGGCTGCCATCAGGGCAGCATGATCTGCGACAGATGGGGGACAGCTGGAGGTGCTACACCTGACCCCACAGGAGGAGAGGGTTGCTGGCAGCATGCAGCATTGTGCCATTGAGGGTGTTCCGGGTGGTGGCTTTCAGACAGGTGGTAGCCTGTCACTGCATGGTAGGTCATGGTCTGTCTGTTGGGGGGAGGGGCAGGGTAGGTCACATGCAGTAACGTGACTTTGTTTTCCCTTACAGATTCTGAGCATCTGCATGGGTCAGCGGTGGTGGGCCTGTCTACTGAGGCCAGTCAGATGGAGATGGAGGAGGGTCCATCCACCTCCACAGGTATATGCAGCTCAGTGCAATAGTGGGCCCACCTGGCTGTCCACACGGATGTTGTTGGAACAGGTGCAGAGGAGGCCCTGCCCATGTCCCAGCATGCCAGCGTTCACGGATGCCAGCATGCTGTGACTAAGGCTGGTGCTGGGTCCATCACTGATGATGATGTCGCTAACGTCATGGGCAGTGACACGTGTGTGCCACAGGATGGCCATACAGCAGGTAACATCACGGCCATGGCTGTGGGTCGTGCCACCGTGGAGGCCTGCGTGTCATCACAGTCCCAGCCTGTGCCTGTCAGCACCAGTGGGGCAGCACTGGTGTGTGTACAGGACAGTGGGACTGTTGCGGCCACTACGGTGGCACCAGTGAGCCCTGGAGAGCGGCAGCTGGAGGGGCAGCATCAGCAGTCAGCCAATGGGCTTGGGGGTACAGTGTCAGGGGATGGTGTCAATGCAATGCCTGTGGACGTGCCCAGACCTGGTCCTGGTGTGCAGCGCCCACCCTCAAGGAGTGCTGAGCATCAGGACCATGCACACCCTGAGGGACAGGATGCCGAGGAGGCAGATGACCTCTTGGATGAGCACACCCACATACTGCAAGCATCAGTCAACCAGCAGATGCAGCTAGCGATGTCAGTGGATGCACTGCATGCGGCTCCAGAGTGGGCAGAGGAGCGTCGCAGCAGAGACACCGCTCTGATCCTGGCAGGGATGGACCAGTTGTGGGAGGATGTGACCACTTCCATTGACAGGCAGACACAGGCATTCACTACTGTCATGGCCATAATGGGTACACAGTTATTTGCCCATGCGTCACAGACACCATGCAGTGTACTGTCCACCCCCCCATTCCCGGCGTCGTGCGACACCATCCTTGTCAACACTGGGTTCAGCTGTGGGCATCCCGAGCACGCCTGGCGCAGTCAGGCGCAGTCATGTTTGGTGTGCTGCAGACCCCTGCGCGAACACAGTTGCGTTCACACAGTGGAACCCCTGGGGGACCATCAGTGCCACTCCATGAGGCCAGTGGTCAGCCTAACAGTGCTGGCGGGTCTTGGTGGGGCCGCCCATGCATCCGTGGTGGCCGGGGCACTGTGGCATGTGACTGATCTGTCTCCCAGTGCAGCTACTGTCTGGTGCTGCCCTGCGTGCATTGTGTCATTCAGTGGGCAATGCACGGGTGGATACCCGGCCCTGCACGCGGACATACAGTCCATCTGCACACCCTCCCAGCTGCTGTCCGCAGTTGCATGTGCATGATGATGCCTGCATTGCGCTGTACACCAATGTGCAATGGTGCTCAGCATCTGACACACGCACAATGACAGGCAGTGGGCGTGGTGGTCTGTGGACATGTGTGTGGCTAGGGGTGGCATTCTGGGTTGGTGTGCCTCCTACCCTTTGTGCATGTCTGGTGCGGTGTGTGTGTGTGTGTGTGTGTGTGTGTGTGTGTGTCCGTGTGGCATGTTAGACCTCACCCATCCATGGTTGTGTGTGTGGTCCATGCCTGGCCAGTTCCTTGATGGCATGCACCCGGTGTGTGTCCATGCGTGTTTGTGGGCTGTGCCTTAGCCACTGGTGTTTACATCGGGCCCATGACTTACCCACAGTTTAAGCTCCTCCATGATGGTGTCCCAGTGCAGCTGTGCCAGCTGGAGCAGTCGGGGTCTTGTCACCCAAGGGGGCTGCCCATCACCATTGTCACCGGCGTCCCTCATCGTCCCCTTGTTGTCTCCTCTTCACCTGCAATGAGGCTATCCCACATTTATTGGCCATGTTGTGCAGTAGGATGCAACAGGCCAGGAATAGCCCACAGGCCTTTGAGGGGCTGTACTGTAGGCGGGCACCGGAGTGTCCAGGCAACAGAAGCGTGCCTTCAGCATCCCTAACACCCCTGGATGACATTACGTGGTGGTGGCATGTGCCTCATTGTAGCGTTACTGCGATGGGGTTGCACGCCACCGGTAGGGTGTGAGCAGCCAGGGATGGAGTGGGTATCCACTATCACCTGTGCATAGAGGGTGGAGGTTAGTTTGGTGATCAGCATCGCCCTGCCCTGGGCCATGTAGGCCACTACCCATGTCACCTCTGACCATGCCCCCCCAGGCCCTATGATTGTCCGTGTGGTTTGCATACTCACCCACTAGGTGGCCAGTGGGGATATCCCCACTCTCAAATCTGTGGCGCAGTGCCGACTGGCACCAGATGAAGACATCATGTGCTCCCCCAGGGTGCATGGCACAGACATTGATTATGCACCCCCTGGCATCACACACCACCTGGCAGTTGATGCTGGCATAGCCCTTGCGATTTATATATGCGGCCCCCTCAGGGCCAGGTGGTGTGCAGATGGCCACATGGGTGCAGTCTATTGCCCCTAAAGCACCCCAGGCATACATGCTACCCTGTGGAACTCCTGTATGTTTGCTGTGCGCTCCACCAGTATGCTGGGGAAATGGATGTACTCTGCAGCATGTGGCAGCAGTGCACTGAGGAACTGGGTGAGGAGGCGTGACGTGGCCGACTGAGTTATGCCTGTGGTGTCCCCATTTGGTCTCTGGAAGGTACCCGTGGTGAGAAAGCACATGCAAGCTGTCACTTTCGTCTCCACTGACAGAGCATGGCTCCGTCGTGTGGGTGCCTGCATCACATCACTGCACAGCTCACAGAGCTGCCTCAAAATTGCCTGATTCAGGCGGTACCAGCCCACGATCTCTGTATCGCTGTACAGCTTGAAGCTTGTGTGGGCTCGGTACTGCCTTTTGAGGGCATACCGCCGACGGACCCTTCCATGGTCACACCTTCCTGCTGCCCGCCTTCTCACCCCCCTCATTACTGCCTCCATCTGGATGGTGGCACTGGCCATGTCCCTGGCTTGTGTTCACCCCCCCGGCAGCTGTTTCTGTATTCCCCCCACTATCCTGGCTGCTACTTCCCCTGCACCAGGAACACCTGACTGTGCTGGCCTCACTGCTGTGTGGCAAGTACTTCCCCCTTCTGCACTGTGGCTCCCCACACCTTCCCCTGAGCCTGTGGGTTCCTGGTGCCCTTTCCCTGGCCTGCCCTGTGCGACTCTGCTGCCCAGTTTGTCTTGCTAGAGTTCAGCCTCATGTGCCTTCCCTGTAGCGTTCTTGCGCCTCTCCCTTGCTCCCTTTTATTTTGACTCATTTCCGCTATGGCGCAAGTTCTGCTGGCTCCCCTATTCTGCATGGCTCATGTTGTTGAATATCGCACTGCGCCATTTATGCATGGTTCCTCCCCCTTCAGTTGCGCATACATTCATTATCATTGCGCTGTTGCTCAGCGTGATTTGGGGGGCGCAACTGCCTCCTGCTGAATATCGCAGAATGGCGCATTTTCAGACTTGCACAACCCTATTGAGCATGGCCCAACTCTTTTGAATATCTGGCCCGTTGTGTTTATCATTGGATTTAGTATGTTATAGCACTATGTCATAAAGTACCTTGATGTATATACCTTATTGTAAACGTGGGAACAAATGGAGTCCAGCAACAATGTCAGGATGCAGAAAATCAATCCAAAATTTATTGTACAGCAGGTTAAAATAAACGGACTGCGAACGGAAAATAAAGAACTAAAAACCAAAGAAAGTCTACTTCTGTTCCATAGTTAACATCGCTAATGGAAATAATCCACCAAGAAGCAGGCTAGGTGACTGGTAGTTTCAATCTCCTACCACCAACTGACTTTAGGTCCTTCTCAGTGTATACTTTATACCGTTTCTTAATCACATGATACAGTAAGCTCCTCCCATAATGTTACACTATCTTACAATTAACACATTGAAGCTTTAAAGTTTGCACAATTATATAAATTCAAACATTACTAAAGATTTATATCGCTTTGCATTCACTTGCTTTTTTTTTGTATATTCTGTTTATTGAAAGTTTTCAAACACATAGACTAATACATACTACATACAACACACAACACATACAGCTACAATACATACAAACCCGGTCACATCATTAATTTATCACATGTATTCCACTTACAAGAGTGCAGTCGAGCCTGCCAATATATCCCAATAACTAATGCATACTTAACTTCCCCCATCTAATCGTACCCATCAATAAGGGGCACAGAGAGCAATCCCCTTGTCCCACTACCCATTTATATTATGCAGATGGGCCAGGCCTACACCCATTTTCTAACTCCTGCATTAACTGTTGATTTTAATTTTAATTTAAAATTTTAATTTTAAATTTAAATTTCAAATTTAAATTTTAAATTTTAAATTTTCCCCCCACGCTCCACTATGAGGAATGTATTCTAGGCCCTGTCCAACACTCTAGGCCTAGATATTCAACCCCGCATGGAGCATTAGGCTTTCGGACACACTCAGGGTTGCTAAGAAAGGCACCCAGTCTCTCAAGAACCTCTCCTCCTTATCTCTGACTAACCACATGAGTCTCTCCAAAAGTGAGCGTAATACCAGCCTTCTCCAATCTACCAAAGTGGGTCCCTTTCCATCCACCCAGGTGTTCTGAATGCAATGCCTAGCCAGCACAAACACCACCCTTGCCCATCTAGGTAATAGTTGCCAATCCACTTCCCCATCTATTCTTTCTACCCCAAATAGACAAACCAGTGGGTCTTGAGTCAGTCGACCCCCCCATCCCTTTGTTTACCTCCTGAACTACCCCCCTCCAGAAATTCGCCAAGATGGGACATGTCCAGAAACAATGGAAAAAGGTACCCAACCCTCAGCCACTTTCTACAATTCGCAGAAACAGCGGGTGCACTGCGTACGCCACCGCGGACAGTATATTCTGTGTAAAAATTTGTAAAAATCATAATTCCCTCTGGCATGCTAACATCAGCTCCCAGTTCTCTCCCGATATCTGCAGCCCTAAATCCCTTTCCCAACGTGCCTTTGTGGGACCCGTCAGGTCTGGCAAGCTCTGCTTCTCTAGTTTAGCTATTTTCCCTACAAACCCTTTTTGGTCCTTCCTAGCCTGGTATGTTACTTGTTCAATTCTGCTTGGGAGTAAACCCTCCCTTCCGCACATGCCCTGCCACCCTACATATGTCTTCACCTGTAAATACCGAAATAAATGGGTGGCCCCTATCCCTAACTCTCGCCTAACTTCGCTAAATTCACGTAACTCACCTTTCTCCAATAGGGCCCCTACACAGACCACTCCCCCACCCTCCCATTCTAGAAATCCCCTATCTTCCATCCCAGGGGCAAAAAAAGGGTTCCTTGTAATCGGGAGTAGGATAGTCTCCCTCTGGGCTAATCCCTTTCTCCATCAAAGGTGATCCCAGGCTTCTAATGTCTCCCGGACTAATGGGTTACCATTACCCAGGTCTCTAAATGCACGCAACCCCTTACTATGAAGGTATGCTGTGAGCCTCCCGGGATTACCCTCCTGTTCTATTCCAACCCAGCTGGCCACTGCAGGCCTATTTTTTTTTTATTTATTTAGTTGTTTAACCAGGTATAGCACACTAAGCTGGAAACTTTTTTACAGGAGCAACCTGGGAGCACAAGGAAGTTAAGTGACTTGCTCAGGGTACTGCAGGCCTATGTACCCAGTCTGCCACCCCTTGGAGTTGTACTGCCTTGTAATATTCATCTAAGTCTGGGAAGCCAAGGCCTCCTCTACTCCTATCTGCCTTGAGCCTGGCCAAGCTGATTCTGGGCTTTTTCCCTTGCCATATGAAACCTGTGAATCCCTTCTCCACCCGTTTCACATTCCTTTGTGTGAACCTCAACTGCAGCATTTGCATAGGGCAGAGAATGCGAGGGATAATATTCATTTTTATAAGATTTATCCTTCCAATCCATAGAAACATAGAAACATAGAAGTTGACGGCAGATAAGGACCGCAAGGCCCATCCAGTCTGCCCATTTCTTTTTCTACCTTATAAATGTACCATCGGCCTTTGCTCTGTCAGTGCCCTATCTATTCATAGTCATTTGTATTGCTCCCTTATGCTATCCATGCCTGTTTGAAGCCCTGCACTGTATTCATAGCCACCACTTCTTGTGGTAAGCCATTCATGCATCTACCACCCTTTCTGTGAAAAAGAATTTCCTCACATTCCCCTTAATCGGCCTCCCTCTAATCTCATGCTGTGTCCTCTTGTCCTGCTATTTTTCTTATATTTAAACATGTTAGACTCTTTCACCTTGTTTATGCCCTAAGGTGTTTAAATGTCTCGATCATATCACCTCTCTCCCTCCTTTGCTCAAGGGTATACATATTGAGCTCCGTTAATCTGTCCTTATATGTCTTCTGATGCGGTCCCTGCCATTTTGGTTGCCCTTCTGGACTGCCTCAATTTGATTAATGTCCTTGTGAGGTGTGGCCTCCAATACTGCACCCAGTACTCCAGATGGGGCCTAACCAATGTCTTGTACAGAGGGATTATTACCTCCCTCTTACGACTTGTGGATACCCCTACTAATACACCCTAACACCCCCTAGCCTTACCTACTGCTTTAGAGGTCTGTTGGATGATTTTAGGTCATCAGTGATGATGATGCCCAAGTCTCTTTCTTCCTTTGTGACTGCTAGACTCCCTCCCAGCCTATAAGTGGCTTCAGGGTTTCTCTTCCCTATGTGCATGATTTTGCACTTCTTTGCATTAAATCCCAGTTGCCACTCTTCTGACCATTCTGCTAGTTTATCCAGATCTCTTCTCATTCTGCCCACCCCATCTGGATCATCTACTCTGTTGCAGATCTTGGTGTCATCTGCAAACAGACAAGCCTTCACCTCTAGTCCATCTGCGAGGTCACTAATGAAGATGTTGAATAGGACTGGCCCCAGGACTGATCCCTGAGGTACCCCACTTGTGACTTGCATCTCTTCTGACTGTATACCATTTACCACCACTCTCTGTTTTCTGCCAGTCAACCAGTTTGCCACCCAGTTGACCAACTTCTGACCCACCCCGAGCCTACCTAGCTATTTATCAATCTTCTATGTGGAACAGTGTCAAAGCTTTGCTGAAGTCAGAGGCGACATCAACTGCTCCCCTTGGTCCACCACTCTGGTTACCCAGTCAAAGAAATCTATGAGATTAGTTTGACAGGACCTTCCTTTGTAAACCCATGCTGTCTTGGATCCTGTGCCCTATGGATTCCAGGTGTTGCACTATCCTTTCCTTAAGGAGTGCCTCCATAATCTTGCCCACTACTGAGGTAAGACTGACCGTCTGTAGTTCCCGCCTCCTCCCTGCTACCACTCTTGTGGAGTGGGATCACATGAGCCTTTCTCCAGTCTTCTGGGACCTCTCCTGTGCTCAGAGACTCACTAAACAATTCTGCTAATGGCTCTGCTAGTTCCTCCTTTAGCTCCTTAAGTACCCTGGGATGTATGCCATCAGGTCCCATTGCCTTATCCACCCTGAGCTTAGCAAGCTCTTGTAGGACCCTTTCTTTTGTGAAGGGAGTAGTGCTCACCTCCCTCCCCCCTGTGTCCATGATGCTGAGCTGTGGGCCCTGCCCTACCTTCTCTTCAGTAAATACTGAGCAAAAGTATCTATTTAGGATAGATGCCTTTACAGGGTCCTCCTCCTCACATGCTCCCTTTTCTCCATTAAGCTTAGCAATACCCCCTCTGGACTTTCTCCTTTCACTTTCCAATCCAAGATATCGGCAGTTTCATACATCTCTCCAGATCTGCCAGCAATATTTTAATCAAAGGGGTAAAATTCAACTTATACAGCTCTTCCCACCTTCGCCCAATCCGGACCCCCAGATATTTAAAATCTGAGCTTACGACCCTGAATCCCTTCTGCTGTACCTCTGGATCCACATCTGGGAACCCCATAACTTCTGATTTCCCCACATTGATCTTATACCCAGAGAACCCTGCAAATTTCTCAATAATGCCCATCAGGTACCTCATTGAGTCCCGCGTCTCTCCTAAGAAAAGTAGCATATCATCGGTATAGAGCGCCACCTTATGTTCTCTGCCCTCCCTATCCCTACTACGCCCTCATGCTGACGGATCGCCGCCACCAGAGGTTTGATTGCTAAAGCAAATAGCAGGGGGGACAAAGGGCATCCCTGCCTCATTCCCCTACCTAGCCTAAATTTTCTAGACAAGCACCCATTCACCACCACCTGTGCACAGGGCCTTAAGTACATGGCCCTGACCCACCCTATAAATGTGTCCCCCAAACCAAATCGGGTCATTACCTCAAATAGGTATTCCCATTCCACCCTGTCAAACACTTTTTCAGCATCCACGGAGATCACCCCCGCCCTGACACCAGCCCGTCCCGCCCTCCACACAATATTTAACAATCTACGGACATTATGATAGGACTGCCTCCCCTTAATAAACCCAGTTTGGTCTGGGTGGATCACCTCCGTTAGGATATTCTCCAATCTTGTGGCGAGGATTTTGGCTAAGATTTTCATATCCACATTAAGAAGGGAGATCGGTCTATATGTTGAGCATTCAAGCTCATTCTGGCCCCCCTTACGTATTAAACAAATATTGGCTTCGTAACATGAGTCAGGAAGCACTGGAACCTGTCCCTCCTCCTCTCTAACAAACACTTTTTCCAGTACCTCCACCATTTCCCTCCCTAATATCCTATAATACTCAACCGGAAATCCATCTGGTCCACTCACCTTTCCCTCCTGCAATTTCTGTATGGCCCTTAGGATTTCCACTCTTGAGATGGGCTGACTCAGCTCCTCCCTCTGCTTATCCGTGATCCCCCACAGCAATACCCCACTCATAAACTCCCTTATAGGCTCCTCCTGCCCCACATGCTCTGCCCTGTATAACTTTTCATAAAACCTCTCGAAGCACTCTGCTATGCCCTCTGAACTTGTGATGACCCGCCCCTCCTCTTCCCTAATCCACAAGATCTGGGTTGGGCATCTGCCCCCTTTCATCAACCTCACAAGCATAGGCCCATGCTTGTTCCCCACTCGAAGATCCTCCTCTGACAACAAAACCATTCTTTCCCCGCTTCTTCCCTTAGGAGGGAATTAATAGCTTCCCTCGCCGTTGTCAGCAATTTGGAGGCTTCTCCCCTTTCTCCCCCTCCTACCCGCCTCTCCAACTCCTTCACCTGCCTTTCTAATTCTTCCCTTTTGCCCCTAGTCTGTTTTTTAATCTTAGCAACATATGCTATTATAGCATCCCTCATATAAGCCTTACCCACCTCCCAGAGAATAGCACTGGAAACCTCTCCTGTTTCGTTCAACTCCACATAAGTTTTCCATTGCTCCATCAGGTATTCCCTGAATCTTCGATCCTTAACTAGATATGTGAGAACTCTCCAGGCAGGGTTCCTACTCTCCCCCCCTTCTCCAGTGATCCTTAAGACCACCATAGCATGATCCGAAATGAGAATAGGACTGTGGCTTATCTCCTTAATCCTTCCCATCCAGCTTCTAGGCAGGAAAATGTAGTCTAACCGAGACCAGATCTTATGGGGGTTGGAGTAAAACGTATACTCCCATTCCGTGGGGTTAACCGCTCTCCAACTATCCACCATGTCCAGATCTGCAATTCCAACTTTCCACTGGCTCATAGCCTCCGCCACCCTCCCCATACCTGTCGAGTGGTCCACCCTTGCATCCATTGTCCAATTAAAATCCCCCCCCCATGATAAGCCCAAGGAATTGCTCTCTGACAAGCAGGCCCAGTAAAGAGGAATAAAAGGGCGGGTCATACACTGCCAGCACATAAATACATCCAAATGTAATAGTTTCTCCACGCCAAACCCCAGTGGCGAAAATGTATCTACCCTCTTTAGGGTCTCTTACCACCCTCTTCACCTCAAATTGCAAATTTTTATGTAAAAGTATCGCAACCCCCCTTTTATGTGAGGAATAAGAGGCCGCCAGACACTTCCCAACCCAGTTCCATGCCAATTTGGCATGCTCCACTTCTGTTAAATGTGTCTCTTGCAGCAGTGCCACTTGCGACCCTTTGCGTCTAAGCCCAGTTAGGAGTGCGGTCCTCTTCACTAGGCTCTCTATGCCTTTCACATTCCAGGATACAACATTCAGGGTAGCTGGATCAATCATTCCATCTAGTAACACTTTCCATTTCTGGGGGTACGTTTCCATGATATTGCATTGTATACAACCACTTTATCACACCTCTTATCAAACCAAACATACATTTTTGACTCTTGCACACTCAACTGCTATTCTTCAGATATAACCAGGTAACTACACTACAGACTAAGACAATAAGATAACTTTCTATCCTAACATTCATATCCAAACCCCTCCATACCTCCCCTCCTCTCCTCCCCTCCTTCCCCTTCCCTCCCCCCTTAACACTGCCCCTCCCCACCCTCCTCCCACTACACTAATTGCTAACATAGCACAAGTGCAGACTCACCACACAAAACAGAAAAAATTCGAAAATCCTCCTCCAACTAAGATGCGCCATTCCGCCGCCTCACCAGCAGCCAGAATTTCTCCTGAAACCATGTCCCCCCGGAGTCCCTAGCAAGGTCTAGCTTGCATCTGCACAGCTTCCCCACACTCAGCTCTTACTGGTGGCCCCTTCCCTCCTCACCCTCGCTTTCTTCCTTTCTCTACATCCCATCCCCCCACCTTACCTGCCCTGACCCTACCCCCACATCTCCCTCGAACCTCCACCACACCCTTTTAGGTCCACCTACTTCTCCCTCCCCTAATCCTGTTTCTTCATTCCTAAATGAGGCAGCTGCTAATACCACCTTCCATGCCTATATCTCAACCTTACCCCCCTGCTCCCAACCTGCAGCCCACCACCTGAGTGCATCGCTGCATTCAGTACTGACTCTTACTGGGCACAGGTACCACTCCACGTCCCTCCCTCAGATTCCCTTCCCCCCCATGGAGAACCTATCCTCCTCCCCAGCCCCAAAGTCGCCTTCCCTAACCCTCCCAGCAGTACTCCCAATGACTTGGCTCGGCCTGGATCCTCCCAATCACCCCCAAGCCCCCAGCTATTATTGGGTGGCCTGTTGAGCTTTCTTATCCCTCGCTAATCGGTCCTCCAGCCGCCTTTTGACCTACCCACCTATGTATTTCACCCTCCCTGCTTCCCCCTCTTTGACGACAATCCCTGCCCCCTTATTCAGACTTCAGATGCAGTTATTATACATCAGACCATAGCGATGTCCACGCAGGTGCAGATGGCTAGGCCGCGTTATCAAAAAGCACGCGCTAGGCGCTCCTCCGCTCCGACCTCACAAGCATTGGGACTCCCTCCACCTTTATACCTCTCTGCACAGTTCATCAGTCCCAAAGAAGAAGCCCCTCATGCAAACAGAGGGGAGCACATCTTCCCGACTAGTAACCAGCCCACTCCAGTCTCCTCCACCAAGAAATCTTCCACCTTGGCTAGGCCATCATTCCCCTCCTCCAGTAGGTATCTTCTTCCCATAGAAAAAGGTGCAACGGCGCCAACCACGAACACACCTAACAACCCTGAGTTTATAGTCTGCATACCAAATGGCAGTATACTGCTTGGGTTGGGCAAGAACAGAAAGAGAGAAAAGTCATAAGATAAAAAAACAATACGGGTACTTCCCATCGCCCCCTCCTCCACACTTCATGGCTCCTCCACAACCATTCAGCTCACTCGTCTCTTCAGGCCCTTTATAAACTCCTCCGCTTTCTGGGGCTCCCAGAAGGAGTAGGTCACCCCCTCATGCTTGATTTTAAGTGTAGCGGGATAAACCAAGAAGTTCTCCACCTTGAGGCTTCTCAGCTGCACCATCAGTCCATTAAAGGCCTTCCGCTTTTTCAGCAACCTGGCTGAATAATCTTGCGAAATGAAGAGTCTATGGCCCTCAAAACTTAGAGGCCCCTGAGATCTATATGCCTCCAACAATGCTTCTCGGTCTTGGAAGTTGTGGAATTGCATTATTATCTGGCGAGGAGGCTGATCCGTAGGGGGCTGCGGCATTACTGCCCGATGTGCCCGTTCCAGCTTAATCTTACCATTTTTCACCTTAAGGCCCAATATTTCTGGTAACACTCTGCCACAGAAGTCGAGAGCATCATCTCTCTCCATGCCCTCAGGGAGTCCCCCGAGGCACAAATTAAGCCACCGATGATAGTTTTCCTGGTAATCATACGCCTCCTTGAACTCCTCGAGCTCCCTCTGCAATGCGTGGACCTGCTCAGGAAATGCAAGTACTTCATCCTCCAGCCTTGAAATTCTTTCTTCGGCTTCAGTCAGCCGGGTGCTCTGCTGTGCCTGTTGCTCCAGTAACTCCTGCAATCTGCTACCTAATTTGTCTTCCAGCTTTACCAGACGTGGCTCTAGGGCCGCAATAACTTGACCCGTTAACTCCTTTCCCAAGGCCGCCACCTCAGCCGCAGAGAGCGATACCAGGCCTGCATTCTCTCCTCCAGGGCCTGCCATTCCCTTCTTTGCAGCCTTTCCAGTCACCCGCTGACTTTTGGAGGACATGGGTGTCAGAAATTCGTCCATCACTCCCTCTGCTACTTGATGTTATAATTTAACTTGCTCCTGGGTGGGGAAATCTTTATTTTAATACTTAAAAACTGGCCAAACCGGCGGAGCTAGCGGGAAACGTGACCATTCAGTTAGCTGCTCATTAGCGCCCCCCATTCACTTGCTTTTAATAAAACTTCATAATGGACCAAATGAAAAATGTTCTCTAGAGAATCAGACTCCTCCCATCAGCTACTGTCATAAATAGGGAGGAGCAAGGGCCGGCCGGCTCTTAAGAAAGACATGTATGCAGCAGGGAGATCCTGAGTACTCTACTTAGCTACCAGCAAAAGCACCAAACAAAGGTTCAGGTGAATATTTCTGTTTCTGCATTGTTTAAGTATTGTTTATGAAATCCACACTTTTAGTGAAAATATACAGAAGACTACATTTCAGCTTTTGCCTTTAACCTGCATGCATTTCTAATCATTTCTGCAATGCAGCAAACAAGGCATGTCCCAATATTAGCTAGAGGGATGCTTTAAAACTACTTGCACTGCATTTTAGCACCCACCACACATGTGTAATGGTTTTTAATCATTAAAGAAACCCTCGCGCCCACGTTTGGGCTTAAAGATATGTAATTTCAGTGGTTTAAACCAAACAAGCTGTTCGGCTTATTTGCATGGGAACATTCACACTATCATGCAGCTCCTCACGCACATCCATGCTACGCAAACGTGTGCACGATCGAGAGGAGGTCTGCTACATTTCAGAAATACACAACATATTTTGAAAGTGGGCAAAACACAACAATTTGAGCTGAGGGAGAGACAGAGCAGAAATGTAGGGATTCCAAGATTATCTACAAGTGGCCAGAATGTAGGTAGGGAATGCACAGATATAAAAGCAGCGCGAGAAAGGAAAACAGAAGATAAGTACTGTTGCAACAGATTCCAGGATTCTTTTTAAAGCAGAAAGAGGAAAGTGTCTCTCAGCCTGAGTCCAAAGAATTAGCAGCCCTTTTGGTTTAGCTCCCCTTTTTAATTCTTGCAGACAGCAACAAAAATGAAGATATCAAACAAAATAAAAGGAGGGGCTAGAGACTAAAAATGAACACAAAAGGTGCAAAGCCCCTATCACACTTATGTTTATGAAACCTATAAATGTTGAAAATACCATGGCACTAGGTGTTTTTGATAATGGTAAAAGGTACTATGTGACTATTTTAGAAATTAAGTTAGTTGTGCTATTTAAAATGCATGTAAATTGCTGTAAACTGAATAAGTCTGAAATGTCATGGTGATTTGCATATATCCCATGATGCTTTGCATTATGGAAGTATGTATGATGTTGTATTTCTTTGAAACTTGATTTGTTGCCAATGCCCTTTGGGGTAACCCTTTTCTTCAATGATTCTGCACTGGGGTTCTTTGTCTATAGCTTGTTTTTTTTTTTTTTAATCTTTTTGAGCCCCCACTACCCAAGCAAACAAGGCCCATATAGGGATGAAGGGTTTTCACTAAAAATGTTTAGATACTAACATACTTACATACTAAAATGCCAACAGAATAGGCCTAATGGTCTCTCAAGCCTGCTCAATTTTTAGCACCTGCACTGAGGGTCGATTTTGGTGTCCCCCCTTCCCCTTGGGTTATATTGTCCCCAGTCCCAGATGTTCCACCTGAATTGGGGCTGGTCAGATTTACCCTCCTCTTGTACCTGTCCCATCCCCTCCTAAACCCGTCCACAGTGTCCACCTCTACCAGCTCCCTGGGCAGTGCATTCCATGGCTCCACCACCCTTTCAGTGAAATAACATCTCCTCCTCCTCTCCCCTCTGAGCCTGCTCCCTTCCACCTTACACCCATGACCTCTTGATACCCCACCCTCCTTCCTTTGGAGCAACCTGACTGGGCCTCCTTTATTGATCCTTTTCATGTACTTAAAGACCTTTATCATGTTCCCCCTGTCCCTCCTCTCCTCCAGGGTGTACATGTTGAGCTCCTTGAGCCTCTCCTCATAGGTCTTCTCCACCAGGCCCCAGATCATTTTGGTTGCCCTCCTTTGGACCCTATCTAGGAGTATAATGTCCCTCTTTAAATGTGGTCTCCAAAATTGTACACAATACTCGAGGTGTGGCCTAACCAAGCAGTTGTACAGTGGAAGGATCACTTCCGCCTTTCTGTAGGTAATCCCACTGGCGATGCATCCCAGCATCCTATTTGTCCTTGCTGCTGCCCTCCTACAGGTCTCTGAGTTGTTCATTTTGGCATCTACCACTACCCCCAGGTCCCTCTCACCCTCTGTGACTTGAATCATGTCTCCTCCCAGGGCACAGCCCTGGCCTGGATTTCTAACTTCCAGGTAAAGAACCTTGCACTTCCCCACATTGAATTTTAGTTTCCATTTTCCCGACCACCTTTCCAGAGCCTCCAGGTCCTCCTGCAAGGCCATCCTGCCCTCCTCCCCATCCACCATTGCACCCAGCTTTGAGTCATCTGCAAAGAGACTCATCTCACTCCTGATCCCCCTCCTGATGTCTGAGATATAGGCGTTGAACAGGAGTGGCCCCAGCACTGACCCCTGAGGAACCCCACTAGTAACCCCACCTTGGGGATGCGGCTAACCCTCCAACCACCACCCTCTGAGTACACTCAGAGAGCCAATTTCCTATCCATCTTAACAACTGTCTCCCTATCCCCATTTCCTTCAGCTTAGCCAGCAGGCCACTGTGGGGTACCAAGTCAAACACCTCGCTAAAGTCCAGAAAGAGGACATCCACTGGCCTACCCTGGTCCAGGGCCCTCGTCACCCAGTCATAGAACTCAACAAGGTTTGTCTGGCACAATCTTCCCATGACAAAGCCATGCTGCCTATTATCCAAGCAACTAGTTTGCTCCAGTAACCCCCCTAGCCTTTCCTTGACAATACTCTCCATCACTTTGCCGACCACCGATGTCAGGCTAACGGGCCTGTAATTTCCTGTCTCCTCTCTTGATCCCCCCTTGTGGATTGGCATGACATGGGCTACCCTCCAGTCTTGGGGCACCCACCCAGTCCTCAGAGAGATGTTGAAAAGCTCCACTAGAGGGACTGCCAGGACATCCGCCAGTTCCCTCAGCACCCTGGGATGTATCTCATCTGGGCCCAGGTGCTCTCTCCATCCGAAGGGACCCAAGGGCTTCCCTTACTTCTCTACTGGGATTTCAGTCTCCATGTCCTCCCCTTTTCACCCTGCGCTGCTGGGACCCCACCTGTCTGTGGTGGCCACTCCCTTTCCCCAGACCCATCAGGGCCCCTGGTCTCTACTGGTCCCACCACTTGCTCTGGTTTATCCCCGCTCCCCTCACAAGACATAGCCCCTCCATCCCCCCTGGTAAAAATGGAGGCAAAGTACTCATTTAGGACTTCTGCCTGTTCCCCTGCTTCCTGTGCCCAACCATCCCCTATCTTTATCTTGTTGATCTGCCCCCTTACTTTCCTTTTTTCCCCTATGTATCTTTTTTTTTTGTATATTCTATTTATACCCCCGTCGTGCTCTGGAGCTGCCTCTCCTTTGGGCTGCCATGACCCTCAGACATCCCCCTACTATCTCCCCCAAGCCACCTTACATCAGATCTGCAGCCATCCTCGGGATAGCCTGGTGTAACCCTGTACTAGGTGGTCACCCTATGTATCTAAAGAACCCCTTGTCCCCCCCTCTGGATCCCACTGAATAACAACTGCTCCTTTTTTGCCTAGCTGCTCTCACCACCCTGGTGACACTCTTGGCTGTCAGCTCATATTCCTCCCGATCCCTTTCACTCCTTGAGCACTTGAAGCACCTATAGGTTGCCTTCTTTTCCCTCACCACCTCCTGTACCTCCCGGGTCCACCAGCAGGGTTTCCTGGCCTTACCGAACTTACACCTTTCCCTTGCGCAGGATCTGGTAACCTCCTGTATTCCCCTCCTAATGATCCCCCACCTGCTGTCAGCATCCATATCCAGCCTTATCCTGTCCAGATGATCTTTAAGGATCCTTCCAATCTCCCCAAAGTCTGCACCCCTAAAGTTGGTTACTACCATCCTTGTTTTGGCTTTCCTCCCCCCCAGGTCCAGGAAGTACCAGACTGTGACGTGATCACTCCCTGCCAATGGGTCCCTCACCTCTAGCCCCTAATCTGATCACTGTCCGCTAGGACCACATCCAGTGTCCGGGCCTCCCTAGTTGGCTCACCCACCCATTGTGTCAGAAACGTATCCTGGAAGACATCCAGCAGCCTCTGCTCTCTGGCCACTGGTGACATCATAGTCCCCCAGTCTGGTCCTGGCATGTTGAGGTCCCCCATTACCACTACCCTTCCCTTTCCCAATCTTCGGTGTCCCTCGAGATTTGCCACCAAACTTTCTTCCAGGTCCTTTGCCAGTGTTGGTGGTCTGTATACCACTTCATCCTTTACTCTCTTACACCCCTGCATCAGCAAAGTGACCCAAATAGCCTCCACGTTCCCCTCTGCCTCCTCTACTCCTTTAATACCCATGCCATTTCTGACTAACAGTGCTACACCACCCCTTCCCTCCCCCCTATATTTTCTGAACATAGTGTAGCCCTCCCGATTTAGGTCCTACTCATGCCCTTGAGTGGCCCAGGTCTCAGTGACTGCTGCCACATCTACCCCCACCTCGACTAGCATTACCTGGAGTTTAGGCATTTTATTTCCTAAGATTCTGGCATTTACCACTCTCGACCCCTTTTCCCTCCTCTCCTTTCTCCCCCTTGAGCTCCCATTTCTCAGCTCCTGCACCCCACCTGGTGACCTATTTCCATCTCTCCCTAGCCCCCTAGAGGAGTGGAGACCCTGATCAGAGATCAGTGTCAGTAGGTGCTGGCTAAGTGCAGAGAGAGGACATACATAGTCTGTTGCTGCAAACTGATGTACTGAAGAAGGACTATGGCATTGCAGAAGCTTATTTCCTGTATTTTGAATAAACATCACACAGAGATTGTGTGTTGAACCTGAAGTTCAGCGTCTGATCCATCTGTTATCCCATAACACCTCCACACTACCTCCATGTATCCCGACATCAGACCTCCTGGGCAGGGAAGGAGGGGCGAGTCCCACCTATCTGCACAAACTTTCATCAGGCTGTCACTGAGGGATCCTGGGTTGGTCTGTGTTCCATCCACCAGGATCATTGTCAGTTTTGACTGGTTTTATTTTCCTTTTTCTCCCCATCCCCAGAGACATAGGAATGTATGGGAGGTCCAAAGAGTATGTGCATGCAGTGGCATGCTGCTTCTTCAAACTGTGGCCTGTGTCTCTCCCTCCCACTGTACCCTTGACCGCACAGCCACCTGTGGTCACTTGGGTGGCAGTACTGCAGTGAGGACAGTAACTCACCCACTACGAAGGAGGAGAGCTCGATTCTCTCCACCACGGCTGGCTCCCAATGACCTAAGTTCATTCCTGAACTCGAGTTGCCAGCGCTGCAAGCAGTAACGCTACCACTGCACCAATGAGCTGCCCCCCCACCATGTTTCAATGCTGCAAAAGCTGTATTCTTCCAGACAGAATGTGGGATATTGATTGTTTAGGTAGGACCTTGAAATCTGAAGCACTTTCACTATAAGACTGATGTCTTTCCTGTTAGAAATGTTTTATTGAATGTGTTGCAATTTTAAAGACTGTTTTATTTTGTGTTTTCATTCTGTTTATATGCACCCTTAAGCTCTGGCACCGAAACCTCATTGCCGCTTACCAAGGTTGCCTTCTGAGCTGCAACATAGCCTTGCTCGCCTCTCACATGGAGTTGGAAAGGGGGCTCCCCCAGAATCTGTGTGCATACTAGGCTTAGTCCTGGATCCTACCTGGTTGAGGTTAATTGCCAGATTTACCAGGGCTTGCTAGCCCCTGGAGCCAGGGCCATTTTGCTTGTGTTTTCCCATGTGGTGAACGTGTCATGGCACGCACAAACATATCTGTGCATCAACGCTAATATCTTCCACTTCCTCCAGTCTGCACTACCACCTGTGGTCACCCAGGTGGCAGTGCTGCTGGGGAGGAAGCAGCCCACCTCTCCATAAGAGAGCGTTCTCTAGGATTCTTGATCATCCTCCCTCTGGCCAGCCCTCGACAACCCAAGATCGCTGTTGATCCCAGGTCACTGGCGCTATGAGCGGTAGTGCTACCATTGACAGGCCAGCATAATGATTGTTTTCAAACTGTTGATCAGTAATCTTTCTACTATCACTGCACAGGAAGGTAGGATGGATGAGCTTGGCAGACAGTAGATGCTCACATTTGGTGCAGCTCATGCACAGTTGCCATCTTCAGAAAATGTCCTGCTATTTGTTCGACTTGGTGAAGGAGAGAACAGTAAAAGAGGGTCTGAGAACTTCTAGCGACATTGAGTTCAATATGCCAGTCTGTAAAACTACTAGGGTCCATTCCACTTTCTTGTGCATGGGCCCGAATGTTTAGAACCGTCTACCACATTTTTTAAAAATACTAATATTTAACTTTGTACCATGGAATCCATTAAAAGTCTGGTTTACTGGAAATGTCATGTTGTCCAATAGCTGCTGTCTATCCATAGACAGTGGCTAAACTGGATATACTGTGACTGTTTATATTTAAACTTTACTCAGCAATGTCTGTCTGTTGACATGCTCTACTAAGTGTGTTAATTTTTAACTGAAAGTACTGAATATCTGCAATTTTTTTTCCAGTAAGGATTGCCAGTGCATAAATGGTATTAAATTTTGATGTCTGAATGTGTATTAAGGAATGTAAATATATGTTTACTGATTTGTATTACTACAAATATAATACAGATATTTTATTTTTATATATTTTCAACTGTTAAGAGTGCATGGTCTGGCCCCATTGTAAATGAGCTCCCGCACAACTGGGCTATCCTTTTCTTGATTTTATGAATAAAATTACTTACAAGTACTACAGTACTGTACTTTCAGCTGAAAGCCACATTATGTAGCTGAAGAGAAAAAAACAAACCAACTAGTTGGCAACTCACTGTAGTTACATAAAAAGAATGGGTTGCAAACTGGCTGCACTGTAAGTGTAATACAACTGCTGCAGTATGCCTGAGATATACTGCTTGATTGTTGTGGCTGTCAAGCCAAACATTTGAGAGCAGTAGGATGCACAAATGCCAGAGCACGAGGAATGGAATACTGCAAAGAGTCTGTGCTATAAAGGGCACAGAAGGTAGTGTATCTCTTCTACGCTACTCAGTAGGCAGACCTTGCTGATGCAGCTAGAAAAATCCAGGTGGTGGCAAATGCATGGTTGATGTACACTGTAAGGTCATGCAGTTCTAGGAAGGCTCACTTTAAGGAATGTAGTGCCTTGCTCTAGTATATAGCAGTTTGTTCAAGTACAGAGACAGCACTCACCCCCATCAATGGCACAATGTAAAACTGGTCTCTTTTTTTTTTTAACTTCTTTTTCCTTCCGGTCACTGGAGTGGTGACCTCTCTCAGGTGATGTCCTGGTTGTCTCCTGCCCAACCTGAAACCCCCAACCCTGGGTCCCCTCCTGGAGCTCTGCTGATACCTTACCTCTGCCTGGCAAGGGACCCCTGGCTTACCCTGGCCATCACTCCTACAGGTGCCCTAGACATCGAATTTCATCCAGGTATTGGTGTGTAAGCAGAGGATCTAGACCCAGGTGGGCAGGGTCCAGCAGTGGGCGTGGGGCCAGGACACGCTGTCACCTACCCTACCAGCACTCCTGGGCATTTCCTTGTTCTGGTGGTTCCACCCCAGCCCTCCATTAGGCGAGCACGAATGTGCAATGATACCCAGTGGAGGAGGCATGATCACTCCTGAGCACATTCTTGCTGACGTCTGCTGTGCTCCGCCTCCCCTCTTGCATGCAGGCTGTCAGTACTGTATCTCCCATCTGCCACCAGGAGGCACCCAAGTGCTGAACCCTGCAACCCTCCCTCCCCAGGAGAAGGTGAGCTGTCAGCGGACGCTCCAGCCTTCTCCTCCCCAGCTGGCCCCAGAGAGTCCATGCTCCTGAATACAGGTCGCCGGTGTGGCGCAAGATGTGGTGTCCAGTGCCTCAACCCTCAGCACCACGATGCTGGCTAAACTGGTCTCTTAAAGGATGCTTCTTTATTTCAGTTCATTTAGTTCTTCCAAAGTGCTCATGAAAGTGCACAGGAAAAACACAGCTCCCATCAGATACACAGTATGGTCACAAATGCCAACAGACTGACCTAACGTTTCACACCAGTCATGTGGTGCATCATCAGAGGTCTGGGGGCAGTCATTATTACCTCACTTTTACACAAAAAAGTAGTCATATGACCTCTTAGTTACATAAATTTCAATCACTTTACATTATCATTCATAGACAAGCCACTTCCTATATGTATACCCTTATTGTGCATAATATACTATGACTGAAATACAAAAAAAATGTGTTTAAAAAATACATCACATGCATCAACAGAGTGCTATTGTATAGTCCAGTCTGACTACAAGCAGTATCCATCCATAAATTTCATTACTCATTATTTTCTCTTTCAGGTCTGCATTAGTTCCAGTTTGTTGCATCTAATATTTAAAGGGATAAGGAGAAAGGAATACCGACCTCACTGAATATTTTAACATTTAAACAGAAAATGTTTTGTTTTCCTCTATAAATACTAACTTAGTACAGCAGTCTGTTACTACACGGGAGAGCGCTGTCAGAGACATCGTGGGTGCTTTCTATAAATACTAACTTAGTACAGCAGTCTGTTAATACACCGAGAGTGCTGTCAGAGACATCGTGGGTGCTGCTCTATAAATACTAACTTAGTACAGCAGTCTGTTAATACACGGGAGAGCGCTGTCAGAGACATCGTGGGTGCTGCTCTATAAATACTAACTTAGTACAGCAGTCTGTTAATACATGGGAGAGCGCTGTCAGAGACATCGTGGGTGCTGCTCTATAAATACTAACTTAGTACAGCAGTCTGTTAACATACGGGAGAGCGCTGTCAGAGACATCGTGGTGCTCTATAAATACTAACTTAGTACAGCAGTCTGTTAATACATGGGAGAGCGCTGTCAGAGACATCGTGGGTGCTGCTCTATAAATACTAACTTAGTACAGCAGTCTGTTAATACATGGGAGAGCGCTGTCAGAGACATCGTGGGTGCTCTCTATAAATACTAACTTAGTACAGCAGTCTGTTAATACACCAGAGAGCGCTGTCAGAGACATCGTGGGTGCTGCTCTATAAATACTTAGTACAGCAGTCTGTTAATACACCGGAGAGCGCTGTCAGAGACATCGTGGGTGCTGCTCTATAAATACTAACTTAGTACAGCAGTCTGTTAATACACGGGAGAGCGCTGTCAGAGACATCGTGGGTGCTGCTCTATAAATACTAACTTAGTACAGCAGTCTGTTAATACACGGGAGAGCGCTGTCAGAGACATCGTGGGTGCTTCTATAAATACTAACTTAGTACAGCAGTCTGTTAATACATGGGAGAGCTGTCAGAGACATCGTGGGTGCTCTATAAATACTAACTTAGTACAGCAGTCTGTTAATACATGGGAGAGCTGTCAGAGACATCGGGTGCTTCTATAAATACTAACTTAGTACAGCAGTCTGTTAATAAGATGGGAGAGCTGTCAGAGACATCGTGGGTGCTCTATAAATACTAACTTAGCACAGCAGTCTGTTAATACAGGGGAGTGCTGTCAGAGACATCGTGGTGCTGCTCTAAATACTAACTTAGTACAGCAGTCTGTTAATATACACGGGAGAGCGCGTCAGAGACATCGGGTGCTGCTCTATAAATACTAACTTAGTACAGCAGTCTGTTAATACACGGGAGAGCTGTCAGAGACATCGTGGGTGCTGCTCTATAAATACTAACTTAGTACAGCAGTCTGTTAATACCGCGGGAGGCGTATCAGAGACATCGTGGGTGCTGCTCTATAAATACTAACTTAGTACAGCAGTCTGTTAATACATGGGAGAGCGCTGTCAGAGACATCGTGGGTGCTCTCTATAAATACTAACTTAGTACAGCAGTCTGTTAATACACGGGAGAGCGCTGTCAGAGACATTGTGGGTGCTCCATAAATACTAACTTAGCACAGCAGTCTGTTAATACACGGGAGAGTGCTGTCACAGACATCATTGGTGCTCTCTATAAATACTAACTTAGTACAGCAGTCTGTTAATACATGGGAGAGTGCTGTCAGAGACATCGTGGGTGCTGCTCTATAAATACTAACTTAGTACAGCAGTCTGTTAATACATGGGAGAGCGCTGTCAGAGACATCGTGGGTGCTGCTCTATAAATACTAACTTAGTACAGCAGTCTATTAATACATGGGAGAGCGCTGTCAGAGACATCATGGGTGCTGCTCAAAGTAATGCATAGAATCACTAATTTTGATGTGCAAACCCATTTGTCCGTGGCATAATCAAAAAGATGTTTAGTCAGTTTAGAAAAAATATTTGTCATTATTCACACAAAAGCAATTAATAACAGCGATAATCAAAAATGAACAAAGTACAAATATATATTTGGCACCAGAGATACTAAGAAAACTATCCACCTTTTGTCCACCACTCTACCCTACAGTAGAGACTTTTTTGAATTGCATTAATGATTTGCACGTTTTCTTTGGTAATGAGTTTGACAGGGGGTTCAATAATATCAGCAACAGTGAAAGAGAAGCTCAACAAATCTTATGGATAACTCCTTGATTACTATAAAACCCACAGATAAAAGCAGGAGTATAGTAAAAAAAAAGACACTGTCAAATATGTTACTGGAGTTAAAACACAGCTTGAAAACATGGAGTTTTATAAATAACCCCACTGTACCAATAAAAAAAATATGTATCTCCGCTCACTATTGTAAGAAAATGTGATTAATGAATTGGAATTAGATTTCCTCACTTTAAACCAGTGATATATACTCTACCTAAAATCCACAGAAACAGACAGAATCCTTCTGGATGCCTGATGCCATTATCCAGATTTGTGGATGAATTTCTGTGCCCACTATTGAAAAATGTAAGAAGCCACATTAAAGATACGTCACATCTTAACTGTTTTGAAAGAAATTGAGATGCAAGAAAATTGAATGGTAGTGGCAATGGATGTTTCTGCATTGTACACCAACATCCCACATGATGATGGTTTGGAAGCAATAGAGTATTTTTTTGCTTAAGGACATTGACCTCCCATAAACAAAAATTAACATGCTAGTGAACCTTACTGAATTTGCATTGAAGAACAATGTGTTCATGTTTGAGGGTAAAAATTATATGCAAACAAAAGGTACAGCAGTGGGGGGCAACACTAGCCCCAGCCCAGCAAACATGTGCATGGGGAAGTGGAAGGATGAGGCAGTCCTTGATGATCCAATAAATCCATTCTTCCACAGAACTGATCGGTGGAAGAGATTTATTGATGACGTATTCCTGATATGGAGAGGTTCCAAGCTAGAACTCGGTGATTTTGTTTCCTTTCTTAGAGAATTCCAACCCAAATCTAAAATTCCAAGTCACATGGAGCTACAAAAGTGTTAATTTCCTTGATTTAACAGTCACAGAAATGGCAGATGGCAGCATTAGGACTGATACATGTAAAAAAAATGAACAGATTGGAAGAGCCTCCTTTTAGAAAGTAGCCGCACCTGAAACACACTATTAAAATTTGCCAAAAGGACAATATATGAGGGTGAAAAGAAACTGTGGCAATCAAGAACTGTATGAACGGAGGGCAGGAGAACTGTTTGATAGAATAAGAAAGCATGGATACAAGGAGGAATGTTACAACTGCTCCAATCACTGTAAATGACATGGACAGGGAGGGGATGCTTGAGAGAAAAGTGAGTAGGAGAAGGGCAGCAGAAGGTGAATGTTTGACTTTTGTTACAATGTATGGAGTGGGATCTCAGATGGTAGTGGATATTATGAAAAATAATTAACGTATTCTTAAAGCCACACCAGGATTAAATAAATATCTGGCTAACCCTTTGAGAGTATCTTATAGAAGGGGCAGGAATATAAGAGATTCCCTTGTACATAGTTATCAACCTGAAAATAAGGGGCAAGGAGAACAAGAAAAGATGTGTGATTGTAGCCTTTGTGGCAAATGTAAAGTGTGCCTTACAATTCTAAAGGCAACAGAGTTTGAAAACAAAAGATTAGGCAAAATGGTATGGTACACATGAGGAGTAAAATAACATGTGAAACTGAAGGAATCATTTATCAGTTATTGTGTGCCTGTAGCTGTTTCTATCTAGATAGAATAAAGCCGAGTTAGAGACATACTCTCTGAACATCTAAAAGTGGCAATAAAAATAGTGTTGAATATGCACTATGTAAGAGCTATAGGCATTGAAAAAGTCAGGCAAAATATCCATGGGGGTACTTTGAAAATGAGTTACATAAACACAACAGTACTGGATCTACCAAATAGGAACTCTGAAATATCCTGGTCTCAATGGGGAATTTGAAGTAGCCCCATTTTTAAGAAAATGAAATGTCATAGCCAGACGGGAGGTTTGAAATGTTAAACTAAAGCTTCTGTAATTGGGATACGAGTTCTGCTGTGAGACTTTGCAGTAGCTGGGATGCGATACACTTTCCTTAGAAAACTGGGTTTGCCATGTCAGTAAAAACAGTCAGTGTACTGAGCACCTGGAAGTGTGCCCCCATCTCTTATTTTTCTAGGCACCCATTTAAACACCGTTATTATATACAGAGGTTTTTTTTTTTATTTAACTTTTTGGTCCCTGTCGTCTCCTCCCACCAAGTGGCAATGGGGACACATTTGAATTTTATGGATATTCTCCCCTAACCTCACAAGGCTTTGGTACATGGCCATGCGAGCGTGAGGAGGCATGCTTCACACCCTATGGTGCCAGCTCAGCCCCTTCCACCTCCTGATACTTTGTCACCCCCTTTCCACCTACGCTACTCACCTGACCTCCACCCAGTGGGAGCAGAACCCTCACCACCCTCAGGAGAGGACAGCTGCCCACTGGCATGCTCAATCCTGCTCCCCCCCTCCCACACTGGCACCCCGACAACCTGAGGTCGTTCCCCAACCCGGGTCGCTGACATAGCATGAGGTAAGCAGTCCAGTACCTCAACCCTCTGCACCACCGGGCTGGCCATATAGAGGTTTTGACAGCTTATTTATTGTAGTAGGTGTGTGCCATCCATTTTGTGCATCTTCTCTAAGGTTTTTGCATAGCAGGATAACCTACTTTTTTAATAATGACTGGTCTGATAATCAGGATCTGTAAGAATATATAAATCTTACGGAAAAATGTTTTTCTAAATTGAATAAATATCTTTTTGATTATTCCATGGACAAATGTGTTTATAAATCAAAGTATTACCAGCCTTATTATAAATCTTATAGGTTTCGGAATCTTTAACATCTGATATTGTTTAGGATATAAAACAGGCTACAATATGTGGCGCTATAATGATATCTGGCAGTTTGACCACTAGCATGAAAAACTAATCCTGAACTTTGTGATTTTATGCATTACTATGAGCAGCACCTGTCTCACCTTGCAACACAACAGTAGAATCCAGTTTTGCTGTCTGGGACTGGGTAGCCAAGCTTCTTCTGTGAGTACGTTCTGATTTTCTTGCTTTAGGCACCAGTATACCATACTTTAGCTGCGTTTGATACGAGACTGTGTGGTATGTGAGGAAGTATTTCTTCACTGAGAGGGTGGTGGATGCCTGGAATAATCTTCCAGCAGGGGTGGTGAGGGCAAAAACGGTGGTGGGGATCAGGCATGCATGGGATAGGTATAAAGAAAAACTGGTATCAAAGCAGGGAGAAGGAGGTGGCTGGAAACCAGGTAGGGTCTGCAGTGGCAGAATAGGCAGAGAAAAGGGGCAGAATAGGTGGGCCAAGTGGTCATTATCTGCTGACAAATTCTATGTTTCTAACAGTGACACTAATAAGTGCTGAGAATGGTTAAGGCAGTAAAAAGGATTGCAAGTAGTAAAAATATTCTCAGGACTTGTGCAAAAAGGTGGGAAAAGTTGTGTTCAAGCACCTCATTAATTACCTGACCATATCGCAACAGCAACCACAGACTATTAGTTTTCCCTCATGTACTTGAACTCATAAGTGTAGGATGAAATATGAGCTTACATTCATGTATTATGTTTAAGTATGATAATATTTGCAAACTGTAATGCAGTGCTCCATCATATTAGTTGGGGATATGTATTGCTCTTCTGCTGTTCAGTTTAATAGTGTATTGTTATGTCCATTACAATGAAACACCAATAAAATGCAGGTAATTTAAAATGATCAGAGTACCTTGTTTATCTTGCCTTGCAGTATGCCCTTTTCCCTGTTCTGGGTCTTTTTTTGCATTTTTTCACACTTGAAATATGTGAATATCAAAAGGAGTGCATCGTTTAATATGGTTCTATAGGTGTATGCAACCAAAGTGAGACTGGGGGTTTCACCCCTACAGGTGCCACAAGAACATAATTCTTTAGGTTAAGGGTACCTTAGGAAGGAGCCCAAAAGAACTGCACAGCAGGTGCTACCAACACAGACTGATTAGCATAATCAGAGACAGCACACTGAGGCATGACTTCTGGAGAGAGGGAATGGCAGAAACATAGAAACATAGACTTTGACGGCAGATAAGGACCGCTTGGCCCACCTAGTCTGCCCATTTCCCTACCTACAGGATAGGCCACAGATCCTAGTTAACCAACAGCCTATTTCTTCCTACCCCCCAACAAGAATTGCCTTATGTCTGTTCCATGCATTCTTGAATTCTCCCACAGTTTTAGAACCTGCAACATCCTCAGGAAGGCTGTTCCATGCATCCACTACCCTCTCTGTGAAGGATTGTAGAATGATAAAAATGAGCCACCATCCAACCCAGACTCACAGCGGAAAACGTCCTAAGGTAATCACTATGAGTACATATCTGTACACCACATTTTGGCCTTTGGCACTCAGGAAATAAAAAAAAATCCAGTGGAGGAAATTTTTGGGGATCCATGGCTCTGGCTGCCATCCCTCCTGGCATGGTTAATTATTATGATAGCTCAGTTTCGCTAATTTGGAATTCAATTCAAGGGAAGCTTTGGAGGGATAACTCGCACTCTATTCCTCTAACGGGGTAACACTGTGGGGTGCCGTAAGTCGATCTCTGCAGCTATAAGACATTCCCCCATGAGTCAGCCCAGTGGCTCAGCGGTAGCACTACCACCCACTGTGCTCATGACCTTGGTTTGGAAGTGAACCCCAGCTGCTGAGGGCCATCCAAGGAAAGAGAATTGAGCATCTAAAAGACTGTGCTCCTCTTCCGGAGCATCTGCCATCTGGATCCTGGTCAGCTCATCCCGGAGTCTAGTGACTTTCTTCCTCAACCCAGAGAGGTGCGTACATATGGGGCAGCACCTCAGTCACCAGAATGTCTCCCTGAAGGCTGCTGTTCTGCACCCACTGCACTGCACCACTCCCATTTTTGGTATATGTTCTTTCTCCTGCTCCTTACTGCAACCTGTCCCTCCGTTTGGTTCTACCCCCTTGAACCTCCTAACAGTTTTTCCTGTGTCACCCTACCACAGATAGGCTGTCTCCTGACTTTCCCTTTTACCCTTGCTTTCCTGTTTACTACCATCTTTAAATTCCTCCCTGTTCTTCTCTGCCAGTTTACTGCTTTTAGATCTTTCCCCTTAGTGTCCCACTAGAAACCTTATTTCATCTTACCCTAGATATGGTGTCCTTCCTATTCTCACTAGCGGCCTGCCTTCTACCCTTTACCCTTTCCCTGCAGTAACAACAGAAGTGACAAGGTACCAGGTACCTTACTTTAGTCGAGTGGCAGCATCCCCCAGTTCCCTGTTTCCTCCTGCAGATGCCTGCCGATGCCTAAGACACCAGTACCTGTTCCACAGCTTCGCTCTTCCACTCACTTGCTGGGTTACGCTGGATAAGGAAATCTTTTATAGTGCACTTGTTAGAAGGCACTAAGCCTCTGTCAACTCCACCTCCCAGTTACACATCTGATTCACAGGGCTTTCTGAATCTACTCAGCCTCAAAATTAATCTCCCAAACTAGCTTCCCCCACACTACCTGGGCAATACCGGAGGACTAAGGATCCCTTGTGCGCCAATTTGAAAATTAAGTATACTACGGTAATGTCTAATTTTGGCCATGCCCCCTTTCCGGCCCCTGTTCGACACGGACAAGCCCTGCAGTTTTGGCCACGCCCCATTAACATATATTGATGCACAAACTTAATGAGATAAAGGCTTCATCCACAACACAATCTGCCATCTGGCTACCTGGCCATTAGATGCTATTAACACCTACTGCATGTGTTTCATTTGTTTTATTTCTTTGTAACTCCCCCCCTCCGTATACATTTGTATTTCAAATATCATGGCTGTAAGAGTGTTCAGTATATGTTGCTTTAGTTTTAACCCCCCGTATGCTTATTATGCTTATGCGTATGCTTTAGTTTTAAGATGGTGGCTGTAAGACTATTTGTACTTGTAGTTGGGGGGCTCCGCCCCCCACACCCTCCATTCTATTTCAGATTTGTCTATGCCTTATGCTTACATGTATTTCTATTTCAGAGTTGTGTGGTTTATTAGTTTTAAGATCGTGGCTGTAAGACTATTTGTACTTGTAATTGGGGGGCTCCTCCCCCCACACCCCGTTCTATTTCAGATTTGGCTGTAAGAGTATTTGTACTTTATTTGTATTTGTATCGTGGGCGGCTTTTTTTCTAATTTTCAGTATTTGTGCTATATTTCTATTTCTATTGTGGCCACCTTTTTTTCTAACTTTGGTGACGTCACGGCAGTAGGCGGTGCTACATGTATTTCGCGAAGTGAGCAAGCCACTGCCGTAATTATGCCTGTGCGCAGGAGAAATCCTTAGTCCTCCGGTATCTCCCACTATCTGTTACAGTTTTAAAGACAAGTCTCAAAGTGTCTCAAACACTAATTACAAATCTCTTTTTTCTCCACATTTACCCTGCTACTTTTAGTATGAAGAGAAATATAAATGAATATCATTATACCTTTACAGTAAAGCTAGGTGCTTACACTCCTCTGTCAGCAAAGTCTGCACTTTCAGAATGAATGTGTAAGTCCTTGCCAGGATCTGAACCACTGATTCTGCTGAGTGAACACACATTATGTGTGCCATGGAGCTTGTATGAAGGATGTCCTGATTCAACAAATACTTCAATATGATTGTTTGGCAGCTGCTGCAATAATGGCCATGTGGTATTCATGCATTCTATTAAATTAGCTGTATAATGGCCCACCAGCCAACTTTCTGGTGTGAAGGCATTTTGGAAGCCCAGCAGGGGGTCCAGAGATGTCTTGAGTGCTTCCCCAATGGGACAGCGTACTGGAATGTATGTAGAATGTGTCATAGGGATCCATTTTCTGTCCTACATCTTGTGCAAAAATGGGTTGCCTAATTGTTCCATTCTGCAAAGTTTTATGGGAGTGTAATAGATATTGTTTAGAATCTTTGTTTTTTTACTTCCTTCTCCTCCTGGTCAGCCCTCATCACAGGCAGCCCCCCCCCCCAAGCTCTATCACCCACCGTGTCTGGGACTGACACCCTAATTTCAGTACTCCACAGTGTGCAGGGGTCCTCTGTGGTTTCCTAAGCCCTGAAGGGTGTTTAGTCCAGATGTCAGCAGGGTACCCAGTAGGCAGTGCAGGGACACCCTGCAGAGGGATACCCACATAGCCTGGCAGTATTTTCACTGTTTTTTCTCAACTTTTTTATTTTCCACTTTTCTCCTGATCCCTCCCTGGCCGCTGATTGGTTCCAGCTTGTACCGCCCACTGTGGTCACCTAGGTGGTGGTAACGGAGCAGAGTGCACTGTCCTACCTCCCCAGAGGGGGAGAAGCATCTTATGAGAGGCTCAGTCCTCCTCCCTATGACTAGCCCTAGTGACTCTGGCTCACTTCTGAACCCCAGTTGTTGGCATCACAAGCAGTAGTGCTACAACAGCGCCAATGGGCTAGTTGTTGTTTATTTTTTATCAATAAAAGTTTTTCTTTTTCTTTTCAAAAGCAAACAAAAACAACTTATCAAGACCTTACACCAGTAAAATCAGTTACAATAAATTGCTTTACAAAAATATGTAGAAAATGTTATAGATCTAATTACATCAAATATAAGGGTTACAAAATTCTGATCGATAATCAGTTTCTCTAATAATTATTCTTATCAATACTGTATATCTTATAACAATATCTAATTATTTACTATACAGTTCATTCAGTTGTCAAAAATAATAGCGTAGGTATATGTATCATGAATAGCTTATCTTTTTCTCCTGAATCATCCAACATGGCGTAAATGGAGGGCACAATTGTTAGAAACTATTAGAACAGAGAAACTAGCCCATTATTTAAATGGCTGTGCACATAAAGTTAATAATAGGCTGGGCACTATGGAACAATTATTAAGTGGCACGGAGACTCAAAATTATTGCCCCATACAGCCATAGGAACCATCCTCCAGAAATAACTAATTAGGCCTCAGTAGCCTTTTAGTTTTATTTCTTCATTACACAGGGAAGACTTTCTCCTTTAATCACTCTTCTTCTTTGTTTCTTCTTCTTCCTTTCCTTTTTTTCTAATCATTCTCTGTAATAAAGATTCTGGCTGTTGTTTATAATCTCGAACTGCATCAACCTAAAGTTGTTGAATTTAACATATCTATAGGCGTTGGTCCAGATTTCTTCCCAGTTGCCTCATTCCATTATCTGACTGTGACAATACCAGGTCCAATACAGGCATGCACCGTCAGGGTTGTTTGTATTAATGTAGTTAATCTGTGCATATAGGTTAGATACTGCATATGAGAGAGTCACATGTATTACCATTCTGTTAATTATCTGATCATGTTTTGCATTCCAGAGGTATGGCTCCAGGCTGTTGGCTAAGAATGTGACAACTGCAAATACAGGAAGCAGAACCTGCCTTGAATGTTAAATCTCTGCTGGAAGGATGCAAAAGGAAAAAGCCTGCCATCAGTGGCGGAGCTAGAGGGGGGCTGGGGGGCAGTTGCCCTTCCTGGCTGCCCCAGTGTGAGTAGTGGCACCCTGCCACCATCTTTATTCACTGTTTAGTGCCCACTGTGGAGCCCGTGATTGACTGAATGGCCCCCTCTGGCTCCCAAACACTCTCAAACCTGGCTCCGCCACTGCTTGCCATCCATTAAGGGGGGGACAGTTAGCACTAAGAGTTCAAAACCATAGTGTGGATCTGGTCCCAATTTGTACTTTGTGTACAAAAATATTTGTTTTGTTACTTACTGTTTACTGCAGTATAAATATATCTTTCTACTGTCTATGCTGCTCCCAGAGGTTGCCACAGTCAAGGTGAGGAGGCAGCTGTTCCAGCATCCTGCTGCCTCCTTCAACAGGTATTCCCATGGTGCTGCTTACAAAACTCGACCCATTCAGCTGGCTAGGGGGCTTGGCACTGAGCCAGTGACTGGGTGGCATCACTAGGGATGAATCTTACAAGCTTAAAAGCCCATGGCCGCCTTGCAACAGAGTACATCAGCCTGACTTTCCACACTGCTCCCTGAGGTTGCCACAGCCAAGGTAACGAGGCAGCTGTTCCACTATTCTCCTGCCTCCTCCAACAACCTTTCTCCCAATGCTGCTTACAAGACCTGACCTGTTCAGCGGCGAACCAGCGGCTGACAGCATCATCAGGGGATAGGGCTTATAAGCTCAAAAGCCCATGCTGCCCTGCATGAGGCTGGCTTTCCACGCTGCTGTGGTGGTCACAACAGCCAAGGTGAGGAGGCAGCTGTTTCTCCCTCCTGCTGCCTCCTCCAACAAGGTTTCTCCCAGTTCTGCTTACAAGAACCAACCAATTTAGCCAGCTAGAGGACTTGGCGGCAAGCCAGTGACTGGGTGGCATCATCAGGGATGGAGCTTACAAGCTCAAAATCCTGTGCTGCCCTGCAACAGATTGCATTAGCCTGGCTTTCCATCCTGCTCCCAGAGGTCACCACAACCAAGGTGAGGAGGTAGATTTTTCACCGTCCTGCTGCCTCCTCCGACAAGCTTTCTTCTGATACTGCTTGCAAGACCCTATCTGTTCAGCTGACTAAGGGGTTCAGTGATAAACCAGCGGCTAGTGGTGTCATCAGGGAACAGGGCTTATAAACTTAAAAACTCTTGCTGCCCTACAACAGAGTACATCAGCCTGACTTTCCACACTGCTCCCGGAGGTCACCTCCGCCAGGGTGAGGAGGCAGTTGTTCCACCATCCTGCTGCCTCCTTCACCAAGCTTTCTCCCAGGGCTGTTTACAAGACTCAACCTGTTCAGCTGGATAAGGGGCTTGTCAGCAAGCCAGCAACTAGGCAGCATCATTAGGGGCAGGACTTACAATCCTAAAAGCTCATGCCACCCTGCAGCATGGGCACTGTGGTGCCACTCGAAGAAGAAAATGCAAAGTTTACAAGTAAATATCTGCAAGAGGTTTCAACGAGGCTGGTATCTGAGCCATTTGATTGACTGTTACCACCCAGGTAATTTTACTGTATATGGACTAGTTGTCCAGCTGTTTTTTATGCTTCTATTCAATGTTTTAATTCATTGATCCCTGAATTGGAACTTAGCCATCACTTTACTTACAGATCACAGCTATTAAATGAGTCTTAAATCAACTCAAAGAGAAGCAGCTATGGAAAGAGCTACAATATATAACTGAACTCGCAGCCCACATAGAACTTAAAGGGTGTATAATTCTGGAGGGTGGCTAGGCAATATTGCTATAGTTTATACTCTGTGTTAAATAATGGTATACCAGCGTGTTACTCTTTTTTACTTCTTGATAGGGCAAAAGTTTAGAAATCATGTAATTATTAGTTGGATATAACCATTATAATAACTTTAAAATGAAACAGAAAAAGCTTGCAGTATAGCCTAGAGGTTAGAATTACGAGCTGTGAATGAGGTTGATACATCCAGCAGACCTGGGTTTGATTCCCACAATCTCCACTTGCATACTGTGTGACTCTGAGCAAGTCACTTAACCTCCCCAGTGCTCTCAGATTGCCCCTGGAAATGGGCACTTGTGCCTAGTGGGCCTCATCCAGTTACCAAAGACTATATATATATCTTTGTTGCTCAATCTTTTATGGTGATAAATGGCAGTAGTGGGGGAAGGCATAAAACTGTGGGAGAACGGGATGGAAATTGGAATCTTCTACTGATTTTTTAAAAATTATCCAAAATGGAAGCAGTAGCCACCGAATTACTTTGCATGTGTTAAACAAGAAACTGGATATTATGAACATACGAACATACAAAAACGCCAGCAGATACAGGTTTCACGATCTATCAAGTCTGCTCGATTGTGCAGCTAGCCCCTCACCTTGCAATTGCCCCACCCACCCCTCTTCATACTTACCTCCCCTCACTCTATCCCATCCCCTCTTAAAGCCGTCCATCGTGCTACAGGCTACTATCTCCTCAGGCAGAGTGTTCCACTTGTCCACCACCATCTCTGTGAAATACTGTCTCCTAACTTCTCTCCTAAACCTCCCCCCCTCTAACTGCAGCTGGTGCCCCCTCGTAACCCTCCCCCTTCTGATCTGGAAAATCCCTTCAGTACTAGTCTTGTTTATCCCCTTTAGGTATTTAAAGGTTTCGATCATGTACCCCCATCACTCCTCTCCTCCAGGGGAATACATGTTCAACTTGCTCAGCTTCTCCTCATAGGAGTATCCCTCTAATCTCTGGATCATCTTTGTCACCCTATGCTGTACACCCTCCAGCAATCTGATGTCCTTCAGGAATGGGCACCAGAACTACATGCAATATTCCAGGTGCGGCCTGACCAGCGACCTGTAGAGGGGCAGGATCACCTCCCCGTTTCTAGAGGAGATTCCCCTTGCTATGCATCGCAGCATTCTGTTGGTCTTTGCTGCCACCTTTCTGCACTGAGATGAGTTGTTCATACTTCCCATTATGAGCACCCCTAGATCCTTCTCCTCCTTGGTGCATTCCAGCTGTACACCCCATAGCTGAAAGCTCCTCCCCTGGTTCTTAGCCCCAAAGTACAATACCTTACACTTTTTGGCATTAAACCCCAACTGCCATGCCTCTGACCACTCCTGTAGTTTGGTCAGGTCCTCCTGCAGCCCCCTCTATTCTTCGATGTCATCTACCACTGCTCCCATCTTTGTGTCATCTGTGAAGAGATTGAACTTACTCCAGACCCCGTGGGAGATATCAGCAATGAAAATCCCAAACAGCACTGGTCCCACCACTAATCCCTGTGGCACCCCACTCGTCACATCCCTCGGTGATGACAGTTCCCCCACCACCACCCTTTGCTGCCTACCCTTCAGCCAACTGATGATTCAGTTCAACATCTTTGTTCCCACCCCTATATATTCCAGCTTTCTCCCCAGCCTCCCATGTGGCATGGAATCAAAGGCCTTGATGAAGTCCAAATACAGGACATCCACTGCATGGCCTTTGTCCAGTTCCCTTGTCACCGAGTCATAGTACTCAATCAGATTTGTCTAGCAGGATCTTCCCGAGACAAACCCGAGCTGCTGACTGTCCTGGAGACCATTGTTCTCCAAAAAGGTCACCAGCCTCTCTTTTAGGATCGTCTCCATCAATTTTCCCACAATTGATGTAAGGCTCACTGGTCGGTAGTTGCCTGGTTCGTCCTTGGGTCCACTTTTGTGAATAGGCACCACATGGGCCATCCTCCAATCCAGTGGTACACATCCTGTGTCCAAGAAGGTATTGAACAGGTCAGCCAACGGTCCTGTCAGGATCTCAGCTAGTTCCTTAAGTACCCTAGGGAGAATGCTATCTGGAACCGGTGCCCTTTCCTAAATGGAAACAGGGAAAACTATTTAACATCACCAACCAGGACCCTCACAACAACCACGGGAGAGAGCGAGGACCACAAGGCACAAATAGGTAAGGCCTGGTGCCTTCCTTACACAGCCTGTTTGGGGGGGTGTTAGTCCATCGACATTATGCGTCAACTGCTCCGCCTGCCCCAGCCACCCTTCCACCCAAGGCCGGCCCTTCATTTAAGGACCTCCCTGGTCACTTGACTTCCTGTTCGGTTTTTGGCTAAGTCCCTACTTTCCCCTTAGCAGGTTATACAAACTCTCCACCAGATGGTCCTTCACCAATCTCCTATCTTAGATCCTCCAAGCCTCTCTTTCACTCTTTCTCCTCTCCTCTCTCCTGCCTGACACTCTTGTATCCCCCTCCTCATCACCTCCCCCTCTTATTCTTGTAATACTTCCCAGCTGTCCCCCCATCCACCACCTGCCCACCTCCTCACTGTCTCATCTCCGATCCCCCTGCACCATCTCCCTCCCATACTGCCCCTCCTCCAGTGGCCAATAGAAGTTGCTACAGTACCACACTTTTACTGCAAGTTGCACACCTTTTTTAAGGGTCATCTCTCATGGCCATGCTAGATTACCCAGGTTCCTCAAGGAGCCCACTCCTGGGTCCGAACCTGGCACCTTCTGCACCATAGTCCATCACTCTACCACTGTGCCACAATGACTCCCTAATTTTAGGGTACCAGTATGTTCCCCTCATACTCAGCCCATGATAGTCCACAACACATGACCATGGCTGCTCATGTACACCTCCACAGACTGGCACCTCTCCTGCTACTGATGCTATCCCTCCCACTACTGTGCTCACCCCCACAATGTCCCACCCCCAAGCAGCTCACCTCAACCCCCTCCAGTAGCTCCCCCACTCTGGCCACCCCATACCTCCCCCCCATGCCCACCAGTGCACCTTTCTATGCCTCTGGCCTTCCCAAACCCCCATGGCCAACCCACTTCCTTGCTATTCCTACCCTATGCTCAAGCCACAATACCATGCTCCAACCCATGAACTTCACTCATACCTACCCTCCAGGGCAGTACAGACAACACCTCCCACTGATTAGGATACTCTCATGCTGCTTATGCCATCTGGTAACGTCCACCCCAACCTAGACCCTGCACCTCTGGCCCACCATGCTCTCCCCTGTCTCTGGGTTACGATCACATCCATGAATATATGCAGCATACTAAAAATCTGCTGCCCTACAGTGTTGGGTCATGCAGCACCAACCTGACATCCTTGGACTGGTGAAACCTGGCTCTCCAAATCCACCCCTTACTCCTTCATCTCCATCCCTGGATACTCTCTCTTGCGACATAGAAACATAGAATTTAAAAGCAGATAAGGACCCTTGGCCCACCCAGTCTGCCCATTTCCTACCTGATGTATAAGCTGCAGATTCTAGTTAATCAACAGCTTACTTCCTCCTGCCCCCACTAGAATTGCTTTATGCCTGTCCCATGCATTCTTGAATCCTCCACTGTTCCGACTCCACAACCTCCTCAGGAAAGTTGTTCCATGCATCCACAACTCTTTTTGTGAAAAAATACTTTCTAACATCACTTCTGAGCCATCCCCCCTCTATCTTCAGATTGTGCCCCCTTGTTCTTGCACATCTCTTTTCTGAAAGATACTACCCTCTTGTACTTTGTTAATTCCCTTGAGATACTTGAAAGTTTCTATAATGTCCCCCCTCTCCCTCCTTTCCTCAAGGGTATACATATTAAGCTGCTTTAGTCTCTCCTCATACGTCATCTGGTGCAGACCCTGCACCATTTTGGTTGCCCTCTTCTGAACAGCCTCCACTCTGTCTATGTCTTTGCAGAGATGGGGTCTCCAGAATTGCACGCAGTACTCCAGATGGGGTCTCACCAACTGTCTCTAGAGAGGGATAACTTCCTGTTTTCTACTGTTGATGCCTCTTCCCATGCATCCCAGTATCCCCCAGCCCTCCTCACTGCCTTCTCACATTGCTTGCCCACCTTTAAGTCATCTGATATAACTACTCCTAGGTCTCTTTTAATTTTTGTTGTTATTATTAACGCACCCCCCATTGTGTATGCTTCCCCTGGGTTTTTGTTTCCCAGATGCATTACCTTGCACTTCTTTGCATTGAATCTGAGCTGCCATATATTTGACCATTCCTCCAACCTTGCCAAGTCCCTTTTCATTCTTTCCACCCCACCTTGTGTATCAACCCTGTTGCAGATCTTTGTGTCATCTGCAAAGAGGCATACCTTTCCTTGCAGGTGCTCTCTCCAATGTCACTTAGAAAGATATTAAAGAGGACCGGTCCCATTACTGAACCCTGCAGTAACCCGCTAGTTACCCTCCTTTCTTCACTGTGGACTCCGTTTACTATTACCTTTTGTGTCCTGTTGTCCAGCCAGTTTTTTATCCAGGCTACCATCTTGGGACCCACTCCAAGCCTGGCTAACTTGTATATTAATCTTTTGTGTGAGACTGTGTCGAATACCTTGCTAAAATCTAGGTAGGCCATATCCATAGCCCCTCCCTGGTCTACTACTTTGGTCACCCAGTCAAAGAAATCTATTAGGTTCATCTGACATGACCTTCCTGCTGTGAAACCATGCTGCTTTGGGTCATGTGCCCCACTGGCCTCTAGGTACTCAACAATTCTTTCCTTCAGAAGTGATTCCATCATTTTCTGTATTACTGAAGTCAAACTAACTGGTCTGTAGTTTCCTGCCTCTGCCCTGCTCCCACTTTTGTGAAGTGGAATCACATTTGCCCTCCTCCAGTCCTCAGATACCACTCCATCCTCCCATGATTTGTTAAAGAGAGTAGTCAGTGGTGTTACTAGTTCTACCCTTAGTTCTTTTAGTATTCTTGGGTGAATCCCATCAGACCCCATTGCTTTGTCCACCCTCAGTTTCAAGAGTTCTTTCAAAACCCTTTCTTCTGTGAATGGACTGGTATCAACCCCCCTATTCAGAGTTTCTCTCTTGTTTGGTTTAGGCACCTCCCCCTCCTCATCTGTTGTGAATACTGAGCAGAAATATTCATTCAGTATCCCTGCTTTTTCACTGTCACCCTCTGCCCACATTCCCTCCCTTTATTAAGTCTCTGTATCCTCCTTGGTCTTTCTTCACTCCCTAATGTACCTATAAAAGGTTTTATCCCCTTCTTAACAGAGTTGGCTATCTTTCCTCAGTTTGTGCCTTTGCTATTCTCAATGCCTTCCCTGCCTCCTTCTGCTTTAACTGATAAAGTTCTCTCTTCAGGGAAGAATGGTAGGAAAGTGCGGTGGTGGCTGCACAATGTATTTAAGTGACATCTTACTGGGCCAACCCTCACGCCCACCAAAACTAGATCACGGCGCCCAAGCTATGTCCATAAAAATCACCCCTGACCCCTCGAAGGCACCCCTTATCATCACAACGGCCTACATTCCCACATGGAAACAATCTCCTGCACTCCTCTCCCTCATGGAGTACCTCACCAGCCTCCCCCACAAGGTTGATCACATCCTACTGGGTGACGTCAACATAAACTGGCTCACCAGCTCTGCTACCTCAGCCAAGGATACACTTGCAGCACTGGACCTCTCCCAAGTGATAACATAGCCCACTAGATGCAACCCCTCTACTGGCACACACACACCTACTGGATGTCGTCCTGTCCAACCGACCCCACAAAATCGTGGACATCCAGGTCCTGCAAACTCCCTCAGTGACCACTCTCCAGTGATTTCACATGGTCTGGTAGGCTACCTAACACACCCAGAGTCACAGTTAGACACGCCTCTATCCAGGTAACGTCACAAAATTCAAACAGTATCTTGCCCAGTGAGACTGCTTCCCAATATACCTTGCCCGAGCATTGATGCTGCTCTAGATTACTTCACCAGCTCTTTCAACCTTGCCTGTGACACCTTTGCCCCACTCAAAAAGACCCACATTAAGCAACTCAGTGCTCCCTGGATTACCCTATCCCTCCTCTCACAACTAAGGAAAAGAGACAATCTTTGGCATAGAGCCACTGACTCAGGCTGACCAGCTGATAAACAGGCATACCGAGCTGAACGTAACTAGTGCACCTGGGCCATTGATAAGGTAAAAGCCGAATTCTACAGGTCTACCCTAACTGCCTCCTAGGGGTCATCCCAGAAGTTTTGGGATAATATCAAACTGCTAAATGGCAAATCCTGCCCCCCAGCTCACCTCAAATGACACCATCACCTCCGACCAGAAGCGTATAGCAGACAGTCTCAATGCTACCTTTGCTGACCTAAGCTTGGTGCTTCCCAACAATTTTTTCAACCCAATAACAAATTTCCAACCTCCCACCTTCTCTCACCCCCTTTCTACCTGCGGACAATAACCCCTCGGGAAGCCAAGCCATACCTCGCCAAAGCCCTCAATGGGTCCAGCCCCCTAAACGACCCCTTGGACATAAGGCTCCTCCACCTGGCCCTAGATGCGCTGCTCCTCCCCCTGACTGGCCTGATCAACTGCTCCCTGTCTCAGGCAGTTCCCAAGTGTCTGGAAGACTGCAGTAATAACTCCCATTCACAAAGGTGGGAACAACGTATCCCCCTGGGAACTATCAACCGATCTCCATTCTCCCTCCCTCCAAAGCCCTGGAAAAGGTAGTGGTGGACCAACTTGCCGACTACCTCACAACCCACAACCTACTCTACAAGGAGCAGCATGGTTTCTGCCCAGGCCATAGCACCACCATAGCACTTCTCGAATTCTCTAATTTCCTCCACACAGCACTCGACAAAGGTCAGCTAGCAGGAGCTGTGTTCAATGACCTCTTCAAGGCCTTCAATATGGAAAGTTACCCCCTCCACCTTGACTCCCTCCAGCAAGTGGGTTTCTCCCAAGGCCCCTAGCTTGGTTCATGAGCTACCTAGCCTCTAGAGCACAATGAGTTAAGATCAACACAACACTCTCCAGTACCCACCCCGTCCACTCAGGAGTCCACAGGGTCCATTCTGGGGCCACTACTTTTAAGTTTGTTCCTCATCGCACTACCCAACTCATGTGATGGCAAGGTTCTACTCTATGCAGACGATGACATCCTCTGTGCATCCCACCAACCCCACCAGTCTGCAGACCTCCTACCAACACTATTTTAGTCTCATTGAATACTGGTTCATGGATCATAGACTTATCATGAACCTGAAAAAAACCAAGGCCATGATATTTGCCCACCACCAAAATAAACTGAAAAACTCCGTCCTGCAGATCCTCTCCAGCTCCCTCCAGCCCATTGAACATGTCACCTCTTTATAAATACCCAGGCATAACCTTCAACCGAGCTCTCACCTTCTGCACTCACATTACTGCTCTCATGTCTGTGACTAATGTATGCATCAGCCTCCTCTACCGCCACAAAGACTGCCTACCACCTGAAGCCCTTTGGTTAGCCATCACCTCGTCAGTCCTGTCCTTAATTGATTATGTCTAGTGATATATGCAGCTGCAGATGCCACCGCCCTCAGTAAAATAAAAGTGTCCATCAACAAAGCATGCAGGCTCCTGTCCGATGCTGACCGGCTGACACACACCTGCACCCTCTACTCCTTCACTCAAATACTCAGCTTTGAGGAAAGGCTACAATACCAATCCTGCCTTATCGCCAAAAAGACCTTCCTTGGACTAACGCCACCTGGAGCTGCATCATCTCTCCACCACTCAACCCCTACCATCTCCACCCACAGCACCGATAAGCCCTCTCTTGCAGTCCCACAGTGAAAGACATCCCTAGCCCAAAGGACCTTCTCATACAGGACCCCACCCTGGTTCAACTCCCTCCCTGCAAGTGTCACCAGTTTCCCTAAAATTGGTGCAATTAAAGTCACCCTTAGGAACCAAATACTCACAACCCGCACCTGTAGGTGCCTTCAGCAGTGAGCTGCCAACCACTGGGCCACCACCCATCCAGAACTGTATTTATGACCAAATTAACACCATCGACAAAGTCTTGCTCCTAGACTGCCTTGAAATTGTTCATAATAGCAATGTGTCCGCTACAGTATGAAAATGCTTAGCTAACCACTGTTTAGGCCACTCCATAGGCTTAGCTAAACCACTGTATAGGCTACTACATAGGTTCACTGCCTCCCTGTATACACTGGCCCAGATATTCAAACTGCACCAGGCTGTGGCGCAAGCTTGGGTGCAGCTCAACTTGGCTGCGTAGGGATGTGGACTGGGCGATATTCAACAGAGCTGCACCATGGCTCAGCAGTATTGAATATCACACCCTGGCCACCCGCAGTGTGCATGGCACAGTGGCACCGCACCAGCACAAGTGGCCAGAGTGGAGCATGGGGATGCGCTAGCGCAAGTTCTATTGCGCCATACACAGCAACTGCGATATTCAAAACTTGACATGCAAATGAGGCCATAATGTATGCAAGGCACAAATGGGGCCATTTACATGTCATTATGGCCCCAATTGCATGCAGGTGCCCTGATCCCCGATGACTTGCGCCTGGCACCCTGCCAGGCAGCAGCCGCTGGGGACCAACACCCCCTGCAGCCGGCAATGTGCTCCACAGCCCGAGCGTGGGCAGTTGTATTAAAAAATAGAAACTATGTCCAATATCCCTGGTGGTCCAGTGGACCGCTGTCTGCCCGATTGTGGGCTAAGTAATAAAATTAGATCCCCAAAATCCCTGGTGGTCCAGTGGACAGCTGTCTGCCCAATCACGGGCATCTGTATAAATAAATGAATACTTCCAATATCCCTGGTGGTCCAGTGGACCGCTGTCTGCCCGATCGCGGGCATGTGTATAAATAAATTACTAAGTCCAATATCCCTGGTGGTCCAGTGGACCGCTGGCTGCCCGATCGCGGGCATCTGTATAAATAAATGACTAAGTCCAATATCCCTGGTGGTCCAGTGGACCACTGACTGCCCGATCGTGGGCATTTGTATTAAAAAAAAGTAATACTACCAATCTCTCTGGTGGTCTAGGTACCCCCCTCCCACCCGCCCACTGGGCCCCCGCCCCACCAGTCAGCCAGTGGGCGGCAGCACCCACCATCTGCCGTCCGCGCGCCCGGCTGACTGACACTGTCGGTGGATGGCTGTCGCCCGTTGGTCCACAGTGGCAGGCCAATGAGCGCGCCAGCCCATACAGTGCTACACATTCAGATATGTAGATAGTTCATTCATATATCTGGAATGTATGTTACTATAGACTGCACACACCCGGTAGCTCATGCTGTGGACCGTCAGCGTACAGCCCTACCGGCGGTGTCCGATCGGCCGGGCAGCAGAGGTGAGGGTGCTGCCGCCCACTGGCTGACCAGAGGAGCGGGCGGCCAGGGGCACTAAGGGAGGAAGAATACTGAACCACCAGAACAGTAGTATGACTGTCTAAGCCGCGATCGGCAATCGCCTCCAGACCACAGGATTTCCGAGATCGATTCTATAGCCCGCGATCGGAGCGGGCAGGTCACTGGACACCTGGATTACGGGATCTAATTTATTATTTGGCCACAATGGGTGGGCAGCGGTCCTGGACCACCAGGGATAATGGACAGATGTTTTACAAATGCCCCCAATTGGGCACGGAGCGCCGCCAGGTGGCGAGCTCGGGTGGCCACCACAGGTGGCAGCTGCCATGTTCGCCCTGCAATGCGGCAGCTCCTGTGGGTAGCCATCAATATTCTTCTTTTGGATCAACCTTTTAGCGCGGGTAGGGTTGCACAGCCAGCTCTGCATCCGGGCTGATATTGGGCTTGCAGGGAACGCAGCACGACCATACTATGCTGCGCCATTACTGATGCGGCTCCGGTGCGCAAGGTTTATTCCCTTTGAATATCACACGGGGCATCAGTGGGTTCGTGGCGCAACGCATGCAATACACAACCCTTTGAATATCAAGACCACTGTGTTTCTGCATAACAATATATAAATGCTGCAACTCTTGACTGTCTGTTTTCACGCAACCTGATGTTAAGCTGAATGTATGTATATGTACCTTATATATCATCTTTATATGATGTGGAGCCTTTAGAAATAGTCTCTGACTCAAGGGTTTAATTCAATCTCTCACAAATAAATAAATAAATAAAATTGTTACTAAAGGGCATGCATTAGCCTATCTAAGGAAGGGAGAATTAATGTGATGGGTTTTAACAAATCCATTTAAAATGAAAAAAAAATTTTTGTAAAACTACAGTCCTTTATCAACAGCCTGACTTGGTGGGATATACAACCAAACCCAGGTCATAAAACATCGTATATTTGGACAAACACATATAAACAGAAGGATTGCTTTCTGTACATAATATAAAAGTCTTATACCAAAAATAAATTATAAGAAATGTTGTATCTGAACATAGCCAAAGTTTCATAATTTGACAAATTCTGGCTAACTATGAGGTAGGATGATCTAATAAGGGTTGAAATGACAGCACAGTAAGACAGGGCAGGAACAAAAGTTATTAATACGTAACCCTCCTGCAGCCCCTCTGTTCTTGATGTCATCTACCACTGCTCCCATCTTTGTGTCATCTGTGAAGAGATTGAACTTACTCCAGACCCCGTGGAGATATCAGCAATGAAATCCCAAACAGCACTGGTCCCACCACTAATCCCTGTGGCACCCCACTCGTCACATCCCTCGGTGATGACAGTTCCCCACCACCACCCTTGCTGCCTACCCTTCAGCCAACTGATGATTCAGTTCAACATCTTTGTTCCCACCCCTATATATTCCAGCTTTCTCCCCAGCCTCCCATGTGGCATGGAATCAAAGGCCTTGATGAAGTCCAAATACAGGACATCCACTGCATGGCCTTTGTCCAGTTCCCTTGTCACCGAGTCATAGTACTCAATCAGATTTGTCTAGCAGGATCTTCCCGAGACAAACCCGAGCTGCTGACTGTCCTGGAGACCATTGTTCTCCAAAAAGGTCACCAGCCTCTCTTTTAGGATCGTCTCCATCAATTTTCCCACAATTGATGTAAGGCTCACTGGTCGGTAGTTGCCTGGTTCGTCCTTGGGTCCACTTTTGTGAATAGGCACCACATGGGCCATCCTCCAATCCAGTGGTACACATCCTGTGTCCAAGAAGGTATTGAACAGGTCAGCCAACGGTCCTGTCAGGATCTCAGCTAGTTCCTTAAGTACCCTAGGGAGAATGCTATCTGGAACCGGTGCCCTTTCCTAAATGGAAACAGGGAAAACTATTTAACATCACCAACCAGGACCCTCACAACAACCACGGGAGAGAGCGAGGACCACAAGGCACAAATAGGTAAGGCCTGGTGCCTTCCTTACACAGCCTGTTTGGGGGGGTGTTAGTCCATCGACATTATGCGTCAACTGCTCCGCCTGCCCCAGCCACCCTTCCACCCAAGGCCGGCCCCTTCATTTAGGACCTCCTGGTCACTTGACTTCCTGTTCGGTTTTTGGCTAAGTCCCTACTTTCCCCTTAGCAGGTTATACAAACTCTCCACCAGATGGTCCTTCACCAATCTCCTATCTTAGATCCTCCAAGCCTCTCTTTCACTCTTTCTCCTCTCCTCTCTCCTGCCTGACACTCTTGTATCCCCCTCCTCATCACCTCCCCCTCTTATTCTTGTAATACTTCCCAGCTGTCCCCCCATCCACCACCTGCCCACCTCCTCACTGTCTCATCTCAGATCCCCCTGCACCATCTCCCTCCCATACTGCCCCTCCTCCAGTGGCCAATAGAAGTTGCTACAGTACCACACTTTTACTGCAAGTTGCACACCTTTTTTAAGGGTCATCTCTCATGGCCATGCTAGATTACCCAGGTTCCTCAAGGAGCCCACTCCTGGGTCTCGAACCTGGCACCTTCTGCACCATAGTCCATCACTCTACCACTGTGCCACAATGACTCCCTAATTTTAGGGTACCAGTATGTTCCCCTCATACTCAGCCCATGATAGTCCACAACACATGACCATGGCTGCTCATGTACACCTCCACAGACTGGCACCTCTCCTGCTACTGATGCTATCCCTCCCACTACTGTGCTCACCCCCACAATGTCCCACCCCCAAGCAGCTCACCTCAACCCCTCCAGTAGCTCCCCACTCACTAGCACCCCATACCTCCCCCCATGCCCACCAGTGCACCTTTCTATGCCTCTGGCCTTCCCAAACTCCCCATGGCCAACCCACTTCCTTGCTATTCCTACCCTATGCTCGCTTACAATACCATGCTCCAACCCATGAACTTCACTCATACCTACCCTCCAGGGCAGTACAGACAATACCTCCCACTGATTAGGATACTCTCCATGCTGCTTATGCTATCTGGTAACGTCCACCCCACCCTAGACCCCTGCACCTCTGGCCCACCATGCTCTCCCCCCCTGTCTCTGGGTTACGTATCACATCCATGAATATATGCAGCATACTAAAGAAATCTGCTGCCCTACAGTGTTGGGTCATGCAGCACCAACCTGACATCCTTGGACTGGTCGAAACCTGGCTCTCCAAATCCACCCCTTACTCCTTCATCTCCATCCCTGGATACTCTCTCATAGAAGCATAGAAACATAGAATTTAAAAGCAGATAAGGACCGCTTGGCCCACCCAGTCTGCCCATTTCCCTACCTGATGTATAAGCTGCAGATTCTAGTTAATCAACAGCTTACTTCCTCCTGCCCCCCACTAGAATTGCTTTATGCCTGTCCCATGCATTCTTGAATCCTCCCACTGTTCCTGACTCCACAACCTCCTCAGGAAGGTTGTTCCATGCATCCACAACTCTTTTTGTGAAAAAATACTTTCTAACATCACTTCTGAGCCATCCCCCCTCTATCTTCAGATTGTGCCCCCTTGTTCTTGCACATCTCTTTTCCTGAAAGATACTACCCTCTTGTACTTTGTTAATTCCCTTGAGATACTTGAAAGTTTCTATAATGTCCCCCCTCTCCCTCCTTTCCTCAAGGGTATACATATTAAGCTGCTTTAGTCTCTCCTCATACGTCATCTGGTGCAGACCCTGCACCATTTTGGTTGCCCTCTTCTGAACAGCCTCCACTCTGTCTATGTCTTTGCAGAGATGGGGTCTCCAGAATTGCACGCAGTACTCCAGATGGGGTCTCACCAACTGTCTCTAGAGAGGGATAACTTCCTGTTTTCTACTGTTGATGCCTCTTCCCATGCATCCCAGTATCCCCCAGCCCTCCTCACTGCCTTCTCACATTGCTTGCCCACCTTTAAGTCATCTGATATAACTACTCCTAGGTCTCTTTTAATTTTTGTTGTTATTATTAACGCACCCCCATTGTATGCTTCCCTGGGTTTTTGTTTCCCAGATGCATTACCTTGCACTTCTTTGCATTGAATCTGAGCTGCCATATATTTGACCATTCCTCCAACCTTGCCAAGTCCTTTTCATTCTTTCCACCCTATTGTATCAACCTGTTGCAGATCTTTGTGTCATCTGCAAAGAGGCATACCTTTCCTTGCAGGTGCTCTCTCCAATGTCATAGAAAGATATTAAAGAGGACCGGTCCCATTACTGAACCCTGCAGTAACCCGCTAGTTACCCTCCTTTCTTCACTGTGGACTCCGTTTACTATTACCTTTTGTGTCCTGTTGTCCAGCCAGTTTTTTATCCAGGCTACCATCTTGGGACCCACTCCAAGCCTGGCTAACTTGTATATTAATCTTTTGTGTGAGACTGTGTCGAATACCTTGCTAAAATCTAGGTAGGCCATATCCATAGCCCCTCCCTGGTCTACTACTTTGGTCACCCAGTCAAAGAAATCTATTAGGTTCATCTGACATGACCTTCCTGCTGTGAAACCATGCTGCTTTGGGTCATGTGCCCCACTGGCCTCTAGGTACTCAACAATTCTTTCCTTCAGAAGTGATTCCATCATTTTCCGTATTACTGAAGTCAAACTAACTGGTCTGTAGTTTCCTGCCTCTGCCCTGCTCCCACTTTTGTGAAGTGGAATCACATTTGCCCTCCTCCAGTCCTCAGGTACCACTCCATCCTCCCATGATTTGTTAAAGAGAGTAGTCAGTGGTGTTACTAGTTCTACCCTTAGTTCTTTTAGTATTCTTGGGTGAATCCCATCAGACCCCATTGCTTTGTCCACCCTCAGTTTCAAGAGTTCTTTCAAAACCCTTTCTTCTGTGAATGGACTGGTATCAACCCCCTATTCAGAGTTTCTCCCTTGTTTGGTTTAGGCACCTCCCCTCCTCATCTGTTGTGAATACTGAGCAGAAATATTCTTTCAGTATCCCTGCTTTTTCACTGTCACCCTCTGCCCACATTCCCTCCCCTTTATTAAGTCTCTGTATCCTTCCCTTGGTCTTTCTTCACTCCCTAATGTACCTATAAAAGGTTTTATCCCCCTTCTTAACAGAGTTGGCTATCTTTTCCTCAGTTTGTGCCTTTGCTATTCTCAATGCCTTCCCTGCCTCCTTCTGCTTTAACTGATAAAGTTCTCTCTTCAGGGAAGATATGGTAGGAAAGTGCGGTGGTGGCTGCACAATGTATTTAAGTGACATCTTACTGGGCCAACCCTTACGCCCACCAAAACTAGATCACGGCGCCCAAGCTATGTCCATAAAAATCACCCCTGACCCCTCGAAGGCACCCCTTATCATCACAACGGCCCACATCTCACATGGAAACAATCCCTGCACCTCTCCTCATGGAGTACCTCACCAGCCTCCCCACAAGGTTGATCACATCCTGCTGGGTGGCGTCAACATAAACTGGCTCACCAGCTCTGCTACCTCAGCCAAGGATACACTTGCAGCACTGGACCTCTCCCAAGTGATAACATAGCCCACTAGATGCAACCCCTCTACTGGCACACACACCCTACTGGATGTCGTCCTGTCCAACCGACCCCACAAAATCGTGGACATCCAGGTCCTACCAAACTCCCTCAGTGACCACTCCCCAGTGATTTTCACATGGTCTGGTAGGCTACCTAAACACACACCCAGAGTCACAGTTAGACAGCTCCTCTATCCAGGTAACGTCACAAAATTCAAACAGTATCTTGCCCAGTGAGACTGCTTCCCAATATACCTTGCCCCGAGCATTGATGCTGCTCTAGATTACTTCACCAGCTCTTTCAACCTTGCCTGTGACACCTTTGCCCCACTCAAAAAGACCCACATTAAGCAACTCAGTGCTCCCTGGATTACCCTATCCCTCCTCTCACAACTAAGGAAAAGAGACAATCTTTGGCATAGAGCCACTGACTCAGGCTGACCAGCTGATAAACAGGCATACCGAGCTGAACGTAACACTGCACCTGGGCCATTGATAAGGTAAAGTCAATTCTACAGGTCTACCTTAACTGCCTCCTAGGGGTCATCCCAGAAGTTTTGGGATAATATCAAACTGCTAAATGGCAAATCCTGCCCCCAGCTCACCTCAAATGACACCATCACCTCCGACCAGAAGCGTATAGCAGACAGTCTCAATGCTCCTTTGCTGACCTAAGCTTGGTGCTTCCCAACAATTTTTTCAACCCAATAACAAATTTCCAACCTCCCACCTTCTCTCACCCCCTTTCTACTCATGGACACAACCCCTCGGGAAGCCACACCGCCAAAGCCCCTCAATGGGTCCAGCCCCCTAAACGACCCCTTGGACATAAGGCTCCTCCACCTGGCCCTAGATGCGCCTGCTCCCCCCTGACTGGCCTGATCAACTGCTCCCTGTCTCAGGCAGTTCCCAAGTGTCTGGAAGACTGCAGTAATAACTCCCATTCACAAAGGTGGGAACAACGTATCCCCTGGGAACTATCAACCGATCTCCATTCTCCCTCCCTCCAAAGCCCTGGAAAAGGTAGTGGTGGACCAACTTGCCGACTACCTCACAACCCACAACCTACTCTACAAGGCAGCATGGTTTCTGCCCAGGCCATAGCACCACCATAGCACTTCTCAGATTCTCTAATTTCCTCCACACAGCACTCGACAAAGGTCAGCTAGCAGGAGCTGTGTTCAATGACCTCTTCAAGGCCTTCAATATGGAAAGTTACCCCCTCCACCTTGACTCCCTCCAGCAAGTGGGTTTCTCCCAAGGCCCCCTAGCTTGGTTCATGAGCTACCTAGCCTCTAGAGCACAATGAGTTAAGATCAACACAACACTCTCCAGTACCCACCCCGTCCACTCAGGAGTCCCACAGGGGTCCATTCTGGGGCCACTACTTTTAAGTTTGTTCCTCATCGCACTACCCAACTCATGTGATGGCAAGGTTCTACTCTATGCAGACGATGACATCCTCTGTGCATCCCACGCCAACCCCACCAGTCTGCAGACCTCCTACCAACACTATTTTAGTCTCATTGAATACTGGTTCATGGATCATAGACTTATCATGAACCTGAAAAAAACCAAGGCCATGATATTTGCCCACCACCAAAATAAACTGAAAAACTCCGTCCTGCAGATCCTCTCCAGCTCCCTCCAGCCCATTGAACATGTCACCTCTTTATAAATACCCAGGCATAACCTTCAACCGAGCTCTCACCTTCTGCACTCACATTACCTCTCATGTCTGTGACTAATGTATGCATCAGCCTCCTCTACGCCACAAAGACTGCCTACCACCACAAGCCCTTTGGTTAGCCATCACCTCGTCAGTCCTGTCCTTAATTGATTATGTCTAGTGATATATGCAGCTGCAGATGCCACCGCCCTCAGTAAAATAAAAGTGTCCATCAACAAAGCATGCAGGCTCCTGTCCGATGCTGACCGGCTGACACACACCTGCACCCTCTACTCCTTCACTCAAATACTCAGCTTTGAGGAAAGGCTACAATACCAATCCTGCCTTATCGCCAAAAAGACCTTCCTTGGACTAAGGCCACCTGGAGCTGCATCATCTCTCCACCACTCAACCCCTACCATCTCCACCCACAGCACCGATAGCCCTCTCTTGCAGTCCCACAGTGAAAGACATCCCTAGCCCAAAGGACCTTTCCATACAGGACCCCACCCTGGTTCAACTCCCTCCCTGCAAGTGTCACCAGTTTCCCTAAAATTGGTGCAATTAAAGTCACCCTTAGGAACCAAATACTCACAACCCGCACCTGTAGGTGCCTTCAGCAGTGAGCTGCCAACCACTGGGCCACCACCCATCCAGAACTGTATTTATGACAAATTAACACCATCGACAAAGTCTTGCTCCTAGACTGCCTTGAAATTGTTCATAATAGCAATGTGTCCGCTACAGTATGAAAATGCTTAGCTAACCACTGTTTAGGCCACTCCATAGGCTTAGCTAAACCACTGTATAGGCTACTACATAGGTTCACTGCCTCCCTGTATACACTGGCCCAGATATTCAAACTGCACCAGGCTGTGGCGCAAGCTTGGGTGCAGCTCAACTTGGCTGCGTAGGGATGTGGACTGGGCGATATTCAACAGAGCTGCACCATGGCTCAGCAGTATTGAATATCACACCCTGGCCACCCGCAGTGTGCATGGCACAGTGGCACCGCACCAGCACAAGTGGCCAGAGTGGAGCATGGGGATGCGCTAGCGCAAGTTCTATTGCGCCATACACAGCAACTGCGATATTCAAAACTTGACATGCAAATGAGGCCATAATGTATGCAAGGCACAAATGGGGCCATTTACATGTCATTATGGCCCAATTTGCATGCAGGTGCCTGATCCCCGATGATTGCGCCTGGCACCCTGCCAGGCAGCAGCCGCTGAGGACCAACACCCCTGCAGGCGGGCAATTGCTCCACAGCCAGCGTGGGCAGTTGTATTAAAAATAGAAACTATGTCCAATATCCCTGGTGGTCAGTGGACCGCTGTCTGCCGATTGTGGGCTAAGTAATAAAATTAGATCCCCAAAATCCCTGGTGGTCCAGTGGACAGCTGTCTGCCCAATCACGGGCATCTGTATAAATAAATGAATACTTCCAATATCCCTGGTGGTCCAGTGGACCGCTGTCTGCCCGATCGCGGGCATGTGTATAAATAAATTACTAAGTCCAATATCCCTGGTGGTCCAGTGGACGCTGGCTGCCCGATCGCGGGCATCTGTATAAATAAATGACTAAGTCCAATATCCCTGGTGGTCCAGTGGACCACTGACTGCCCGATCGTGGGCATTTGTATTAAAAAAAGTAATACCACCAATCTCTCTGGTGGTCTAGGTACCCCCTCCCCACCCGCCCACTGGGCCGCCACGCCTCACCAGTCAGCCAGTGGGCGGCAGCACCCACCATCTGCCGTCCGCTTGCGCCCGGCTGACTGACACTGTCGGTGGATGGCTGTCGCCCATGGTCCACAGTGGCAGGCCAATGGCGCGCCAGCCCATACAGTACTACACATTCAGATATGTAGATGATTCATTCATATATCTGGAATGTATGTTATTCTCGACTGCACACACCCGGTAGCTCATGCTGTGGACCAGTAGGTGCAACTACCCGGTGGTGTGCGTCGGCGGGCAGCAGAGGGTGAAGTGCTGCCGCCACTGGCTGACCAGGAGGAGCGGCAGGCGGTGGGCGGTGGCGGAGGGGGGGCACTTAGACCACTAGGAGACTGGTAGTATTACTTTTTATACAAATGCCCGCGATCGGCAGTCAGCGATCCACTGGACCACCAGGGATTTCGGGATCTGATTCTATTACTTAGCCCGGGATCGGAGCGGGCAGGTCCACTGGACCACCTGGGATTTTGGGGATCTAATTTATTATTTAGCCACGATCGGGTGGGCAGCGGTCACTGGACCACCAGGATATTGGACAGATGTTTTTTACAAATGCCCATGATTGGGCATGGGCGCCGCCAGGTGTAGCGGAGCTCGGGTGGCCACCCACAGGTGGCAGCTGCCATGTTGCGCCCTGCAATGCAGCAGCTCACCTGTGGGTGGCCATCAGTTGTTCCTTTCTTTTGGATCAACTTTGTGCTGGCGCGGGTAGGGGTTGCACATGCGTAGCTCTGCACATCCCGGGCTGAATATTGGGCTGTGCAGGGTATGCATGGCACGCCCCGCCTGTGCCTTCGCATACATTACTGATGCGCTCCGGTGCATCGGGATTTGTGCCGCGCACTTTTCCCTTTTGAATATCACACCGGGGCACATCAGTGGGTTGCGCATGGCGCAACACTGTTGTGCCATGCACAACCCTTTTGAATATCCGGGCCACTGTGTTTTACTGCACATAACAATATATAAATGCTGTAACTCTTGAACTGTACTGTTTTCACCCACGCAACCTGATGTTACAGCTGAATGTATGTATGTGTACCTTATGTGTCTAAATGTTTACTTATGATGTGGAGCCTTTGGAAATGAGTCTCTGACTCAAAGGGTTGTAATTCCAATCTCTCACAAATAAATAAATAAATAAAATTGTTGCACTAAAAAGGGAGCATGCATTAGCCTATCTAAGGGAGAGGGAGAGTTAATGTGATGGGTTTTTAACAAATCCATTTAAAAATGGTAAAAAAAAATTTTGTAAAGCTACAGTCCTTTATCAACAGCCTGACTTGGTGGGATATACAACCAAACCCAGGTCATAAAACATCAGTATATTTGGACAAACACATATATAAACAGAAAGGATTGCTTTCTGTGCATGCCAATGTACAAAGTCTTGTACCAAAAATAGAATTTATAAGAAATGTTGTATCTGAACATAGCCAAAGTTTCATGATTTTGACAGAATTCTGGCTAACTATGAGAGTGAGGGATGATCTAATAAGGGTTGAAAATGACAGCACAGTAAGACAGGGCAGGAACAAAAAAGGGGGATTATTATGTACTGTCACAGTAAATATGCTGCTAGGAGGAAGGAACTGAATGCCCCAAGAGATGTTTGCAAAGTGATTGGGATAAAAATAAATATCCTTGGAGATAAACCTGTGTTTTTAGTGGGCTGTTACAGACTGCCCAAATTTTCTGCATGTAAAATAAGTGATTTAACCAGAGCTTGCAGCCATTTGCTTCTAATGAGAGACTTCAGCTGGACTGGGGCAGTGAAGAAAAATCATGACACTTGAGTAGTGTAGCCATCTCATTAGGGTTAGAGCAACTAATAAATGAACACACATATTAACCCTAAGGGCCCTTCCACAGCAACCACACTGGACTTAATTTTCACTAATTTACCTCGTACTTACAAAAATGCTGGCACTATGGCAAATAGTGATTGTCGTGTCTTTTACTGTGTGAAAGGGAAACTGTAGAAAAAGGACCACCTAGGACAATTCGGTATGATCCGCAAAAACATTTGATTATTTAACCTATTTAAACCTAATTGCTGAGCTGAATAATCAGAGTTGGGAAGGACTGCACCTGATGCCTGACATAGATGATAACTGGAACTTTTTTGTCTTGGAATTGAGTGCACTCTATAGCAAACACTTCCCTTTAAAAATGTAAAAAAATTAAAAAAGATACATTAAGTGAAAGACCCCCTGATTCTACGGAAAGTTTGAGGATAACTTGGACCAAGGAAATACAAATGGATATCTCAACTTCAGCTTGGGAGGGGGATAGCTGGTTTGGCCACCCGGGTGGTCCAGGTCTCATATTGGAGGGAGTATATTTGGAAATTAAGGGCTTAGTATTTTAGGACCCCTCTGCTAACTTCCAAATATTCAAGGGACCCATCAGGGACCTGTTGGAGAGGGTGTGGGACTGGTCTTGTGGGACAGACCCATGTCTTGTGGCCATGCCCTCTAATCCAAGAGTTTTGGAAAGAGGTGATACATGAGTTACAGGAGATTTATGATAGGGGAGTTCTCGACCACCCAGTGTTCCTATTAACATTTACCCTCCCCAAGGGAACAAAAGTTGATAAAATCACCTATAAACAAACAAATTTGTTAGTGGCTGCTGCCCATAAAGCAATTACATGCCTGTGGCTAACCACAACCATCCCCACCAAATTGTCCTGGGTGAAAATTATATGGAAAATTAATTCCCTGGAATGCTTCTTGGCCAGTCTTTTAGACCAAAAAGAAGTATTTGAAATCCGCTGTTGGAAGTGGGTTATTCACCATTTAGCTCATTATCCAGAGTTTGTATCCTGGTGCTCATTATGAAATTTAAAATTTAATTAAGTGATGTATGACATTCATGCCTGATACCCCCCCTGGGTATTCCTTGCAGATGTACCCTTTCTCTTTTTTTTTCTTTGTGATTTATTGCATACATTTACCTGTCTATAATCATGATGCATTGCTCAGAAATTCGCTTGTCTGTATATAACTTATGTACTGAGCCTTTGTTGGTTAAGGTTTTGGCCTGTTTCTATTGAATGTATGTGAAATGTCTGAATTGAAGTATGTTGTTGTGTTTACATGAATAAAGAATAAATAATAAATAAATAAATAAAGAAGAATTCAACCTTATGGTTAAACAGTCAATTGATACAGTTAAAAAAGAAAACAACTTACGGGATCAGGCTAGAAGAGAGGGTAGTCCGGAAAACCGGATTGATTATAAAACAGTAAGAAATAAATACATGAAAGAAGTCAGGGTTGCAAAAGAAAAATATTTTATTAATAAGACAAGGGAGCTGACAAGTCACCCCAAAACATTTTGGGTCATAATTAAAGTCTTAAACAGGAAAAATAAAACAAACAGAGAAATCTGAATGACTAATGATGACAATAATTTCATCAAAAAGAAGGATCTTCCAGATAAGTTCAATGAATTTTTCATTAATACAGGAGCTTTTGATGGTGAAGTAGTGCTGAGGGAAAGTCAGGACATCATACAAGGTATTGACGCAGCTGGTAGAAAATTTGTTTTTGACAGTATAACAGTACAGGAGGTTTGTGATCAGTTGTTGGACCTAAACAGTGATAAAAGTTGTGGGCCTGATAACCTTACTGCAAGATTCTTGAAATATGCAACACTTCAGATTTCAGGACCTTGGCATACCTTTTCAGTTGATCTTTGACTTCAGGGGAGTTGGCGTTACGATGGAAGCAGGCCAGGGTTGTCCCATTCTTTAAAGGGAGCAAAACCCTAGCCTAATGATAAACTATAGACCAATATCACTACTCCCAGTAGTTACAAAGTTGTTAGAGAAGATGGTGGCAAGACAAATACTGTTTTTCTTGGAAGAGGGCAGTAAACAAGATAAATTCCAATTTGGGTTCCATAGAAACTATAGTACAATAGCCTCCATGTTGAAGGTCTTGGACGATGCCAGGAAGGCCTCAAAGCTTGGAAAAGTTATTGGGATTACTTTTGTTGACCTCTGCAAGGTCTTCAACACAGTGGATCATAAGATATTGATAGAGAAGGTGAGGGAGGTTGGGCTGGGTGACAGGGCCCTGATCTGGTTTTGTAGTTATCTTACTGACAGGACACAGAATGTTATAGTGAATGGAAGGCAATCAAGAGAACTGTTCCTTAAAAGGGAAGTCCCACAGGGGGTCAATACTAGGTCCATTAGTATTTACATTGTATCTAAGGGGCTTGGGAGAATGCATCAGAGCTGTAGACTACCATCTGTATGCAGATGATATGGTGGTCTACGCTTCCGATGCAGGGTTTTAAATAATTGATTAGCAATTTTTTTCTTGAGACTATACTAACTGTACAGAAAGTATTTATATAGATTTTCTAGAAGTGCTGTGATTGTTAAACACAGTGAGGCAAGAGCTATGCATTTTCACAAAGATGTTGTGCTTTTATGAGCAAAACGCTAATCAATTTTTAGAGTTAAATAAATCCCTGCGATGCCTCAGTGGAAGCAGTAAAAATAAGGCTGCAGTTGACTTTTGAAGATCTCCAGTTATTTTTCAGTCAGATTTCTTTAAAAATCAACAAGAAAGCCTGATGGCACTGAGGGCTGAGGCACTGGACGCCACACCTCACGCTATGCCGATGATCCTCCTCCAGGGGTGGGTTACCAGGTAGCACAGCACTCGTAGCTCCTCTGCCTGTGAAAGCATGGGCAGTAGGGGCACATGGCTCTCTGGAGTCGGGGGAGGGAGTACGCTGTTGGGTGCTTGATGACAGCATACATCAGCACGTCGTTCATCTGGACGAATGTCCTCTGTGCCGGTATCCTCAGGGGACAGGGAGAAAATGGAGGAAAATGTATACACCCTCAGCTGTAACAAGCAATATGAAACCATGGGATCCTGGTGGCAGGACCTGGCAGATGAAGTAGGGTGGGGTACAAGGCCCCCTTTGAAGCCAAGGAGCCAGGCAAGTACAAAAAAAAATTAACTAGAAGAAAACCGACAAATTGCTACTTGGAACAGCTAAAAAAATGTAATAAATTAGCAGTGCACTGGTTGTCCATTCTAAAGATGGAACTAGGATGGAGCAAGTAGAGAGGTATAAATACCTAGATTTTTGGATAGATACCCAGGGATCAGGCAACCTACACATTACAAAACTTATAAACAGAATACGCTAATGTTCAAAAAGACCATTGCATTGTATTGTACTGTATTGTATTGTATTGAATTTAATTTAATTTTTGTTGACCGGGTAGGCCCACTGAGACTAGAAGTCCCTTTTTTCAGGAGCAAATTGGGGAGGGGGGGATACAGATGGTAACCAACTGATACTGAACCAGATTAAGCTGTTGGTGATGTTTTACTGAATGGGGGAAATTTGGCCAGGGCACCAGGGGAAATTCCCCTACTCTTTTTGAGACATGCCATGGGATCTTTAACATCCACCTGAACAACAAACAACCACCAGAACAGGCAGATATAACAAAACTTTGGTTACAGCAGACACCACCACGAGTTTCTCAATGGGAGGTTATTACTTACCATATCTATAAAATGGAAAAAATGGCAGTGCGATTACAAAATACTTTGCCTATCATGCAAAACAGGTGGACAGCTTGGTTGCTGTATGTCGCTCATGGTAGGTCTGATCTAATTTTCTAGTAGTATTGTGATGGTTATCCAAGGAGGAGTGCCTCTTTGCCCTTGGACAGTCAGGCTGGACAGTCCCTCACCATCTATTTACCCTCATTTTCATATTACACAAGCCTAGAGTCCCCAAGGCCCTTCCATCCTTTGGTCCCTCCTTACAATCTTCTTTTATATAGGCAGTGACCAGCTGATGTACCTGTAACCAGTGACATTATACTTCTGGCAAAGTGTGGTTCCTCTATGAAGGCACCCGCAGTGGAGACCAAGGAGGATGCTGGGAACCTCCACAAAGGAGACCCACAGGAGGGTGGCAGGGGACCCCACAGGGGAAGAAAACAACTCCTGGTGGGGGACTCCATTGTTAGGAATGTAGAACTGGGGGTGGAAGGGGAGAGGGAAGTAAGATGCCTGCCTGGCGCCATTGCTTGAGGACAGGGAGCGAATCCTCAGGATTGCCGTGAGCAGCTGCACAGGGGAGGGAGCTGGATGTCATTGTCCACCTAGGGACAAATGACCTGGCTAAGAAAGGGATTAGAGAAGTGCAGGAAGAGTTTGTGGAGATTGGGAGGGCCTTTAGACGAAGTAGCATGCACAGTAACCTTCTTGAGGTGCTGTCCCATCTTCGCGTGGGAAGACTGGGTGTTCCACCATGGGATTCAATCAGTGGTTGAAAAACTGGTGCGGAGCTCAGGGGTTGGCTTCATTGGGGACTGGGGTCACCTGGAGATGCAAGCCTATACTGGCATGATGGGCTGCATCTGTCCAGGAGGGAACCAGGATCCTAGGTGATAGGTTTAAATGTTTCATTGGCAAGCATTTAAACTAGCCAAGGGGAGGCACTGGAAAGGAGCAAGAGGAAACCTAGCCCCCAAATAAATCACAGTAGTAAGTCGCTGTAAACACCAACATATGAGTGTGTCAATAGGAGAAGGCAGGGGTAAATGGGAAAGTGACAAAGGCAAGAAGAATAGGATGGGGCAAGGAGTAAGGCTACGGGAAATGGAAGGTATTGAGTACCAATGCCGTAGTCTGGGCAATAAACTCCCTGAGCTGGTGACCTTGATGGAAGAGGATGCCTGGATATCGTGCAATCACAGAAACATGGTACACAGAGAACCATGACTGGGATGTTAACATACCAGGGTACATAACCTATAGGAGAGAGGCAGGCGAGGGAGAGGGGAGGTAAGCGCTCTATGTAAAGGAAGGGATAAAAGCAACTGAACAAAAGAGTAAACAGGGAGGAGAGGAGGCACTGTGGGTCACCTTGGAGACTGGAAAGGGCATCTAATCCACACAGGGTTGTGTACAGACCCCCATGTCAGGGGGAGGGAATGGACAAGGATATGATAGAAGGCATTCTTAGGATGACAGAGAAAGGGGAGATACTGTTGATGGGAGACCTGAATATGCCAGATGTTAACTGGAGCACATTTGTTGCAGCCACATCCAACAGCAGGACCATTCTCGGTGCCCTACAGGTGGCAGGCCTCAGACAGCTAGTTTCGGAACCCACTCATGTGGGAGCAGTCTTAGACCTTGTACTCTCAAATGGGTGCAGTGAGAAGATCTCAGATCTAGAAGTGGGTTGCCATCTGGGAACAAGTGACCATCAAACAGTGTGGTTCACGTTAAACTCAGCTTCTAGAGTCAAGCCATACAAAAGTGAGGTACTGGACTTCAGGAGGCTGACTTTGCTGAATGATGAGAGTGCCTCAGAAAAGCATAGCAAACAGGCTAGAAGGAGGGTGGAGCAACAATGGGAATCATCAAACTGCCATCACAGAGGCAAAAGCCTTTGTGTGAAACAAATAAACAAATCAAATGAAAGAAAAGCCACTATGTTTCTCAAAAGAGGTGGCTGGGAAAGTCAGGGAGAAAAAGATAGTATTCCGAAGTATAAAGGAAACATAGAAGAGCAGGACAGAGACTGTACCAGTTAAGGCAGAAGGAAGCAGGAGGAAGTCAGAATAGCAAGGCCCAAACTGAGAAGAAGATAGCCAACTCGGTTAAGAAAGGGATAATCTTTACAGGTACATCAGGTATCGGTGAGAAAGACAAAGGGAGGGATAAGTGAGGGCTGAATAGAATGAACAGTAGGTGGGCAGAGGGGGACAGTGAAAAAGCAGGGATACTGAACGAATATTTCTGCTCAGTATTCACAAAAGAGGAGGAGGAAGTGCTCTAATCCAATTAACAGAAGCACCTCTTGATAGGGGTCGATCCCAGTCCTTTCACAGAAGAAAGTGGTCTGCAAGAACTCCTAAAACTGAAGGTGGACAAAGCAATGGGGCCTGATGGATTCACCACAGAATTCTAAAAAGAATTAAGGGGAACTAGTGAAACCACTGGCTACTCTTTTAATAAATCATGGGAGGATGGTGTGGTACCCGAGGACTGGAGGAAGGCGGATACGATTCCTCTTCACAAGAGTGGGACCAAGACAGAGGGCGAGAAGCTACAGACCTGTCGGTTGACCTCTGTGGTAGGGAAAGTGATGGAGTTATACTGAAGGAAAAGAATTGTTGAGTACCTAGGAGGCCAGTGGGAGCTGGGACCCAAGGCAGCATGGGTTCACAGCAGGAAGGTCATGTCAGATGAATCCATAGATTTCTTTGACTGGGTGACCAAAGTAGTAGACCAGGGAGGGGCTGTGGACATGGCCTACCTAGACTTTAGCAAGGCATTTGACACAGTCCCACACAAAAGCTTAATAGTCAAATTAATCAGCCTTGGAGTGAGTCCCAGGGTGGTAGCCTGGGTAAAACATTGGCTGGACAACAGGACACAGAAGGTAATTGTAAATGGAGTCCACTCTGAAGAAAGAGGGGTTACTATTGGGGTACCGCAGGGTTCAGTGCTGGGTCCAGTCCTTTTTAATGTGTTTATAAGTGACATTGCAGAAGGACTGGAAGGAAAAGATGCCTCTTGCAGATGACACAAAGATCTGAGACAGGGCTGATACACAAGGAGGCGTGGAAGGATGAGAAGGGACTTGGCAAGGTTGGAGGAATGGTCGAAGTATGGCAGCTAAGATTCAATGCAAAGAAGTGCAAATAATGTACCTGGGAAACAAGAACCAGGAAAGAACACACAATGGAGGGGAGGTAGTAACAACAACAAAAGGAAAGGGACCTAGGGGTAATCATATCAGATGACCTTAAGGTTAGCAAGCAATGTGAGAAGGCAGTAGGGAGGGCTGGGGTTATACTGGCATGCATAGGGAGAGGCATCACCAGCAGAAAACAGGAAGTTGTTATCCCGCTGTACAGACAGTTGGTGAGACCCCATCTGGAGAACTGCATCCAGTTCTGGAGACCCCATCTCCGCAAGGACATTGATGGGATAGAGGCAGTCTAGAGGAGGGCAACTAAAATGGTGCAGGGTCTGCAAGAGAAGCCGTATGAGGAGAGACTTAAGGAGCTTAGTATGTATACCCTTGAGGAAAGAAGGGAGAGGGGGGACATGATAGAAACGTTTAAGTATCCCAGTGGAATCAACAAAGTCCAAGAGGGTAGCATCTTTCAGAAAAAGAGACGTGCAAGAACAAGGGAACACAATTTAAAGATGGGGGCGGTTCCAGGTGCAATGTGAGGAAGTAGTTTTCACAGAGACGGTAGTGGATGCATGGAACAGCCTTCTCTGAGGAGGTTGTGGGGTCTAAAACTGTGGGAGAATTCAAGAATGCATGGACAGACAAAAGGCAATTCTTGTGGGGGTAGGAAGAAATAGGCTGTTGGTTAACTAGGATCTGTGGCCTATCCTGTGGGTAGGGAAGTGGGCAGACTGGATGGGCCCGGCGTTCATATCTGCCATCAAAGACCTATGTTTCTATGTTTTGTTACATAAAATATGTAAGCTTTGTAGTGTATTATTCTGTAACCTGAGCCACAATACTGGTATTTTGACTGTAGACAACTATGATACTATGTAATGATGTGCCACTAAAAAAAGATCAATAAAACTTCAAGTTTAAAAAAAAAAGAATAGGCCAAATGCTTGGAGGCCTTGTATCAAAACAAGAGGGTTCTGGACTTAGAGCCAAGACTACAAGTAGTGCAAACACAGGTACTACCCATTTTTGACTATGCCAACCTTGCTTATGAATTTTACACGAACGATAAGATGCATAAATTAGATATATTGTATAAAAGACTTACACATTATGTCTCAGAAAGTTCAGATGATATATTCATAGCTGTGCTTTGTATAAAAGACTAGGCTGGCTATCCCTTACTTATAACCACAGATTGCATAAAATGCAGTTCTTGTTAAAACATATTCAAAGCAAAGTCCCAGATAACTTAACTAGGAGGTTGGTAATTAGGGGAAAATACATGTTTGAGAAATACAAGTCTGATGGAATTGGTCTCATCATACACAGTTACAGTAAGAGCCAGGAACTTCTTTAGTTTCTGGGTGCCCCAAGTATGGAATTTCTGAGTTTTTCATAATGCAGGGAAGAAAATTCCCCATTCATAGACAAATAAAAGTATGGTTCCTGTCATCACTACCCCAAATGTGATAAATGCAAGGAAGGTCTGACTTGATCTTTTTATTTCAGATTTGTGCAGAAAGCTTCCACTAATTGTTTATTTGCATATTTGTACTCGTTTAACTGACAACAGTATTAACAATTATACTGGCGCGGTACTGCCAATAAAGTTAGCGCTTAGCAACAGGTTCTATGTTAAACCAATAAATTTGTACCACAATAGCTTTGGTAGCGTTTGACAAAATTAGCTGAAATGTCCATACACTGGGCCCACATTTCAAGCAGGTTAGAATGATGCAAGGGATTTGCATCAAAAGAGTTTGACGCAAGGGGACTGGCATCACAACTTGCATCAAACAGGTTCTTTCTAGAAGCAGCTTCTACAGATCCAGACACTGCTGTGCCAATGTTCCTTGCACCAGGGGTTGCATCAAACAACCCAGTGCACCAGGTCCCAAGGGGGCTTGCACCATGGCGGGGCTGCAACATCTCCTTTTTGGGGATTTTGCAAGCCCCACCATGGACACAGCATGCGGCACCAGTTAGATCAGCCAGGAGGTAGTCTAAGTGGGTTGCACCAGTGGGATGTGGTAATACAGGGGGCAGTAGGGACACATTAGGGGTACAGGAGGTGGCAGTTGGAGTGTCAGGGAAAAGCTGGGTATCAGCCACAGTGATGTGGTACTCAGCAGGGTATCATTACAGTATGTTGAAATATAAGTATGGTTGTTGAAATCGAGTCAGCACATACTGTACTATCTTCCCTGGTAGTCTAGTGCTTCCACTGATCCCCACGTTTAAGAGTATCCCTAGTGGTGTGTTGATCTCAAGATTGGATCCTCGATTCCCAGTATTCAATGTAATGCCCTGTCCTATAGCATCCCCCATCTCGATTCCACCCGATAAAATGTGATAAAAGTTTGGTGGTCTAGTGACAATCTCATTCTTCCCACCCCATCAGACATTTCCAACCACCACTCACTCTCATCCCTGGCATGATCCTGTGACTGGTACAGCCTTCACACCACCACAGCCATCCGTAGGAATGCATTCTCAATGACCTCATACTGTATACTGTATACAGTACAATTCCACTGAGAACGCATTCTGTGGCTTGCCATGGTGGTGGTGTGCAGAGGGCTGTGCCAGTCGTAGAATCGTGCCAGGGACGGGGAGGAGCGGGGTGATTAGGCAATGCCTGATGGGGTGGAGAGGGTGGAAGGTCCACTAGACCACCAGGCACAATTACTGCATTTTTTATCGGGTGAGATCGAGGATCAGGGGGCACTATAGGACCGAGGCACTTTTATCTGTATACTTAGGGGAGATCTGGGATCAGCGGGGGTGCTTCACTACCCCACCAGGGATTATATGTAAACATCAGGGATCGGGGGGGCACTGGACTACCAGGGAAGATAGTACAGTATAGGCTGACTCGACTTCATCAACCATACTTTTATTTCAACACACTGCAATGGCAACCCACCAGGTGCTACAGCACTGTGGATGATGCCCAGCTTTGCCACAACACCCCAACTGCCACCTCACATGCCCCTTATGCCCCTGGCCCATTCCTGGCATGGTGTTTCCTCCCCCCCCACACTATCCTGGCCCCTCTACTGTTGCACCAGGTGGGGAAGGCAGATTCCCTGTGTCAAAGTCCACTGGTGTGCCACCTGTTTGGCGCAGCTGGTCGCTTGTGGCAAACCCGGGGAGTTGGCACAGGGACCCTGCTGCTTGTAAAATTGGATGCATGGTCCCTGGTGCACCTAGAGTTTGCTGCAATCCTTGAGCGACGCAACTTGTGTTGTCGCTCTAAGGGTGCTTTAAAATCAGGCCCATTGTCTAGTAGGCAAGGACTAAATGTGAGGAAAGTTTCATGGAGGTAGATTATGCGATTTCTGAGATCCACATATGTGATTTTCCTGTGGACGTCTAATTTTTTTCCTGTACTTAACATGGATTTTTGGTTTTGCTCTCACCTACAGCCAACACAGAATGGAATTATTTCTGAAACTTTCAGGGAAGAAACACGTTGTGCCAAGGTAGTGCCTTTGGAAGATTTCATGAAACAAAATTTTGAACGATTTCAGAGTTATAAGGATTTAAAGGGTTTTTTGTTTGTTTGTTTTTGCTGTTCTAAGCATGCTTAGCAGGATTTTTTGGATAATGTTCTGATACAGCATGAAACATTTCATGTTGCAGACCATTTTTGTTTTCTCACCACTTGCTTCTCATAGCACCAAAAGAAATTTCTCCTGTTGTATTGGCCGCCATCTTGTTCACGCCATAAAATAAAAAAACAAGGAAAATATGTAAACATTCTATAATTAAAATAAAAACACTTAAACCTAGCTAACCAGGATCCATTTAGCTAGATTCAGATGCTTGCTTTTTAAAACAATGGCCAGAAATACCTTTTCTGGGCACCTCAAAATCCAGGGTGCACAGTTTAGTGAGAGGAGCCATTGACACATGCTCTCTGTATAAGAACAGCAAAAATTTCTTGAACGCTGAAGCTACAGCTGGACTCATGCTGCCGACTTCAGCTGAAGCAGTGAGTTGTCGATTCCTGTTCTCTGAGCAGACTGGGGTGCCCACCCCCCAGTACTGCTTCTTTCTTCTCCCTCCCTTTAGGTTGCCTGCCCTTCCTCATGTTTAAGGTGATTTGAACATCTTTAGCCTGTTCTCATCCCATTAGCTTGTTTGTATGTTCCAGTGGAGTCCGAGGTTGTTATAGTAATATTGTTTGAGGGTCAGCACATTTTAAAATACCGCTAATATTTTTGTGAATCACGGAAGTGTCATCCGATCTCGATACAGGTGTATTGATTCAGAGTTCCACCCAGTTTTGACGATTGCAAATACCATTGTTCATTATGATGGTTAGGAGGGCAGTGGCTTAATGTTCTTATTTTATTATTTTCAGGTCTTGATGCCTAAATTAATACTTACAGCAACACCAGAATGGGTCATTGCTATAAATATTAATGTAGGCATCAAGACCCATGTAAAAGTAGTAAAGAATATTAAGTCCTTTCCCCTGCTGCTCCATTGAGAGCAATGGTGTTTGCAATGTCACAAAACTGGGTGGAATACCCAGGTAAACTTGCACCCGCTCAATTGGGACTTGGATGACACTTCCGTATTCACCAAAAAGTTTTGGCAGTATTTTAAAATGAGCACATTTTTCAAACAATGTTACCAACAGCAGCCTTGGACTCCTGCTGGAGCATACAATGGTATATGGAACGGGAGCAGGCTGCACAAGTTAATCTGCAAGTCACCTTTAATATTAGCAGAGTGGACCGGGATGCCCACCCTCAGTACCGCTTCTGTTGACCCCCTTCCCCTCCAGGTCACCCAGCCCCTGTTCCCAATATGTACATGGAGGCACCAGGGTGCCCACCCTGGTGCTGCTGAACAGTAACCTAACACTGGGCTGCCCTATCGCCAGTGTTGGAATACGTCCCCTGAAATAAAGAAAACTGTCCCTCAATTATTTTTTTAACTCATAAACAAGAAAACAGTCCCTTGACAATCTGGGCACACACACACACCTACCCAGGCCTCCCACTCAGCACCCACCACCCACCACCCAACACCTCCCACACTCCCTCACTTACCTGAACATGTCCCATGGCATAGAACCACTCTGTGATGAATGGCATAACTTGCTGCTGGGAGGTACGTGTGGTTTAATGTATTTCAATGGGGTTTTGAACTTTTATTTATAACTTTGTCATTTTTGAATATTTTACACTAAATCTTTGACATGGCCTTTTTGGGACTTCACCTCATGGCCAGTCATGGTGGAATTATGCAAATCTGCCCTGAAAGGTGATTTTGTGGTAGCTTTGTGAAATCACCTTTTGCACAGAATTTGAAAAAACTGCTGCCCTTGCTCATGAGATGGGGTCATAGAAAGGCTATGTTGAAAATCTGGTGTAAAAATATGCAAAAATTACAACGTTATGGCATACATTGAAATGTTTCTATGCTTGCTCATAATCTTGTTAATTCGCAGTATTTTGAGCCCAAATTTTCTTTTTTTTTTTAATTAGTATTTTATGTTTTTTTCCAGGTTTTCTCCTGTCCCACTCCCACATGTCCCGGACATAACATACGCATGTGGAGGAATGCACACACACATCTTGCGGGATGCCCCACCCTACCGGTCTCCTGGTACCACCTGCACTCATCACTGAACCTCCATTCGTGTGGTGGTACTATGGGTGGTGACCCCCACCCAGGAGAGAAGAACACCGTTCAATCCTGCTCCCACTCTCTCCCTGCTAGCACCCTGGTGACCCAAGGTCATTCCCTGACCTGGTTGGCTGGCATGAGGTAAGGCATCCAGAGCCTCAGCCCTCAGCACCACCAGGCCTGCTGAGCCCAAATTTTCAACATAGCCACTTTTTCACACCACCTCAGGAACGTGATAGCTGTCATTTTTCAGATCCTGGCCAAAATGTGTTTTTGTGCCTGCGGTGCAGAATAACATTTTGGCAGAGATTTGAAAATTTTCACCTACTGGATTCATGAGGTGGGGAAATAAGAAGGCTATGCTGAAAATGTGCATAAATATGGTAAAATGACCAAGTTATGAGTGAACAATAGTAGACTCCTCCCACGTGGTCAGTTGAAACACCTCAAATCCCACCTCCGACAGCTCCACTGGTCTCCTATATTCAGTGCTTCTGATGTCAACTCAGTTTTGGATTTTTTCATCAACTCCTGCAATGCTGCCTGTGACACCTATGCCCCTTTCAAAAGGTGTAAAATCAAAGACATTTGTAATCCTTGGCTCTCCGCTGAACTACTCAAGGATCTGAAAGCAAGGGACCTCCTCTAGCTTCAGGCACCGGCCACTGGCAATCAAGCCAATATTCAGAACTACAAATGGGCACGCAACAACTACACTAAATCAATCCACCAGAAGAAAAATGCATACTACTGAGATACCCTCATGAACACCTGGGGTAAGGGAAAATCCTTCTGGGACAATCTTAAAGAAGTAACTGGGAAGCAGCCAAAAACCTCAACTACTGTGTTGGTCATTGATGGTGGCATAACTCTCGACCCTACCACAATTGCAAATACTTTCAATACTGCGTTCTCTGACCTCAGTAGTGTTCTCCCTTCAGACTTCTTCAATGATGACCACCCTCCTTCTCCTACCCCCAGCCTACAACCCCCTCCCTCCAACCACCCACCATTCTACTTTAAGGGAGTCAGGGTGCACGAGGTCCGTAAATACATCTCTAATGCAATTGCCAAATCCAGAACTAGTGGGGACTCACTCGACCTCAAGCTGGTGTCCCTCACCCTTGATGAAGGGCTGCTTCCACTAACAAAAATTTTCAACCTCTCCCTCACCCTCATCCAGTTCCCTGATAGATGGAAATCAGCCACAGTAACCCCGGTCCACAAAAGTGGGGACAAGTATCTGCATGTGAACTACCAGCCTATCTCCACACCCCCCCCAAGGCCATTGAATGTATGGTATCTGACCAGCTAATGGAATAGCTGGACAAACACAACATCCTCTGCCCCCAACATGGTTTCCATACAGGTCATAGTACTACATCGGCCCTTCTTGAATTCACCGGTGCTATCCACAGCTTGTTGGACAACAGCCTCCTAACTGGGTCAGTCTTCATTGACCTGACCAAGGCTTTTGATGCTTTACATCATAATCTATTAATCACACAGCTACGTTCTGCTGGGTTCTCACCTGAGTCCATTACCTTGTTCAAGAGCTACTTGGAGAACCGCTCCCAAAGAGTGAAAAATAGCTGATGTTCTTTCAGATGCATGTCCTGTTCACTCAGGAGTTCCTCAAGGCTCCATTCTTGGGCCACTTCTTTTTAGCCTCTTTCTGAATGATCTTCCACAGTCATGTCCAGCACAAATCCTCCTCTATGCTGACGATGCCATCATCCTCTCCACTCACAAGGATCCAGGCCACCTTCAAAAGAATCTATAACTTGCCTTCACCTCGATTGAAACTTGGTTTAGTACACATAAATTGGTTCTCAACTACAAAAAAAGCAAGTCCATGCTCCTCTGCAGTCCACACAACAAACACAGACTCAGTCCCATCACGATCAAAATCACGATGAAAAACTGCCTTGGTGCAACCCTCAAAATAAATATCTAGGTATTACCATTGATTGCAACCTATCATACACACATTGACAACATTGCCAAGGCTGCTAACACTCACATTAGCCTACTATTCAGGCACAGGCAATGCCTTACCTCAGACGCCTTAAGGATTGCAGTACAGAGCTCAGTAATCTCAATAATCAACTACAGCCTGATCATCTATGGCTCTGCCTCTGCCACCGTCTCCAGGCGCATATCCATTGCACTAAACAAAGCTTGCAGTCTCATAACCGGCACTCTTCGCCTCACCCACACGTGTGATCTCTATGCACAGGCTGGGTGGCTTCAACTTTCAAACTGGATCACGTACCAAACCTGCCTTATGACAAAGAAAATAACATTAGACCTTGCTCCTCCAGGTGTCCAAGCTCTCCTCTGCCCAGCGCGGACTACTCACATCACCAGAGGCTCTGAATTCCAGCTTCTGCATATCCTGCGTTTCTACACCACACAAGGGCAAAGATCGTTTGCGCAAAGAGCTCCCAGCTGGTTCAATGGTCTCAACATTGACATCGCCTCAATGCCAAAGCTTGGTCCATTTAAATCCAGTGTCCGTCACATCCTGTCTGCATCTAGCTCCTGTGACTGTCCTTCCTAATTGTTCTCCCCTCTCCTCTTTGCTCTTTCCACTTAGCACTTTTTTTTTTTATTTCGTTGTTTAACCAGGTATAGCACACTAAGCTGAAAGCTTTTTTACAGGAGCGACCTGGGAGCACAAGGAGGTTAAGTGACTTGCTCAGGGTCACACAGTATGCAAGTGGAAGCTGTGGGATTCAAACCCAGGTCAGGTCTGCTGGATGTCACCAAATTTGCAGCTCAGAACCTTAGACCACTGCGCTATACTGCCACTTAACCCTCTCCTCCCCTCAACTCCCTCTCCCGTACACCCACCCATTCATCCTCCCCTCCTTCCCTACCCCCCTGTAGCACTTTAATTGATATTTGACAAGTACCTATGGCCGCACCCCACTAGTGTCTCTCCTCCATACCGTGTCAACCCTGTTACCAGACCTCCTTCTGGCATTTTTGCCACTGTACTGAATGAATAAAACTGTATGTAGCTGCCTGTAACCCACTGTTATACTGTTATGCAATGTCTTGTTTGAATTGTACCTCAACTGACGTGGAACCTTTGTAAAAGAGCCTTGGCTGAAAGGTACTTGTAATCCTAGATTCAAATAAATAAAAATAAAAAAATTCTAATATTTCAACATTCACTGAAAACTTCACTAATTTTCAATATTTTAACTCCAGACTTTCAACACAGCCATTTTTCCACACCACATCACAAATCTGACAGGTATTATTTTTCAAAATCCTGGGTGAGATGTGTTTTTGCACTTGTGGTTCAAAATGACATTTCTGACAAGATACTGTAAATGCCACATGTCATGTTTATAGGGGAGTCATACAATGACTATCTTGAAAATTTGGGATCAGAATAAAAAAAAATTATAATTATTAAGAAACTCTGTGTGTAGTGCCACTCTTTAACCCAGTGGGTATGCTTTGTGATCCTGTGCCAGTGACCACAGTTCGGGGGCAAGCTCATTAACCCAGTTACATGGGGTGAGTGTGCTTGGATGGTGCTGTTATGCAAACCCGACCCCCAGCCAGGGAATGAAAGCTACAAGGTTGCCTGCATGGGCCCAGGTACCATATAGTGAATACAGCTCTTCTCTTGGCATAGAGCCCTGCACCTCTGCCCCCATGAGTGGCAGACAGCCCTGTGCATTGGCTGACAGATGGATTTTTTGCCCTGTGCTACTATATCTCTGCCCACATGGAAGTGTAGGGATCAGAGGACCTTGTGTTTCTGTAGCCCACCAGATAACCCCATGAATTCTTGACATCCATTGCTACAGAGAACTGCAGGCAGAGGGAGTCTTCCCTTGGCACAGGGTCCAAAGGGCCTGTATGTCTACATCTGTTTACGCAGGACCTGCATGAGTGAGGATACGATTCCACTGTCTCAAAAAGGAAAGGAAATTCTTTGCAAAAAAACTTTGTTAATACACCAGTTAGGGTTCCAGTTAATGCCACAAAAGGAGGGAAATGTGGCATTAGGGCTTCCAACCCTAACTCCCCACCTTCACCTCCCAAGTGGTAAAATGTAACAACATTAGGGTTTTGGGTCTGTGGAGTCTTGTCGAATCAGTGGTTGGGTCTTCTGTGGGGTTGTCAGTCCTAATGCCTACCCCGTTCCCTGAACAAATAACATCAAATGTGATGGGCCATGTGTGAAGAAAGTAACAACAGATTGTGTTGGCAACATGTGATGAGACATACTCCTCTACCTTTGAAAAGCATATCACTATGAGGCAGTGACTTGGAGCTGTATCTTCTGCTTCAGACAGGAGGCTATGGGCTGTGGGGGGGGGGAGCAGAGCATTAGGGTTGACAACCCCAAGGAAGACCCCATCACTGATTCAACAATACTCCAGAGACCCCAAACCCTAATGTTCTTTCCTTTTGCTGCTTGTGGGTGGGGAGTTAGGGTTGGAAACCTTAAAGCCACATTTTCCTACTTTTGAGACTTTAACCTGAACCCTAACTGGTGCATTAATGAAGTTTTTTGCAAAGAATATTGTCAGTGTTTTGATAAATAGCCATCTTAACCTGGGTGTTATCCTCGACAACACACTATCTTTCACTGAACATGTGGCACCATTGTAGGGACTGGAAACAGAAAACTGGGTGCACTCTTTATACAAAGGCTGAATTTAACCACGATACAAAATGCCTTGCCATCTCCAGCTCTGTGCTCTCACTTATTGACTACGGGCTTCCAATTTATGGGTTAGCCACAGATACGGTTTTAGATTGAGTAAGGATACTACTCAATAAAGCCTACCGTTTTGTATCTGGCTCACATAAACTCACACACACACATACCTGCAATTTATATGCCCTTACTAACTGGCTCCCTTTATATGCTTGGCTCCATTAACAAACAGTCCTATTGGCCAAGAAAACTCTCCTAGGCCAAACACCACCCTCCATGAGCTCCCTCCTCAGGCCTGTACACAACCTATACACCACACGGAGCATGTCCCGATAGGCCCTAGCTGTCCCCCAGTATAAAACTAGTCTGGGACAGCGCTCCTTTGCTAGCCAGGCAGTCATGTGGTACAACAAACTCCCTTTCAGCATTGCCAGTCTCCCTAAGATCTCACAATTCAAATGGGCCCCCAGGTCTAATGTTGCCCTGTCTTCAGGCTGTCGCTGCTTTGGCCTGACCTGAACTACAATTTCTCTCCCATCCCTCCACAACTCCCAAACAAACTCCCCACTCTCCCCTATCACACTTAGTAGAATCCCCTAAATGCACTCACTCATGTTAGAACGTGTGTCCTAAGGTTGCTCTACAAACTCAACCTACTCCCGTTGCCAACCAATCCAAGACCACACTGGGCTGCTAAATAACTGTGTTTACCCTTATGTATTTTTACTGAACTATTTTTACCGCTTCCTCTACCCTTGACTAGTTGTTTGTACGATTAGTGAACTATCTGCACTATGTGATTATCTGAATCCTTTACTAATGTGTAAATATCTTGTTACATTCTGTTACTAGATTGTTTTATCATATCTTAACTTGTAACATCTATGACAAGGCTCCGCTTGAGCCGGCTTCAATTGTTTTGTCTACTATGCTGATCTCCATCTGACGTGGAACCTTTGCAAATGAGCAATTTGTGCTCAGAGGTTGTAACTGAATGTTCCATAAAAAAAAAACTATCCAGTATTGGTTATATATACTTTTCCTAAGTGCTGCTACTGTACTTCGTTTTAAGTGCTTTTGTACAGTGTATATGATGGAACAGTGGTGTGAATGTATGTAGAGTCATCATTGCAGATGAGACTAGGCTCAATGACTTATCACTCAATAAACTTGAACATGAAACTTGAAGTATAGTAGATTGTGTCAGATGGATTCTGCTTACTTCCAGGCTGACGTTTTCCATAACTACAAAAAACAGACTCCCCTGCAGCTGACATCAGGGGCCGGTTGCACAAAAATTGACCTAAATCCAAGTCACAATTTGTGACTTAAGTCACAAAAACTGGTCTAGCATAAGTCCCCAATTTAAGACAGTTGCACAAGGCTGGAAAATGAAAGTCTTGTGCTAGACCAGTCTAAACCTCTTATTGCTTAGCAACGGAGACTGGACTTAGAAATTGTAGAGTTCACATATCATTTCAAGATGGCTGCCAAAATGAAGATGAATTTTTATGATGGTGAGAAGTTAACTTTGGTTGAAGATAAACTTTTTGGAAAATAACAAATTGTGGGCAAATTGGGTCTCAATTAAAAAAAAATAATGCAAAAATGTTCATGGCATTGAAGGAGAAACAGAATCGGAAGTTTACTGTGCTGAGGAAAGTGCGGCTGCCACCTGTTTTAAACAAAACAGCAGGCTGGTTGAAATCATGCACATGCAGTGCAGTTCTGATGAGATTAGTATTTTAATTTAATACTGTTATGTGTATTTTTAAGTGAAATTGTAACCAGGGAGACTGGACTGCATCTTTCGATTTTAATTTGGCACAATTTTGAGAACATTAGCAGTGGTGGCAGTCGATCGATCTGGAGTTGCACTGGGGATGAATTTAGGCAAGGAGATTTGAAGTATAGCCAGAAGAGCAGTCCACAACACATGTCCATTTCAAGGAAAGGGTGGCTGTATGGTTAAATTAGGACTGTTTTATTTTTATATTCGCTTGTTTCAACCCCCCCCCCCATTTGTTGAAATGGTGTTGATCTTTAAGAGGCCCGCAGCGATACTGGCATATTTGTTGTATATATTATAGGATCGGCATTTTCTCTTCTGTTTTGTACATTTATCCCCCACTCCCCTCCCGTTACGAAAAAGAAATTAACTTGGTCCCCAACTCCTTGCTGAAACCGGAAGTGGATATCTGTAGTATGTAGAAGCTCAGTCGGTGTGCACTGCGGGTAAACTGGCGGCATCCGCTGCTTCCGGCACGCTGACTCAAACCAAATGCCTCTACGGGGCACTCAGTAGTCATACTGAAGCTCAACTAAGGGAATTTAAACAGCTGCAAGTTCTATTTTCTTTATGGCAGCTTCCAGGTCCTCTTCTGATTTATAGCACCGCTGGTGGGAAACGCTTCTATCCTGGCCTCTCCACATCCTGACAAGTTTTTGTCTCTTCCTCTCCCACCCACATGGAGCAGGCAGTAGTCTATGTTCTGTACGGGCTGGGAATAGAAACTGCAGTCTGGTGCTTTGTGTGTGTGTGTGTGTGTGTGTGTGTGTGTGTGTGTGTGTGCGTGTATATGTGTGCACTCGCTCCTGTTAACTGCAACAGCAGCCCCTAGGCTTCCTCCTGTTCATCACTGTCCACCTCAATAATATCAGGGCCTAGGGACCCTCCCTAGACCTCAGAGAATTTATTTTGTTTTACTACATTGGCCACCAGGGAAACCAGCCCAATAGCCTACCAGGGATATAATTTGAATTACTGGTCCCACATGGAACAGCTCTAGCACCCTTGACCACCAATAGTAAATTATTTATTATGGACCACTAATCCCAGAGTACCCAGTAGCCCACCTTGGTTGATACTTCTAACTCCTGGCCACTTGGCCATCTAGGGGCGGCAAGCAGTCTTGCAATTACAGGGGCTTAGAGCACCTACAGTTTATGATTCGGGTGTCATGGCAGACAGGAAACAGTATGGTCAATGGGAGCACCATCAGTGCCATAACTTTGGCAAAAACAACGCAGACAATGAATTTCTGAACCTACGTAAAATAAACATAATCGCCTCCACAGTCGCATATTTTTTGAAGAACAAAAAATCCTACACACAGAAGTTCCTCTTTTCAGGGGTGACCACAGAGGTTTGAGCTTATTTGGTGACAGTCAAACGGTACGCAGGTGGGGAATCAAATCCAGGTAAGCTGGCCATGGCCTAGCTGTTTCGCAGTCTGTTGTTCTAGCCAGTGTGCCACAGGAGAAGGGACTCAAAGCCATGCTCCGCCTGTCCCATTTTTAGTTTCCCAGGCTTACCTGTCAGGAATACAGCACTTACGGTTATCCAGACCATGATGGTGTTCCTGTTGGCCATATTGTTTCCTGTCCACCATGCCACCCAAGACATAAACTTTAGGCTGGCCAAGATTTTGCCAGGGCTCGACTCCCCTAGCTCTGAAATGAGCCCTGGTAGCTCACGCATCACTGCAGTTGACGTATAATGGGAGGGAGGTGGTTACATTTAGAGCTAGCACTCTTACGGGCCCCCCAGCTTCCAAGTCTCATAAAATGTAATTCCAACACTGGTGGTGTTTTTTTGTGGAGCCCCACCCCCCAATAACACAGTTTTTCCTTTCTTTTCCTAACTGTTCATTTATTATTTTCATTTTCTGCGTTTCTGTCTTCTTCTTCCTTTGTCCTGTCTGTAACTTATCTAAAGCTGCCTTTTCTTTACTCCTTTGCTGTCATATACACCTTTTGTGGCTCTCCAGTTTCTATTCCTGCTTACCTCTTGGTACTGTATTTATTGCATATTGACCTATTTTTCTTATTAATTTAACAGGTCTGAAGTGATGTTGATTTCTTTCCCATCAGATAAGTATCACTTTACACCTAACCTTTTTTCATCCTTCCTGTTTACTTCCTAAGAACTAAGCATCCTTTGTAACCCCTTTCCCATATTTTATTTTACAGATCCGACGGATGTTGGCCCTAAAATGCTCCTACCCCCATACACAGGTAAGACATATGACCTATACTTGGTTGACTTTAACAGTGTGGATGCACCCGTTATGGTGTGTGTGTGTATACGTATATTAAGGTGATACACACTGCAGCACTTTTTTTGTTGTATGTAAGTATGTTGTTAGATGGGAGATATGCTTTGCTCAACAGTTCTCACAGATGATATGGTAAGTGTGTATGTGTGCAGGAAGCACAGTCAGCAATTATTTGTAAATAACCAATGGTATTCTAACTGTGATGGTGGGAGGGGGGTTCTGTTGTCAGTATCTGCCATGGAAGGCTCTGTGTGTGTGTGTGTGTGTGTGTGTGTGTGTGTGTGTGTGTGAGACAGTTCGCAGTAATACCGGTGGGTGAATAGCTTATTTCGAATATTTGGCTGAATATTCGTATTCGGATCCCAAAATGTTCAGCATTCAGTATTCATTGTTCGTGTTCCTGTTGGGAAACAGTTAAAAAGAGGCCCCACCCTCCTCTCCAGCAAAAGTGTCTCAAGATGACAACCACAGTCCCCTAACCCTCCTTCCCCATCACCGGAACCCACACTTTATTCAACCATACCACAATAGGTGACTGGCACAACCTGCCTACCTCCATAGTTGACTGCTGTTTCTTGTAGCCAGCTAAATTATACCCCACTCTTCCACCCCAGCAGCAGCATCCAACTCCCAAGCTCCCCAGCATCCACATTTTCTTGCTGTAAAGAAGCCTCCAGGCATGGAAAGGCATCCGACTCAACCCGCCCACCTCCACAGCTAGTTGCCTTCTTGTGAATGAAAGCACTCTCACTCTTGCTGCTATAGTAAAAGAACTGATCATGTGATCAGCTGTTTTACTATGCGAGCATGCATGATAGCACTTTCATTCACAAGAGGGCGACCAGCCGTAGAGGAGGACAGGTTGAGGTGGTTGCCTGTCTGTGCCTGGGGGTATCTTCTTCACAGTAAGAAAATATGGGTGCTACAAGATGTGTTAGTCAGCCATGGAGGTGGGTAGGTTGTGTCAGTTGTTCATCATGGGATCGTTGTTTAAATAATAAATTATGGGTACTGGTGGGGCGAGAGGGTGGGTGTGGAATGAGGGTTGTAGATTTTTACAGTTTGGCTGGGGGTGATATTTTTAATTTATTTTTTAAAGTATTTCCTGAATAAAAACAATAGTGCCACTGTTCTCTATTCATGTCCAAATAATGAATAGTGCATTATCCATTGTTCCTAGTATTTAAGAAATACTATTCATCCCTCACACACCCCTACACAGTAGTTTGTTGACAGCTGAGAGTGATTGGGTGGTAAGGGGGTGCATGTTAGAATTTCAAAATCTGGCTACGTGTGTGTATATGTGCGTCAGTCCCAAATCTGGTGGCCATAACAGAATGTCATGGTATACCGATAATCACAGCTCGGATATGGCCATTTCAGGACACACCATGTTAAATCAGGAAGGGGGGCATTGTTTTACATGTGACAGAAGGCGTAAAGGACACAGAGATGCACAGATATCCTTTTCCCCTTTTCCCATTCTGGTTTCTCCTAGCTCTCACTCATTTTTGTGACTCCTCATTGCTGCCTATGCCTCCCTTGTCTCCTCCTAGTAACAACCGCTTTCCCCTGACCATGCTACTCTCTAGTCTACTTCCATCACCCTTTCCCTCATACCGCTTCTGTTTCCCACAACCTGTCTCCCTTCTGCAAGCTTCCCTGCTCCCCCTCCTATGCCCTCTCTCCTCTACACTCCACCCCTCCTCCTCCCACCCATCCTTCTGTCTCCTGCCCCTTCCTTACTCCCCGTCTTCCAGGCTGTTTCCTCCTCCCATCTGTCTACTTCTGTCTCCACCTGGTGTTCATCAAAACCTCCTCTTCTCTCCTGCCCTCCGCCTTCATCCCCACTGCATTTCCCTTGCCACTCAGTCCCCATTAAGGTTATCTTACCTACGTACTTGGAGCAGTGATTGATCGAAGGGAGGGATGGAAGCAGCTGCAGGGGGACCTAAGCAAGCTAGAGGAGTGGTTAGAGAGGTGGCAGCTGGGGTTCAATGCAAAGAAGTGTAAGGTTATGCACGTTGGGGTGAAGAACTGAAGTAGAGAATAATGGCTCGGGGAAGGGGGTAAGCTAGGGATCACTGAGGAGAAGAAGGACCTAGGCGTAATGATAAAAGGGACCATGAATAACACTGCCCAGTGCAGGAGAGTGGCTGCAAAAGCAAACAAAATGCTGTCAAGCATAGCGATGGTTTTTTCGTCTGGGTGAAGAGAGATCTTGCCCCTATGCAGGTCGCTGGTAAGGCCGCACTTAGAGTATTGTGTGTAGTTTTGGAGACCATACCTAAAACGTGATATCAGGCTACTGGAGGGGGAGCAGAGGAGGGCTACAAAGATGATATGTGGAATAGAGGGGAGAGATTATGACAGCAGGCTGTGATACCTGAATATGTACACCCTAGAGGATAGAAGGGACAGGAGGGACATGATAGAGACATTCAAGTATCTCAGGGGAATCAATAAGGATGGGGCAGATTGGGTCTTTTCATCTAAGAAGGGAGAGGGTCACCAGGGGGTACAGGCTAAGAATAGAGGTGGGAAGATTTAGGAGGGAAATGAGGAGATACTATTTCACAGAGAGGGTGGTAGCAAAATAGAATGCACTATAGTGTATGGTGGAATGCAGTTGTATATGGAAAGCCATACACCACAAAAAATTGTTCAGCTTTAGTAGTGACAAACCATCCCCATTAACACCGTTCATAGGACGAGGCAGTAGATAAGTTGGGTGCATGAGTTACCCCGTGGGAGGATAGCCCAGATATGTGGTACTGGACAACAGAGACTGGCTGCCTATGGAGGAAAAAGGAAGCGTTTGTGTTTAGACCATACAGTATATAGAATAGTGTGTGCAAGCCCAAATACACAACAGTGCTATTCTTAAATCTTGTAGTTACTATACATTCAGAGGGACCTTGAGAGCTTCGCTCTCGAGGTCATTGACATCATAGTTACCACTCCGTATAAGAATGGAATTGTTGTGTATAGGCAACCATACACTATTCTATATGTTGTAAGATTTAGTACTCACACTGTCTGCAAGCCTGTGTCGGCGAAAGCCTGTTGGGGTACATTTTAAAATGTAATTACACTTGCTGTCCCAGCTGCGCTGAGGGTTGAGGCGCTGGATGACACACCTCATGCCATGCTGGCGACTCGGGTTTGGGAATGAGCCCCGGCAGCAGGGGAGTGATAGGGAGAGAGAGAGAGAGAGAGAGAGAGGATTGAGTGTCTGGAGGACTGCTCTCCTCTCTCAGGAAGGGAGGTATTGCCATCCCACCTGTCAATCTCTCTCTGGCGGTGGGCAAAGGAGATGCGAGTCAGGAGGCACACTGCCAACGTACGCTATCGGTGGGGTGCAAAGAAATAAAGTGGTGGCAAATGGAGCTGGTAGACTCCATGATGGCTCTCCTGCACCTGCATTGGCTCCCTAAGCATCTGGATTTTACTCCAGGGTGGGGGAAAACTGGCGCCCCCTCACCTTGGCCCTGTCACGAGGGGGGTTAACCCATAGGGGATTGTAGGAGAAGTTGGGCAGACAATAGAGAGCCAGAGACAGAGTCCTAATGAGGGAGGGACCGGAGCTGTCTGCCAGGCTCCCAGGAGCAATACATAATAATAGAAAAGTAAGTTTAGTTCACTCTAGTAGTATATTAAAAAAGGATTGTAATTTCATACCTGGAAAGTTGCCAGCAGCTCCCTTTACGTCTTAATAGCCGAGATCCACCCTCACGCGCAGGCATGTAATGATGTAGGACCAGGGAGAGAGTGTGGGCGCACTCCATTAACGTCAGTGGGGTCACTTTTACATCCAGTTTGTAACATAACAATCGATTAATGAAGGATACCGCTCAACTAACGCGCTATCTTACCAGAGTGGTGTCCTTCATTCATTAATCTCAATTGGTCATGTTTATGTTAAAATCTGGAAGTAAAAGTGACCCCATTGACTTTAATGGGGAGTGCCCCGCTTCCTGGTTCTATGTCATTATGTACCTGAGCAAAAGGGCAGATCTCTGCTGCTAGGTAGTAAAGGTAGCTGCTGGCAAGTTTCCAGGGACGAAATGACGATCATTTTTATTTTACTACTAGAGTGGAATTACATTTTAAAATGTACCCTAGCAGACGTTTGTCGACATAGGCATCCACACAGGGTAAGTGCTGCCCCATGCTAAGGAGCTCACAATATCTCTGTAATTACTGCACGGCCCAGGTGGAATGTGAGGCACAGCCCTGGCATTTTCTCCTTTAGCACATTGGCTCATGCTTCCTGCAGCAGCAGCTCAAGCTCGTCCTCTTGCTCACACTCTACCTCCTTGCTGCTTCCAAAACAGTATCAGCACCCAGTGACCCACCACCACCGGCACCACTAGAGCCATGTTATTACTGTACAAGTGTGAAGTTCATTCTTAACTAGACTGTTTTGTGAATTTATTGCAGTTCTATTAATTTAATTCCATGATTAAATATTACTTGGTGTATTTTTATTTTATTTTTTAACTTTGTATTTTGCTCCTTCCCTGCCTCTCTCCTCCGCCCATTGGGGACACCTGGCCTCTGCCCTTGCTCCTTCCTGCCTGGAACTTATGGTGCCCCTCTGTAGCCTTGGCTTCCCCACCAAGCACAGACATGGTGGGGGGCCGTATGACCCGAATTCTATGCACTTCATCGGGATCCACTGGCAAGGCAGGCAAGGGGCATCTAATGTATGGGCTGGCAGTCCATCTTCCCAGAGCATGGGATCTGATTTTTCCTTTTTCTGTGGGCGTGACTTACACCCCCACCATCAAGGGGGAGCTCCACCAATGCCAGTCACGCCCTCCCTCCAAATGCTTTGCATTTGCTGTACCTTGGGCCTCTGCCTGAGGGCAGTCAAACACCCAGCCACATCCCCCCCTCCCTCCCTGGAGTAGACAAGCAGTCCTCGGCTAGACCAAGTGGCCTTTTTCTGCTGGCATTTTAGTATGTTCATATGGTGGATGCCTGGGACAGATTGCCATAGGAGGAGGTGGGGGCGAAGACAGTGGTGGTCTTTAAGCATGCATAGGATAAGCACATGGGCATTATACGAAGAGGGACACCTGAGACTGAATAGGGTCCAGGAGTAGTAATAGACTGGACAATAGGGTAAACTAGATTGGCCTTCTGGTCCTGTTTCTGCCATCCAATTCTGTGTTCTAGAGTATGTGCATGTAGATGACTGGGACCCTTTACAACAGTAGTGCATAATCTAGTCCTCCTTACAAGGAAATGCGTATGCAATACCTGTATCTCTTGGCAGCGACCAACTTTTGAAGTATGGAACAACTAGACATTGAAAGTCTTACCCAAGGAGAGGCTTACATAAGAGATAAAAGGATAGGCCAAGAAATTGGAAAGGTAGTGGTGCCCCTATATATATATTCCCTGCCACCCAGAAGGCCATGCAGATACAGTATGTATGATGCACTGTACAAGCTACATTGATGCTAAAGAAATACACCAGACACAGCAAGACAAAATTAAATCATTTTTATTATGCAGGCATGACAAACAGTGTGATGAATGCTATCATTGTTTGCTTGTACATTTCCTGATGAACCATTTGATTCTTCTAATGTCCAAACATTGAGGTTTAATAAGCATTAGAAACTATAACCCATGTAGCGTCTGTCATTATATTGGCAGTATCACTTCTGTGTCTTAGCACTTGACTGCCTTGTGGTGGAGGCCCATTGCTAATGCAGGTTCCAAGAAGCTATGAAAGGTAGGGACTGCAGTTTTGTAGCTTGTGCATGCCACAGCACACACACATTAGCATGCTGCAGTGGCCAGGGGGGCTGAGGAGAAAAACAAAAATGGCCGTCAGGCAGGCTTGACAAAGTTCCGTTTGGTTTCCCTTGGCCCAATCCACCACTTGGTCCCGGGGACACATCTGGATTGTGCTGGGGGGGCTTAGGGAGACATCAAGCGGGCATTTAAGCACCCAGGGCAGGGGGAGGTGGCAGCTGGTTTTGGGAAGCAGAACTGTGCTGAGCAGTCACCTATCTGAGCCTAGGATTAAAAGCCTTATGACAAAAAACAAGAATATAAAATATTGTCTTCATGGTAATGTATACCCAATGGGAAATAGCAGTCCCTAAAACAGGAAATCAGTGCACTCAAATATATCTATCTATATATATACATATATATATATATATATATATATATACATACTATAAATGTGTGTGGGATATACACACACACACACACACAGAGACACGTACACATACACAATTCCTATAATTAAAATTAACTATGGGAGGATAAGCCTACTAACAACAAATAAGCCTGGCACATAGGAGGCTTAAATTAAAGTCTCTAAATAAGACCAATGGAATGTAATACAATTTTTGTGCAACAAGCTTACATTTTTTAAGTCCGACTTGTTTTTGTAAGACCAAAAAGATGTCTTAAACTTGGACTTAAGCTGGGCTGCAGCACTGAGAGATTCAATAACCTCCAGTGCATGGTAGGGATTTAATAGGCTCAGATCGGATGTTTGCCAGTCTGGCTGTTCTCTCAGGGTAAGGTACAGTCCTCTGTCAAACTGCAGTATTACATTTCAGGACGGACAATTAAAATTACAAAGTGGCTGGAAACAAAAGAGGGCGGAGCTGTGATGAACCAAGAATGGGAACAAACGAGGATCAGCAAACTGTAGTGTAGTTAAACCTGAAGAATCCAGTTTATGATCAACCCAGGGACAGAATGGCATGTGAGGTTTTTATTTATTTATTTGTTTACTTATTTATTTAATTTTGGTATTTACCAGGTAGCTGCATTAGACAATAAAATGCCTATTTTGAGGCACAACCTGGAAGAATATAATCAGGGACACAATGGAGATCAAATAAAATGGTCACACCTTATTTTAAGTGCCAGTTTCAATGTAACTGTGGGGTAGGCAATTATTAATATCATACAATGGGATAATTACACTGTAGTTACATATTTGTTGCATGTAACTGCATTGTAACTGCAATTCAATTACAGTGTAGTTACACTGCAACTACAGTGTAGTTAAAGGAACCTAAAGGTAAAGTGTTACCAATAAAATACAATGAATATGATATATGAAATGACAGCAACACAATACAATACACTTAACATTGAGAGGTGCATAGGAGGATATGTGATGGACAGCGCCCACACACTGAAAACCATCATGGCCACACCATCCAGTAGGTATGGCCCAGTAGCCATCGTGGCATTTCACAAATGCCATTTCAAAGGTTCTGTATGGCCATTATGAAGGGTATTTTGAACATTCTGAATAATGCAAAGCTGATAGTCTCCAGTGCCAGCTGCTCTCCAGTTCCATCTCTGTTTTGGTCCATACTGTGTGCGTGTGTGTGTGTGTGTGTGTGTGTATATGCATGTGCGTGCCTGCCACAGTGGCTATAACTGCATAGTTCTGCATGGTTCTTGCACAACCTTATATGACTTTTTTTTAGCAAAGTGCAATAATTCTGTTGGGTCTGTAACACAAATATTATGCTTAAATTATTTGGAAGGCCTTTTATTATTGTATTGTGTGTTAATGTGTTATGTGAAAACTTTTATATTGAATTTTATGTAAGTGTATTCTCATGGCTCCATTGTAAATGGACTTCAGCTTAATGGTTTTATCATCTTCCTTGCTAATAAAACACATCTTCACAGATCTTCATCGGAGGTCGAGAGGGCTAGTGGCTATACGGTGCCCTCCCCACCCCCGATCGTCTACAGATCTTCACTGGAGGTCGAGAGGGCTAGTGGCTATATGGTGCCCTCCCCACCCCCGAATTGTCTACAGATCTTCACGGAGGTCAAGAGGCTAGTGGCTATACAGCGCCTCCCCACCCCCAAATCATCTACAGATCTTCACCAGAGGTCGAGAGGGCTAGTGGTTCACGGCACCCTCCCCACCCCTGAATCATCTACAGATCTTCACGAGGTCGAGAGGGCTAGTGTGCTCTCAGCGCCCTCCCCACCCCAATTGTCTACAGATCTTCACGGAGGTCAAGAGGCTAGTGGCTATCACAGCGCCTCCCCACCCCTGAATCATCTACAGATCTTCACGAAGGTCGAGAGGACTGGTGGCTCTCACGGCGCCCTCCCCACCCCCAAATTGTCTACAGATCTTCATGGAGGTCGAGAGGGCTGAGTGGCTATGACGCCCTCCCCCACCCCCTGAATCGTCTACGGGTACGTCGGATCGAGTGCACTGAACTGCCAAGCAGCGGTGAAGGACTTTGCTGCTCTCATTTGAATCTTGGCACCATTTTACTGTTGGTGTATGTGTGGAGATAGTCTCCTGCTGTGGGTTTTCTTAGGAAGCTTTCAGTGTTACCGGTGCCTAAAGACTGGTGCCTTAAGAATGTACTTATCTTTAATTAGGGGCTTTAAGTAGTTGAATGATTAATTTTCCTCGGTGCATACCTGCAGTGTGATTTAATTTGTCTATGGGGAATGTATTAGTGCTGCTCATTTAATGTAACAGGCTTAATGTTTAGCTGCACTCAGTGAATTTAACTAAAAAAAAGAAAAAAGGTTGAGCAACCCAAAACGAGCGTTTACTCTGCTCACTAATTTACTCTGAATTCAGGTGGCCACTCGTTTCTTAAACCCCTCCCCCTGTTTCTCCAACCCCGACTATTTAAATCCTCTACCTTGCCTTACTTTCTCCACAGATCTTCACATGAGTCGAGAGCTAAAGTGGCTGCTCGGTAGCCCTCCCCCACCCCCAAATCGTCTACAGATGCGTCGGATCGAGTCCGCTGAACTGCCGGCAGCGGTGAAGAACTTTGCTGCTTGTTCCATTAGCAGAGCATCGACTCCCCACTGCCCCCCGCCACCACTCTTGGTGAGCACTCCCTTTTATAGGCAGCATTAACCAATCAGCCTAGATCTCCATTATCCGCTTATACGGTTCAGCTACTAGAGGCTGCTCTACTACAAGCTATCTTGTGTCACTGTTCTCCCTTGAGCTTTACATATTTAGAGTTAGGATGCTTCCTATAATTCTGCTGCTTTGCCATTTGTTTCCCTCTGCCCAGTCCCCCTCCCTGTTGTACCTCAACTCATCCCCCCCCTGCAATTGGCCTCAGCCTGGACCCATGGCAGCTTGTGAACATATGGGTAGCTTCTCTCTCCCTCCATGACCCCCGGAAGGGGGCTGGGCATACAGCATACACTCCTGTCACACTCTACGAATGCCTGCCTAGGTGTACAACTCTGGCTACACCCCTTGACACTGGCCAGACCCAGCTACTACAGCATATGTCACTGTTGTCCACTCCAGTTTCATCACCTCCTCCAGGCCTTCCTTAAGGCTCAGGCTCTCCCCATTCCTACCTTCTCCCCCACTGTGCGACCTACCCAACTCTCCCACTATAATAAGAGGAAATGTACCTGGAACCCCACCATTAGGTTCCTTCTCCTCCTCCTCCTCCTCATGTCAGAGAATGTCCATCCTAATCCTGGACCACCAATAGTCATGATGCCTCCCCAATGTACCCCTGGTGCACTGCGCATTGCCTCCCTCAATATTTGTAGCATTCTAAAAAAGTGGGATTCCTTTCAGGGCTGGGTACTACAGTATCAACCGGATGTCATAACTGTGTATGAAACCTGGCTCACCCCTCGGACCCCCGAATCCTCGGTATCCCTGCCTGGGTTTACCCTCTACCATGCTGATTGACAGGGTAAGCATGGGGGTGGTTGTGCCTTTTACACTAAGCATATATTGCAAGGTCACCTACTCCCTCCCCTCAACTGGGAGCAGGCCCTCAGGCCCTCACTGTCAAACTGTCATTGGGACGAGCCCTAAACCCTTTATATATCACAACAGTATAGCCTTCTGGGCTATATTGCCATATCTGGACACACTACTATTACATTCGGAATTGATTGTACTCGGAGATTTTAATATCAATTGGCTAAGTAAGGACGCCATCCCTCTCATCGATATCGCCACAGCCCAAGACCTAACTCAATTGGTCACTTCCCCTACCCATTTTGACCCGCGCGCTGGATCTTCCTCCCTGCTAGACCTCATCTTCTCCAATCGCCCACACAAGATCATTAATGTCTCCATCCAGCCAAATGCCCTTAGTGACCACTCACTAGTTCTCTGCTTCTGGTCCTGAAAAACTCCTAGCTCTCCTCCCAAATTAATTGAGCAACGCAAACTTGGTCCTGGTAAACTGGCACAATTAAAAGCTCACCTCAGGGCCTCGGACTGGTCCTTCATTACAAACTCCGTAAACCCTGATATTGCCTTGGACCTATTCACCCTGTCCTTCAATAATATATGCGACCTCTTTGCACCTTTCACTAAAAGAATGGTTAAAGGCAATCATGTACCTTGGTTCACTGAACGGCTAAAGACCTTAATGCAAGCTAGAGACTCATTGTGGCAGCTCTCCAATGAGTCCAGCCTCCCCCATGATAGGCATATGTATAGAATGGCTCGGAACAAGTGCACTTGGGCCATTTGCAAAGCCAAAGCAGAACACTATAAATCCGCCTTAACCTCGTTTTGGGGCTCCGGACGCAAGTTCTGGAACAACATTAAGGAAATATGCATTAAGGACTCTAATCCGGTTCCCAGTCAAGTCATGGCTAACGGGTCCTTGACCACAGACCCCACTCATATTGCCACAGTTTTCAACGATGACTTCTCCAAACTTAGCCATGTTCTCCCCCCAAATTTCTATGATCCTCCAGCTCCTAGCGCACCTTCTCCCCCCCGTGCTCCCCCCTTTATCTGTGCCGTATCTCTCCTAAGTCAGCAGAACCATACCTTAATACTGCCCTTAGCCACGCCTCCTCCAGCTCCGACTGCCTTGATTTCAGAATTCTTTGGCTCACCCTTAAGGAAGTCCTTGTTCCTCTCACCCACATTTTAAACCTCTACCTCTGCCTAGGTAAATTCCCTGCTAAGTGGAAATCCGCATCTATCACATCCATATTTAAAGGTGGGGACTGCTCCTCTGCTAACAACTAGCGCCCTATCTCCATACTTAGGCCTTAGAGAGGATTGTTTCTGATCAGCTCACTGAACACCTCAATAAATATAACCTTCTCTGCAAACAGCAACATGGTTTCCTCAAAGGGCACAGCACGACTACTGCCCTGCTTGAACTTACATCACACATCCATACTGCGCTTGATAAAGGCCACATCACGGGTGCGATCTTCATAGACCTCACAAAGGCTTTTGATACCGTCCACCATTCTCTTCTCCAAACCTCCTTGATCAACCTGGGTCTCTCTCAGGAAGCCGTGGGATGGTTCTCTGACTACCTCTCGAACCGGACCCTACAGGTCAAAATTGGCAATGCCCTATCCATCAAATCTCCTGTCCTCTCAGGTGTCCCACAAGGGTCCATTCTGGGCTTTCTTTTATTTCAGCCTCTTCCTAAACTCCCTCCCCGAATCCTGCCCCTCCAACCTATTACTATATGCAGATGATGCTGTCATCTTCTCCTCCAGCTCAGACCCCCTTCAACTTCACCAGTCCCTCCAGTCCTCCTTTAACTCTATCGAAAGCTGGTTCTCCTCACAACACCTTATTATTAACTATAAAAAAAACAAAGTTATGCTATTTGCACATCTGCAGAATGCCAGGACGGGGCTTTTCCCTCAAATACTAACAGCAACCAAGACTTCCTTGGAACTAGTTGATTCCTTTAAATACTGGGAATCACCTTGGACACTGGCCTTACCTATCATGAGCATATTCACCAACTATCTAAGGCCCTAAATATTAGGCTAGGGCTTTTGCATCGCTTCAAACATTGCCTTGCCCCTGATGCCCTTAGGCTTGCTGTCTCCTCCTCAGTACTCTCTCTGCTCGACTATGGCTTACTGATTTTTTGGAGGGACAAGCACCTCAGCCCTTGGTAGACTTCGACTTGTCCTCAACAAGGCCTGTCATCTTGTCTTGGGGTGTGATAGACTCACCCATACCTGTTCACTATATAAGGACACCAACTGGCTTAACCTTGACAACAGAATCAGATTCCACACCTGCATTCTGGCAAAAAAAATCGCCTTAGGCCTCTCCGCCTCGGTCCTCACCCCTTTAATCACCCCAGACTCCTAAGTTAAATACACCCATAGCTCAGACACCCATCTCTTCTCTATTCCTTCCTGTCGTACCGCTCAATTCCAAAGATCCTTCAGCTATAGGGCCCCCTTGTGGATGAACAACCTATCCTCCTCCTTGGTTTATGAACACAGAATTGGTCAATTTAAAACTCACCCTAGGGCCCACCTCCTGTCCACAAGCGACTGCGATTGTACCTGAACCTGGCTTCTCCCTTCCCTTTACCACTGACAACAGCCTCCAGCCCACCTCCTACTCATTGTTCTTAATTCTAGTCTTCCTGGGGTTGTTATGCATCCTGTTTAACTGCCTTAAACTGCTCTAGGACCTGAATGTTAGCCTGACTGTTCCTTGTAACAAACTGAATTTTTACTCTGTAACAATCATTGTAATGCTTGTCTGTACCTAATCTATGTGACGTGGAACCTTTGTAAAGGAGTCTTTGACTCAAAGGTATTTTTTCCGAAATCTGAAATAAATAAATAAATAAATAAAAACACAATAATAATAATATGGTGTGGTCAAGGGGCACTCCAGAAGTGAACATGTGTTTGTGCAGACAGCCCCTGCTCATTATGTGCCTTTCCTGTCACTCCTGAGCATATATCTGTTTGGGCAGGATGGGATTTGGAGCTCTTTGTTTTAATATGGGGGTTTCATCTTTGGACTTCCAGAGTGGGGTATACAATTTCAAATCATAGTGGCAGGGGTGAGGGAAACTCCAGGTAGAGCTTGGTGGAGCCAGTCATCTTGTCTGAAAATGGGGGCTTGTTTTGTTCTGTAGACATACCACCACTCTCAGATCCAGGTCTGATGGGGTGGGGCCAGAGGTGTTGTATCATTGATTTAATCAGGTCTGTGGGGAGAGCTCTCAGCCTTTCATGACTACATTCAGAGTACAAAATGCAGCTTATGAAAAAGGAGAGCTAAACTGCTGGCCAGTTACTCAGTAACAGCATGTAATGCTGTCACATGTGTAACCCAGGTTCAGGAGTGTCTTTGCCTTGTGCACTCACTGGTCTGGCAGACGGCAGGCACATTATGGAGGACATAGGCTCCCACTATACAGAGGAAGGGAAGAAAGTGCATCACTCTTCAGCACCCCTGCAGCAGTGTTACAAATGGGATTTGGTGGGGTCTAAGAACAGACAGCTGCCTGTGCCCTTCATGGCTGAGATCAGGTGTCCAAACATACACTGTGAGCACTGGGGTGGGGGAAGGAATGCATGGCCTACAAGTCACAGGTTCAAATTCCACAATGGGCTCCTTGTGTAGTCATGAGCAAATTACTTGACCTCATGGTACTCGTACCCCCCCCAATCGGTAAGCTGAAAAACAAGAGGTTGCTTCTCATGTGGATTTTCCTGAGTATAAGTACTGTATATGCAGATAGGTGTCAGCATGGCTCAGTTAGTAGTACATTTGCTGCTGGGCCAGAAGGTTGTGAGTTCTAGTACCACACCAGGATTGGGAACATACCACAAATGCTGGCACTCAAGTGCAGTTCTAAGGGGATGCTGTACTGTCAAGATGTGGCATTCTTTGGATCAGATGCTAAACTGAGGTCCTGTCAGTTTTTGTAGTAGTTGCTCAGATGGACATTAAAGATTCCACGGCATGAGCTGGCCCGCCAGGGCAGCAGCAAGGTGTCTGCTTGTGGTGTTGACATTCTGGGTTCGGGGACGGACTCGGGAGTCAGAAGTCCAGCCAGGGAGAAGAGGTTTGAGCATCCTAGTGATAGCTCTCCTTCTCCCAGGGAAGGGGGCAGAGTGTCTGGAGCTCTATGGACCCCTGGTGGAGACTGGGGATTCCGCTGCAACCAGCACTGCCAGTTATGGGTGGTGGGGCAGACATTGGGCTTTGGCCCCTGGACGTCATTGCAAACCCTGCCTCCAGGGGTCAGTATGCAACAATTGTTGGTGATCCCACCCATGATGCCTCCCAGTCCTGTCATACCCATCGCGCCTCCTGGTTCCAACCGAGACAGTGTTCCATTGGTCATCTTGCTCCGCGCCCCACCTGGGGGGGCATGCAGAAATTGTCAGTGATCCTGCCCATGATGCCCACCTCCCCGTCCCGTCGTAACCACCATGTCTCCTGGTTCCAAGTGAGACAGTGTTCCATTGGTCAGCTCGCCACCATGGCCCCAGCCGGAGGAGGGGGGGCAAGCTCAGGGAGCCCTGCCAGCAGCAGTGATGCTGCTGATAATCTGTATGAGTTTCCATGGGGAGGGCATCTCGCTGGCCCTGCCTTGAGGAGGTAAGCCAGGGTGGTTGGCAATTGTGGTGGTTGCAGTGGGGGACAGAGTCCGGTAAGGGACACAGGCAGAATTCAGGGGATGCCGGGCCAAAAAAAAAGATTCCATGGTACTTCCTGAAAAGAGAAGGGGGATTTCTCCAGTGTCCTGCTCAAATTTTCCCATTCATTAAAATAGTACCAACAGCTTAATCTGGTTCAATTTCAGCTGGTTTGCAGCTCCCCACCCTCACCCCCCAGGACAAGGCTAAAAATAGGCAATATTGTCTGACCTTCCTTTCCTCATCAACAAAAACTAAATGACATAAATAAATATACTGCAAATTGCAAAATCTGCAAAAGATGTGTTGTCCTTTGCTGTAACGTATGCAAGTCTCTTCCATCTGTTATGTTTCAACACTGAAAAGTCTCTTGGCAATATTTATAAAAAGCCCCACGATTATCATCATACTTTGTTATTGCATTCATCAGCATTTTGACAAAACCCACCGACAGGAATAGACTACAGAGGGCTGGCAATCACCCCAACACCAACTTGCGTATATTGATAACATCTCTCTAGACCAATTTCCAAGAGTCACACAGGTGTCTGATATCTTGGAGAAATTTGAGATACAAGTACAATCAATAAAAGACAGATTCCGCATCAGGGGTATGAGGAAAACAAAACTGAGTTACTCTGTGACAGAGTTAAATATACCCCTGGCATCCCTCTTCCTCGCACTCTGAAAGACTTGCAACCAGCTATATTCTGTGGACAACAGCCATAGATACTACAAGGTTACTTACTTTTAACTGTGTTAATCATAGTGTTATTCACCCAAAGCCACGCATGTGTAGAATACTGATTCGAGGTGCCAGCCCCCCAAACTAACCAATAGATTTGAACCACATGCACTGCCCTTCACACATTGCACCTGGCTCTCACCAAGCACCAACCAGCAGACCTTTTGCACAGAAAGGGAACAACACATTGCAGGTAGTCTAAGTCATGTACCTTGCCCAATATATTTTTCTTTTTAATTTTTATTTAGTTTTTGTTGACCGGGTAAGTGCACTAGACAAATCCTGCCTATTTTCAGGCATGACCCAGGGGAGGGGTATACAGATGAATGCCAACTGACCTTGAACCAGATTACCCTGTTGGTGGTATTTTTAGTGAATGAGGGAAATTTGGCCAGGACACTGGGGAAATTCCCCTGCTCTTGCTTCCTGTAAGCAGGGGGGACCCATTTGCTGGTGACTCCAAGATGGCTGCTGTTCCAGATCCTGGTGGAGTTGGTGGAAATGCTGCTCTTTGTCCCCAGGTTCCAGCTCCTGCTTTTCAGCTTACTTCTGCTATGGATTTGTCTGTTTCGCATGTGGGTGGACAGCCGTCTCTGTGTGAGATGCCCACTCTGGGAGAGTTGTCTGAGGAGGTGGATGCGTGTCTAGTAGTGGGGAAGGCCTCACTACTAGCAGAGGATGTTTTTTCTGATGCCGTGTTGAAAATGCCGATTGGTGAAGAAGACGAGGTTTTTCATGAAGCTCTATTGGTACTGGAGCTGTTGGTACCAGAGAGGTCTACAACAGAGTTATTAAGAACTGCAAAAAATTCTAATTTACGGAGTGAAGGCAAAGAAACCATGGTGGAAATTTCATATATTGTGCCGCTTGTTTTGCAAAGCTCTATGTCACACACTATCTCAGCTGAGCAGTCTGACAAGCTGCCAGCGAATATTAACAGCAGGAATGAGGAAGTCGTCGGTCAGCTCCCTTTAAAGAAGACGGGTGAGTGCATTACTGTTTCTTCCAAGGCTTGGAAAACTGAAATGAGTGTGCCGGCTGGCAGGTTAATCATTGAGCATAGCGAGTGCCGAAAGCCGGGCACATCTCTTGAGACTGCCATTGTCGGTGAGCCGGTTTCGGCTCTTTCTGAACTTTTCAAACGGCCTACTGTGGCTTCAGTGCTGCAACAGGCGGATTCAAAGTTTCAAACTGCTATAACTTTGTCAAAGGAATCGGGTTTTGTGTTCCATCCGCAGTCGCCTTCTGGCACTGCACAAACTGAGGCCCATCTTATATCATATCAAACAAAGGTTAATGATCAACAAGGAGTGACTGAATTTAGTTTTTCTCCACTGGTTACCCCTAAACACAATGCAGCATTACTACAAGGGTCTACAGCTGTTGCACAGGAGTTTTCCCAGTCTAAAAAATGTGTGACTAATTCAGAATCTGTCCAAATACATCAAGGAAATGGGGTTTCTAGTATACATGATGCTTCCTGGTCTCCTCAGAAAGCATTACAGGGAGCTGGATGGGAGAAGGGCCCATCAGGGATTTGGACCCAGTTCAGCCTGGGATCCTTCCTTAATCTTCAGACTCTGAGGGCGGCCAAGACTAATTTACAGAGTATCCCTTCTACTTTTCCTGCTACAGCTATGCGGTACAAACATCTGTACCTAATCTGCAACCTTTCAAAGCGTGGACTTGGCTTCAGGATCACAGGCTGGCGCAAAAAGAAAGTGTGGGGCTTCAGAGCCTATAACTAAACCTCTCTATCTGAACTATTTTCAAAATCTAGAAGGAAGCTGCACCTCGGCGGAGCACAGTGAGAATACGCTACAAAGGTGGCCTGGATGTCAGGCCCGATAGACATTATGTGGGAGATATTTAATTAAGGATTCATTGAAATTTTTACCAAGAGATGTTTTTGCATTTATAAATATTTCCGGGGAAGATAATTTTGACATTAGTTTTCGTTCAGCTTCTAATTTAGACCTTTTCTGGGAACGTTATGGGCAAGTTAAATTTTCCCCTGTATGGACCCCCTTCTTGGTAATTCCACTTTCTAAGCCTTTAATCAAAAATGTCACAGTGATGTTTAGGAATGAGGGGGTCCATGTGGAAGATATTACTTATTGGCTTTCCCAAAAATGTGATATACTAAGTGATCCAGACCCTATTTTGGACTCTGAGCAGTTTTGGACCGGTGGGTGGAAATATAGGGTGAAGCTTAGACAAACGGTTCCGGAATTGAGCATATTCCAAATGCCTTTTTGTTGGGGAGAGATCGAGGTATGTTTTTACAGTGGGCAACCAGGGCATGTTATAAGTGTATTAGCTAAATCTCATCTTTCTAGTGTGTGTGACCAGCCAAGATGTGATAATTGTGGGAAGTGGGTCATATCACTATGCAGTGTCATGAACCACAGTGTGTGACTTATGTGAGGATTTTGGCCATGCCTTTAAGGTGCCCTTGGGCGCTAAAAATAAGGCCTCCTGTGGTAGTACAGACTTAATCATTCAGCAGGCCCAGGATGCAGTTTCCAAAAAGTGGAGACTAAGAAATGGCTCCTCCTCTTCAGCAGGAATCCTTAGTTTTGGTTTCCCAGTTCAAGGCCACTTTGCCCCCCCCCCTTCCTCCTCCTACTTCACCTTCCCCTTCTGTAGTTCCAGCTAGTATTGTCAAAATTGAAGCAGAAGTGGTAAATCTTCTAGATCATTAGTTCTCACACTTTGTGATAGTGAGCCTCCCCCAAGCCATGAAAAAGATTTTGAGCCTCCCTCAAATTTGGAAAAACATCTGGGGCCTCCCCACAGAAAAAAATAAATCCTACTCTGCACAGTACACCAGGAGTAACGTGAAACTAATAAAGCTGACTTTTATTCTCTTTTTATTCGACTTATTGCTCCCACCCCTGAACCGGCACCCCAGGTTATAGTTGTCACCCTTTTTTTTTTTTACTTTTGGGCCCTTGTTACTCTGTTTCCTCTCTACCTAGAACAACCAAACCATTTCATCTCTCCCTCTCTACCCTGTTGTTAAGCAACTTCCTGTATGCTTGCCTCAGGTCACACCTGAAAACATGCATTGGATCACTGTGTCTTTCAAGTTACTAATTTGCATATAAATACCTATTGTAGAAACAGGCCTTGACTGAGCATGCCTTCCCAGGTGTTAATTTACATATACTGTAAATACATACCTAGAAACAAGCTTTAGCTCAATGGAACTTCCTGGTCACAAATTTGTGCATAAGCAAAGAAATTCTCCTGCAATTATCCATATTTAATTTGCTTTATATTTTCACACAAAACAGCCAAAACTTAACATTTAAATACTGTACATTCTCAGACTTGACTGGGCCTCCCCTGGAACAATTTGGGGCCTCCCTTGGGAGGCTGGCCTCACCGTTTGAGAACCACTGTTCTAGATCCTGTGTGTTACACTGACACTACAGAACCAGAACAACCTATTAGGGACAGTGTAGGATTATCTTCCCTTCCTCCATGTCGGTCAAATAGACATGTGAAGGCTGGGGTTGTTTCTAAAAATGAATCATTTGAATCTCCAAATTCTTATGCTGCTTTGTTTACCACTTGGGGGGATTCAGAGATGGATGTTGGAGACTCGGACTCCCAAAAATCTTTTCAAGGTGGTATGAGTGCCCCTATAGAAGATTATAAGGAGAAAAAAAAGAAAAGGAGGAAAAAATAGGTTGTGTTTCCTTTGTTTTTTTTTACTTTCATGGCCAGGTTTATTTGGGGCTCTCTTAATACACACAGTCTGCTTAACTTTGCTAAAAGACAAGCTGTTTTTCAGCTCCTTAGAGACCAATCTTTGGGAATATGTTTTCTCCAAGAAACCTGGATGTTTGCTCAAGAACAAATTTTTTCCTTCAAAAGGGACTGGCCTTGGGGGCCTTCTTTTTGGTCCTTTGGAAGGGACAGAGCAAATGGGATAGGTATTTTGTTTAATTCTTTTCATTTTGTGTTACTCAAACTAATTGAATTGATTCCGGGGAGAATTTTAATTATTGATGGTCTATGGCACGCTAGAGCTTGTAGATTTATTAATATTTATAATCCCCAGACAAAGGCTCTTCGAACTGAGTACATGAAACTAATTCAACCCTTTTTGATTTCTTCCCTTACTATTTTTTGGGGAGGCGATTTTAATTGTACTCTCTCAATCAAAGGTGGGGTAAACAAAAAATTCTATTGTGACTCAAACTGTTTAGCATCAATTATCAAGACAGGAGATTTGGTTAATTGTAACTCCTCGGTAAAACTAGATTCTAATCTTACTTTTTTTAAGGGAAAAGTTGGTTCTACGATCGATTATCTATTCCTTTCAAAAAATACAGTAATAGGAAATTTTAATATAGTCCCTGTGGAATTCTCAGATCACCTCTTAGTGTTGGTTGAAGTGGGCACTTTCCCTCTGTTGGGAGAAATCTTGAGATGGAAACTAAATACCTCCATCTTGAATGAAGCTGTGGTAATAAACTCAATTTCCTTATATTGAGGGCCAGGCTATCAATAGCATTTTGTATTCTGATTTAGGTATTTGGTGGTTGAAACAAAGCAAGATTGTTGTTCTTGGTTTCAAAAATATGGTAAAAAGCGAATTCTGATTTTCTTTCATATTTAAAGTTAAGGTCTCAATTGCAATACTTGATTACCCTAGCCAATACATCTAAATATGATTTTCGGATCAAATTCAACACATTAAAGATCAAATGAAACTATATCAATATAATAGGTCTCAAACTTTGCAAGCGGTCTTTACTAATCATTCTTCTAAAACAGTTTTTGGGGATCCCTTTGCATTATGTAAAAAACTAAAGGATTCTACAGCTTTGGAATATCTCATGTGCAATCAGATTAAGGTGGAGGATGCAGGGGGTATTAATTCTATTATTAAAGATTATTTTGATAGTTTAAAACCAATTTAGGAACCTTCTGTTTTTGAGATTGCACATTATTTAGGGGTGCCTCCTGACCATTTAGAAGCCCAGGAGAGGGATAAATTGGAAGTTCTTTTCTCCTGCCTTGAAATTGAAACGGTTATTAAAAAATTAAAAGATAATGTAACGCCAGATTTAGATGGCCTTCCGAATTCTTTTTATAAATCTTTTCTAACAGACATTATGGCTTGTTTACTTTTAGTTTTTCAATTTTTTGTTTCTAAAGTTCAATTCCCAGATTCTTTTACAGAAAGACTATTGATTCATATATTTAAATCAGGGGATAAAGGACACCTTAGGAATTGGAGGCCCATTACTATTTTAAACACTGATTATAAAATATTTGCCTCATTGTTGAACAATAGGTTACGATTATTGGCTGGTAAAGTTATTTCTCCATTTCAGTATTGTGGAGTCCCAGATAGGAATATCCAGTCGCCTTTAATAATCATTAGAGAGGTAATAGAATATTTATCTTTAGAAGGGAAGGCTGGTTTTTTGTTATCAATTGATTTGGAGAAAGCTTTTGATAGGATTAACCAGGGATTTTTATTTTGGGTCCTGGAATTTCTTGGGATCCTGATTTCATTTGTTGGGATGATTCGGGCTCTATATAAATCATCTAAAGTCTATCCAGTGGTTAAGGAGCATATAACAAAGGGAATAGAAATAAATACTGGGGTGCATCAAGGGTGCCCTTTGAGCCCCTTGCTATATGTTTTTTCATTAGAGCCTTTGTTACGTGCTTTAACTAACCCTCCCCGCTGGGAAGGGGTACATAAACCGTTATCAAATGATCAATTATTGGTACAGGCTTTTGCTGATGATGTTTGCCTTTTTTTTAATTCTCAGGAGCAGATAGCGGAATTTTTTACAGAATTTTCTCATTTCTCTTCTTTGTTAAATGCTAAGCTTAATCGCACAAAATCCAAAGGTCTTCTGATAGGGAGTGTTATTCATTTTCCTATTTTAGTTAATAATATTTGTTTCTCTATCGAACCTATAACTATTTTGGGTGTTCTTTTTGGGCCACAAAATTTGTCAGTAGATAACTGGGATTTAGTTTGTAAAAAGGTTGAAGGGAAAATTGCTAGGTGGAAGCAGTTTAAATTTTCCAAACTCAAAAGAATACAGGTTCTAAAACAATTTATTTTACCCTGTTTTCAATACATTGCCCAAATCTTTCCAGTACCTACTCAATATGAAGCCAGAATATATAGTTGTTGTTTCCAACTTCTATGGGGGAATAGACTGATTCCAGTGAAAAGATGTTATACATATTTGGCTAAGGACAAAGGGGGTTTGGGTATGGTGGACCCAGTTATTTTTGTCATGTATTGTTTATTTCACTTAATTTAAGGAAATGTTTTTATTTTCAGTTAGTCAAGATAGGTTTTGGGTTAGGCAGTCTCTAAGGCGATATCTGCAGGCCTGGATAACTTATGCTCCTAAAATTCATCCACATCTTCATTTCCCAGCATATTTCTGACCTTCCACAAAAAGCTGTATAAATGGCAGGTGTTAAAAGAACAAATTTCTTCTTCAATACGAAAAATCTTTATAGGATGATAATGGCTAGAGTCTATCCTACTGACCCATGTTTTAAAATTGCCCCTCTGCAGGTGTTAAAATATTTTAGAACAACTAAATAACCCCAGACTCCTATACAGATGTGGAAACCCAGTGGCTCATCATGTATGGTCATTTAAACGTGAGGGCACGGCTAAGTATAAGGCTAGGGAAGAGAGAATTGTCCTTTTCCTGATTGTATAAACAAAGGAAACTATGGAGCATTTTTCTTGTATTGTTCTTTTTCTAAATCAATATGGAAATATGCTGCTAATAGATGGAATATGCCTTGGTTGTCTCTTATTAATTATGAGACTTTAATTATTGGAATAGTGCCACCCTGCTTACAGATATATGATAAACACATGTTATTAATTTTTTTTGCATGTTTAAGATTTTGTTTATGGCAATTACGATGTCAATGGGTAATTTATCAGAAATTGAGTACAGTGGAAGGGTTTTGTTGTTATGTTATGAATGAATTGTTGAAAGTTTATTTGAAAGATAAACAAATGTATAACGTTGATAAAGTAAATTTTTGGTGGAGGGGTTTTTCTTACATTATTAAATATAAATAATTTGGATAGTTAACCTTCCTCCCTAACCCCCCTTTTTTGGGTGGGTTTTTTTAGGCAGTATTTCTGTTTGGTAATTATGAATTTTTTTCCTTTTAATTTGTGTCCTTTCTTATGTTTTTTTTTCCCTCTACATTTTCAGTTTCACTGTAGTTTATTATGAGGATCAAGTATCATCTTTATTGTTTCATGTGATTTCCTGTATGTATTATTATAAATAAAAACACCCCTACTCTTGTCAGTAGGGGGAACTCTGGTCACCACGATGGATGTTTCAGTTTCTGTTCAGCCCTGCTGCAGTGAGGATCTCTCTTCTAGTGCTCAGCTGCTGGCAGCAGCAGCTCCTGCTAAACTCTTACCTGGAGAATCGACTCTCTCTCTGCCTGTGGATATGGATTCTATGTTTCATTTATCACCGTTTTCTGGATCTGCTTCCAAGGGATCTCTGGAGCCTCGTAATGTTTCCTCAATGAGTTCGCTGGTTTCCACTATGGAACGCGATGATGCGGCTGCACAGAGTGTAACATTGACTGCTCCCCCTGCTCTTTCCAGTTTCCCTGTTCCGAGAGTCGACGCGACTGAAGAGTCGCAATCAGGGGCATCAGCATTATTAACTTTGGATCCGCTACATTCTTCAGTCCTCCCTAAGACTATCAGGTCTTCTACCTCCGCTGCTGATCTAATTCGCTCCCGTTTTGGATTACGGGATTCTGCAGACATTTCGGACCCTTCCTGGACCGCTTCTGCTGCTCTACACCGCACGGGATGGACACAATCCACCTCGGGAACCTGGACTCCGGATCCCTCTTGGGATGCTGACAAACATGGGGTTCTTTTCTCCCCTACCAGGCCTGCACCAGTTCTGAGCTCCACCGAGGTACCTCACTTAACTGACAATTGTGCTACCAAGGACTGTGCTGTTTCTGTGTCAAATACTGTTTCTGGGGCTACTTGGGGGAACATTATGGATTCTGGGGATAATGTTTCTACCATCAGTAATACTGGTTCTCATAAGGAACCCTGGGATACAGATGTACCCCTTATTACTTTATCACAGGTACCAGAGGACCCCCATCCTCTCTGGCCTACTATTACCTCTAGCCAGGCCCCTAATATTCCTCCTGGTTTGACTTCCCTCCTTTTGGAATCTATCCAACCTCCTCCAACTCTTTTGGAAACTCCTGGGAAGGGAACTTTGACTATGAACACAACCTCACAACCCCCCCCCACAGATCACCCGTCTGCTTCTGGCAGAGGGCCTGTCATCTCAGATTTATTTAAAAATAAACTTGAACAGGCACCTAGACACAATGCAGTTCGTCTAAGCTATAAGGGTGGTCTTTCTGAGTTTCCTGACCGTTATTATGTGGCTCGGACTCTCTTAAAAGGTGCCATGCATTTTCAGGCTTTGGACATCTATGCCTTAATCCATATATCTGGGGAGGAGACTTTTGATGTTAGTTTTAAAACTACAGCTAGTTTAGATAGGTTTTGGCATAAATATGCTATACTGAAAACTACCCCTCTATGGACTTCCTTTTATGTTATTCCCCTCACTAAACCGACAGTACGCACTGTTACTATTATGTTCAGGAATGAGGGTGTTAGTATAAGTGACATCTACCATTGGTTGCAGAATAGGTGTAATGTTCTGTCCCCCCCGAAGCCATTTTAGACGATGAAGGGCTTTGGACGGGGGGTTGGAGGTTTCGAGTAAAACTTTTTCAGGTAAACTCTGAAGTGGTACACTTACCTAATAGTTTCTTCTTAGGTAAGGATAGGGGTGTCTGTTTTTATGGAGGACAGCCAAGAGCCTGCTATAAATGTGGAGCTCACACACATTTAAGCAGTACTTGTGACCTGTTGAAATGTAGCTTATGTGGGGGGTATGGACATCCTAGTGTTTCCTGTAAGAATGTTTTTCAATGCAATTTGTGCAATGAAACTGGTCACGCATACCACCAATGTCCCTGGGCTAGTAAGAACCGCACTGAGGGGTGGAATTCTGAAATTCTTGTCCAAAAAGCTCAGGATAAGGCCCAAGGCCGCCTTGCTTCCCCAGTCCCTGTATCCCATCCCACAGAAGTCTTACCCCCCCGTTTTCCCCTCCTCAACACTAATTGATCCACAGGTGGTATTAGACCCTTCCTCAGAGATGGAGACTCCTTCCCTTGCTGAGCCACATGTAGACTCTATCCCTCATCCTACCCCCCTTTCGACTCCTAATACTCCCATTGTGGATTCTGAGGGGTTTCAACAGGGCAGGCGGGTCACTAGGGCTACTGCACGCAAAACCTTGAAAACTCCTGACCTTCCCCTCTCCAATCCTTTTGAATGTCTCAAGGGTGACAGGGATTACACTGATGGTAATTCCGGTGCCTCTGTCCTACCATCGGACATGGACCTCACTGTTTCCAAGCCTCCTGATGTTGCTCGGAAAAAACTCGCTAAAACAAAAAAAGGGAGTAAGAAATGCAAAAATATGACTGTTACGGATGGGAGTGGTTGAATAATATACTGTCCTGACTACTATCCGAATTGCCTCCTTTAATGTTTGTAGCTTGAAAAGCTACAAGAGACAGATGGTTTTCTTCCGCCTTGCTGCTTCCCTCCCTTTAGATATACTCTTACTACAGGAAACTCGTATAACTACCCTATTTGAGATTCAACAGCTTAAGCGAGGATGGATTAAGGGCCCCTCCTATTGGACTTTTGGGAGCAATTCCGCTGATGATGTGGCTATTTTGTTTTTCTCCCCAAATTTTTCCGTGTCCTGCATTGTGGATGTTTTTCCTGGTAGGGCACTTATCCTGGACTGTTCTATTCACACCACATTTTTTCGTATAATTGTTGTTTATGGCCCACAAACTAAAGCTGCCCGTATTTCTTTATTTGATCTAATTAAACCACTTTTATGTACTCGGAAACATGTTATTTGGGGAGGGGACTTTAACTGTTCTATTGATGTTGCATATAGAACGGCTACGGGGAAAAATATATATTGTGATTCCCTTGCTTTGTCAACCCTAATTAAGGATGCGGGTTTAACGGGTGCATACCGTTCACTGCACTCTGCTGCTGGATACACATATCACAGATCACTGTACCACACTCGGATTGATTATTTTTTTGTCTCTCGATATTGCATTCCTAGTCGAGTTTCTTTATGCCCCACTGAAATTTCTGACCACTGTTTATTAACAGGCATTTTTCTTCTAGACACTGCTTCAATGTCCTTTATTTCGACTTTTCCTCAGTGGAAATTGAATAATTCTTTGTTTTCTCCCCTTTCTGTACAGACACAAGTTCGTACTCTCTTTCAAGCCCAAATTTCAGTTCTCTGCTGCTATGATTCCATCTGGGCCTGCTGGAAAGATACGAAGTTGGATATTTGTTCTTTTTTTCAAACTCTGGGGAAAGGGATGGTCAGGGATGAGTACCTTACATATTTACATTATCGAAATCAATTATATAAATTGATGTCCCTTTCTGTTTCTTCTTCTGTCGATTATTCCTCTCAAATTGCCATTATTAAACGTTGTATGTTTGCCCACCAATATGACAGCGCCCGGACTTTAGATTTTTTTATGCGGGTGGGTACTTCAGTTTCCCCTTCTGCTAACCCATTTTTGGCCTACAAAGACAGACTTCAATCCACTGTTATACATGGTCTTTTGGATCAACATGGTAATATTGTCCACAATATCCCTGATATGCTCTCTGTTGTCCATTCTCATTTACAAACACAATTTTGTACATTACCCCTCACATCACCTGATCTATCCACTGTTTTCTCAGTCCTGACCCCACAACTTTCTGTACACCAAGTTCCGGACCTTATTGCCCAGATAACTCAAGAAGTTGCTTGTGCTATATCCCACCTCAGGCTGAAGGTGGCTCCGGGTCCTGATGGTCTCACACATGAGTTCTACAAAATGTTTTGGGATAATTTATTAGAAGTATTGACCCAAGTTTATAATTATATCTTACATAGCTCAGAAAAGATTCCTGATTTTGGTATGTCGTTTATAAAATTTCTCTATAAAAAAGGAGATGCCCACACTCTCGCTAATTGGAGACCCCTTCATCTTCTAAACACAGACTTCAAAATTCTATCTCGAATACTCAGTTCTCGCCTTCGTCAGGTTGCTCCTAACCTCATAGATCTAGCTCAGTCATGCGCTGTACCGGGACGCTCTATTCAGGCTAATCTATTTCTCTTACATGAGATTTTGAGGCTCAATAACATAATAGAATCTCAGGTTTTGTTCTTTCACTAGACCAAGCAAAAGCCTTTGACTCCGTACACCACTCTTATTTACTTCAGGTCATGACACTTTATGGTATCCCTATGATTTTTTTGCATTGGCTCACCCGCATATTTTCCCTAGCATATTTTGTTCCGGTAATTAATGGGTTCCAGGGTAAAACTCTTCTCCAGAAGGTTGGGCTTCGTCAAGGTTGTCCATTTAGTCCATTGTTGTATACTTTTGCATTGGATCCCATTGTTCGACAGATTAGATGGGACTCTAGAATTATTGGTTTAACACCCCACCATGATTAAATACCTGTAAAGATTTCTGCATATGCGGATGATGTAGTGTTATTTACCCTAAATCGAGACTCCAGTGACAGAGCAGTTCAGATATTTCAGTCTTTCTCTTCAATTTCAAGAGGAACTCTTAATTTACAGAAAAGTGTCTCCATTCCTTTGGACCCTGAGTCTGCCGTGGTGCCGGGAGTGGGTGGTATCAGAATTTGTACTTCTCCTCGATGAATTTTAGGAATATGGTTTAATGCTGCAGATGGGGCTACCTATAACTGGGAAAAACGCCTTTTGCTTGGGGAATGTAAGGTTCGCCTCTGGAAAGCTTGGAGATTGGGAAAGAGGAAGAGGGTGTTAGTGGTTAAAAATGTTTTACTTCCTTTTTTTTTATTTCTTAGTCATGTATATGCCCCTCCCAAACACCTAGAAACCAGAATATTTAGTGTATTTTTTCAGATGGTTTGGGGCAGCCGCCTTAATCCAGTTAAACGTGATGTAACTTATTTACCGGTACATCAGGGTGGGTTGGGTGTGATACATCTGATTGCTTTTTTTTTGCTTTTTTTCTTTTCCACCTTTTTCAGAGCTTTAGATACTTATTTCATATTTGCGATTCATGGGTCAGCAAAGCTGTGGATCCTATCATAAATGCTTAGGATGAACTCCCTCCTATCCCTTTCCGTGTTTCTGGTTTTCCATCTTATGCCGTAGATGGGTTCCGTAAGCTGCAGGTTTGGAAATTTAGTAAAGCATCTATCTTGTCACTCACCAGAAAACAACTGTATGTTGCTTTTGTAAAAGTTTCTAAACCGGTGCTACAGTTTCCTAACTGTCATTTATCCTGAATGACTTGTGCTCTCGATATTCTTTGAGACAAAAGAATCCCACTACACATGTGGGATGTTTCCTGGCTGTGTTGCCATGGCAGGTTGCAAGTACGGGGAAATTTGAAACACAAATCCTCTCAGGATAGGTATTGCCCTAAACCTTCCTGTGTTCAGATAGAGGAAACTATGGATCATTTTTTCTTTGGTTGTACAGATGCTCATCTGTTTTGGAAAACACTGGCCAATAAGTGGAAATGGCCTTTTCTGAGTAGAATCACGTATCAAGTCTTCATTTTAGGTGATTTCTCAGCTCCATGGACAAAATTCCATCCTAGTACTCTCAGAGTACTTTTTGCTATCTGTAAATATTATATGTGGCAAGCTAGATGTCAATATGTATTACAACAAATTCCAACCTGTCCATTTACTATTACACAACATATAGAAAATGCATTATTGATCATTATGGAGTTAGAGCACAAACAGCTCCCATTACACCGTTTTACTTCCTTTTGGAATCATATAGATTTTTTCCATTAGTTACTGCTAAGTATTTTGAGATCCATTGCCTGTATAATTTCTCTTCTGCACTGTTTTTGCTCACTGTATAATGTATATGACTGATGTATATGACTGTTGCATTTAATTTCTCCATATTTCTTTAGTTTTTTTTTCGTTTTGTTTCTCTGCTTGATGTTATGTTTCTTCAATAAAAAGTTCCCCTATTCTGTGTGGGGGCACTGTTGGACCATGGATTCATTCGTGAGACCCAGTCATTCTGCTGGTGTACCTGCAGGAGAGCAGAGCTCCGCTCCTGCAAATCCAGCCTTGGAGCCTGAAGTACTGAGGACATCTGACCATTTTGTTGATATGTTTGTGGATCTTGTTGTACCAGATGAATCTTTACCTGCTCAGTCTGCCTCTCCTTCATCAGATGTTTTGCCTGCGGATGAACTTTGGTTGAAGTCCCTCCTTGCTGCACATCGGGACCAGGTGCTCGTTGTTGTTGATGCCGTTAGCCCTCTTGAGTCAGCCTTTCCTGAGACATGGACTCTGTCTCCAGAACTTGGGGATGTGGAGGCTCTTCCTGCTTTCATTACGGATGCGGTACCTTTGGGCTCCTTGGAGGTGCAGAGTTGGCAACAATCTTCTGTTGCACTGGTCCTACCAGTGTTGCACCATGCTCAGTTGGAGTTTTTGGTTCCTGCAAATCGAACAGTGTCTTCTCCGCCTTTGAACTCGGCGGTGACTTTGCCTGATAAACTTGTGAGTACTATGCATCCTAGACCGGGTGTTTCACCTAATGCGCAGACTGTCTTGCCTGTTTTGCCTCCTCCCACTCTGTTTCCTTGTTCTAGCCCACTACCTGTCTCTTTGAAGGCCTCCCTGTGAAGTGTGGGTTGGAAACCAGGCATTTCAGGGCATTGGATACCTGACCCTGCCCATAGCCCGATACCTGGTTGTGGAGGGCAACAGTCCCCCTTGATAGATATGCCTCCACCTTTGCCTGGTAGCCCGGATTTGGATTTGCGTGCTGAGGATGTTCAGCATCCTGCATTGGATACTACTCTGCTGGCTAAAGTTCCTTCTTTACCTCCCTCCTCTTCGGGTGATGAAGGCCCTAGCTCTAGGCATGGGTGTAGCCAGGCATACTCCAAGTACTCCATGGTGTGCAATTTTATTTAAGGGGGTAGCAAATAGGCTCTGAACTGTTTCCTTTTTCCATGAAAACTAACAAAGAAAATGCTGAACCTTTCTGTAATTGTTTTCATAGGAGTCAAAACTAGAAGGACTAGTCACTAATACTGTCTTTACATCTCAAGGACAATACAACTTTACAGGCTCTGGGCTGGTATGTGGGTGTCTTAGGGAGCAATGCATGGTGCTTGTATGTACCCATGCATGGCAACAACTATTGTCATGAGATACAAAAGTTGTATTTATTGTGCCAAATGAGGCAACAAACACGGTCCTGGTGTACATTTGTATATTGTATGGCTACGCTTCGGGGGGGTGCAGCAGTGAGTCCACTTGGTGTGCAGATCTGAAATCCCTGGCTACACCCCTGGCTCTAGGGGACCAGTGTGGGGTGACAGAATGGACATGGATGTCCCACTCCCTGACCCTCCTCCAGGCCCTTCTCCTGACCCTGGTGACAAAGCTAAATCTACTTGGGAAGAATTTCATAGAAGGTATACATTTAGGAACTCCCCCCTCCTCTTCAACGATGGAATGCGGTCTGCCTTCAGTATGTTGGGGGTCTTGATGTAGCTCTGTGGGAAAGTCACTTTTGAAAAGATCTTTGGGTTTATTTACAAACAAAATATTTGCGTTGATTCATGTATCAGGTTCTTCCTTATATGACGTTAGTTTTCAAAGCCCTAGGGGATTAGATCGATTCTGGACAAAGTATGATACTCTTAAATACACTGAGTTGTGGCTACCATTTCGGGCTATCCCACTTACTAGACCTTCTATTAAAAATGTCACCATTTTGTTTAGAAATGAGAATGTAGCAGCTAGTGATATTACTCATTGCTTAGCTAAACGCTGTGATTTCTTGGGGTTGCCACAGCCTATATTTGACTCTGAACACTTGTGGACTGGTGGTTGGCTTTATAGGGTGAGACTTAGAAATACGAATGTGGATCCCATACACTTGCCTAATAGTTTGTTTTTAGGTAGGGAATGGGGGCATTGCTTCTATGTTGGGCAGCCTCGTACCTGTTTTAAATGTGGCTCCCCTTCCCATCTCAGTGCAGCCTGTGATAGACTACGATGTTCCCTTTGTTTATCTTTTGGCCATGCTAGTGGAGATAGTAATTCTGAACTAAAGTGTAACCTGTGTGAAGACCTAGGTCATGGTTTTAGATCCTGTCCTTGGGCTTCCCATAACAGGGAAGATAGCCCAGATCAGGATGTGATCCTTCTTAATGCCCAGAAAAAGGATATTGCTATGGTGCAATCCCTTTCTTCGCATGTTACGGTAGTCACTGGTCCCCCTTTATGCCCTGATATTGCGGTGCCTGCTCCCCAGTCAGTGGTTTCAACATCTGAACCTTCCTCTGAACCTCCTTTACAGGAAGTTCCATGACCGGTTGTACAGGGCCTTTCCTCTACACCCCCCTTCCCCCTCTTTCTATTGTTTCTCCGGTTCCTGCTGAACCTGTGCCTGTCCCTGACAATCCTCTGGATAATATTATTATGCCCCCACCTGAGCCTAGTGTTTAGGCAAAGAAACAGGCCCAAAAACAGACTACACATAGGGCCAAATTGGCTAAAACATCTTCTCCTGGTGGCTCTGTTCCCTTAAGTAATAAATTTGAGGTCCTGTCCCATCACACTCAGTCTTCCGATGTGGAAGCTGATTCTGACACCTCCTCACAACCTATGGTGTCCTCTGATTCTGAGAATGATAAATCAAAGGAGTTGCCTATGGATACTCGACCCTTGCGGTCAGGGCTGAGACCCCAGAGAAGTACTAGAAAGGGAAGGGTTACTTGATGTTGACTTATTTTTTATTTTGACCCTTTATCTGATTCTCTTTCATGGCCATGGCATTTCATCTCACTGTAGCCACCCTCAATGTAAACAGTGTGAAAAATGCTCGTAGGCGCCTGATTACTTTTCAACTTTTGAGTGATTTGGCGTGTGATATTTGCCTTATTCAGGATACCCATCTCAGTACCCTTTCTTTGGTTAATATGGCCAAATGGCTTTGGTGATGGGGTCCTTCTTTTTTTCTTTGAGATTAGACACATGTAGTGGTGTTGGGGTGTTGTTTAGGGGTGATGGATTTCATGTTACCAAGTTGGTTGAACTGCTTATGGGACAGGCCTTAATATTGGATTTTACTTATTTACATTACACTTGGAGATTAATTGTGATTTATGCACCAGTTACAAAGAAAGGTCAAGTGGATCTCTTTCATGAGGTGCAGCCTTTTTTGTTCATGTCACGCTTTCTCATATGGGGTGGTGACTTTAATTGTGTAGGGCATAAATCAGATCGGGGGGCTTGAACTGATAAGGATTTCTGTAATACACATTGTCTCAATCACATTATTGACCAGGGTCATTTACAGGATGTTTATAGGGTTTGTCATCCTACTGGTGGACGTACTTTTTTTAAGGGATCCTTGTCCACTAGGATTGATTTTCTTTTTGTCTCTGCAGCTTTAAGGGTGACTAAGGCTCAAACCATTCCAGTGGAGATATCAGACCATAACGTGGTAACTGCCACGTTAGAGTAGGCCCTCATACTAAACTGGGGTAGGGATATTGGAAACTGAATTCTTTACTGCTACTTGATGACAGGTTTTTGGCCCAAGTTCATGATTTGTTGAAAGCTCGTATGTCACTATCTGGACTTTCCGAAGATTTGTTAGATTGGTGGTTACTCACTAAATCTGAAATCTCTACTTTGGCTAGGAGGATGTCTAAATATGCTGCAGTGACTAAATATAAGAGATATTTGTCTTTACGTATGCAGTTGGAAACTTTGTATTCAGCTATACACTCACAAGGCTTCTGTTTGACTGCAGAGGTACAGAATGTAAAAAAAGAAATGGCTGCACTACAGTATACTAGAGCTACTTCCCTGTTACATGAACATAGGGTTTGTTCTGCTAATAAATCTGCTTTGAGGGATGTTTTGGATTGTAGTCATAGGCATTCTGCGGATCGCCTTCTGACTGAAGTTGTGGATACTGCTGGTAATAGTTACACTGCGTTTCAGGATATCTTGCGAGCAGTCTCCTCACATTTTTCAGACTTATATGCTGTATCTCCAGCGGATAGCGCTGGTGTAGAACAACTCCCTTCCTCTCTCCATATTGCCCCTTGTTCTGATATATTATTACAGGCTTTAGCTGCTGTTAGTGTTAGGGTTGATGAGGTTAAAAGGGAAATTTCCCATTTAAAGAATAACACGGTGCCTGGTATTGATGGCTTGCCTGCAGAATTTTATAAAACATGTAGTCCTTTGGTTTGTGATGTGCTCTCAGTAGTGTTTAATTGGGTTTTGCAACATCACACTCTCAATTTCCATTTTTGTACTTCAGTTCAGATTTTGTTATATAAGAAAGGTGATATAACTTTACTTTCCAAGTGGAGGCCTTTAAGTCTCCTTAATACAGATTTTAAAATTTTAATGAAAATATTGAATACCAGATTGTTGTCCATAACTCCACACTTGATTTCCCTTCACCAATCCTGTTCAGTACCGGGCAGATCTATCTATAATAATCTCCTTTTGCTTTGGGAACTAACAGAGCTTGGTAAAGTTGATGTTATAAAGGGTTTTCTTCTGTCCATGGATCAACAAAGGGCCTTTGATCAGGTCCCACATAGTTATTTGTTTCAGGTTTTATGAATCTATGGAGTTCCTGGCTGCTTTATAACCTGGATTGCTTTGCTTTATAGTCATGCTTATGCTATGCCCTTGGTAAATGATTATTTGGGTTCCTATATCCCTATTCATCGGGGGGGATGAGACAAGGCTGCCCCCTGAGTCCATTGCTTTATGTTTTTAGTCTGGATCCACTTTTACGTGCAATTGCCCAAGATGTGCGGATTCTTGGTATTGTTTCCCCTCATAGTACCCTAGAGGCCAAAATTACGGCTTATGCTGATGATGTCTGTGTCTTTGTTGCTGATTTGACCTCTGGAGATAAGGTGTTATGTAATTTTTCTAATTTTTCGGATGTTGCAGGTTCTTCCCTTAATAAATCTAAGAGGTTTTTTTATCCTCTGCATACTGCCATTCCTGAGGTTATGGAGTTGCAAGGCATTCCTGTTATACTGGGCCTGGTCCGAATTTTAGGTATTGACTTTGGTAAAGGTGATAATGCGTTACTTAATTGGTCAGTTAAAACTGAGGCAGTTCAATCCAGAATCAGATTATGAAAGTCGTGGCAGCAAACAAAAAAGTTATCATTACTAAATCTTTACTTCTCATAATTTTATATCTTAGTGTGGTATACCCCATTCCTTATGGTTTGGAAGCCACTTTATTGGGTCTTTTTTTTTTCAAATTATTTGGGGGAGTCACCTAAATCCCATTAAAAGAGATGTGTTGTATCTTTCTATTACACAGGGTGGTTTGAATTGTGTGAATCCGATTACTTTTTACTATAGTATTTTTTTTCATTGGAATTTACTAGACCTTAGTCGTCCACACTCTGTGTTATGGGAGATTTATGCGTATGGTTGGTTACCTAGATTGTCCTCAGAGTGGCCAGGTTTGAGCCAGAAAAATTTACACACTTCTAGTTATCCAATTTATGTCAGACCTGTGATATTGAAACTTAATAGATGGAAGTTACTTCCGGCCCATGTGTATTGCAAATCACGCAAATATATTTATGATGTCCTACAATCTAAAGCACATTCCATAGTCCCCGTTTTTAAGGATGTACTGGATGGTCATGTTGATAACCTCCTTAAAAGTTTGGTAGATAAATGGATTCCACCTAGATTATGGGATGTTTTATGGCTTTGTTTGTCATGGCGACTCGGTGTTAGGGGACTTTAAAGCATAAAATGGTTATTGAGCATTACTTATCCGAGGGATACTTGCATTAATCAGGAGGAAACAATGTCCCATTTTTTTGTTTCCTGCCCCTTTGTGCAAGACTTCTGGACGATCCTTTCTGCCCGTTGGAACCAGCCTTTCTGGCATGCTGTTACATATCTGGAAGTTGTGGGAGGTTTTTTTTGCTACATTCTACTTTGTTGGATGCAGGTGTAGTATGACTGCTGTTCACTATGTTCAAGTTTCATTTATGGCAAGTCAGATGTCACCTTACTCTACGACAGTTTTACCACTCACCACTTGAAGTTCTTCAACATATTGAACATGATTTGTTGTTACAATGTGATTCTGAACGCAAATGTTTGTCCAAAACTGTCTGGTTTATGAGGTGGAAAGAGGTTCCTTTTTTGAAAGACAAAATAGGCTGAATCATTCTGCTGTAAGAGAATTGAGTCTTGCTGATATTCTCTTTGTTATGTTTTTTTTTCTTATTGTCCATGAATTGTATTACTGTTTTTCTGATTTGTTGTTCTGTTTATTAATAAAAACCTTCCCCTACTCTTTTCGATAAGTGCCATGGGATCTTTAACATCCACCTGAACTACCACCAATCCAGGCAGATGGGACCTCGGTTTAACGTCTCATCTGAAAGACGGACCACATCACAGACCAGGAAAGATAGGTAGGGGCCAGGAGTATGTAGCTATGGATGAATACCACTAGAAGAACACAGTTACATATAAATAGCCTTTCATGGACTGGAGTTTGCAGCTCTGCTAACTAGACACTATTTTTTGTGGTTCCTACTGCTTTTTGTAATAAACTTTTGGCAGCATATTGGAAGCCCACTCAATTTGTCGCAGAAAGGGCAATGTGTTCACATTAATTTGTGCGAGGCAAAAAAAGACATACATTATAAACCTCGTACTAATGCTGTGTGTTCTACAAAGAGGTTTCCAATATACTTTCTGTGAATGGAGTGTAAAGCAAAACTCTAGTCCTGATCTGAGTGCAAACTAGAGGTGTCGCCACACTAGGCAGTCTGTGTGGCACAAACAGCAGAGCGCTAAAGCACTACACTGCATTACTGGTTCAAAAAATATTAATGACCCTCCTCAGCATGCATGATGCTACAGCCAACTTACCTTACACTTACCATCTCGTAAATCCTCATTAAAATGGCAAACTTCTCCATGTATCTGATGGTGGTTGTTGGCTCTGCTGTCTGTGCTTACCCTGTCCATGTGGGGTATAATACGTTGCGGATCATATAGGGTCACAGTTTTTACATGAAGTTTGAAACCTGGTTTTCTTAGAGTTGCTCTGAAAATTCAAAATGCATTTGCTTTTTTCTTTGCCTGTCTTTTTATACTGCCCTTGCTATTCAGGCTTATCATCTGTGCAGATAAATTTATTTTGCTAAATTGCTTGTTTTTTTTTCCAAGTCTGTGTTCAGATACAGTGTCCTCTCAAAACTGTTCAAGAACACCAGACTGAACTGAACTGTTCGCAAGTAGTATATCATTCATTTTATCAATTCTGCATAGCTGCCCCTCTGTCTAATGACATGGGACAGCTGTTTACTCCATGATATGTACTGTATAAAGTATGATCATGAAGAGAGAGAGAGTGTGAAGTATGGTAGCATTTAACATGTAGTTACCCTGAGGGATGCCAGAGACAGTACTGGACATGTTGGGTATGATGGCAATATGTGAGATGGGATCAGAAGAAGCAGTGGTGATCTATAACAGGGCCACCTCTGGGGCTCTTGGTAGCATCTCATCCTTTTGTGCACATCCCTTGGTCTCACACCAAGGGTCCCCATGGTTTTATGAGCTTCGGTAGTTGAATGCCAAGGGGCAGGGTTGAAACATTATTAGAGAAGAGGACACTGGAGGACAACCAGGCTTTGAGTATTTACTATGGCAAGTACAAAAGAGTGATCACCCAGAAAATGGCAGCTTTTCCGTCCAGAGAGATTGCTGCTGGAAGCAATCAACTGTCTTATTGTTTTCAGACTGTGGACAGGCTACTTCATTAGGCATGTCTGCAGCCTGTCAGAGCATGTTTATCTGCTAAATGCAAAAAGGGGGTGGAAAAATGAGCAAAGGGGAAGCTGTAGGGGAACAAGGAGCAAGTACAGCAATAGGCAGGGGGATGATGGGATGGGGACTGGAAGAAATCAAAGGAGTATACAAGCAGGGATAGAGGGGTTGAGGAGGGCACAAGGGGGGCTTCAGGAGGCTCAGCTAGGGGTGGCACAAGTCACAAGAAGGACTGGGGGAATGGCAGGAGGTAAGGTTCAAAGGTCCAAAGCCTGCACAGAAGGGAAGAGATGAAAAAGCAGGGGAGGCTCCCCAGTCAGAGGGATCCAGACAGTGAGCATAGAGCTGAAAGAACAGATTCGCACCACTAGGGGCACATAAGGGGGAACAGAATCAGGACAATGGGGTTGCAGAGGACTTAGGGGTTACAGGAAAAGCAAATGCAAAGGAAGGTTCAGTAGAAAGGGGAAAAGGGGACGCCCCTCAGGGAAAGAACCTAGAGTGTAGAAAACATAAAGATTAGGGCACAGGAGTGAACACACCCCAGAAAGGGCTAACACTCAAGGGGGAAGGCAGTGAGCTCAGGTTTAGAGGGGCTAAGACAGGATGAGAATGGGGAAGCGACCAGATCACTGGAAAATTTGGTCAGGGCATGGGAAAGGGCAGGGCAAAGGGGAGGGATAGAGCTTGTGGATAGTGGGGCAGGGGCAGGTGGTTTAGCAGAAAACACCTGTGGGGGCATGGAACACGTGGAGCACAGGGGGGAATCAGTGCTCAGGGAGATGCGATAGGTAAAGGGGAAAGTGAGGAAAGGGTTACAAATGGGATGCAAGAGGCTGGGAGAAGGATAGAAGAGAAATATAAGCAGAAGGTAAAGGGGAGCAGGGTCTTACTTGTTGGGGACTCAATAATAAAAGGAATCCAATGGGGGGACCAAGGGAGACAAGAGCAGTGCAGTATGGGTTGAGTGCCTGCCAGGTATGATGGCGACAGAGGTCATTCACTATATTCCCTCAAGGGGGAAACATCAGGATGGGAAAACACACCTGATGTTCCACCTGGGAACAAATGATCTGGTGGGAAACGGCCTGCTGGAGGTGCAGGCAAGTTTCAGAGTGCTTGCTAGATACTGCAGCAGTCTGGGATTCCAATCTGTGGTTTTTGCGAAGTGTTGCCTGTGCCAAAGGTAAGTACTGAAAGAAGACTGAGAATTAAGGAGGAATGGCTGACAGGATGATGCACACAGATGGGGTATGGGTTAGTAGGGGACTCGGGATTAATGTGGGGGGATGAGAGCCTATTTGCCCCAGAGAGACTGCACCTGAATAGGGAGGGTATGGCAGTGCTGAAGAGTAAGTTAGGAGAGTTCATAGAAGAAACCTATAATTTAAACTAAATCGTGGGGGGGAATCCATACCACAAGACAGGAGAAATGGGGGCTACCAGCATCCCCCCCAGGATAGAGATAGAATGTTGTTGGGCATGAGGGTGTCAATTGAAAGGGGGCATGATGGGGAACTTGGTGGAAGGGCTTAGCAGCCAATGCCAAGAGCTTAGGGAACAAAATGCTGGACTTGGAGGCCATCATGGGGGTGAAGGGCTGGATATAGTAGCAATAAGTGAGACTTGGTGGACAGAGCATCATACTTGGGAAATGACTATATTGAGCTACAGACTGTTTAGAAAGGACAGGGAGAGCAAGAAGGGGGGGGTTGCTTTATACATCAGGGACGACATAAGAGTACCCGAGGGACAAGAGGAAGATGGAGAGACTGAGCTACTGTGGCTAACACCAGACAGGAGGACTGAAGAATCTTTGCAGCTGGGGGTGGTATACAGACCATCTGCACAGGGGGAGGAGGGAGATAGACAGCTAATTCAGGCAGTCATGAGGATGGCCCTAAAAGGAGAACTACTACTGGTAGGGCACCTAAACCTCCCAGACATAGACTGGGGAATCCCGGATACAGTATTGACTAGGAGCAGGGAGATACCAGCTGCACTGCAGGGGGTATTCCTACAACAGCTAGTCAGGGAGCCAACATGGGGCAACAACCTGCTGGATGTGGTCCTGACAAATGGAGAGAGTGTGGAGGAGGTGCAGGTGAGTGAAGTTTTAGGCACCAATGATCACAGGACTGAAAGGTTCAGGGTTAGGGCAGGGAAGGAGACAAATTGAACCAGTACTACAGTCATGGGCTTCAGACTCGCAGACTTCAACAGGATGAAAAGGATGGCAAGGGAAACAATGGAGGGAACGGAGAATATAGGGATAGTGGAGGAGTTATTTGAATACATTAAAGGAGGGATACTAAAAGCCATGAAAATGTGCATAAAAATGGTTAAGAAGAGCAGAAGGAAGAGGAGACTGCTTTGGTTTACAAAGGAGGTAGCGGGGGCAGTCGGGGAAAGGAAAAGGGCTTTCAGAAAATTTAAGGGGACACTCAGGAAGATAGGGAGGCTTACAGGGAAAACAGTAGACTGGCAGGGCAGAAGATAAGTAGGGCAAAAGTGGATACCGAACAGAAAATAGCTAAAAAAGACAAAAGGGGGGACAAAACTGTTTTCAGATATGTGAGGAAGGGGGGGAGAGAAAGGCAGGGGATTGCTAGGCTGAGGAGGGAGGGAGGGATAAAATTGGAAGGGGATTGTGAAAAAGCAGAGGTACTGAATAAAGTACTTTTATTTATGGAGGAGGAAGAGCTTAAGGGACCTAAGCTAAAGGCGAAGGGAAGGGAGTGCAAAGGGGTGGATCAGAGCCCATTCACTGTGGAGAGGGTTAGGGAAGAACTAAAAAGATTGAGGGTGGACAAGGCAATGGGGCCAGAGGGGTTATACCCCAGGGTGATCAGGGAATTGAAGGAGGAGCTGGCCGCCCCACTGACAAGACTATTCAACTTATCTCTGTCTATGGGGAGGGTGCCAGAAGACTGGAAGAGGGCAGACGTGGTGCCTTTGCACAAGGGAGCAAGTAGGGAGGTGACAGAGAACTATCAACCTGTCAGCCTCACATCAGTGGTGAGGAAGGTAATGGAGGCTCCAATCAAGGAGAGGGCGATTGACTACCTGGAGGAGAGTGGTTTGCAGGACAGCAGACATCATGGCTTCATGAAGGGACGGTCATGCCAGATGAACCTGATTGAGTTCTTCAATTGGGTGACTCAGGTGATCGACCAGGGAGGGGCGGTGGATGTAGCCTATCTGGACTTCAATAAAACCTCTGACTCCGTCCCCCACAGAAGGTTGGTAAGCAAGCTGGAAAGTCTAGGGGTGAGTGGGAAAATAACAAGGTGAGTGGAGGCCTGGTTAGTGGGAAGAACCCAGAGGGTGGAGCTAAATGGGGTGTACTCCTGGATGGTGGGGTGAGGAGTGGAGTGCTCAAGGGGTCAGTTTTGGGACCTCTCCTTTTTGACATTTACATCAGCAATATAGCAGAGGGTCTGAGGGGGAGGGTGTGCCTATTTGCTGATGATACAAAGATCTGCAATAGGATGGACACCCCATGGGGGGTGGAGGACATGAGGCAGGCCCTGAAGATGCTTAAGGAGTGGTCAGAGATGTGGCAGTTGACATTTAATGACAAAAAGTGCACTTTGATGCACATGAGGAGTAGAAACACACAAGCAGGGTACACCATGGGGAGGAAGGAAATCAAAGTAACAGAACAGAAGAGGGATCTGGGGATCATAATCTCATCCAATCTTAAGGTAGGAAACCAATGTAGCAGGGCGGTGGGTAAGGCCAATGGAATGTTGGCATGCATCAGCAGGGGCATTACTAGTAGAAGGAGAGAGGTAATAATGCCCTTCTACAAAGCCATGCTGAGGCCGCATCTACAGTACGGGGTCCAGTTCTGGAGACCACACCTCCGCAAGGACATAGATGAGATGGAGAGGGTTCAGAGAAGGGCAACCAAGATGGTGCAGAGTATGCAAGGGAAGACATATGAGCAGATGTGTAAGGAGCTGGATCTGTACACACTGGAGACTAGAAGGGAACGGGGACACATGATTGAAACTTTTAAATATGTGAAGGGGCTCAACAAAGCAAGGGAAGGGTGTTTACTTAAGAAGAAGGAGGGGGCCAGAACTAGAAGGCATAGCCTCAGACTGCAGGGGAAAAAATACAGAGGCAATGTGAGGGAGCAATTCTTTACAGAGATTGGTGAGGGCATAGAACAGACACATGGGGCTAAGTAGCAGGGGAAGGGCAGGGGCTGGTGGGGTGTGTGTGTGTGGAAGGATATATGGCAGACTAGATGGGCTGGCATAGTCCTTTTCTGCCATCAAGCTTCTATGATTCTATGAATTTTTTTGGACAATGTGCCCTGCATATAGGCTGGGATCTCCCTGAGAAGGTTGCCACAACCTGGCAGAATTGAACCTGTCCATCATGGACAGCCTCATCTTTTCTGGGAAGAATTTAAACCAGTTACGATGGAAGAGATTTGTGGGGTAATCTTGGAACTACATCCCACTTTCTGTGAACTAGATCCTGGTCCAGCACGGCTGCTGGTGGACTGTGTGGGACATTTGGGTCCGGTGTTCTCGGGGATTGTCCAGTGCTCCCTGTTAGAGGGGGTCTTCCCATCCACATTGCAAGATGGATTGGTTAGGCCCCTTCTTAAAAAAAAAAACATCTTTGAACTTGGATAACCTTATGAATTTTTGACCTGTCTTGAACCTGCCCTTTTTACGAAAGGTTATTGAGAAGATTGTGGCACTGCAGCTTGAGGTACATCTCACAGCTTTTGATATCCATGAGCCACTTCAGTCTGGTTTTAGATCTAGACACAACAGAGAAACCACATTGGTCAGGGTGCAAAATGACCTTCTCAGAATGAGGCATAGAGGAGAATGGTCAGTTCTCATCCTCCCAGATCTCTCTTCAGCCTTTGACACTGTAAACCATGGGTTTTTGCTGGATCACCTGAAGAAGTATTTTGGATTCACTAGCAAGGTCATCTGTTGGTTCAAGTACAACCTCAGTGATAGGACGCAGAGGCTGGTGATAGGGAATTGTTCCTCTCTCCCAATGCTCCTTCCCTGTGGTGTACCCCAGGAGTCGATGTTATCATTTGTGTTGTTTACAGTGTACATGCTGCCCTAGAGGAATCATTAGACGGCGCAGTGTAGGTTTTCACTGCTATACATATGATACCCTGCTGTATCTGTCTTTTGTGCCTGGAATGCCAGGTACAACTGTTGAGTGAAATGTGTGTCTGGCTAAGATCCAGAAATGGATGGCATCTAACTGGCTGGACTTAACCTTGATAAGACTGAAGTGCTAGTGGTAGAGTCGGGTCACGGGGAGGGCGGGGCCTGCCGCACTGATGACAGAGATTTAGCTAGTTTCCTTTACACTGGAGGCTTCCACCAAGGTGAAAAATCTGGGGGTCATTTTGGAAGATGGTTTGACACTAGAGGCGCACGTGTCTGCCACATTCTGGAGTGGCTTTTACCATCTAAAGCACATCAACTAGATTGAATCCCTTATCCCTCCTAGGGATCTGGTGACACTGATGCATGCATTTATGATGTCCAGGCTTGATTACTGTAATGTTGTGTACCTCTACATCAGTGGTGGCACCCTGCAATGCTTTCAACTAGTGCAGAATTCTGCAGCCAGGTTGCTGACAGGCCTTCTGAGGTCTTGCCATGTAACCTCAGCCCTGCACGAAGTGCACTGACTGCCAGTGAAGTGGCATATCACTTTTAAGGTTGGTTTACTAACCTATAAGGCCATACATGGATTGGGCCTGGGCTATCTTTCTGAGCTCCTGACTCCTTGCCGGTTCTCTCATCCTCTCTGCTTCACCAAGGAAGACCTTTTGACAGTGCCTAGAGCAAGATTAAAATCTTCAGGGGACTGCACATTTGCAGTAGCCGGTCCACTGTTATGGAATTCTCTGCTCAGGACCCTGAGAGAGGTTCTCTCATTGGAGGCCTTTAAAGCAGCAGTATCTGTCAGTCCACAAAAAATTTCATGTAACTGCCCCAAGACTCATCTTGGCTGTTTCTGAGGTCCTTGCATCTCACCTGGACACATCTCCGAGGGGGTCGGCCTGGGTTCAGAACTGAAGAGAAGAAATGGTGCTGTGCCTTCACCTTGGGGTAAGGCAAGGCAAGGCAAATTTTATTTATATAGCGCCCTATCTAGGGGTTCAGAGTGCTACACAAACAATAATAAAATAAAACACCCCAACAAATACATAAAGTCATATAAGATTAAAAACTTTAACAAGATTAAAACCTTTTTAAAATAAATATGTTTTAAAAGAGGCTTTAAAAGCCTCCGCCATACTGGCTGTATATGGTGGGAGAGAGTTCCAAAGTAATGGTGCAGCCACAGTGAATGCTCTATTTCCCGATCTCCATAAACGGCAGGATGGTACGACCAACAGGCCAGCCTTGGAGGAGCATGGGGGAGGATAGAAGAGTACGGAACCAGTAGCTCTTTAAAGTAGTCAGGTCCCAAACCACGTAGGGCCTTGTATGTTAACAAGCCTGTCTTAAAAGTGATGCACGCACTTACAGGCAGCTAGTGCAGAGCGCACAGAACAGGAGTGACATGATCCCTCATAGAGGCACCCATCAACATCCTGGCCATGGCATCCTGCACTAGCTGCAGTCGACACAACAAACCTCCAGATAACCCTAGGAATAGGGCATTGCAGTAATTGAGTCTGCTGGTAACAAAGGCATGGATAACTGTAGTCAGGTCAGTAGGATTCAGGAATGGACGTATTCTGGCAATGTTCCGGAGATGGAAAAGATGATTCTGATAACCAAAGAAATCTGTTTTTCAAGGTCAAGACAGTCATCAAAAATAACGCTGAGATTCTTAACTGCATTTATCACCGACAGGGGACATCCATCAACCACTAAGGCAGGGAGTCTCCCGTCAATGAAAATACCCCCACGACCCGACTTGATCACCATAACCTCTGTCTTGTCGGGGTTGAGACATAGCCAGTTGGCAAACATCCAGTTGTTATTCTCAGCAGTAATGGCAGGGAATACCTGTGAACAGATTGCAGGTTAACACCCCCAGGAAATATACAATAGCTGCCCACAAAGACCCTCCCCCACACAATACCAATTCCACCTTCCTGCAGTAATTCACAGTACCAGAATATAACATTAACAATTAATAGTATTTATTTTGGGGGAAGGGGAGAAAAGGAGGAAAATAGCACAACAACATTAACAACTGGCTGAAACAATTTCACCCCACACAATTCCCACCTCCCATCTATGGGTGTACTTGGCTCCCCAGTGGCAACTGCCCAAAATGTCTATAAATTCCTTTTGGTGGGTACTACACTGAGGTGTAGGTGTCAGCTCTGGGGATCTTCCGTTGGCGCCCAATACTTTTAAACACACAACTCTGCTTGAATTTCAGGTCTGGGCGCAGTTTTCTGGCAGAGTCCTGCCCAGGACCCAACTCCCCCAATTTTAACCTAGCTAGCTAGCTAAATAAATATTTCCCCAAAGCCACAGCCCAGGGGTACTTACAGTTAAGAAGTTCAAAGCAGGTGGCAGAAACTTGTTTCATGGTACCATGGAGGGATCTCATTGATGTTGCACCACACAGCAGCAGGGTTGACTGGGGAAATGAAGAACACTGGTCTTCACCCACCTGGTCTTGCCAACCTTGCCAGGCAGGCCTCTCACCATCTTCTCCACTGGTCATCTTTGCCATTGGTCTGGGGACAGGGCAGGGCAGGCTGGGTCCCCTAGACTTGCAGTTTGACACACCCACTTTCTCTAAAACAGCAGTGTAGCTGGGCTTTGACTCAGTCTCTGACAATAGCACATGAGTCGCTCCGGCTTGCAGCACACAATCTTAACACCTTACCCCACTGGGGATGGTGGGGAAGGGGGACACAGGTTGCCAGGATTTGCTCACACAGCTGCAGCACTTATCAATTTAAGCTGAATGATTCACAGTCTCTGCTCTCACACTGCAGCTCAAACTCTTTATACTGGCTAAAAGCTTCAGGTTCCTTTTCTCTGATGAACAATTTCAAGGTCTCTCCCTCTCAACAGCAAGTTCCAAAATCTCTCTTCTTTCTGCAGCAAAGCTTCAAACAGTCTCTCCTTCTCTCTGTCTGCAACAGCTGACTATTTCAGGCACTGTGCCTGTCTGAGGAATGCTGGAGCCGGTAGGCCATTAGAGTCCAGGTGCAGGCCTTGAGCTGAATAGCCACAGCAGTCTCTCCTGAACTCTTCACTCCCTGGAGTCTCAAACAAATCTCCCTTTGGCAGACAAAGCAGCTCTATTTAGCCCATTTCTAAAGTCTCACTCTGATTGGTTGCTGTTTGCCCATGCTTTTGGTTGCCCTCCAACCTCTTACCCAGTGGCCCCCATGCTGCTAATGTCTCTGGGGACTGCTATACTTGTTTATATGCAGTCCCAATAACATTACTGCCCTAATTTTTATTATTATGCCCTTACCAGGGCAGAAACTACTTTCTCTCGTGTCCAGAGGTGCTCCAATATCGGTTTCCCCTGATCCCTGGCTCCACTGCCTGCCCTGGAGCCAGGGATATATTTTTAAAATATCCGTAGCTGAAATATATAAATGGAGCCATGACTCCTTTAAATTGTACACTCCTGCAGCCGCGCATGCTCAATAGGATGCAGGCTGCCATCTTCCTTATTTACTAGTGGTCTGTGGCTTTGGCCGCTTCCCAGAACTGCTCTCTCCCGCTCCATGAACCCGGAGGTGTAAAAATAGTAGTAGGACCTCAGTCTCCATTGAAACATGGGGCCGAGACACCAAGAATGGAGGCTGAAGCCATGGAAGCACCAACGGGGTGCCAGTGTCCAGAAGCCACCCAGACCACTTATAGGGATGCTGAAGGGGCAGTGCTGGGTCTGTAGCCCCACAGGTATGCCCATTTGGGGGGCTTACACACTCTCCATGCCAAATTCTTGGCATCCCGACAAACCATTAAAACCCCAAACATTAGAGTCAATAAAGCACATCAAACACACTTCTAACTAGATATCTGATTCCTGTCTAGCATCATAAGCAGTCATTGTCATACCATCACAATAATGAGTCAATATAGCATTGTCTATCTAGACATTAGGTGCTACCTAGAAAAAGGCTGTACTTGGCAATATGACCCCACATTGAATTTAACCTCAGAGCAGTACCTGAGAACACTGGGAAGGGCATGTACTCTGGGTACCATATGCTTATGGGTGACATACAAGGGGGTTACTGGAGGAGGCACCAAGAGTATCACAGGTGAGCTTGATTATGGGTTTTGGTCACCTTTCAGACATTCTGGGCAGGGGTGTGTCTAGGGCTGCAGATTCCCTAAGGACAGGAGCCCCTCATCCTGTTCTTGCTCTGTAGGCATCCCAAGGGCATTGTCAGGTAAAACAGCATTATCTTGAATTTGCTCACCATAGGCCCAAGTCAAATGCATTGTCCATACCAATGTCCTTTTCTCATTTGGGCACTTGGATACTGGGTCTTCTCACAGGGATAAAAGGTACAGCATTAGGGCTAAGCGTTGGCATGGGTTCAATGGGGGCAGTGCTAGTGGAGGGCTGAAAATTTCTACAGTCCATTTGCCACTGATTCAGCCTTGATTTGCCTCCGGCACATACTGTAGCTCCAGGATGAAACACCTTCATCTTCATTGGAAGAATCTGGGTCATTCGATAAAGGATCTGATGCAGGCCACTTGGAAGGCCCGGTTGGACCAGTATTCAGGTTCAGTGTAGACCTTTCGGGAGGCCCGGATGGACCAATATTTTCTTTTTGCTTTTGTACAGTCCAGTTCCTTGTTTTGGGCCTTCTCACTGCTGGAGTCTCATTGTCAGAAATAGAGTCCGGTACAAACTCACCAATGGGGAGCTGGTCATTTCTGTGTACAGTCTTTTCCAAACCTCTCCCCTGCTCTTGTTGAACTTAGTACACTGGTACAGTAGATTGGGCAATTGCTCCACTATGAGGTAGACTTCAGGGGCCCACTGGTCTTGAGTTTTGTGTTTGCCTGGTATGCCGGGATTTCTTAGCAAAACATGATCTCCCACTTGTAACATTTGGTGCCTCTCCCTTCTGTCATATCTCTGTTTATTGCCTTGGTAGGATTTAGCTGCTGCCTCTACTGCCAGTTGATAAGTATTCTGCAACTGTTCTCTCAGCTTTCATGTGTATTCCAGATATGACTCTTCATATGTGCCATCAGGGGAAACGTCAAAACATAGGTTGACTGGCAGTCTGGCTTCATGAATGAGCATTAAGATTGCCACTTGTCAGGTTTTTTTACCTGGTAATCTGGTTTTCAGGGTCCCTGTCTGGTAATTCAGTTTTGCTCAGTGCTGGTCAGGTTTTTGAGCCATTTTCAGTGCTCACTTTTGAAACAGATTTTGTCATATCATTCATTGTTTCAGCTACATGTCCAGGTTACAAACAAGTTCAGTTGTCAATATAGCCCTTTGTGAATGCAGTCAACCTTTGAGGTGTAAAGTATGGCCATTAAGACTATTAGCAATTACTTAAAGAGCTGGTGACACGTTCAGGATAACTTTAATAAAGCATAATATTTAGGCACTGTCCAGCTTGTATATCCCATTAGTTCTGTATTCCTCCTCCCTATTATTTAGTAGTGAGGTTATTTGAATGAAAACAGGGATCTTTGCTCCTGAAGAGTCCCCCATTCCTGCTGCTTTCCCCCTACCTGAAGTAATAGAGCACTGCTTGTGATCTCAGCAGTTACTCCCATGGCAACAGATTACAATGTCGCAACAGTGGAGTATGACTTGAAGTAGGGAGTAAGCTATAGAGGCAGATGAACTCAGAATGAATTCTAAGGGATAAAGATCACATTTCCTTGGTAATAAATTATGGAGAGGAAAAATATATAAAATATAAATGGAATGCAAGCAGAATTGTACATAATTATTATGTTTTTTAAAAGTTTTCTTTGAGGCATCAGTAGCTCTTTAACCTAATCTTTTCCACTCTAACTGGGCAGAAAGCCTTCCCCCACCTTTTGTAATGGTAAATGATCCAGTTGTCTTCCACTTTCATTTGCTGGTAAACTTTTTTATCTGTAACAGAATTTAGGCATTTTTAACTGTTTTAAATTATTTTTTTTCCTCAAGAAAAAAAGTATGGTCACTTCTTTGGCTGTGAAATAGTATTGTGGCCATGAAAAGGAAATGAAGCTAGAAAAATATATAAAGTACACGTTAAAGGAAACAAACAATTTATTTATTATATATCATTATATACCATGCATACTATTGTATGCTTTTCAAAGTATTTCCCTTTTCTCCCCCAGATCATAGCTGTAGAGGGCTTGCATTAGCACTAGTAAAGTGGGAGTCAGCTTGACCCTCTGCTTCAAATGTTGGGGGTCAGACCAGAAAACCTTGGGGTCAGAAATTTCTGGAGTGGCTTTGTACAACATTATCCGATACTTTTTCTGCCAAAGATATCTGTGCAAAACTTTCAATATACAGTACAAGGTCCATGCTGCAGCACTGCTTTTATTTTTGTGCTTCAAAACGATCAAAAATCCACTTCAGTAGGGGATTAATGCAAGCCCTGTCTGTGAATGAGATTTCTTTAATCGCTGTATGTTACCAATATGATACCTGAGACAAGACTGTCAATCGCTCAGAGTATCCTCCTACCTACTCTTACCCATGCGGCCCCAACCCTACTCAGCATTGGAAAACTCGACCATGGCAGCCTACAGACATTGTACCACAAAGTAGCACGATTCACCACAAAAGCCCATTTGAGGACCCACCACTGTGAAGCCCTAGCCACACTCAAATGGCCCACCCTGAACCTTAGGCTCCAGTACCCCCTGTTAAGTTGGTCATATAAGCTTCTCTCTGACGATCCCCCCACAGGGCTAATCAGGCTACTTGCCCTAAAGCAGCCCAGCAGGCTCCTCTGCACTTTGGGCAAAGCTCTCCTTGCACTCCCCAGGTCCAGATCCACAGCCGGCAGTAAATCCTTTGCCCACATAGCCCTTATGCTATGGAACAAGCTCCCCTGTCATCTCCAAGAAGCGCCATCCCTAATGACTTTCCAGACAGGACTATGTACTCATCTCCTGAACCTCAGCTCCTGCATCTGTCCTGAAGGCTAGCCAAATCATGCCCCCTGTTGTCTGGCCATGGATGACCTAACTGCCATTACTGGCATCTAGCTGCCACTGTTGACCTTGTGTACTTGACCTGTAAATAGTTGCCCTCTTCTATGAAAACCTGTCATTCCCAATGTAACCATGTACCTTTTAGCCTTATACTGTATTGCTTGTGTATTTTATTGTTCTACCTGCCCTAAGTCTAACGATACCACTGTTGTGTTGTATGACTGGCTATTGTACAATGTCACAGTACTCCTGTACGCAATGTCCTACTCTGTATTACTTGACTGTACTTGCTCAGCTCTATGTAACTAACTCCGGGTCGCCCCTGAAAAAGGGACCTCCGGGGCCCAGTGGGCCTACCCGGTTAACAAAATGTAATAAATAAATAAATAAATGTTTATCTGGTAAACCAACATCAGTAAATAAGTAAATAAATAACTAGGAAGAACCTAGATTTCTTTTATTGCTGTATGTTTATCTGGTAAACCAATTTCAATGAATAAGTAAATAAATAAATAAATAAACAGGAAGACCCTAGAGAAGCAGCTTTAACAGGGACAGTATGTTAACATTTCTGTTGAACTGCTGCTTTATGTGTTGCCTTTTACCAACATAACAAATGGCTTTGGAGGAAGAGGAGCAATGTGCAATCAGTCATGAAAAGGGGTGGGGCCCGGGACAGAGTTTAGGATCCGGTTTTTGCATCATCCAGAGGTGGCAACCCTACTGAGCATAAGATAAGGGGAGATATCTGCATGGTGTTGTTCCTTGTACAATTGTAAGCATGTACAAGATAGCTTTTTTTTTTATTATTACTTTTTGCTCCTCCTGTGCTGGCTATTCTCCGGACGGCACCCCCAGCCCCGTCCCCCGGCATCCACCAGCTGGCGTTGACCCGAAACTCCCAGGGTTTTCCTCCCTTGGTGGGGTTGGCAGGGTACCCCAACCCCCACCGAAGTCCAGATCCAGTGGGCCAGCACCGTGGCTGGCTGGAAGCGGAGCCTGCGAGCTGCGCTCCACCATTGTGCTGCGGCCACTCCTTTTTCTGGTGTTCTCCCTGGAGCTAGGGCATGCAATGACACCGGTGTAAGGGAGCACACATGCATCCACAGGCACTCCTTCCAAGCGTCTGCCCCAATCCTCCCCTTACTGCAGCACAGCACCCTGTCTCCCAGCCTCCACCAGGGGGCAAACAGGCACCAACTACTGAGGACTCCCCACCCCCGGAGAAGGAGAGCAGTCTGTCAGGCGCTCAATCCTTCTCCTCCCCTGCCAACCCCTAGTGGCAAGTGCTCATTCCCAAACATGGGTCACCGGCATAGCACGAGGTAAGGTGTTCAGTGCCTCAGCCCTCAGCACCACCCGGCTGGCCGATAGCTGACTTTTTGACTCTAGTTCGCTTTGTTGACTGGATCCAGGGTACCCAACATATCAAGCAACGTTCTATTAAAGTGTTCAGGCTGAGGGTCCCCCTGGGGATGGTACAGCATTGTGCATGATTTCTTTATGTCGTAAGCTGCCAGGAATTCTTTAACCAACCGACTTTCAAAATCTCACCCCTGATCCTAGTGGATTCTCTGTCGAATGCCATAGTGGTTTACAAACTGTTGTAGGACTTTTACAATTGTGCTGGCTATTTGGTCTTTAGTTGGATAAGCCTGAGCGTATTGGGTGTAGTGGTCAGTGATGACAAGAATGTTGGCTTTATTCTTTCGATCAGGCTCTAATGACAGAAAGTACATGCACACAATTTCAAGTGGGCCGCTGGTTAGTATGTTGACCAGGGGGAAGCTCTTTCGGGGAATGTCTTTCTTTTGATACAATGCAAGCAGGCTTTGCAGTGCCTTTCTTTTTTACAGTTAGTTATTTTATCCGCCTGGTCCCTGGCGGCGATGCATCCTGTCGGATCCCCCAGCCCCATCCCTCACTCGCAGCCTACCCTTCAAGCTGCCCCATGGCTCATCCTTGTGGTGGGGCGGCACAGATCCCTCGACCCGCCTAACTACAAATCTGGTGCTGGAAGGATGACTGCATATCACGGAGGTGGGGCCTGCTGGGAACGACCATCATTAATGCAGCACCAGTACCCTTTTTCCTCCTGTAATTTTGATCCCTAAGGTGAGACGTGCAATGACACCGCATGGACTGAGCGTGCATGCTCCCGTACACACTCCTCCAAGCATCTGCCTCATCTGCTCCATTCTGTAGCCTTTGGTGCACCAGCCCCTAGCCTCCGCCAGGGAGCAGACGTGCACCGAATGCTGGTATCCCCTTCCCCGGAGAAGGAGAGCAGTCCTACCTATGCTGGATCCCTCTCCTCCCCTGCCAACCCCCGGCGGCCCATGCTCGTTCCCGAACAAGGGTCACCGGCATAGCGCGAGGTAAGGCAACCAGCACCTCAGCCCTCAACGCCACCAGGCTGGCATTTGCAGTGCCTTTATACATCCCTTTTCATCCTGGGTTAGTACCATCTTGCTCTGGCCAGGTCTAGAGTTCATTTATAGCCCAGGTTATGCATCTTATCATAGAGAGATACAAGAACTGCCTTGTGGTATTTCCAAGGGAGGAGCAGCTGGGTCTTTCAGCATGCAGGGTCATCACAATCTTGCACCTTACAAATTAGAAGTCTGGTTTATTTGGTTGGCGGAGAGAGGATAGGTCAAGTCTGGTAAAGTTTAAGTAAGCCTCGGGAATAGCATTTGGTGAAGCCTGCAGCATGTCGATTACTGTCTGGGTTGGCTGAGGTGGCTTCCTCTGGCAGTGTAAACTTACAGCATAGAACTTCAACAGTTGCACTGGAAATCTGTACAATTGGGTCAGACTGGTCTGTATGCAGGTGCCATGACAGGGCGTCAGCATCTATGTTAGTCTTCCACTTCTGTACTCCAAATTATAGTCACACGTGGACAGTGCAGATAACCATCTGTGTCCTGCAGTGTCCAGCTTGGCTGTGATGTTCACATACATCATGGGGTTGTTATCTGTCGGGACAGTGAAGGGAACACCATACAAGTAATCATGGAATTTCTTTGTCACTGCCCACTTCAAAGCCAAGAATTCAAGTTTGTGTACAGGGTAGTGTTTTTCAGATGTTGACAAGCTGCAACTAGCAAAAACCACTGGCTGGAGTCCTTCTGGGTGTTCTTGGCAAAGCACCACTCCTAACCCATTCAAGCTGGCACTGGTATGGAGGATGTATGGCTTTTTGGGGTCCGTAAATGACAAGACAAGTGCTTCACACAATCTCTTGATGATTTCCTTGAAAGCAGCCTCACACTCCAGCGTCCACCTGTCACCAAAGGGTTCATTTACTTTGAGATACTCTTTCTGTGGACTTTCACTTTTTGACTGTTTTCTCTTCTTCTGGTTGGTAGGCAGGTAACCTTGGGTTAAATCTTTTAGCGGACAAACTACCATAGAATAGTCCTTCACAAACCGCCGGTAATATTCACAGAAACCATGGAATGATTGAAGAGCCTTTAAGTTGTGCAGCTTGGGTCAGTTGGTGAGGACTTCAACCTTAGCTGGGTCAGTCTGCACTCCATTTGTTGAGACAATATGCCCCATGTATTTTACTGAAAGCTGGCAAAACTGACATTTGTCAATGAAGATTTTTAACCTCAATTCCTCAAGCCAGTCCAATACCTTCATCAAACAGGTTTCATGCTATTCCCGAGTTCAGCCGAAAACTATCAAGTCATCCAGATAGACAGTTACCTCTAGCAGATTCATGTCCCTCACTGCCTTTTCCATTTACCTCTGGAACATGGCAGGTGCTCCAGAGATCCCTTGAGGCATATGTTCGAACTGATACAGCCCAAGAGGGCAGATGAAGGTGGTCTTCTCCTTGTCTTCCTCTGCCATGGGTATCTGATAGTACTCACTCTGAAGACCCAACACTGAGAACCATTTACTCCTTGGCAGGCTGGCCAGAGTGTCTTCAATCCGAGGCACTGTGTTTTTGTCTTGGATGATCTTTTTGTTTAAAGTTCGATAATCGGGGAAGGGGGGGTGTTGTGGAGCCCGAGCAAGACAAATGCTTGAGCTCAACACTTTGTCTCACAATCAACTTATAAGTAACTAAATGTACAATCCTTTTAAGTGCTCCATGCTTTAAAAGTTGGCAATTTGGTGGCGGAAACTCTAAAGAATAACTTGGGCAACCCTAAGAAGGATAAATCAGTCCTGGACGGTACTAAAAGAAAAGCAGTTTCAGGAGCTCCTGCCATGAGGTCGGGCCAAGGGAAAGCATTGGATCTTTCAGAGGGGATACAGGAAGAAACCCTGCACTCTTTGGGCATTAAAATCAATCATCAGATTCAGATGGTCACTGGTCTTGATTCAAAATTTGACACTTTAACAGAGTAGTGGTCCTGGAGATGACAGTAGACTCAATGAAATCCTCCGTGGTTGAGGCAGGCAAAAGTGATGCCACTGCACTGGGAATGATGGCTGCATTAACAAAACTCTGGTGCTCACCTCTGTTCCTGTTGTGAAACCCTGGAAAATCAAGTTCTCTCAGCCAGTGTTCGGCTGGTCAGCATGCTGTAAGGGAGCAAGTAAATCATCTCTCCCTCTTTCTAAAAGAATGGCTTACAACCGGCCCAGTGGTGTGGAGGGCTGAGGCATAACTGCCCTACCTCCTGCCATGCCGGTGATCCGTGTTCGCGGTGCGAGCTGGTCACTGGGGGTCAGCCGGGGAGGGAGAGGATCAAGCGTCCAGAGGATAGCTCTCCTCTCCTGGGGAGGGGTGGGGATGGAGTCTGATGCTTGCCTGACCCCTAGCGGCAGGTCAGTGATGGCACAGTTGACCCACAGACAGGGGGCAGACATGAAGCAGATGCCCGGTGTACAGTGTGTGGAAGCGCGTGCGGCTCCGCCATTGGTGTCATTATACGCTCCCACACCGCATTTGGGGGGAAAAAGAAAATTGGTGAAAATGGCGGCCAGCTGGCAGGATGACACTAGTCCCCTGCAGGCTCCACACCCAGCTAGTTGAGCACCTCGGAGGAAGGAGGAAGCATGACAGGTGAGTCCCAGCAGACACCAGGGTGATGGGGCTGGAGGGGCTGGTGGATGGGGGCTGGCTGACCCGGGGGGGGGGATAAACACAAGAGGAAAAAAAAAAAGAATGGCTTACACAACAGCCGGGAGATTCAATAGCCAGTCACCCGGTACATATTCAAAAGGCATATTGGGTGACTCAACAAGGCAGGCCTAACAATATGGACATTCCACAAACTATTACGATGGTGACTCATGGTGTAGGCACCCAAGACATTTTGCAGGCTCTGGGGTGCCAAAAGGAGCCTTTGTTACAGGATGGGCAGATGGTTCACATGTTACCTGATTTAAGTTATGCCACGAGACAAAAGGAAAAAGGGTTTGATGGCATTTGTCCTATGCTTCAAGCAGTGGACATAACCCACAGGGGTCATATTTCCTGCCAGACTATGGATTGTTCACAGTGGCAAGATCTTTATCTTCTTGGACCCTGTGGATGCCCTAAAGCGGGCACAGAAAAATGCCACACCGACATCGACTTCAGGTGCTCAACAGGAATCCTCTTCGGAAGCTGAAGATATTTGAATTTAGTCTGGGGAGTACTATCTCATCATAAAATAGGCTTGTATGGTGAGTAAATGGCTTGTCCCCAGGTAAGGACTTTTGTTAATGTTTTTGCTTGTGAACTCACATTTAGGATGTTACCTTTTCTTGGGAGGCCTGCCGCCAAACTTCACTTTGGACTTTCAGTTTATAGTTGTCAGTTGGTCACTGCTTATACATTCTGTATTTTTTTTCCCAACTTTTTTACGATTTAACTTGGTTGAAACTTAAAACTGCTGTACCAGTTAGTAAATTTTTATAGTACTTATAGACATTAGGATTGCATGGTGTATTTCTCCTTCTCTCTGTTCTAGAGGTGGAGATATTTGGTGTTTCTCGGAACTAGGTTAGACTTCAGGACTTTTACCATGGGCTCTTAGTAATAGCAATAGTAATTCTTATCACCATGCTTGATTATGTTTAAGTGATGTTTTCCCCCAAAGACGTATCTATATTGCACCAAACTGGTCTTTTTATCTGCATGTATTAAGAGGAGTGGCATCCTCATTGGAATCAATGTACTGAATGCTTGGTATTCAAAGCATTGTTTATATGTAACATTGTCTTAAAAAAATAAACAAAGTTTAAAAAGTTCGATAATCGGTGCACATTCTTACAGCACCATTCTTCTTGCATGCCACGACAATGGAGGATGCATAGGGGCTCTGGGACTCCTTGAATATACCTGCTGCCAGTAACTCTAGCAGGTGCCGCCATACATCCTCAGTATCTCCTGGGGCCAGTCTTTAGGGTCTCTTTCTGAAGGGGCAGTCATCTCTTAGGTGAATATGATGTTCTTCACCTTGGACGCACTCTACATGCCAATTGTGGAGTGAAAATACTTTGCGCCTGTTTGCTAGTTTCTGGCTCAGGCTCCACCTACAGCTGGCAAGGATGGGCAAGTCCCCAAAGTCGAAAGATGCTGGATTGATCTTTGTGTTGGCAACTCTCCATGGGTCCATCTTGGTGACACTATTCGCTTTGAAGATATGTGCCACCACTCGGCCCTTTTGAATGGTTATAGGCTTCTGTGACTCATTCTTTATCCTTACTGTTACACGTTTGGCCTGGGGGGTCTCTGGGGATGGCAGTACCCATCGCTGCGCCATTGACCCTTCTGGCAAACTGTCCTCTGGTGGGGCATCAATAATAAAGGCAGATCCTTCAGGCTGCTGGGCAAATTCTGCAATATCCACCACTCTAAATTCAGAATTAGGAGGCAGGATCAGTTCCTTTTGTGCACTCTCTGAACCACACCAGTGGGCTTATCTGTCAACTCAGGTACTGTAGTCTACAGGGACAGGCTGACTTTTTTCAAAACAGCTTTGACAGATTGGTTTAACAGGTTGTCCACAGGGGCGTCATTTAGGGGTAGCCAGGGGTTGCGGTTGAGACCCCTATGATTTTTTTGCAACCCCTATGATGCCCACTGCAACCCCTAAGAACCCTAAAACAAGGTTTCCCTAGTATTTATTTATATAAATGTGGTAGTTGGGGGAGTTTAACAACCCCTATGCTTTTGCTGAAATGGGACTTTGCAACCCCTATGATTCTAGTGAAATAATGCTACTGAGTATAACCTACCTCCTTCTGCTTGCTATCCCCTCCCTATGCAGTCCATCATCATATTTGCTCTCCCACCACCATTGAACATTGGGCCACTACTTTCAGATCATTTGATTGATAACCCTGAGGTCCCTTTCCTATGAGATATATGCCATGACCTCTCCTCCCATCTTGTACTCGGCTCTGGGTTTTGTGTCTGATGTGCATGACTTTGCACTTTTGGTATTGAATCCAGCTGTAAAATTCTGGACTACTCTTCTAGTCTTTCCAGGTCCCTACTCATGGCCTGCATTCCCTCGATTATGTCCACACTATTGCAGATCTTGGTGTCATCAGCAAATAGATAGACTATTCCTTCATGCTTCACCCTTATGTCCCTATGAATATATTGAAGAGAACAGGCAAAGTACTGACTCATGACTCCCATCTCCTGAGAATTCCCTATTTAGTACAATCCTCTGGGTCTATTCCTTAACCAACTGGGGGATGTTGGTTAAGGATGAGCTGAAGGTGATGGTAAATGGCATTCATTCTAATTAGGGGACAGCGACCAGTGGGGTGCTGCAGGGCTCACCATTAGGACCGGTCCTCTTCAATGTCTTCATAAGTCACATTTCAGAAGAACTAGAAGGAAGGTATGCCTTTTATGTTTGCTTGCACACGTGCAAGAAACATATTGTAAGCTTGCTGGAGTAGCGGGTTGTGGAGGTGAGGCAATGTTGTGGTCAATGTCACAGTGCTTTTGGGGCTGGTCTCTGTGGCACCAATAGAGGAGCATGCTGTCAATGACAGCAGTATTACAGCATGCCACCAACTTGAAGAAATTTGCTGCTGCAATCAAGGAGCGCCCATCATTTAACAATCAGCTCTCTTTCTGATGGGGTGGTCCCTGATTCCAGCGATCCAACTTGCCTTGTCTGGTGTCCCATTTCAATAAACATAGCAGCAGCTGTCACCGTCCGCCTCTCACAGTCCCCATGGAAGCTGACAGGGTGCCCAATCCCCTGTCGGCATGCCCTCCCAGTTCATTTGCCAATGGGGAGCCAATCCCCATCGGCATAATGTCCCCATGTAATAGTTTTGTATGCTGAGGGGTGCCCAATCCCCTCAGTATCATGTGACCCCCCAAATACAGACCCTTTTCTGTGCCGATGGAGGCCCAACCCCGTCGGCTCAGTTCCTCCTAAAAAATACAGGTGGCACACTGAAGCCCACCCAGTGTACCAAAACAAACCTGTAAAGGAAAACCTTTCTGCTGGTATTTTTTAACCTGTAAAGAAAAAAAAAACAGTCCCTTGTTGTCTCCGGTGCCCCTCCCCAACCCACATCCACCCTCTCACCCAACATCCCCACACACACATTCATCCTACCTCCAGGGCCTGGCGGATGATCTTTGGTGGAGCGGGAACACGCTTGCACTCTTCAAAGCTGACCACAAACTGAAGAAATGCCGTAAGCTGTATAATGGCAAAATGTTTTTTCAATTTAGGTGGATATCTTGGCCATTTTGTGAATTTTAGCACCACATTTTCAACATGGGGTTCTTGAGACCCCACCTCATGAATTCAGTCACTGTCATCTGATTATTTGGTCCCGAAGGTGATTTCGCAGTCACTGCGAGAATCACCTTTGGGACCAATTAACAAAACAATAGTATCACTGTTTATGAGGTGGCTCCTCAAAAGCCTATGTTGCAAATTTGGTGAAAAAATTCCAAAAATGACTGTGTTTCAAACGCAGCATTGTGCAGTTTCCACGCACACTGTGAACTCGAGGATTTGTAATATTTTCACTCAAGATTTTCAACATTGTCATTTTTGCATATCTCTTTATGAACAGTACAGCTGTCATTTTCTATATCCTGTCCAAAATGTGTTTTGCACATCTGGCGACAATGGCACAGTCGCTGTGGGAAATCAACTTCTGGGACAGATTAAGAAAATCATAGTGACACTGTTCATGAGCAGAGTCCCAAAATACCTATGTTGAAAATTTGGTGAAATAATTCCACTAAATGACTGTGTTCTGAGTGTGCATTGTGCAGTTTCCATAAGCTCATAAATTCAAGCACTTTTAATATTTTCATTCCAGATTTTCAACATTGCCATCTCTTCACACCTCCGTATGAATGGTACAGATGTTATTTTCCACATCCTGGCCAAACTATGTTTTTGCACATCTGGCACAGAATGACATGGTTTACTTTGGGAAATCAACCTTCAGGACAAATTCACAGAATCACAGTGCCACTGTTCATGAACAGAGGTCCCAAACGCTTTCATGAGGTGGGGACACAAAAAGGCCACGTTGAAAATTTGTAGTGCAAATATCAACAAACGCCCGGGATGTTAGGGTTTCTAACCATAATGTCCCACCCTGTACAGACTGACAGGCATCAGGGGTGTGCCTTTGGATTTCCGGCTGTAATACTCATGCCATTCCACCCCAACCCCCACCCCCACCTGGAAGCCAGTGACAGGCATTGAGGTGTGCCTTGGACTCTTGACCACAGAGTTCACCCCATTTTCCTATACTGCACCCATTTCAGCATATGTGCTTATGGAATGGTGTGACTGTAAATCAAACACCCAAGGCACACCTCAACACTTGTCGGTGTCTACAGGATAGAATGAGGTGACATGGCATGAGCATTATGGGCGATGACCCAAAGGCACACCCCAATGCCTGTCCATCTCTGCAGGATGGAGGGGGGTTGGCGTGACTTCAATACTTCACTGCCATTCCTATCCTGCTTCTGTCTAATTCCTGCACTTTCAATGCTAATATCAGCAAGCAAACATTCAGCATTGACAAATGCTTGTTGAAGATGACATCAAAATCTGTAATAGTGTGGCTACCTAGGAGGGGTGGAGAGAATGAATAGGTATCTTGGGAAACTTGAGGAGTGGTCGGGGCATAGCAGCTGGGGGGAATGAACTGAACTGAACACTGAGTAAGCAATAAGACATAACAGGGTGTGTGTTAAACAGTTCTAATGCACAGCTAGGGGCGTAGTGAGTGTGAGCTGCAGGCCAGTGCATTCAGTCTCCTAGAACTGTCTAACACACATCCCAGAGTGGCTTGTTGCGCTTATAAAATGGGCTGTTTATTCCACGTGAGTTCTAGTTTAGCCATGCATTAGACACTTCTAATGCATGGCTAATACCAATCAGATTCCTTGAACTCATTTGCCCATTTTATAATGGTTGCTTTGACATGGGCCACAAACTAGTAGCACACTCCTAGAAAAATGCATGAATTTATAAGAAATGTGATTAAAATTTGATAAATGAGCAGGGGTAGAGATTTCCAACCCTCTGGTATGATTATTAGCTGGGATTCAATGCTAAAATGTGCAAAATCATGCACATAGGGCATAGAAATCCAGGAGCTGGTTATAAATGAGGGGCAAGTTACTGACCATCATTAAGCAGGAAAGAGGCCTTAGGGTTATATCTGATGACCTCAAATTGGTGGGGCAGTGTGACAAGGCAGTGGGCAGAGCTGATTGGATGCTGTAGAGCATATGGAGAGGCATCACCAGCAGGAAGAGGGAGATGATGTTGCCACTGTATCGGAAAGCTCATGAAACCCCACCTGGAGTACTGTGACGAGTTCTGGAGGCCACATCTCAGAAAGACATAGACAAGGTGGAGATAGTCCAGAGGAGGCCAACTAAAATAGTGCAGGGTTACATTAAAAACTCTATGAAGAGAGACTGATGGATCTCAACATGTACACCTACAATAAAGGATGGAGAGGGAAATGATACAGACATACAAGTATGTCATGGGGTGAACAGGGTACAGGAGAGGAGTCTATTTCAAATGAGGAAGTGCACCAGGACAAGGGGACTGCAATGAAGCTGGGATAGGGAAGTTTAAGGGGGATGTAAGAAAGTATTACTTCAGTGAAAGAGTGGTGGATGTCTGGAATAGGCTGCCAGCAGAGGTGGTGGGAGCACAAACAGTGTGGGAGGGTACTTCAAACACGCATGGGATAGGCATAAGGGAATATTGGTAAATAGGCAGGCAGGGAGGGGGAGGGTAGATGGAGACCAGGTTGGGTCTGCAGAGATAGAACAGGCAGGGAAAATCTGGATGGGCTGGGTGAGCCAAGTGGCACTTTGTGGCGATAATTTCTATGTTTCAATTTCCTACCCATTGTTTTTTTCTTTTTGTTTTTATTGTCACCTACCACTAGGCCTCCTTACTTGTGTAAAAGACTTTACTGAAGTTCATATAGGCCACATTGACAGCACACCTCCTGTTCACCTTCCTTGTCACCCAACACTACTTCACCCTGGGGAAACCATGTTGCTTACTGTCCTGTAAACCATTAGATTCTAAGAATTCTAGAATCACGCCAGCAGACAAATACCATTAGTCTCATAGAGTCTGCCCAAAGATAACCCCCACCTCCCTTCAAGGGCATCATTTTAGAAAGTCGCCAGAGTAGCATTTACACTACATCATCTTATCTACGACCCCTATGACAGAGCTTGTGACCTCTGCCCTTGCCATGGCTTAATGGATGCTTAAAAATTAAAACATATTTTTTGCCTCCCTGGCATTACGTGCCTGCCAGTGCACACACCTGTGGCTTGTGCAAGTTGTTGTGGCTTTGTGCTACTGCGTGGAGGAGCTGTTTCAAGAAGGAGTCTGTCTGGCGTGGTGGTGCCTGGCGCGCGCTGCACGCGTTCTCGACTCTCAGCCCACCATCCACCCACTCACGACCCCAACATCCATCCTGTTGCTGCCATGGCGTGAGAGAGGGTCACCTGACAAACTGGAGGATTGAGCGGGAGCAGCAGCGAAAAAAAACTGGAACCTACCCAACCACCACCACACGAAACAACTTCCAGGTAAGTTGAAGAGATTGCGACTGAGGTGTGAGCAACGAGAGGCTAGAGTGTGAGACAGACTCGAGTGATTTTTGAAATTCAGCTTTTCAGCTGGTAGTTACTTAAACCAGGTGGCGGGCGAGGCGAGCAAGCAGAGTGAGGAAAGAGGAGCGAAGCATTGATTGTTTATGTCACAGAGAAGGGCAGGGCAGTCCAGTCCAGACCAGAAGCTATAGGGTAAGGATGCAATCTGACTCCCCCCCCCCCAAGCACTACAGGTATACTAAAAACACTAAATATATATTGTCAGTAAATATAAACTGCGCTGAAGGACCATGTGGGCAAACCACAGATAGCTTGCCAGATTTTAAAGCAATAAATCTAACTGTAGCACTTCCTCTCCTCAAGTGGCCTATAATGTTTATTGTTTAAATGATAAATATTCTCCTTTCCTTCTAATGGTGGTTAAAATGATAAGTGAAGGATGTGTCAGTTTAGTCATTTGAATCATCAGATTCAAACCCACTAAGATTAATTCAGCCTTCCATTCTTTCCATAATGTGAACTAACTGCAAGTTTTCATGAATATCTTTTTTAAAGGAGGCTTACATTTCCAGTAATCAGTATCCTTACTTTTTAAAAAGCACCAAATGTATAACAGTTAGCAAGACACTGGCTGATTACCTGATTTTGGGGTCAAGACTGGGGTGGTCAGTAGCAGCGGAGGGGATGCCGGAGGATCAAGTGATACTGGGGTCACTCCTGTCAGTTCTAACCTCATCCACCCTCTCCTGTTTCTCCAGTTGTTTTGAAACAAAACTCAATACCTGGTGCTGTCCCAGGAGCTGGATTTTGTTTTCTTAATAAAAAAGTCTGGGGAGGGTGGAGAGTGATTGAGTGTAACGAAGAAGTGGCTATAGGACTAGTTTGGGCTACTTATTATGAAGGGCTAGACATTTTTTTTTTGGGACAAAGGCTGAAGTGATCCAAAGTGGCCGAAACTTCAGCTGGACCGAACTGAAGGTAAAGCAGGCCAAATTTCAGCAAATTCACTGAATACAAATTAGGTACTGGCTCATTGTTACACTTTGTGGAAACGGGTTCCTAAAGAGGGCTAATAGCATGGGATCAAAGCAAGATAACATTACTCAAGGCTACTGAAATGTCAGCAGTGCTAGTCTGGAAATCCTCATCAGGGCTACACACGTGTCAGAGGTGCAGGCCCAACAGTCTTTCTCAGGGCTATCAGAGTGTCAGCAGTGTTAGCCTAGCAGCCTTTCTCAGGGCTGCAAGATTGTCAGTGGTGGCGTTAGCAGTGTTCATCAGCACTAACAGAATGCAAGAATGTTAGCCCAGCATCCTTCCCCAGGGTTGCTACTGTCAGTGATGTTTGCAAGAATATTAGTGTCCGTGGTGTTTATGGAGCAACCACAGCTGAAAGTTGGGGGCACACATCCCTACCTAGACTTTCAAGCTGATGCTAATATTACTGAGCAGTTGACATGGCTTAAAAGTTGGGGGACTGACCCCCATTGGTTGTGCCCATGTATTAGCCCCCAAAGCCTTCTCTGAGGCTAGCATGTCAGTGGTGTAAGCCCAGTAGCATTCCTCATAGCTATCAGTGTCAGGATTTTAGCCTAGCTGCCTTCACCAAGGCTGAGTGCCAGCAGTACTAGCATAGCAGCCATTCCCAGGGCTACCAGGATGTCAGCAGTACTAGTCTAACAGCTTGCCCCAAGGCTGCTAGAATTTCAGTGATATTAGATCAGTAGCTTCCCAAGGCTACCACAGTTTTGTGGTGGTAGCCCAGCTGCCTTACCCAGGTCTGCTAAAGTGTCAGTGATATTAGCCCAGCAGCCATCCGCAAAGATACTAGAAAATGAGTGTCTGTGATGTTACATCTGGATTCATTTTTAGGGCTTACATAGTGTCAGCAGTGTTAGTCCAGCAGTTTTGCATGTAGAAATACGGCTTGCCCATGTAATCCCTGATTGTATGATTAGGAAAGGCTGGTAGTATCACGTTGGCAGGACTTCTCTAGCAGTGGTGCCAGTATATGACCCACATAATAGCTTCAGTATGTGCCAAGGAGTCACCACCTACAATAAACCCACAATCCTTTGTTACTGGGGAAAAACAGGTGTTTCCGGGGGGGGGCACTGTCTGAGAAAACCCACATGGTATATGTGTATGTGGCATTACAGTGACACTAAATTAAACAGACAATCTCTTGAATGTTTTTATGTACGTGGAGGTAGAGTTTTATGTTTATGTAATGTGGCTTGTACATATAATGCCAGCCTTTAATGTTGGTTAAAGTTCTACATATCTTGGTTGCCATTGGTTGGATTCCTTTCAAATGCAGTTGCTATGCCAGTTAATATGTGCTAAAATTAGTCTCCACTCATGCAGCCGGGGTGCAAAAGGTTAGAGTTCAAACTGAGATTTCCTTAATTTTCTTTAGTAATTCATTCACACTCAAGGGGAAATGTGGAGTATCATGTGACCATTCGGATGCAGGCCCAGGGCAGTATAAAGCACTTACATGTGCAGTTTGGTTGCCAGTGATTCAGGGCACTGTCAGCAGAAAAATAGGCTGAGAGACTACAGAGGTATCACCAAGTATTGTAAATTATATTGATAGCTGTAGAAATTGTAGAATGCTAAAATGCATTTTAAAATCTACTGACACAATCAAACTGCACATACATAGGTTCTTTTTACTTTTATTATTTTTTTCTTTACAGGTTTTTGGTAGTTTTTTTTCATCAGTTCGTTTTGTTTAATATTTGTACAGTTGAGGAATGGGACTTTCACTATACTGATGATTCCATAATTTGATAAACTAGCTATTTAATTTGAATCAACATCTGCAATGACCCATTTCAGATTTATATTCAAACTTTATTATTCAATTTATAGCCATTTTAAGTGCCGGAAACTAACCCTATGTCACATCGACCAATGCCACCTCTCTGGCCCGCCCACAGCATTAGCCCCACCCACGTAATGCCCCCCACCTTGCTACCCCTATGATTTTGCTGAAATGACGCCCTAGCTTGTTTCACTGTTCATGGTGATGGTATAAAGAATAAAGATAAGAATATATATTGTATATTTTATGTGTACCATCAATAGCAGCAGACAAAGTTATATGTTTTCAGACATCTTGGGCCAGAGTGCACCTCAATCACTTGTCACACAGACACAGTGCACTCACGACTTTGCAGAGATAATAGCACAAAAAATCATGCTTTTAAACAAACCTTACCTAACAGACATAAAATATTCCTGACGCATCCAAAATATTTTATGGTGTACAGACATGTTGAAGTCAGAATATATAACAGGTCCTACAGTACACTGCTACCACACTGTGCTACCGCTGGTGCCATGTCATGTTATGGTGTACATCAACTTACTGAAAAACTGACACTGCCAGTGTAAACTAGAAAGACATATTCCAGAACAAATAATGAAAAGAAGAAATGTGGTAGTACAGTGTGGTGGCAGTGAACTGGACCTTATATATTGTCTGACTTTATAATGTCTGTACACCATGAAATATTTTGGGTGCATCAGCAATGGTTCATGTCTGTTACATACGGTTTGTTGAAAAGCAGGATTTGTGGTTGCTATGATCTCCTAACAAAATATACGTTACATATTCTTATCTTTATTCTTTATACCATAAACACAGCAACAAGTCAGACAGCAATCAGCATATATATGTTTGCAAGAAGCTGAACAGTGTCTGCAGTACATACACACACAGGAAAGAAAACTAACCGCTCACATGCAGTTTAGCATAGGATAACTTCACAGCTTAGTCTACTTTTCCACAAAAACTCTGCGACAGAAAGTAAACATTTATGAGGCACCAAAACAGTGCGCACACACACACACACACACACACACACTTAACAGAAGGAAGGGGGGCCAGAATACAAAGTGTCACGCATACAGAAGACAACAAAAAAAGGGCATAATTACGTACAAGGGTCGGGGATGGTGGAGGAATACATTTTATAACACAGCAAGGAAGGTGGGGGGCACATGGTGTGAGGAAACAAAACTAATGTGGGATCCCATGGTGATCCAGCAGCAGTTCCAGCATGGACATAATTTGCAACTGATGTCCCTCTATGTGATCCAGTCACTGCTCCACAGCACTCACCCTGTCATTGTTCTCCTCAACAGCACTCTAGAGAACTGCCAAGTCAGCCTGTGTTACATGCAGTTCTCTGGGGTCCACACATTTTACAGGCTGACCTGCTGGTGGTGGTGGTGGGGGTGGAGGTGGTGGGGGTGCTGGTGCAGCAGCAGGTACTGCTGTGGCCCTCCTCTTCTTAGGGCTGCCGCCATGCACAGCTGCACCCTCTGCCACAGAACAGTCAGCAGGTGCAGGCATGGCCCGTTCTGTGGCAGCCTGCCACTCCAACTGGTGGTGACTGAGCATATATGGGTGCGTTGGCCCCCATGTCCAGGTGAGTCACCCCGGGCCATGGCGCACCTCCACCTCACATAGGTGGCACCTGACCATACTGCTGTCCCCCCTGACACAGTCAAAAAAATGAAAAACAACGGAAGTGCGGGGAGGACTAGGCACAGGCAGGGGAGGGCCAGATGAACTGGCAGCCAGCTGGTCACGGTGCTGAACAGGGATGGGATCCACACCTGGGCCCGGTGGCACAGGCACATCCTGCTCCAGAAGACCTGGTGCTGGATCTGGTGGTGGTGGTGGAGGTGGTGGTTCAACTGCCTCAGAGTCAGGAGGCGGTGCTGGTCCTGCTTCCGGGGGGGGACATTCAGAAGTTTTGAGTGGTCCAACAGGAATGGGCACCCATGCCCCCCACACATGCGCATGGTATGATGCTTACCAGTACCACGCTCTCCCAGAGCTGCCCCCGCCCCAGACATTTCTTCACCCTGGTCCATCTCTCCTACTACACTCCCTCAGTCCAAGCAATCACTACTCACACTGTCACACAACACACACACAGTCACACAAACAACTAACTACTAATAAAGGTAAGAAAGAATTTGCACAAAGAACAACTTAAGTAAATAAGAGTATAGAAAAGACAAAAAAATGTAGCTTTTAAAAAAGCTGTAGGGTCTAAATCAAAGTTTAAATCTCCTCCTTCTCACTCTGAGCTCAAAGTAGCAGCAGTCACAAAACACACTCCTCTTTCTCCAGCTGCACAGGAGAAAGTGAAAGTGTCTGCTTGTATGACTCACTTCCTTCTTGCCTGGCTAAAGAGCATGTGACTTACAGTACTGTAAGCCATGTGATGTGTGGGGGGGGGCTGATAAATCTGAAACACGAAGTGGATCACTTAGAATCATATTGAAGAACGCGAAGTCCATTAAAAACAATGACTCCTCCTTACTTTGCATTGCCATTCCGCCTTAACGCGAAGTGGTAATGACAAGGCAGAGTGAGCACTTTAAATTGCCCACTCCATGTAGCAGAGCGGCAATGCAAAGTGCCCACTTCGCGTTCACTTCGTCGGTGGAATTTAAATTCGCTGCATCTCTATTTGTCATTCAAAATGATAGAAATACACAGTAATAACATTGTTTTTTTTTTTAAAGGTGATTGTATGAGTGGCATTTTCATAATAAAGAAATAAAGGCAAACTGCTACCTGTTAAGAAATAAGAAATCGCAGATCAAGCTGTCTGACTGTTCATTCCATGCCAAGCCTCCCAGCTGGTTGATCTTACTATATTTTTGTATCTTACGTATACAAAAGGGATATGCAGTGGCCCTAATGAAAATCTCACTGATATTTTTCCTTAGTTCTGTTTGCCCTTATGTCATTACGAGTGGTGACGCGATGAGTGATGTCAAAGGGTCAAACTGCACAAAGGAAAATATTAGTGATATTTTCATTAGGGCAAGGGCACCTTTTATTATACTGTGGCAAGAAAAAATACTGCAATTGATTGTTCAGTAGCCACCTTCAATAATGATGTTACCACAGCATGATGTCATTCCATCACCCAGTTGTAATCACAGCAAAACTTCACTGAATGAAGTACATCCATCACCCAATCTTTTTTTTGTTGTTAAAATATTACATTTTCAAGGTTATTACAGTACATTGTAATAGCATTCTGTTGTGGGTCTCTTCATTTCATACATTGTCGCACTTTAGACATTTGCTGCATTTAGTTACTTGTTCTTCACCCCGGACAGTGCGGGGTGGGTATACATTGGACTTCAGGACTGTAGTACAGTCACTGAGCAGAAGTACTACTGCCATGTGTAAATACAAAAGTATCTGCAGATCAACCCATGTGTGTGGTTGGGGGAGGGGGGAGTGCCAGTGGGAGGGGGGACCTCAGCCAGGTGGTGTTGTGCACCCCACCTTTCCTAAAGTGTAGTGGTGTTTGTAACACTTTGGTTTTCTTTTCCCTGGTGGGGGAAAACTGAATGGGTCATCACCCATTTTTTTTTTTTGTATCATTTATTTATACACCTCCACAGCCAGGCATCCTTCTGGGGTGCTCTCTCGATAGAACTTCTACTCCCTGCCTGAACCCGATCTCAGAGAGACTCCCCTGACTACCCAAGCAGACCTAGCTTCCTGGATCATCCCCCCGGGATGGGTCCGCTTTCCCCTAACGGCCTATCTGCAATTAGAGAGACCTTATCTGGATGCCGGGTCGGGCATGGAGTCCTCCGAGTAGATGGGCTGGCAATGGGATGCGAGTCCTGCCGCTGGAGCCCCCATTATCTCCACGGTCCATGGCAGGGTTTTTCTCTTAGTTTTGTTTCACAGGAGTATGGCATGCAATGACGTCCGCGCACGGCTGCCCTGCTGACATCTGCTGCACTCCTCCACTTACGTCGGCTGGTGTGCCTGTGCTACTGCCGATCTCCATCGGGGGTCAACAAGACATTGAGTGGCCCTGGATCCTTCCCCATGGAGAGGAGAGCTGTCCTCCAGATGCTCTATCCTCTCCCTCTCCCTCTCCCTCCCCTGCCAACTCCCAGCAACCCAAGTTTGTTCCCCGACCCGGGTCGCCGGCACGGCGTGAGGTGTGGTGTCCAGCGCCTCAACCCTCAGCACCACCAGGCTGGCTCATCACCCATTCTTAATCATGTACTCTGAACCTCCACTGCCACTATGGACCTGCTGTGTGGACAAATAGCTGAATCCTCCATTGCCTTTATGGGATAAATGGACCTAGAGTGAAGATAAACTTGATATTCTCACTGTAGGTGTGACCACCCTCAAAATATCAAAAATATTTGCCAAAATGTATCCTCCTAAGCACTACATAGATAAAGTATATTTATGTATATATAACTATATATTGTTTGCAAAAAAAAACAAACTGTGTAAATGTACCAGCTATGGTTCAATTTAGCACAACAAAAGTAGGGAAGTGTGGCGTTCGGGTTTCCAATCCTCTCCCACCCCACAAGCAGCAAAAGGAAAAAACATTAGGGTTTCAGGTCTCTTGAGTCACTGAATCAGTAGTGGGATCCTCCTTGGAGTTGTCAGTCCTAATGCTCATTTCCTGTCCTGAGCAAACAAGGTCAGATGTGATCTCTTTAAAGCTACAATTAACTTTGTTTTTATTGCTTTGGACAACACATGACAACTAGCATATTTATCACGCTACAAGTTACAGAGTGTAACAATGTCAGGAAATCAATAAAGTTACAGCAGGAGTGGAAACTCTTCATTTAGTGTTACTGAATTTGGGGATGCTGAAGATATCTCAAATAACGTTTGCCAGATTGGCATCATGCAGCATAGTCATGGATAAACTTCGAAAATATTGTCCAGTAATATCATGTAGGTGCTATTGCGCCAGTGACATCATTCCTGATGATGCTACCATCCAAGTAGTGACTGATAATGCTATGCATTTAAACAGTGCATTATAGACTGATCTTACGATATCTCCCATATAAAAAAAAATAGTGCTTTCTAGTTTTAAGAACAAGAGATTGGTTTGTGAACTTATTATTTAGACAAAAGCAACTTTCACAAAAATATTTCTTACTTTGGTAATATTTCACCATTCACTATTAAATTATGGGTTATACCATTACCCCCTAAATCAACTGAGGTATGAAATTTAACAACAGTTACGCAGCACTATTTATAATTCAATCACGCTACTTTAAAAGAGCGCATGTTCTCACAGAAAGGAATCCCTATATCGAACTGACCTTCAAACTGCATAGCTCTTTTGGGGTTTTACCCAGGACTTGCAAGGTGGTACTGCTAGGAAATTAAAAAACAACCAAAGCTGTGTGCAAGGGTAGGTGGCAGATCCACAGTAAGCGTGCCAAAGCACAATGCCATGAGGCGGTAGCCATCTTCTCCCCCACGCTCACATCTGGACTAGACATCAGCGCCTACAATAAGGATTGTTTATTTATTTGATGCATTGGAATGCAACCTTTGAGTCAAAGACTTTTTTGCAAAGGCTCCTCGTCACAGATACACAGGAAGACAATAATTTTACAAATACATAGATGGTAGACATCAACAATATTTACAAAATATAGTAGGTTGGCAATATAAAAGTTATGCAAAGTGATAAAGCAAGCCTGGGGGTGCCGTAGTTATACAAGCAAAACAAATTTTGACAGAATATCACAGGGCGAAAGTAACCCAGGATCAAGCTGGAGTAGTCGATATTAAATGAATAGATAGATAGATAAAACTTTTATTTTTGACAGGAAAAATAACTTTTAGTACCAAAAGAGGCCCCTTTTTATCAAAGTTGTCCTGTTTTGAAATACAGTTTCAGCAAATACAAAACATCATGTAATAAAATATATTGCAAGAAAAATCTTAAGGACATCACATCACAGTTTCACAGAATACATAAGAAAGCAGATATACACAATATACCAAAAATCTAAAAGATTTTTATACTAAAGAATAAACATAAACATTTGAAAGATGGACAGGCAATAATATGTGTGTGTGTGTGTGTGTGTGTATATATATATATATATATATATATATATATCTATATATATATATATATATAAATAAATATATATATTCACACACACACATATATATATATATATATATATATATATACACACACAATTAATGCAAGGCATTTTAGGATTTCTGGTCTAAGAGAGTAGACATAGGAGGGGGAAGGGACGGGGGAAAGAAATAATAATATCATCCCCTAATGCTACCTAATACCCCAACACAACACACACAGAAACAGAGAAGAGAAAAATTAGGGGCAATCTAGAGTCCAGGCAAAAAAAAAAAAAAAGGATATGGTAGTGTCACTAAGTAATACCATAGCAAGCATATCTGTTTCTCCAGATTAAATCTAGAGAGTGCTTAGATTTACCTAAACTATCAATGGTCCTAATTTCTGGATCTATCTCATTCCATATTTTTGGTAAGTAGAAACATCTTTGCATTCTTCTATAGATGTTAATTTCTAAAGGGACTTTTTGACATCTGTGTTTCAATTGCCTCAGATTATACCTATGAGAAATAGAGGCATCAGGGGAGTTCATATCATACTTAACTTCCCCCATATTCCATAAAGGCTTTATACCCTACATGTTTTTTTCTACGAACTGCTAGAGAATCCCATTCAAGATTTTGAAGTAAACTGTAATGATGAGTTGAAAATAGGGCATTTTGCCACATACAGTTTCTTGCCATTCTATAGAATATTTTATCCAAGCAATTCAATAATGTTTTAGAGGCAAATTGATACATTAAACTACCATATTCTAATGTTGGTAAGAGTAGCTGAACAGCCACTCTATTTCTTGATTCTTTCAAGAGAATTGATGTTTTCCTTCTTAACACACCCAATCTGGAGTTAACCTTTTTAGTTACATTTGTTATATGTGTAGAAAAAGTAAGATAGCTATCGATATAGACTCCTAAGTACTTATATGCCTAAGCCTGCTCTAACACTTGACCCTTTAATGTATATATATTTAGTGTTTGACTGTAAGGCATTTTACCTTTTGAGTGGAAAAATATCAAAATCAAATTGAAGGATTTTTTGTAAATTATCCATATTTGTAGCTTTTCCTATGAGAGCCATATTATCAGCATACAGATAAATCTTGCTATTTTTAATGCATGATGGGAGAGGATTTATATAAATCAAAAATAACAAAGGGCCCAAAATTGAACCTTGGGGGACACCCCTAAAGGTGCCTTCCCTATCTGACATTGTTCCATCTATACAAACCTGTTGTGTGCATTCCATTAAGTAAGATAGTAACCAGGTTTGAACAGGTTAAGACATGCCTGTCTGAGCCAATCTCCCCAATAATATGTTGAGGTCGACCAAATCGAAGGCCTTTGAGAGGTCGACAAACACCACCCAGATAGACTCCCGTGCCTCAAGTCCACTTGCCACAGAGTCCAAGAAGTCCATCAGGGCAGTGTCCGTCGACCTCCCAGGTCTAAAACCCGCTTGACAATCTGTCAATGAATGCTGGACAGACTAGGGAGTCAAGGATAGGATACATTGGAGTGAGATCTATGGGCCATGCAATATCCAGGGCAGCAGGGCTCAGTAGCATTGGCAGGCAGCTTGTTCTAGGAGATATTTCTTGAGGGCAGATTTGAAAGGGCCAATGGTGGGTAGTAGGGAGATGGATGGTGGGAGGTCATCGAGCCACACGGGGGCCCGGTATAAAAAGGCCCTTTGACACTGCGAGGTTCTGCAGTGCAGAACAAAGTGGGAGGACCTGGTGGCATTTCTGGAGACTCGGGCAGGGGTGGCTATTGAGACCAGGGAGTCAAGGCCAGGAGGGGCATTTCTGATGGCTATTTTCTTAGCCAGGATGCAGGTGTAGTATTTAAGTCTTGCTTCCAGGTTTAACCAGCTTGTGGACTCATATAAGTTGCAAGTGTGAGTCAGCCTGTCATAGCCTGTGACCAGCCTACAGGTCTTGTTCAGGGTATTCTTAATCCATGAGAGGGAGGTTCGGTCAGCTGAACCATAGATCACAAGCCCATAGTCAACTAGGGAGAGAACAAATGATGACACTGCCAGGTGGAGGGCCTCAGGGGAGAGAAAGTGTTTGTGTCAGTATAACAGTCCAATCCTGGTGTTCAGTGCAGACAAGAGACCTTGGATATGATTATGGTAGGAGAGGTGGGTATCCAGGGTTAACCCCAGATACCTGAAGGAAGAGACTTGCTCAATGGGACATTGGCAGAGTTACAGATGGCAAGGGGAAGGTTACGATGCTGATTTTGGCGATGGGTAAAGACCATGGATTTGGTTTTAGTATAGTTGAGGAATAATTTATGGGCCACAAACCAGGATTTTATGGCGCAGAAGTGCTCTTGGAGCAAGGCTTGGAGTGCAGTGGGGTTGGGATGGCATTCGAAGATAACGGTGTCATCCACACAGAGGAGCATTTTACCAGGGCAGGATTGGGGGAGGGGATTTAGGAACAGGCTAAAAAAGATGGGGGCCAAGTATAGATCCTTCGGGGACTCCAGAGCGAACGGGGGCAGCAAGAGGAGAGGGTGGACCCAATCCTAACTTGTTGAGATCAGTCAGCTAGGTAGCTGGCAAACCAGAAAACTACCTCAGAGGCGAGGCCCACTGATGAGAGGCTGTGGAGCAGCAGGGCGTGATTGACAGTGTTGAATGCTTTGGTAAAAGCTATGTAGACAGATCCTACCAATTGTCTGCTGTCGAGGGCTTGGAGAATGAAGGATGTGTACTCAAGGAGCACAGTGGCAGTGCTATGCCCACTGCGGAAACCATGTTGGACGGGGAAAAATGGTCATGAGTGAAGAGATATTCAGTAAGTTGGTCAGAGACCACTTTTTCCAGTGCCTTGGGGGGGCAGAATAGAGATGGGGTGATAATTATTGGTGGCAGTGCTGTGTCAATCCTTGAATAATGGTGTAATAACTGCACATTTCCAGTATGAGGGGAATTGCCCAAGATAGAGGGACAGATTAAAGATTTTAGTGAGGGGGGAGAGAACCTCATCCAGTGTGAGTCTTAGAAGTTTTAGGTCAAGGGTGTCACCACTGTGCCTGGATTTGTTGATGAAACTGGAGATATAGCTTCGTGCAGAGTTGGGGGAGATAGTTCAGAGACAGAAGAGGGGGCATCTGATAATGCAGGAGCAGGATTCCTGAACAGAGGGGAGGTCAAAGAAGTTTGGGGGCAATACCCCGCTAAGATCGAAGAAAGCGTTGTTAAGGGTGTTTGCGATGGTTAGTGGGTCCTGGACTAATGCACTGTCAATAATAAGCTGAGAGGGTGGAAGGGGGGTCACTTTCCCAGTGATTTCCTTAATGTTGAGCCAGAAATCACAATCAGAGCTCTAGGTAGCCAAAAGGGCTTAGCGGTAGTGAGTTACGTTAGCTCGGCAGATCGCCCATGTACATCTGTTTCTGGCTTCTCAGTAGAGCTGCCAGTCACGGGGGTGCTTGGAATCAAGTGCCCTAAGCCAGAGGTTATCTCAGTGGTGCAACATATCAAGCAGTGCTGGGCTGACCCAGGGATTGTTTCTGTTTTTTTCATGTACTGCCTTTTCAGAGGGCCAAAAGAGTGACAGGCATAGTTGAAAGTATTGATAAAATAGGAGAGGCCGGCATCAACATCAATAGCGTTGAAAATGGGGAAGCAGTCACAGGCCAGAAGGAAGGCCTTGAGTTTGGGTAGAGAGCCTTTTTATAAATGCCTGATGTAGGTAAGGATGGGTTGGGAGGTGAGGGACTTATTTGACCACAGACATGTAACAGGGGAGAGGTCACTAAGGATGTCAGGGAGGACAGTAACCTGAGAGATATGTTTTGGCCAGTTAGTGAAAATGAGGTCCAGTAGGGTGGAGGTACCAGTTGTGTAATTTAGTCAGGTGGTGAACTGGACCATTTGGACACTGTCCAAGGCGGTAGCCAAGTCCTTGAATGCATTGGATGAGTGAGCAAGCCAGTCTACATTAAAGTCACCAGTAATAATAGTTTCCACATTGTTGGGGAGAGATGACAGAGTAGTCAGGACTTCATCACACCCTGGATGGGACAACATTGGAGGACGCCACTTCCTTCTGGTACCTAGGGGTATGGCTTGACAGCCACCTTTCCTTCTCCAACCACACTGACGCAATCATAAAAAAACTGTGCCCCAAGCTTGGTGCCCTCTATAGGAACCGCAATAGCCTCCCTCTTGCTGTGAGGCACGACCTAATGCAGAAGATGATCCTGTCATCACTTGATTACTGCGATATAGTCTACAGCGCCACACTCAAGTCTGCTTTATCCAAACTCGACCCCCTTTTCAACACTTTCTGTAGTTTTGCTCTCGATGCCCCCCCCCCACACCCACCACTGCAATCTCTACCATTCCCTTGCACTCCTCTCCCTCGATAGTCACCGGCTACTGCACTGTACCAAATTCATTTCAAAATTCTGTCTTGGCACCCTCCCACCTTATCTGTTGCCCATGCTACTGCCAGCCCTCCTCCTCGCTCATGACCTCAGTTTCCTCGACTCCTGTCGATTACTAATCTCGAGGCACAGGAACAATGTAGGCCAAGCTGCCTTCTCACACCGCTTCCCTAAACTCTGGAATGATCTCCCTCCTCAAATTCAGCACTCCTCCTCCACCCTCTTTGTATCTACTGCCCTAGCAAACTACCTCACGGTGAATTGCTCCTGCACTTGACACCCACAAGTACAGCCCAACCCCCTCACACACCCCCCTGACTGCCTGACCAGCGGCACCTAGCTTACGCTACAGAAACCGGCATATTATATTAAATTTTTTTTTATTCTTTTTTGACCAGCTGCTGCACGTACTTGTCTTGTGCTCTGGTCCCGTTCTGTACTAATATGCACTTATTATTCTATGTTGTATTCTACCTCAGTGTGTGTTACTATATAAGCGATGTGCCTCAGAGACATTATTCTATGTAATATGTTTCTAAATGTTCAAGTGTTATTCTAACTGTACTTGTACACAGTGTAAATCTGTTAAATGTCTATTACTTGATAACCTGCGTGTTATCTTCCCTCTGTACCCCCTTCCCCGAGGTCGCACCGGGAGAGGAGGTTCTTTTTGCTCAGTGTGCCTTTACTGGCAAAACATTTCAATAAACAAATAAATAAAATCAAAAGCAGGCTTCTGGTTCTGCGAGGGAATGTAGGAGACCATAAAGTTTATGTTTTTTCCCTGATTGCCTAGCAGTATTTTGACAGCTAGGGCTTGGGCACCATGAGTAAGGGGTGGGAGAGGGAAAGGGAGAGAGCTTGCGGTGGGTTCTTTATATAAATTGCACAGCCCACACCTTTTTTGCCTTGTCTGTCAGCTCTGAGGATTGAGTAACCATTTATAGACACTGCAGAGTCTGAGGTGCCTTGAAACAACCAGGTTTCAGTCAGGGCCAGGATATCGGGTGAGTGTTGGGCAATCCAGGCCTGGAGGGGGGTAATTTTATTCAGCAGGCAACGGATATTAATTGAGGCAATAAGTAGGCTGTTACGATTCTTACCGGGGGGGGGCACAGTGGGGCTAGGGTTGGGGTGAACATTACCATATAGAGGGAGGAGGAGGAAGAGGGTGTGACGAAGCAGGGATGTTCTGAGGAGTTTAGAAGAGCAGAGCACACGGTGGGAAGAGCGGTGGGGGATAGCAGCAGTGGTAGGCACAGAGAGGTAGAGAATAGTGGAGGCCATGAGAAGAAGAGGGGAGAGGAAGGGGGGTGTAGGCTAGTGGGGGGCGTCAGGACAGCCATCATAGGAGGGTGGCTAGTGGTGCCAGTTGTTACATAGTCATGGGCAGTCATGGGCACACTTGGTTGAAGAGCAGGGAGTAGCATTAGGATAGGTGGAATGCTACCAGCCAGAAAAAGAAAGCACAGCAGGCTGCCCATTGGAGACAGTAAGGGTGCTAGCATTAAGGGGTAAGTAGGAGTGAGGTAGTATAGGGCAGACACAGTGGTGCAGTGGGAAGATGTCTGCATTAGGTGCTGAAGGTACAAGGTTCGATTTCAGCTAGGGGAGCACCAGGAGAATTGCAAATAACACTCAGGAATAGTGAGTTCAGAGAGGGAAATGGAGGTAGATCAAGGCTAAGTGGCAAAGGAATTGTGGGAAGAAAGGGAAGTACAACACTGACTCCTAGTGGACAGTCATTATAGCCTGCAAATGGGAAAACAGGCTGATTGTCAGAATCCTAGGGAGGTCACGTGACCTGATGATGTATAAATTAAGGGACCCCTTGGGTGGGAGGGTCGCTGGGGGGCAGGAGTCGATCAAAGCAACAACAGGTAAACACCTCCAGGGTGTTGAAAGCAAGTACAGGAAGCAGTCTTTACTGCTTAGCTGGCCCAATGCATTCCACTCCACGGCTGAGCTCCGGGTGGTTGTGTGGGAGGTTCCTTAGCGGCCTGGTGGGTGGGTAGGTAGAGAGGAAACAAAGGACAAGAATCAGTTTACTGTGCTCTGGCGGGAAGGCCAGAGCTCCGACTGCGCATGTGCGACTGTCGGGAGAAAGAAGTAAGCCGGGGGGCCCTCCAGCCCTATGATAGAACAAACACAAGAAACTGCAAAATAAAGGTAAAATAGCACACTTCCTAAGATATTTGCAGAGGAAACAGGATTCAGTTAAACTTTACAGGCATTACTGAGAGCAAACTAACACTGCTAGCTTCAGAGGGTATTCAAGAGAGATTGTGAAAAACTGTTAAAGCCTCCCGCCTTACATCTGCCTCACCAAAGCTTGTTTGCAACCCTACATGCACACCACAACAAGGCCTCTGCTAATTATTAACATAAAGGCAATTCAGGCAAAAACTGGTCATGCATTTGAAACTGGGATGCAATAGCTAAACGTTTTTAACTTTAAGCACTTATCTATTCATTGTATAACCCTTAAGTCCTCTCCGTCAGTGTTTAGAATGGATTGCTGTGCCGCAGCCTAAAAGTCCTTTGTCAGTGCCTCAGGTTTTTTTTTGCCAGCTTCAGTAGGGTCTGAATAGATGTATGTTCTTCCAGCATAGTTTAAGTGGCACTTCAGTGGGTACTGCATGTTGTGGGCAATTCCAAAGCTCTTAGACCAGCCTGAACAGCATCAAAAGCTTTTCATGTTTTCTAGTTTCAAAATCAAGATTGGGAGAGGTAGACTGAGATTCCCTCCTCTGCTGTAAGTTGCCTTTTATTCTTGGCAGCTTGTAAAATCATGTCCAGTATATGAGAGCCGCCAGTCACCAGGAGCATCGTGCAGGGCTGTTCAGGGTCTGCTGGCCATCAACGATGTATAATGCTGTAGGTTTTTTTGGATACGTCCTGATAGCAGTAGATCCAACAGTTTATTCAAGAAGTCCATAGTAAACTGGACTGGGTTCTGGTCCTCCATCTCCCCTGGAAGCCCCAGCAGTCAGATGTTTGCCATTCTGGCAATATTCTTAAGGTGCTCAAGTGTAGACGTAGCAACTTATTTTATTATTCCAGCCACAGTAGTGGATGTGGTAGCTGCCGACTCAGTAGCAGTTTTAACTTCTGTGGTAAGTCCATCAATTCTTGCTTCCAATGCTACAAATTTCACCCCGATGTTCTCAACTTTCCTATCGAGTTCCCTTATGGCTTGTAACAAAGCGGCATTGCCAGGTTCTGCCATGCTGCCTGTCTCACCTGTCTGTCTGTTCACTCTTCATCAGTGGGTCAACATGCTTGCCAGCCTTCCCCTTGCTCTGTTCTTGTGGAGCATTTTTTTTTTTTTTACTTTGTGGTGCTTGCACACCTACTTTATCCGCCTATACTACCCCCTTGGTCCACTCCTTCAGACCACTGATCAACCCCCCTGGAACACCAACTCTGAGTCTGCCCCTAGAGTGCTCTCTTGTTCTCCCCTGTATTACCTTGATTCCCAGCATTCCCCCCTGGGTGGGGTGAGGATGGACCTTCCTCAACCTTACTGGAGGAGAACTTGGCACAGTGAGGTCTGCCCGTAGTCCGGCGATGGATCCTGGGAGGCACTGATCGGTCTTCATCTAGGACCAACAGGGTTTTTTTCCTGATTTTCTTGTTTCCCACCCAACCCCTAGAGACACCGGCATGAGGACTGATGTCCAGAGAGTGACGTGCTGACGCACGTCTGCCTCCCAAGTGCCCAACAGCGTCTCCCCCACCCTGACTCCACTGTACGGAGCTGCCAGAGCCCTTTGAGAGCCTGTGCTTCCACCGGCTCTCTTTGGGACGTCAGGTACCTCCTATTACCCCTGGTATCCCTACCCGAGGAAGGAGAGCATAGGCTGGGACACTCAATCCTCCATCTCCCCACCGACCCCCCTCGACCCGAGTCCGTTCCCGAACCCACGTCACCGGCACAGCATGAGGTGTGGCATCCAGCGCCTCAACCCTCAGCGCCACCGGGCCGACCGTGGGGCATTTTTTTTAAGGATTCTCCATGGTGGAATATTCCCAAAGTTGCACAGGGAGTGCACGGGTTGACTATCTAAATCCTGATGTGAAAGTTTGATGGGCTGACCCAGTGGTACTGAGTGCTGAGGCATCCTTGCCTTACCTCACACTCACGCCGCTCAAGAACAACTCGGTCATCAGGGTGCCGGCATGGGGGGAGGTGGGAGCAGGATTGAGCGTTGCTCTCATCTCCCAGGAGGGTGGGTCACCCATCCGCAGTCCTGCTGCCATTGGATGGAGGTCTGGTGGTGGTGCAGGTGACTATGGGCGACAGGTAAGGTGGGGCATCCCAGCATGATGTGTGCATGCCTCATTAATGCGCACGCCTCCCGCTTTCAAAAGATGGGTGGAGAAGGAGAAATGGAAGAAAATGCAATAAATAAATTAAAAAAGTTTTCTGACTTGAACTAGATAAACAATTTTTATTGGTGATTATAAAGTTTTACCTGCGGAGCTCATCCTCAGTGCATCTGTTCTTGCTGGTTGCTAGCTACACCCCCTCAGCTACAACATATTTTTTTTGGCAACATGTGGTGAGACATACCTCTCTACGTTTGAAGAGTGTATCACGATGAGGCACTGGCTTTGAGTTGTACCTTGTGCTTCGGACAGGAGGTTACAAGCTGGGGGGAGGGGTAAGCGTCAGGGTTGGCAACCCCAAGGAAGACCCCACCACTGATTTGCCAAGACTCAGGAGATCCCAAACCCTAATTTTTCCTCTTTTGCTGCTTGTAGGGTGAGGGTAAGGAGTTAGGGTTGGTAACCCTAACACCACATTTCCCTACATTTGTTGTATTAAGTTGAACCCTAACTGGTGCATTAACATCGTTTTTTGCAAAGGGAATGCACTTACTACATAAGTGCAGATCCCTGCTGGCCACCTACTTCCGTGCAGTGACGGATGTCAAAAATTACCAAAGCTGTGAATGTGCATAGAAAAATGTCAACATACCATAAAAAACTTTGTTTTTTTTAAATCTTTTGACCCCAAATTTTCAACATAGCCCACTTCATGAACCCTATAGGTGAAAATGTTCAAATCCTGTATGAAATGTCATTTTGGTTCACAAGTGCAAAAACACATTTTGGCCAGGATTTTAAAAATGACAGCTGTCATTTTAATGAGGTGGTGTGAAAAAATGGCTATATTGAAAATTTGGGGTCAAAATATTGGAAATTACCAAAGTTATGAGCGTGCGTTGAAAATTTTCAACATACACTCTTAACGTTGTTGTTTTTTAATATTTTTACACCAAATTTTCAACGCAGACTTCTTTTTTTTCCATACAGATTTTATGGTATTTTGTCTTTTTCTCCCCAGTCCTGACCCCCTACCTTGGATGCACATGCGCGTGTGGAGGCATGCGCATGCCATGTCTCAAGGTGCCCTCTCCCTTCATATCGCCCCCACCGCCTATGTTAACCACTGGACCTTCACCCAGTGGTAGCAGGACTATGGGGGGCAGCAACCACCCCCAAGAGAGGAGCGCTGCCTTCCAGCTTGCTCAATCCTGCTCTGACCTTCCCCTCCCCTTGCTGGCACCCCGATGACCTGAGTCCATTCCCAAACTCAGGTCGCCGGCATAGTGCGAGGTAAGGTGTCCAGCACCTCAGCCCTCAGTGCCACCAGGCCGGCAATCAGTCCTCAGCGCCATGGGGCCAGTGAATAACATAGCCTTCTCATGACCCCACCTTGTGAACAAGGGCAGAGAAAATGTTCAAATCCCACCCAAAGGATGATTTGCACGGCAACCGCAAAATCACCTTTTGGGACAGATTTGAATAATTTTACCACCCCTGTTCATGAGTTGGGGTCCCAAAAAAGGCCATGCTGAAAATGTGGTGTAAAAATATTGAAAAAAGACAAAGTTATGAATGAAAGTTTAAACCCTATTGAAACACATTAAACTGGAATTAACCTTATTTTGTCATATTGCAGTCACCAGTTCCAGCAGCAAGACGTGTCTTCAATTGGACAGTGGATCTATGTCAGTGGACATGTTCAGGTTAATGAGTGTGTGTGTGGATGTGTGTGGGGGGCTGGTGGGTGCTGAGTGGGGATCAGGGTGGGGTGAGGTTGGGGGTCAGATCGCTGCTGGACTGTTTTCTTTTTCACAGGTTTGAAAGAAAATAAAGCTCAAGGGATTTTTTTTTTATTTCAGGGTTGGATACCCCAGTGTTGGGCTACTGGTCAGGCACACTGTGGGTGGGCATCCCGGTGCCACCACACATATAAGGGGAAGGGGATAAGTGACCTGGAGGTGAGGGAGGTTTGACAGAAGAAGAGCTGGGGGGGTGGGTACCCCAGTCCACTTAAAATAATAAATATGATAAAATAAACATTGGGAAGGGGGGCAGCAACCTGGATGGGAGGGGGATGGGCAAGCGGTACAGGGGTGGGCACCTCAGTCCACTTTTAATATTCAGTAAATGTGAGGGAAGAACAACGGAAGGCTGGCTGAGCTGAGAGGGAGAGGGAATAAATATTAATTGAAAAAATAAAGAATAAAGAAAGATGATAGAGAGATAGATAGACAGACAGAATGAAAGAGAAAGAGAGACAGATCAGGAGATCAGCTGCTCACTGCTCCAACTGAAGCCAGCAGCACAACTCCAGCTATGGTTTCACAATTCAAGAAAGTCCCGCTCATGAACAGTTCTTTCGTGAGATGTCATGAAAGACCAATGGTTCTTTTTTTTTTTTAACTAGTAAGTTTATTAAGAGCATGACACTGACAAAAGTAGACATAGTTAACATTATAATGTATAATGACTTCATATTGAACTAATAGAAAACTAAGATCTATTTGACCATTACATTTACTGAAATAAATCCATCAAAATGCCTACTATCTTGTAGGTTTGTCTGTTCCAGCATAAAGTATCCAGTCCATCTCGCCACACATTTGGCAAGCATGGGTGAGAAAAGTTCTGAAGAAAGTAAACATATGTCTTCTCTGCATTATTTGAAACCTGCCGGAACTCGTACTTCCTGAAATAGCTCTCCCCCTTTTTTTAAAAAAAAGTAGTAACAAATTAAAACTAACCCTCTAAGTTATTAACTATGTAAACTAATATACTAGGGGGGGTGCTGTAGAGCCCGAGCAAGATGGCGCCTTTCTGATCACACTGCTCTGCCTGGCTCAACAAACTTTGAATAAAGAGCTACTTATAGCAATACTTGTTTGGCAAGGTACATGAGAATCTTTTGTGGTACAACTCTGGAACAACATGGGAAACCCACGTAAAGATCAGCAATCTGGATTGTGAGTAAAACCAAAAAATTCTCCAGTGGCTTCAGCTACTCGATCAGTGCAGAATCAGCCCGAAGAAAATGTTGGGGCAGGCACCCAGGAAACTCTCCAAACTATAGGGGCTAAATTTTCAAGACTGATTAAGTCGGTGACACATCGTCCGACAAATTTGATGTCTTGGCTACTACAGTCACTACATTGGAAGCAACTATGGAGGGAGCACAGACAACGGCCTTAGATGCCTCTAAGCTAGCTGACACTGCTATGGGAGTGGTGTCATCCACCATTAAGGACAGCGGGCACTGGAAAGCCTGAATTGAGACTTTGGAAAACCAAATCAGAACCCCCAACATTAGAATCTTGGGTATGCCGGAGGAAAGTGACAGGGACAGCCTCTTGATATTTCTACAAGAGTGGTTTGATCAGCAACTGGGCACTGAAGCCCCCAAAAAAGTTTCATCGTTTCAACGGGCCTTCCGGGTCATGCCATGAGGGCGAATAGCTGACCAAGACATCCCCAGAACTATCATCATGGTGACAGTTGGAGCTGGAACTCTAGATTTTCTGTTGGCCCTAGCATGATGTAAGAGAGTTCTACTTCACGATGAACAGCAGGTCAGTCTTTACCCAGACATTAGCTATGCCACCCGCCAGAAACGGAAATGATTTGATTGGGTTAGAGCGATGTTGCGGGAGGCCTCTATCCCACACTGAATGATTTTCCCTGCACAACTGAGGATTCCCCAACATGGGAAGGTCTTCCTATTCTTGGATCCATCTGAAACTCTGAAATGGGTCAGAAGAATGCCATCTCACCTGTTCGCCAGACTGAATCAGACCAACATTCTTAAGATGAAGAGGGGCCTTGAAATATAACAGTGGGTAAAAGCTGGAAGGTGGGTGACACCTCATCAGGTACTTGTGCACACATATGGATAATATTGTTTAGATATTGACTTAATCTGGACACAGTAGTTTATACTTGAGTGACCCACTACATAGAGATGCATTTGCTGGACAAAATATTTTATACTTAGTTATTAGTCTATATGCTCTCACACTTCTGGACCTTTTTTCTTCTGCTCCATAGAGACAGTAATTCCCTTATGTTGTTCCACAATGATGCTAAATGTATGTTTTTCTTCTGCCTTGAATTTATATACCAGAAGCAGGGTTTGCAGGCTAAGCGCCCGAATTCTACACTTTGTTTGATCAGAATTTGAAATGCACAGTATTTGTGCCTTAATTTGTATTTGCATGGATGCCAATACCATTTTGTATGGTGAAGGACTTTGGTACTCTTTGACTTTATGATTTAGGATTATTTCCATGCTGCTCATGGGTCCATTACAGCAAATATAACTTTTTCCTTAAGGTTTTCGGAGAAAATAATTGTTGTTATTTTTCTCTAATGTCATCCCTCCGTATGACATATCTGTAAAGCACTAGATGGTTCATAATGTTCTAATTAAGAGGAGTGGTGCCCTCTGTGGGAAAAGGTAAGTCTTTTGTAATATCTCTGCTTGGTTAACAATTATATGTATGATTGTGTTATCATAAAATAAAAATACAAAGTATAAAAAAAATAATACATGAAAATTATAACAATCCATTTAAAGTTAAGGAAACTCTAATCATTAAAATATTCTGTCTGGCTCATTTTCCATTATATTGAACCTTAAATTAGCAACAGAATTCAGCTATTTATATTTGTCTGCAAGACTGTATACTGTATACTATTACTTGAAGTAAAAGGAGCTTTCATCGACAGGGTGAACTTTGGACAAGGACATGCATTCCCTCAACTAAGATACTGTAGGAGTTGCTCCAGCACAGACCTCCCTTCAGTGACTTCCACATAGTTAAAATAGGGGAGCCACCGAGAGTTATGCTTATCTACTTGAAATCTTAACTTAGCCATAATTGCTTCCATATTCATAATGGATTTCAAATTGTGAATCCATTGGGTCAATGTCAATAATTTTAAGGTTAGCCAGTTTTAAGTGATGACCTTAAAGGCCGCTATAGCAAGAATTAGATGTAAGTATTCGAATGCCATCATTTTAATTTCCTCTGGTGTACAGCCCATGACCAAATGTATAAACGTAAGGTCCTGTGTCAACCCTAGTATATTTTTAATTTTGTCCTTCACTTGATTCCAAAAGGTCTGGATTCTGGGGCAACTCCAGAAGATATGATGGTGTATGCCTGCTATCCCACAACCTCTCCAACAAGCATCTGAGGGGAAAGTAGCATAGTGCTTAAAGATATTGGGTGTAATGAAAAAATGTCCAAAAACTTTCCATCTGCATTCCCTCCAAATCAATGATGCCATGGTTGTGTATGTGTTTTGCTATATTTTTCCCAGCTCTGCTCCAAGATACTCTGCCCATATTCTCCCCCCCATTTATCTTGGATGCCCTACGTGAAGGAATATGTAACATTGGGAAATCAGATGTTTTGTGTCTGGAAGCACAGCCCTAGGCTAGTATGTAATATAAATATACAATCCTGTACTGGTGTAAGCAAGTTTGTTACCCCCACAATTGCTTGGAGATAGTGGCGACACTGGGGATATCTATAGAAATCTTTTTTTTATGTAGGCTGTATTCCTGTTGCAAAGATAAATAATCCTGTATAATATCCCCTTTTAAAAACTAGTGAAGAATTTTTAAACCCTGTTTTGTCCATCTTTCAAAGCAATTGTCCCTTTCCGGTACCAGTAATTTAGGAAGATAGTGTAGGGGTATAAATTGCCAAACATAAGTGGGTAATTCCCATCTAGCTCTGATCTGTAACCAGATAGAGATAGTGTACTTGGTCCATCTGATTCTGAAATCTTTCAAATCCTTAAGTAAAACTGTCCAGGGGAGCAAATGTAGGGGCAAGCTGGGATGAGCTCCCTCTTCTAAAGCACACCAATTATTCTGATGCTTTACACTAAGAATTTTAACCAAAGGGACTAATTGGGCTACTTGATAATAGGTATAGAGGTCAGGGAATCCCCAGCCTCCCTTCCGCTTCACCTAAAGTAAAACTGTTTGCCTAATTCTAGGTTTTCTACCGGCCCAGATAAAATATGTCAGTTTCTTATTTATATGTTTTAAATCTGGTCTAGAGAAGGGTACTGGCAAGGTGGAGAAAAGGAACACTAATCAGGGTAGAACTTTCATTTTTATTGAGCCTATCCTGTTAGAAAAGGAGAGGGGGAGAGATTGCCATCTTTTCAAATCAGCAAAAATCTGTTGCATCAGGTTTCCATAATTATACTTATATATTTGAGAGGTCTGTGGGTATCCATATACCTAAATGTTGAACCTTTTCTTTAACCCACTTAAATGGAATATGAATTTTAAAATCTTGATCCATACAGCCTCCCACAATGAGAACTCTGATTTGTCCCATACCTATCAAGTAATTTTAAAAGATGAGGACTGGATGTCTTTGGGTTGTCTATATATAACAATGTGTCATCTGCATACATTGATATCTTACAGAGGCGTCGTCCCATCGTGATCCCATGAATCTCCTGTACCTCCTTCACTGCTGCCATAATCAGCTCCAAACTAAGGGCGAACAGAAGGGCAAAAAGAGGACATCCCTGCCTGATACCTCTCTCCATTTTCAGTGGTGTTGACAGAGTACCATTAACTCTAATTCTAGCTATGGGGTTTGTATAACACAGTGATATCCATTGTAAGAATTTGTTCCCTAGTCCCATATGGCTCAGCACCGTCCTCAAATAATCCCAGTTGAGGCGATCAAACACCTTTTCAGCGTCTAACAAAAATGCCTAGGTGGGCAGAATTGGTTGAGGATTTGTGAGAGAGAACATTTAAAAGTTTGTGGATGTTGTCGAAAAGATGTCTGTTCAGTATGAATCTAGTTTGGTCCGGAGGTATTAAGTATTCCATGTAGTTTTGAAGCCTGATAGAAAGAATTTGGGATAAAATCTTTAAATCTTGGTTTAGAAAGAAACTGGGCCTGTATGCTCCACAGATATTTCTGGGTTTCCCAGGTTTCGGTATCACACTGATCACTGCCTCCCTCCAAGTATTAGGAATTCTATCTTCTTTCAAGCAGTCATTAAAGACCCTAGTCAATATTGAGGACAGGACGTTTCTAAGTTTCCTATAGAATTCTGAACTAAACCAATCGAGTCCCTGAGTTTTATCATATGGGAGGAATTTAATAACTTCCTTAACCTCTTGTTCCATAATAGGGGCATCTAACTCTTTCATAACCAAAGTGGGCAATTTAGGTAAATTCAGATTATGTAAAAAGGATTTGGTTTCAGAGATTATATATGTATCTTTGGCTTCCTCTATGTATAATGTCCAATAAAATTGCTGAAATTGTGTTGCGATATTCTTTGGGTTGGTCCAAGGTTGTGAGGGATCCTGCCTGTTGATTATCTGTGGAACTGTTCTATCTGCTTGAGCTTTATGAAGCCGGTAGGTTAGTAATTTAGCCACTTGGCTATCAGTTTCATGATGCTTGTGCACTATAAATCTTAATCGCCCTTCTGCTTTCTGGTTTTCTATCTGCTGCAGCTCATCCCTCACCTTATTTATATATTTAAGCACCAAAGCTTTTGTTGGATTTTGTTTGTGTTTTGATTCTAGCTCTAGTCTTGCCATTAACCTTTTATATATTGTGAGTTAATTTTTTCTTTGTTGCTATGAAGCCAATATTTTACCCTCTAGCCACTGCTTTTATAGCTTTCCAAGTCAATAATACAGAACATCCTTGTTGCAGATTGATCAAGTACACCTCCTTTATAGTGTATGTGAGTTTCTTAGTGAAATTTTTATCATTTAAAAGTGAGACATTAAGTCTCCATGAATTTTATTTCCCTGGATTAGGTTAAGCTGTACAGCTATTGGAGCGTGATCCGACAAGATAATATTGTGTATTTTGCATTTAATAATTCGGTGCACTCTTTTTGTGTGAGAAAAAAAATTAGTTCTAGAGTAAGAACCTTGGGATGCTAAATAGAATGAGAAATCTTGTTCCCTCTTATGTTGATTTCTCCAAATATCACGTAGCCCCATTTCCTCTGTCAGGGAAACTAAAGTTCTACATGCCTGTTTGTTAGTGTTAGCGAACCAGAAGATCTATCCACATTCGGATACACAACTGCATTACAGTCTCCTCTGACGATTAACTGACCTTGTGGTAGAGTAACTATTTTATGAAAGACTTCCTCTAAAAAGGGAGCAGGATTCTCATTCAGGGCATATATATTAATAAGATGAATTTTTTCCCCTTGAAGCTCCCATTACTCTCAAAAATTGACCTTCAAACCCCTCCTCCACTGATTGAATTTGTATGGGACAACCCACCCTAAATAGAATGGCCACCCCTGCCTTTCTCCCAGTGGTAGATGAGGTGGCCTCCACTCTGCCCACCCAGCTCCTTCTTAGCTTCAGATGTTTGTTCATTGGTAGATGCATTTCAGACCAATGGTTCTTTTATATGCGCTTACAAAAGAACTGTGATAAAAAAAAAGTCCAACCTTCTTCTTTCTTGAACCAAAATTCCTCCTTCGTGACTCATGAAATAAGAAGTTTGGCTCATCAAAGAACTATGAAAAAAAATAGGTCCCATCCTCTTCTTTCTTGAGTCAACAGTCTTCTTTCATGATTCATGGAAGAAATTCAGCTCATGAAAGCACTATGAAAAAACTAAGTCCTACCCTCTTCTTTCATGAGCCAAGATTCTTCCTTCATGAGACTCACAAAAGAAGAATCAGGACCCCTTGCTAAGCCTTCCACCTAGGGTTTTAGGGATGCCTCAAAACCATATTTGGGGGTCTTTTTCCAAAAAAACAAACACCAGAATTTAGCTAAACGGGTCCCATTTAGCTAGATTCGTGAACTTGTTTTTCACCAGGGCCGATTTAGCCTCTAGCTTATTCTTTTGTGTAACTTAATTTATCCCTGATCTGCTACAATTCCCTCCCCCATCCAGAGCACCACTAATTCTACCCCTCTGTCATCCCCTTTCATTCAGAGACCACTGAGCAGCAGTGGGCTGCACCGTGGATGCGGACAAGCCCTGAAGGAGCCCACCCGTCTTCTCCGTAGGTTGGGCAAGAAGTAGTGAGCCATCCGCTCTTCTTGGCTGCCAGATCAGGTATGGACAGCACTTGGTTCCTGGTACCAGCTACTTGGTGAATTTTTTGGCCAACCCCCAGCAGTCTTTAAATACAGTTAAACCCCTCCCACTACATATAACTCCTCCACATTGGCTGCTGCCTCATTCCTTAGCTCTCTTCTCTGCACCCCTGTATTTATAAAAGATTTTTACAGCCTGCTAGCCTCTCCCCTGCTAATACTCTACCTCGCTACCTGCACTTACCACTCTCCTTCCCCACTGAAACTCTCCCCTGCTTGCCACTGTCCCCCCTCCTGTCTGGTCTGCCTCTGTCCATTGGTTTCAGCCTATGACTCTCCACACTCTGATGTAGCACTGACTGCTTCATGGGCTCCATTTTAAATTAATTCTTTCTTCCTTTCCCTCCATCCAGATCCTTGGACCCTGAATGTGCACACTTCGGCTCCCCTGCGGTGGGGATAGCTGATTATAGCCACTGACCGTCTGACTGATTCCACTGAACCAACGCTGGTAGGTACGCTGCCTACCGCTGCTTGAACTCCCCGCATTCTTCCCAGCTTTACAAGCTGCTACGGCCTTTGATCGATCATTCTTCAGGTGGTGGCACCTATAAGCTATCCTGTTCTCCTTGCTTCCTTCTATTGGCTGGAATGTTTCTGCTCCTAGACTTCACATCTCTATCTGTCCTGTGAAACGCTCTCGTTCCTTAATTAATCCACTGTCGACTGGATCGTCTCCTTCCCCACCACTGGCACTTTTGATGGCCTTTATGTGCAGATAGTTCCCCCATAAGCTGTCCAGCCATTACCTGAACTCTATATTATTCCACAGAGGGATACCCCTAAACGCCCTGCGCTACTATACTGCTTCGCTGAAATTATGGTCAGCAGCTATTACACCCCTGTTCAATTTTATCTCTACAAACATGAAGAGCCAACTCCTAGTTTCTCCATTTGTGGGACTCTATACTCTCTCTTCTCACTTGGCTCTTGTTACTTCCTTGCTGTCAGTACTCTAATCCCACCTAAGCCAATGCCAGGGACTTCTCCTTCTCCCACCAGCTTCTTAGCCAGGCAAAACATTGTGACTCTATCCCCCTACTGCTCCCTAGACATTTCTCCTTCTTTGCCTCCTATACCTTCGGAAGGAGTCTATACCCCTCTGCTCTCATCCTTTCTTCCTTCAACCGTCGCAAGCTCTGGTATATTCTCCTCCTAGCCCACCTATCAGGTGATGTGAAACCAAACTCTGGCCCTCTGGCATGCCACACACACTCTGATGCGGATTGGGCCAACCTAAAGGGTCTGCGTGTAGCCCACCTAAACATTAGAAGCTTATTACACAATCTTGCCGAACTGGAGGTCTGGGTAACTCTATACAGTCCAGACAATTATTTAATTGAGACATGGTTCAAACAATCTATCCCAGACTTTGCTTGTGCTCGACCTATAATCTCCTCAGGTGTGATAGGCACTCAACCAAAAGAGGAGAGAGGCAGGGGTTGCCTTATTTTATAAGTCCCACCTGAATATTGCTGTCTCTGTTACACCTCGTCTTGCCTCATGTGAATCTCTTCATACCACCTAATTACTCTGTGCAAAGAAGTTGCATATATTGTGTGTTGACAACCCAACTCGCAGTGGTCTCTCAGGCCTCGAGGAACTCCTACACTAGTCTGCTCGTGCTTCTTGACAAAATGAAGTCCTAATCCTTGGTGATATGAAACTCAATTGGTCAGGCAAAATGCATAATAACCTCCTATCCCTAATTCAAAGTTATAACCTACACCAGCAGATTACAGACCCTACAAGAGTCATCCCTTCCTCTACTTCCAGCACCACGATAGACTGAATACTGATCAATCATATTGATAGAATCACAGCTGCTGGCATCCTTGCAGATGCTATTAGCAACCACTCCCCATCTTCTGCTGTTGGAACCCCCGCCACCACCAAAGTACATCTCCTTCAGAAACTTCACTTCCCTTGATCATGAGGGTTTCCTTCTTGATATCACCTCAGTTGACTGATCATATATATATATATATATATATATATATATATATATATACATAATTCCCAGGATGCACAATCTGCTCTTAACTATTTTCTCTCTGTATTTGTGGAGCTGCAGGACAAATACACTGCCTCTTACTACACATTGTGTACGTGGTAAACAAACCTAATGGCGCCACAAAGAGCTCCTTTCCCTAATCTGCAGGAGAGATAAATGCTGCAGGCGCTCCAAAATCTCGGGTCTACCAACTGATTACAACAAGTATAGGAAATTGTGAAATGTGCAAAAGGCAAACCAGAATGGTGAAAAGCTTATACTGCAAAGGGCTCCTAATGGACACTGCAGGGGAGTCCAGGAAATGTTGGACACATGTCAAAACCTTCCTAGGCTCGTCTTAACCCCATACAGTGAATGATATGGTCCTAAACAGGGTACACTGCAATGACCCTGTAACCACTGCAAATTCTTTTAACCTACATTTCTTGGACCTTTCTAAGTACACCTCTCTATTCCCTACATCCCTGCCAGTGTTAGGTCCCTCACCCAGTCAAGGCAGGCCTCCAATCCCGCCTTTTTGCTTTAAATCCATTTATGTGGCTGATGTCTCAAAGCTGCTAAACACCATATCTGACACTACTGCAGCTGAATCTGTTAGTCTGGAGCCCAAACTTCTAAAACTCGCTGCCCCCAGCTAGGATTTTTACGCTGTCCCTCTGTCACAGCAAAGTCCCCGACATATGGAAAATTGCCAGAATCACTCCTGTTTTCAAAAAGGGGGATACGAAGAACATCTCCAGTTACAGACCCATAGCTATCCACTCTGTGTTGAGCAAAATTCTTGAAAAACTGGTGGATTCCCAAACTGTTGACTATCTCACCAAGTATGATTTCCTTTCACATGAACAACACGGCTTCCATAAAGGGCACAGCACCATCACTGCCTTGCTTAAGTTCACCAGAGACACTATCTGTGCCATGGATGCTGTTCTTCTGACAGGGGCTGTCTTCGCTGATCTTACTAAAGTGTTTGATTTTGTGGATCACCCTCTTCTCCTTGACAATCTTCTCTCCCTGGGAGTTTCTCCACAGGTCATGGGATGGTTTGAAAACTATCTAACTAATAGAACCCAGGTTGTCAAATTCAATTTGGCCATATCTGATCACACCTCTTTCAACACTGGTGTCCCCCAGGGTTCTAGCCTGGGCCTCTTGCTCTTCTCTATTTTTACAAACCAGATTGCAAATGATAACCCTTTATGCTCATCCCTCCTCTACGCAGATGATCTGGTCCTGTACTCAAGCTCTAATGACATTTTGGAGAGTAATCTCAACCTCTCAACATCGTTCCATGCCATTCAAACCTTGCTCCAGTTTAGCTGTTATTCGGCTCAGCAGCCAAACTCAAAACGAGGCAAAACTCTCTGAAAATCTCTTATCTCAATGGCTCCATGCTGCAGATGGTAAGCTCCTTTAAATATCTGGGAATTCTACTGGATGAGTCCTCTGAATTTGACCAACATATCCTAGCCACCTGCAAATCTGTCAACTCCAAAATTAGAGTGACTTATAAAACTAGCTATGCCCTGACTCTTTCGGTGAGACTGGCTATTGCCAGAGGCATCTTTCTTTTTTTTTTTAAATGTCTTTTTGCTTCCAGTCACAGCCTGTGGGGCCTCTCTCAGGCATCCTGGCCTGATCATGCCTGCCAGAGGTCTCCCCATCCCAAGCCTCCTCTCCCCCCCCCCTTCTGCAACCAGTACCCATGGGGTTGCCCCTCCTCTTTGGGTGCTCTCTTATAGACTGGCCAAGCTGCAGGTGAGGGCCTGGGTGGAGGAACTGGAAGGCCGGGTGGGTGAGCTCTGGTGGTGGGCCTGGGGGCCAGGTACCATTGCCTATCCTGCAGAGCTTGTTGTTTACTTGTTCTGTTGCACTCCTCCTCCCCCCTCCTGAGTGTGGCATGCAATGATGCCATGGCACATGGCAACCCTGCCAGCATCTGCCACGCTCCCCTACGTCTTTTTGTCTGCTTCCTGCAGCACCCCCAATGTCCACCGGGGGTCACTGAGATGCCGGACAACCCTGTAACCCTCCCCCCGAGAGAGGAGAGCAGTCCATCGAATGCTCAATCCTCTCCCTCCCTCCCCTGCAGACCCCCGGCAGCCGAGCTTGCTCCCGAACTTAGGTCGCCGGTGTAGCGCAAGGTGTGGCATCCAGCGCCTCAACCCTCAGCACCACCGGGCTGGGCTGCCAGAAGCATCTTACTCCCATCCCTCTCGTATGGTGCTGCAACCTATGTTAATGAGTCTAAGGCCTCTCTCCACAAATGGGATATTATGTACAATAATATCTGCCGATACGCCTCAGCAGTCACCCAGCTCAAATACCACTGTCAACTCTATGCCGACCTCAACTGGCCTCCCTTCTCTATTAGGAACTTGGTCTTTGGCTCCATTATGAACAGTGTTATGAGATCTAAGGCTCCTACAACACTTGACTCTTTGCTATACCCCCAGTCCTCCTCATATGGCCTCAGGTCTGTTGCTCATGCCCTGCTTCAAATACCTAGATGTAAAACTTCCAAGGGTGCCAGCACTTTTGCTTATGCTACCCCAAAATACTGGAATGGACTGTCTCTTGACCTACGGCTCTCATCCAAGATGAGATATATTTATGAGCATGCTCTGTGAACAATTTATTCATTTTCCCCCCACACACCTATGAAAATTAGCTATTATGGCTCAGTATGTCTTTCCTGGTAAAACACTTTCAATAAATAAATAAATAAAATGTGAAATGCCATTCATTTTTTTGATTGAATATACAGCAGTCTATGTAGTTCACATTTTTTACTTTAGTAGTTTTTTTATCAATTCTTTCACAAACCACCTAAATACCAGTTTTATAAATCAAATATGCCATGTACTGGCTTAAAATATCATTTTTACCTTCATATGAGGGTATTGGTCCATTGCTATCTCACTCATTCATCACTTGTGAGATAGCAACAGACCAATACCCTCTCATGAAAAGAAATATACATATATATATATATATATTTATTTCATGGCAAAAAAATCCATTTAGTGCACCAGTTAGGGTTGTTCCACAGCGACAAACCTGAGAAAAATTAGGTGTTGGGTTGAAAGCCCCATGTGCCCCCTCAGCCCGGCCCCCCAACCCTCATCGGGGTGTGCATTAGGGTCTTCAGCCCTAACTCACACCCCATCACATGTAAGCAAGCTGAGGTATAGGAGAATGGGGTGAGAGTTAGGACTGCGACCCCATGCACACCCAATGCGGTTGGGGGGCCGGCTGGAGGAGTGCAAGGGGCGGCTTTCAACCCTAACACCGAATTTCGCTTTTGTCACTGTGGAGCAACCCTAACTGATGCATTAAACTGAGTTTTTTGTCATGAATTTCATTTCCTTTTGAAAATGAGGAGTATAAATAGTGAATGGAATGCGGTTATGGGATGGTGGGCCCTTCAGGCCCCACGATCCCACCACGTGATGTCTTGTGACATAGCAACAGTAACTGCAATGCAAACGCTAATGGTTATGCACATGTTGATGCAAACGTAAATGGTAAAGCAAACATCAATAGAAACGCAAGTGGAAAGTGATGCCAAAGCGAACAGTGAAGCAAATGGAGATGCAAGCATGTACGGAAATGCAACTGGTAACGTGCACAGTCACAGTACCACTATTGTAAATGCAAATGTTAACTGTTACAGGAAGAATAACGCCAAAGGGAACAGAAACGTAAACATAAACGCAAGTGCGTACAGAAACGCAAAGCGTAACGCGCATGGTCACAGCACTGCAATTACAAATGCAAATGGTAATGGTAACAGCAAAAATAACACCAAAGAAAACAGAAATGGAAAGGCAAACGCAAGCACATACAGAATCGCAAACTGTAACACACACGGTCACGGTACCGCAATTGTATATGCAAATGGTACCGGTAACAGCAACAATAACGCTAAAGGAAACAGAAATGCAAACACAAGCGCGTACAGTAAAATGCAAACCGTAATGCGCATGGTCACAGTACCGCAATTGGAAATGCAAATCGTAACGGTGACAGCTAAAATAACGCCAAAGGAAACAGAAACGGAAACGCGAATGCAAGCGTGTACGGAAATGCAAAGTGTAATGTGCATGGTCACGGTACCACAACTGCCAAATGTAAATGGTAATGGTAACAGCAAAAATGATAGCAAAGGAAACAGAAGCGGAAAGGCAAATGCAAGCTGGATGGATGGAGGCAGTTCAGAGGAGGGCAACTAAAATGGTGCATGGTCTGCAAGAGAAGCCACACGAGGAGAGACTAAAGGAGCTTAATGTGTATACCCTTGAGGAAAGGAGGGAGAGGGGGGACATGATAGAAATGTTTAAGTACCTCAGTGGAATCAATAAAGTCTAAGAGGGTAGCATCTTTCAGAAAAAGAAATGTGCAAGAACAAGGGGACACAATTTAAAGATGGGGGGACAGCTCAGGGGCAATGTGAGGAAGTATTTTTTCACAGAGAGGGTGGTGGACGCATGGAAAAGCCTTCCTGAGGAGGTTTGGGGTCTAAAACTGTGGGAGAATTCAAGAATGCATGGACAGACAATAAGGCAATTTTTGTGGAGGGTAGGAAGAAATAGGCTGTTGGTTAAATAGGATCTGCAGCTTATCCTCTAGGTAGGAAATGGGCAGACTAGGTGGGTCAAGCGGTCCTTATCTGCTGTCAAAGTCTATGTTTCTATGTTAAGCGCGTACAAAAACGCAAACCGTAACGCGCACAGTCACGGTACCACAATTGTAAATGCAAATGGTAACAGCAACAATAACGCCAAAGGAAACAGAAACGCAAACATAAGTGCGTACGGAAATGCAGACCATAACACGCACCGTCACGGTACTGCAATTGGAAATGCAAATTGTAACGGTGACAGCTAAAATAACGCCAAAGGAAACAGAAACGCAAATGCAAGCACGTACAGAAACGCAAACCGTTACGTGTACCGTCACAGTACCACAACTGTAAATGCAAATGGTAACAGTAACAGCAACAATAACGCCAAAGGAAACAGAAATGGAAATGCGAACGCAAGCACGTACGGAAACGCAAACTATAACGCACACAGTCACGGTACCACAACTGTAAACGCAAATGGTAACGGTAACAACAACAATGACACAAAACGAAAGAGAAACACAAACGCAAATGGAAGGGTGGCTGCAAACGCAAATGCGCATGGTGACGCAAAGTGAAATGCAAACAGAAACAGTACTGTAGACACAAATGGTAGGAGTAACGCAAATGCAACAGCAAACAGAAATGCAAAGGATAACACACACGGTGGCGTACACAGGAACGCTAACGCAAATGGCTACGGAAACGCAGGTGGAAATGCTATGTGTAACAGTAACTGGAGTGCACACCCTGGTTTTCCCCAACAGCTGCATAGAGAAACACAGTGACTACAAAGAATGTATGCATAATAATGGGCCTGGGACTTGGAATACTAAATTGCTTATATTTCAGGAACCATATGACGTAGAGAAAAAATTTAAATTTCATATGAGTCATGACTTTCCTGGCTAGGTTTGCACTTAGCTGCCATTTGGGGGACTAAGCATTTTTCCGACGAAAAGTCCGTATCTTGCACCGTTTCCAAGACACGGGTCACAAAATACGTGGTGGACACCGCAATGTTAGTCTATGGGAAAAAGCGTCAACTTCGGAGTACTGCAACTTTGCATTCCTGCAATATTTTTTCACCAAACCACCAAAAGGCATATCTGTGAGATGTAGGCTTTCTTCCCTCCCTCCAAATTTCAGCCCAAAAGACCAAACCATTGTTTTGCAGCAGGGTGGCAAACAATTCCTGTCATTTTGGCCATAGTATTTCAAAGCAGTGTCATGATTTGCAACACTTTCACAAAAAAAAAAAATCACAAAAGTGTCGCAGGTGTGACACTATTTTGCAACACTAATTTTCCCAAACATTTGAAAAACATATTTCTGGGGTGTTTAACCCCAAAACAAAGATATGCCTAGCATCCTCAGGGCTTGACTAGGTAAACACAAAAAGACTTATGTCCCTAGATGGTCCCAATTTTAAATGCCAAGCATTTCTGTGATCAGTAACTGAAACAAAAATGGCTGAGTCACGACACTACAGGGGTCATTTGTGACACTAAAAACTGCATTTGCGACACTGTCAGACTTTTTGTTAACTTTTCCCATTGACTATAATGGGAAATTGTGTTTTGAGTAACTTTTGAACCGTTCAATATTTTTTCACAAAATCTTCAAAAGGCACATCAGGGACCCTGGCCGCACATTCCCCAAAGTTTTTGGACCAGTTGCACAAACCTGTATACCTGTATACAACAAAGAATGCGCAAAAGCGAATGGCCTGGAATGTTAGTAATAACTCTGCAGTCAGATATCTGACCAGTCCGAAAATTGGCAGATCCCAAGATCTCATATTGCACTCCATGTGTACCAAATTTCAGGCAAATCTGTTGAATGGTGGCAAAGTTATTAGGTGCAAAATGTCACCATTTAACCTTAAATGGGGTACTCTACCATATAATATATATATATATATATAGTGTGTGTGTGTGTGTATATATATATATATACACACACACACACACACACACACATATATATTCATCAAAAAAATACATTAATGCAGACATTAAGGTTAAAGAAAACAAAGTGGACAAAGTAAGGAAATGAAAAACATTAGGTATTGGAGTCTCAGAAGTGTTGGAGAACTGCTGAAGTGGTGTTCCTGGGGGTTGTCAGTCTCCGTTCCCCAGCCCATAGCCTCCTGTCTGAAGCACAAAGTACAACTCCAAGCCAGTGCTTCACAGGCATGTACTCTTTGGATGTAGGAAAGTATGTCTTGAATTGTTCCTACTTTTTATTTTACTGTTGCCTGTAACTAACCCCGGGTCGCCCCTGAATAAGCGACCATTATGGTCTCAGTAGGCCTACCCGGTCACCAAAATTTTAAATAAATAAAATAAACATGTGGCCAACAGAATCAGTTGTAGCTTTCTTTATGCAGGGTGGGCCCTGCATGAAGCAAGAGATCCAATCGTGTTTGTTTGTTCAAGGGAAGGGAAGGGATGGGTATTACGGTTGACAACCTCAAGAAGCACCACACCTCTGATTCACCAAGACTCCCAAGACTCCAAACCCTAATGTTTTTCATTTCCTTTCATTGTACAGTTTGCATTCAACCCTAGTGTCTGCATTAATGTAGTTTATTGCAATGATTTTGTTTTCTTTTCATGATAGGGAAATTATATCTTGATCTCTCTGCTGCGTTTGACACCGTGGACCATGGGATATTGCTGGAACATCTGCGGCTGATCTGCAGACTATCTGGGACAGTCCTCAGATGGTTTCATTCCTTCCTCATGGGCAGATCTTAGAGGGTAGTATCAGGAAGTTTTTCCTCTGCTCCCTTTGTGCTGCCCTGTGGGGTGTCACAGGGTTCTGTGTTTTCTCCCATGTTGTTCATGGTGTATATGCTTCCGTTGGGGAGACATTATAAGGCGTCATGGGCTGAGTTTTCACTGCTATGCAGATGACACTCAGCTCTATATGTCCTTTGTACCTGAACAGAATGACACACTCATGGTCTTTAACAACTTGCCTTGCTGAGATTCAGGACTGGAAGAGTGCTAACTGGTTGAGGCTGAATCCGGACAAGACTGAGGTGCTGGTGGTTGACCCTGGTCACCGTGCAGAGAAACTGACTCCTGGGTTTCCCTCTGGCCTTGTGTTAGGGGGTAACCAGTGGAGACCTTCTGAACAGGTGCAGAATCTGGGCATAATACTTGACTGAAAGCTGACACTTAAGTCCCAGGTATCAGCCATCGTCAAGTCTTCCTTTTACCATCTGAGGAATATAGCACGGATAAAGCACCTTGTTCCAAGCGATGACCTTCCTGTGTTGGTTCACGCCTTTGTTTCCTTGCGTCTAGATTACTGCAATGCTCTATATCTAGGGTTGCCAGGGGTAGACCTCTGCCGCCTGCAGCTGGTGCAGAACTGCTGCAGCCAGGTTGTTGACTGGGCTACCAAGAACTTGCCACATCACACATGTTCTGTGCAAACTGCACTGGCTGCCAGTATGTTGGAAGATTACCTTCAAGGTCGCATTGCTGCCCTATAAGACTCTACACAGACAGGGACCGGGCTACTTGCAAGATCTCCTTCGGCCCTACCACCCTCTCCACCCACTCTGTTCTGCCGACGAGGTATTGATAACGATTCCCAGGGTTCGTCTTCAATCTTCTGGGGCCAGAGCTTTTTCTCTTGAGGCTCCCACCCTGTGGAATTCTCTACCTCGTCGGATTAGGGAGTGCCCGTCCACAGAATCCTTTAAGGCTTCTTTGAAGAGCTTTTTGTTTGTATCGGCTTTTGATTAGTTCCGACTTTGCTGCCTTTTTAACTGTGTTTATACTTTATATCCTATTTATTATTGATGTATGTTTTTTATGTATTTTCGCTTTGGCACTTGAAAAGTGCAATATAAATAAATGATGATTTGATTTGATAGCTTCACTCATACATTTCCCTTCAGGATCTACATTAACAGATGAAGACATGCAGGGCCCCTGAGTCCTGCATCAAACGAGCAGTTCATCTGCCTGTGGAGGGCCCTGCACTTCCGTGCAGCTGCAGATGCAAATAATCCATGGGACTGTCTGTGGGGCTATGGAAGCACAAGGCCCTCTGGCCCTGTGCTTCCATGTTGTTGCAGATGCAGACGTTCATTGCCAAGAGTCTATCTGGCTGCAGACGTGCTTCCATGCAAGCTACACATGCAGAGATTCAGGGCCCTCAGGGCCCTATGCCAACAGAAAAGCCCTCTTCACTGTTTCATTACTTGTTGCCCACTTGGCCAACACTGCACTGTCCTTTCTCACGGAGGGAGTGATGCTCCACGGCAGCGCCTTCCCCCATCCTCGACCCATCCAGCTGGCTCATAGAGATTACCCCTAACTCAGCTAATTGACATAAGAATGCAATGTACTATCCTCTTGGCCAATGGGCAGTTCTGCATACAATATTTCTTTATAACTTTTTTGGGACATTTTGACTCCACATTTTCAACATAGTCTTTTTAGGATCCCTCCCCTCTTGTGAACATTACAGGTGTATAAAATACTGGCCAAAATGTCATTGTGGGCAAGATCTGAAAAACAACACCTGTCACAGCAATGAGGTGGTGTGAAAAAATTGATATGTTCAAAATTTTGGGTCAAAATATTGAAAATGATTAAAGTTATAAGAGAACATAGAAAACTTTCAACATAACCTTCATAACGTTGTTGTTTTTTAACACTTTGACTCCAGATTTTCAACATAGTATTTTTATGACCCCACTTCATGATCCTACTAGGTGCAATTTTTCAAATCCTTCCCAAAAGGAAATTTCACGGAGAGACTGCAAAATCATCTGCCAGGCTGGATTTGAAAAATGTCACCTACTTTGTTCATAGTTGAGGTCCAAAAAAGGCCATGTTGAAAATTTGGTGAAAAAAATATTAATAAAATCACTTACCTTGTTTCTTTCAGTTACTGCTCAGCACTGAAGAAGGATGATGCCTTTCTTCACAGAGTGGAGCTATGGCATTAGACTTTTTTAAATGAGTGAGGGTGTGGGGGGTATGAAGTGGTGGATGTCGAGTGGGCGTGCAGGGGGTCAGAAATTGCCAAGGGACCATTTTCTTCTTTTCAGGTTTAAAAAGGTATATCTTTGAGGGATAGTTTTCTTTGTTTTGGGTCTAGTGGACATGGCCCATAGGATGTTCGGCAGCACCGGGGATGGGCACCCCAGTGTCCCCAGCTACAGAAGGGGAGGTGGGTCACACTGACGGGGAGAGGGCATCATCTACAGTGGAACCAGGGGTAGGAACCCTGGTCTGCTAATTATTTGGAGGGGGGATCTTAACCAGCATCAGGAGTGGGCATCCTGGTGTCAGCCACAGTTCAGGGGAGTGTTAGCACCGGGGGTTGCTTTCCCTGGTGCCAGAGATTCTCACAGAGCAGCACTGGGATTGGGCACATAGCAGAGCTCACTGTCCACCATCACTGATGGAGGAGGCCATCTGCTGGGATGCTTGATCCTCACTCCTCCTTCTTCCAGCCAGCCCCTAGTGACCTGTGATCACTGCCAAACCCAGGTCACCGGTGTTGCAATAATTTAACAGAATATGCTCTACACACTATGTTAGCAGTGCTTCTAACTGTATTATAAATCATAACATCATTGTTTGCCAATCAGGACTGTAGATTTCCAAACCTTCCAGGTACTCATATTAGTTTACAAATGCCTCAAGATGTGTCTCTTATTGTACGAGTGTCATCTGGTGCGGTTTGGGCAAGAGGACTCCAAAGTTTTAACTTTATGAAGTTTTATCATGAACAACACAATAAAAGAAGAGCAAGTACATATTTGATCCAACAGGCTAGAACAACAAGCATGCAAAATTCATTATGCCAGAATTAATGCAAGATGTACCTCCGGTACTCCATGTTAGGGGTGCAACCGGATATAATACATTTCCTATATAGATACTGTGAATACACTACATGCTATCAAGGAACACAACCATAAGATAATATTGTAAACATGCAAAAACATTTTCCACAGTACAAGACTAACAAGGTCATGTGTTAATGTTAATAAGGTTCAATTCAGAGGTGTAGGACACTCTACTACCATCACAAACTGCACTATTAGTCTCTCTAAAGTGAGACAGTCAAGGTGAAGTTACTGTAAAATCAACAGAGTAAGGTAACCCGATTGTTAACAGCCCCGACCACCACCTCAGAGAAGTAGCTTGGCTATCAAAACTTCTAAACTCTGATTTCCTTCCTGTATTTATTGTTTATTTCCCTGGTGTCTAGTGGCACCCACCACCCTTCAATTGCCCTCCCTGTAGTTATACCTTATGCCTCTAGTGTCTAGTAGCACCTCCACCCTCTGGTCGTCGTTCCCCTTCCCTTTTGCATGCATAGTGTGTGCCCCACAAGCTGCGGCTTGGATCCTGGACCGACTACCCTAATTTCGGGTTGTGTAGATATCATTGGTCCAGTTTTGGTGCAAATAGTCTGGTGCTCCTTGGAGTCAGGTGAGTTTCCTAGCTCCTTGAAAGAGGCGGTGGTGACACCTCTCTTGAAGAAAGCTTCCTTGGACCCAGACTGTTTTTCTAACTACAGATCCATCTCTAACCTTCCCTTTATTGGGAAGGTTATTGAAAAGATCGTAGCTGCTCAACTGGATGACTATTTAACCATCCATAGTATCTACGAATCCTTCCAGTCTGGTTTCCGTAAAAGACACAGCACCGAGACTGCGCTGGTTCGGGTGCTAAATGATCTTATGAGGGTGAGGGATCGAAGGAGACGTTCCATCTTGGTTCTCCTTGATCTCTCTTCAGCTTTTGACACTGTGGATCACATGGTGTTGCTAGCACGCCTGGGACAAATCTGTGGAATGTCTGGAACCGTTTTTAAATGGTTCAATTCATTCCTTACTGGGAGATCACAAAGAGTTGTGTCGGGAATTTTTTCCTCTGGCCCAGTCTCTTTGTTGTGTGGAGTGCCTCAGGGTTCTGTGCTGTCACCCATGTTATTTACAGTGTATATGTTGCCCCTCGGAAACATTATACGACGGTATGGGCTGAGGTTTCACTGCTACGCAGATGATACCCAGCTATACCAGTCTTTTGCACCCGACCAGGATGGAGCTCTCTCGGTGTTTAATAACTGTCTGGGGGAAATCCAAGACTGGATGGATTCTAGTTGGTTAAAGTTGAACTTGGAGAAACTGAGGTTTTGGTCGTGGACCCGGTAGTCAGATTGAGAGGTCGTAGCTGGCGCGCCTTCTGAATTTTCTTGGCAGCGTGTCACTACTGCTCCGAACGGTGCGCAACCTTGGGGTGATCCTTGATGATAGGCTGACTTTTCAATCTCAGGTGTCAGCCGTCGCCAGGACTTCCTTTTACCATCTTAGGAATATTGCCCGGTTAAGCACCTTGTTCCATCTGACTCCTTGTCAACATTGGTCCACGCCTTTGTGTCCTCACACCAGACTACTGCAACGCTTTTTACTTTGGGCTTTCTGGGGTTGAAATCCAAGAGTTACAGCTTGTGCAGAACGCTGCAGCCCGGTTCTGACTGGGACAAGTAGGTCCTGCCATATTACCCTCGTGCTGCGTTAACTGCACTGGCTTCCAATACGGGTCGGATCACCTTAAAGTCATTTTATTGACTTTTAAAGCCCTTCGCGATCAGGGTCTGTCCTATCTAGCACCTACTGGTTCCTTACTGCCTCAGCTTCTATCGCCTCCGCCGGGTCGACATGGGGTTGTTAGAGATTCCGAGGAAGTTTAAAATCCTCTGGCAACAGAGCATTTTCTCATGCTGCACCCACTCTTTGGAATTCTCTACCATGCCGGTTATGGGAATGCACTTCCGTGGAGATATTTAAGAAGGAATTGAAAACTCATTTGTGGAAAATGGCCTTCTTGTAAAGTTAAAGTGTACTGCAATATGTTTGAAATTTTATTGTAATTTATTATGTTTTTATGATGTATATTATAAAGTTTGTGGTCTTTGATATTTTGTATGGAATGTTGAAGTTTTAATCAGTTTGTTCAGTGCCTTGATATAGCGAAAGGCGCTATATAAATAAAATTATTATTATTTTGTTCCTTGCCCTAGTGAGTTGGACCTAACTGTCCAAATGACATGTATTCCTGTTTAAAACTAAAGTTTTACTACCACTACTACTACACAGTGGCATACCCCCCCCCACTCTTGTCCCCGACTGAAATAAAAGTCCTCAAAGTCTTTTTTTTACCTGCAAAGAAAAAAGTCCCTTGCTGATCGCACTTCCGCCTCCCACTGAGAACCCACTACCCCGGACCACCCACACCCTCACTCACCTGAAGGAGTCACGAAAACACTGGTAAAATGAAGTTCAAATCATTTTCATTTCAATGAATTCTTTTTCATTGCATATGGGAAAGGATTCCTTGAAATGAAAAAGGATTTCTTGTCCTGTTTGCCACACTTTTTCTTAATTATGCCTGGTGTCTAATGGTAACCCCACCCTCCAATTGCCATGCCCCCTAATTAAATGATTTTTCCCTGGTGTCTAGTGGCACCCCACCCCCCACCCTCCAATCGTTGTCCCCCTTTTTAATCATATCTTTTTATCACAACTTTCCCTGGTATCTTGTGGCATCCCTACCCTCTGACTGCCATCCCACACTTAGTCCTTATTTCCTGGTGTCCAGTGATACTCCGCCTCCAATCTTGCCACCAATTAAATAAAAAACTGTCCCACAAAGTCTTTTTTTTTTTTTACCTACGCCCACTTATAACGTTCGGAATCTTCAAAATTATCTGTCTCCATTAGCTGTCTCCCACCAATCACCTGTGCATTGGCAGGGACTGCACCTTATTTAAAGTGAGCCAATCAGGCAGTGTACCATGTTTTAAAAGAGAGCCAACTTTGGCACTTGCATTTTAGAACAGGACTTCAGCCGATAGGAGGTTCACCTTGACAGCTGGTAACTGAGCTCACTATCACTCCAGTGTTCTGAAGTGAACACTATGAGACCCCCACTCCCCTTTAGGATGAAATAAGTGAGTAGCCATTTGAGGCAGAAAGCACACTGTAATAATTTAATGATTTGCCACTTTGGGGAGGAGGGTGTGCACTGGAGACTCTTGTTTTAATTTATGTATGCCATAACCGGTTGCATCCCAATGAGTAAAGCAATTTTATGTGTGAGAGATATGTGGCTGTCTCCATCTGCTGTCTTCCCCATTAATCTCCAGTACATTTGTTGTGGACTGCCCCCTATTCAAAATGAGTCAGTCAGGCAGTGCACCATGTTTTAAAAGGGAGCCAACTCTGGCAGCTGCATTTTAGAATAAGGCCTCAGCCAATGTGAGGTCCACCTTGACAACTAGTGGCTGAGCTGACTTTCACTCCAGAGCTCTGAACTGAACACTAAGAGGCCCCCACTCCCTTTGGGATAAAGTACATGAGTAGCCAATTGAGGCAGAAAGCACACTGTAATATTGTAATGATTTGTCAATTGGTGGGGAGGGTATGGAATGGGTCTCTTGTTTAAATGGTTTTACCTATACCCTCCTTTGTGTCAGGCCCAGAACTGCTTAGCTCTCTCACCCAAAGAATTCAAGAATGCACTTCTGTGGCTGGCCCAGTGGCAGTGAAGGCTGAGGTGCTGGGGTTTTACCTCTTGCCATGCTGGCAGCCTGAGTTCAGAAACAAGCTAGGACTGCTGGGGGTCGACAGGTGTGTCAAAGGACTGAGCTTCCGGATGACAGCTCTCCTCTTCTGGGGGGTGGGGGTTCAGCTGTGTTTCTCCTAGACTGCCATGATGCGGCGGTGTAGTGACAAGGCAGCCAGCACAACTCAAAGTGGCAACGTCATACAACCAAGGCATGGTATGTACGTCGCTGTACATGCACACACACCAGTGTCAGTGCAATAACATCAGATGGGGGGGAGGGGGCACCTGAAGGAAGAAACTGCCTGGAAAGTCAGAATATGAAGCCCAACTCATCGCCACCTGCACTGTCGCCCAGGACCATCTCCATCTGCATTGTGCACCTGGGGGAGGACGGACCTCTACTTCTTGGCCCTGCCATTGGGGGGGGCAATCTCTAGAAGGTAATGACATCAGTCTTGGTGAAGAAAGACGTTGGTCAAGTGGGGGTAGGGGGCTGATGGCCACTGATACCAGGGCTGAGAAAAAGTTTGATTTAAAAAAAAAAGAATGCACTCTTGCAATCATAACTTGTAGCAGGGGAAGCTAAACTGATATATTATGAAATCCTGAAATGTGAAATCCCAAGACACAGAAGCCGAGCCCAATGTCCAAAAACGTCAGCTGCCCGGCACACTAACATTCTGATGACTGAAAGCCCGACACTGGACTTATGCCATGTATGTTGATATTGATATTAGTCCTTGCACAAAAGAAAGGGTTCTAAAAGAACTCTTAAAACTGAAGGTGGACAAAGCAATGGAGCCTGATGGGATTCACTTCAGAATTCTAAAAGAACTAAGGGAAGAACTAGTAACACCACTAACTACTCTTTTTAATAAATCATGGGAGGATGGTGTGGTACCTGAGGACTGGAGGATGATGGATGTGATTCCCCTTCACAAAAGTGGGAGCAAGACAGAGGCAGGAAACTATAGACCTGTCAGTTTGACCTCAGTGGTACGGAAAATGATGGCATCACTTCTGAAGGAAAGAACTGCTGAGTACCTAGAGGCCAGTGGAGCACAGAACCCAAGGCTGCATGGATTCACAGCAGGAAGGCCATGTCAGAGAAATCTAACTGATTTCTTTGACTGAGTGACCAAAGTAGTAGACCAGGGAGGGGCTGTGGACATGGCCTACCTAGACTTTAGCGCAAGGCATCTGACATAGTCCCGCACAAAAGATTAATAAACAAATTAGCCAGCCTGGGTGTGGGTCCCAGGGTGATAGCCTGGGTAAAACACTGGCTGGACAACACGACACAGTGGGTAACAGTAAATGGAGTCCACATAGGTACCTCAGGGATCAGTCCTGGGGCCAGTCCTCTTCAATATCTTCATCAGTGACACTGCAGATGGACTGGAGGGTAAGGTTTGTCTGTTTGCAGATGACACCAAGATCTGCAACAGAGTAGATAATCTAGATGGAGTGGGCAGAATGAGAAGAGATATGGATAAACTAGCAAAATGGTTGGAAGAGTGGCAACTGGGGTTTAATGCAAAGAAGTGCAAGATCATGCACATAGGGAAGAGAAACCCTGAAGCCACCTATAGGCTGGGAGGGGAGGAGTTGCTGGCAGTCACAATGGAAAAAAGAGACTTGGGTATCATCATCACCGATGACCTGAAATCATCCAAGCAGACCACTAAAGCAGTAGGTAAGGCAAGGGGGATGTTAGGGTGTATTAGTAGGGAATCACAGGTTGGAAGAGGGAGGTAATAATCCCTCTTTACAAGACACTGGTTAGGCCCCATCTGGAGTACTGCATGCAGTACTGGAGGTCACACCTTCACAAGGACATTAACCAAATTGAGGCGGTCCAGAGAAGGTTAACCAAAATGGTGCAGGGGACTGCATCAGAAAACATACGAGGACGATGGATTAACAGAGCTCAATATGTATACCCTAGAGCAAAGAAAGAAAAAAGGTTATATGATCGAAATATTCAAACACCTTAAAGGCATTAACAAGGTGAAAGAATCTAACATGTTTCAATATTAAAAAAATAGCAGGACAAGAGGACACGGCATGAGATTAGAGGGAGGCTGATTAAGGGGTAATGTGAGGAAGTTCTTTTTCACAGATAGGATAGTGGATGCATGGAACGGCCTACCTCAGGAAGTAGTGGATATGAATACAGTGCAGGGCCTCAAACAGGCATGGGATAGGTATAAGGGAGCAATATAGATGAGTATGAATAGATAGACCACTGACAGAGCAAAGGCCAATGGCACATTTATAAGGTAGAAAAAGAAATGGGCAGACTGGATGGGCCTTGTGGTCCTTACCTGCCATCAACTTCTATGTTTCTAAGAAAGGGGGGTTACTAGTGAGGCACTGCAGGGTTCAGTACTGGGGCCAGTCCTTTTTAATGTCTTTATAAGTGATATTGCAGAGGGACTGGAAAGGAAAGTATGTCTCTTTGCAGATGACACAAAGATCTGCAACAGGGTTGATAAACAAGGTGGGGTGGAAAGAATGAAAAGGGACTTGGCAAGGTTGGAGGAATGGTCAAATGTATGGCAGCTTAGATTCAACGAAAAGAAGTGCAAAGTAATGCACCTGGGAAACAAAAACTCGGGGAACAGTACACAATGGGGGGTAAGATACTGACAACAACAAAAATGGAAAGAGTAGTCATATCAGATGACCTAAAGGTGGGCCAACAGTGTGAGAAGGCAGTAAGGAGGGCTGGGGGATACCGGGATGCATAGGGAGAGGCATCACCAGTAGAAAACAGGAAGTTATTGTCCTCCTGTACAGACAGTTGGTAAGACCACAACTGGAGTACTGTGTACATTTCTGGAGGCCCCATCTCTGCAAAGACCTAGACAGGGTAGAGACTGCCCAGAGGAGGGCAACCAAAATGGTGCAGGGTCTGCACCAGTAGATATATGAAGAAAGACTAATGGAGCTTAAGATGTATAGCCTCGAGGAAAGGGGGGGACAAGATAGAAACTTTCAAATACCTCAAGGGAATCAACAAAGTCCAAGAGGGTAGCATCTTTCAGAAAAAGAGATGTGCAAGAACAAGGGGGCACAATTTGAAGATAGAGGGGGACGGGTCAGACATATTGTGAGGAAGTATTTCTTCACAGAGAGGGTTGTAGATGCATGGAACGGCCTTCCTGAGGAGGTCGTAGAGTCAAAAACAGTGGGGGAATTCAAGAATGTATGGGACAAACATGAGGCAATTCTAATGGGGGGAGGAGGAAGTAGGCTGTTGGGTAACTAGGATCTGCAGCTTATCCATTAGGTAGGGAAACTGGCAGACTAGGTGGGCCAAGCAGTCCTTATCTGCTATCAAATCAAATCAAATTCTATGTGTGTGGGCAAGGGGCTTCACCTCCTGCAGCCCCCTACAGAAGTATTATCAACTCCACGTCGTGGCAAGTTCCAGTGTCAGGCAGTCGGTAGTCGAGATGGTGGTGTGTCAGGGAACTGCCATTTTGGGAACTTGGGCTTGGGATTTTGCGGCTCGGGATTTGAAATATCGGCATCTCATAGTACTCCCGGTTAAACCAGGAGAGGCCAAACTGATCATGGCCCCAATTATGAAATCAAGGTGGACCACATTATCTTTTGGCCCCTGCCACCTAATGTGACTTTTTTGTTTTTTATACTGTGAACTGGCTTAGCTAGTGCTAGTTTGCCAGTACATACAGTTAGGGATGGGTTGTTCTATTTGTTTTCCTGCCCTCCCCCCAAATGGCTATTTTTCCACTTGCACAGAGCCTCGGTTGCCTGAGATTCTGCAGGAGCTTCATGCTGTTTTGCACAGGGCAATCCAGAAGCTGCATGAGGATGCAACTTTTAAAAAAGGGTATCCTCATTTTCGTGTGCATCCTTTGGTTCCCACTGTTGTCATGTGGTCATGGATGGCCAATCACAGTGCAGTTGTCAATGTGTTGAAGCAAGAGTGCAGGGCTGTTTAGCTGCAGTGTTTAGGACACCGTCAGGATGAATTCATGCACTTTCTACTCGAATCATCAGTGAGCTGCTAGCTGTATCTCCATGAGGAAGTACTGGACTGTGGAGGTGGTCAGTGTCTTTGCTTTGCTGCAGTTTTTCCTTCCTCTCCCTGAGATATTTTCTGCTCGTCTTTTTTTAATTTATCAGAATGCAGAGGATAATGGAGCATAGCCTCACTGCTAGGTCTGCTGACTTTGAAGACAGGGCTTGCTGGGCTGAGATTGGGCTCTTTCTTTTTTTATTTTCTGTTTTTGTCCCCCATTTTTGCCTCGCCAGCTGCAAGGACCTCCTTCCACCTACCCAAGCCCTTATGCTTGCTGCAGGAGCCCTTTGGTGGTTCAGCCCACCACTAGCCTTCACTCTACACCCTTCCCGGACCCCCCCCAACCATAACCCATGACTTGTCCCCCATGGGCAGAACCCCCTGGTTCCCCAAGCCAGGAGGAGATACTTCACGAGAGGGTTGGGGCCCATGAGGAGGACCTGGCAATGTGTGGGAGGAGCCCAGGTGACCCTGCTATGGCATGGGGGCAGGGTGGCTTCATCTGATCAGTGCTGCTGGGGATATTTTGTCCCTTACTAGGCTCTCCCCTTATCCCACCCAAGGGGGTGGTCCTAACAGGTGACCCGGCAATCAGCCTATCAGGTCTGTTAGAAGGGTGGGTATAAGCCCCATCCCTCCTTAGTTGCTTCCCTGCTGGCCCCTACTTTGGGCGGGTGATGCCTCCATATCATCTGCCAGGTAAATGGGTACATGCCAGCGTGAGGTCATCACAGAGGGACCACTTTATTCCTTCCTGCGTGACACCCCGCTCCCCCTGGATCACCAGGGGGCGGTCGGGCATCAGAGGGAGGTTCCTCCCTCCCTGAGGCATGAGGCATCCAAAGGACACTCAACCCTGTCTCTCTGGTCGGCACAAGACAGCCTAGACTCGGGATGTGAACCGGGTCTGTGGATGCTGGCCAGAATCTCTACTGCTCTGCGCTAGCTGGTCAATGATTTGGGCTCTTTCAATGGCAAATTAAAAACCTTGCAGCAATTTTAATAATAAGGGCAGGGGTTCTTGCAAGAATGTAATCAAGCGTGGGGCCTGCTTAATCCTCAGATACCCCACTTAGGTGACTGTTTTTCCCTCCAGGCTCCAAAGCCCCACATTTCTCCTTGTGCTGCTTTTGCTGCTCGTATACCATAAGTGAACTCAGCAGTTTGACCTTCCACTTTACCCAGATCAGCATGGGACTCCTGTTGGAATGGCTAGACCTCCCCTCTGATGGTGTGCTATTTAGGGTCAGATGCAGTTAGGGGAGAGGTTATGGTAGCTATTGTAACCATGCTGGAGGCCAGCAAATTCTATTACAGGTCCTGCCTGGTGATAGCACTGGAAATGGCCTCTCGGATTCTTCGTGTATGCTGTGAGGCCAGGGTCCTCTATATTCTTTATGTAAAAGACACCATATCTTCTTGCTCCTACCTCCTTTTGCAGATGTGGCCTTTCCCTCCTTTGCCTGATATACTTATTCTATGCAATTCTGCATTGCTTGTTGATGTGGGGGGGGGCTGCTACTTGCTTAGAAAGGGCCATCAGCAAGAGAAAAGAGGATCAGGGTGGTGAGTGCCTTGGCTTTGCAGCAGCCTTTCCCATCTCTCTCAGAGATATAATGAATAATGCATGGGCACCCATACACAACAAGCCTTTTGTTTCCTTCGAGGGGTTGAGATACCAGTGTATGGACCTCAAGAGTGAAGCTTGGAGGTCCATGCTGGTATCTCAACCCTGAGATGGAAACACAAGGTCAGTTGTGTATGGGCACCCATGTTTTATTTGTTATAGTATATGATTAAAAAAAATGCAGCTGATACATCTTTTTCTTTTTAAACCGCAGTAACCATAACGCTGAGGTACAGTGAGCAGAGAAGTCAAACCAGGCAGTGGGAGTCAGTGCAAGGGAATCACAGCTGCAGTTAATGACAGAACATGCACAATACATTTTTAGAATGTTCACAACAACATTAGAATGTGCACAACATAGAGGATAATGTATGTTCAACTATCAGTAACAAGCGTGTGTAGGCATCAAGAGTTTGCCATGGCGACTGTTTAAACCTCAAGAGCGAAGCTCAAGAAGTTTTGGTCAACATGGCTACCTCGAGATGGCAGCACACACTTTGTTGCCAATAGTGGGCCGTACATTGTCTTTTATAGTGTATGGTCCACATAAACAGCAGAATCCTTACTTTTCCATTTTTTTTTATCACAGCCGCTCTCTTCCGAGTCCAGCTCTCACCATCGCAGCTGGTTCAGGAAGACAGAGGTTTGCATAGTATGCATCCGCGAATGCATTCCATGATGTTGTTATACGATCATTGTGACGTACTCACGATGGTACAACATCGTGACGTCACATCGATAGTACAACACTGTGAAATGATTGAATTTAGGTAATAATAACATTCTATCATACGCTTTATAAGAAATAAAGTATGGTCGAACATACACAACGAGCCTGTGTTTCCATCAAGGGGTTCGAATGCAATGTATACCTCGAGTGAAGCTTGAGAGGTCCATGCTGGTATCTCAACTCCGAGACGGAAACACAAGGCGAGTTGTGTATGCTCGCCCACATTTTATTTATTATAGTATATGGTTCCCCCAGATGCAAAAAAAAAAAAAAGTTTCAACATTCATGTTTTCCAAGGTTTAATACCTTGTGTTTGTGCTAGTGGTTCTGTCGGCACCGCAGTCTGTCAGGCAGAGTTTGTTGGTGAGGTCCTGTTTCATTCCTGAACCTGCTACTGTTCCCAGGTGTTGTTTAGGAACAAAAAAAAAAAATGTCATATCTTTATGTCCATGTCCGAACCATCTCAATGAGCTGCTTGCTAAGTGGCACCGCCATGTTTGATTTTATTTTTAACAGAGCTGATTTGACCAATCAGGTGACGAATAGTGCATGGCATCATGAATATTAATCAAGGGCTCATGAATATTGATTACAGAACGTGCACCCTAATTTACAGAAAGTGCACAACTTTTGGAACATGCACAACAAACATAGAAACATAGAAACATAGAAACATAGAAGTTGACGGCAGATAAGGACCGCAAGGCCCATCCAGTCTGCCCATTTCTTTTTCTACCTTATAAATGTGCCATCGGCCTTTGCTCTGTCAGTGACCTATCTATTCGTAGTCATTTGTATTGCTCCCTTATGCCTATCCCATGCCTGTTTGAAGCCCTGCACTGTATTCATAGCCACCACTTCTTGTGGTAAGCCATTCCATGCATCTACCACCCTTTCTGTGAAAAGAATTTCCTCACATTCCCCTTAATCGGCCTCCTCTAATCTCATGCTGTGTCCTCTTGTCCTGCTATTTTTCTTATATTTAAACATGTTAGACTCTTTCACCTTGTTTATGCCCTTAAGGTGTTTAAATGTCTCGATCATATCACCCTCTCCCTCCTTTGCTCAAGGGTATACATATTGAGCTCCGTTAATCTGTCCTCATATGTCTTCTGATGCAGTCCCTGCACCATTTTGGTTGCCCTTCTCTGGACTGCCTCAATTTGGTTAATGTCCTTGTGAAGGTGTGGCCTCAATACTGCATGAGTACTCCAGATGGGGCCTAACCAATGTCTTGTACAGAGGGATTATTACCTCCCTCTTACTTGTGATACCCCTACTAATACACCCTAACACCCCCCCGTAGCCTTACTTACTGCTTTAGAGGTCTGCTTGGATGATTTCAGGTCATCAGTGATGATGATGCCCAAGTCTCTTTCTTCCTTTGTGACTGCTAGCAACTCCCCTCCCAGCCTATAAGTGGCTTCAGGGTTTCTCTTCCCTATGTGCATGATTTTGCACTTCTTTGCATTAAATCCCAGTTGCCACTCTTCTGACCATTCTGCTAGTTTATCCAGATCTCTTCTCATTCTGCCCACCCCATCTGGATCATCTACTCTGTTGCAGATCTTGGTGTCATCTGCAAACAGACAAGCCTTACCCTCTAGTCCATCTCGAGGTCACTAATGAAGATGTTGAATAGGACTGGCCCCAGGACTGATCCCTGAGGTACCCACTGGTGACTTGCATCTCTTCTGACTGTATACCATTTACCACCACTCTCTGTTTTCTGCCAGTCAACCAGTTTGCCACCCAGTTGACCAACTTCTGCCCACCCGAGCCTACCTAGCTTATTTATCAATCTTCTATGTGGAACAGTGTCAAAAGCTTTGCTGAAGTCAAGGTAGGCGACATCAACTGCTCCCCTTGGTCCACCACTCTGGTTACCCAGTCAAAGAAATCTATGAGATTAGTTTGACAGGACCTTCCTTTGTAAACCCATGCTGTCTTGGATCCTGTGCCCCTATGGATTCCAGGTGTTGCACTATCCTTTCCTTAAGGAGTGCCTCCATAATCTTGCCCACTACTGAGGTAAGACTGACCGGTCTGTAGTTCCCGCCTCCTCCCTGCTACCACTCTTGTGGGTGGGATCACATGAGCCCTTCTCCAGTCTTCTGGGACTCTCTCCTGTGCTCAGACTCACTAAACAATTCTGCTAATGGCTCTGCTAGTTCCTCCTTTAGCTCCTTAAGTACCCTGGGATGTATGCCATCAGGTCCCATTGCCTTATCCACCCTGAGCTTGCAAGCTCTTGTAGGACCCTTTCTTTTGTGAAGGGAGTAGTGCTCACCTCCCTCCCCTGTGTCCATGATGCTGAGCTGTGGGCCCTGCCCTACCTTCTCTTCAGTAAATACTGAGCAAAAGTATCTATTTAGGATAGATGCCTTTACAGGTCCTCCTCCTCCACATGCTCCCTTTTCTCCATTAAGCTTAGCAATACCCCTCTGGACTTTCTCCTTTCACTAATGTATCTATAGAAAGTCTTGTCACCTTCTTTTTACTGTTCGTGCTAGTGTTTCCTCAGTTTGGGACTTTGCCTGCCTTGCTGCCTTACCTGCTTCCTTAGGGCAGTTTGGTATGCCTCCTATCTTCATCCCACTGTGTTCCCTTATATTTTCTGAAGGCCAGCCTTTTGGCTCTGACCTTTTCTGCTACTGTATTTGAGAACCAAAGTGGTTTCCTTCTTCTTTTACACTTCCTTTCTGTCTAACACAATGGGATGTTGCTTCAAGTATTGTATCCGTAATGCTTGCCCACTTTGCCTGTATCTCCTCACCTGTGTTTCTTTTTGCCAGGGCTAGCTTAACTCTGTTGGCCATCTTATCAAAGTCAGCTCCTCTGAAGTCCCATATTTTTGCCTTGGAATGGGATGATTTAGATGTAGTAGCCAGATTGAACCATACCATGTGATGGTCACTGGCCCCCAGGTGACCTTCTACCTGGAGATCTGTGATCCCTTCTTTGTTAGTCAGTACTAGATCTAGGATAGCCCTGTCTCTTGTGGGTTGCTGTACCAGTTGTTTGAGGCCCTCCCCTGCAGGGAATCCACTATGTGTCTAGTTCTGGCCGATGTTCCTGCTGGTATTGACCAATCTGTATCTGGCATGTTGAAGTCTCCCATTATCAGAACCTCCCCTTTAGCTGTCATGTTTTGTATATCTTCTAACAGTAATGTGTCTATGTCCTCCCTCTGGTCTGGGGGCCTGTAGACAACCCCAGTTCTTATGGCTGTCCCATTTCCTGTGTCCAGGGTGACCCACAGTTCTTCTGGCTCCTTATGTGTATTCTGAATTTCTGTAGCTTTGATATTTTCATTAACATACAGGGCCACTCCTCCCCCCCTTTTTGCACCTTGGTCTCTTCTGAACAATACATAGCCAGGTACTGAAGTCTCCCAAGTGTGGTTACTGGTAAACCACGTCTCACTAATTGCTACTATGTCAGTTTAGCCTCTGACATTATTGCCTGCAGGTCTGGGATCTTATTTCCCAGGCTGTGAGCATTGTGTATGATTTTCCATTGGCCAGATTTTGGTGTGTTAGTTGTTGGGTGAAGTTTGGCATTACCCCGTGCATCGTATGGAGACAAACCTTTTTCTTACCTGGTGATGCAAATGAGCGGCAAACACGCAATTCCTGTTTGACCACTAGCTGAGGGGAGGGTGTTCTTCCCATTCGGCGTATGGGTGCTGCACCTCTCCCCATTTGCTAGTTTAAATATTCTGCAAAGACGTCAAACTTCTGCCCCAATGCACTGACTCCTCTTTAGTCAGATGCAGTCCATCAAATTTAAAGAACTTTCGCTCCCAGAACTGTTGCCAGTTCCCTACAAATCTGTGTCCTTTTTCTGGCACCAGTCCTTGAGCCATGTGTTTAGCTCCCTATCTCCCCTTCTCTGACCTTCCGTCCATCTGCTCCCTTCTCCCAGACTGGCAGGATCTCAGAGAAGGAGATGCCGGACAAAATAGATGATAGTTTGTCACCCAGCCTAGTCAGGTGTTCCTTGGTCTCCACAACTGACTGGCTGGCGAGATCGTTAGTCCCTATGTGTACTAGGACATCAACGTTTTCTCTGCTTTGTGAACAATTTTGCTAATGCGGTCAGTGTCTCTCCATGCTGATGTACCTGGGAGACATCTGACCATCACCCTAGCTGGAGATGGGTATCAACTCCCAATCATGGAGTCTCCTATGATCAAGTTTTTTGGATTTCCTTTGTGCTTGTTTAGTTTTGGTTCCTGATTTGGGTGAGTATTGTTGTGCCAGCTCCTGTGCCGCAGTGTCCTGCTCTGCAGTGTCTTCTGCCTCTTTATTTGATTTCGAGATAGAGGCAGATACCTGTTTGTAGTGTTTATATGGTTTTTGGAGGTAATGTGTTGGAGAGCAGAGAGTGATGGGGCACCTGATTTGCTCCTCCTAACCACCTGCCAACCTCCTGGACCAACTACCCTCTGCGGTCGAGGTTTTTCTGTTGGATGCTGGGGAAATGGCGGGTGGTTCTTATAATGTATTTCCTCTTCAATATGAAATTTGAGGCGTGCAATCTCTGCCCATGCTGCCCGGAGCTGAGACCTAAGATCTCCAAGGCCCAGCATGTAGGACAGTGTCCTAAATCCTGTAAGACTGTCCTTCTGAAAATTGTTCCACAGTACCTGCAGTTAATGAAATCCATTACAAATAAGTTGCTGGGTTTGTAACCTAGTCAGAGTAATTAGAAGGAAAAAAATGCAAGTAATGGTTTAATTGTGCTTTGTTTAACTTGTTATAACAAGTTAAATTACTAGTGCCCTGTAAATGAGATCACCTTGTGAGGCCCCACTGATCCGCCCTTCCTGCTCTGTCACAGGAAATGTCACAACTCTGGTACCCTATAAAAGGAGTGTGGCGTGGGGTGGTTGGGGATGGGGTGGGTGGCTGGCCCTTCCTGCCTAAAAAGAAGAACCACGGACGAGAAAGAACAAGGAGGTAAGAGCAGAAACAATCAGTCAACAACAAATGCAGTAACCCTGAAAGCTTATCCTAATGTTAGATAAAACTGTAAAACCTGTAAAGCACCACCTGTAATAATTTCAGAGAAGATATACCCTGTAAGAAACACTTTGCTCCAGAGAAAATAAAGCAGTAACAGAAGATATACCTTGCAAAAGTCAATTTGAATCAGAAGATTACAGCAGTAATCTGTTAGCACACACCTGTAGGCACACCTTGTAATAATGCAGAAGAGGTATACCAGCAACAACAATTTGAATCAGAGAAAAAATAAAGCAATGAAATGTTAACAACAAACAGTAGCAATCCCTGTGAGTAAAAAATAAAACACCACCACACAGTAAATCTGCTTAGCCAAACTAAGTCTTAATCCTTCTCCCTTGCTCTGGTAAGTTTCTCTACTCTGCCTTTCAAGCAGTCTTAGAAGAAAGAGCTCAGGTGAAGCTAGGTGCCTTGGCCAGCAAACCAAGTCTTCTACCTCAAGATATCAAGTAACCTGACTTTTAACCCTTCTTTCTGTTGGAAATTACTGACAGTTTGCCAGCTCCACCCCCACATACACACCTAATCCTTTGGAAGAGCTGTGGGAGGAAAGCAATTAGCTCCTTCAATGTGAGAAGGAGACTGAAACACCTCTGAGACAACAAACCTTTTCAACAAACAAGAAAAAAATAAAACACAGTGTCAAACAGTAATTTTGCTTAGCCCAATGATAAAAAGTCACAAAAATGTAAGCTCCACTTGTAATACAGTAATTTCAGAAGATATACCCTGTAAGAAACACTTTGCTCCAGAAAAATAAAGCAGTAACAGAAGATATACCTTGCAAAAGTCAATTAGAATCAGAAGATTACAGCAGTAATCTGTTAGCTACACCTGTAGGCACACCTTGTAATAATGCAGAAGGTATACCAGCAACAACAATTTGAATCAGAGAAAAAATAAAGCAATGAATGTTAACAACAAACAGTAGCAATCCCTGTGAGTAAAAATTAAAAACACCACCACACAGTAAATCTGCTTAGCCAAACTAAGTCTTAATCCTTCTCCCTTGCTCTGGTAAGTTTCTCTACTCTGCCTTTCAAGCAGTCTTCGAAGGAAAGAGCGCAGGTGAAGCTAGGTGCCTTGGCCAGCAAACCAAGTCTTCTACCTCCAACTTTTAGAATGTGCACAACAGCATTTGTGCAGCCACTGAATTCCATACACAATAAGCCCAAATCATATAAGGTTTTTGAGCTGCTTGAATTCTGTGCACAATAAGCTCCAACCATACACTATTTTGTGCAGTTCTGCTTTTTTCTGCTATATGACACAAGGAGACATAGTTAAAGGGACTCTGTCGATCTTTTTTGCATCATTATTTCTAGTTAAAACCCCACATTTTATAATTGCTTACCTTCTTTAAAATTCATTGATGATGCTGGTTGTTTTATCTGACTCCTTGCTTAGTAGAATTGAAATGTATGCTAATGCTATAGTTGTACCCAACCTGTTGTTGTTTCAGATCCTTGCTCTACTCTTACTGTATACTTCCTGAACATTAGGAACACCCCAACCCAGCGCATTCACTGGTGTGAATTGTATCCTCTCCTGCTCCTGCATGAGTGGCTAGACTGTGATGGGGGTATTCCCAAGCCAGAAAAGCTGCAGTGGGAGTTGATCAAGGAATACATAGATACATAGACAGTGTCGGCAGATAAGGGCCTATGGCCCACCCAGTCTGCCCATTTGAGCTTGTAAGTTCAGTTTGTTTTCCTAGAAGTCTGTTGCCCCTTACCCCTGACCTCCAGAATTCCTTTATGTCTATCCCATGCATTCTTAAATCCCGTGATTATTTCAGCCCCCACTACTTCCTCTGGCAGAGTGTTCCACTTGTCCACCACCCGTTCTGTGAAGAAATTCTTTCTCATGTTTCCTCTGAATCGTCCTCCCTCAACTTCATCCATGCCCTCTAGTCCTGGAACATCTTTTCGCTTAAAAATAGTGTTTTCCTGCACCTGTTCCTCCCTGTAAGATACTTGTATGTCTCTATCATATCCCTCTCTCCCTCCTCTCCTCCAGGAGTACATGTTCAGTTCCTTCAACCTGTCTTCATAGGGACTTGTGATGCAATCCATGCACCATCTTTGTTGCCCTCCTCTGAACCTTCTCTACCCTGTCTATGTCCTTACGTGGTATGGTCTCCAGAACTGTACACTGTACTCCAGGTGGGGCTTCACTAGTGTCTTGTATAGTGGAATTATGACCTCCCTTTTCCTGCTGGTGATGCCCCTGCCTATACATCCCAGCACCCTATTTGCTTTACCTGGTGTCTTGTCACACTGTTTCCCTACCTTGAGGTCATCAGATGATAACCCCAAGATCCCTTTCCTGCTTGGTGCATGCTATATCCTCACCCCCAACTGATATATTGTGCCAGGGTTTTGTCCTCATATGCATTATCTTGCACTTCTTTGCATTGAATTTCAACTGCAAACCCTGACCATTCTTCAAGTTTCTGCAGGTCGCTTCTCATTCTGTCTACACCCTCTGGTGTGTCTACTCTATTACAGAGCTTTGTGTCATCAGCGAACAATGAAATTCTGCCTTCTAGGTCCTGCACAATGTCACTGATGAAGGCGTTGAATAGGACGGTCCCAGCACTGATCCCTGTGGTACCCACTGGTCACTCTTCCCTCTGTGGAGTGACAGCCATTTACCACCACCCTCTGTGTCCTGCCACCCAGCCAGTTACCTACCCACCACACTACTGTCCTGCCACACCCATATTCCCCAGTTTGTGTAATAGTCTTCTATGTGGCACAGTGTCAAAGGCCTTGCTGAAGTCCAGATAGGCCATGTCCACTGCCCCCTGATCCACCTCCCTAGTCACCCAGTCAAAATTCAATGAGGTTGGTCTAACATGGCCTCCCCTGGTGAAACCATGCTGCCTTGGGTCCTGTAGTCCATTGACAACCAGATGTTCCACCAATCTCTCCTTCAGTAGTGCTTCCATGATCTTCCCCACTACCGAGGTGAGGCTGACTGGTCTGTAGTTCCTGCTTCCTCTTTGTTCCCACTTTTGTATAAGGGGACTACATCTGCTGTCCTCCAGTCTTTGGGTACCTCCCCTGTTTCCAGTGATCGGCTAAACAGGATAGCCAGAGGTTCAGCCACCACCTCTCTTAGTTCTTTAAGGACTCTGGGGTGCACCCCATCTGGCCCCATTGCTTTATCAACTCTTTTATTACTTCCAGTTTCTTCAGGACCCTTTCTCATGTAAAGGGACTTGTGTCCATTTCTGCACCATTCTCACCCCTTGTACTTCCTTCAGACCCATTACCCTCCTCTTCCTCAATAAAGACTGAGCAGAAATACCTGTTCAATATGTCAGCTTTACTGTTGTCATCCTCCACGCAGCCCCCATCCTCCCCCTTCAGTCTCACTAGCCCTCCTTTGTCTTTCTTTTTTCACTTATGTACCTGTAAAGGTTTGTCCCTCTACCCACTGATTTTGCAATGTGTTCTTCTGTCTGAGCTTTGGCTTCCCTTACAGCCCCCTGCCCCCTTTGCTTCTCCTGGTACTTCTCCCTATCCCCATCTGCCTGTGTCTTTTGTATTGCCTGAATGCAATCTTTTGGCTTTCACTTTCTTTGCTACCTCTTTGGAAAACCATAGTGGTCTCTCGTCCCTTTTCCTCTTGCTAACCTGCTTAATGCATAATTCTGTTGTTCTTGTAATCCCATTTTAAATACTCCCACTGTTCCTCAACCCCTGATTCCTGTCCCATTCCCTTAATGCCTCTTTCAAGTATCTCCCCATTTTCCCAAAGTCTGCCCCCCTAAAATCCAGGATACGTGTTTTTGTGTGGTTTGGTTCTGCTCTTTCTGTGATTTCAAACCACAATGACTGGTGGTCATGTAAACAAACATGTTTTTGTGTGGTAACACCAGTGTGGTGGGCAGTCTGTTTTTCACTTTTTAAAAGAAAAAATGAATTGGAATCAAATGCCCATATCAACAGTCTCTACAGAATCTGAACAATCATAAAACGTTTTTCAAACTAGGGACACCGATGATGATGATACTACAAAAAGTAATTGCTTTACAAGGACCTAGTAAGTTTCTGGATCAGTTCTGGTAAATTTCATGTTCTTCCAGAGTATTATATCAATAACAATAAACCCATGACCAAGTTGTACTTTTTTTTTCAAAACTAAAGATATATACTTGGAAAGACCACAAAAATGCTCCAAAACACTTTTAAAAAATACATCAGGGCCAGCCTTAACAATTCTAGGCCCCTGTGTGACCCTCTATTGGGCCCCATGACTCCATTCCCTGTTGCCCCCTCCTCCACATCCAATTCCACCTCCGCTTGTCAGGTATTCACCCAACCTCCCAATCCAACCATGTGCAATGAAAACAAATGTCCACTGAATGGAAAAGACAGTAACCAGAGTGTACCATTAGAACAAGTAAAATGAGGACTTTATATGCCAGTGGTCTTTATGAGGATTTGTAATATCTGAATAAGCTAGACACTCATGCATAGATATGATTTTGCCTCCTCCTCATTTATCTATGTATACTTCTGTGCTAAGGGAATTCAGTGGAATGTGCTTAATGTGTGTGCAAATCTGACTCTTAAATTCTGTATATTAGTATTTTCTTTCTTTTTCTATTTGTTGTATTAAATTCCATTTGACATGTGTTTTAATAGCTTTTCTCTACAGCACTTACAAAATTCTGAAATAAAATTTTCACTTTTTGTTTCCTTTTTCTGACAATTTTTTTTTTCCCTAATGTACGCATGCCACTTTTACAGTGGAAGAATATCACCTGCTGATACAGAAAGTGGATCCCCACCACCACCACCAGTGTTAATTGCCAGTAAATGAAAATACACTGTTTAGAATTTAGGTGTCTTCTCCTATAGGGTATAGAAAGCATTTTAGTATTCCCAGTTCATATTTGCTTACTCCTGTTCACATTCTGTATATGCGTTTGCTTCTGTCTCTGCCTTCTTTAAAACCATCTCTGTATGTTCACTATATTGTAGAATTATGGCTGTTCCAACCACTGGTTTTGTACATAATACCACAAAAGAACATTTATCATAAATGCAGCAGTAGTGGCCACCAGAATGGATATGGATTGAAATAAAGGCAACGTTAGTCTCTAATCTCATATATGTGGCTACCATTAGCCACTTAGTGCAACCCAGGGATCTCAATGTATCTTGCAAAGGCAGAGCAAGGAAATAATTCACTTTGGGTCAGGACCATGTTTCATATTGGAGGTGGGATGCCTTGCAGAGTTTCACCTCTCTGGCTGCACATTCCCTTCTATTGTTGTTCATCACTGCAGTGTGTGGACTGGCTGAGGTACATGAACATTGACAGTATCCTATGCACGCAGAGCAACACCACCACATGGAGCTCTGCAGGCCAGCAACATGTAAAGCATGCTTATTCCAATCCACTATATTAATGAGCCCTAAGTGCATACTTGAGCAATCTTTAACGTTGCAAAAAGTATTTGTTTTTTTCTTCTTTTCTTCATTAAAGTCCACACTGTTGCCAAAAGCAAGTTGTTAAGATAATGACTATTTGTCACAACCCTCCATTTGAACTTTCTAAAATCTGTTCAGATACCACATTGATCTTTCTTGAATCTGAGATTATCAGCAGGAAAGATTACTCAGTACTTCTACCTACTAAAAGCCAACAATGTAACTATGCCACATCACATTCTCATGCTGTACTCAACTAAAGAAAAATGTTTTAAAAATATCGTTTTAATAATCTTTAAATGTATTTAATCGGTACATTACAATTATTGCTCACAGTACTGACTACAGTGAAAGTATGAACATGCCTACAATAAATAAGCAACCACAAATCGCCATATCATTACCAGTGTGGCAGGCAGGTTATCTTGCATTCTGTTGAAGTTTTATTTTACAAACACAGCATTATATTAAAATGCACGAGATACAAAAGCATATGACAGCTAACAGTCTTCAAAAGATCCAAAAAGTAGCGATAATTTCTGATAGGTATTAAGGTTCCTACTATGCAACCAAACATCTGCAAAAGACAGTCTTCATAGATTTGGTCTTGAGCCTCAGCGAGAAATGGCAGAATATCTGTATTCTCGCCAAAAATGAAAAAAATAAGTGAAAGAACAACAACTTGAAATATAAAAGAAAGCGAAGTAGTACTGCAGCACACAACTGCACTTACCGCAGAAGGCTGATGAATTCTGGAACTGTTATCAATAAGGAACCTTGTTTTTGTGCACTGTTGCACACAGCAACTAGAATTGTTGAGTGTTTGGTGTTACTATAGCCAGCTGCGAGTTCTTCGTGGATATACTTTGTGTAACTGTATGCCTTGGATGCAGAATCGCCTACATTTGCTTCGACATATGTCGGAAGTGCTTGGGGATCAGCAGCCAGTGGCAAAAAGGTGTTAGCTTGCTGGTAAACTTTAATCAGATCCTTCTTTTTGTAACAACAAAAATCTGACTATAGAATACTGATGCTTACCGCTGACCTTGCGACACCTAACGACATCCACCGTTAAAATAACTACAAGCAATAAAAAAAGAATAGCGAGTAAACCAATTATCACATACAGGTTCAGATGGGGCAGTTATTGTGGATTTGTCTTCCTGTCACTGACATTTAGGAGCACGTCAGCGGAGCGATATCATCCACTAAATGCACGTTTATAACAGCTGTGCGCGACAGTGTAGGCTTGCCATTATCCTTAACCATGATAACCTAATCTTTGGTTTGAATCGTCATTACTGGAAAGTTATCCGAACATCCCCAGTGTAGTTAGTACACTGAAAAGTTCAGGAATAGTTGCCTGAAGCAACTGGTAGGAAATCCAAGCATTACGGCCGGCACCTCCGTCGTGGTTTAATGCTTACTTATTTTAGTCACTAAGTACCCTGCATTTTAAAATCGAGGGACTCTCGGTTATTCCAAAACTTTTCTGTAAACATGGAAAAAGTATCACAGGGCTGTTGTCGTTCTCATCCAGCACAAACACTTTAGTGGCGGTATTACTGAATACTAGTGGAATGCCAGCATCCCGAACTTCAACCAAAAACTCAAATTCTTTTTGCAGTTCGTAATCCAGTAATTTTAGTGCACTATGGTGCCATTAGCGGCACCGATAGAGAAATAAGTAGACACAGGCAGACCCTTAATTTGACCAGGGAGAACCGAGTACGACAGTCAAGCATTCTGATTTAAATCGGGATCTGAAGCAGTAACAGCATACATTGCTGAACCTGGAGAGTTGTTTTCAGTCACATACACTTCGTAACACAACTTGGAAAATCTAGGAGGGTTATCGTTTATGTCGGGAAATGAAGACCGAAACTATTGTCTCAGCAGATCTTACAGTGGACCCTGAATCCATCATCCAGATGGTTATTTTATACTCTGACACACTCTCTGTCTAACGGTCTGACACCGGCCCTGAAATACATTTTCCAGGGACCAAGGCGGTTCCACACCATTTCTTTACAGACTTTTGGCCCCCTCCACATTAGAGTCACTTGAACCGCCCCTGTCTTATGGTCCATAAGAGACACAATAATTGCCTGTACATATAAACGTAAAATGATAACGCTTAAAACTTCCTTCTGCCCAGCAATGCTAAGGTGAAGGAAGACTACAACTCCCATCAACCCCGCAGGCTCGATTTCTTTTCCTGATGCAGGTGAAAGTTCTTCGACAACGAAAGCGAGGCTTGGAATCCCAGAATACTAGGCGGACGTCTTCGCTCGGGGCCGCGCAGCGTAATCAAAGGGAGGGGGCGAGTGAGCGAGCGAGCGAACAAGCCAGTCAGTGAGAGCGAGAGATGCACAGGGATGTAAGATGGCAGAGCTGCAGATGTTACTAGAGGAGGAAATCCCGGCTGGCAAAAGGGCTCTCATTGAGAGCTACCAGAACCTGACCAGGGTCGCGGACTATTGCGAGAACAACTACGTTCAGGTACGGGGCGGAGAAAGGCACTGGCCGAGTGCTGGTTCCGAAACGGGAACAGAAAAATCTGCGGGAATTGAGGGCAGGAAATGTGGAATGTGGGGAATAAGGAAATCCAGATGAACCCATTTGTAAAGAAAGGCGGTGATACATTGTAACTCGAATGACCACGAAACCTTTTTTGGAATATGTGATACTTAATGTATAAATATGGGCAGTTTGGCCTGGTGTATAATGTATTTTTAAGTAAAACATACACTAAGTTCAGGTTTGCCCAGAGGGTGTGTCTTTTTTTATTATGACTCATATGTGGTCACTCACATTCACATACTAGACCTTCCTGGGACAGAGCAACTCAACATGTTTATTAAATGGAGATATCTCCTGGTTTTGTGCTTGTTTACCGATTTTTAAATTGTAAATCATACCGTGTTCAGCCATCTGGATTTGTTTTACAGCAGGCTGTAATGCCAAAGTGTCATGAGTATGCCTGTATATACTGTAATCGTCATCTTGATAAAATGTGTCGGTTTATCTTGGAAACTAGGAAATTATCATCTGCAGTCTCTTTAACATTTCAGTTTTCGTGATTAACGAATATAATCATTCGCTGAAATGGTTGATTGTCAGTATTTACTTTTCTGAGGTGTGTATGTGTACATATATATGTAACACTACAACTGATGCATTCTGCATTATTCTAACTGTGCCAGGTGCTTAAATATTAAATGTTAAGCACTATAACAAGTATTCAGTTCTCAGGTTTACATATAATTGCAAGTATTCGAATCTAGCATGCACTAGGGAACACACTGTATCAGTTTGGTTTCAAAGGCTGGGCAGCTTCTGCTTCTCAGATTAGAAGTGACATCATAGCAACAATTATCGCCAATAAATAATGTAGTTATTCAACACTGTAAAGGCTTTCACCCTACAACATGTATTAATGAGTCTAATAGCATAGTACTGGTTTCATTGTCTTTTTACTGCAGTGAATGTGAGTCTGATGTTTAATGTATTTTGTTTTAACATAGGAGGAGAATGTTAATGTTCTGGTACCAGCATGAAAATGTACAGCTTATTTTAGAGTCACTTGAAACATGGTTCTTTTAATGTAATGTGATATATATATTTTTTTGCATCACTTTAAACTCCATTAACATTGTATTCCTTTATAGAGCGTTGTGAATTATTTGTTAGTTATTTGGGCGGGTGAGGTCTGTGGGACAACTACAAAATATTTCCAGATTAGATTTGGCTCAATCAACCACCTCTTCCAAAAAAAAAAAAGTAGCTTCTGTACTTCCTGGGTTTGGAATGAGTGAAACATAGAAACATAGACTTTGATAGCAGATAAGGACCACTTTGCCCACCCAGTCTGCCCATTTCCCTAACTAGTGGATAAGCTGCAGATTCTAGTTAACCAACAGTCTAATTCCTGCCACCCCCACTACAATTGCCTTGGGATATTTGACAGAAGTGTGACTTCACAGTTGTATTAGGGATATACACAATTGAATATACAGCCTGCTGGGACAGTAAATCTTACCACAGCCAATAAATTTCCCATGTCATTATAATTTCTTGCTGTCTGTCTTTCTTCCTCTTTACAGTTTTGTCCACATGAATGTTTCCAGTCCTTTATTTAGTTTGATACTGTTTGTTTTTCTTTCCCCTCTTTGATGTAATGAGAATTGAATTCATTTGAGATTCTGGGGTGCACCAGGGAGGAAGCTGAAGAAGATTTGAGAGTCCCAAGAAGGTAGGCAGGTTTAGATCCGTGTACCCAGTCTCCAGCCTTGATCATTACTTTGCAGTTTTTGTCGCTGGCCCAGTGGCATAGAGGGTTGAGGAACTAGACAGTAGACCTGTTGCTACACCGGCTACCCAAGTCAGGAGTGAATTCGGGGGGGGGGGGGATTGAGCGTCAGGATGACAGTTCTCTACTGGTAAGGGTCATTGTCGCAGAGTGGAGGCTCCATGGTGGTGCAAGTATCTAGTGACCTCCACACAACACGTCCTGTCGTCTGTGTTGCAGCAGGGGTCGTAGTTGTAGGGGAGAACAAGGAAAAGTGGGTCAGGCTGTATGAAGCCCTGCCTGCGTTCCACTGGACCATCACCTTCCGGTCCAAATGTGTTCTCTGGGGAAGGGAAGGTCAGCCCTCCTCCTTTGACCCCATCGGTTGGGGTGAAGGAATCCAAGGGGGAATTTTCATGAGGACAGCAGGACTCGGGGGAAGTGGTTGCTGTTCCTGGGAAGCGGGAATGGAGCTAATGGCCTGCCCGAGTCCCGAGGGACAAAAAAAGCTGTGTAAAAATAAATAAGTTTGTCGTTTTTATCATAAGCAGCCTGAAAAGGAAATTGTGGGCTGCCTGATGGCCTTATGGAAGTGCTGTGGGTTACCATGCTGATTACTTGGGTTTGTGTCTTGAGCCAGAGCTAGCACAGACTGGGCAGCAGAGGAAACGTAGAGTTCCACCTCGATAGGGCAGGCATTCCTGCTGGTTACATGACTGACTCTGGTGCCCAAGGGGGAGGGTGTTGTGTGAGCTGGAATGCACCCCTTGATATGTCTGTACACGTTTTGTATGTATTAAAGAAGTCCTGAAGCTAAAGTGACGCAGAAGGCTGATGCAGGTCACTATTAGGGATATCATGGTATGAAAGCTTAACTGTATAATAACCTTTACATGTAATATCGCTGTTATCGTAAAACCATATTACAGAAGCGGTATAGCAAAAGTAGTCATTTTGTACAAAAAAGAAGTCTCTTCAAACTCTTTTGTTGGGAACAGTTGTCACTTGTCCCCCCCAAAAAATCAAAAGCACAAAAATTTGTTGGAAGGCCAGAAGACCACAGTATACAGTGAAGCATGGTTATCATGGTATAAGAAGTTGCCCACGGTATCAGGATCGTGACTTCTTATACCAGGAGACTATTATACCGTGATGTCCCTAGCCATGGTGGCATATATCTAGTTCTGTGCTGGAGAGTGGACCTGGTACTAACCTGCTTCTGACTGTCTGGAAAGGTCACCCGTTTGCAGCTATGCCCTTGAGGGGTTGAACTGGGAGATTAAAAATATGGTGGCAGATGGATGATGCAGCCACATTCTCCCTAACCATTGCAGTACTTTGGCCTGTAGGATCCTACCCATCTCTGGTCGGGAGATGGTCAGCCCCACCCATGCAGGCAAGTCCATGGGCTATGCAGTGAGTAGCTGGGGGGCAGGTTGTGATCACTCCAGTAGGCAAGCGAGCCAAGCGCTTTGGAGCATTCTGAAGGCGAGCCTGGCACTGCAAGGTAATGAAGGAAAAATAGAAAGTAAAACAAAAAACGGTAAGAGTGTGGTCTAAACCCAGAAGAATGTGTTCTTTTGCATTTAGAGCAAAGAGCTGCAATTTAGTAGATTTGAATTCTTATCTTGGTACAGCCAGTGGCTCACATAAGGTGCATTTAGACTGCCATGCTGCGATTCTGGATCGTTTGCTGCTTGCTCCTTGTGTGCCCTCCACCAATGCTGAGGCATGTGCTCTCAAGGCCGCTTGACACTGATGCAAACTGCGCTCAAGGGCTGCTGTCAGCTGGGGTGGGGGAGACGGCACTCAGCAGTGAAACATAGAAACATAGACTTTGATGGCAGATTAGGACCGCTTGGCCCACCCAGTGTTGATGGCATACACCGACTTCGTCCCGCAGTGCCTGATATGAGGCAGAAATGAGAAAAAAAAAAAAAACCTGACCTCAGAGAGTTGCATTATTTATTTCTGCCACTGTGAGGCTGTTTTCTCTGTTTGTAACTGGTACACCACGGCCATACCATGCTGCCGAATATCCTGAATTCTCTTCCTGTGTACACAACAGAAATCAGGGGAGTGCAGGTAGTGGATCATGGGATGTGAGCGTGTAGCGTCATTGCTAGTGCTGCCGTCTGTCCACATGGCAGCTCACCCCATTTGCTCCACGTTGCATTCCAACTGCGCTGTGGCTCCAGGGGCAGTTAGCAAGTTGCTCTCACGCGATCGTGAAAGTATCTACGTGGCAACAGATGCACTGCAGCAACAAGTCTGATCCACTTCCTGGACTGCAACCATGGCAGTGTAAACACACCTTTTGTCTCACTGGGCAAGTCACTTGGGGTCTCCCTGTGTCTGTGTCCCCCCAGGTGTAGAAGCAGAACCCTACTGTAAATTAGGTCTTGCTCCTCTGTTGATGTAGCCCAGTATTTCTGCAGCACAAAAGTCATTTTTATTTGCATTCATCAGGGTATTTTTTTTTTTATTTGCTTCAGTTTAATAAGGTTGTAGTTGTGACATATATGTTTAAAAAAAAAAAAAAAAAAAGTTGCTGTATGAGTTGTCATTTAGGATGATATATCGCTACATCGCAATCTGTTTTGCCTTGTTTGTGTTTAAAAGGTTTTTTTTTTTTTTTTTTTGGAGGCATTGGTGTTTGAGTCTGTGATCACTTTTAACTGAAATGATAGGGTTAAACTGTGGACAGGAAGAGCGACTTTGCTCCACCCAGGTTGTCTACTGGTAGAAATGCAAAAGGCTGAGCAGCAGTTGCTCATTCCGGAGTGGGGAAATGTGACATGTTTACAGTTGGCAACAGGCTACAGGTTCTGACATGCTAACTTGCTATTTTGCAACTTGTTGGAGAAATTTAGTTCTCACTTAATCTACAGTGTAGCATTTGTATGTATTCTATATTATTACATGCTTAATTGTTTAGTGTAAAGATTGCATGAGACTGCAAGCGATTTAACGTATAGATGGGCATTTGTAAAAGTGTTTTCAGTGCAGTCCTAGGCTCCAAGATCTGGTTTTTATTGTTTGTTCTTGGAAATGCAGGAGCCAAATTGCTTACTGTGCAGCATTTCTGTAAAAATATAAACAAAGCAGTTGGTTTGATAACATAGTTTGATGGTATGAAAAGGGCTTACAGCCCTAAATTAAGAGACCGGGACCACATTGGATGTATCCGAGGGTGCTCAGGGAATTGGCATCTGAACTGGTTGAGTCCCTGGCACGGCTGTTAAGTAGCTCACTGCAGTCGGGTGGTTCTGAAAAATTAGAGGATAGCAGACATGGTGCTGCTCCACAAAGGAGGCAGGGCTAACAATAATGACCTTGGAAATGTGGGCTGTGCCAGATACATTTCCTGGGCAAAAGTTAACTATCGACTTGGAATAGAAAAAAAAAACAATATTCAGTTGCATGGAATGATTTTTATTATATTGCTTATATACTGTACTGTTTCTACCCTACCACACTCCAGATGTTTTATCCCCCAAACTTATTTTTTAAGCCCTTCCAGTTGCAGAGAATTTATTTTACGTAATCCCCTCCCTGAGGTTGTTTTTTGAGTCCCTACCACTGCTGCCATTTCTCCACACACCCTTTCTTTCCCACTGCTAAATTGACCTGCTCTTTTGCCTCCCAGCACTAGTGTCCCCTCCATCAGAGCAAGTGTCTCAATGCTTGTTTTCCTTTTTTTTTTTTTTTTTTTTTTAGTAGATATCCCTCTCGTCGAAAAACCTGTCAATTTGCAAAGCGTGCCCATGGAGATCCTTTCAACTTGCTGTGAACACTCTGACTGTGCCACAGCAAACCAAGCAATGAAAGTTAATACACCCCTAGCCGGACAGATATGAGCTGGAGTGTTGTGTGATTATCTCCTGCAAACTCTGACGAGGACCCCCCCACAGGCTGCCCTCATGCTTGCATTCAAATGGACTGTCGCAGCCGATAGGGAGACTCTGTGCCCTGGCCCCGACCAGAGAGTCGGGTAAGTGCTCTCTGTTGCCACTCTGCCATGCTGCCTCATTTTAATGAACTGCAGCAGAGTGGCATAGCATTTCTAGACAGAAATGCTGGGATTCAGACTGAGTTTCTGATAGTCTTTCCTGCATTTCCATGGAAATGTGGAAAGGCTGTATTTCGAGCCCTGGGAGGGGAGAGACTGACCCAGAAAATTAAAGGCCTGTTAGTCTCACAACCCTTTGTGTAGGCTGATGGAGGCACATAGTCAAAGAGTACCTTGTGACCTACCTGAAGAGTAGTGGGCTCCAGGATAGTAAACATCACGAGTTTGTAGCGGGGGGGCCTTGTCAGACCAACCTAAAGGCACATTAACACATGACTTATCTGCACTGCCACCATTCACATTGCTGCAGCCGCCCAATCTGCACCACCATTGACCTGTGTTTATACGCTAATGCTCTACACTGTTGCAGAGCCATGTTTAGGTCGTTTGGTGTTGCACCTGTCTTTCCAGCTCGGTGTGGGTTAAAGTTGTGGCAACGCTCACTAGTACAAAATTGCTTTGGGGAACTCGCTAGATCGGATTTGGGATTGGGAGGGTCCAGAGTTAATATTAAATTACAGTACTTTTTGAATTTTTGTTATAAATTTTAATGGGGGATCTGGGCTCGTTTTGCTGGACCATAGTGACTTAGTGCTGCTGCTTCTCTGTTTCTTTTACGTGAGTGTGACTGCAGGATGCTTTCTGGAAAACACGCACACACACACAAACATTTCATTTTAATTCTTAAAATATTGTTGACTTAAGCTGGCCCAGTGGCGTGGAGGGCGGAGGCACTGGTGCTTTGGCTCCTGCCAAGCTGGTGACCTGGGTTCTGGAACGGAACAGGGTTGCTCAGGGTCCGGCCAGGTGAGAGGACTGAGTGTCCCAAGATGGCGTCCTCCCTCAGGGAAGGGGGACTTTGAATCCTACGGGCTTGCCTGCCACTTAGTGGAGGCTGGGTGGCAGCACTGGTGGGATCAGCAGACGTGGGGATCATGCACTGATACTGCACACGTGTGTCGGGTCTAGGGTCAAAAACCATGGGAAAAAAGAAAAAAAAAAAAAAAAAACCACGATCAAAAGCCGCACAAGGAAAACAGCGTCAGAAAAGAAAGTGCCTGTGGAAAACAGCTGGAGACGCACACAGCGCTATTAGCACTGCAGAGCTGAAGATGGAGCAGAACTCGGGGGTGGGAGTAACTCATGGAGGTGAGTAAGTTCAATAACTGAACTCCATGCAGGATGCAACTTGGCGGGGGGGGGGGGCAACAGGCAAGAGACTCTAACATGGCCAAGCAAACATGATGTGTGTATTCAATACTTTTTGCAGCCCTCTTCACATATATAAGCATGATCCACAACACACAAACTTCCACCCCAATGCATCGGGTGGGGTGCAGGCATGATGGCAAAAAAAAAATAAAATAAATAAATAAAAGGATGGAGGAGGACTCAAACCTGGGTCAGAGCAAGGAGCAGCTGACTAGAGCTAGAAATTTTCTTACTAATAGAACACTTCTAACTCAGCAGAAGTCTGAGCCTGTTGGGATTAAGCAAACAGATACTTTATTAGAAGTGTGGGGTCTCAGGGTAAAAAAAGAGTCAATGTGTTTTTCTGTGTTGGGGAAAGGGGACCGTATTAACTTTTTAGTTTGCTAAGACAGGAGGAGAGAAGTTAATTGGGGTGTGTGGCTTAGGCAGTAGAAAACCAGGTGTCTCCAATTATAGTTCCTTGCTGCTAGCTTTTAGCAGACAGCAATCTTACTTCCGGAGCAAGGAGCAGCTGACTAAAGAGCTAGAACTTTTCTTACCAATTGCCCTCCTTCCCTCCACCCTTAGCTAGTGCTACACTTTTATAGGCACTGTATTTGACTGACAACAGGAACTTCCTGTTTGGCAATAGGAAGAAAAGGATCACTGAGACATGTAAGTTTCACCATCCTTGAAGGAAAAGAGTAGCTCTCTTCCTCTCCTCCCCCCCCCCCAGCTGTTGGAGGTCTAACTCTGAGTAAGGAGAAAGGAGACTACCAAAGAATACAGGAAGTTCCTGTCCCAGAACGGGAAGGGTGAGAGCTGTAAGGACACATAGGCAGTAGGAAAGTAGGTGAAAAAATAAACAGTGAGGAGAGAGTAGGTATACAAAGCAACAGGAAAGGGACCACAGAATAAGACATGATGGGAGTGGTGCAGTGCAATGGCTGTGAGGCAGCAGTCTTTCAGGTGATGTTGTGGAGGCTGCGATGCTGCCCTATTTGCAGGCACCTCTCTGGTCTGAGGGAGGAGGTTGCCCATCTCCAGGCCAACTTGGCTAAGATTCGTGAAACCTCCTCCCTGCCCAGGGACCACCAGGGCCACTGCCTCAGAGCTTGCCAAGAAAGAGGAGCAGGTGGACCAAGGTGGGCACAGGGAGGGTGAGGGTGGTGGAACAGAGGTGCATCCCTCCAGTTGTATCTCTCCACAGTTCATATGCCATTCTGGCGGAGAGTGGTTCCTCTATGGAGTGGATGTCCTCTTTCTAGACTTCAGCAGGGCATTTGACTTGGTGCCATATCCCGGGTTGCTGGGAGATGTGGGGGTTGGGGCAGATGGTCAGGTGGATAGGAAACTGGCTAGTGGGTCGTGTACAGTTTGCGATGGTTGGGGGGAGGTCTCATCTCCCTGGAGAGTCATTAGCGGGGTCCCACAGGGTTTGGTGCTGGGCCCACTCCTGTTTAATGCCTATATCTCATCTTGGACATCAGAAGCAGTATCAGGAGTGGGGTGAGCCTCTTAGCCGACGACTCAAAGCTGTGAGCAGTAGTGGATGGGGAGGAGGAGAAGTTGGCTCTCCAGGAGGACCTGGAGACTCTGGGGAGGTAGTCATACACCTGGAAACTAAAATTTAATACTGGGAAATGCAGGGTTCTTCATCTGGAGGCCAAAACCCCGGCTCCTGTGTACACCTTGGGAGGGGAAACACTACAAGCTTCTAGAGGGGAGAAGATCACGGGATGGTGGATGATGCCAAAATGAATAACTTGGAACAGTGTAGAAGGGCTGTGATCCAAGCAAATAAAATGCTGGGGTGCATAGCTAGGGGGAGAACCTCAAGGGGCCAAGAGGTGCTCCTTCAGAAGTTTAAATTGCCTGGCGAGACCACATCTTGAATACTGCGTGCAGTTTTCGCATCCTTATTTAAAAAGGGATATTGCTCTTCTGGAGTGGGTCCAGAGGAGGGTGACCAGGATGATACAAGGTCTAGGGGAAAAGCCCTATGGGGAGGGACTTCAGGAGCTCAACCTGTACTCTCTGGAGGAGAGAAGGAATAAAGGGGATATGATCGAGGTCTTCATATATCTCAGGAGAATAAACAGGGTCAACCTTGATGGGTTGCTTCAGCTGTGGGAGGTAGGGGCCACCAGTGGGCACTCAGTGAGGCTGGTTGGTGGGAGACTAATGGGGAAACAAGGAGACGCTACTTCACTGAGAGGGTGGTGGAGCCCTGGAATGCCCTTCCGTGGAGCTGGTGGCTGTTACAACTGTGGAGGGAGTTCAGGAGAGGCTGGGATAGGTATGGAGGAGGGTGTATTCCAGGGCCTCGCCGGGGATTGGGGGGGGACCTTGTGGGAAGGGGGGGCTAGAACGGTGCCCTGGGTGGGCACTGATCCCCGAGCAGACTCAATAGACCATTGGGCCTAATCTGCTGGCTTTTTAGTATGTTAGTATGGAGGCAGCTGCAGTGGAGATCAAGGAAGATGCTGGGAACCTCCACAAAGGAGACCCACAGGAAGGTGGCACTGGACCCCATAGGAGAAGGAAACAACTCCTGGTGGGGGACTCTATCATTAAAGGGGTAGAACTGCGGGACGGAGGGGAGAGGGAGGTAAGGTGCCTGCCTGGCACCATGTCTTGGAGGACAGGGAGCAAATCCTCAGGATCGTGGGAGCAGCTGCATGGCGGAGGGAGCTGGATGTCATTGTCCACCTAGGGACAAATGACCTGGCTGGGAACGGGATCAGAGCAGTGCAAGTGGAGTTTGTGGACTTGGGGAGAGGACTTAGACCAGTAGCACGTACGGTAACCTTCTTGGAGGTGATGCCTGTCTATTGCATGGGTGAGACTAGGGTACTCCGCACCATGGGATTCAGTGAATAGTTGAAAAACTGGTGCAGAGCTCAGGGTTTTGGCTTCATTGGGAACTGGGTGTCCACCTGGAGGGATACAAGCCTATACTGGCGTGATGGTCTGCATCTGTCTGGGAGGGGAACCAGGATCCTAGATGATAGGTTTAAATGCTTCATTGGCAAGCATTTAAACTAGCCAAGGGGGAAGGCACTGAAAAGGAACACGGCATTCCCAGCCTCTCCCCACAAAACAGGGTAGTTAGCAAGGTAAACACCAAGGTAGAGAAGTCAATAGGGAGTAGGACGGGTAAGTGGAGAAAAAGGCAAAGGCAGTAAAGACAGGGATGGGGCTAAAAAGGGTAAGGCCATCAAGAAATGGAGGGTGATGAGTACCAATGCCAGTAGTCTGGGTAACAAGCTCCCTGAACTTGTGGCCTTGATGGAAGAGGGTTGCATGGATATCGTGGCAGTCACAGGAACATGGTACACAGAGAACCATGAATGGAATGTCAACATACCAGGGTATGCAATCTACAGGAGGGACAGGGAGGGTAAAAGAGGAGGAGTAGCTCTCTAGATAAGGGAAAGGATTAAAGCAACAGAACTAAAGGGTAAACAGAGGCGAGGAGGCACTGTGGGTCACCCTGGAGACAGGAAATGGCACCACAATCCGCACAAGGGTTGTATACAGATCCCCATCTCAGGGAGGCAGTGGGCAAGGAAATTATGGAAGGCATCCTTAGAATGGCAGAAAAAGGGGAGATATTGTTGATGGGGACATGAATATGCCAAATGTTAACTGGAGCACCTTTGCTGTAGTCACATCCAAGAGCAGGGTCATTCTCGATGCCCTACAGGGGGCATGCCTCTGACAGCTAGTGTTGGAACCCACTTGGGAGGGATCAGTGTTGGACCTGGTACTTTCAAATGGGGACAGAGAGAGGATCTTGGATTTAGAAGTGGGTAACCATCTGGGAAGAAGTGACCACCAAACAGTGTGGTTCATGATAAACACAGCTGTAGAGTCAAGCCATACAAAAGCAAGGGTACTGGACTTTAGGAGGGCTGACTTTGGGGAAAATGGGAGAGTGCCTCAGAAAAACACTAGCAAACGGGCAAGAAGGAGGAGTGGAAGAACAATGGGGAAAAATCAAAACAGCCATCACAGAGGCAACAAGCCTTTGTGTGAAGCAAATCAACAAAACTAAACAAAGGGAAAAAAAACACTATAGTTCTCAAGAAGTAGTGGGGAAGGTTAGGGAGAAAATGGTAGCATTCAGGAAGTATAGGGAAACGCAGAAGGAGGAGGAGGACAGAGAACTGTACCAGTTTAAGCAGAAAGAAGCTGGGAAGGCAGTCAGAATAGCAAAGGCCCAAACTGAGGAAAAGATAGCCAACTCAGTTAAGGGGAATAAAACCTTTTATAGGTACATTAGGGAGCGAAGAAAAACCAAGGGAGGGTCAGTGAGGTTCAATAAAAGGAAGGGGGGGTGGGCAGAAAGTGATCATGAAAAAGCAGGGATACTGAATGAATACTTCTGCTCAGTATTAACAAAAGAAGAGGGGGGGGGGTACCTAAACCAAACAGTAGAAGCACTCTGGATAGGGGGGTCAATACCAGTCCATTCACAGAAGAAAGGGTTCTGAAAGAACTCCTAAAACTGAAGGTGGACAGAGCAATGGTGCCTGACAGGCTTCACCCCAGAATTCTGAAAGAACTAAAGGGAGAACTAGTGACACCACTGACTAACCTCTTTAACAAATCATGGGAGGATGGTGTGGTACCTGAGGACTGGTGGAGAGCAGATGTGATTCCCCTTCACAAAAGTGGGAGCAAGACAGAGGCAGGAAACTACAGACCTGTTAGTTTGATCTCAGTGGTAGGGAAAATGATGGAATCACTTCTGAAAGAAAGAATTGTTGAGCACCTAGAGGCCAGCAGGGAACAGGACCCAAGGCAGCATGGATTTCACAGCGGGAAGGTCATGCCAGACGAGTCTGATAGATTTCTTTGACTGGGCGACCAAAGTAGTAGACCAGGGAGGGGCTGTGGACATGACCTACCTAGACTTTAGCAAGGCATTTGACACAGTCACACATAAAAGATTAATAAACAAGTTAACCAGCCTGGGAGTGGGTCCCAGGGTTGTAGCCTGGTAAAACATTGGCTGGACAACAGGACACAGAGGGTTATAGTAAATGGAGTCCACTCCGAAGAAAGAAAGGGGGGTTATTAGTAGGGTACCACAGGGTTCAGTACTGGTACCAGTCCTTTTTAATGTCTTTATAGGTGACATTGCAGACGGACTGGAAGAGAAAGTGTGCCTTTTTGCAGATGACATAAAGATCTGCAACAGGGTTGATACACACGGTGGGGTGGAAAGGATGAGGAGGGACTTGGCAAGGTTGGAAGAATGGTCAAAAATATGACAGCTTAGATTCAATGCAGAGAAGTGCAGAGTAATGCACCTGGGAAACAGAAACCCATGTGAGAGGTACACAATGTGGGGGGAGGTACTAACCGCAACAGAAATGGAAAGAGATCTGGGGGTAGTCATATTGGATGACCTAAAGGTAGGCAAGCAATTTGAGAAGGCAGTAATGAGGGCTGGAGGGATACTGGGATGCATAGGGAGAAGCATCACCAGTAGAAAACAGGAAATTGTTATCCCTCTGTACAGACTGTTGGTGAGACCCCATCTGGAATACTGCGTGTAGTTCTGGAGACCCCATCTCTGCAAAGACATAGACAGGATTGAGGCAGTCCATGGGAGGCAACTAAAATGGTGCAGGGTCTGCAAGAGAACCCATATGAGGAGAGACTAAAGGAGCTTAATATGTATACCCTTGAGGAAAGAAGGGAGAGGGGGGACATGATAGAAACTTTTAAGTACCTCAGTGGAATCAACAAAGTCCAAGAGGGTAGCATCTTTGAGAAAAAGAGATGTGCAAGAACAAGGGGACACAATTTAAAGATAGGGGGGGGGGCGGTTCAGGGGCAATGTGAGGAAGTATTATTTCACAGAGAGGGTAGTGGATGCATGGAACAGCCTTCCTGAGGAGGTTGTGGGGTCTAAAACTATGGGAGAATTCAAGAATGCATGGGACAGACATAAAGCAATTATTGTGGGGGGGTAGGAGGAAGTAGGCTGTTGGGTAACTAGGATCTGCAGTTTATTCAATAGGTAGGGAAATGGGCAGACTGGGTGGGCCAAGTGGTCCTTATCTGCCGTCAAGTTCTATGTTTCTGGCCCGGTGGCACTGAGGGTTGAGGCACTGGACGCTACACCTCGCACCACACCGGCGACCTGGGTTCAGGAACGAGACAGGGGTCTGCCGGGGAGGAGAAGAATGAAGCGCCCAACGGCTGCTCTTCTTCTCTGGGGGGGTTCACTGCATGCTCCCGTCGCAATACCGCCATCTAGGAAAGCCCGGTTGGTAGGTGCGGTAGCTGGAGCAGCAGCATGGGCATTGGGCAGACGGCAGGGGGTGGAGCCTTCCATCTCATTGGCCCCCACTGCACGCCGACGTCTAGGGAGAACAAGGGAAAAACCCCTCTGGCTGTCCTAGGCGATGACACCTCCCTGCACGTCTCGAGCCCGCAACGGCAGACCCCGCTGTACGGGATCCGCATCACAGTATGTTGGCCTTGAGGGGGGAAGTACGGGGGAGTGCCTCCTCGTCCTGCCCAGGGGGTTATCCGGGTGCCTTGGTTAGTGGATCTGTGGTACTCTAGGGGCAGACCGCGGCGAGACCAGAGAGAGCAGTTCAGAGGGTATCTGAGAGAGGGGAGAGACGAGGTAGTTAGGAGCATAAATACTAAGTGTAAAAAAAAAAAAAAAGTCTGTTTCTGTGTCAGACGGATGTACCAGTCATTTACAACCTGTTACTCTAACTGCTAAGCCACACAGCCAACACTGTCCCCCAGCACAGAGTGGAACCTTAAGAGTGCACGGCCTGACTGAAAAGAGCTACAAGTATAGCACAGTAATGCCCATGCTATAATTCCCCAGTAGCTCTTTTCAGTCATTATTTCTCCACGTGATTTTTACCGTGCTGTAATTCCCTTGCACTTTTGACCGGATGCGTGTTCAGCAGTACACACGCATGTACGTGCATCACTTGTGCTCTAGGGGAGAAAACTGAGGAAAGTGCCGTGGCTTGCTCTGTATCACCTGCAGGCCTCACACAATTCTACATGGCTGGCCACCTGCCAATATGGCTACGTGTAAGTGGTGGTTAACTCGTAAGTTCACAAGATGGATTGGTGATGGGGCTGCGGGATGCCACTAACACCAGGGGTACAGGTGGATAAACAAAATGGAGAAAAAAAATGTTGACTTTGTTGATAGACAGGTAGTGTAGACAGTACGGGGTGGCATGGCACGGGGATGTACCTTTGCAGGCAGTGTGGCATGTTTACATGCCAACAATGGTACATGATCCCACAAAAACAGGGATTGTCCTGTAGTGCAATGGAGCCATCTGCAGCACTCCCTTTGCTGTTCGTACTGCCTGACCTATTCCTTTTGGAGGTCATCTGCACCCCCCCCCCACAATGGTGCCTATCAAGTAGTATAAACAGGCTTTGATAGTATTCTTTGGGTTAAAAGGGTAGAGGATAAAAGAGTAAGCAGTAGATATATGCTGTTTCAGCTTCAGCAAGGCATTTGACTTTGGCCGCACAGAAGGCTGCTGAAGTAAGAGGACCTAGGAACAGTGAAAGTCCTGGTAAAATTGGTATGAAAATAATAGAAGTGACATCATTCTGTTGCATCATTTTCCTGATGAAGCCTCGCTGATACAAGGCGAAGCGCCAGGCCATTTTTGTAACTGTCTCAGTACTATCTAGATTGTCTTTCTCTGATGTAGACGCACCTATTTTTTTGGATGCCACTTGTGAGTTGCACGGAGCAGTAAACACTAAAAGAAGAAAGGTAGTGCTTTGGTGTTTGTTTTTGCAGCTCTAGTTACTTCAGATTGCTGTGCGCCCTTGGATAGTGACTGAAGTCGCCGAAGTAAGAGGACCTGGTAGCAATGGGTGGGAAAACAGTAGTGACATCATCATCATTGTGCTTTACACTCTGATTGGTCTGCACTTCCAGCAGCTGTAAAGAAGTGCAGTGCAGTGTGGGAGGGGGAATAGCGAAGTTACTATGAACTTAAAAAACAAACAAACAAAAAAAATCAGTATGACTATATACGTGTGTGTGTGTGTGTGTGTGTGTGTATAATTTTTTTAAATATTAATAATAGTGATAATGTGGTAGTTGACTCACACTAGTCTTGTCAATAGTCTGATTGTGTGTTAAAGTACTTGTCATTTGGCATATGAACAAACAGCATAGACAATTTCAGCATAAAAAATTATCGTTGTAGTTGCATGTCTGCATGCTGCTGATATAGGGCTCGTTCACACTGTGCCTTGCCACAGCGGCTCCTTTTTAATGGTTCAGAAAAATTTAATGAAACGTTTGAGAGCCACGTTCACATGGCATCGGTGTTTTCGGGTGCCCTTTTCCTTTCTGGCGATTTGCGTGTTGTTGTGGTCACTGTTGGATTGTTGGGGAATTGTAGTGATGCAGGTGGTTTGCTGTTCAGATGGCACAGGAAACCACCTACACCACTCTGTAAACCCAAGGAAAAAGAGATCATGGTGGCAGCACCACGCAGCAGAAAACTGTCAGAATGGCAAGGCTCACACGTGGGCAGGAGCACGATCTGGCTGCTGTGAGCCCCTGACAGTGGCTCTCGGTTGGTGAATGAGCCTTAAGAGGTCTGGAATCACCTTGGTGAGTGACTTAAGAAGGTGAGATGATTGGCTCCTTGTTGGCGGGGGGGGGGGCAGGCTGCCTCATGCATGATCAATTATGGAGTGGCAGTGGCATCTGCTGAGAAGGTAGATGCTTGCATGCTCTCTCTGCTGCAAAAAAGGCATCACAGATCTAACTTCTGGGACGGGGGTACCATTTTAAAATTCACAGACTGGGGAAGGAGGAGGCCCAGGTTCAAATGCTGACCACAGCGTCGTGCTGTGTAACCTTGTGCAAGTCGCTTATGCTTTATTTTTATTCTTTTTTAAACAGATGAGGCCCACTGGGCACTAGGTCTTTTACATGCATGACCTGGCAGCACAGGGAGATTAAGTGACTTGCTCAGGATCACACTGTGTTCAAGTGCTGGTTGTGGGAATTAAACCAGGATATATGGCAAAAAAAGACCATTGGTTTATCCAGTCTGCCCTACCCTGACCTATCACTGAGACCTAGTGTCTGTTTGGGGTTTATGCCCACACTACCTGCCCTCATGTTCTGTGCTTTTCTACTACCCCCAGGGTGACCATTAAATCCCTTAACTTTGTGCTAACCACGTTTGAATCTTGTGGTTATTTCACAATTAAAATGTCAATATTTACTTAAGTGATGATGTGCTAGTTGGGTCACTGTACAAGGCAGTAATGTAATTATTGAGTGAATAACGTATGAGGCCAAAGTCCGAGTACTTTTTCTTCACAAGACAAACCTATAACTGTTGAGGATAGTGATGTAACTAGCTCGTTATGAATATTATACTTTATGCATTTGCCGCTGTGAGTATAGATCAGTCAGATTAGAATGCACAAAAGAAGATTACATCATTACTGTCATTTTATTGACAGTAAATAAAATGACTGTTCTCAGCACTGAGCAGTCATTTTGTTGAGAATACAATGACTGGTGTGAGTTTGCTAAGCAATAACGTGTATGTAATCTTGGCTTCTAATTAGAGGAGAGGGTCTACATGTAGTATACAATAATTCCTGGTGTACTTTTTTTAATTTATTTTTTAATCATGTCAGTTTTCACCCCTGCAGCCACTGACCTGCCTTCTTCCAGCCACCGCGCCAACTCCACCTCCGACCCTGAAGTTGCACGCCCAGCTGGCATATGCAACCATACCTTCGAAAGGGGCACCCCTGTTGCCCCGCGCCAGGCAAGGAACCAATACCGGCACGTGCTATCCAGGCATCTTCAGCCAATGGAATAGTGGCTATCAAGCTGCCGTGGTCTGTGCTGCCATTTTATTATTTTTCTAGCCCCGGGAGTGCGAGCATAGTGTCATCAGGGCACATACGCTGCTGATGTGTGCGACCCATACTGCTTGCTCCAGTTTCAGTAGTATTTCGCCCGCCACCGGGGGTCGCCAGCGTTGCACCCTGGATCCTCCTTCCCCGCGCGCGACCTGGGCTCGTGTCTGAACCCGGGTCGCCAGCGTAGCGTGAGGTGTGGCATCCAGCACCTCAACACTCAGCGTCACGGGGCCCCTGGTGTAAATTAAAGGAAGACTACAGCCTCATAGCTTGCAAATTTTGTTTCCATGTCAACCGATTACTCTTTTTGTGTGGCTGTTAGTGTGTGTGTGTGTGTGTGTGTGTGTGTGTGTGTGTGTGTGTTTGTTGGTTTATTTTCATTGTCCATACCTGTTCCTGTAACTATCCTGGGAGTCTCCATTTTTTTTTAGTTTTTGAAATCTCATTGTCTCTGAGAGCTGTATTAGCATATGAGAACATGATGGGTCTGCACCCTTTAGACTCCATAGTATGCCTCTCTGCTTACTTTAGAATCCAGCAAAACAACTTGCAGCAAGGTGTGAAATACCACATTTACCTTCAGTTAGCTTTGCAAACTGAGTTGTAATGCAGGACTTTCCCCTTTAAATTGCATTCAATTTGTGTAGGTTTTCAGTGAGTGAGTTTATTTATTTATTTATTTGTTTGTTTGTTTTTGTTAACCAGGTAAGCACACTAGACAACGAGTGCCTATTTTCAGGTGCGACCTGGGAGGTTACAGTACATAAGAACAATAGTACATTGCAGGGTGACATACAGGCCCGCAACTACAAGTGGGCCAAGATGGGGTACAGTAGACAGCACAATGTATAGACAAGGAATAATCTACCCACACACAGGTGGGAACAGTATAAGGACAATAATATATTTTGATCAACAAACTAGAGAGCGACTACAGGCTCAAAAGCGAAAGTGCATAATGAAGCAGTAGTGGAAGGGGTAGGAAGCAAGAATTAGCAGTGGGCAATATAGGCTAGAAACCAGGGGAACCACTAGGCAGGGAAAGCACTGCAGCAGGGAGGGACTGGACGGTCCAGGCCCGGCCCCAGTGGGCGGGTCTGAGATGGCGAGGGACTCCTGAGCCACAAGGGTGGGGACATCCGAGACAGTATGATGGGGGGGAAGAGGTGCACCGGGGAAATGGAGGGCAGGGGAGCTAATAGTGCAGGGAGAAGAAGAGGTTGGGGCCGAGCCCAACGAGGTGGGAAGAGGAGTCAGGCAGCCAGGAGTTACAGCTACACGCTTCCACATGGGCAGGTGGAGGTCCCTTTGAGGAATTTCCAGAGGTACGTTGTGAAGCCAGAATGTGAAGGGGCAGCACGCACAGGGGAAGGAATGGAGTTCCAAAATCTGGGGGCAAAGACAGAGAAGGCCCGATCCCCAGCGAGGGAGCGGGTCCTGGGGACTTTGCAGGCGGTGGCCGAGCTAGGCCTATTATTCAGATTGTTTGTACTTTCAGCATAGAGATACACGGTATAAATGGTTGCTGTGGCATGGCTTGCAACAGCCCTCCCCCAGCAGCCCTGAAGGAACCATTTGCCGTTTGCCCAGCAGACCCCCCCGGAGAATCTGAGGTCGCAAGGGGCTCGCAACAGCCTTCCCCCAGCAGCTCTGAAGGAACCATTTACCGTTTGCCCAGCTACAGTGCTGCAATTCCAGCCCTGCCCATCCCAGCAGAGCTTTTCCTCTCAACTGTTGCAGCGTGTGTTAATTTAAAAAACTGCCCCTTTGGTGCCTTTTACCTCTGGATTTGTCTCCGTGGCGCATTTAAATTGCCAAACAGAACTGCAATCTTCAGATTCACCTGAAACTGACTGTTTTGCTGCTTGGCGCCTTTATTTTAAAACCTGGAGCTTTTCCTCTCAGCGTGGACGTTCTAGCCCCGCCAAACGCTGTGCGTTCGGCTCCCCACTGCCCCCACCACCACCCTTGGTCGGCTCTCCATTTAGTAGGCTGCAGGACATCACGTGAGGCTGAAAATAACCTATTAGCCCTGTTTCCCATTTGCAGGTTATTTTCTCTCACCACTAGCGGCTGCCCTTTCAGCCCAGCTCATAATACTCCCACTTGCTGCCTTCTACTAGCAATCTGTGCAGTTCCCATTCACCAATTAGCTTTAGCTAACACTCTGCGTTTAGCACATAGCACCCTTGTGCTGTCACTTGGGGGAGGGTAGTTTGACCAAGCTGCTGGCACACTTTTTTGGTCTTACTTTCTACTTCCCAGTTGCAATTTTCTGGACTTTTCCTTACTCCTGTTCTCCTGCAGGTTCTTGTCCCCTGACAGCCTTTTTTCCATCTATCATACTGTTACCTGCAGCCATTATGACCGTTTCCCAGCGCCCCGGACCTACCAGGGCACGCCAATTCACTTAGTCAGCAAGCCACCTTGCCCTCTCTCTAGTCTCCCCCCCCCCCATGGCTCTCCTCTAAAGGGCTTAAAATTGCCCACCTGAATGTGCGTAGCCTCCTACACAACCTAGCTGAGCTTACTGCCTGGGTCGCCCACCACAAGCCGGATATCATGGGTCTCTCAGAAACTTGGCTTAAGCCTCACATTCCTGATGCTATGTGCATCCTCCCGGGCTACAACCACATCAGACGTAATAGTGCGGGGAATAAGAGGGGTGGTGGGGTGCTCCTCTATTATAAGGCGCACCTAAACGTGTCTCCCATCGATCACTCACCAACTACCCCCACCCCCGCCTGTTTGTTCTTGCATGCCTTTCTTCTGCTAGGTCACACAAAGAAAATACACCTGATCTGTACCTACAACCCCACTAAGGGTGGTCTGTTTGGACTCTCCTCACTGCTCGACTGCATTAGTGATAAAGCGGGCCCCAACAAGATCCTAGTTATAGGTGACTTCAACCTTAACTGGATGGGTTCCAATTGCAAACAATATGAGCCTCTGCTCTCGGGCCTTGCCCTAAGCCAAATTATAACTGAACCCACAAGTCTCTCTTCACAGGGGGATAAAGGATCCCTTATCGACTGGATCTTGTCCAACAGACCTGACGGAATCACATCCTCAGGAATTCTCCCAGATGTCATCTCTCCACTACCTACCTATCTATTGTATATGGGGTATTTCTACAGCCTAAAATCCCCTAGTAAAGTGATCGAGCTGAGGGATTACTCTAAATTTAACATTCATGACTTCCTTTCCGACCTCCTATTAATTGACTGGTCAAGGGTCACTGCCACTAACGACCCTGCACAAGCTCTGGACTTATTCTTAGCCGAGTTTGTCCCCCTGCAGAATAAACATGCCCCCCTCACTAGTAGGAGGGTGAGGGGCACCATCACCAAATGGCTTCATGGGGGCCTATTCTCCCTTATGAAGGTCAGGGACAAATGCTGGGAGACCTACAAGGCCTCCCAAAGCAATAATAACCTCTTAGCATACAGGCACCTCAGAAACTCCTGTAAAAGAGCCATCCGCTCAACAAAAAGCGAGTTCTGCCAATCTGCCCTGCTTTCCTCTGCCAGCAACCCGAGGAGCTTCTGGCAAAATATCAAAAAATGTGGTAGGTGGGTCTGCTAGAGTGCAGGTCACTGACCTGCTGGTTGGTGGGGTCAGCTGCAATAACCCCCATACCATTGCAAACGCCTTTAACTCCATGTTTTCTGAATTGTCTGCCCTCCCCTTCCCAGTCCTCCGCCCCCAAGTCTCCCCCCTTCATATGGACTCAACTCCGGGCCCCCCTTCCACCTACAACAAGTTTCAGCAAACGAGACCCAGAAGCTGCTCGCTGGCCTCTCCCCTCATAGCGGGGCAGGGCATGATAGCCTCGTGACGAAACTGCTCAGACTAGGGGCCCACCTCCTTGCCAGGCCTGTCACGCACATCTTCAATAACTCACTTAATACCGGGCTCATCCTAGACTTATGGAAAGTGGCCAAGGTCGTCCCTGTCTTAAAGCAGGGTAACATCAAAGATCCCCTTAACTACCTACCCATCGCCATTCTGTCCGCTACCTGCAAACTTCTGGAGAAAGCTGTCGCCTCTCAGCTATCCCAATATTTCCAGAACTACAACATCCTCTCTCCCGCACAACACGGCTTCAGGAAAGGACACATCACATCTACTGCCCTTGCTGTAGTTACCTCGTTGATCAGGACTGCTGCTGACCAAGGCAATCTTACCGGAGCTATCTTTGTGGATCTCTCCAAAGCCTTTGATAGGGTTGATCACTCTCTCCTCAGCTCCATGCTTCTATCCCTTGGGTTCTCCCTTCCCCCCTGCCCATGCTTGGTTCCTAAACTACCTCTCTAGCAGGCAGCAGTATACTAACTTCAATCGGACCCTCTCCAACCCCTCATCAGTCCTTTGCGTTGTCCCTCAGAGATCTGTCCTTGGTCCTACCCTGTTCTCACTTTTCATTAACGAACTACCGTCCGTCACTGCCCACGGACATACCACCCTGTGTGCGGATGACCTCGTCATCCTGGCCAGTTCCCAGGACATCTCCTCAATAAACTCCCAATTAAATTCTGACTTCAAGCGCATCCAAACCTGGCTAGGGGACCACCCTCAATCTCAAGAAAACCCAAGCCATGCTTTTTGGTTCCTCGAACGAAATAAAATCCTGCCCTGCTCCCCTGCAAATCTGTGGGGCCGATGGCTCCCCTGCAGATGGTAGCCGCTGTCAAGTATCTGGGCGTCACCCTGGACCCGCAGTTGGACCTTACCGTACACATTCGGAACGTTTGTAAGGCAACTAATGGTAAGCTTGGCCTAGCCTATCGAGCCAAAAACTGCCTGACCCCGGCTGCTCGTATGGCCCTAGCCAGGCAGGTCCTTCTCCCTACACTCTGCTATGGGCTCGTAACCTTTGCCCCAGTACCTAAATCCAGCCTCTTGAAATGGGACACATCCTACAACAATATCTGCCACTTTACGCTCTCCGCCCCTCCCCTCACGCACCGCTGTGATCTCTGCATGCGTCTGGAGTGGCTCCCTCTGGAGAAGCACCGCACCTTCGTACTTGGAAACTTCGACAACATTATCCAATCGGCCACCCCTTCTGCCCTCGCCCTTCCCCTCAAACTCGGCACCCCATCCTACCACCTAAGATCTAGGGTTGTCGCTGGATCGGCTGGTTCCTAGAACCCCCACCCTTGTGGGTGATCGGGCCGTCAACACCTATGCCCCAAAAATGTGGAACTCGCTCCCTGCCCTAACTCGGTCCTCCTCCTCCTCCTCCCATCCCAGCTTTAAAGCCTCCCTTTGGAACTTTTTGAAATCATCCTCTGCGTGTCCCTGCACCTCGTAGCACACTAGCGGAGACCCACTTCTCCCCCCAGGCTGGTAGGGTGGGTGCTTCAGCGCTAATTGCACTTATCCTCCTGTAATTGGTCGAGTAACTAGTACTTGACTATCTGCCCAGAGCACCCTCCCCCCGCTGGCACATATTTTTAGTCCTGTTTACTCTGATCGAACCTGTTATGTATTCTGCTGTTCGCCTCCTAATCCATCCTGTATGTACCATTACTGTATTGATCACGTGCCAAATTGTCTCAAATGCTGTTAGCTACCTAGTTTAATCCCTGTTATGCCTGTTGTTGTCTGTGTGTTTAATTTGACTCCTTTACTGTTCTTGTACGCATCTACCTTGTAACCCTCCCGGGTCGCACCTGAAAATAGGCACTTGGCTGTCTAGTGTGCTTACCCGGTTAAAAAAGGCAAATAAATAAATGTTCTCGTATGCTAATGCATCTCTCCTGGACAATAAGACTTCAACAACCATAAAGTGGAGATCCTCAGGTTAGTTACAGGGGACTGGCATGAACAGTGAAAACAAACTAAAGCAAATACATCCCCAGCAGTTACAGGAAAAGGATTGTCTGTTGACATGGAAACAAATAACATTTACAAGATACGAGATTATAGTTCCTTTAACTGGTGGTCCATGTTCCTTTGTGAACAATTCTCTCAGGTGGGGGGCGGTGTTCTTCAGAGCTGCCTTTAGGAGTATGCAGAAGGATCTCTGATGCTAGATCCAGTAGCTGCTTTCTGTGCACTGGTTGTTGTGTCAGCCTGATGAGAACACCCACCATAACCTCCTTTTTGCTACACCCCCTTTACTTTGGTTGTAATATTCTTCAGGGGCCTAGCTATGTGTACCTCCTTCTAGGGCTGTTACAGAAGCCAGTGTTGACGGCATACTGCTGTTATCATGAATACTGCTTTATTATGGAAAGAGTCCTTTTCTGTTTCCAGAAAAAGTCTAGTCAGACTAGTGTATTGGGAAGAGTTGGTGCGGAAGGGATAGTTGTTCTAAAACAAATTTAGTTGAGTGGCCTGGAAACTGTGGTATACCATGAACCGCTGCCCACTATATCAAAACCGTAGAACCTATGCTGTGATATCCCTACCCCTCCCCATCCTCTGTCACTTCTTTGTGACATGTGTGTGTGTGTGTGTGTGTGTGTGTGTGTGTGTGTATATATATGTATATACATGTGCACGTAATGAACTGTATTGCTTGTGAAAGGTGCCAGATTAGCAACACTGGGAACTGAAGTCCTCTACATGACAGGTACAGTACTAATGACCACAGTGCAGACTTCGCCCACTCTCCTTGCCAGTGTACCTAAACACTGCAATAAAAGGACCACCATGTAAGTGAAGGGTAGTTCATACTCCATGCAGGGATAGAACTTAATATTTATAGTATATGGTTAGGGCTTATTCTGTATGGAAGTCAGTTGCTCTTAAAAAAGTTGTGGGCACACTGTCATCAAGTGCACCTGTCTCTCTGCTTACTCTGACTCCTGCCTGGAAGCCTGCTTCCATTTTCACTGAGTGCTCCAAGTGAGTGCTCTAGCTCCCATTCACACTGACATGTGCAGGCCACAGCCTGCCTTCGCAATCACACTAGCAGCTTGCGAGGCCTGCCCTCCGCATGTGTGAGGGGATTCCCCTCGGAGCACAGTAGTGCTTCCTTGGTAGAGGTGCTCTGCGGTTCACTCTCACACTGTCTGTACCAGCGCTCAGTGCCACTCGCAGCTCCCACTCGCTAGTTCCCTCTACAAAGCCCCATATACTATAAAAAAATAAATAAAATATGGGTGATCTTACACAACTCTCCTACCATCTTCCATCTTGGTGCTGAGATACCAGCATGGACTCCTTCGTGCTTCACTCTCGAGATCTGTATGATGTTGCAACTCCTTGATGGAAACATGGGCTCATTGTGTATGGTCACCCGGGTACAACATTACATGTACCAGGGTGGGATTACTAGCATATGTTGCATAAAAATAAATACAATTTAACTGCATCCACTTTCTGAAATCGCAGCTTACATAGTAACTTGGTAACATAGTAATTTAAGGTCAGAAGGGACTCTGTTGTGACTCACCCCCTCCCCACTTCATAAACATGGATGAATGAATATTCCTTGCAAAGATGTGCTCGTTAAATGAGATTTCTGTATCCACTCTACTACCCAGGGTACCCTGTGATTTCCTTGGTAAGCAGAAATGTGTCCACGCTTGCCCTTGAAGGCCTTACTGTATTCATTCTCACGGTCTCCACTGGTAGGCTGTACCATAGAAACATAGACTTTGACGGCAGATAAGGACCGCTAGGCCCATCTAATCTGCCCATTACCCTACCTACAGGATAGGCCGCAGATCCTAGTTAACCAACAGCCTATTTCTTCCTACCCCCCACAAGAATTGCCTTAGGTCTGTCCCATGCATTCTTGAATTCTCCCACAGTTTTAGACCCCACAACCTCCTCAGGAAGGCTGATCCATGCATCCACTACCCTCTCTGTGAAATAATACTTCCTCACATTGCCCCTGAACACCCCTCCTTCTATCTTTAAATTGTGTCCCCTTGTTCTTGCAAGTCTCTTTTTCTGAAAGATGCTACCTTCTTGGACTTTGTTGATTCCACTGAGGTACTTAAAGTTTCTATCATGTCCCCCTCTCCCTCTTTCCTCAAGGGTATACATATTAAGCTCTTTAGTCTCTCCTCATACGGCTTCACTTGCAGACCCTGCACCATTTTAGTTGCCCTCCTCTGGACTGCCTCTATCCTGTCTGTCCTTATGAGCTGGGGTCTCCAGAACTGGACACAGTACTCCAAATGGGGTCTCACCAACTGTTTGTACAGAGGGATAACAACTTCCTGTTTTCTGCTGATGATGCCTCTCCCTATACATCCCAGTATACCCCCAGCCCTCCTACTGCCTTCTCACATTGCTTGCTAACCTTAAGGTCATCTGATATGATTACCCCCAGGTCCCTTTCCTTTTTGTTGTTACTACCTCCCACACCATTGTGTATTCTCCCCTGGGTTCTTGTTTCCCAGGTGCATTATTTTGCACTTCTTTGCATTGAATCCTAGCTGCCATACTTCTGACCATTCCTCCAACCTGGCCAAGTCCCTTTTCATCTTTTCCACGCCTCCTTGTGTATCAACCCTGTTGCAGATCTTTGTGTCATGTGCAAAAAGGCATACTTTTCCTTCCAGTCCCTCTGCAATGTCACTGATGAAGACATTAAAAAGGACTGGACCCAATACTGAACCCTGCGGTACCATAGGTTCACCACACTCCGGGAGAAGAAAGTGCCTCTTTTATATTACCCCTGCATTTACCGCTTGTGAGCTTCAAGGTGTGTTCCCTCATCCTGCTGGAGGACACAAGATCAGACATCTCTCTTCAGTCTTGTTGATGCCCTTGAGTATGCTGAAGTCTGAGAACACATCCCCTCTCAGCCTGCTTTTCTCTAAAGAGACCATTTTAGAGACCTCCAGCCTCTCATCCTAGCTCTTGTCCCTGAACCTCCTGATCACTTTGGTGTAGGGTCGCCACCTTTGGATGAGGTAAAAACCAGATGCAACACCACACCCCAAACTCTGCCTCTGGCTCCACCCCCTTTTATGACTGGTGAGTATATTGCTTCTCCTCCAAAGTAATTTGTAATGTTGAAATAGACATTACTAGTGATAAATAAATAACATAAAAAAATGATTTTTTATTCAGTTATTTATTTTTATTCTTTGGCAACCAGGTTAACTCCCATAGGCTACGTAGCCCATTTTACAGTAGAGACCCAGGAGCACATGAAGGTTAAGTAACTTGCTCAGGGTCACACAGTATGTAAGTGGAGGTTATGGGAATCGAACTCAGGTCTGCTGAATGTGCCAAGCTCATCCACAGCTTATTGCTCAGCCCTCTGTTAAACACTCTTCCATTTTTCTTTCCATGTCAGTCATGTATTCTGATGCTGCAACCAATTTTTGATAACTTAATTATCAATGCTTGTGGTACCCTTAATATTATTCTGTGTTCCCCTTTACCTCAGCAGCTGCTGCTGTTTCTTTTCATATTTCTAAGACATTCCACAATTTCAGAGACACCATTCCATGCTGTTTATCTGAATGCCCTGTAAAAGTGTAGCTAATATCAATGAAATGTTCAGGTAATACAAAAAATGAGAGCAAATGTGGTGATAAAGGCAATAAAAGTTAGATTATTAATGTAACAAAAATGGATCTAAACATACCAGAATATAGTTCAAACAAAAAGAAACACATGAGAGCATACAAAGGCGTAAAAGCTGTTTGCCATAGCAGTAAAAGACCATACTTAAAATTCAGAGTGGAAAGGATTAGGTTAATTTACCACTACTGATCTTAATGGCCATACTTTACATCTCTCAGACAGTCTGGTTTTACAGACAAAGGCAGATCTGAATGACTGTGACATCAGAACTTCTTTGTAACCTGGACATGTAATGCAGCCAAAACAGTGAATGATTTGATACATCCGTTTTTCAGAGTATGTGAGCAGTCAAAATGGCCCCAAAACCAGACTGCATTTAATCAAAACTGGATGACCGGATAAGGACCCTGAAAACCAGATTATCCGGTCAAAAACCGGATAGGTGGCAACCCTACTTTGGTGGCCCTGTGTTGCACCCTCTTGAATACCTTTAATGTCTCTTTTGCATTGAGGAGGCCAAAACTGCACTCATTACTCCAGGTGAGGTTTGACCATGGACTAGTAAAGGGCAAGGATTGCTGGCCCTCTTGACGGGACCTGTGTGTTTGCATGTCATGAATTAGCACCTTGTCTGTTGGCTTCCAGGGCCTTTTCTTCCTCCACAGCAATAAAAAGAGCCTCACATGTAGGTCCGACCTTCAGTTTTTCCTCCACAAATGTCTGCATTGCATGAGACTCCAGGAGTCTGGCTAATTGGCCAACTCGTTCAAGTGAGGGATTGGGAGCCAAAACCATCAAGGTCCTAAAGGCATGACTGGGACAGAGTTAAGGGCTGAATAGTGACCCAGGGGGATAGCAGTAAGGCAGGAAATGGGACGGGGGGAGGTAGTGGTGATAATAGGCACTCGATGTAGCACAGGGTATTGGACAGAGCAATGGTCTTTTTCTGCCATCATGTTCACTGTTTCCTTCTGTAGGTTCTTCATACTCAAGGGAGTCTACCATCTAGACCATTTAATGTCGTAAGCATAACCCCCACTCCACAAACAACTCACTCCTGGACTGGATCCTAGCTTCCCACTTGCACAGGATCTGTGCTGATGGTACCCTTCCTGACTCCCCTCCGTGACCACTGCATGGTATACTGTCAGGAAAATTCATCACTTTAAACTCCCCTCAAAGTACACCTGGACCTGGTTGTTCAACTCCCTGAACATTAACATCAAACTTATGCATGGTAGAGACAAGGCTTGGGCTAGGCACAGGAAATCACCTTCCCTCATTCTCCTCCATAGAAACATAGAATTTGACGGCAGATAAGGACCGCTTGGCCCACCCAGTCTGCCCATTTCCCTACCTACTGGATAAGCTGCAGATCCTAGTTAACTAGCAGCCTACTTCTTCCTACCCCAACCCCCTAGAATGGCCTTATGACTTACTCCAAGAGTATAAAACACTCTGCAACAGATGCAAGTCAGCAGTTCGAACTGCAAAAATCAACCACCTTAAGAACAGCCAACTATACAACAGAGCAAATTCCAAACAACTCAGGGAGACTTTATACTCCCCATTGGGTAAAGGCAAAAAGTGCAAGCAGATTATTTTTATTTATTAGAGTCTAGTATTACAGTTACCTTTGAGCCAAGGCTGTTTTACAAAGGTTCCACGTCAGGATGAGAACAAACAAGCAGGACATTAATTAATTATTATAGGATAACAGGTTACAGTTTATCATATGAGTACATACAGATTAGGCGGTACTAGGGGCATGCACAGGACAGGGATAACATTGATAATGAGAACTTAGTGAGACACAAGAAGAAGATGCTGTCAGAGGCAATTGTCAAAACACACAGGAAGTACAAGTGGAAAGTGCAAGTAAGAGGAGGGGGAGAGTAAGGGGGTGGATGAGAAGGGACAAGTGCCAAAAAGGGGAACAGTAGGTTAGAGAAGACAGTCGCAAGTGCTAGAGGCAGAGAGGAATAGGCGGAGGTTGGATCTGAACAGGCCTACCTTAGGTAGGGAGGAGATGTCCCTGGTGAGACCATTTAGCCAGCTGGGAGCTCTGTAGGCAAAGGGTCTTTGTCCCTGTGAGGTCCGGCATCTTGGAATAAGCAGCAGTTGAGATTCAGAGCCCCTGGTGAGGCGGGGATTCTGTGCAGGTTGTAGCAGAGCTTAAACTCCGGGGGGCAAAGCCCATCAATGTTTTTTTTTTTTTTTTTTTTTTGCTATTATGCATGTTAGATACTTGATGCGGCCCAAGAGTTGAAGCCAACCAGTTTTGGCATATAGGTCACACGTATGGGTGAAACATTGGGATCCAGTGATGAGTCGGCAAGCTTTGTTCAAAGCCATAGATATGCGCCTGCGGGTGGTGGTGGAAGCGGAATCATAGATGATGAGGCCATAATCGATAGTTGAGATTACAGAGCACTGAACTGCGATCCTTAAAGCTTCCGGAGTTAGGCATTGCCTTTGCCTGTAAAGCAGGCCAATACGTGTGTTAGTCGCTTTGGCAACATTGTCAATGTGAGCCCCATAGGATAAACAACTGTCAAGAGTGATTCCAAGGTATTTGAAGGTTTGCACTTGTTTTAGGATTGCACCTAGGCAGTTTGCAATAGTGAGGGGGTGGTCCCGGTGCTTGTTTTGTGAGCTGCAGAAGAGCATGGACTTTGATTTTTTTATAGTTGAGGACAAGTTTGTTTTTACTGAACCAGTTTTCAACTGAAGAGAAGCCATGCTGTAGTTTGCTTTGCATAAGGTGGAGGTACTTGTGGGTGGAGTGGATGACAGCAACGTTGGCGTATAGGAGTTGCTGCTCCAGACTGGATTGTGGAAGACTGTTTAGGAAGATGCTGAAGAGAAGAGGCCCAAGGATTGACCCTTGTGGCACTCCAGAGCACACTGGTCTGGCATCGGAGAGAAAGTCAGCTATTTCCACTCTTTTTGAGTGGTTTTCCAGGTAGCTCTTAAACCAGGATGTAGATTCGGGGGACAGTCCGGTATTTAGCAGCTGAGAGAGTAGATGATGATGATGATGATGATGATTGATGGACGGTATCGAATGCCTTCATTAGATCAAGGAAGACCGCCCCTGTAAGAAGGCTATTGTCCAAGGAACTAAGGATTGCACCAGTGAATTCAAGGAGGGCTGAGGTGGTACTGTGACCTTTTCTAAAGCTGTGCTGTTGCGCACACAGGACATCGTATTTATCAAGGTATTACGTAAGCTGGTCCGATACTATACGCTCTATGGCCTTGGAGGGCGTGGATAGTAAGGAGATGGGCTGATAGTTCACCAGGAGGGCCCTGTCCCTGCTCTTGTGGACCGGTGTGACAGGCAGATTTCCATCTGTCCGGGAACTGAGAGAGGGAGAGGGAGAGAGAGAGGTTGAAGATTTTTGTTAATGGTAGGATCACCTTGTCAAGGGTGAGGGTAAGCAGCTTGAGGTCAAGGGAGTCCCCACTTGACCTGAACCTAGCAATAGTTTTACTGATGTAGTTGCGAGCTTTGTACGGTTTGACTGATTTGAAGTAGAATGGAGGCCGGTCCTTACACTTCTGGCGGAAGGGAAATTAACAAACGACCCAACATGCGTAGCCAGCTTGTTTATTTATTTTTTCGGGGACCTTGACAAGTACAAGATCCCCCTCTCCTCTGCTGCCCCCAAGCAGCCTCCTCAACCCACCCCTTCCCCAATAGCGTTCTACCCCACTTTCTATTTCAAAGCTCTCTCGCCTGCTGACACTGTAAAACTTATAAGGAAAAACAATTATTTCTGGGTCGCCCCTGAAAAAGGGACCTCCGGGGCCCAGTGGGCCTACCCAGTCATCAAAATTTAATAAATACAATAAATAAATAAAATAAACCCTAGATCCAACACTGGTCCTGATGGTCTTGATTTTTCACGTCCTAAACCTCATAATAAAGGACATTGCCACCACTCTCACTAATATCCTGACTTTATCTCTCTGTTTTAAGTACCCTACCTGCTGCCTGGAAAACTGCTTCCATCAGGCCTCTGCTTAAAGCAGGTTCTGAAAAGGAAGTAAGCATTTACAGGCCCTTCTCATTTCTTCACCTTCCCTTCCAAAATCATGGAAAAAATAGTTTATTCACAAATCATGGAGCACTTAAACAAATATGACATCCTGAGTGAGGCTCAACACGGTTTCAGGACTAAACACAACTCAGAAACCGCTCTCGTTAGGTTCACACAGGACATATACAAAGCCATGGATGGCGGTCTTTACATGGGTACTGTTTTCATGGACCTTACCAAGGCCTTCGACTTGGTGGACCACAGCCTACTACAAACTATCCTTGCCGTTATGCCATATGAATTTCTCTACAAATGCAGTCAACTGGTTTGGTAACTATCTCCACTCGAGGTACCACAAAATGGTTATTGAAGGACATCCTTCATCTAAATGCCTTATTAAGTATGGCATTCCACAAGGGTCAGTACTTGGGCCCTTCTTTTTTTTCTCAGTTTATTAACAACATACCTTCCGTCTCTTCGCATACAAACATCATCCTATATGCAGACGACGATGCCTTTATATTGTAAGGACGCTCACCTTTCCACCCTGGTCTTCAAACTTCAAACAGATTTCCACTGCCTCCACTCCTGGTTCGCCACTCAATGAATGGTCCCGAACTCCAAAAAAACAAAATGTATGATTTTCACTGGCACGTGTAAACCATCTAATTTTGATTTTACTCTCCGAGATAATGATGTCATGGTCATTGAGCAGATTAGCAAATTTTAAACACCTCGGCCTAACACTGGACAAGCACCTCTGATTCGGCCCACACATAACACAATAAACAAAATTCATCAGACACTTGAGCTCCTGTACAGGATCAGGCAATTCCTCATCCCTGAATCAAGGAGTAGGCTGGCTTCCAGCTTTCTCCTACCTCCTTGAGCATGACTTTGACAATCGCCATGTTTACATGCATGCTGGAAATCCAATTAGAAATAAAATCCGATTTACCTTCATTTTCATTCGGATTCCAGCTTGCTCTGTTTACATGTTGGATGCGCTTCATGTGTACATCGAATTTTTTGTTTTTATTTTGAGTTTTGTTCATAGGCGTCTCAGCATGCGCGGTCTACTGTTACTTTTTCCATGTGTTGCGGTAGCCATAGAGACAGGTGATTCTAATGCTGCTACTTGTAGATAAGCTTGCAGACATGCAAAACTTATCCCCGTTTTTAACCTCGAGGTACAATTAAAATTAAAAAAATAAATAAATAAAAAATAATTGAGCTGGCCCAGTGTCGTGGAGGGCTGAGGCGTCATGCCTTACCTCTCACTATGCCGGCGACCCATGTTCATGGTGTGAGCAGGCCGCTGGGAGTCCACCAGGAAGGAACAGGATAGAGTGTCCAGAGGACAGCTCTCCTCCCCTGGGGAAGGGTGGGGTTGGAGTCCGCTGCTTGCCTGACTCCTAGCGGTAGCTGGGGGCCAGCACAATGGACCCACATAGAGGGGGTGGAGCAGGGCAGACGCCTGGCGTGCCACATTCAGATGCATGCATGGCTCTGCCATTGGCATCATTGCATGCCTCTGCAGCACCAATGAATGTTGGAGTGGGAGAAAGTGGAGGCTGAAATACCCACCTGGCAGGGTGACAGCTGGCCTCTCGCAGGCCCCACACCTGGTCAACTGGCAGCTCACTAATGTCAGAGATGTGACCAGTGGGCAATGGCGCGATGGGGCTTGGGGGACAGAAAGATAGGGGCTGGGAGGATTGGCGAGAAACAGAAGAAGGGGGGAAAAAACATGTTAGCTTTTTGATTTATTGGTAACCCTTCCACCAGCATATCATACTTGGAAAAAACAATTTTGGTAGACATATGTAGATGAAAGTTCAGCTCTCCTTAGAAGAAAAAAAATGGTTTCTACATACTTCATTTTTTCCCCCTCCCTGCTTTCTCCATCTTTTTTTTTTTCCCTCTTCCTCCACTTTCCACAGTCTTATCTTCTTGTACTTTATTTTATCTGTCTCCCTCAACTTTTCTATTTTTTTTCTCCCTTTTTTACTGCTGTCTCTGGTTATTCCTCCCCTCTTTCCCACCTTCTCTTGGTAGGCAGTGCATGCGCAGTTCAGCTACATGATTCCAACTCACTGGCCTGTGTTTACATGCAGCTGTAATGTAGCTCGAACAGAGGAAACCCAGTACTCTCAATTGGGTTTCAGTAAGTATTCTGATTACAGTAAATATTGAAAATCAACTGTTTACATGCATCGACTTTTCCGGCTTGAATCTGGTTGCCAAATCGGAATAGAGAGAATTCTGTTTCCAACCAGATTCAAGCCTGCATGTAAATGAGGTGAATGGTCAGTATTGGGCCTGTACCAGCCATTTTTACCTTAATGCCCAAAAAAAGTCTCCATGCTGTTTGGAACACATCAACTAATTGGTAGGCTTAGTAGGACCCCTGCATTCAAAACCATTGATGGCACTCTTCTGGAGACAGTCCCTTGTTTCAAATACCTTGTTGTGTGGCTAGACACTTGAGTCGACTTCTCAGTCCACATTGATGCTGTTGTTTAAAAATGGCACTCCAGATTTGGTGCCCTTCACAGGAATAAAGTCTATCTACCTTCTCTGGTTTGGCATGAGATCATTCTTAAAATGAGCCTCCTGTTTGACTACTCCAAGATGATATATATGGGGAAGCTTCCAAAGGCATGTTAGCCAGACTGGATCCTATCTTTTAACTCCTTCTGCTGTTTGGTAATGATTCCCTTCTCTTACTCTGCATTGTTCCTTGTACCACCTCTTCCATCGTTCCTTATTTCTCTCTTTAACTTCATAATGCTTAGCCCACTGCACTTCCTTTCTCTCTGGATTCTGGTTTTCATCCTTACCCTTCTACCTCTCTGACTTGATTTCTGCTGTGGTGCCGTCCACCTGTTCTCTTCCACCCTTCATTCTTTCACTGCTCCACATCCTCTGGTCAAGCCTCCTCCTCCACTCGTCTGCTCTCTGTCTAGAAACTCTCTTCCCTCTACTGTTGTACTTGCCCCCTCCTATCACTCCTTTAAAATGCTTCTGCGTGACCACTTCTCTCCTGCTTGTACCTGACTCTGACCTGTTCTCCTCAACCAGCGAGGCCTTTGTTGACTTTGCTGACTTGTTGCTCTACACTGTTGTTGTGAGCAGCCCTCCTTTACCATATTTGATTGTATACTACTTGCTGATTATCTCAACTGCTGTTGCACCATGCATTTCCTCAGTTTCCCTCCTACGGGTTGTGCCTGGAAATGTGCTTCAGCTTAGTGTGCCTTTCCTGGCTACCAATTTTCAAATTTACTAAACTAGGTAAACTTGAACATCTTGCTGGGGACCCCAGCTTCCAGATTGTTGATGCAGATGTTGACTGACTGTGGCTACAGCAGGAAACTGGCAAACAGTGTTGAATTCAACCCCATGCTTGTTAAGTTTGTGACCTGTCATGGAATCATGGAAGAATGCCTGTGGAGGTGCCAGTTGTTGGTGGTTTTGTGATGTGACTGGGTGAATGCTAAGTTTAGCTATGGGAAATGAAATGTGCCTAATACATAATACAACAGGGCTGATGAAAAATACAGCAATTTTCTGAATTTTTGTATCGCCGACTGCAATTTGCCATATATGGGTAAAGTTTTTTTTTTTTTTTTTTTTTTTTTTAACTGCATACACCCAGTGTGTGTGTGTGTGTGTGTATATATATTTATATGTGTGCGTGTGTGTCCCTCTCTCTCTATATATTTATGTATATGCAAGCAATAACATACACGAGGATGTGGGTTGTCCTCTGATTTTACTTATTTGTATAGTTTTCTCTTGGATAGGCCCACTGAGCTGTGACAGCTTGTTTCCAGGTCTGCCGGGGGTTATATGGACCTGGCTTATTGACAGTATTGACAATGGGATCGCTGGTCATGACACCGAGGCAACTCCCCTACTCTTCTTCACAAACACAAGAGTCTGGATGAAAGATTTTGCCCAAAGCAGGGCTATGAGACCCACTTGGAGACTCTGGTCCATTTTGTTTCTAGATATTGCCCATACATTAAAGACTTCTGGAATCTGGTGGCTTCGTCTTGGAAGTAGCCCCTCTTTCAATCTGGTATGAGGAACTTGCTTTTCGCGTCTGAGATCTGACTTGTAGAAATACTATCAGAGCACCTTGGCTGTCCGGTTTACGATCATTAAATTTTTTTTATCTGGCAGGTCAGCTGCCAGTAGTTGTTGTTGTTAAAGCAGTATTATATTCCTGCATTGAAACTGGAACAGAAAATCAGCTGTTCTTTATGGTCTTTGTGTGTTATGGAAGGGGGTTAGACCCTGGGCAGTAAATGGAACTTCTTATGGAAAGGCATGTCCTGGATTTTTCTCTTCTAATGGCCTTTTTTAGTTTATTAAACATTTTCACACATGACTTCTTTATTTCCCTACTGTATAATTTGTGCTTTTCTCCTTTGTTGTGTGGTTTTTTTTTTTTTTTAGTCGATTGGTTTTGGTTCGATTTTCTCTGTATTTGTTTTTCTTTAATGAAAATGTCCTTACTGTTCCTCAGTAAGTGCCATGGGATCTTTACCTTTGACCTGGACAATGATGAGAGATGAGCAGAAGGGACCTCAGTTTAACATCCCTTCCTCTAAAGGATGGCAACTCAATAGGACCGCACCCTCCTTATACCTCCCTGCAGTGTCAGTTGTACACCAAGTACCACAACCTTCCTATGTTCCAGCCCCAGAGGTGAGCGTGCTACCTACTGACCACTGACACCGTGCATTCAAACCACCTAGTGAGTGGATTAGTAGAACACACCCTACTACCCTCGTGTATGTTACTGAGCTTATAAAATGTTTAAGATGTGTTTTTTAGTTTGAAATAATAAAAAGGGGGGAAAAAAATGACTGTTTGTTTTTACTTTGGGTTTTTCCAGAGATACTGAACCCTGATGGCTTGTTAGCACCCGCCCTCACAACTTCCAGTAACCTCCTTCCCCTCCCCCCAAGGCAAAGAAAAGCTCACCTCTCTGCACCTGGGAATAACTCCCTCCCCCCAACACACACACACACACACACACACAGTTGTGTTGCGTGGTAATCAGAAGGTAGGTGAGGTGTATCTACCAGTTCGGATGCAGGACTAACTTTGTACCATATTGTAATAGCTTACATATGTTTTCCATACAATAAAGCTGAGTTTTACTCTCCCCCGGCCCTTCCAGAATACTTAAAATCTGGTCATACAGTGGGGACTGGCACAGTCCTCCCTCATCCTTGGCTGGTAATCATCTTCTGGCTCCCCTGTCACCCCTTGACTCTGCTTGCTTAACCAAAAAAAAAAAAACAAACTGCACGGGCAGAGACTTCGTTTTTTAATGTCAAAAAAGGGTTGAATTTGGTGTTACATTTTTTTCAGGGCCACATTCAAATATAAACATGGTGGTGTTATAGTGGGTGGATGTGGATGGTAAGCACCCTGACACTCAAATTTGAAATGGAAAAGTGGTACAAGTGATTGGGGGACCCCAAAAAAAAAAAAAAAAAATGAAATCCTAAAAACATGGACTGTGTATGTGCTGGGACTTAATATCACCTATAGCATTTTTAACATTTCAGACCCAAATTTTGGGGATGGGCTAGTTACCATACCCCTCACGACCACCCAGGTGGCCAGTTTCAGACCTTCCTGGTGGGTGTTTTTTGCTTCACATAGGACCTGCTGGGTCATGCGTGAAGCATGCTATAGATATAATACCATTCCCTATGGGTTTACTGCTTCACATTGTATGCAGACAATACAGTCCTCTACATGTCTAGCAAATCTCCCGGTGATGCCCAGTCTAGACTGCAACAAGATTTCACTTCAGTTCAGAAATGGTTCCAGATGAATCAGTTTTTCCTGAGTGCTAAAAAGACGGCCTCTGTCTGGTGCCGAAGGACATGGAGACCATCTTCCCTTAATGTATCTCCAGCTTTCTACACGCTGGATGGTACCATGATAGAGAATGTTACTTCCTTCAGATACCTTGGGGTCTGGCTAGACCACAATTTGGACTTTTTAGCACATGTAGATGCAATCCATAAGAACCTACTCCCCAAGCTTGGAGCCTTTTATATAGAAACAAGGACTGCATTCTTCCATCAGCCCACTGCGCTATTGTGCAGAAAGTGATCCTTCCTACCTTTGACTATGCAGACATAGTCTACAGTGCCACCCCCCAAAGCTTCTCTGGCCAGACCGGACACACTCTTCAATTCCTTCTGCCGTTTCATACTATCCTGCCCCCCTCGTACTCACCACTGCAATCTTTATATAGCCACGTCCTTCCCTTCACTGGAGGCCAGGCATCTAGCTCACACTGCTACTTTTATGGCTAAATTTTGGTCTGGGAATCTCCCCGCCTATCTTTCCTTTCTCATTTACTAGTGGGGTACAACAGAGTTCAGTACTAGGGCCAGTCCTTTTTAATGTCTTTATAAGTGACATTGCAGAGGGACTGGAAGGGAAAGTATGTTTCTTTGCAGATGAAACAAAGATCTGCAACAGGGTTGATGCACAAGGTGGGGTGGAAAGGATGAAAAGGGACTTGGCAAGGCTGGAGGAATGGTCACATGTATGGCAGCTTAGATTCAATGCAAAGAAGTGCAAGGTAATGCACCTGGGAAACAAAAACCCAGTGAAGAGTACACAATGAGGGGGTGAGATACTGACAACAACAAAAATGGAACGGGGCCTGGGGGGAGTCATATCAGATTATCTAAAGGTGGGCCAGCAATGTGAGAAGGCAGTAAGGAGGGCTGGGGGGATACTGGGATGCATAGGGAGAGGCAACACCAGTACAATACAGGAAGTTGTTGGCCCTCTGTAAAGACAGTTGATAAGACCACATCTGGAGTACTGTGTACAGTTCTGGAGACCCCATCTTCGCAAAGACATAGGGTGGAGGCTGTTCAGAGTAGGGCAACCAAAATGATGCAGGGTCTGCATCAGAAAACATATGAAAGAAAGACTAAAGGAACTAAAGATGTATAGCCACCGCTTGTTGCCCAGCATGGGAATGATTTTCGCTTGCGGCGCCAGCGACCGGGTTGAGAACGAGCCCGGGAAGCTGGAGGGCCGGCCGGGAGAGGGCTTGAGCGCCCTAGGGACTGCCGTCCTCTCTGGGGAGGAGGATCCAGAGCTCGGCTCTTGTCTGACCTCAATGGAGACCGAGGTATAACAAGACCGATGCCTAACAAGAAGCGATGTGCAGGCGTCAGCGCTCAGCGCTTATGGCGTCAGGACACTGGCACATCGTGAAGAACACCGAAAAACACCTTGCGGCCTCCAGTGGAGACGGAGCACCAGGCCCCGACCTCAATGCCCCTACCTGCCCAGAAACAGCATCCCGACGAAGATATGCCTTAGTGGCGGCCCTCACCCCTGCATTCCCCGCCTCTGGGGATAACCATGGCTCCATGGGGATAGACTGTACTGGTCACCAGGTAGGTGAGCGAGGCTGAAAAGGTCAGAGTGTCTCCTCAAGAGAAGGGGCCGAAGGAGGAGGGAGTTTAAAAAAAAAAAAAAAGAAAAAAGAAAAAAGATGTATAGCCTCGAGGAAAGGAGGGAGAGTAGGGACATGATAGAAACTTTCATATACCTCAAGGGAATCAACAACATCCAAGAGGGTAGCATCTTTCAGAAAAAGAGATGTGCAAAAACAAGGGGGCACAATTTGAAGATAGAGGGGGGACAGCTCAGAGGTAATGTGAGGCAGTATTTCTTCACAGAGAAGGTTGTGGATACATGGAACAGCCTTTCTGAGGAGGTCGTAAAGTCAAAAAGAGTGGGGGAATTCAAGAATGCGCGGGACAGAGACAAGGCAATTCTAGTGGGGGGTAGGAGGAAGTATGCTGTTGGTTAACTAGGATCTGCAACTTATCTGTTAGGTAGGGAAATGGGCAGACTGGGTGGGCCAAGCGGTCCTTATCTGCCGTCAGATTCTATGTTTCTATGTTTCATCTCTGCTTCTTCACTGAGCCCCTATTGCCTTCGGAATGTTGACTCCCGTTCATTCACCATCCCCTACTGCTCCACTACTGTTGGCCAATCTACCTTTTCCTACCACTGCCCCCCAAATTGGAATGCCTTCCCCTCTGCCATCTGCAATGCACCTTCACCCAGTGCTCTCTCTTCCTTCCTTTGAGTGTACTCATCTCATTCCTGCTCATGCCAATCCTCCTGACCGTATACGAGTCCTGTACCACCTAAAACTTCTGGTCCTTCTCTATGCTCCCAGTGCCCAACTAGCAATACCTAACTTAGCACTTGATATTATCTGCTAAATACTTACTAAGACTATTTCCCTCCGCTGTCCTGTTTTTACCTGATATTTCAGTACCCAGGGTGCACCTTTTTTTTGTTTGTTGTTTTTTTTGTAACATATTTTCTTTGTCTCCTGATTTTGCAACCATGCATCACTGCTTGTCTGTAACCCTTCATGTTCTCTTGTTCCTGCTTCTGATCTCTGTAAATTGTACTCTTACTTACTTACTTACTTACTTGGTATTACTTGGTATGAAAGAACAAAAGAAGGCCAGAGCCCATCGAGACTGTCCCCCACACTATGTGGGACATTATTTATTATCCCTCAACCAAACATCTAATTTGTTTTTAAAGACAGTGGCACTAGTTGCCTCTACCAATTCTTGTGGCAAGGTGTTCCATACAATGGATGCTGTTATTGGAAAAAAGTTTCCCCTTTTGCTGGTTTTATAAGTTTTTACTTCAAGCTGTTTATTATGCAGTCTTGGAACATGTCTCCTTTTGGAGAGTGTTAGACCACATTTTTCCATTAGATCTGGTGAATTTATTAAATTAAAAGCCATAAGCATATCACCTCTTAATCATCTAGTTTGAAGAGAAAAGAGACCAGTAGCTTTTAATCTGTTCTGATAATCAAAGTTTATTAATCTTGGAATCATTCTAGTTACTCTCCTTTGAACCTGTTCAAGAATTGCTATGTCTTTTTTTTGGGTTTGGATTCCAGAAAGAGGAGCCATAGTCTAGATATGGTCTAATGTATGCCCTATACAATGGAATAAGGCATTGTTCAGTGCGATTAACAAAAGTGCGTTTTATTTGCCTCAAACGTCTGTTGGTCATGCAAGCAGTCCTAACACAGTGATCATTTGATGTAAGTTTATTATTAACATATATCCCTAAATCTTTTTCACAATTTGATGAGTGAAGTGGTAGTCCGTTTATATAATATATCGTTTTTGGATTATTTACACCGAAATGCACTACTACACATTTGTCTTGATTAAACTGCATATGATTTTCATTTGCCCAAAGTGTTAATTTTTCCAAATCCTTCTTTAATGCAGAAATATTTCTGGATTATTAACCTTGCCCTCCAATTTAGTATCATCTGCAAATTTAACCATGAAGTTATTTGGCCCTGTTTGTAAATCACTAATAAAAAGATTAAACAATGTTGGTCCCAAGACCGATCCCTGTGGTACACCACTTCTCACACTACCTGAATCAGACAAGATATCATTAATTCTGACTCTTTGAGAACGATTTGTCAACCAGTTTAAAGTCCAGTTGGCAATATCGGGTGACAAACCTAAATTGTGCATTTTAGTAATGAGTTTTTCATGTGAGACTTCATCTACTAAAGTCCAAAAGAATTACATCAGTGGGGATACCCACATTTAGTAGAGTACTTATATTATTGTAAAAAGATATCAGATTGGTGGTGCAGGAATACTTGGGAGTAAACCCATGCTGATTTTAATCATAAATTCCTAATTTTTTACAATTGTGATCTATTAGAGACTTCATTACTCGTTCCATTAATTTACCAACCACTGAGGTCAGGCTAATTGGATGATAATTTTGCACAGAACATCTGTTGCCTTTTTTAAATATGGGAGTAATTATTGCTGAACCCCAGTCATTTGGTACAATGCTTTCTTGTAAGGATTTGTTGAAGATAATTGACAAAGGTATAGAAATATTTATAGAGGTTTTGATCAGAAACCATGGATGAATACCATCTGGGTCCGGACTAGTATTTTTTTTTTATTTTTTTTAGTTTTTTGATAGCCTGTATAATGTCAGTTGGATAGAATCTATGATAATCTATGTGGTGAACTTTAAATGTACTAGTAGGTGATTTTTTTTGAGAGAAGACTGAACAAAAGTATGTATTAAAGAGATTTGAGGTTTCTATATCAGATAGAAAAGAGACTTTGGTTATAATGGGACCAATGGTCCTTGATACACATTTTTTTACTATTTATATAGGAGAAAAGAGATTTGTGACAATCTTTTGTGTGAGATAGTTTAAATTCCAGCTTATTTTTTGCCAATTTAATAGAATGTTTTAAGTTTTTCACAGATAGTTTGTATTTATGTAATAGAGTAGTTCTAAATGGAACAGAACTATTCTTAAGTTTCCTAAAAAGTTTAATTTTTATTTTAATCTGATTTTTATTTGTCTTGTTGAACCAAGGGGAAATTTTTCCTTTATTATTAAATTTCCTCTTGGATGGAATAAAGATATTTTCCAAATAATGTACAATGTTTTTTAAAAAAGTCCCAAGCTTGTTGTGTTGTACAATTAAGAAGATAAGATTCCCAGTTTGTTTTGTAAGTATTCATTGATTTTAGAAAAAAATTGCTTTATTATAATCTTAGCACTTTACTGTTTATATTGCACTTGTGTTCACAGTTTTGCATCTTGTATTGTTTGGATTATGTTTTACCACATTGTTGAAAGCAATTCAGTTATAATTTTGCCCTGCTGTACCTTTACCTCCAATTTCCCCTATCCCCCAGGACATATCTGGAAATGAACAATTTATTATTCTGTATACTTTCCTGGTGAAATGCTTGAATAAATTAAAATAAAAATAAAAAAGGGGCTCACAGAGCCCTTTGTGAGCTAGCCATAGGTCTGCCACCATACCTGAGGGGTTGTGCTGTGCACAAAGCATGCTACAGATCTGGCACCAAGACTTACTGGTCTGCTTCCTTGCGGACTCTGTGTGAGGAAAGCTGTAGTTGTCACTTGTTACATGATACATAGTGTTTTTTTTTTTATTAATCTCCCACCCCTCCATATATGACCCAAGACCAAACTACAGGCCTGGAGCCATGCTACATGGATCTTTAAGCGAGCAAGAGGTCTAGGACACTGCCCCGTGGTCTGCTGCTTGCTGTAGGACCTGCAGAACCCTGCACAAGGTAAACTTCAGATCTGGGAACCTGTACCATGGGTCTTCTGCTTCACATAGGGCCAACAGCACCATACGTAAAGCAAGCTATAGGTCTGGGGCCCTGTACCATGGATTTGCAGTGGCCCGGATGCCAAGCAAGCTATAATAAGACTAGTACCATGCACTGCTTGTATGCCTCTTTGTATAGTACCTGCAGTACTCCATGACACTGCTACTTTGTGTATGCCCTACATCAAGTAAGACACACATGGAGCACATTCCCAGACCTGTAGCTTAGCCTAGACCCATGATGGTAGGTGATGGGCATAGAGTTAGGGTCGGAAACCACATTTCTATAATTATGTAGTTTTGTCAATTATATATGCACATGCATGGTACATGTGTGTTTGTTTTTTTTTTTTTTTTTTTAGTGGTGGTTTTGTTTTTAAAATTCCACCAGGAAAAATGTTCTGAGCTAAATGGCTCATTTCCAGATGTGTCCTTGATGCAGGGGGTGAGCGAGTAGGCAATAACAAATTTGCAGAATAAATAATAAAAAAAAAATAAATAATAAAAAAAAATGCAGAAATAAAATATAAAAGATGACTTTCTTTATAGAACTTGGTATAGTTCAGAGTCCATCACTGCCATGCTGCTGCCACCTACTCTGGCAAGGGGAATCCTTCAGTTCCTTTTTTGGGGGGGGGGGCTTCTAATGTGCCCCAGTAGTACCCTAAACTGCCTTTATTAGCAGGTTTAAAGTGGCAAACAATGCCAGCTATTACGTCCTTTCATACAGTAAGTAGTGTGTGCAGCTGTTCCCTACCCTCCTCCGCTTAGTGGCATTGTCATCTCCTTTGCAGGCGGGGGTGTTTTGATGGAACTTAGACTCACTATAAAGCAGGAGCAGGAAATGATAGGTCAGAACAGCACTAGGGGCATAACTCTCGGCCTTCTGTCATCCTGATGTGGACACTGGCCCGCAAAATGTGTAACACACATGGAGTCTGATCTGTGGGAAAATACGTGCTCTGGATTTGCTCTGGTTTTACTATTAAACCAACATTAGAGATTGGAATACATTTCTGTATAAAATCTCAGCGGCCAGCACCTTCTTCATTTAGGACAGACGTTCCAAGTGGTAAAACGAGGGACATCCCAATCCAGAGCTGCTATGTAACCTTTTTTGAGTGCACAATTTCTTTTTATTGTATTTTACAGTTTTGGTTCAGATTTGCTTGGCAGATCGCACAACCCTGCCTGCTGCTCCCACAACCTTCAGTTGCTGTATGCATTCTCAGCAGGCTGTTAATACCAGATGACAACTTAATCTTTCATCATCCCACCACACACTTGTGCGAAAGTTGGTTAGTTTTACCCAACTCTTATTTGAAATCTTGAGAGTTTCATATATTTGGCGAATGATCTGTAGTAGTGTTTGAATACAGTTGAAAAACCATCGGAATCTGCCTAAATATGGGGCAGTAGTTTTGTTTTGTTTTTTTTTGGTTTTTTTTTATGTAACGTGTAAAAGAGGCTGAGGTATTACCTTTTAAAAACTGAAAACTTGTGTCCCACAAGCATGCTTAAGAGTTTAGGCAATGGTATTTGTTAGTGGGTTAACAATGGTAGTGTACAGTTTTCTTAGCAATAATGTAGTTAATCTGAAATCCTTAATATTCATCAAGAGATTTAAAATTTCTTTAAACTTATTATTTATTTATTTATATTTATTTTTTGCAAAATCTTTTTATTAAAAGTTTTTTGCATAACAAACATACATCACACACAAGTCAAATTCATCCAACTATATACAAGGGTCCATTCCATTATACCAAATATTATAAGAAAATCATGTCCCTTTCTATAACTAAAAGCAGGTTGTATAGAGTAGCCTATGGTCTATATTATGGGCTCCTCAAACATACCAATACTGCATAAGACAGGATAATACAGAATAATACATTTTGGACTCGGGGGTCTTGTAGGAGGTCTGACCTCCACAGTCCCACCACCCGCCTCTCCCAGGTCCCCTCCTGCCTTCAGAACCATCCCTCACACAGAATCTGATTCTCCGCGAGTGTTCGAGAGGATAGGAAGGGCTCCCACGTTTTATAAAAATGTTCGCCTCTCCCTTTCAATACGTGGGATAGTCTTTCCATTGCCAGAGCCTGTATGGACAGGTTCTACAATTGTTGAACCGTGGGGGCAGCCCCAGACACCCTGGTGTTCAGAGTGCAATGTCATGCTAGGATAAGAAGTACTTGGGACCAGCGGGGCAAGGGACACAACCCTTCCCCCAACCCAGGTCTTCTGTGCCAAACAGGAGGAGTAGTGAGGTCACCAGCAGCCTTCTTCCCATTAGCTTCTCTAGTTCAACAACTGTTTAATTCCAAAAAGATTGTAGGATTGGGCAAGACCAAAAGTGTTGATAGTAGAATCCCAGGTCACTATTACAGCTCGCACACATTGGGGATATGGCTGGGTTAAATTTGTGGACAATTAGTAATGGTCAGTATAAACTGTGAATACATTTATAAAAAGGCTCTTTTTGGGGGATCAGGCAGAGGTGCTAAATGAGTACTTTGCCTCAATCTTTGCAGAGGGTGATAAGGGATCCCTACAGCTTGATGGGAGAGATGTGTCAGCAAAAGTGAGAGGTCAGTCTCTGTCTGAGACCAGAGGATGGAAAGAGGCTAGGGTACAGGCTGGCCCAGACCAAGATGGAGTAGGAAGGTTGCATGAGGGAGTGATTGGGGAGGAGAAATCACAGTGGATAGGGTGAGGGATGCCCTTCGGAAACTAAAAACCGATAAGGCGCTGGGGCCGGATGGATTACATCCGAGGGTTATGAAGGAATTGGCGGAGGTACTGGCAGCTCCACTGGCTGCACTCTTTAATACCTCTCTGCAGATGGGATGGGTGCCACAGGACTGGAGGGTGGCTTATGTAGTGCCTATATATATAGGAGGGCCTCTGGAGGAGATGGGAAATTATAGGCCCGTTGGTCTGATGTCTGTGGTAGGTAAAATAATGGAGGCCTTTATCAAGGAGCGAGTTGGGAGGCAGTTAGAAAGGTTAGGACACCAGGATGATAAACAATATGGCTTCGTCCTGGGGAGATCATGTCAGACCAACCTTGTAGAGTTTTATGATTGGGTGATGGGGGGCCTTGGTAGACATAGGCCGGTGGATGTTCTGTACTTAGATTTCAACAAGGCGTTTGATTCAGTGCCTCATAATGGTTTGATAGCAAAATTGGGGGAGAGGGGCGTGGAAGGACAGAAGCTCGTTTGGGTTGAAAATTGGCTTTCGGGGTGTTTACCTTCCTGGGGGAGGAGAGTATCCCACCCACCATTACCCTCTGTAATCAGTGGGCTCGCTCAAGGTTCAGTATTAGGGCCACTCTTGTTCAATGCTTACGTCTCGGATATGGGGGGGGGGTGTCAAAAATAGGTTGTCTCTTTGCGGATGACTCAAAACTGGGAGCAATGGTGGATTGTGTAGAAATGAGGGAGTCAGTCCAGGGGGATCTGGATACCCTGGAGGGGTGGTCAAGGAGGTGGGGACAGAAATTTAATGCCGGGAAGTGTAAGGTACTTAATTTGGGGGTTAAAAACCTGGGTCCTGTATATACCCTGTGGGGATTACACTGCAGACTACATTGGGAGAAAGGGATTTAGGGGTGGTGGTAGACGTCAAAATGAATAACTCTGAAAATTGTAGAACAGCAGCCGAAGCAAATGGGATACTGGGCTGCATAGCCTGGGGTATTACATCCAGAAGTAGGGAGGTGATCCTCCCTCTGTATAATGCCTTGGTCAGGCTGCAGCTTGAGTACTCGTACATTTCTGGAGACCTCATCTGAAGAAGGATATAGTACTGCTAGAGAGGGTTCAGAGGAGAGCAACCAGGATGATTCAGGCCATGGAGGGGAGGCCTTATGAGGAGAGATTGGAAGAGCTTGGGCTTTACTCACTGGAGGAGAGGATGGATAGGGGAGACATGAAAGAGGTTTTCAAGTATGTAAAGGGAATAACCAGGAGTGGAACAAAGGAACTGTTTAGGTTAAAGAAGGGGGGAACAACCAGGGGCAATGAGTGGAAGCTGGAGGGGTGAAATTATAGGGGGAGCGTAGGAGGCATTTTTTCACTGAGAGGGTGGTGGAACCATGGAATGCACTGCCTGGGAGACTGGCGGAAGAGGGTACAGTGGAGGGCTTTAAGAAAGGGTGGGATAGGTACAAGGGGAAATAGAAACAAATGGGGGGGATGGTAAGGCGAGCAGACAAGATGGACCATTTGGCCTATTCTGCTGGCTTTTAGTATGTTAGTGTATTTATTACATATCAGTATACCCATGTGAAGTGTCAAGAACATCTGCCAGTTCTCTTCAGTGATCGCCAGATCCATGTCCCTTTCCCACAGGAGTCTAGTTTTCTGTGTGGTATCCACAAAAAATAGTTTCCCTCTTGGGCCGACTTATGTATAGTACCCTTAGCATCTCTGCTGGTGGTATACACTAACTGTTCTAGTTACCCTAAGGGGGAGGCCCTGCTTGGTCTCTACCCAGCTTTTGGCCATATGCTCTAACCTGCTGATATCGAAAGCAATGCGAATGGCCCAGCCCCGTTCGCTTCTGCACCTCAGCAAAGGAGCAGAACCCGTCCTTAGTAAACAGATCCCCCACACACTTTATGCCTCTGTCCTCCCATTCTTTGAACCCCATGTCACTAAGCACTGGCACAAAGAATGTTTTTTCTGAAACTGGGAGCAAAAGCGTTTCTCCTTCCCCAATCCATGGGCTCTACCTAGTTGTTCCCAGCTTTCCAGGACTGCTGATACCAAGGGGTTAGCCCTGGCCAGATTGTTATATGCCCTGCGCCCTTTTTTTGCCACGTATGCCGGTAGTCTCCCCAGGTAGTCCCGTTCTTCTAGGTCAGTTCATCCTGCGTAGAGGGCCAATTAACCCAGTCGCTCGTGTGTGTGTGTGTGTGTGTATATGTGTATGTATGTGTTATATATATATGTATGTATGTGTGTGTGTGTGTGTGTATATATATATATATATATATATATATATATATATGTATATGTATATATATATATATAATATGTGTGTGTGTGTGTGTGTATATATTCATATATACACACACACACGAATGTATATGTGTGTGAGTAGTGCCCATACTCAACGATATCCGGGTTATTCCGGATGCTTACTGCCAGTCTCTCCATCGCAAGTGCAAAAAAAACAGAGGGAAGAGGGGGCATCCCTGTCTTGTTCCCCTGCAAAGTGGGAGGCTGTCTCACAAGGACCCGTTGACCAATGTCTGCGCCATCGGTGACTTGTACATAGACCGGACTGTCCCCACCAAGCCACTCCCCAGACCAAACCGAGATAGCACCTCAAACAAATATTCCCACTCTATGCGGTCATACACTTTGGCCCTGTCCACACTACGCCTCTGTAACGTTACAGAGTGCCCAAACAGTTACCGCAATGGTTTGCGTTTACACCTGTAACGTTACAGAAGGCATCTTCGTAACCGTTGTTGAAACCACGTATGAGGTGGTTTCAACAACGGTTATGAAACTGTTCTCACCTCTGTAACATTACCGCCGGTAGTGTGGACGGACGGTAAAGGTCACCTGCAGGGCCCATAGCGCAGCGTGAGCTGCATTGTGGGATTGGGCGCTGCGGTAACAGTCACCCGGTTCCTGGGGTGTGGACTGGCGGTACAGCTCCCGTACCAGTCACTGCTGCAGTGTGGACACACTGTACCGCTCCCCAGCTATAACGATTTCTGTCTGTTACGAGGTCTGAGCGGTGTAGTGTGGATGGAGCCTTTCTCGGTGTCCATGGGGATCACATACATTGCACCATGATGCCGAGAAGTCCCCCACATGACATTTAAGAGCTTACGCATATTATGGTAGGAATATCTACCCAGTATGAACCCAGTCTGGTTCACATGGATCAGCCCCAGGAGAGCCTCGTCCAGACGACCTGCGAGAATTCTCGCCAGAATCTTTAAATCACAATTCAAAAGTGATATCGGCCGGTATGAGCCACAGTCCTGGAGGTCCTTGCCGGGTTTTGGGATTACACAGATGACTGCATCCCTCCAGGAAGCAGGTAGTGTTCTGCCCTCTCCCCTCGCCTCACGAAGCTTTTCCCACAATGGATCCACCACCTGGGCCATCGTAACCTTACAGTATTCAGCCAGGAACCCATCGGGTCCACTGGCCTTCCCACTTTTCAACCTACTAATAACGCACTCGATTTCTTCTTTTGTGATTTCAGAGTCTAACATGTCCTTTTGCATCTTTGACAGGCGTGATAGGTTAATGCTGTCCAAAAACCCTTCTTTAAATATTTTTATGTTGTCTTGCACGCTCACGTAAGCAACATCTTGCGGTAGTAGCACATTCAGAGGTGTGTCAGTGTTGTGGCGAATGCAGGGGATGCTTTTAGTGGGCGCGTTCCTCAGCCACCAGTTAGCAAGCATGCTGGTGATGACAACAGTTTCAGAGAGAGCCACGAAGCTGAAAGAAATCTGCCACTCCAGTGAATTGCAGTTTCCTCATTGGAGGAGGGCTCCGTTGCATGTCTTTCCTGGTGAAACATTCTAATAAATATGGCGGCTTCTGCTGCCCGCCACACAATCCCCACAAAGTCGACATTGGGGATGCCCAGTCCCTGTGTCTGCATGCCCCTCCCAGTTCAATTTGTTTGCCTATGGGGGGGGGTACCAGTCCACTTCCCCCCCCAGCACACTTTCTTTGCCGACGGGGCTGCCCAGTCCCTGTCAGCATCATGTCTCCCCAACCCCCTCAAAACTCGTGGCATGCTGGTAGCCCACCCCAGTGTGCCCGAAATAATTTTTTATCTGTAAATGAAGAGAACAGTCCCCGGAAGTCCAGTTTCTTTTTTTTTTTTAACCTGTGAAGAAATAAATGGTCCCTCGTCATCCTGCTACACCCCCTCCACCAACCTGCACCCACCCTCTGTGCACCCCACCTCCCTGCACCCTCCTTACCCTATACTTTCTTCCACAGGTCCGGCGCTGCAATCTTCTGTGGCGCAGGAACATGTCTGCACTCTTCAAAAACCAACTGGGAACTGAACAAAATGCGGTAAGCTTTATAATGGCAGACAATGAGGGGTTTCAATTTAGGTGAATATCTCAACCATTTTTGGGAATTTTGATACCAGATTTTCAACATGGGCTTCTTGGGACCCCACCTCAGGAACACATGCACTTACTCGGTCCTGAAAGATGATTTTGCGGTCACTGTGCGGAATCACTTTTCGGGACTGATTAACGAAACAACACTGCCACTGTTTGAGGTGGGGGTCCCAAAAAGCCCAAATTGCAAATTTGGTGAAAGAATTACAAAAAAATGACTGCGTTACAAGCGTGCGTTGCGCAGTTTCCACACACGCTCGTAACTTCAACATTTTTATATATTTTCACTCCAGATTTTAAACATTTCCATTATTTCACACCTCCTTATGTACGGTACTGCTGTCCATTTTCTTACCCTGCCCGAAATGTGTTTTCACACCTGTGGCACACAATGGTGCAGTCGCTTTGGGAAATACTTTCGGGACAAATTAAGAAAATCACACTGCCACTGTTCATGAAGGGAGGTCCCAAAATGCCTGTGTTGAAAATGTGATTAAAAAAATCCTAGAAATAATTGGGTTACAGGCGTGCATTGTGCAGTTTCTACACATGCTCGTGACTTCATAAATTTTTTATACTTTCACTCCAGATTTTCAACATTGCCATTTTTGTACACCTCCTCATGAACAGTATAGTTGTTGTTTTTCACATCCTGCCTGAAATGTGATTTGCACCTCTGGCGTCGAATGGTGCAGTCGCTGTGCAAAATCACCTTTCGGCTAATGAACTGATAGTGCCAGTCTTCATGATGTGGGGTCACAAAAAGCCCATGTTGAAAATTTGGAGTGAAAATACCAACAAACGCCTGTAGTATTAGGGTTTCCAACCGTAACGCCCCACCCTGTAGAGACTGACAGGTGTCGGGGGTGTGACTTGGGATCGTCTACAGTAATGCTCACGCCATTCCACCATCACCCTGCAGCCAGTGACAGGCATCGAGGTGTGCCTTGGAGTCTTCGGCCCCAGAGTTCACCCCATTCTCCTATACTGCACCCATCTCGGCGTATTTCCCTATGGAGTGAGGTGAGCGTAAGGCCTGAAGACACCAAGGCACACTGCGACACTTGTCAGTGTCTGCAGGGTAGGATGAGGTAAAATGGTGTAAGCATTATGGCTGCCGACCCAAAGGCACACCCCAATGCCTGTCGGTCTCTGCAGGGTGGGGGTGGGGTTGGCGGCAGTTCAGTACTTCACTGATATTGCTGTTATGCATCTCTAACTCCTGCACTACCAATGCTGATGCCAGCAAGACAACATTCAGCATTTCCAAATGCTTGTGAAACCATTTTTGTTACTAATTTTTTGATTAATGACTTAAGTCAATAAATATCGTGGCCACCAGCAGTTTAAAACTCTTTGCCCCTGAGGTTTCTCTGTTCTCTTGCACACTGAATTCATACTGCAGATGTCAGGATGGTGCTGGCACACATTTGTGATGGTGAACAGCACAGAAGAATACGTAGTGTTAACATTGGGCACCGGAGAGCCAGTGTGGGAAGGAGGATTGAGTGTCCCTTTGAATGCTTTTCTTCAAGGAGGGAGGGTCGCTGCCTGTACTGCTGTACTGCTTTCTGAGTGACCACAGAAGACGGTGCAGTGTGGAGGTACTGCAGGAGGGGAGGTGGAGCCCCATGCAAGCTGTCGTCCTGAGGGCAGAGCCAGAAATGCAGGAAAAAGACCCCAGTGTGCAGAATGACATCAGCACTCTTGGGTCTCATTCTGGGCAACCGTCTGCCCACCAAGGGGACTCTCGACAACATAATCAGCTTCTGGTTGCCTCTGTAGGGTGGGGCTGGGGTAATGGGGTAAGTGCCAGAAGTGTAGGATGGGAGGTTTACAAGCTGATGAGGGCAGCGAAGGAGAGAAGAGGGCATAAAGTGTTTATTTAAAAAAAAAATTGTAGTGTTATCAAGGTGGTCTTGGCAAGTGAACAGCTTTTGGAAACTTCAAAGTCACATGTCTGTCTTCAAAATGAAATAACCTGGAAATAGCCAAATGCTCTGTAAGTCAGCAGTGGATTTGACTATGCTGATGAAGGTCAGTTCTTGCTACTGTTCCTGTCACTTTAAAATGTTAGCTGTAGAAGAGAAGTTTGGTCTGGACAGCACACAGTGTGAGTTTGAAGCCTTCTATTCATTCTTACTGGTTTCTCACTGTAACCATATGACAAGACACTGAAGAGGTGGGATTTATCCGGATCCTAGCACTAATTATTCTTCCTTAAAGAGAGCTGACGCCATTAGGACAACTTTAACAAAACACATTATCTAGACACAGTTCAGTTTGTATTTCATATTAGCTCTGTATTTCTCAACCCCATTATTTGTTACTGAGGCGATATGCATGAAAATGGGATTGTTGCTCCTGAAGAGTTCATCTATTCTTACTGCTTTCTCCTTACCTGAGGTCGCAGTGCTCTACTTGTGACATCACCATTACTCCCATGGTAACAGATTGTGATGTCACAACAGAGGACTATGACAAGAAGCAGGGAGTAAGCAAAAGAGGCAGATGAACTCTAAAGGATATAGAGCTTGTTTCCATGTAAATTTCTCAGTAATGAGTAATGGGGAGGAGAAATCCATTGAATATGTACAGAATGCAAGTTGAATTGTACCTAAATATGTTTTTCAAAGTTTTCTTTTGAGGCGTCAGCAGCTCTTTAACTATAAAATGGTTCATTCAACATCATCTTCACTTAATTTCTTGACAATGCAAGTACCAAAGAGACAAATATAAAAGCCTTCTGTATGCAACCTTTTGTTCATAACATTACTCTGCCCACTCTTGTATCTTCGCTGCCAGTCATACCTTGTCACTCTGCCTTTTATGGCAGTACTTAAGTAAAATTGTATTTAATTCATGCATTTATGAGGAAGCTGATAGTTTTTTTTTTTTTTGTTGGCGTGACTGAGCAAAATTTAAATTAAGAAAATATGTTTATTTTTATTACTTGTATTGTTCCCCTTATAAAGAACTTCTTCCATCACCACAGCGCAGCTCCTGCCAAAGGTAACTTTGCAGCGTGGAGATGTCTTACTATCACATCACTCTCTGACCTGAACGATCGCTAAGAATAGTCACAATAAGTCACCCAGAGGACTTCCACAGTAGGCGGACTGGCTTATTTTTGGGGCTTCAGAAGGGAGCAGTACAGTTGTAGAATAGGTGGGAAAGGGGGACTTCATTTTTCTGGCTGAACTGGCTGTATAACCTTCTTTAAGAAGTATTTCTTCACAGAAATGGTGGTGTGGAAGTGGAATTGTCTACCAGTGGAGCTGGTCCATTCCAAGATGATTGAGTTTTGAGGGGGTGGAAAAGACGCATGGCATTGGTGAAAATGATGGGCAGAAGGAGATGGTGGGGGCAGTGAGGCAAATGGAGCAGAACTGCGATATGGGTGGTCTGCGTAGAACCTGGTAGTGCAAGACTAATGCTGACTTAGATAGAAACTGGGTAGGCTGGAGTGGACTGGACCGTGAGTCTTTTTCTGACTATAAATTTCTTTTTCTTGTGTGTGTGTGTGTGTGTGTGTGTGTGTGTGTGTGTGTGTGTGTCTTCCCCATTTTCTCCTCGAATCCCGGGACTCTGGCAGACACACGCGTGTGCGCACATGCAGCTGGGTACTGGCTCGGCCCCTTCCGCCCCACTTCTGGCAGTCAGCTGCTGCCCCCCCTCCGCCTATGCTTCCCATCAGACCTCCACCCAGTGGGAGCGTGCAACCTCCCAGAGAGAGGAGAGCTGCCTTCCAGCTGCTCGATCCTACTCCCTCCCCCCCTTTCCATGCCAGCTCCCCGATGACCCGAGGTTGTTCCCGAACCTGGGTCACCGGCGTGACGCAAGGTAAGGCATCCAGCGCCTCAGCTGTCGGTGCTACCGGGCTGGTTCTGACATTACATTGCTATGGTTCTTTCCCCTTACACTTGGGCAACTCTTGTTGGTGGGGGTGGGATTTCATCTTCCTTACTGAACTGGCTGTATAACCAGAACTCTTTCCTTTCCTAGTGCAGTTACTCCTGTAGGGCAGATAGTGACAGACGATAGAGCTACTGGGCACAGTCATCATCCAGTCCCACATCTGTATGTCCTCAACCCTGGGCCTTAAGGTCGACACTGCCACGTACTAATCTCGAAAGAACACTGTAGCACTGGCACTTGGTTGTGGCCAATAGCCATATTTCTGCTTGCATGACTCCCTTCCCCTTCCCTGGGCTGCCGGGGGCAGTTGTTTGCTTGCAGGAGCTTTCCTGCTCCATGAGGTAGGAAGTATCCAGTGCAGATACTCAGCATTTTTATTTTAGTGTTTGGTAAATGGGTAAGGCCCACTTGGCACAAATGCCTGTTTTCAGGGGCGACCTGGGAGTACTGGTTGGTTAAGTGACTTACTCAGAGTCGCACAGTATGCAAGTGGAGGTTGTGAGAATCAGATTCAGGTCTGGTGTGCTGGATGTATAAAGCTCGTTCACACCTCATTCCTCTAACCTGTAGGCTGTACTGCTAGCCCAACCTCACAAGCCCAACAGCATAACCTCTTGACGCTGACTGTGTGTTGGCCTGAGATCAGGACACAAACCTAGGCTGCCCACCATACATTTCTGGTTAGCATTGCTACTTGTTTTGAGTAGCATTTTGCTATGCTATACCAGCTATTTAATACTCTGATACTGTATGCAAATTTTTTTCCCAATTTCTATTTATGCCCCACCACCCCTGGCACTGTCGCCCAACTAACTGCCCCGAGCCAGATCAGAGAGACCCCCTCAACCTGCTGTGGTTTGCCCCCCCCCCCAGGCAGAAATGGGGCCAGGGACCCTGTGTATCTTAAATCCTCATCATTTCTCCTCTGTGGCCGAGCTCCGAGGAAGGCGAGGGCTATCCCCCTGGTCGGTGCTGCACCAGGACAGCACTTTGTCATGTACTTCCGCCCCACGCGTGACATGTGCATCACACCAAGGCGCATACTCTGGCGTCTGTCACTCCTCCCCCTTGTTCAAGGCTAGGTCATGCCAAACCTTTAGCTGCCAGAGGTCGGTTATGTCCCGAGCCAGGCACCCCCTCCCGGAGGAGACCAGCAGTCCTGCGGACACTCAAGCCTCTTCTACCTGGCCGTCCCTCCAGCTATCCGAATCCTTTCCGGATGTATGCAATTTTTGATCAGGGAAGGCAAAACATGCTGTGACAGCTTTCTATGTGCATCTAGAGGGATGAGTTACATGGATAGGTTTTATTGATGAGGGGAATGTTGGCCATGACATAGGGGAAACTCCTCTATGCTTCTTGGATATGCGCAGTGGGATCTTTAACTGCCGCCTGGACAATGACCAGAGATGGGCAGAAAGGACCTTGGTTTACTGTCTTATCTGAAGGATAGCACGTCAACAGCACAGCACTCCCCTCATACTAAAGCACAGTGTCAATTATGGGCATTACCACAAATACCTGGTGCAGGGCTAGAACCCACAACCTCCTGACATTTCGTCTCAGAGGCGAGAGTGACATCTGAGGAGGCAGTGGCACTTACTGCTGGAATGACAGGCAGCCCCAAGAAAAGCTGTGTTCTTTCTGAATGCTATGAGCACATGCCATTTGAAAAATGCAGATCTTGCTGCCAGACGTGTGTGCTGTAGGTTTCTGTACCCAAAGTTGGCAGCTCTGTCACTAGTACACAGAAGTAAGTACTCTTCAGTTGACCAAGATCTGCAACAGAGTGGACACACTGGGGGGGGGATGAGAATGCACCTAAGCCTATTAGAGGAGTGGTCGGGTATCTGGAAGTTAAGTTTCAGTGATAAAAAGTGCAAGATCATACACCTGGGTCACAGGAATCCAAGGGAGGAGTACAGGATGGATGGGGAAATTGTGGCCTCCACAAGTCAGGAGAGAGACGTGGAGGTTATCCTATCTGACCAGGAGGTGACCAAACAGTGTGAAAAGGCATTGGGGAGAGCAAACAGAATGTTGGGGTGCATAGGGAGGGGCATAACAAGCAGGAGGAAAGAGGTGGTGATGCCACTGTACAGATCACTGGTGAGGTCTCAGCTGGAGTACTGTGTCCAGTTCTGGAGACCACATCTCTGGAAGGACATTGACAAAATAGAGGCAGTCCAGAGAAGGGTAATGAAGATGGTACATGGACTGCACCAGAAGTCCTACTAGGAAAGCCTTAAGGACCTTAATATCTATTCACTGGAGGAAAGAAGGGAGATATGATGGACTTTAAAGTACCTTAGGAGAATAAACAGGGTACAGGTGGAAAACGTATTTCAGAAAAGAACTCTGCACAAGAACAAGGGGGCATGATGTGAGGTTGAAGGGTGAAAGGCTCAGGGGTAATGTTAGGTAGTACTTTTTCACTGAAAGAGTGGTGGAGCCGCCTTTCAGCAGTAGTGGTGGGGACAAAAACAATACAGGGGTTCAAGAGTGCATGGGATAGACATAAGGGTACCCTAGAGATGTGTAGAGCAGGAGAGCCGCAGATCACATAGGATCTGGGGCTGCAGCAGTGAGTAGGGAAGTGGGCAGACTAGGTGGACTGTATGGTCCTTATCTGCAGACAGATTTCATGTTTCTGTGACATTTCAGTCTTTAATTTTAACAGTGTCAGTGGCTCAGCAGGTTGCACGATCGCCTCTGAGGCCAGAAGATCAAAAGATTGTGGGTTATCGCCCCACACAAGGCACTTGGGGTAAATCCCAGTACTGACAGTGTAGTGCATCATGAGGGGGATGCTGCACTCCTGAGGTGCTGTCTTTCAGATGAGACATTGAGGTCCCGTGTGGTTGTTCAGGTGGATGTTAAAGATTCCATGACACTTCTCGAAAGGAGTAGAGGAATTTCCCTGGTGTCCTGGCCAAATTTCCCCCATTCACTAAAAAATGCTACCAACAGCTTAATCTGGTCCAATTTCAGTTAGTTACCATCTGTGCCCCCACCCCCACCCCTGGTCGCCCCTGAAAAAGGTACTTCTAGTTTCAGTGGGTCTACTCAGTTAACAGAATTCAATAAAATAAATATTGTTGTCATTTCATGGCATGAAGTCCCACACATCTGTCTGTGGATGTTCCCAGTGACCATTTTCTTTACTAAATTAATTTTAGAAAGTTATAGAGCTTACTTCAGAGTTTGACACTTGAAATATTAGATAGAAAGTGCTCATGTAATAACCTTTAATGCTTACACTTCAGCTACATCCCTTCCTAATGCCTCTGGGGAAAGCATAGTTCTTTTTATTGGAAAATCCTAACTTGAAGTAATGTAATCAAAACCCTGGTTTAATTTGTGACAATCCTGGAAAATTAGAGCATTCAGTACAGTGCTCCTAGAGGATTCACCAGACCTTCCGTGCTCTCAGTTAATAGAGAAAATCAGAAATAAAAAAAGAGGAGCCCAACATATCCCAGGTACACTGTCATCTAGCACTCCCAATACTGGCGATGGATTGATTTTTGTTTTCCTGGTTGTCCCTAGTGAGCTTGTCATTCTTGCATTCTTTTCTCTGTTTAATAAAGGAACTGCACTTCGTTATTTCATGTTTGATTTAGATTTTTGCATTTATGTATGTAAAAAAAAAAAAACTTTTACAATCGGTCCGTAGACAGAGGGCATACAGGATATTCTGTAATGACTATAAGTCTTAAAGTAGTATACTGTACCCAACGCTTTTCATGTTACCAACACTTGGAAGGAGTCCATCAAAAAAAGACACTGCTGTGTGCCCATCAATATGGAGCTGCAAAGCGGAAAAACAAGAGGACCAGAATTTAAATCAATTGTCCCTTGCAGGTGTTCAAACCTGCAAAATACTGGCTGTAAGGTCCTGCAACATCGAAACACTATAATAGCTTCTGTGTTTAAAACCTGGATTTTGTTTTCCATTTTCCCCTGATACCCCTGTTGCCTGTCTCTCTCCCAAGAACCCCAAGGCACCCTGCGCCTCTCCACTGCACTCTGCTGCCTCTGCATTTTGGATTGCTCCCTTGGGGGCGGGGGGGCGGTTTTGTGAGATAGAGCCCCCCCTCGATAGCATTCTTTATTGGGCGGTGGACACACGGGACCTGCCTGTACCATGGTTCCTTGTCTACAGGCAGCAGTGTCGTCCTCACATTTTTCTGTCCCTCCTGCTAGGATGACGGTGCTAATGACGCCATGCACACAGAGTGCATGATTGCACCTCCCTACTCATGAACCACACTTTCCCTAGATGTCAGGCCGTAGACCTAAGTTAGGCCCTTCTTGGCTGAACTGTCTGTCCCCCCACCCCATACCTTATTTCCACTGCTGGTTTTACTGTTGTTGGACGTAGTTGGTATTTTCTGCCCCCCACCCCCCAAGGCATATATGAACATAATGAAAATCGTGAGCAGAAAAAGGCCTTACAGTCTAACAAGTCTGCTCAGTTGTACTCCAGTCCACTGCCGGCAGGTTGAAGTCCCCCATGATCACCACACTCCCCTTTCCACAGGCCCTCCCAATCTGTCCCACTAGTTCTCTGTCTAATTCTTCAGTCTGGGGGGGGAGCGGGGGGGCGGCCTGTACACCACTCCCATCCTGACAGTCCTATTCCTTGAGTCCTGGAATTTGCACCCATAGTGACTCCGTACTGCCTTCCTTCCTCTCCTCCCATACTCACTTCAATCCTTCCCTCACATACAGCGCCATGCCTCCCTTTCCCCTGTGAAAAATCCTGTACCCTGGTACCGCCAGGTCCCAGTGATGGTACTGGGTGGTCCTTGTTTTGGTGATTGCTGCCATGTCCACCTCCCCTTCCACCATGAGGTTCTGAAGCTCTGCAGTTTTATTCTCCAGGCTTCTAGCATTCAGGGTGACAATCTTCCACCCCCTTACCTCACCCCCCTTTCCATCTCATTCTAACATCCTCTCTAGTACCTGCCCCTAATCCCTTGTCTCTGCCATGGGGGGGGGGGGTAAACTCATATGTCTTCCTTTCCTGTGGCCTCTGCTTGCCTCCTGCCATCCCCCCCGCTCCTAGTTTAAATACCCAGCCTCTTATCCCTGTTTTCAACACTCTCTTGCCCTCCTTACTTAAGTGCAGTCTATCCTTCGAGTAGAGATTACTGTCTGCCCAAGTCCCTCACCAGCCCATACCCTTTGGCCTGACATCAAGTTCCTAGCCATTTATTAAATTCCTCTATCCTCCTTTTTCTTGCAGTGCTCGCCCTGGGAACAGGAAGCATCTCTGAGAAGGTTACTGATTTTCCTGCCCCCTCACATAATGGTCATAGTTCCACAAACCTCCTCTGCACTACTTCTACCATCTTATCAGCCAGGTTGTTAGTCCCCAAATGCAGAATTAAATGAGGTTTCTCCCTACCCCTTCTAGCAAATTTCAGTACAGATTGCCCCAGCCTTTCCGCTGTCCTTCCTGGCATGGCCTCCACCCATATGCGACTATGCCCCCCCCCACCGCTACCCCACCTGACTCCCCTTAGTATTGAGTCCCCCAACACTAAGAATCCACCCCATTTTCCATCCACATGCTCCACATCCTCCCTCCCTGCCCCGAAACCTCTTCTTCCTCCTGGACATTAGTTCCCCCTTTTGCCCGTTACTCCCCCGTGCCTCTTTCATCCTGGCTGCTGTCAGTTGTCCCACAACTAAACAAGACCTGCTCACAATTGCTGCATACGTCTACCCAATATAAATGCACTTTTCACCTAATATAAATGCATTTATCAAAGCATAGCCACAGTACCTTATTCTTGATGAAATTCACACTGGCTGATGAATGAAACTCTCTTCAATTGCACTCCTTAATACTCCGCCATATGCCCACTCTTCATTGGCCAGCCCCCCTGCTTGGCTTCAAGAAAGAATGTGCAGCCTTTTAAAGCCCAGCTGCCGATTTGAGATTGGTGCTCTTCCTCGAGCACTGTTCTGGTTGGCTCCTGTTAGGAGCCCTTCTCCGCACTGATTGGCTCCTGTAGGGAGCCCTTCTCCTTGTGGCTCCTGCCGCTGCTGCAGCTCACTCTTTAGCCATGGATGCATCCCATCTTTCTTACCGCCCAGATGCAGCCGCCCCAATGCTTGCAATGGGGCCGCCAGCTCCGCCCCCGCCTCGGCCCCACGAGCGGCCTGGCTGCGTGGATGCTGCGGCTGCAGACTGACTGCCCCAGCTCTGCCAAAGCCCATGTACCTAAGCTTGAGAGTACGCAGAGATGCGCAAGAGCACACAGCGTTGGCATGTACTGTGGATAGCAATTGTACTTCAGCATGTTTTGATCTCTAGTGAACATTGTGTTCTCACACCTAGAGCCATACCCATGCTGTTTACTGTATTGCATTCCCCCTTGCAGGCGATGTCCAAAATGTGTAAGTATGCTGTGTTTAGATGTTCAGTAAAAAGATCAGCAACCAAGGCCTGTAATGCCATGTGGTCACCAAGGTGTGGCTATAGCAGTGGTGCCATACAGCCTCCCTTCCAGAGAGGAGAGCATCCTCTAGGATGCCCAGTCCCCCTCTCCCCAGTGGCCAGGGTCCGTTCCCGAACCCTGGTAACTGGTATTGTGAGCAATGTGCCTACCTTTGCTAGCAGACTGACCACTTGAAATACTGGAATAATTATTATCCATATTCGTCAGCAGAATGCGTGTAAGCAAAGCAGCTGGTAAAAAAAAAAAAAAAACAAAACTGTACTGGAGCTGTTAAACTACTGATGTAACATGACTGGAACTAGGGTTGTATAACAGGCCACTGCAACCTAGTCACTATGCTAAGTAAACGAAGATGTGGTAGCTTAAATTACCAATGGTACTTACCACTTCATCTGGGCCATCATTACTGCAGATGCCCCGCTGTTTGGCCATCTTGTCGACTTCAACTTAGATGCTAACTCTGGCCACGTAGTCGCTGCTACTTTTAAACAGAAATATTGGAGATGCAGAAGTTGTACATTTAACTAATTTATAAATCAAGCACTATCATAACCACCCTAGATGCAGATGCACCATATTATACATTTTTTTTTTCTGACATATTATTTTCTACCCTTCACCAGCCTGCCCTCTGGCACTTTCTCAAGTCCGCCACCCTGTCACCAACCTCTTCACCCCACCTTTTCCTAGGGCTTACCTACCTCCATGGTAGTTGCCTATGGTATCCACTCTCCACAGTGGAGCTTGGCAAGGATGGACCAAGTCCCTGCTGTAAGCTTTGGTTCCGCATGCAGAGCTGCCTAGGGTGGCGGGTGCGGAGTCTGCATGCAAGATGGCAGCCTTCATTCTGTGTAACTGTTTTTTTTTCCTCTTATTTTCTCCCTCCAGGACACTGTCTGAGAGCAGAGTGGAGCAAGGCATTAGCTTCCACTCCAGCCAGTCAACATCACCTTCTGCAATTGTGCGCCTGAGCCCTCTGCACACCGGGCTGGCCATATTATAAATTGTTAAAATGAGTTGCATTAATTTCCCTCCTTTACACAGATTAACATTGGGTAAGATACCAAATGAAAGAGGGAAATTGGACCAGCTAAACACTTCGACTCACTGTCTAACTCACGGGTATGGCAAGTCCTCCCAGATCTTTTCCATGAGCTTCCCTGCATCTGTATGATTGTTGCATATAAAGGTTTTCATGGCATACATGAGTTTCAGCTTTGCTGGCTGTTGCAGTGAGTATGATATGCCAAGTTTTCACAGGGCTCCCTGAACTGAACTCTTAATGTTAGGCGCTGTTCCCATTGTGTTTCTTTTATATCCAAATTCTGGTTCAACTCCCCTCCCTCCTACCTTAAATCACTTTCTGTCCTCTCCTCTTTCTTCCTCCTACCCTTTCTGCAACAGTATTTCCCCTTCTCTCTCTCTATTCCTTCCAGAAAATTTACTGCTGAACAGTCATAATTTTTTTTTTATTTATATTTTGTACCCAGTCCCCCCCCCACCTCAGTTTTTCCCCATCCTGTGTCGCCCACATGTGTGGAGGCATATCTGCCTCACGATACAGAGACACCCTTCCTCCACTGTGTGGCCCGCCCACCTGCCTGCACCCATCAGACGGCCTCCACCTGGGAGTAGTGGAGCTCTGGCGGTGGCAGGATCTTCCCGGGAAGGCTGCCTGGCTGCTCGATTCTGCTCGAATCCATCCGTCCTCCTCACCCTAGTCGGCTCCCGATGACCCTGGGCTCATTCCCGAACCCAGGTCGCTGGCATGATGCAGGGTCAGGCCGTCAGCACCTCAGCCCTCTGTGCCACTGGGCCGGCAATAGTCTGCTTTTTCTTACAGATTTCCTAAACTTTGGACCTCCCTTCCACCTTCAGTTCAATCTGCCTCTTCACCCTCCTCCTTAAAGTCCCTTCTTTTTGACTATTATTATCCTGCCTACAACTGTCTATGACCCTCTCCTCTTCATATTGCCTTCCTCTATACATGAGTGTTTACATTTTTTTACTTGCATTCATTAATTTATCTCTAATATTTATAAATATGCTTCTTAGTACTTTATTATTGTATTTGACTTCTTGTCTTCAGCAGTTTTATTATTTAGATATTTCCTTCTCCCGTCTCCCTCAGGATGCATCTAGAAACAAACTGTTTTCTGCTCCGTATGTCTTTCCTGGTTAAACTTTTAAAGAGCAGCTTCCAAGTGCTGTCTGCCCCGGACCATTCGATAACATACCCCCACAGACAGCTACTGATGAAGTGTGGCATAAAAAGTCGTTCTCTGGTAAAAGTTATAATGCTCATGACATTTAAATCCAGCCCACTGGCAAAGGACCGACTTCGGTCCGAAACCCGCCCACGTTGGCCCATGCAGTCCTGTTTTGTGATGTCACAAAACGAAGGCTACGTGAGCGTGCCCCATTCACTTATAATGGGGCTGATATTGTCACATAGTTTTATACTATTTACTTTTGGGATTTTCTTAAATCAAAGCGGTCGATTGACTGACAGGGTCCTTTTTTTGCTGGCGGGTTGGATTTAAATTTTCGAGCATTATAACTTTTACCAGAGAATGACTTTTTATGCCACGCTTTGTCGCTAGCTGTCTGTGGGGGTAAGTTATCGAATGGGCTGGGGCAGGCACTACTAGGAAGCTGCTCTATAAATAAATAAATAAACTGGATCAAAGCTTCTGCGTCACGTTCTTGTCACAAAGCTGAAGTCTGGGAAAAATTTTACATTTGGGGACTCAAGGTCCCTGTCAGCTTCTGGTTTTCTCTTTCTACGTGGAGTACTTTGTCCCTCTCATGTGTCCCCGCAGTCACTATCAACAAGGGCTGGGAAAGTTTGTTGTTTACTGGCTTCTTCCAGGAAAGTTTGTTGTTCATTGGCTTTTTCCAAGGGGTATGCTGTATAGATTGTAGGAGATATAGGCTGACTGAGTTAGTCTGCAGAAATGTCTCCTAGTAGTTTGAGGTATCCAAAACCTCCTTGACTTCAGGTAAACCTGTAAGGAATAAATTCATAGATTGGGCAGAATTTCCTAATTGCTCCAGACATAAATGCAACAGTTTTGTTTTCTTTTATGATAGCTGTTGTAGCCTTCAGGACTTTTTGCACTAGTTGCGTTGCTTCATGAACCTGGGCAACTGTAATTAAAGTTTTCGACTTTTTTTTTTTTTTTTATCCAAGTCCCCCATTGTCTGCAAGATGGTGTTTAATCATGAATTCCTGATAGTTGGCACTAGTAACATCTTTTAATTCCCCAACCATGACTGTCACTTACCAGCAAACTTGTGGAGGCTTTATCATAGAGTTACCTTTAGCTGTTGCTTTTGGTCTCTCCATGGTCAGAATCACTTGACATTTGGTATATGTAAGGGTCTTTGTAGTATCTCTATAGAATGAATCCCTTTGGCCAGGCGTTCAGCTAGGTAAAAGCGATAATTTCTGCTTTGCTCAGAGCTCCTCTGAAGCAAGACTTCCTTTGGTCGCTGCAAGTTCTGCACACACAGAGCCCCCTAATTTTTCTGTTATAAAAACAAATAAGAAAATTCATACCATATCTTAAAGAAATATGGGGCATGTAGTGACAAAATGGAAAAAAAAAAAATCATATAGTCATGATGCTAAAACTAACCCCCCAGCAGCTTAAAGATGAATGGGGAAATTAAAAAATATTATTCTCATGTTTGGTACATTTTAGTACTGCCTGCATATTAAAAACTGAAGCATGAACATACATATACAAGTCTCTCTAGATATATATATTTTACTAAAATATCCAGTTTCAAGCCCCCAAAATGTTTACCTGAATTAAAACAATCATACTTTTCTCTTCAGCTACGTTGCTCTGTTTCACTCAGCATATTACGTCATTGAAGGAGTGACATGCTGTGCTCGAGGCTGTCCTAAGAATGAAAACTGGATAAAGCACGAGTTTAAGGGTGTTGCCAGCCCCATTATTAGCTATTATTCAGTGCTGTATATTGTACTACACGGTTGGAATAAAAATAAAAAAACATTATCTTGCATCCTGTAGAGTTCTGCTGCAGAGCTGCTGATGAGATTCTTCAGCATGTTGCTAGCCCCCCCCCCCCCCGTCTTGAAGCTGTAAATGCACAGTAACTTGTCAGTTAGGGTCCCCTTAAACTTAATGTGCACATTTCAGCCAGGAATCATCAGGTATATCTAAAATCATTGTGGACCTTTTTTTACACCCCCCACCCCACTGACATGGATCTGGAATGCTGAGTGTTACTGAAAACATTGTACAAATCCCTTCTGCTTGCGAGTCCCAAAAATCTGCGTTTATTTCCATCAGGACCAAGGCAAAGTCTCTTCCTCCAGCTAATTTCAGAAATCTGCATCCATGCATATATTATCTCCTTTTTGCCTCTCCCTATGCACCCCAGTATCTCGCTAGTGCACTGCCTTGTCACACTGCTTGGCCACCTTTAGGTCATCAGATATGATTACCCCAGGTCTCTATCCTGTTTAGTGGTCGTCAGTACAACTCTTCCCCCATTTTGTATCCTGCCCCTGGGTTTCTTTTCCTAGGTGCATGATTTTACACTTTCTCACGTTGAAACTTGTCTACCATACCCTTGTCCACTCCACTCTTCCAACTTTCTTGGATCGCTACTCATTTTTTCCACCCCTCCTGGAGTGTCTACCCTATTGCAGATTTTAGTATCCTCCACAAAAGGCAGATCTTCCAATCCAGCCCCTCTGCAATGTCGCTAATAAAGACTTTAAAGAGGATTGGTCCAGTACGGTTTCCTGTGGCACCCTGCTGGTCACCCTCCCTTCCCTGGAGTGAACTGTGTTTACCACCACCCTCTGTTGCCTATCCCTTAACCAATTTCTTACCCAGTTTACCACCTTTGGTCCCACTCCTAGGCTGCTCAGCTTACTTACGAGTCTCCAGTGTGGAATGGTGTTGAAGGCCTTACTGAAATCAAGGCAGGCCACATCTGCTGCTCCACCCTGATCCATTTCCTTGGTCACCCAGTCAAAGAAATCTTATTCGATTCATTTGACATGGCTTCCCTCTTGTCCTGGGTCCAGTCCTCTTCAGTATGTTCATCAGCAACATTGGTGACGGAAACTGAGGCAGAAACATAGAAGTTGACGGCAGATAAGGACCGCAAGGCCCATCCAATCTGCCAGTTTTTTTTACTTTATGAATGTGCCATAAACCTTTACTCTGTCAAGGTTGTGTCTCTTTGCAGGTGACTCTAAGTTTTATGGTAGGGTGATAGTGATGAGGGAATATATTAAATGCAGAGAGACAAAAACTAGAGGGGTGGTTTGAGGTTTGGCAATTGAAATTCAGTGCCAGAAACAGCAAGGTAATGCACCTAGGAAACGGGGACTCCAGCATAGAATACTGGATGGGTAGAGTGAGGCTTACCACTACAGCTGAAGAATGAGACCTTGGAGTTATCTAATTCCCTCAAACAATTAAGCCAGTGCAACAAGGCATATAGCAAGGCGAGTAGGATGCTGGGATGTCTCGGGAATTGGGAAGGATGTTGATAGCAGAAAGGAAGTGGTAATACTTCCTCTGTATAGATTCCTAGTGGGGCCATACCTGGAGTACTGCACCCAGTTCTGGAGTCCTCACGTCAGGAAGGATAGGCATAGGCTGGAAACTGTGCAGCACAGGGCGACAAAAATGATCTAGGGTCAACAGGGCAGGTCCCATGAAGAGCACCTCACTGAATGTGTACTTGCTGGAAACCAGAAGGGAGAAGGGGTGATATGATGGAGACCTTCAAGTTTCTAAAACGTATTAACCAGGTGAACTGGGGAGAATTATTTAGCTTGAATACAAGCTCGCGGTCACATAAACATCTGTTTTATTTGAAAACTGGTAACTGGGAGAGGCAGACTGAGCTGAGGCTTGTTTGCAGGTATGACCCGGAAGAGGGAAACAGCAGCACAATACACAAAACAAGTCAAAAGAGCAACATTTAGTAAAAAGTAGGTAAAAAAAAATTGTTACAGATAATAAAGTGCGGTCACAGCTCAATACGAGATGCCAGTTCAAGTGCAAAGTAAGACGGTAATACACAGCATGCAGTAACTAAATTGACAGCAGGCGAGGACCTGTAGACGAGCTTATGCCTAAATGGTAGAGGGAAGAATGGTGGTGAGAAAGTACACCCAGTAAGCAGGTAGTGGAGACACAGTCTGAGGCCCAACCTAAGGGTGTTTTAGGCAGAGTCGGGGGGAGTGGCAGGAGGAAGGGTAACAGGAGCAGGTGGGGTGGGGTTGGAATTTCAGTCGATACCTGAGGGACCCAGGGGAGGAGGAGAGGCAGAGGGATTAAGGGGTTGGTTCCAGAGTGAGAGAAGGCGATAGGAGAAGGCAGATTGCCCAGCAGAGGAGTGGGGGCGAAGAGTGGAGAAAGTGCAATGATGCTGGAATGGAGGGAACAGGAGGTTGGGGGGAGTTGGGAGAGGAGAGGTAGGAGGAAAGGGAACCAAACCAGTATTTGGGGCAGATGGAGGATGGAAAGGGAGAAATAGAGGGAGCAGTGATGAGTACGGGGGGGAGGGGTGTCCAGTGTGGCAAGGGAAGTGAAGGGGGTGGTGCCATAGGCTGCATCCGTGTAGTTGAAGACAAGGAGCACCACTGTGGTAACCAGCTCCATGTAGACCTGCAAACATAACTTTCTTTGTTGCAGTACAGATTACCAAGCTTGGGATGGAGTTTAGTATGGATGGTATCAGTGTGGGCAGGAAGTCAAGCTTACTGTCAAGGCAGCGCAAGGTGTCATCAGTGTGATGAGACGGGGCGCTCATTCTGTTTCTGACTGGTTCCAAAGGTCATGAACACCAATTTTTTTTTTTTTTTAAGTGTTGGCCCAGAGTTGCTTCAGTTGGAACCAGTGTAGAACATTGTTGAAGTGCTGCTGGATCAGATATTCAACAGCTGTGGTAAAGGGACTTGGAGGTGAAAATGACTGGGTCATCTGTATTCATATGAATATGCAAGTTGGCACAGGCAGAGGGGAGATCATTCAGGAATGTGGAGAAGAGGATGGGACCCAGGCTGGGCCCTGTGGGACAGTGGAGGTGATGGGTTGCCTCCTACCTGTACAGATTGTTGACGGTCCGTGAGGTAGGAATGGAATCAGTCAAGAGCAGAAGCTAAGAGGCCTTCAGAGCTCAGCTTGTGTAGGAGGAATGGATGTGAATGAAGACTAATAGGAAGGAGGTTCAGGAGGAACATGAAGATGTAGTACTTTACAGAAAGTGGTGAAGTTGTGGAGCAGTCTGCCAGGCAAGGTGCTGGGCACAAAAAACGGTGGATTCAAGCATGGTTGGGACAGAATGAAGGGTAAGTGGTTGCTCAGGACAGCAGAACCAGGGAGGAGGATGGGGGGGGAGGGGAAGGACTAGTACCTAGAGGGACAGTAGGTCCCGGGGCTAAGTAGGGGACTTGGGCAGACTGGATGGACCATAGGTTTTTATTTGCCATCACTGTCTATTTTTGTGTTGCCATTCTCTGGGCTGCTTTGAGCTGCTTGATGCCCTATTTTTAGTGAGGGGCTGCAGCATTGTATGCCATACTCCAGGTGCAGTTGCACTAAGGATTGGTACAGTGGCAGTGTAACCTCTTCAGTTCTGCTTGTGATCCTTCTAGCAGTGCAGCCTAACATTCTGTTTGCTTTGGCCACAACCTTTCCTGCACTGTGTGGCCTGTTTAAGGTAGCTGGTGATGGCAGTGCCCAAGTCCCTCTCCTCTGTTTCAGTAACCATGACCCCCTCCCCCCAAGGCTGTACTCTGTCCTTGGATTCTTCCATCCTATGTGCATGGCTTTGCACTTCTTTGCATTGAACCCCAGCTTCCAGATGGCTGACCATCTCTCCAGCTTAGCCAGATCCACCTTTAGGTCTACTGCCTCTTCTTGATCTGTTTTTTTTTTTTTTAAAGAATGTTGCCACCATATGGGGCTATTACTTTATTTTAATCTTAACCAGTTTGTTTATTTGTTTTTGTTGACCGGGAAAGGAGGACTAGGCAATTCTTCCTATTTTCAGCCTCATCCCCAGGGGATGGGGGGAGGGAATACAGATGGATGCCAACTGACATTGAACCAGATTAAGTATTTTTAGTGAATGGGGAAAATTTGGCCAGAACACCGGGGAAATTCCCCTACTCTTTTCGAGAAGTGCCATGGATGTTTTAACATCCACCTGAACAACCACCAGAACAGGCAGACGGGACCTCGGTACAACATCTCATCTGAAAGACGGCACCTCTGGAGTGCAGCACCCCCTCATGCTACACTACAGTGTTGGTATTGTGATTTGATTTAACCCAAGTGTCTTGTGTGGGGATAGAACCCGCAGCCTTTTGATCTTCCAGCCTCACAGGCGAGTGTGCAGCCTGCTGAGCCACTGGCACAGCAAGTTATTTGCTGTTTTTTTTTTTTGTTATTTTACGACTGTTCAAGACAGTCAGAAGGAAGGAAACAATAAAAATAAACAAACAATACAAAGTAATGTATAGATGGCCATAAACGATAAGTTAGATGTTTCCATCTTGGGAAGGTGAGATGACATCATAGAGACTTCTCAAGATTCACTCCTGAGGTATATGATGTCATCTCACCCTTGATGGAACCACAGTTTTGTTGTGTATGGTTGCCCATACAGTATCCTATTTATTTAGAATTTTTGTTTGTCTAGGAGGTCACACTGGGCTACAGACAACTTGTTCTCTGGTCTGCCCTGTGGAAGGGAAGAGGGTACAACAGCAAATGGACTGGGTAGTGGGAATTGTCACAAATAGATCGTAGTGGGGGTGCTAGAGAGCTTTCTTCCTGGCAGGACAATCTTCACGTGGGCTCTAGACCCTATCATCATTAATAGCAAGATATTATTCTTCATGCTGCACAGATTCCAGATTAAATGCTATAATAGTATCTCTAATGTTGTGTGGAACAGATTAATACCAAAGTTGAAATGGGGCACCCGCAAAATCAGCATCTGGGACCATTCAACTCGGGCAACAGAAACAAGGACAGGCCCTGGGTCCACTGAGTATCGCAGGATCAGGCAATTCAACTAGTATTGTGGATCCTCCTTGGCAAACGCTCCTGGTGTCCATGCGGGCTATGGACACAAAAATTGAAAGAATATTGCTGAAATTAGAGAGCCACGACGCACAGCTAACAGATCTAGGCAAACCTGTGGGAGAACTGGAAAAACAGACTGCCACTACACACTCTATGGTGGGGACACTCGCACAAGAAAATGGCCAACTATGGAGCTGGTTGGAAGCTATAGAAAATGACGACAGATCAGGGAGCCTCCGCATTGTGGGTGTCCCCAAAGGGACGGAAGGACTGCATCTAGTAAATTTCCTTAAGGAATGGCTTCTGGGCAAACTCCAGCTACCAGAATATTTTGATCCTTATACATTTAGGAGAGTCTACAGAGTGAACCAACATGCTGCTTCACAAAATGCCTCCCAGCACAACACCATCGTAGTTAAAACTTTGGGCGCAGATGTAAGAAATGTGGTGTTGGCAGCAGCGAGATCAGCATACCCCCTGGAGAACGAAGGGGGTGATGTGAAGGTGTTTCCAGATTTGTCTTTTCGGATTAGAACCAGGCGCATGAAATTTGATGCAGTCTGACGTAATCTCTACATGTTGAGGAATATACATTCCTTCCTTTTGCCTGCCTGTCTTAGGATGTGTATGGTGGTAAGTCGTGGCAATTTAGCAATCCCAAATATGCAAGTAGGTGGCTGTAGAAGTACGAGACTGAATTCCAGCCACATACTGAGACTGTAGCAGACCCTCAAGAGGATGATCCGGAAGGGGACTGATCCAATCTGAAATAGCTGCTGCACGTAGCCTTATTTTTTCCCACATTATCTCACCTGTTGAAACTTTCGGTTGATATAGACACTTTCCAGTTTTAAGTTTGTGTACAAGGGACATAAGGTTGTAGGACAATTGTTCCAAAATTACTTTGTTGAGTAACTTTTTTATGTTCAATTTCCATGGGCGAGGATGTCGGACTGATGGGGCAGGGGGCTACACATTTTGCGATTGCAAATGGCTGCCACGGTGTGGTGGACTGTTTCTCTTGTGGGTTGATTCTACCACGGTCCACAGTCTGCATCGCTACACGGTGTCTGTACAGTACAGTTAAGGGGCTCGACTAGTTACACAAAGTCAATCAGCTGTAAACCACAACCTTTAAGTTCGCTGCATTATGCGGCCCAAGTGAGGAAGTATTAAGTTTTATATTTGATATGTGCAGTTGCTGCTGATGGGGATGGGTGAAGGGACCAATGTGAAGATACGTTTCCCTCAATCTTTTTATGATGTTTGGTTAAATAGCAACCCATACTAGGTTGCGGTATTCTCTCTTCCTAATTCCCGCTAGTGTGCAACACCACAGCCAATGAGGAGGCTGGCATTTCTGGACTTTATCGTTATAATAAAAATCACAACTGTTCCCCCTTTTCCTAGTGTGCCAGAATATAAAGTAGAATGATGTTGAATATCAAATATGTATATGCAATGGCCTGAGTAGCCATTTTATGTATCTATTGCTTTATATTTATTTATATTTGCTTTATATGCGTTTGTTATTGTACAAACAAGAAAATAATAAACATAAAAAAAAAAAAAATAAAAGATCATAGCAGTAATACTAGAGGTGTCTGCAAAACCGCATAAATGAGGACTAATGCCCTAGGAAAAATGACACTGTGTGACAGTTAGAATATGATAGCAGTATGATGTGCAAACAGCATGTAGGACCAAATGCATAATGCCTTGGTAAACAGAATGGCCTCTTTTCAAGTTTGTTTTACTTAAAAAGTAGTCTTTCAAATGATCAGCATTGGAAAAAATTACCCTACTTTGGCAGGGGTAACCCGTTGAAGTTTCCTCCCCCCAGCTCCATAATAGGTGATTTAAATTGTAAGAAACATTTCCCCCTAGCCTCGTTGTGGAGCAAATATCAACTTTTCAAATTCAGACCCTTGCGAAGCTCTAGACATTTTGATATTTTACATATCAGACAAAAATACAAATCTACAGTAGCTAATAATTGTGGTTTGTTTACGTGAGTGGTTGTCATTCAGCTGTTCTAAAATACCAGTACTGTATTTCTACCTTATTTTATATGGGAGGACTTAAAGGGGCGTCTGAAGGCCTGCATTATAGGTGGTATGTTTTCAACATTGCAGCAGTTACACACGAGTCCTGAACTCAATTTATAATAGTGGGACAGAGGGGGTCAAGCTCAGTTGGCACCCTGATAAATTTTATTTATATATTTGAAAATGGGTTAGCTGAGAAAGGCAAACGGAGCCTTGGTTAATTTCCAGGTGTGACTCGGGGAAGGGGGACCGAGAGGGTGCAGTGTAACAATGAACCAGTAATGTGATACATGAAGAAAACAATCATGAAAACAGATACATGGAGTAAGTGGGTACAGTATAAAAAAACTATACAGCAGTTTAGCTGTAGGGGAAATTTAAATATGTACAGAGGATAGGGTAGGCTGAAACAGTGGGAAATACATCAGGTGCATGTCAGAATACGAAGCCAATTAAAATTTATGTCACTGAGACGTGGAGGGGCAGGGAATGTAAGAAATGGGGGAGACTGGGAGCAGGAGCAGGATGGGGGAAGCAAAGTTTAGCAGTGAAGATTTTCAAGAGTGATAAGAAGGGGAAGGGAGGCAGGAAGTTTGTTTCAAACTGATGGGAGCCAGAATAGAAGACAGATTGGCCGGAGAAAGTCTTGCAGGCAGGAACAGAGAGTCTGTGCGAGTCAGAGGATCGGAGGGAGTAGCTGAAAGGAGATCCTCATTTTTTTGTTGTCCAGGTTTTCCAACGTTCTTCCATGGAAACATTGTCATAAGTGAGTACAGCAGTAGGAGTTTTTAATATTGATTTCTTTTTTGAGGTACCAGCTGTTTTTTCAACAACTACAGCCTCTTTTTTTTTTTTTCTGATGAATTGTCCCACTTTCTGTCCTTTGTAGGTATTTCTTTTATCTTGGGACGTTCCAGTAAAAAGAACTATTTACTATTCTCTGAGACTTCACAGAGAGGGATGTGGCTTGGACAACTGGGAGGGTATCGTGCAGTAACTAGCTCATTAATTGTTCAGTAACATTTTAAGAACCATTGTTTTTTGGTCACCGCTGAAGTGTCGCAAGTAAGTTAGAGGCTACCCAGTAACCTAATGATAAACGTGTTCATTTACCATGTGGGGAACCCTGGTTTAATTTCAGCAACCTGGGAGACCAAAAGAATGGTAGGAGGCTGCAGCACAGTTCACATGGATGCGTTCAGCTTTCAGGGAGGAGATTTGTAATAGGCTTACACCTGAAAGGAGCCTTGGAGACCAGCTGCTCCCAAATGTGGACATGCAAGGAATAGGGGATCGTTACTAGCACAAGTCTGCTAACCTTGTTAGGGAAGCAAATGGTTCAGCAGGGTGTAAATGAGGAATGCTTTAGTAGGCCTAGAAGAAAAAGTAGAAATGAAAAATGTGGAGAAGTACAAAGTAAAATATAGAGTTGATTGTTGCTAACAAGGGCTAAATTGAGAAGAAGAGTATTATTTCTTGGTGTTTCGGGTGGGATGGGCTAGTTACTTGTGGTTAGGGTGAGATGGAGTACTCACTTGGTTGTAGGGTTAAGAATGGCTAGTTACTTGGGGATGGGGCAGGTCTGTGCATCTGGGAGGATAATGGAGGTAATTTTGGGAGGAATGGTGGTTTTATGTGTCTTGGTCAGTCATTAGACAGCTGGGAAGAGGCTGGGGTTGTTACTTGAGGGTCAGATCTCACAGCTGTGCGCTAATAATAGCTGTGAGGTGTTGGTACTTGAGGGCTGGGATCTTGACAGCTGCGAAGGGGTTGGGAATGTTACTTAGTTGGGGTGGGACAATACAGGTAGGAGTGGTCTGGACCATTGGAGTAGCAGAAGTATTGCCTCTTGCAGTGTGTGGAGGGCTTGTGGGATAACAGATGGACCAGACACTGAACTTCAGGTTCAACCCACAATCTCTGTGTGATGATTATTCAGAATATAGGAAATAAGCTTCAGCAATGTCATATTCCTTATTCAGTACATCAGTTTGCAGGAACAGACTATGTATGTTCTTTCTCTGCACTTAGCCAGCAGCTACTGACTCTGATCTAAACTTTTTTTTGTGTGTTATCTCTCTTTCACCCTGACGTGCGTCCATGCCAGCCTCTCCTTCAGGTGAGCCAGTGCTACTTCCCACTTGTCCCGTTCCCCCCCCGGAGGCTTCTTCTCTCACATGACCGCCAGTCCCCCCGGGTAATCCAGCCTGACCCTTCACCGGATGGGTCCCCCTCCGAGAGGGAAGGCACTAGGCAGGGTGCCGCAGACCAGTGCAGCATCGTGGCCTGGAAGGTGCTGCTGAGGCGGAAGGCTTCAGAGGCATTGACGGACTTGGAGAGCCAGGCAGCCATCATCTGGCATGACGTGAAGCATTTTCACTTTTTCTGGTTGACATCCCTCTTTGCGCCATCGTGCAGTGCTCCTGGTCTCCACCAGAGGTGGTTGCCGACCGACGCCTTTCCATAGCTTGCCCCTGAGAGAGGAGAGCAGTCCCACAGATGCTTAATCCTCTCCCACCCCAGCCAGCCCCCGGCGTCCCAAGTCCGTTCCCGAACCCAACCTAAACATTTTTAGTGAAAACTCTTCATCCCTATGTGGGCCTTGTTTGCTTGGGTAGTAGGGTCTCAAAAAGAAAAAAACAAAACAAGCTATAGACAAAGAACCTCAATGCAGAATCACTGAAAAAAGGGTTATCTCAAAGGGCATTGGCAACAAATCAAGTTTCAAAGACATACAACATCATACATACTTCCATAATGCAAAGCATCATGAGATATATGCAAATCACCATGACATTTCAAGCTTGTTCAGTTTACAGCAAGTTACATGCATTTTAAATAGCACAACTAACTTAATTTCTGTAATAGTCACCTAGTACTTTTTACCTTTTTCAAATACACCTAGTGTCATGGTATTTTCAACATAAATATAAGGTATATACATAAAGGTATTTTATGACATAATGCTATTACATACTAAATCCAACAATGATAAACGCAACCTGTTTTATGTATGCTTGGAAGTCACCACAATAACCTCCCTGTACGAGGACCTGAGATAGAAAGGGAAAATTAAAGAGGACACTGTAGCAGAGTCAAGAAAGGGAAGGGGGGGAGTGCCCATAGGTGGCCAGCCTTATGGACCAGAAATTGTAAAGGATAGATTAGGCTAAGAAATAGAAGAACTGTTGCAACAGCTTTAAGAAAAGGTCAGTCCTCGAGTAGCAGGAGCTCCCTGCCACACAGTGCCAGTTGCTCAGGTGCGGGAATGAGCCTGGGCCATTTGGAGAGTGAAGATGCTCGCCTTCTTCGGGTTGTGAGGCTGGCAGTCTGTCACTTTATCTCCACCTGGGGACCTCAAAGGGCATTGTTGGGTGGGGGGTGGGGGGATGCTGCTTAGCAGTGTGCAGAGGCAGTCTTTCATGTTTGTGCAATGAAGCCCCAGCTGCAGATGTCCCAGGGAGGCAGGTGAAATCTTAAACAGCACAGCCCAGCAGGATGAAGCGGCCAACGCTCTTGAGTACTGCATTGATACCACGTTTCTGCTGCATAAATTGACACTGCAGTGGATGGTGCTCTAAGACCCCACCACGGAGGAAGGAGAGCCAGAGTTACCAAGTAGGATGGTGATGGGCTGGGAGGTTTCAGAGGGTGGAATGGGGATTGAGCTGGAGAAAGGGTAAAAAACATAATTAAAAAATAGAAAATGAGGAGAGGAGTTAAAGTTTTCAGGGTGGGATCTGACAGCTGGGATGAGTTGAGGGTGGGGTGAAACCGGACACTTGAGGGAAGGGGCGGGGGTCCTGAAGCAGCAGTAATGATTGACATTCTGGCAGGAGCTGCTGCTTTTTCCTTTTTGGTTTTGTGTAGCATTGAAGTAAATGTAGCAACAAAGTTAGCTCCCCAAAACCCCAGATGTAAATTACTACAGCAGTATTAACAAAAATGAAGTTGGCTTGTACTGATCTTACTTTGAGAGGGGCTCTTGCAGTAGGTAATTACTTGTAGGACTGCGCCCCCTGGCGTCAGGACCACATGGAAACTTCTGCTGGCAGTGTCTGATGGGGGACCGCCCACACGCGTCACGGGACCGATGTCAGTGTGACACTATGTAGTGGGCGGTCCCCACATCCGCCCGCCAGTTCTTTCCCGCCATCAACCTGTGCACGTCGGACCTTCTGAAGCTCATCACAGCAGTTTGATCGCCTTATTTTCGGATGAGTATCTATTTTTTCTCTTTATTATCCATTTAACATATTTTCATGTATGTTTTTACCTCATCGACAGAATTGCATAAAAACAAGTGCAATTCTTCCGGCGTCCAGCTGCCGCATAAGGATCAGCATACCCCCTGTCTTTTCTGCTTGGGCCTGGACCATAACATCAAGGAGTGCGAGGCTGGCTCCCTGTTCAGCCAGGCCACACGGAAAAGGTGCCAGCAGTCCCTCGAAACCCATCTCCTCAAACTAAAAATGGCATAGGTGGAAAAGGAGCTCAAGAAACTCTAAAATGCCTCCTCCTCCCCGACCGACTCCCACAAGAAGAAGAAGAAGAAGAGGGATAAAGAAAAGCACCAGGAACAGTCTCATCCGAAGCCGCCCTCGGGCACTTCAGGTGAGCAGCAGCCTTCTTCCTCCGGGAAGATGAGCACTGCGGCCAAGCCTGCACTTTCTCCCAAAGAGCAGACTTCAGCCCCCCCCGCCGCCACTGGTAACAATGACCTCGGGTGCCTTGGATACATCTGAAGCCTCTGCCGCCCTTAGGCCTATCACAACCATGGGCTCTAAGCTGGCAGGCATGGCCGATAAGCTGCTCATCGGACCCTCCGATGAACGCCCGACTGGGGTCAATAAGTAGGGGGTCGGTGTCTCCAACTCCTGTGTGACCCAGGTCGATACATTGGTCGTCTGACCCTCCGACGATTGCTCGGCCACTTTGAATCCATCAGACCTTCCTGGCAGTCCTGAGGACACGTAGCTGGGTGTCCGCTTCGGTCCGGCAGGGGGGCAAGGGTCACCCCGGGATTCCCTCCATGGTGAGTCCCCCGTCTCCTCCTCCTTCAGAGTCTCCACCATTGTCCCCAGAGAAACAGGACCTGGCGGATGGAGACTTTACTTCGGGAATCCCTGCTGAAGAAGCATCTACAGGCTTAGTGGTAGCTCCACCACCCCCGACAGAGATGCCAGAAGCTGCTACTCCTCAGCATCCATCGGCCCCTTTAGTTCCTCCATTGGGGCCTCCATCGGGCCGTCCTCTGGGGCCTCTATCAGGTTTATCACCATTGGGGCTGCCGTCAGGACCTCCTCCTTTGGGACCTTCACTGGGGGGTACCCTCCGGGGCCACCATCAGGCTACCCTCCATCAGGCCAGACACCAGACCTTTTTTCAGCAGGTTATTCTTACTACCCCAGATATCCTCCGCCAGGGTTTCAAATGCCTCATTTCCAGTCATCAGGCTATGCCCATCATTATGCTACCCTGGGCTTCCCATCGTACAGAACCCAGGCCATGGGTTCAGGCTACCATACAGGGTGTTAAGCTTTTCACCCTCCAGTACCTCTCACTCCCCCTCCTGCTTAACCACAAGTGGACTTCCAAGAAATTTTACAATTGTGGTGGTCTGAGACAAAAATGTCGGTCTCAGAACTGGACCGCAGACAGCCGCACCCTTTGTAGGTAGGACTCCCAGACCAGACCCCTAGGGTGGCCTCTCCAGTCACACCACGAGCCTCGACGTCAGGCCTGACAAAAGACCATATGCAGGCCCCGGTGTCAGATGTGGCTCCATTAGGAAAAGTGTCTGCTCCTCCAAACATGGAACCTGCGGATTCTGATGATTCGGTTTCCGAGTCATCCTCAGAGGGTTTGGGATTTGAGACCCTCCCCCAGAGGAGCCAGTCCCTAGAGAATCCCCCAAGTCACCCCCCAAGAATCTTTTCTTTGTGGACCTCCTGAGACAAATGGCGGAGGCACAAGGCTGGAAGTCTGATGCTCAAGACCCAAAATGTCAGGTTGGCCAAGCACCTAAATTTCCCTGAAATTAGTCCAGTTCTCACCCCTCCTTGGCTGGAACCTCACGAAGATCTATCCTCTACCATCTGGCAGGTGCCATCCTCTATCCTGGCTATGGCCAAAAAGGCTGACCAGGTTTATAGGACGCCAGAGGGCAAAGACCACCTGAGTATGCATCAAAGGCTGACTCGGTGGTTATAACTGTGGCCCACGATAGGTCCACCAAGTCTAAGTGCCTCAGTGCTTTCCCTTCCAACAAGGAATCCAGACAACTGGACCAGTTCGGGAGAAAGTTCTACTCCTCTTGAACAGTAGCCATTTGTGCCCTTAATTATGTGGCACACATGCTAGTGTATCAGAAATCTCTGTTCCTCCAGCTCAGGCCCATAGTTGAGGCACTTCTGGACTCAGAATCTAAACCACCTTGGTCGAATCCCTCTGGTCTGCTAAGGTGGCCAGACTTCAATCACTTAGTCCACTTATGATGCGGTGGACTCCTCTGCTAGAGGCACGGCCACAGCAGTAAGCCTTTGCAGATTCTCTTTGTTAAGAGTGTTTGGTTTGGCTCCTGATGCCCAGACAACTATTCAGGATGCCCCCTTCAGGGGCTTTGTCCTGTTCGGCGGAGATGCCCAGGAGATTATCACGAGCCTTCAAGATAAAGGCACTGCCCGTAGGTCGGTACATATGATGTATCACCCAAAACCTCAGCCTGAATGCCCTTTTCATCGGGCAAACCTGGGAAACGAAAACCCAGGGGAAGATTACACAGTTGGGGGAGGGTAGTAACAACAACAAAAATGGAAAGGGACCTGGGGTGATCATATCAGGCGACCTTAAGGTTGGCAAGCAATGTGAGAAAGGCGGTAGGGAGGGATGGGGATACTGGGATGTATAGGGAGAGGCATCACCAGCAGAAAACAGGAAGTTGTTATCCCCCTGTACAGACAGTTGGTGAGACCCCATCTGGAGTTCTGCATCCAGTTCTGGAGACCCCATCTCTGCAAGGACATAGACAAAATGGAGGCAGTCCAGAGGAGGGCAACTAAAATGGTGCAGGGTCTGCAAGAGAAGCCATATGAGGAGAGGCTAAATGAGCTTAATGTGTATACCCTTGAGGAAAGGAGGAGGAGGACATGATAGAAGCGTTTAAGTACCTCAGTGGAATCAACAAAGTCCAAGAGGTAGCGTCTTTCAGAAAGAGATGTGCAAGAACAAGGGGACACAATTTGAAGATAGAGGGGGGACGGCTCAGGAGCAATGTGAGGAAGTATTTTTTCACAGAGAGGGTAGTGGACGCATGGAACAGCCTTCCTGAGGAGGTTGTGGGGTCTAAAACTGTGGGGGAATTCAAGAATGCTTGGGACAAACATAAGGCAATTTTTGTGGTGGGTAGGAAGAAATAGGCTGTTGGTTAAATAGGATCTGCAGCTTATCCTCTATGTAGGGAAATGGGCAGACTAGGTGGGCCAAGCGGTACTTATCTGCCGTCAAAGTCTGTTTCTATGTTTCAAACAGACACCAGGTAAAACCACAGCAGGCACCTAGATGCCAATTCAAACTCTGGGCTTCCAACACTGCCGTCACCCTTCCAGCCAAAACCCAGAGAGCTACAGGGGTGGCCTTCCCTAACCCCCCTCCCACTCCTGACTCACCACCTGCCATTCCTCTTCCTCAACTATCTGAGGAACAGGTGGGCAGAAGGTTCACAAGGCACCTGGAAGACAGGGAATCTATCACAACAGATGCCTGGGTCATTCAGCTAATCAAGCTTGGTCACACTCTCGAGTTTCTCAAAAACACCCCACGCAAACCTACGGAATTTTCCCACTATCCAAGGGCGCACATTCCCCAGTTAAGGAAGGAAATTATGGCTCTTCTTTGAAAAGAGGCAGTAGAGCCAGTGTCTGCAGATCGGAAAGGGATTTTACTCCCACTTCTTTCTGGTTCCAAAAAAGACAGGGGATCTGTGCCCGATACTAGACCTCAGCACCCTAAACCTATTCATAGAATACAAGTGGTTTTGAATGCTGACAATTCAAAGCATGCTGCCTCTGCTGTTCAAGGGACAGTGGCTTTGTGCCCTGGACATGCAGGATACGTACCTGCATATCACAGTGTTTTGACCTCACCGCAGATTCCTCAGGGTCTCTTTCCAAGGGGAGCATTACCAGCTCAGAGCCCTCCCCTTTGGCTTGTCTTCAGCACCGCAAGTTTGTAGCAGGTGTCTCGTGGTTGTGGCAGGGGTCCTGAGGAGAAAGGGGCACTGCATCTTCCCCTACCTTGACAATTGGCTTCTTGCAGCCCTGTCGAGGGAGGGGTTGGAGGCATCTGTCAGCTATCATGCACCTTTTCTAGCGACTGGGTGTTACTGTCAATTAACCCAAATCACTGCTCACTCTTTCTCAGCACCTGCAATTTATTGGAGCGGTTCTGGATGTGGTCCAGGGTATAGCCTTCCTCCCCCTGGACAGAGCAGAGACTGTGCAGAGGCAGGCCTAGCTGGTAGCTTCCAACAGACACACTTTGGCCAGGATGGTCCTCCACCTTCTTGGGCTCATGGCAGCGGCCATCTCCACGTACATTTCGCAGTGAACTCTTCGGTCTCAATGGGACCAGAGGGCAGATGACTTAGACAGCTATGTCCTAGTTTCCGGCCCGATGCAGAAAGATCTGCAGTGGTGGCAGAACTCCAACAATCTTACTCGAGGAGTTCCTTTCCAGGCCCCTCCTCACTTCTAAATTCTGACCACGGACGCGTTGGGGATGGGATGGGGTGCCCATCTCTAGAATCACAGGACCCAGGGCCTGTGGACACCTGCGGAAATACACTTGCACATAAATGTGCTCGAAATGAGAGCAGTTCTGTATGTACTCCAGGCTTTTCAGTACATGCTTCAACAGGATAGACTGTTGGTCCAGTCGGACAACATGTGCATAGTGTGGTATGTCAACAAGCAGGGGGGGGCACCCGCTCATATCCTCTGTGCAGAGAAGTGATGCAGATCTGGAATTGGGCTGTCCTGCACAAGGTTCACCTCCTAGTAGTTCACGTTCCAGGCATGCAGAACGTTCTTGCAGACAGTCTCAGCTGCACCAGGGTAAGAGCACATGAGTGGGAGCTAAAGCAGGAGGTAGTAGATCACATCTTCGACCTCTGGGGCTGTCCAGATGTGGATTTGTTCGCAGCCCCATCAAACACAAAACTTCCCAAGTTTTGCTTGCTTGATCCCGTGCATGTTGCTTTCTGGCAAGACGTGCTGTCGCTTTGTTGGACAGGGAGGTTTCTGTACGCCTTCCCTCCCTTTCCAGTTTTTACAGAGCGTGCTGATCAAGCTGCAAACAGAAAGAGCTCAAATGATTCTGATTACTCCCTTTTGGCCTTGACAAATATGGTTTCTGCTGCTTCAAGCAGCTGGCAGTGGGGCCCCTGGTTCCTCTACTGCTTTGTCACGATCTCCTGACCCAGGAAGGGGACATGCTAGTCCATTCAGGTCTGAAGTTCCTTCATCTTCAGGCGTGGCTCCTCAAGACATAGTTGCTTCCAGATTTGGAGTTTTCCCTAAGGTAGCTCAGGTTTTGATAGAGGGCAGAAAGCTTTCTGCCAGAACTACATACGCCATGAAATGGAAGTGCTTCTCCATCTGGGCCACTTCAAAAGGTTAGGATCCTTTTTTGTGTCCTGTTCCTCAGGTCATGGAGTATCTTCTTCACCTTTCTGACTTGGGTTTGAGCTATTCATCACTGAAGGTGCATCTGGCGGCCATTTCTGCCTACCATGTTTTATTGGAGGGCAAAACTCTGGCTCAATTGGAGGTTTCTAAAACCTTCCTAAAAGGAATTCTGCATCTGAAACCCCCGGTGCGTAACCCCGCTCCACTGTGGGACCTTAACTTTATTTTGGAGAAATTGACCTTGCCTCCTTTTGAACCAGCAAGTGCAAGTGACATGAGCTTTTTGTCCTGGAAAGCGCTCTTTTTAGTTGCTGTTAATTCTGCTTGAGGGATTTCTGAGCTTCAGGCCCTAATGTGTAAGGAGCCTTATTTGATTTTTTTACAGAGACCGGGTGGCTCTGCGCACTAATCCTAAGTTTCTTCCGAAAGTTGTCTCGGAGACTACCTTGAATCAGTCTCTTCAGCTGCTGGTGTATTACCCTGAGCATACAAACAAGGTGGAGGCAATTCTGCATATGTTAGACACTCTCAGAATTTTATGTTATTACACTAACAGGACAAAAGATATCTGAAAACTGGAAAACTTTTTTTTTTTTTTTTTTTTACTTTGCACCAAAGAGGTGTGTGGCAGTTTCTAAACAATGTCTTTCCAAATGCGTGGCTAACTGCATCGGTTTTTGTTACCAGAAGTATGGTAAAGTCCTTTTGAGAAGTTAAAGGACATTCTACCAGGGGTATATAGCTGTTTCTACAGCCAGTTTCAGAACTGTGTCAACTGCAGAAATTTATGCAGCCACCACTTGGATTTCCGTCCACACTTTCACTAAACACTACAGTTTGGACAGTGTCCCTAGGCGCAGGCTGGTTTCAGACTGGCGGTCCTCCAGGGACTCCTGTCCTAAGCTTCTGGTAGCTTATTAGTCTTTCAGTTCCAGCCTTCCATGTTTTTCTGTCCCTCGGACTCTCATTGCTTGGGACTTAGTCCTACAAGTAATTACCTACTGCAAGAGCCCTCTCAAAGTAAGATAGTACAATTACGTAAGCACTTATCATAACAGTAGATCTTGGCAAGCGGCTTTTTCAGTAGATAGCTTTTTTCCCCTCCCTCCTTCCCTCCTTTTAGTCTGTAGCTCCTTTTCCCTTGAGCCTTTTCTTGGCTCCAGGAGCCTCTTTCCCATTCTCCTGTCACATGGGACCTCCCACTATATAGCGTCACGCTGACGTCTGTCACGTGATGTCGGGTGGGTGGTCCCCCGTTGGTCACTGCTAGCAAAAGTTTCCATGTGGTTCTGACACCAGGGAGTACAGTCCTACAAGTAATTACCTACTGCAAGAACCTCTCTCGGAAGATCTACTGTTACTGTAAGTTCTTGCATAACTATATTTTTCTTGGGTCGCATCCCAAACTCCTGATTTATCCAACAAGTGCTATTTATATGCCAAATGCACTCTTAGCTGTAAAATTATTTATAAAATGGTGCTTAAGAAAGTGCCCAAATTTAAAAACTTTGTCAGTTAAAGAACATCATCTGACCATTTCTTACAAACTGCACAGTTTAACTAATCTACTCTAATCTACCTAGCAACAGTCTTAACTAAATAAAAATAAACCTTTTTCCCCATTCAAATTAAAACATTTTCCCACTGTTTAACATACTTATTGCCAGCAGATTAGGCCTTGTGGTCTATTTAGTCTGCTTGAACCTCAGATCCCCTGTTGGGAACCAAGGCCCCCCTCCCCCCCCTTGTGTTCCGATACTCCTTTCTGTATTTGTCCCACCCTCTCTTGAAGCCCTCCACATTGGAAATCTGGACCAGCTCGCCAGGCAGCACGTTCCAAGGATCCATGACCCTCTCCGTGAAAAACCTCCTCCTCTTTTCCCCCCTCATCCTTCCTCCTTCCAACTTCAAACCATGCCCTCTGGTAATACCTCCCTCCTTTCGTCTAAAGATCCCCTCCATGTTTACCCTGTTTATTCCCTTGAGGTACTTGAAGACCTCAGTCATGTCCCCCCTGTCTCTCCTCTCCTCCAAAGTATACAGGCCGAGCTCCTCAAGTCTGTCCTCGTACGTCAACTCCCCCAGTCCTCAAATTATCATGGTAGCCCTCCTCTCTACCCTCTCCAGGAGCTGTATGTCCCTCTTTAAGTGCGGTCTCTAGTACTGTACACAGTACTCGAGGTGTGGCCTCACCAGCCCATTGTACAGCGGCAGAATCACTTCCCTGCTCCTAGAGGTGATGCCCCTTACAATGCATCCCAACATCTTGTTTGCTTTGCTAGCCGCTCTCCCTACACTGCTCAAAGTTATTCATACACGCATCCACCATGACCCCTAGATCTTTTTCCCCAGACAAGGCCATGAGCACCACCCCTCCCAGTGTGGACCTGTTTTTGGGGTTTCCCCACCCAAGATGTAACACCTTGCACTTGGTTGTATTGAAATTTAACTTCCATGCGAGAGCCCAACTTTCCAGGGTGTCCAGGTCCCCTTGCAGGGCCAACCTCCCCTCTTCCCCCTCAACTACTGCTTCCACCTTGGAATAGTCAGCAGCCAGTTTCCTATCCATCTGACCATCAGAGGGCACACTCCCAACCCCATCAGTTTCTCCACCAGCCCATTGTGGGGGACTGAGTCAAATGCCTTGCTGAAGTCCAAGAATATTATATCCACAGACTTCCCCCTGTCCAGTTCTGATGTTACCCATTCGTAGAACTCCACAATGTTGGTTTGACATGATCTACCTGGCATGAACCCACGTTGTTTACTGTCCAGCCCTCCCTCCTCCTCCAGGAACACCCCCAGTTGTTCCTTCAGTATACTTTCCATTACTTTTCCCACCACCGAGGTCAAACTGATGGGTCTATAGTTACCTGGTATTTCTCTTGCCCCCCCCTTTATGGATTGGCACCACATGTGCCTCACGCCAATCCCTAGGTACCATCCCTGTCTCAAGTGACCTGTTGAAGAGCTCCGCCAGGGGTGCGGCCAGTACGTCCGCCAACTCCTATAGTACCCTTGGATGAATGCCATCTGGCCCAGGAGATTTATCTTTCTTCAGGGCCTTCAGGGTTTGTCACACCCCGTTCGGTGGAGATAGCTTTGTCTGTCCCTCCTCCTTGCTGGCCTTTCTATCATTGTCCTGATGTGAAACCCCACGGGTGCCTCTCCCTCCCTTATGCTCCCTTTCTGTTACTCCCCCGATCCCACTCAATTTTGCTTCTATCCCCTTCGTGCCTTGTTTAGCAAATATCCCATCCCCTTCCCTAGTGAACACTAAGGCGAAGTGCTCATTTAATACCTCTGCCTGCTTCCTCACCTCTTCCACCCATCCGCCATCTGTTCTCAGTCTGCCAAGCTTGCCCTTAGTTTTTCTCTTCTCCCCAGTGTACCGGAAAAAAAACTTTTCCCCTCCCAATTCCCCTGTGCCAGCCGCTGCTCTTTACTGGACATTGCCCCCCGCACCATCTGGGTGACTTTTCTAGATGCAAGACGGTACGTTTCCCTTTCCCCTCTCAATGTTTTGTATTTTTTTGTAGGCAGCCTTCTTCTCCCCGACCGCTCCCTGGACTGCATTGGTCCACCATCACGGTTTATGTGACCTTGCTCCCTTGTGCTTCACCTTGGCACAGGTTCTGACTGCCTCATGAAGTCCCCATTTTGTGACCTCACTTCTCTTTCTTTTCCATGTACATCATTGTTGTAATCCCTTTCATGTGATCCTTTATAATATTTCCCATGCCCATAAAGTCTGCTCCCCTGACATTCACTGCCAGTGTCCTAGATCTCCTCCCCTTCCCCCCATGTTAATTTGAAACCAGACAGTGTTGTTGTCACTCCGTGTCAGGGGATCCTCTACAACCAGGTCCCTTACCAGATCCCCATCTGCCAAAACCACGTCCAGAACATGACCCTCCCTCATGGGCTCCCTCACATGCTGTGGTAAGAACACATCCTGGAAACCGTCTAGCAGCCTCTGCTCCTTGGCCACCTTAAAGGAAATGGTTCCCCAGTTTGTCCCTGGCATATTAAGATCCCCCATCAGCACCACTCTCTTCCCCTTTTGGTCCACTCTGGGCAATAATGTTGTTCTGTAAACCATCCTCCAAAATATCACCCATCCCGGGGGGCCTATATACTACACCCAGCTTGACCTTACCTCCTGTCGGGATTCGTAAGGTCGCTCATAAGGCCTCCATGTTTCCCTCTGCCTTTTCTACCCTAGCAATTTCTATGCCTTCTCTAATGTACATAGCCACTCCTCCTGCCCTGCTCTCTATCCTTCCTAAGCAAAAAGTATCCCTTCACGTTTAGGTCCCAGTCATGGTTGTTGTTGTCCCACGTTTCCGTGACCGCTGCCACATCCACCCCCCCCGCACACAGTAGCCCACGAAATGGCATAAGTTTCTTCAAAATAAATGCACTTTCTTGAATCATTTAAAGGCATTCAGCCTTCATTCCGAAACTTGCATATTCTACCTAGCAGCAGCCTATCTACATACAGGAAAATGAGAATTGATGCACTAAAAAACACTCTGCCTTTTGCCTCATGTCTTGCAATTCACTTGTGGTGAGCATTAATTCTGTAGAAACCAATGCCCTGTTAGGGGTTATTACTTAATATTTTGCTGAAGTAATACAATTAGTGCAGAGTACATGCTATATTATACAACCCTTTGCATGAAGAAGCAAGCAGACATGGACCTCACTCTCAACTAGAAGAAAAAGGAATGCTCTCCTCTGTTTTTTTTAGAGCATTATCTGATAACCTCCCTGCATACATCTCAAACATCTTCAAACGGGCTAAAGGTTCCTATGGCCTGAGACGCTTCTCCATAATCTGCTTCCAGATTCCTAGAGTGAAAACTACCCTTGGCTCAGCAGCAATCAACTTCTCACTTCCATCACTTTGGAACACTATGCAAGACTCATTAAAATTATCCTCACTTCCAAGCATTTTCACATTCAAAGCTCTATTAACGGATTATCTGAAGGAATCATACAACTGTTTCAGATGCCGATGACCCCTAAGCCTCAGGTGCCACTCTCAAATCCTACGCCTAAGTATCTCATCCACCCCACATTCCTAACAACAGAAACCTAGGACCTGCAAGACTAGTTCCCTTAATCCAAGATGATCCTGCCTATTCTCTACCTTTTACCTATTCTGGCCTCCCTTTTGGCTGCCTACTCTTTCACCCCAATTTCTACCCTATTTCTTAATACCTCCTTATTTTTTATCATTTAGGTATGAGCTCTTACTCAGCAGAGACTATATGGGATTGTTGTCTCTTCTCATTTCAGTAAAGCTTATCATTATGTACCTTTGCATGTTAATTATGTTGATCGTATGTATAGGCCCATATTGACTGGCACCTTCACAATGTTTTTTTTTTTTGCACCGTTGTCCACCGTAATTGTAATCTTATGAAGTGTACTGTATTGTATTTATGCCCAGGACCACCTTGAAAATGAGCTTGCTCAATGGTGTTTATGCCTGGTTAAATAAAGTGATTGATTGATTGATGAAAGGATACACTATGTAGTAGTAGCAGTCAGTGTTTATTGAAACACCACAGACTTACATGACCTCTACAGCCTTTTTTTTTAAACTATACCAGTAGAACTGTAGCTTAGCAGCCATCCCTTTAAAAAAAAAAAAAAAAAAAAATTCAAAAAAAAAAAAAAAATGCCAGTCTTTCCCCCTTGTCCTTATTAAGACACTGTCATGATTTTACTTTTTTCCCAGGCCCCACAGTTAGTGATGTCAGCATCCCTCCAAGAAAGATCACAGTATAGCTACAACACAGAAATGGAACACAAATGTTCTTTCTTATGCTTTGCTTCAAAGAGTGTCTACTTCCCACAGAAACTAGGATCCATGAAGGAAAAAGAACTCCTCAGGTCCGCTGTTGTGAATGGGCAGACTTTTATCAAGTGTCTGTCCATGTTAGACATGATTTTTAAAATAGGTAGTAACACATGAATATGTAAAAACCTGGGCACTGTGGCGTGCACATTAATTAATTTAATTAATTATTTATTTAGTCATTCTCTCTATTTAATTAATTTTAAGAGTTTCACCAGGAAACGCGTACCACGCTAACTACTCGTTTTCGAGGTATGTCCTGAGGGGAAGGGGCTATGGAGAGTGCAATAATAAGCTGCAGCACTAAGGTTTCAATTATAGAGCAATAATATTTATCGAAAGTATAAAATAAACAATTGAGAGTAAGCACAAAGTAAGTAGTGTAAAACATAGCATATCAGTAGCAACAGTTCTGCAAAGTGCAGCTGGCAACAGAAATGAGGGACGGAAGGGAAACTGTGAGTGCAGTGGGGAGCTAGTCAAAAGGAAAAGTGGACCAATAAAACAGAGCAGTAGGGGGAGAGAGTAGTATGGGGGGAGTAGCAGTAAGATCAGCCTAGGATTGGTAGTGTAACCCCTCACCCCTGCCTTTTTAGCAAAACGACAGGTGGCATGCTGTTGAAGCTGATAGCAGTACCTGGTGGGGACTGGGTTCGGGGAGGATGAGGTTACTCGGCACAGGGGACCTAGGTTTGGCTACTCTGCACAGGGGCACCCAAGTAAATCCGAACACAGGAAGCAATAACTGTAATGTCCAGAACCAGGAATGGGATTCTTCAGTGTGGCTTTATACACCAAGCAACAAACAAAGCATAGGCGGACCCCCATGGGGCTACATTTCCTGGTAATGCAGATTAGAGACAACAGAACACTTTATCACTATTTCCAGCCCTCAGGCTCTAAACCCACCAGGCACACAGCCCGGACTTGCACGCAGCTTTGGGTACACAGCCCGACTTGTACACACTTGGGTTTTCCCCACTGGCCCGGCTCCCCTGCCAGCCACTTGATCCACGGTCCATTGGAAGAATGAACCAATTATCCCATTCGTGGTCCATTGGAAGAATGAACCAATTATTCTGTCATGGCTCCCCAAACCACACTAGAGTATTCGACTCCTAGAGAGAATTTTCCTTACAATCCCATGTCTGGGTACTTCCCCCATCACTGGCCAAGTGCCTGAGGCAAAGTAGAAATCCACAGAAGAAATCTGTAGAAGTGGACCTGTTCACTAAAGATGGGGGCCACCACCCTCCAGCTCCCACAGCCCATACCCGCCATTTCTCTGGAAACTGAACATTCTTTACTGAACTTTCAAATGTAGATTAAGGGTAGACGCCTGTCACATCTCTACATATTATTGCATCCCAACAAACTCTTGACTTGAACCTTTTACTTTGCTTAGCCCATTACTCTAAGCGTCCCAATATTTAGTAGTTCAATCCCCATTGTCACACAAGTCCAGGGTGAAACATAGTCCTTTTAGCCAGAGCAGGCTCACCCTCACATTGCAGGTGCCCACAGGTGCCCACAAATCTTCTTATTCTCCCAAATAAACACTGGAACACATGAGCAGCTTTTTCCTCCCACAAAGCAGAACTGAGGGGTTACAAGGAATCTGCAGAGAACCTTCTCTTCCCCGGAGGGCACTGAGACCCAATCAGCGGTCTCCATCACTTCAGTAATCTTTTTGTCTCTCTTTAAGATGGAGACACACACCCTTCTACTTAAAAGTAGCCCTCTGTCAGGGCTGAGGCTCCTAGAGCCTTCACTGAGCTGCTTTACCAGCAAGCTCCCAACTTCTCACACACTCACTGAAGACTGAACTGAAGACTGACTTCAAAACTCCCAGCGTTCTATCTAACTCCCTCTGCTGCAGATTCCAATGTGGCTCATGCAGCTGCGATAGTTCTATTGGTGATGTCATCCCTCAGTCTCAGCTGAGATTGAGAACAGAGTGAGACAGTGTGAAACCCATTTAACTGGAGTTTCACAAGCTGCCTTCCCTGCCTACCACTAGGTCTTAGTGGGATTCTAGTAACCCCGGGTAACAACTGGGTTACAGTAGCAACTGCAGGAGTGAGTAGTGAAGTCACAGAGGAGGGACTTTAGTTGTGGAAGAGCGAGCATTGTGAATGGCAACGTGGAGGGTGCTCCAGAGTTCAAGGAAGTGAAACGAAAAGGCAGCTTGACTAGCAGAGGAATTTACATGGTGGAGCGTGAGAGAGCGGATGTCAAAGCTGCAAAGGGAGTAGGAGGTGGAAGGGAGGGGCATAGAGGAGTGTGGAAAGTGGTGGTAGGGGGTAGAGCAGCCAGAATTTGGAGTCAAGGGTGGCACAATGAGCGAGGCGCCTGTCATTAAGGGAGAGAAAGGAGAGGGATGAATACAGAGAACAATGGTGGTCCTGGGGAGGCAATCAAGGGCAAAGTGGCAGAAGGAGTGAAAGAGGGGCTCCTGCCTTGCAGTGGTGGACTTGGAGGTAGCGCTATATACAATGTCGCTGTAATTCAAAGATGGGTAGAATCACCTTTGTGACAATCTAAGAGCAGAAGGTGGGATTCTTGATTTGTTCTGTAAAGTGCCCCAAGTTTAGGGAGCAGCTTTTTGTGGATGGCATCCAGATGAGTAGAGAAGTCCAGATGGCAATCCAGCCATACCCCAAGGAATTTAAAGGAGGAGACATCCTCAATCATAACACCACCAAGGGTCAGGAAAGATGGGGGAGGGGAGGGCTTGGCAAGTCTCTGCTGAGTGCCAGAGATCATGGAAACTTTTTTGGCACTAAGGTACAGCTAAGTGACCTGAAACCGGTGCTTGGTGGTGTTGAAATCCAGTTGGGGAGAGGTTGTGAGGTCCAAGGCAGAGGAACCAGAGGATTATAGAACAGTGTCGTTTGCATACATGTTAATGGATGCAGTGGAGCAGGTAAGGGAAAGTCATTTAGGAAAAGGGAGAATACAGTAGGGCCAAGAATGGATCCTTGGGGGATGCCAGTGTAGATAGTAAGAGTAGGGGAGATAGTGTCACCAATAGGGGCAGCTTGGGTCCTACCATCAAGGTCTGATCAAAACCACTCGACAGAGGAGGAGGAGGAGAGCCCAGCTGCTTTAAGCTTGCCCAGGAGGATAGGGTGGGCAGCAGTGCTGAAGGCTTTGACCAGTTTGAGAATGATGGCAGAGGTGACCAGCCCCTGGTCCATGCCAGAAAGGATGGAATCAGTGAGTTTAAGGAAGGGAGGTGGTAGTGGAGTGGGATTCTCTGAAGCCAGACTGCAAGGGAGTGAAGAAGTGCTCATGGAGGAAAGGGGAGAGTTGGGAAAGTATAAGGGGTTCCTGAAGTTTAGTCAGGGAGGGTAGGCAGGAGATAGGACAGTAGTTGCCAGGGAGAGAAGGGTCTCCCCTCTTGGGAAGGGGGATGACAGTGGCTTGCTTCAGTAAATTTGGGACTGAGGCAAGAGCCAAGGAACAATTGAGGAGGTGGATGACAGAAAGGGTAGTTACTGGGGCAGAGAAAGACGGTTTGAGGTCAAGACCATCAGTGCAGCTCTGGAGCTAATGGCAGCTTAAGATCGGAGCTCCATTCCCACTACCTCCCAAATTCGCCAAAAATAGCCACAAAACCTACTAAAACAGGCAGTCGATGGAGAAATTTATACTGATGGCTTCAAATACTCAAAGGGAACCACAAATAGATTTGCAGTGCTACCGATCGAAGAGGAGAAATCAGAATGTGAAAAATAGGACTCTGAGACCTCAGAGTTGTCACAGGCCCCAGAAGTATCCTCAGGCAAGAAATCTGCTTGCAAAAAAACAAAGATATAATTTCAAATGATAAGCTGGATAGAATAATAACAGACCTGCAAGATATTAAAAAAAGACTTTAAGGACTTTCGATTGGACCACAACCTCCTTCAAGCTGATATGCTGACTTTACAATCTCAGGTAGTAACGTTGGAGCAGGCTAATTCGTAACAGGCTGCAGAGACCTCCCAGATTCAATCTGCACTAGCTCAACTTTTCTATCACCAAAGCCCTAGGGGAATGGCAAGAGGATGCGGAGAACAGACAAAAGACGCCAGAACATACGGATTTGTGGAATACCTGAGAAGAGTGAGGGGCGAGACATGAGTGGGATATATAGAAAAAACGCTGAGAGAAGTGCTGGATTTGGAACAAGAATTTACCATGGAGATAGAGCGGGCTCACCACGTGCTTGGCTCCAAGCCATCGGAACCGGAGTCACGTCCCCACACTATAATAATTCGATTTTCTGGAGTTACCACATGAAAGAAATGTTACTTCAGAAGGCATGGTCTATGGGGAAAGTATTTCATGGCAAGCAAAGACTTTTCTTTGATCATGATTATGCAAGGGCTACAATGCAAGAAGACAAGAATACGTGCCCCTATTCCCAATTCTCAGGCATCTTAAATTAAAAATTTCACACACCCTACCCCTTGAGACTGATGATACAATATGCCAATGGTCATGCCACCTATGATTTGGTGATGACAGCGATGGAAGATTTGAGACAGAGTTTTGAATTACCATCTAAACTCCCGGTAGGCTGAACAGTATTGAACTGGGACTGACTATGGAAAAGCACCCAGGGAAGGACTCTCAACAAGCCGTTCTCGACAAGATCAAGAAACTCCTGGGTCAGTTTGCCACTAACACCAAATGACTGTTTATTTCTGGTGAGTAGGTCTCCGGGTTTGAGTGCAGTGCCCTGATCAGGAGGGAAAACAGCATGAGAGGAGATGGGTCCCCTGCCCGTATAGCACTGTGACTCTGGGGAAGGGGGTCTCTGGGCCGGGCTGTGGGAGTGCATGCCTCGCGGGGACGTTCAGGGATGGCCCTATCTCAAACGCAGACCCAGGTTGGGCAGTGATGGTTGAAATGGGACCTCCATTATGCATTGCTGCCGAGTGGCGCCATGGGAATAGTGCTTATGTGACCTTGAAACAGACACCAGGAAAGGAATAGAGGGGGCTGGGAAGCTGGCCTTTGCTCCCTACTTAAGAAATAGGCTAAAATAATACCAGGAGTCTGAGAGGGCGGGCACACCCGTGGCAACTGACCAACCTGGCTGCTAAGTTCACTAGCTAATAATGTGGCACCTTCAGAGGGCGACAGCAAGGAGGTCTAAACAAGGAAGGCTTAATCTGGACCTTGATGTGGACTCGGGGGTCATAGACAGAGTCTGGAGCACGCTAACTGAGCTGTGTGGGCAGGAGGGGGACCTGCCCTCAGGAAACTTGCTGGAAAAGTACTTCTCTGCACCCCAGCGTCTGGGGCGGGGAGTGGACATTGACAGTACCCACCAGGAGGCACGCACTCCCTGTGGCTGAGAGCCAGGGGAACTTTAAATAGAAGAGGCACACGTGACTAGATCCGAATGGAAAGAGACTGATTTGTCTTTGAATTTGCTGCACAGCCAATTAATAAGACCCGAAGTATATAATTTGAAGGGGGAGCCAATCTCCGATGGAATACCTGTGAATAATAAGGACAGCATGTTTTAACCATGCATAGTTCCTTAGAAATATAATTTGAAGTACAGGAAATAGAGATATGAAAGGACCAGAGATATGCACCTGTACCAGCTACCCCAGTTTGGAGATATATTGTGTCTTTTATTTTCTGTTTAGGTTTTTCCTTTAATGGGCCAGACTACCAAATAGAAACTTCGTGTAGGGTCCAATTTCAATTTCGGTTTCATTATGGGGAATATGTGCAACCCCCAGGACAGGCCTACAGAGTAAGGCAAGAAGCCCACATTCGATGGAATATTCAGTCACTGTCAGAGATAACTCTGATCCCGGAAGTCACCTTGTGCATAGTTGTTAGAGAGGGGTGGGGGTAATACTTGGGGTTGGGGGTAAATAAAAAAGAGATACTGGGATGGTGCGGAGAATAAAAAGACAGATAAGACAAGAAAACAAGGTAATATGGAGAAATATAAATCGGGGGAGTCGGGGAGAATGTAGCGAATAAGAAACACAATCTAGTAAAAGTGAAAGAATGGGAGAGAACTACTACTATTGAGTTTATGTAAATGTCCACAAAGAAGAAGCTCTTCAGGGTGGTATCCCATAAGGTCAGTGGTTTGAGTAGTCCCATAAAACGGACAAAAATAATTTCCACATCTTAAACAAAAATGCACCCTCAGTTAATACTCCTTCAAGAGACACTTCTATCCAATGCCAAGCACCAGAAACTGCTTAAGTATGGAATGTCTAATATAGTAGCTAGTGCACATGCTAAGGGAAGAAGGAGGGGCTCAGTAATCCTTATTCCAAGGTCCTCAGCATTTCAACTTCAGGAATCTTACTAGGATGGTGAAGGTAGGTTGGCCCTGATTAGAGGGGTGTGGGAGGGTCAAACGTATACAGTGGGAAGTGTGTATGTTCCCCCAGGTTCGGAGAGCACAGTATATCAGACCCTCTTTGATAAAATAATGGCATTTAAACAAGGGTTACTGGTATTGGGGGGAGATTTAAACCTCCATATGAATCCCTCGAAGGATAGTTCTAATCCTAGCCCATCGAGGGCTACGAGAGGACAAAAACATGGCAAGAGACTAATAAAAGATTTAGCCCTAATGGATACTTGGCACCACTGCTGTCCAACATCTCATAGCTATACGCACTTTCCGGGGGTCCACACTACGTACTTGCATATTGATTACTTCCTGGTAGCTGCGGAATCTTTAGACATACATAATGCAGCTATTTTACCAATTCACTTGTCGGACCATGCCATAATTACTTTGAAACTAGAATCAGGACAGGAAGTTACATGGAGACAGTGGAGGTTTAATAATATGCTCATTAAAGATAAACAGTTTAGAGAAAAAGCCCAGCAATGGATTCCCTGAATTTTACAAGAGAACAACATGGCAGGAGTGCCTGAAGGAACACTTTGGGACACTTTAAAGTCTGTGCTACGAGGGGAGATTATTGCATATGCAACCCATCAAAAGAAACGGAGAAATAGGAAGCAGCAAGAATTAGAAAAAGAACTAGAGAGATTACAACAATTACATGCAAGGGGAATTAGTACTACTACCATACAGATAAACAAGGTTAAGACCCAGTTGCAAAAACTACTGAATCAAGACAGAACAAGCCCTGATGTATGTGAAACAAAGCTATTACGAGGGCGGTAGCAAGGCAGCTAAAGTCCTGGTTTATAGATTACGAAAACAGGCATCCTCAACAATAACTAAAATTAAACACCCTATACAACCTAAAATATTGAGTAAAACAAAAAATATATTAGAGGGATTTAGGGAATTTTATTTAAAATTATATAATCAACCTCAGGAACCGGACAGAGAGAGAGATTGGAATTTTTTTACAAACGTAGTTACCCCAAATTACAGAGGAACGATGTAGTTGGCTAACTAGACCAAATACCTCTCAAGAACTAGATCTAACCCTTCGCAGTTCTAAACCAAACAAAAGCCCTGGCCCAGATGGATGTACCGCAGAATTTTATAATTATTTCAGAAATCATTGTTCCAATCATTAACTAAATTGTTTAACGCAATACAGAAGGACACCTCCCCCACCCCCAACAGTTGGCAATATGCTAATATATCCCCAGTACTCAAACCGGATAAGGATCCATTAAATTGTGAATTCTGTCACCCCATATCAGTCATTAACCATGATTATAAATACTTTACAGCAATCCTGGCTAAACGATTAGAGAAAATATTGCCACATATTATTAACAAAGATCAAACAGGCTTTATTGTAAAGCGCCAAACAGCCGACAATATTAAATGGATGGTGTTCCTTTTGGAAGTAGTGCAAATGGAACAACCCCCCCAATCTTTCTGAGCATGGACACCCAGAAGGCGTTTGATAGGGTCTCGTGGAGATTCCTGAGATACACCGTGGAGAAATTTAACTTCCCTGCCCCATTTTTTAAATATTATTCAGTGCCTATGCACATCCCCACAGGCCATGATAAAAGTGAACAGTTCACATTGGACCCATTTTCCCTTAAACAGAGGTACTCGCCAGGGCTGCCCCCTGTCCCCCTCCCTCTTTGCACTTTATGTAGAAACCTTAGCCCAGGCCATCCGAGAAAACTCACAAATTATAGGAGTACGTTTACTAGGCACTATTTACAAAATGGCCTTTTTTACCGATGGCCTATTAATATATTTAACAAACCCAGAAACTTCCTTGCCAAAGTTGTTTTCTCTCTTAATGGATCTTGAATCTCTTTTCAGGATACAAATTAAACACAAACAAGATGGAATTATTGACTTTCAACTATCGACCTGTTGCAGAAATCAAGACCAGGTTTCCTTTACGATGGAGAAGTAATAAATTCAGATACTTGGGGATAAATCTCACAAATGACACCCAAAATATACAGTATATGACGCTAACTGTACCCCAGTAGTTCATTCCATTAGAGAGGACTTTCAGAGATGGAACCCTTTACCCCTCTCCTTGAATCAAAGAATTGATGTTATAAGAATGAACATTCTCCCACAGTTTCTATACCTTTTCCAAACTCTCCCTGTCTTCCCATCAAAGAAGGACTTTAAAAAATGGAATAGTATGATTTCTAACTTTATATGGCAAGGTAAAAAGCCAAGGATAAAATATGACCTTACAACTACCAAAGAGCAAGGGGGGCTAGCCCTACCAAATCTAGAACAATATGCACAGGCAGCGGCAGTATCTCATATACTACATTGGCTAGATGAAGGGGCAGACCCACATTGGAAAGAGATAGAATAGGGGGACCAGGCAGCAGAAAATGAGAAATTTCTGTTTCGACCATCCTTTCCAAAATAACATTAGAAAGCGAGATCAGATTTAAACAAACTAGACAGATTCTGCTAATCTGGAGAACAATAATTAAAAACATTAAAGACCCTATAATAAACCTTCTTCAAAAAATCTCCGAAGACACCAGTTTTGATCCAGCCAGGCTAGGTGGCACCTTTGAAAGGAGGCAGTGCCTTGGACTTACCAGATTTTACCAACTCTGCCCAGATATTCAGACTGCGCCGGGCAGTGGCTCAAGTCTGGGCGCAGTGCAACTGGAATGTGCCGGGGCCAGGACCCGGTGATATTCAACAGTGATGCGCCATGGCTCAGCACCATTGAATATAGCATGCACTGCGCTGGCGCAAGCCACAGATAGGGAACACAGGGATGCGCCAGCGCAAGTGCAGTTGCGTAGGCGCAGCACCTGCAATATTCAATGGGGGCATGCAAATGAGGCCATAATATATGCAAGGCTGAAATGGGGCCATTTGCATGTCATTATGGCCCAATTTGCATGCCTTGCGCAGGGCAACCCGGCGACTTGCGCCGATGCCCTGCACAGCATGACATGTGCAGTAGGGATCCTGGGGCATCCTCTGCCCCATAGCCGCGATGGCAGTAGAATCATAACATGACAGCCCCTGGTAGTCTAGTGGTCCCCCACCCTTCTGATCCCCCGATATATGTAAAAGAAGACCTTTCCCTGGTGGTCTAGTGTCCCCCCCCCCCGCCTGTTGCCGTGATCGCGGTCCAGCACCGTCAGAAATATTCCTGGTGATCCAGTGGCACCACCCACACAGAACCCTATGCCCACCCTGCTCCTCACCCTCCCCGTTATCGGCGGGCGGCAACAACCCACCCACATACTGCCTTGCTGCCTGCCGAATGACAGGTACAGTATGGGCTGTAAGCCCAGCCTTGCAGGGCATACTGTACTAGACTGCCCTAAATATGTGAATGAAGTGCCATCCACGCTGGCAGCTGCTGTATTGTGCCCTGCAATACAGCAGCCTGCCTGTGGGTGGCCGGGAGATGTTCCATTGTTTCATGGGCTCAACTTTGAGTCCCCATGTGGCACAGTGCAGGGGTGTGCTGGCATATCGCCCGCCATCCCAGGCTGAATATTGGGATGTGCCGCGCCCATGGCACGCCCCTGCATCTGCGCGCGAACACAATTACATTGCGCCGGGTTTTGGCGCCAGTGGGCAACCTTCAGTATCCCGGGCCAAGGCACGCGGGTTGCACCAGTGCAACTCTGCGCCTGTGGTGCAACCGCTTTGAATATCCCGCCTGTATGAACCAGGAACCTTTTGTCAATTCCAGACACTGGAAAAAAAATACCATATGAGGAAACAAGATTTTTATAGATTTCTCCACATAAGAAATTATTGCAGGAAACTGCTAGGCCTTGGGATCCGTGGAGGGGGGGGGGAGTGCACCCACTGACTGGAATTATAATTAAAGCAATAGAGATAGCTATCCCTGAACATATAATTTCCGGGACCTATCAGGCCCTAAATAAACACCAGAAAGACGTTACCTTACGTTCGCAGCAGCAGTGGGAGGAAGTGTTGGGCATTAATATAGAAGAAGAGAGGTGGGAGCTGATATATTCAACTATCCATAGAATCACGAGGTCCTTCATAGGGAGAGAATTTGGTTGGCAGTGTCTAATAAGATTTTTCAAAACACCACAGATAGTGGGAAAATTTGATGCTCAGATTGGATCAGAATGTTGGAGAGGATGCAGGGAACCTTTGGCTAATCATACCCATGTCTTTTGGAGTTGTACAACCCTGGGGACATTCTGGGGAGAGGTGGGGGGAGCATTGAAGGAGCTGTTTCCAGAAATGGTGACTTTGACTCCTGAATGTGCACTCATTTTTGATTTCCCTGTTGGGATTAGGAGAGGCATCCCCAGGTTTCTGCTGGCTATCTTGCTCCTTGCAGCACACAAAACTGTGACGAGGAGATGGCTCCAAAGAGACCCACCAACCATTTGTGAATGGGAATATTTGACATGCCAGATATACAGAATGGAGCTCCTGACAGCTAATATCAACTTAAGGGTTCAGAGATGTATATCTTTTTGGACCAAATGGTGGTTATGGGTGTCCAAACATAGACCAGACTTGATTCCATAGGGGAGAATTTATAATGCACAAAGGCCTGTGATTGCCACTGGGAAGAATCTAAGTGATCTATATATCATAAATCTTCAGTATATAGGATTTGTAACCCTTGACTAATATCCAATAGCGAAATGGGTCTTTCCTGTATATTATTTATTGTAATGTGAATACCCACATACTGTCATCGGTTTTGTCTCTGTAAAACTGTAGAATAAAAACATATTTAAAAAAAAAACAAAAACATCAGGGCTCCTTTCTTTGTGTGGGTTGAAAGCAGGGATGGTAGTGAAGATCGCAGAGGGATAAGGAGAAGGGATGGTGATAGGGCGAAGGAGCGGGTTGATGTGGAGAGGGAGGGGTACATGTAAAATACATGCCCATAAATTATTTACAAGCCCTATGTTTTTAAAAGGATTTGTTCCTACACATTTTAGTCCTAAGACTAACCCTGATAGCTAAGGATGCTTAGTACTTGAAAGGACTTACGCAGCCCCCAACCCTTTAAAGGGCTATAAAGATGAAGTTTGCTACTTTAAAATCTATTAACTTTTCTCCTAACCCCAGCTGTCTCACAACTCTCTTTAACCGACTTGCTTCTGGTCTCCTTTCTTTTTTAATTTCCTATCTGTTTACATAGTTAGCTAGCACTGTCTGCACCATGTTTGTTTCATTATCATGTACTGTGCCCTCAGTTATGATGCTCTTATGTATAATGCACTGCATTACTTGTATACCCTTATCCTATGTATTATGTATTGTATTAATTTCCTGTAATGTTTCATATCCTGTCTGTTTTAAATTTACTCACCATGTTTCTTTGCCGTTCACTCCACCCTCATTTGTGATGCACTTATGTATATTGTACTGTATTATTTGCATATTTGTATCCTGTATATAATGTACTGTGTTAATTTCCTGTAATTTTTTTTTTTTTTTTTTTAGTAACCTGTCTGTTTGTAAATCTGACGTGGAGCCTTTGCAAAGGTTTTTTGACTCAAAAGGTTGTAATACCAAGACTTCAATCAATCCAATAAATAAATAAAAATAACGATTTAATTTTAGCCACCAGACCTCAAAAGTTTATAACAGCTGTCAGTCCCTCTTAGGGCTTTTCTCCCATCTACATCCCCAGTGTCATGCAGGAATATACGCTGATGGTTACCATTTTCCATAAGCGGTCTCCTTTACATGCGGTATACTATGTTCAGACCTGGTGCTTCCCCATCCCCCGAGGTCCCACGTTCACTGCAACATATTCCACAGCTTCCCTTCCATGACAGGTGCTTTGGAGGGACGCCCTCCCCCCCAGAACTTAAGGCAGTCCACTAGGTGTACTAGGGTCTAGTGATCTTTGAGGATGTCTCTTGCATCAGGCCATGAATATGGAACTATAGCCACCAGGCACTAGGACCACATGGAAACCTTTCTAACTAGCAGTCTGCCGGGGCTGCTCACGGTGACGTCATAGGCTGGCAACGTCCCTGCCATATAAATGTGGGTGGCCCGCGCCCTGCTATGTTCTTTTCCCACTGTTGAACATCGCACATCGGACTCCATGGAGACACCACTGCTTCAGTCGACCACCAGATCTTCTCCTTCTGATTTTCTTTGCCTATCACTTTATTTCTTTAAAGTGATTTCTTATTTTCTTTTATGCCAACCGACCCCGAGAAACTTTTTAGATACTGCAAGTGCGGTAAGAAGATCCTCGATAAGGATGACCATGATGCCTGCATTTGCTGCCTAGGCCCGTACCATGACGTGCAGGCCTGTGAAGTCTGCAGCGGATTCAACCAGGCTACCTGGAGACACTGCCTGAAGGCCTTAGAATCCTTCCTTGTGGAACAGAATGATGCCTGAATGGAGAAGGGGCTCCAGGCCAGAAGCTCTACCACCTCCCCGGCCCTATCCATTGGCTCCCACTCTTCAAAGGCCCGGGACAAGTTAGCCAGGAAACATGAGCACCGGGAGAAGGACAGGAGCAAGGAGAGATCCTCCCTGGCATGTTTGCAGTTACCACTTCGGGATGCCTACCGGAGCCGGGTTATTGTTCACTCAGAAGGTGACCCTCTCTGCCACCCACACCCTCCCTTCCACAAGGTCGGCTCTGCCAGCGCCTCCCACCAGTCTTACCCTGGCTGGCGATGGCTCCACGACGTTGGGCCTTTTGATGCCCCTGCTGTTCTGGCCCCTGTTCTCCATGGGCCACCAGATGTGGAGCTCTACCAGTCCGGCAGACATGGGTTCTTCGCCATTGGAGGTCCAGCCCATCCCGGTGACATATTCAGCCTTTACCTCAGCTGTTATTTCGACATTGGGGATTCAGCCTCACCCATCGTTAGGCCTGACCACCACATCATCATCAGGGATTCGACCTACCCAGGCAACATCTCAGGCCATCATGTTGACACCGGGGCTTCATCCTCTCCTGGCAGTGCTGCAGGGCACTCCCACGCTGATCACTGTCAACATCCAGGCCATGCTGTACTCCTTCTGGGAGTTCATGAACTGTAATTCCCCTCCTCCAGGCCTGGTGACGCTGGGTGGGCTAAGCCTGCTCCCTTGCCGCCACCCTCCATGGTGCCACACCCTGCTCACCCTCTATCCTTGACTCCGTCCATGCCCACTTCAGAGCCAGGCGATGAGGGCAAGTACCATCCTGACTTCCTCCCATGTGAGGATGATGAGGGGAAGTATGAGGAAGAGGGGGCTGATAGCCCCACCCACTCTACCTCCACTGTTTCTTCAGGGGGTGAGCACTTCTCCGAATATACCCCAAGGTTCCCCTCGATGACCCCGCTTTCATCTCAGTGGTGTGGCAGTTACAAGCTTCTATGGAGTTTGATGCTGAGGAACAGGATGTCACCAGGAGAAACCTGACAGAATACTTGGAGTTGCCAGATTCTCCACTTCTGACCATTCCTCCTCTAATGGCGGCTTTTGAGGATGCCACCATGGCTGCCTGGTACAGACCAAATTTGATCCCTGCCATGCCCAGAAAGCCAGGTAAATTGCACCAGGCTCCTTCAGAGAGACCATTCTTCGCAGAACAACTTCAGGCAGATTCGGTGGTGGTAAATGCTGCCCAAGATAGGTCCAAGAGACCTAAACACCTCAGCTTTATTCCACCACATTAGGAATACAGAAAGCTGGACTTTCTATGCTCCTGCCACTCTGACCATCAGGGTTATGAATTATTTTGTCCATATGGTCAAATACCAGAACAGTCTCTAAATCTGCTGCTTGGGCCTTTCCAGAGGGTCCCCAGAGGCGGGAATTGGTCATGACTGTCCAGTCTGGGGCAGATGTGTGCAAGCGTCTTCTGATGTCTGCCTGTGAGACCACTAATGCCTCCGCTAGAGCAGCTACAGTTGGCATCTGTCTGAGATGGCATTCTTGGCTCAGAGTGTCTGGGTTTGCTACTAATGTGCAACAGTCCATCTTGAATGCCCCTTTCAGAGGCTGCGAACTCTTCCCGGGTGGATGTACAGGACATACTTTCTGACCTGCAGGCCTCGGGCAAGATGCTAGTTGGTTCCAGCTTTATACCACATCCAGCCAAAAAGTGGCCAGAAAGTACCCTTTTGTTATGCCTTCCATAGGCTCAGGCTGGGCATCAAGCCTCGGGGTAAGCACTAGGCAGCAACAGCCCTGCCTAACCCTACCTCCACCACTGGGAAGGCCCTCAGACGTGGTGGTGCAGCCCTGGCCACAGGATCTACCTCAACATCGCTCCTTGCTCAACCCCTAGCCTCCGACACTACAGGAGGCAGTGATAGGGGATTGTTTCTCCTTCCGCCTGGACCGGTGGTGGAGGGGAGATGACGACAGATGCTTGGGTCCTGCAGCCCATAGAGCAAGGCCACATTCTAGAACTTCTGGAGTGGCCTCCAGGTCTACCTCTAGTTCATTCAAGCTATCCTCCAGACCACATTCCAGTGTGCTACTGGGGGAAATTTGCATGTTGCTGGAGAAATGCCATAAAACCTGTTTCCGAGGAACAGAGGATTCTATTCCCTCTTCCTTCTAGTCCCCAATTCCACAGGGAATTTACGGCCCATCCTGGACCTAAGAAAAGTAAATTTCTACATCTAGTATAAAAAGTTCTGGATGGTGACCCTACATGGCTTGTTGCCTCTTCTGTACCAAGAAGATTGGATATGCACCCTCGAGATGGAGAACGCATGCCTGCATATCAGAGTGTGTGCTCCTCACAGGCAGTACCTCGGATTCCAGTTCCAGGGGGAGCACTACCAGTTCTGAGCATTGCCTTTTGGCTTGTCCTCTGCACCACAGGTCTTTACCAAATGCTTGGCAGCAGTGGTATCAGCAACCCTCAGGAGGGGAGGGACTCTCTTTGTCTTCCCTTACTTGGATGACTAGTTACTCAAAGCACCATCCAGGGAGCAGTTACTCCAGACTCTAGCAGGTACCAGGCATTTTTTCCATGCCTTGGGGATCACAGTCAATCTGCCCAAGTCAGTCCTGACCCCTTGTTGGCACCTACAGTATATAATGGCAGTACTGGACACGGCTCAGGGCTTTGTCTTCTTGCCCCAAGACAGTGCAGACTGTCTGGCTCACTCCCAGCTTCTCTACAACAGCAGATATGTCACAGCCAGAACCTTTCTGTGGCACCCGGGCCTGATGGCTGGAACCATTGTCATGGTACCTGTAGCCTGGCTGCACATGTGGATCCCTGAGTGGACATTGAGGATCCAGTGGGACCAACAAACTAGAACAGCAAGTTCTGGTCTCCTCCTTAGTCAAAAAGGTGCTGCTGTGGTGGCTGAGACCCAGCAACATGTTGAGGGGGACTTCTTTTCCCCTCAGCAGATTCTCACCACAGACTCTTTAGGGTTGGACTGGGGTGGCTCATCTGGGGCCTCATCAGACTCAAGTTACATGGACCAGGGTGGAGGTTACCCTTCACATCAGCATCCTTGTGATGGGGGCTGTTCTGTATGCTCTGCAAGCCTTCCAGACCCATCTGTCCCAGGCCATCTGGGTGCAGATGGATAATCCATGTAATCCACTGCATCAGCAAATTTGGGGGGTCCCAAGCAAATGGGGGAGGGCATTTGTATTCTCTGTGTTGGGAAGTGATGAGGGTTTGGTACTGGGCTGTAGAACACTGTCTAGAACGGTCAGCTGTCCATGTTCCAGTCATCCAAAACATCCTGTCAGACAGGCTCAGCCGGTCGCAGTCCAGGCTGCGTGAGTGGGAGCTGCCGACGTCTGTTGTAGAACACTTGTTCGACAGGTGGGTCATCCAGAGTTGGACCTTTTTGCAACCCCAACTCAACGCAAAACTGCTGCATTTCTGCATGCTCACTCCAGAGCCTGAAGTTTTCTGGCGAGATGCGCTGTCCCTCTTTTAGAAAGGGAGGTTCCCCTATGCCTTTCCTCTGATTCAGAGGGTGCTGATCAAGCTCCAGATGGAAGGGGCCACTGTAATCCTCATTGTCCCCTTCTGGCCTTGGCAGATCTGGTTCCCCTTACTGCAGCAGCTGGCGATGAACCCGCCAGTGGCCCTGCCCCTGTGCAAAAGCTTACTGTCACAGGAGCAGGGTACCCTAGTCCATCTGGACTTCAGGTCTCTACACCTTAATGCCTGGCTCCTGAAGACATAGCCATGGTTAGATCTGGGGTGTCCCCAAAGGTGGCTGATGTCCTGGAGGCTGCACAGAAGCCCTCCACCAGGGCCACTTACTCCATGAAATGGAAGCGCTTTTCTCTGTTGGCAGCTTCCCATCACTTGGACCCTTTCACCTGTCCAGTAAATCAGATTCTGGAGTAGTTGCTATCCCTCTCTGACTCTGGTTTGCAGTACTCCTCAATTAAAGTGCACCTGTCTGTCATTTTTGCTTTCCGTGTGCCTGTTGAAGACCGTACGGTGGTGCAACTGGTGGTGTCCTTTATGTTCTTGAGAGGCATTCTATATCTGAAGCCTCCCATCCACAATCCAGTATTGCTTTGGGACTTGAATTTCGTGTTAGAGTAACTTATTTTGGCTCTTAGTCCTATAGCCTCCAGCCACCAAGACTATCTCTGTCAGTACTGCTTTGGACTCGTTCCATAGGTGTGGCCTGATGCAAGGGATATCCTAGAAGAAGATAGGACAGTTACGTAGGAACTTACTGTAACAGTAGATCTTTGAGAGAATCTCTTGCATCAGGCTATGCTGTCCCACCCTCTGTCCCCCCTTGGCTTCAGGCTCTGTCTCTCTTTTTCCAGGACAGTTCCCCTTCTGTTTCACCTCTTTTCTTTATAGGAACCTCTGACTCTTCTTTGGTTCCCCAGCAGGAGATCGTCTGTATATGGTCTCCGGCGGGAGAACTAAGGAGGGCGTGGGGTCACCCTCATTTATATGGGAGGAATGTTGCCAGCATATGACGTCGTCATGGGCAGCCCTTGGTAGACTGCTAGCTAGAAAAGTTTCCATGTGGTCCTAGTGCCTGATGGCTACAGTTCCATAGGTGTGGCCTGATGCGAGAGATTTTCTCGAAGATCTACTGTTGCGGTAAGTTCTTGCGTAACTGTACTTTGGCAGCTGCTAGGAGTCCGGGGAACCAGGAACCCTGGCGGTCATACAGACAGTTCATGGGTTTTTCTCCCCGTTTTTCCCTGTCCTTCCTCCTCCCCTGATGTGAACAGAGCCTGCAGACAGTGTCAGCTGCATGCAGTGATGTCCTGCAGAGGGAGTAAGCTCCCTATGCCCACTACAGGAGTTGCTGCAGCACTGGGTGCCCAGCACCCTCTTGACCTCAACACATTGCTGTATGCCAGCAACTGCATTCTGGTCTGACTCTCGACATGGCATTTTAAGCTGTCTCCTAAACTTGGGCCGCTTGCATGGCAGTGCATTGCACTGTTAATGGACCATTGGGGCATCCTGGATATTCAGGCCATAGCTGTCAGGGAGACATCCGAAGGGTGTTTAATCTCTTTCTTTTTTTTTTTTTTCCCTCACCCGCGTTCTTCCTTCTTCCTTCTTCCTATGGCTTGAGCAGTGCTTGATCAGCCTTGTGCACACACATTGTGCCCCTGCAGGAGGAGCAATCTCCTTGTCCTTCCCACAGGGATTGCTAAAGCGCAAAAACATGCTGCCAATCCTCCCTGGTCAAGGCACACTGCCTCCTGGCAGCTGCTGTAGCCTGTTGTACCTCCTGATCCTGCATCATGAGGATGCCCCGAACCCATGTTGACTGTGTGGCAGTACAAGTGCTTCCTCTTGGCCATTAAGATGACCCTCCTTTAGGGCTTTCAATTAAAATAGTTACTGCTTAGAACTATTAAAAGGGTTGTTGTTTTATGTTCTAAGTTGAAAGTGCTTTTAAGAGAAAAATGTTGTCGAACAGAGCCAGCTGAGTGCGTGCTCCTCCTATCCCATACAAAATTATTTGATGGGCTGTTGCAGTCTGCTCATCAAGTATCACAGTTTTGTGCATGATCAAAATCGGGCCATGAGACAGGTATAACATGAGAAAAGACAATCACTCCAAGCAATCACATGACACTCCTGACTGACTTGCCCTGCTGCCTCAGAGGTGGGGGTGGGGTGAGGGGAGGAGAAAGCACAGCCTTAATTGATATGAGTGACTTTGAGCAGGCAAATAAAGTAGGTGTATGGTGCCAAATGTCCCTTCTTGGAACACTTTAAGTATAGGAACTGTGAGCCCTAGGTAGGAAAAATGCAGTAACCCTTTTCATTCACGAAGGTCACATAAAGGTCTAAACACTTTCATCCGACTGCATATCTAACCCAAACTACATACATGTAGACAACAACAGGCATGGTAACCAGGACCTATACTTTCTCCAAATCACATTTTTCTTTTAAATTGTTTTGAAAACCCCACCAAAATACTTGTTCGGTACTTTATTTTTTAATTTAAAATTACCCATTTAATAAATGGGACAGCACTCTTTAGGGTGTGTGGTTGTAGGGAATATACACAGTTCTTGGGGGCTATGCCACGTGCCTAATAATCAGCCGAGGCTTGCATACAGTATATATTCCCTATCAACTGTACATCCGTCGTGTTGCATCTCTTCTGTATCTTATCTTCTTAAGTGTGACAGTTCTTGTGGCAAAGTATGAGTTGCCATATATATACTCTTGCATAAGTCGACATGCAGATTTAGAAATGTACCTCATGTATAGTCTCTGTCCCCCCCTCTTTCAGCGTAGTTACTATACTGTCAAGCTGTATACCTTACTTGTATATATCACCCAGGCATATTACATATTATTTTTTAACGCACTGCTTTTCTGTGCCAGCATTTCATTGTAACCCTACCTACAGTTCCTTTACTGGCATTTAAAAACAAAATTGTAACCCCCATTCACCTCAGCCCACCCCCACCACCACCTGCCACCTCCTCCATGTAGCAGTTTGTTGTCACTAGTGTCATTTCTCCTACCTCAGTCATCGCACCATCGGTTGGTTGGCATCAAATCTTTACATTACTAACAGTTGCGCCCCCCCCACACCCAAAAGTACCAATCAAAAGTGTCAGTGGCTCAATAGGTAGCACACTCGCCTCTGAGGCCGGGAGATCGGAGGGCTGTGGGTTCAGTTCCCACATCTGGCACTTGGGTTACTATCCCAGTACTGACACTGTAGTGCAGCATGAGAGGGGTGCTGCACTTCTGAGGTGCCGTCTTTCGGATGAGACGTTAAACTGAGGTCCCATCTGCCTGGATTGGTGGTAGTTCAGGTGGATGTTAAAGATCCCATGGCACTTATCGAAAGAGTAGGGAATTTCCCGGTGCCTGGCTAATTTCCTCTTTCACTAAAAATAGCACCAACAGCTTAATCTAGTTCAATTTCAGTTGCTTACCATCTGTCTCCCCCTCCTCCGGTCGCCCCTGAAAAGGGACTTCTAGGCCAGTGGGCTTACGGGTCAACAAAATTAAACAATTAAACAACAATTAAAAAATGGTACATCACAGTACTCCCTCAATTTTTCTGAAGCAGTTCTTCAGTGGGTTAAAAAAAATCAGTCCATTTCAGTCACGCTTCACTCCCAGTCTTTATGATCCTAGTGAATCATTCACATCAGATAGTGTTTGCACATTGCTCCCACCCACATTCAACAGTGGTATCCTTACAGTTTGCTGCAACAGTGCCACGTTGTCCTGTGCATCCACAGCATTGCATTGCTTCACGGCATGGCACACGGCAGAAAGGCTCCCTAGATAGAAAAAGGATATCCTGAAACAGACACAGCAGCTCTCAGTATGTCACCTGTAACATCAGTTCTCAATAGGTTACTCGTAACTAGTGGCATTTTTTTTTTTTTTAAATAGTTTTGGTATGTATGCATTTCTGAAAGGGGGTCACAGCATTTCCACTGGGTGTTTGAGATCACACCCACAGATAAGTCAACCTCAGACATGGATTAAGGATTGGCTCAGACAGCACCACAAACTATGTGGATAAGACAGCCTTGCGTATAAGTAGAGGTGTCTTTTTTTTTCCCCCACTAAAAATATGACTTATACATGAGTATATACAGTAGCTTTCAGTTGGCGATTCTTTCAGCAACTGGTTTGTTTTCTTGCCTCAACTCCTAGAAGGCCAAAACGTTTGTAGGTTGGGTGTGAAAGAAGGGAAGAATGAATATTCTGGGATGGTGAGAGCTGTAGTCTTTAAGCAGCTGTTTTAAGACTTGTATATTTGTCCTGGGCTCCTCCAAGTCAGTCAATGCTTTTGTTGCTAAGAACTTAAAAATGGAAGGACTGCGAGGCTAAAGCAAAGATCCAGCAAATCAGTATGAGAAAACAGTGATGAGATGCCATAAATCTGCTGTCTTAGTTTCTAAACTATTTCTAGAATATAATTATTACATATGAACTATCGTGTAGTGTAAGCAATCATTCATGCAGGAATATTAGAAAATGCGTAAAATTTGATAACAGAAATAAAAAATGAATATACAAGTAAGAATAGGCAGCCTGATTCAGGGATGCTGGAGATGGCAGTAGTGTTTCTAGGTAGGAGATGGGGGCGGTCCTGGACTATTGGGAGTCTAGGAGGTTGTTGGCACTGCAGGTATCAGCATCAGTGACTGCACTGATTGTGGCTCCAAGGCTGGTGCTGACATCCTCCCAGAGCCCAACAGCTAACAACAATATTACCTGTTAATATGAGTTGTGGTAATCTTCACATAGCAGTCAGGAATCCATTCAGTGTACAGTTGGAAGGATTTTTTTTTTATTTTTTTATTGTAACTTTTTGTTTGGTTGAAGTTACTGTTGCATTGTACACAAGGGAGCCATAGTGGAAAGGGAGGAGGAGGAAGATGGAGCTGTAGATCAGGCAAGGTCTGTGGTAATGGTGTAGGCAGGGAGAAATGGGCAGACGGGATGGGCTAAGTGGTTCTTATCTGCCGTCAAATTCTAAGTTTCTGTTGAATAAGTCTGACTGGAGATTGATGAAGAAAGGAGGAGCTAGACAAAGCTTCCCGAATTCTTGGTCTAGACTGCAAAAGGTCACTTTCCCACAGGCCTCTGACTACTTAAGCAATAAACAGTGACAGGGTGTGGGTGATGCTGGGTTTACCCACACCTGGCGTGGTTCGGTCACGAGGCTGCAGGCCGAGTGACCAAACCATCCAGGTGTGGGTAAATCCCAGCATCACCCACACCCTGGAGTGGTTTATTGCGATTATATAATCTTTTTTTTTTTTTTGAGAAGAAAAGAAAGAAAAAGTTGATTTTTCATGCATTTGAAATGATTTTTGTTGTATTTATTGCTCCGCTAAAAAAAAAATAGTCCTAGGTTGCTAAGGAGGTTCTGTGTTGCTAGGGAGACCTTTATGTTTGATGATATGAATGGAGCAGCCTGAGACAGTAATATGCTGTGATTTTTGTTTATTTTTTTTAACTGAAGAGAGTGAAAGAGAAAGATAGGAGTGTAATGGACAGCAGACGAGAGGTTAGCTGGGTGGAGCTCACAAAGCGAGAGCAGCTGTGAACGTTCGTTTGTTTAAAACGTTTCTGTTGCCTCACTGAAGGGAGAGAGAGAGAGAGAGAGAGCAGTCTTAAAATTAAATGTCTGTTGTTGGTGATTCATAGAAAAGGAGAGAAGGCAATGTTTTGGGCTTCAGGTTTTTTTTTTTTTGACAGTTTGTGGGTCTCAGGTTTGCTAACATGTTGCGAGCAGGTGTCTGGTTGAAACAGGCAGAGAGCGGGGTGTCTTCAGCACTGCGAGTGCGACATTAGATATCGTGGTTTTGTGTTTAGGTTCCGGGTGTGCGGGCAGAACGGTGTGTAGGGAAATGTAAAGGTTTTTTTTTTTTGCGGTAAAATTGGTGTTTTTATTGTATGAATGAGGGAGTAAGAGAAAGTGGTACAGAAGTGGAGAGAGAGACTAGTGACAGAGCGGAGAGTAGCGACGTTTACCGAGGAAAATAAGATGGCGACTTGGACTGATTTTTTTAATGTTTTTTTTTTTTTTTTTCGTAGTTAGTGAGATACTGCTGGCTGGCACCTTTTGCATTGGTAATGTTTAATTTTACAGCGCTGTAAAGGTGCCAGTCAACCAATCGGATATCTTGATTTTGAAGCTCCATTGTATAATATGGGAGAAATCACCACAGCTGGAATTAACAAGTGAGATTAATCACATGTCTACATTTAATCCATATAGGTAACAGAAACAACAGATGTGTGTTTAGTCATTCTTGTGTCATGTCAGTGTGGTAAAGTTAGTCTCAGCTCCAGGACAAGTTGGCTCCATGGAACAAGGGCACTTGGTACAGTTACAGCGAACACACAGAAAATTGCTTTTTTGGCACAGAATTTCCTTTTGAAGCACTTGACAGGTGTCTAACAATGCAGGTAGTTTGTGCCCCCATCAACTGATCCAGGAACAGTTAACCAGCCAAGCCAATCTACGATCGGTTGCAAGGTGCAGTGTTATCAGCAGAGGAAAGGTTCCTACCCCTCCCCCCCCAAAAAAAAAATCCCAAGTCCTCAAAGTCTTTTAACCACCTGTTTCTTGCTGTAATAACTTTTTTGTCTGCCTCATGAGGCTGTTGGTACCAGTGTGATTTCTAAAAAAAAAAATCACATCACATCCCCTTTCTTGTTTTTTTTTTTTTTTTTTCTCAACATTATTTGCTGCAGTCCTGCTTGATGTCTGCATCTGTTTTCTTACCAGTGCTGTTTCTACCAACATGTATAAGGAGCACTGGGTTGTCTTGTGCCATCTTCAGAATTGTCTGTCCTGTACTCCAGATGCTGAATTTTCACTCCCATGAATGTGTTGAGCACAGTGTTAACGTTATTATCACATACAATTTTATCTGTATACTTTACAGTCGTGTCTCCTAATACCACTGTTTCTTTCCGAATTTGTGCTTAAAGGTCTATTTTCTTTAGTTTGTAAACTCTCTTAGAAATACTTGCAGAGGAGGGTGTGGCCAGCTGCCAATGCAGTCAGACATGTTCAGCTCGAGCTCTGTGAAATTCGATAGAACATGTAAAAAATCATCTTTATTTACAACTCTTTTGTGAAAAATGTTACTAGCTGGCAGTGGAAGGTGTTTCTCACCAATCTTTGACAGAGATTTTTTTTCACAAGATGGGAAATCTGAGGAAACACAGACAGGTGCAATAAAAAAAAAAAAAAAATCAGGCCAGACCATCAGGTTGCATAATGAAAGGGTCATCGGCAACAGACTCCCTTTTCACTGAATCAGCTTTGCTTGATGTCTTTTTGGCAGTAAATGTGATAGATAGGCAGCTTATCTTATTAGATCAGAAAGTGTCTGATATTCAATCAAAACCACTCTTATGCGAACCACAGAGCACGGAAGCCGTGTCGGAAGTGAAGGGGCAGTGTGTATGGCGGTTAAATCCCTTACAGCCACAACTAGACTGAAAAAAGAAAGCAGAGTCCTCTGATTCAGGCTAGAAAGCTTGGAAAATCAAATTAGAGCCACAAATTCTGGAACTGTTTATATGCTGGAGATCCTAGAGGGAGGAACATCCTGTGCACTTCTTAAAATCCTGGCTCTTGTAGCATTATGACCCCCACCCCAAAGGTTCTTGAGGCGTACAGAATTACTCCGAGAAGGGCATTGGAAAGGTTGTAAGGAGCAAGGACAATGGGCTCTATGCACTAATGGGGTGGAGTGGCTACACATATGTATCTGGGGTGCACAACCACTCCATGCCGTACACGCGGGATGCACAAAGGGGGGCATGCAGCACATATGTGCCCAATCCCCCGGCTGCACAAGGAGCAATGTGCTGGGCTGGCATTACGCGCCATACACCAAGGCATGTAGTGCTGGCTGCAGGGGTGTGGATGGGTGCACAGGCTACGTCAGGGGGAACTTGTAGTGCAGTGGCTGCCAACACCCGGAGCCATAGCAGCCATGCCCCCTCCCCATGTCAGCCAGGCACCTCCTGGCCCAGCACACAGGTGTTCGGCCCCTATGAGGGGTCACTCCTCAAGTCTCCCAGGGGTGCAGGGGCATAGGCCCTCATGTGGTGCCCCCACAACAGTCCCACCTGACATTAGCCCCTCGGGGCATTTGGAGGGGTACAGTGAAGCCCCCCCCCAACTGCCATCTCTGGGTGCACTGCTTCGGTGCCCTATCACAGATGAGCCAGCGGCATAACCACCACTCATCTGTGCAGCCACTGGCCATCACACTTCTGTGGGATGTGCTGCCATCGTGTGCCCTGCCGCACAAGGGATCCAGTCCGGGCATCCAAATGGATGCCCAGACAGGCTTGCGACCCCACCCCAAGTCGCCCTGTGGAGTCCTGCGTGCCGGGGAGCGGGGCTGCTAACAGGTGTCCGGTGGTCATGAATGCCACTGGTGGTGTGTAGCAATGCAGGCAGATGCACATGTTGCACATACCTACGCCCGAAAGGGGCATAGGGCCCATTGTTCATAATCTTGGCAAAGTTGCAGGACCAAGAAGCGATGCTAGAAGCTGCAGGGAGGAAAGGACCAGTGACTTCAGAAGAAGGTATGAAAATTTCTCTATGTCTAGATTTTAGTTTTACCATAAGGTCCCACCAAAAGGGTTTCAGCTCTGTCTGAGCCACACTGTGGGAGTTCAGAATTTCCCACAGCCTACAGTTTTCTGCAAAATTAAAAGATATTTATGCCAGGAAAAAATGCATTTTTAATGATCCCAAGGAAGCGGGGAACCTCCTTGAGAAACAGAAGAAAGGCTTTTGTTCCAGAGCAGGAGATTTAGAAGAGGTGGCCTGATGGCAACTATATACCAGCTAAAGATTGGACCACACATTTAACCCGTGCCGTGGACTAATATATTAGTCCAGAATTCCTGTACGCTCTAATTCTTTTGGCAGCCTAAGGGTTAAAATGAGAGTTACTGGGACAGGAGATGAGGGTCCCTGAGGTCTGGGCTGAAGGTAGTTACAAAATGTTCTCAAACACTAGAGTTCCCTTATTTATTACTGTACATGTTTTAAAGTGTTAAACTTTACTGAAGTCGGGGGACACTAGACAGACTAACAAGATGGCAGTGACCTCATGGGTGCAACCTACCCACCCGGTTTTTCAAGAAATGCCAGACTGCTCACTTGGTGTGCAGAACTCTTGCGAGTACAGCAGAGGAGACACCCACTGAGGTGGTTATGGCACACACGGAGTTCTGGTCCTGGGACACATACTTTACTTAACTATACTGATATTTTGTTAGGTTCCAGTATTGAACAACAATGTTTATATTCTGCTGTTACCTGTTCTATCTGTTTTCCTACCTCCCTCATATTCTTGGGGACCATGACCTTTGCAACTAGGCAGAGACTCTCTAGGCTCCCCTCCCTGCCCTCCGTCCATACCCTCGACGGTACCGTCCTTGAGGATACCACCTCACTGAGATAGCTAGGTGTTTGGCTTGACCAACATTTCACCTTCTCTCGTCATGTGGACGCCATCATTAAAAAGCTGCACCCCAAGCTTGGCACTCTATACAGGAACCGGAACTGCCTCCCTCTCCCGGCTAGGTGCAAACTTGTCCAGAAGATGATCCTTCCTATTTTCGACTGCTGTGATGTAGTCTACAGTGCCACTCCCAAGACCTCCTTTGCCAGACTGGATACCCTCATCAACTCCTTCTGTCAGTTCACTCTGGACTCTCCTCTTCTCACCCACCACTGTCAACTCTACCACTCCCTGGCATTTCCCTCATTAGAAAATAGACATGTGCTAAATTTGTCTCTAAATTCTGGTTTGGATCGCTCCCGTCCTGTCTATCTCACTTCCTCTCTATCAGTCCTCCTTCCCTCTGCCCACTCACTTCGACCTTATGACTCCCGTTCTTTGGTTGTCCCTCGCCGGTCTACCACTATAGGCCAGGCTGCTTTCTCGTATCGCTTCCCTGAACTGTGGAATATAGTTCCTCACCAAATTCGCCACTCCACCTCCCCCTCCTCTCTAACTTCAGTCCTACATAATTTCCTCTCCGTGAATTGTACCTGCAATTAACCTACCTGGTATTCCTGACCTGCTCCCAACCTCTATCAATATATTAAGTAACTATTCTGAATTATAGCTCCCTTCCAGCCCCACTACTACTTTCTTACCCTGCAGAGATCCCTACCTGGCCATTCCTTCGGGTTATCTAATACTACCAATATAACTATGACTTTAGATTCTTATCAATTCTACAACTATCGATATATCTATAACCTTGATTCCTATTCATCTGTTCCCCTCCCAGCCTTTCTACCTTTCTAACTATGCTGTTCCCCACTATCCACCCCTTCCTTTCTGGCTAAATGGTACCATCATCATGAATTTAAGGTGTTTTCCTAATGTAATGCACTTGACCTGTCCATTGTGATGTGTGTAAACAATTGTACTCATATGCTGCACTTAATATGTTCTTTCTGTTGCTTGTTTTCATCGCTGCCAGCATTGTTGTATTAATATTTGCGGTTGTATGCATGTATGTATTTCTACTACCCTTTGCCCAGGCCGCACCGTGAGACGAGCAACTTGTTGTTCAGTGTGCCATTCCTGGTGAAACGTTTCAATAAATAAATAATAAATAAAACAAATGAGTTTGGGAAGGGGAATACATTACGAATCTTGGGCAATTTGAAATCTTTATTCTGCTATGTAACGCAGACTTTTAAACATCTTGGAGCTAGGGCTGCACACAGTCAATGTTAAGTGAAAGTTTTGTTTAATGCTATACTCAGACCAGTAGTGACCGAGTGAATCATTCACAAATAACTTACAAATTAATTTCTCACAATATGGTCTGCTAGTTGCACACTGGCTTCCTAAACTAAATGTGGGTAAAGCTCTGTTTAGAGTTTTATAATGTGAATGATTTTGCATGTTGCCCTTTGTGATGTACAGTAACTACCTGAATGAAATGTGCCACCCATATCTACTGTAATATACGAACATACTAAAATGCCAGCAGAATGGGCCTAATGGTCTTTCGTGTCTGATCGTTTGGTCAGCTCCCATCCTGGGAGCTGACCTTGCTGCCCCTCTCTTCCTCTCTGGCTTCTCCCTTTCCAGTCCCAGACAATCTCGCTGCACTGGATGTTGCTTCCAGAACCCTTCCCCTGTACCTGTCCCACCCCCTCTTGAACCTCTCCACCGTCTCTGCCTCCACCAGCCCCCTGGGCAGTGCATTCTATGGCTCCACCACCCTCTCAGTGAAGTAGCACCTCCTCCTTTCTCCCCTGAATCTCCCCCCCAGCTTCCACCCATGCCCTCTAGTTGCCCCCCATCCTTCCTTCAGAGCACCCTGACTGCTGCTCCCCATTTACCCCCTTCATGTACAGTACCTGAAGACCTCTATCATGTCCTTCCGGTCCCTTCTCTCTTCCAATGTGTACATATTTAGCTCTTTGAGCCTCTCCCCATAGGTCCTATTCCCCAAGCCCCAAATCATTTTAGTTGCCCTCCTTTGGACCCTCTCCAGGAGTTAAATGTCCCTCTTTAAATGTGGCCTCCAAAACTGCACGCAGTACTCGAGGTGCGGCCTCACCAAACAGTTATACGGTGGGAGTATCACTTCCCTCCTTCTGGAGGTGATCCCCCTAGTGATGCATCCAAGCATCCTGTTGGCCTTTGCTGCTGCCCTCCTACAAGTCTTCGAGTTGTTCATCTTCACATCCACCATCACCCCCTAGGTCCCTTCTCAGCCATCGAGACTTGTAGCAACCCTCCGCAGGGTGTACACTTGGCCCGGGTTTCTGGCTCCCAGGTGCAGTTCCTTGTATTTCCCTGCATTGAACCTCAGCTTCCACTTTCTAGGCCACCTTTCCAGAGCCTCCAGGTCCCCCCGTAGGGCCACCCTCCCCTCCTCTCTATCCACAACTGCCCCCAGTTTTGAGTCATCCGCAAAGAGACTCATCTCACTATTGATTCCCTTCCTTACGTCAGAGATGTAGGCGTTGAACAGGAGGGGCCCAAGGACGATCCCTGAGGAACCCCACTAAAGACCCTCCTTGGGGATGAGACTATCCTGCCAACCACAATATATTATATTTTTGATGTCTCTACACTGTCATTGTGGATATATATTCAATTTTTATAAACCAATAATGTATAATTAAAATAAAAACAAATACTAGCAGAACAGTGGGGCCCTCAGAAATTTAATGACTGGGTTGTGGAACATCAAAAAGAAATTGATGTTGCATTTATAACACATAACACAACTGTGGCTCTTTTTTTCAATAAACACACTCCATGTAATGAAACAGATGGGTTCCAAGTTCCAGAGGGAAGTATATCATTTGATAACAAATAACTACTGAAAGGATTAAAGGTAGATAAATCACCTGGACCTGATGAATTATCCTGTTTTCCTAAAAAAAGCTTCTGCAGAAATTGCAAACCCATTTCACACTATTTTCAAACAAAACATGATGGATGGGGTCGGTGCTGAAGAACCGAAGAATAGCCAATGTCATTCCCATACACAGAAAGAAACAGAAAGCGATTGTGTCAGATTACAGAACAATAAACTAAACATCCATCATTAGTAAAATCATGGAAGGTTTGATAAGAAATCAAGTTCCACTATTAAAAAAGTATTACAAACCAGAACCAACCTGGATTTACAAAAGGTCGCTTGTGTTGGGGCTGGAGCCTGCATCCACCAGGACTGCATACATATCTCTGGAAGTTCTCAGTTTCTGAAACATAGAATTTATCAGTAGAAAAGGACCACTTGGCCAACGCGGTCTGCCTAGTCCGTCTCTGCCGACCCTAACTGGTCTCCGGCGTCCCTCTTTCCTCTGTGTCCTGTTACTAACATTCCTTTATGTCTAGTCCATGCATGCATGAAGCCCACTTCTGTTTTTGCTGCCACCATTTACACTGGCAGTCTGTTTCTGGTGTGGACAAATCTTTCAGTGAAATAGTACTTCTTTATATTCCTGTTGAACTTTTTTTTTATTTTTTATTAGTTGTTTAACCAGGACTAGCACACTAAGCTGAAAGCTTTTTTACAGGTGCGACCTGGGAGCACAGGGACGTTAAGTGACTTGCTCAGGGTCACACAGTATGCAAGTGGAAGCTGTGGGATTCAACCCCCGGTCTCGTCTGCTGGATGTCACCAGATTTGCAGCTCTGAGCCTTAAACCACTGCGCTATACTGCCTTCCCTAACCCTTCAGCATCATTGCATGCCTTCTGGTCCTGGTGCTCTTCCTTACTTGAGAGACTCCCCTCCTGCACCCTATTCACTCCCATGAGGTACTTGTAAGTCTCTATCATGTCCCCTCTTGCTCTTCTCTCTTCCATGGTGTACATGTTGAGATCCCTCAATATCTCTTCATAGGGCCTTTGATACAACCCCTGCACCATTTTATTTTGCCCTCCTCTGGATTGCCTCCGCCATGTCTGTGTCCTTTCTGAAGTGCAGCCTCCAGAACTGGACACAATATTCTAGGTGCGGTCTCACCATTTTTCCAGAAAATGAAGCGTCGGTCTGAACTTTTTTGAACTTATACTGCTGGACATAAGACATTTTCTGGAGTCAGAGTAATAAACCTTTGGGAAATTTGGACTGAAGATCAGACAGTATGGCACACCCAAAGACCTGTGACATCAGGCAGTATCCGTAAAAAGAAGGTTATGGAAAGCGTAAAGTGTGGTGGGGCCCAAGTGTGTCCACAACAACAGGAGAACCAACCCTGCAGATGGTGCTCAACATAATTAAAGCCCCAGAGGGTGGTATTGCTTTTTCCAACCTGCAGGGGTACTGGTGGCTGCACATAGGCAGATAGCATTGTTATGGGGAAAAAAACCTTCATATGAGGCTAGCTGGAAGCAGATAGACCTGGCAGAACAAGGACAGTTGGTATTACAGGCCGTCTTATTCTAAGGAGTGCAGCGAAGAATGGCTATACCCATATATGGGGGAATACGAGCAGTATTTGAGGGATGGAAAAGGGGAATCTCAAGAGGGTATACGAAGGCAGCCATCTGGCTATACAGGTGGTGGGTGATGGACCCAGAATTTATGCCAGCTAGACAAGACAATTGGTTCAGAATCCAAGCACAGAGGGTGATCTCTTCCCCAAATACACTTGTTACATATGGATGATGTGGGCTCGGTGATCCCAGTTGAGATAGTTCAACAGAGGTTTCAGTGGCAGGAGAAGGATAGACTCTGATACTACCATATATGAGACTGTATTAATAAATTCTTGAGACTCCATCAGGGACAACAGTTGAACCTATTGATGCAAATCTCATTCCAGTCCATTTGGAGAGCAAAAAAAAAGGGGGGGGTTGGCAATTACCATCCTGTATAGTAATTATGTCAGGGACTTGGGGAATACCACAGCCCATATCAGAGATAAACGGGAAGCAGATTTTAATAAGAACATCATTGAAAAACAATGGGCCCTAATTTGGAGGAACACATGGCAGACGTCCTCTTCCCCAATATGGAAAGAATTTGGGTGGAAGTTGAAAAGCAGATGCTTTCTAGTCCCGAAACAGGTTGCAAAATGGGATATACGAGTTCCCCCTCAGTGCTAGAGGAAATGCGGAGAGACGGAGGCCTCTCAGACTCATATTTTTGGTCCTGTCCGGGGCTGACCACCTTTTAGAGAGGAATAAGACTGCATTTAGAAAACATATTTTGGGTCCGTACAGATCTGGGGCCTGAATACTTAGTACTTGGGTTATGCCCTGGGGAGAGGAGAGGTAAAGAGGGAAAATACCTTTGGGCCATATTAACCATAGCGGCGGTAAAGACCATCACCAGGAGGTGGCTTCAGCAGCCCCCCTCCCCACCCTGTGTGGAAGAATGGAAACAGATGGTATCCCACATTCAAAGATTAGAAAGAGTAATATTTGGCCTTTCACAGCAGATGGAGAAATATCAAAACAGGTGGACAAGATGGGAACTCTACGAGGGTCTCCTCTAACCTTCTAAACTTTCCAATTCTTAACATATATTGAATAAAGAGGAGAGGGGAAGAGACTGTCAAGAGACTTTTATATAAACAGTGAAGGGAGATTAACCATGGAATGTTAAACTGACATATACCCTGTTCCACAACAACACATTATGACATGGATAATGAAAGATTTATTTATCCCAAAGTGATGAAATATGCATGATATATGATATAAGATTTTGAGACCTATGTTAACAGACCCATGAGATGTTATTAGTTTGTATTCATTTTATTGCTTTACTGTGTAAAGATGTATTGATATATCAGTGAAACTGAAAAATGAAGTATTAAAAAATAAATAAATAAATAAATTAAAGAACCAGATGTTCCGATTCAGGCATTTGAGCAAAAGATAGATGCAGACTACATAAGAATTACCACCTTAGAGTCTTTTATGGAGGTCCATGAGGCTGCTGTGAAAGATGCAAATACATCAGCAGGAAAGGCATTGGTGGATTGAGCACATATGCTAACAGAGAACAAGAACCTTCACCTTTGCCTGGAACACCTTGCAGTCTAAGCAACAAATGGTAATTTCAGGCTGTTAGGTTTACTGGAGGAGATTGAGGGTTCCAGTCCAGTTTCATATGTAGTCACCTTGCTGTCCCCATTGCTTCACGTTTTATAGCCTGCTTGGGTGTTCTGTGCATACTGCATCACAACGTATATGGTGGCAGGAATCAGAGAATATACTTTCCAAGTTTTTACTGGTTACTGTCAGTTCTTCAGAACAGGACCATCTTATGATGCTGGTGGGAGTGGTAAGTTTGCTGCACTTAACCAATGGGGGACAGGCTTTTTATGTTTTCAGACTTGATTTTCACCACTTGCCAACATTGGAAGGCGTTTGTTGTGGAGGGGCAAGTCTCAGTGAACTGAGGGTAAATCATGCACTCCAGATGCTGGTCTGACTTTGTGCGATATGTACTGGTAAAAGGTTTCACTGTAGGGATCTTCAGGAGGCCAGTAAATTGGTGCAACAAATTCGGTCTGAGTTTGGAGGATGGGAGGTGGCTTCAGATGATGAAGAAAATTCAGACACTTCAACTTTGCTCCCTTGCCATGAAGGGCATGTTAAGTATGCAGGCTTAATGCTGTTAGGGTTTTCTTGTTTTTATAAAATCACCAGTGAGGTGCCACCTGAGCTATCTGCTTTTATAACAGGGAAAGAACAGGTAATGCATGTAAAATGAGGTTACAATATTTTATTTATTGATACTAGGAGAATTCCTATGAGCTGAAAGCTCATTTACATAGGATCTGCGTCAGGAGCAATATAACAGCATTTAGGTATACAGAATAACAACATCAAAGAAAAAAGTTACAGAATAATTCCAGAATTAACAGCAAGGTTACTTAACTTAGTTTGATAACCATTAGACATTCAAACAATGCATTACATGAGTTAAAAACCGGGGAGGTAGAAATGTGTGAGGTGGCAAAATGAGTCAAGGGGAGTAGAGTTTATTTGGGGTGGGAGCAGATATAGGAGAAGATAGAGAAATTGGGAGGCGAGGGGAAGGGAATATTGTATAAATATATTCAGTGCCCAGAATTATTCTTTAGTTGGCCAAAGTGGCCACTGCCACGAGGCTTGCCCCTAACACTTCAGCTGGGGTAGGGGTGGGGGTGAAACCCCCATCATTTAGTCTTGATGGCAGTCTTCTGATATCAGAAGTTACAGCCAGCAAATGTTACTGCATAAGCTGACCTGTTCAGTCTGTAACTGTGTTCTGTCTGTTTTTTGTTATCCATAGCTAGTTTTGTAGAAATCCAGCAGAAATGTGGAAACATAGAATTTGTTGGCAGAAAAGGACCACTTGGCCCACTCAGTTATCCCCAGATGTTCTCTGCCTAAGCAGAAGAGTTAAATGCCTGTTTATGTATTTTGATACAGTATTCTTGAGATTCATTCGTTAATATAAAAGGTTTGGGACATTAAAAGTTGGCCCTTTTTTTTTTTTTTTCATCTTGAGTATTGCCTGTTCCGCCCCCTAGCTGTCCCCTTCTTACCCCCCCCAGCCCCTGTCACCCGGTCTCACGGGACTTACCCAAACTCTGCCCAGCCGCCCGGGTGCAGAGTCTGCAAGGGTTGGTCAGCCATCTTGCAGCTGGGGTGTTTTTCCTACCATTCGCCCTTCCCTGTTGCTGGGCGCACATCAGCAGGACACGTGAATGTGGAGGTGGGTGCTGTTCGCAGACGCCCCGCAGCACCTCCTTCCATGCGCCCACAGTCCAAGACTCTCCACCAGGCCTCCACCTGGGGCAGTCATTCGGGCGGAGCGCCAGTTCTCCTCCCCGGAGAGAGGTGTCCTGGACGCTTGATCCTCTCTCCCCTGCCAACCCCTGGCAGCCTGTGCTTGTTCCTGAATAACGGGTCGCTAGTGTGGTGTGAGCTGTGGCATCCAGTGCCTCAAGCCTTGGTGCCACCGGGTCGGCTAAAGTTGGCCTTCTTAACTTTATTGGACAATATTTATAACATAAGTCAGTAGTTGTATGGCACTATAGGTAATGTTTAATACCATTTGGACAGGAAGCATTAGCACAAGTGTAAAGGCATACCCTCACAGTGTAACACTAAAGCATGATGAGATAAATCCTACTCTAATGTTTTTGCCATGTACTTGTGTTATGCTTTGTATGGTTTGTGAATAACAAATTAATAAAAGGAATAACATTTAATTTAAAAAAGGCAGTTTATATGTCACAAACTTGTGTTTTTACGAGAGGGTCATCGAGACACTCATCAAAGTGGAACTAGTAGATATGGTTTTCATTGACTTCAGTAATGTCTTTGATCTGGTACTACACAAGGCAATCCTTCAGAAGATGAATCATTTAGGAATGCATGGGAAATTATCTAAATGGTTTAGACAGTGGCTATCTAACAGGACCTAGATAGAATGTATAAATGGCTCCCTCTAAGAGGATGGTTTAGTAAGTAGTGGTATATCCCAGGGCTCAGTGTTAAGACACATCCTGTTTCAAATATATATTGCTTATCTACAGAAAGGTGGAAAGATTGGTTGAAAAATATGTGGATGACACCAAACTGGGAAGAGTTGTAGGATCAGAGGAAGAATTGATAGAATTTCAAAAAGATTTACTAGTAGATGAAATCTCTCTCTGAGATGATAAATGGGGTAGGCAGTTTAATATTGCTGAGTGCAAGGAAATGCATTTGGGTCCAGAGAATCCTGAATTAGATTTTTACCTTGCACTGAGTAATCTATTACAGACGAGAAGGACCTTGGAATCTTCATGGATGGGGATCCCACACCTGGACATTGTATAGAGACAACTTAAAAATCAAAAACAAAACATAACTCTACATCGGCAGAGTTCTTTGGATTACACTACTGTATTTGGAATCCAGTTCTTCCAAAAAAATGAGGCTAGAAGAGACAGGGTGCTGGAGCCACGACGTACTACAGTATGAGAACAGTCCGAGAGAACTGGGTTCAAAAACAGCTTCTAGCGCTATAAAGAGACCAAAGCTAGGCTGTAGGATTATTTACATTGCTTTTTAATAGAGGAAGTAAAAACAGATGCACTCACCCCCATACCATGCTCATGCCTTGGTATGCTGCTGTTTTTACTTTTTTTAATAAAAAAACAATATAAATAATACTGCAATCTAGCTTTAGTCTCCTTATAGTGCTAGAAGTCATTTTTGAGTCAGACTATCTGAGAACGTTCCACTATTTGGAAACTGCAGAATGCAAGATTCCACGTGAACATGACAAATTCCACCATATTTTATTTATTATTGAATTTTGTTGACTAGCTATGCCCACTGAGACAGGTGTCCCTTTTTCAAAGGGGGGGGGGACCTGGAATTAATTACAATAATGTGCAGACGGAGAAGAATTTGGACATACAGCAGCAGTTGGCAATAACAATTGGTATATTTACGTATAACAATAACATATAGGTACATAGAACCAGCAATACATTATTTTGGAACCAAACACATGTGGCAGGTAAGATATTAATACAGCTCAAGAGAGGTCAGATAAGTCATGTCCATAGTCAAGCGAGGTGGGCAGTTACAGGAGGAGCGTCAAATGCTGAGAAGGGGCAAAAGAATACTTGGGGGGATGGACAGACCTACTTTAATGAAGACCATTGCATATATTACACTCTAGTAGGTAGGCCTTTATCCCTTTCTTGAATCGCCTAAGGTCCGAGGAATTTTGGACAGTGGGTGGAAGATTATTACATAGAGATGGGGCTAGAATGGTAAAGGATCTTTCACCTACACTGGACCTCACATGTGGGACTTCTAGTAATGTATGGTTGGAGGACTGGAGACTCCTCCTTCTTTGGGGCTTGGTTGACAGAATATCCCTCAGGTTGAGTGGTGCAGGGCCTTTGATTAATTTGAATGCTAGGCCGCGTAATCTAGTCTGCCCTCCAGTGTGGGCAAATTGAGTAGTTGTAGTACCTTACAATTATGCTTCCTGTTGGGGGACCCTCCTGCAAAGCGAGCTACCCTATGATATTGGGAATTTAGTTTTTGCATTTCTGTTACGCTGGCAGCCCTGAGTATTGGGGCACCATATAGCAGTAACGGAAGTAGAGTGGAGCTCACAGTCACTAGTCTGGATTGTCTGACTGTCGTTTTTGAGGCGATACAGCAGTCTAGTTTTTTTGATGCATTGGCTTGCTTAGATGCTCAACATGGGGTCTAAGCGTCAAGTCTTGGGCCAGGTAGGTTCCCAAGTATTGTATGGATTTCACAACCTACATGGGAGAACCATGACTTGTATTAATGTTTAGCAAGTGCTGCCCCAAGGTGCATGGGGCCAAACAGGATGGCTTTGGTCTTTTCTGAATTTAGGATTAATTTGTTGTTTGCGAACCAGGCTTCAAGCATGCTAAAGTCATTAGTGAGCTGGGCATTAGCACTATTGGTGCTGTTAGAACTTCAGTAGAGTATGGCATCATCTGTGTAGAGCAGGAGGTTTGCCTCTGTGCAGTTTTCCAGCATATCATTTACGAAAAGGGAGCATAAAAGTGGGCCAGGGATTGAGCCTTGTGGAATACCGTCAGTAATTGTACGCCGACCCGATAGGACACCTCTCCACCTTACTAGCTGCAATCTGTTGGCCAGGTAGTCGGTTATCCACCAGACCAATAGTCCATCCAGCCCTAGTTGTTTCAGTTTATTCAGGAGGAGACACTGCTTTGCTAGGTTGAAGGGTTTGGTGAGGTCAATAAAGACTGCACCAATTTTATGCTCCAATCCATGGCCCTAGATACATATGTGGTCAACCTGACCAGAGCTGTGTCTGTTCTATGGTGTTTTCTGAACCCGTGTTGCTTATCTGTGAGCAAACCACATCGTTTCAGATATTCTTGAATCTGATTATAGGTCAGTCTCTCTTGTACTTTGGCTAGTGCACAGAGGAAAGATATAGGCTGGTAGATTTCTACTGGTTCTTTGAGGCCTCCCATGTGTATAGATAGAACCAGGGCTATCTTCCATTTAGCTGGTATTTTCCCTTCTAGTAGGGATCTGTTGTAGAGTGTTACTGATGAGGCTGCTATAGCTGGGGCGGCTGGCTTTTGGAGTTTAAGGTCCAGTTTATCATATCCTGCTGATGCTCCAGCTTTGAACTTTCTTAGGAGTTTTAGCACTTCGTAGTGAGTAATTCATCTGAAATGAATTTCTGGTCCTGCGTTAGTGGTGGGTAATTTTTGTTAAGATTTGGGTAAGAGCTTTTTGAATTTGTCTAGATCAGCTAAAAAGTTGGTGAGTGCATTTGCCAGGTCTAGGGGGTCATTACAACGTTTACTATCAGCTATAATATCTCCCCCTGAAGGGCCAAAATCGTCCTTTATGAAGGCATTAATCTGAACCCAGAATTTCTTAGGGTCAGAGAGGTTCTTGTCCTGTAGTGAAGCGAGGTATTTCTTTTGGGCTGTTTTAAGGTTAGTTTTACATGAGTTTTGTAGTTCCCTGTATTTTTGCCTGTCTGCCTGGAGACCAGTGGATTTAAATTGCCCCATAACTTATCTCTCAGCTTCATAAGTTTTTTTTGGTTTTTTTTTTTTAAGACCATTGTTCAGCCATATTTGCAGTGGAAGTCTACGTTCTGCATGATTTTTAAGTGTGAACCATGGAATTATACCTGCTGCAGCAATTCTGACTGCCATGTTTTTAGTATGCTCTTTTATAAATCCAAATAATGGTGCCATCAGCTAATGACAGTCCCTCTCAGGTAAGTATGTGCCTCAACCCTCCTTGTCCTATCACAGAAATTGCTACATCAATGAAAGGACAGTGCTGCCTAGCTGCAGTATCCCCCAACCATGGCCAGTAGACGGCAGAGACCACATGCTCGCTGCTGAACCTGGATGACCTGCAGGGTAGTAAGCTTGTTGTCACTGGGTAATTAGGGCAGCCTGCTTAACTTCTCTGTAATAATTTCTCTGTCTATCTCTGTGCTGCTTAAATCTTCCTGTGAGCTTGAAATGGAAGCAACATTCTCTTCCCTCCTATCTTGTGGACTGTAAAGTGTTTTTTTTTTTTAGATAGTTTTTATTAAATGTACAATATGAAACCAAATTCCTTTCCATTCCTTAGTTTCTGACTGGCTTGGATGAAATTGACAGGACGTGATATTATTGATGGGAAGTGAAAGATCACTGGAAGAGATTGATAAGTGTCTTGAGCTTTCTGTCTTCCATGGGGTGACCTTGGAGAGCATGTCAACGTATTGTATATCATGCCTGTTGCTCTATTTTCAAGTGACTAACCTGGTCCATAGTGGCTTTGTCATTTTAGAAATGTTGCCAGGTTATGGTGTTGTATGGCCCTTCCTGATCTTGTTGCTGTATCCATGATTTTATATAATCAAGGTTACATTACTTCTCTCTCTCACACCCCTGCCCCACTGCTGGCAGGCACATGACTTAGCCTTCATCACTGAGTACTGGTTTGGGACCCTTCCATCATACCTCTCCTCTCTCCTGTCCTCGGCCATCCCTACCTCCTACCCATTGCGCTCCAGGGAGTCCTGTTCCTTCTGTCTTCCCCATCCCCACTCAACTGCCAGTCAATCTGCCTTCTCCTGCTGCCTCCCCTCCCTCTGGAATCAACGCTCTACTACCATCTGTATAACCCCCCCTTCTGTCACTGCCCTTAAGCGCCTGCTCAGTCTTGCACCTGTTGCTCCTTGTTGCTGACTCTCAGCCTCCTGATCTTTCTTGCCTCATAATGGTCTTGTACTACTGCATTAAGGCTTATATTGCCTGTGTGTAATTTTGTTTTGTCTGTATATGACACTTGAGTATTGTCATTTTGTAATTTTTCCCTTTGTACTGTATGTTTTTGTTTTTCTTTTCCCCAGAACGCACCTGGAAACGAGCCTTGACTCAATGTGCCTTTCCCGGTCACCAAATTTTAAATAAATAATTTCTTTGTGTTGAGTGTGGGTTTCCTTGAGAAGTTACTTGGACATCTGCAGCTGGTTCAGAATTCTCCGGTTCAGCTGGTGTCACATGTGCAGTACTGTGAACATATAAATTCAGTCTTCTGAGGCCCTGTGTTATAGTTTGCTCCCTCAGGTCTACTGGGGCAGCACCACTTTGCTTACCTTTGCCAACAGGTCTCTAGGTAGCTTTTGACTCTTTATATCAAAAGGAGTGCTAGGCCTAATTCTAGAGGTCCAGCAGTGGTCCTTTGGAGCCACGGTGGTGCACCTGCTACAGTGTGGGTGGGCACCAAAGGCAGTTTTTATGGCCTGAGAAAACGAGCAGTACGCCCTGTGGGGACCATCCACACCGATGGGTACACATTCCAGTGGACTGCGGGTGCATCAGGTAAGCAGGACCCCACATCACTGAGTGCCTTGCCATAAAGAGCAGGTGTTCACTTCTAGTAAACAGACAACTGGCTATTTTATGTATTGTGTTTTTAGTGTGTTAGTAGTAATCAGGTTCTACTTTTATAATAAATTGTTTACACAATGAATTAAGTGTATTTTTTACCTTTACTTTTCCAAAGTGCTAGTAGAAAGAATTTAGTACAGTTCTAGTATTGTGGTGCAACAAAAAAATAAATAAAATCTGAACTATTTGGGAGCCCCCATGTACTTCAGTAAGAAACTAGATTTGTTTCTGTCTTTTTCACAAGAAATAGACACCTAGGTCAACAACATCGTGTACTTTTATACGTTTTGTAGTATTATGGTCCACCTTGTATGAGTAAAAGTTCGTTAAAAAAGAAGAAGTAAACAGCTTTTTAGTATGGTCCACCTGTATAATTTTACAAGTTAAAAAAAAAATGTATTTTTTTTTAAATAGCTTCTGTTTCTGCTCCCGGGTGAAATCTGGTGGGGAAAAAAACTATCACCTGCTAAACAACAAAAGCTCACAGATTCTCCTAAATCACATAACCAGTATTTGTATTAAAGCTGTAACATTTAAGGGGAAGAAAGCTTTATTTCTCTAACGACAATATTTGCAAACGGATTTGCAGTTTTCTGTTGAAATACACTGTCTGCAGCTGGCCCGATGGCGCTTGCCTGTGACACCAGTGACCTGAGTTTGGGAATGAGCCTGCGCTGCCAGAGGAGAATGGTTGAGTGGTCCATGTATGTTCGCCTCCTCGGGGTGGGGGTGGGGATTCTGGTCTCTGCTGGAACACTGTCTCCTGGGTGACCAAAGGTGGCAGTGCCGCAGAGCTGGAGCACAGGGAGGGGAACATCTGTGTTCTGACATCTTGGCATCAGACGCAACATCTCTCGGAGGGGAGGAAAACAGAAAAATCCCAGACTGTGCAGGATGTCAACTGCCGCTCTGCCACAGGTCCCACACTGTCGACTGAGGCTGTTTCTCCTTAACCAACACTTTAGTTCTGCTTGTGGGTAAGGGGTGGCCCCCGGGCGGCCCTTCCTGCGGGGGTCATCCATGGGGGAACAGTGGAGAAAGATAAGTCCCAGTGACGGGGCTGGGCAGGGCAGGGCAGAGGGGCTGAAGGGGGGGAAAAAAGTACAGTAAATTGAAAAATAAATAAAAATACACTGCCTGCTTTGCTGGTAAACATTTTCTGACTTCATAATAAAAGGATTCCATTGGATTCTTTTTTTAATGTTTGTCGGTAAATTAAAAGGAAAAAATGAAAAAGTAAGCAAAGAAATAAATGCATTAGAGTTGGGACCAAGGCACAGAAAGGCCCCAACTTTTATATCCTTACCAGGCCAGTGCTCTTTAAATGCACTGGGGATCAGGCATTCATTATAGCTGCTTTTGTAAACCTGGATGCCCTATAAAAGTAGATTTGGGCAGTATTTCAAAAGTCTTTTTTTTTTTTTATAATTCTTCCCAACCTATCGTTCTTGGTTGGGACCTCCTTCTGTTGATCTAAACCCTCTGTCCAAGGATTCCAGCAGCCTAGCCATCACTCCTGTTCTTTCCGTACTGAAACCTCTCTGGTTTGTCCCCCGAGGTTTGACCTGGCCTTACTCTGTATCTTATCAAAAGTCTGGAGTTTTGGTTGTCAGTTTCTGTACTGTAATGTTTGTTCTGTCACTCAGTGTAAGCCTGTTACACTGTGCATATCAAAAGCATTGGTTTTTCCTTCCCTCTAGGTATATGTAAGTAAAGCCGGGTCGCCCCTGAAAAAGGGGCTGCAAGGTTCCAGTGGGCCTACCCGGTTACCAAAATTTAAATAAATAACTCTGTGGCCATCAGCGCCACTTATTTGGCACCAGGGATAGGAGGAGGCTGTTGTATGTGGATGATGGTGTCTATGTGTGACCCTTTGTGGATGTGGTGATGGCACCAGCTTCATCTGCCCAATCAGGACTGTTTTCTGTTTCTCCCCTGCCATAAACAAGTTATAGACAGTCGGTCAGTTAGAAATGTGTATCTGCCTGATGACTGAATCGTGGTCCATGTACTGCTGAAACTCAGAATAGGCTTTATGGCAGAATTAGGAAGCTAAGACAGCTGTTCCCTTTACACAGAATCGCATGCAACTGTTCTATATTTATGAACTGGAGTATGCCCTCACCATCTGCCTGCTTCAACATTTTTTTTTTTTATTATCTAGTATGTTCCTCAAACATGGTCCAAAGATTTGTGACTGTAAGGATTAGGATGACCAGAGGGTAGTCGGTTGTTTACTGACTACAAACCAGTGGTATTGCTTTAGAGAGCTTGGTCTAGTGAGATATCGGGGATAGCTATAAGTTTGTCATCTGTTGCCACCGTACCTTAGGTGTTCCCAAAAAAGAAAAGTATTGTAAGCCCTGGCTTCTCACAGTTAAAGAGCAGCTGACATGATCCGGGCAGGCAACTCATATTGTGTAGTTGTCTGCCCTAGGAGCTTTTTCAGCTATAAATATTTTCTGCACTGTAGTTTTAAAGATATTTCCCTCTTAAAGCCCGGCTCGTAACTTCTGTGTATGAGCCAGGCGATCGCCGAGCGCTGCAGCCCCGCCCCTGAAAACAGCATAATTATGACACAAGGTCAGGAACAGGGCTGCAGGCACTCTATGAAGAGTATAATTAAATCGGTGGGGGGTTGCCTAAATGTACTAAGATAATCTTTGCTGGCATGTATACATGTGTGGACCTGTTAGCCCCATACCTGTATACATGCCAGCAGAGATAATCTTAGTACATTTAGGCAGCCACCCTCCCCAGATTCCATTGCATTCTCCATAGAGCGCCTGCAGCCCTGTTCCTGACCTCGCGTCATAATTATGCTGTTTTCAGGGGTGGGGCTGCAACGCTCGCCAATCGTACATGGAAGTTACGAGCTGGGCTTTATGAGGGAAATATCTTTTTTGCAAACATGGAGCAGGAAATATTAATTTATAGCTGAAAAAGTTCCTAGGGCAGGTAACTACCCGTATGAGTTGCCTGCCTGAAGCAAAACAAGTGGAAGTTGCTCTTTTGAAGTGTTGAAAGTGTTGATGCATCACTCCTAGTGAAGGTCTCTGTGGATTCCTACAGGTGTACACATTTGGGAATTTTTCTGGATAGTTCTACATTAGTCTTCTCCACAGACGGGTGGACTTGAATCCCAGATCTGAGCCGCACAGGCAGGAAGGTGATATCAGGTGGAATCTTGTTTTTTGTTTTATGTACACCCACTTTAATGTCCTGAAATTTCTAATTTTTTCTGCACACCCTGGCTGAGGTGATTGCACATCTTAATTGTGGTCCCTTGAAAGACAAAAGGATTGATGGGAACCACAAGGTCATTTCTTCAACTGCCAGTCCAGCAAATCTGGGTACTCTGTCTGCTAGGCTGTGTGTCTGCCACCCCAACCCAGCCTCCCGTCCCAGCTGTGCCCATTCCTGTCCTTCTCATTAAACATTTTAATTTGAAACCATGCTCTTCTTTCTTTGTTTTTCAAGTAGCTCTGTAACCACTAATTCAAAGCCTAAATGGACAAAACTATTTTAGGTAGCCAAAATATATCTTTTTTTTAACATGTATATATGCAGTACTGTGTTTGCCTTTTAAAATTGTGTTGCTTGTTTTCTAGATAGCCAGCTGGCCACTTGAGATTTCAGCTAACAAATGTTCAACGGAAGATAAGTAACTATTGTGTCGGTCATGTAGAGTGCTGGTTTCAAAATAGCTAGTTCGGCCTCTGTGACTGCTTCTCTATCAGTGCCAACTTTCTTGTGAAGTACTAAATAAGGAGTGCTGTTTAAACAATCTTGTAACATGGCATTAATGTTATGAGAGTCACAAAGCTACACGATTGGTTACAACACATCACATGGAAGTATTATACCTGTGCATTAATTCCCTAGATATGCACGGCGGGGTAATGCTGCGAATACCCACAAGAGGGACCGCTCTCCCAGAAATGTAGGGTAGTAGTGATCAGCGACCGAACCAGTGCACACAGCACATCATGCAGTACTCGTAGTGTGAGTGAGGGTAAGAAAAACATAGATCACAAACCTACCACGTTCCCGATGTGTCAAGTTATTAGCGCAGTACTGTAGCAGTACAAAGAAATTGATGATCCTGTACCCCAGGATAGATACTGGAGGTGAGGAGAGTCCTGCAAACAGTAGTGTGAGTAGCATGTGAACCGCAAGCTCAGTGATCACCTGCACATCACGTCAGAGTCGAGATAGTGAAATGGGTATTAGAGTGAGCGGCAATGGAACTCCACAGAAAACAAACAGTAATAGCATCCAAAACATAGGAGGTGTCCAAAAAATAAGAGAAACGAAACTGGTGGCCCTAAACCCAATAGTTTTAAAAATGTTGTGTACATAAACACTGCTCTAGATAGCTTCTGCCAGAGACCAGGCAGAGAATACCAAGAAGAAGGAGCTGCTGTTATACAGTACTTATAACTATACTTCTCTACTGGGACTATATTGCCCTCCTTACCTCCCCTCCACCCTAAGCCAGTTCTACTTTTATAGTCACAGGATTTGACTGACAACAGGAACTTCCTGTTTGGGAGCAGGAAGTGAGTGATCACAGAGCCACAAAAGACTCACCATCCTAGAAGGAAAAGAGTAGCTCTTCATCCCCCCTAGCTGCTGGAGGTCTGACTCTGAGCAAGTAAGGACACTACTGAGAAATATAGGAACTTCTTGTCTCAGAAAAGGAAGATCAGGAGCTTAAAGGACACAGAGGCAGTAAGTAACCGGCCTGCCAGCACAGTGGTTGGATTTCTGCTTGCGGTGCCAGCGACCTGGGTTCGGGGAATGGACCCGAGGTCGCTGGAGGGCCAGCCAGGGGAGAAGGATGGAGCGTCCCTGGGACTGCTCTCCTTCTCCAGGGGGAGGGTGGGGACGGTGCCCGACAATCGACAGACCCCTGGCGGAGGCCGAGGGTACCGCAGCTACCGGCACTTAAAGAATTTAAGGGGTGGGGTGGGACGGATGCAGGACATCATTGCAAGTTCCTGCCTCCTCCGCACAAAGGGGGAAGAAAAACTCTGCTCCCGTCGCCTTGATGACACCTGCTGTGGGTGCAAATTGGCTCTCAGGCCAACTCCCGCCTTTCCCGTGTTCATGGCACCCTTGGCCTGGGATGCTGTGATCCCACCCTGGGGGGCAAGCCAGGGGGTTCAGGGAGGTTGGCTGATATGAGATGCTGCAGCCAGAGTCCGTGACCAGGCAGATGGTCCAGCGGTAGGGAGTTTAAAAAAACAAAACAAAAAAAAAAACAGAGGCAGGAAGTAAGTAGAGAGAAAAAAAAACACGAAAGAGTAAATATTCAAAACAGCAGTTAAGGGGCTAGAAATGAGACATGATGGGAGTGGTGCAGTGCAGTGGCTGTGGAGCAGCAGTCTTCTGGGAGACGTTATGGAGGATGCGGTGTTGTCCCATCTGCAGGCACCTCTCTGGGCTGACTGAGGAGGCTGCTCATCTAAAGTTGAGTTGGCCAGGATTTGGGGATCTCTCATCAGCATTTGACACTGTGGACCATGGGGTATTGCTTAACCATCTGAGGTTCATCTGTGGATTATCTGGTGTAGTCCTTGAGTGGTTTACATCTTACCTCACCGGAAGAACAGAGTGGTGTCTGGGGTTCATTCCTCAGACCCAGTTTCTCTGTCTTGTGGGGTCCCTCAGGGTTCAGTATTGTCCCCCCTGTTGTTCGCAATGTGCATGCTGCCCCTCGGAGACATTGTAAGAAGGTACGGGCTGAGATTTCACTGCTATGCTGATGATACCCAACTCTACCTTTCTTTTGCACCGGATCAGGATGGAGCTGTCTCGGTCTTTAAGAACTGCCTCGCAAAAATCCAGGAGTGGATGGATTCAAGTTGGCTGAAGTTGAACTCTGATAAGACTGAGGTGCTGGTTGTGGATCTGGCATGCCGGATAGGGGGTTTGTGGGTTGGTTTGCCCTCGGGGGTTATACCTTGGGGGCTTATCACTCCTGACCTCTGAACAGGTGCAGAACCTGGAGGTAATTTTTGATGAAGGGCGTACTCTGCTTTCACAGGTGTCTACCGTCGTAAAATCCTCTATCATCTGAGGAATATCTCCAGGATCAAGCACCTTGTTCCATCCAGCAATCTTCCTACGTTGGTCCATGCCTTTGTGTCCTCACGCTTGGACTGTTGCAATTCCCTTTACCTAGGGCTACCTGGGGTGGAAATCCGTCGCCTTCAGCTGGTGCAGAATGCAGCGGCCCGGCTTTTGACTGGAACTTCTCGGTCCAGTCATATTTAGTCAGTGCTGCGCGGACTGCACTGGCTGCCAGTACAGTGGCAGATCACCTTTATTTTATTTATTTATTTATTTGCTTTTGGTAACCGGGTAAGTGCACTAGGCACTAAAGTCGACTTTCAAAGCCCTGCATGGTCCCAGACTACTTGAAAGAGCGCCTGGATCCTTTCTGCCCTGGGCGATCGCTCCGCTCAACCGACGAGGGGTTGCTAGAGATCCCAAGGGTGTGTTTAAAATCTTCAGGGGCCCGGACATTTATGTTTGCAGCCCCTACCCTCTGGAATGCTCCACCCTGTCGATTATGGGAGTGTGCGACCGTGGAGGGATTTAAACAGGCCTTGAAAACTTATCTGTGGATGCAAGCTTTTGGTAGTTAATTTCCTTTTGACTATATTAGTTGTTTCATTGCTGTTTTACATTTTTAGGACACTGAGCTATATGATGTATTTTAAATTTTGTTCGGCGCTTTAGTATTTGAAAGGCACCATAAAAATAAAGTTTATTATTTTTATTATTATTTTGTTGTGCATTTCTGTCGGCTTACACCTTCACTCCAGCCATACCCCCCAAGGCACTGTACAGTTTTACACGGAGTCCTGTAGTTGTAGTTGTACCATTTGTCCCAATTCTCCAAGGCTGGGATATTCAGACTGCGCCAGGAAGGGGCGCAGCGCAACTGGTCTGCACCAAGGCATAGACCAGGCGATATTCAACGATGCTGCGCAATGGCTCAGCACCATTGAATATGGCACTGAGGGCGCACGCACTGCACACAACGCAGTGGCAAAAGGGGAGCAGGGGATGCACCAGCAGAAGTGCAGTTGCGGTAGGCGCATCAACCGTGATATTCAGCACTGGGCATGCAAATGAGGCTGTAATGCATGCAAGGTGCAAATGGGGCCATTAGCATGTCATTATGGCCCCATTTGCATGCGGTGCGCAATCCCCGGTGACTTTCGCCTGGCGCCCTGCCAGGCTGCAGCCGCCGGGGTCAGATGCCCTGCTGACCCTAGACGGTCTCCAAATCCGTATGCCCGATCATGGGCACAAGTTAATTAAGTCCCTGGTGGTCCAGCAGACCGGTCTCCATCGCCCGATCGGGGGGCGCCGCCTGCCGCTGACGGGAGGGGTGTGCTGGGTGGTGGGGGACCTCAGTGGGTAAGTGGGGAGGGGGGTACTACTGGACCACCAGGATAACTGTTGCTATCTCTGCCCGCGATCGGGCGTGGGGTGTCCACAGACCACCAGGGACGAATCATACAAGCCCGCTCGGCATGGAGTGCGTCCACTGGACCACCAAGGAGTTTATTCACATATGCCCGCTAACGGGCGAGGGGGGGCACAACTGTCGCAGGGCAGAGAGCTTGTGGACAGTGTTCTGGGTAGGCGGGCGGCCACCCACGGCTGGCGGCTGCTGTATTGCGCCCTGCAGTATGGCAGCTCACCAGTGGGTGGCCTGGACTTGTTCCTGGTTTTACCAGGCACATCTTTGCGCCTCCTGAGCGGCGCAAGGCTGGTATATGCCAGCATATGCGCCGCACATCCCGGGCTGAATATCGGATGTGCCGCATATGCATAGGCACACCCTTGCACTTCAGCCACATACATTACTGTTGCGCCCTGGCACAGTGGGAGTTGCGCAGTGCAACTTGTCCCATTGAGTATCACCCCGGGGCGCATTGGTGGGTTGCGCATGGCGCAACCCTTTGGAATATTCCATCCACAGTGTTTCTTTGGGGACGGTCTCAGATCGGCAGTTATTTTCTCCATCTCTACCACCTGTTGTATCTTCTGTTGTCATTCAGCATCAGAGGGGACCCTGGCCAAGAGCCAGTGGCAAGTGGTCCCTTTGGTAGACACCAAACAAAAGGTATGGAACATTTCCCTCTGTCACTGCCTTCTACGTCCTGGTGTGGGTGGGGTAGACCTAGTACCATTGTTTCTAGAGTAAATGGAATGTATACACATTTTCCCCAGTTCTGCATGTGTAGCCCTTCAGTAGGGTGTGATGATAGGGTGGTCCCAAAACACATGGCAATGGGTACCCCTCATGAAGCAGCCTGTCCAGCATTCCATTCTCTGTCCCTGGGTAAAATAGACTGATTGTGGGGGTGTGGAAAAACCTCACTAACACCTTCAACCTATATTCTCTCCAAGATGGAGAGGTAGTCTCCTTCCACTCCCTCCCTAACATTTTTACCCTCGTCTTTCATCTGAGATTGTTTGGCCCCCAGCCTCCTTTAGTGGTTAATATATGAAAGATATACATATTCATATACATATACATATTCATATACATATATACATATACATATACATATACATATACATATACATATACATATACATATGTGTGTGTGTGTGTTTTTTGTCAGCAAGTCTGGTGGTCTAGAAGAAATTTTCCTGCAATTTAGTCATGTCTCAAAGTGATGTCTGTTGGGTCCTATCCAAACATAATGCCTTACTTGATAAAATCTGTAGTGGTCGGCATTCAGCAGGTCAAACCTGGCCTGTAAATCAGCAAAGGACACACAGACTCTGTTTAAAAAAAAAAAAAAAAAAAAAAAAAAAAATGTGGAAATGTGGTGTGTCCTGCCTGATTCTATCTGCGGAACCCCCGTCTTCCTGCCCCTGGGGGAAATCTCGATTTCCAGTGATTACCGTGAGGGAACCAATATCATCTGCTATCTGGTTTGTGCTACGCAGCCTACACAAGATCCATATTGAGCCGGCCCAGTGATGCTGAGGGTTGAGGCACTGGACGCCACACCTCGCGGCACACCGACCCACCCAAGCTTGGAGCGTGCTCGTGCTGTCGGGTCGGCAGGAGGGAGGGAGCTGGATTGCGCGCCTATGGGGCTGCCTCCTCCTGGAGGGAGGGCATAGGATTGCTCGGCACTCTGGGCCCCTAGTGGAGATAGGGTGCCACAGTGTGTCTGGAGCTGCAATGGTCGCGTGGCTGGCATGAGCAGAGTTGCTATCATACAAGCGTCAGGCGTGTGCCACACATGTGGGGGGCTGGGCACCTACAGGAGAAGGACAGAAATACCCTCCAGCTCGGATAAGGCAACGGCCCTGCCAGTGCCATCAAGCCACACCCATAATGCAGGTAGCCCCCGCCACTGCCCCTGCAGTTTCTGGTTGCAGTCCTCTGACCCAGGGAACCGAGACAAACTTGAAGATGGCAGGGAACACAGCGAAGTGTAGATCGAGTCAGTGAGAGCAGTGGCCTGAGAGAGTTCCAAACTGAAGGCCAGAATGATTTTGGGGATCCATATTGATCTTGTGCATGGGTTTTGATCTGTCGGAGCCATGAGCTAGTCCAGCATACGAATGTTAAGGTATACTTTGGGGCCTGGGAGGGACCTCCTATTTCCCATTACATACCACCAAGTGCTCAAATTCTGTTTAGCTGTTGCCATCAGTTGTGCTGTCTGGGCTGGTAAGTAATATCGCTCAATGTCTGGGAAACCCAGCCCTCCCCTCTCCCTAGGAAGTGCTAAGGTGTTCATCACTACCCTTATTCTCCTCCTCTGCCAGAGGGCAGTGTTAATTTACCTAGTTTGGCCCAGAATACTTTGAGGGATAATGGTGGGTAAGGCCTGAAAGTAAAAAAGCGACCATGGTAAAAATTCTCTTGAGAACCGTAATCCCCGCAAAGAGGAAGCAGGAGAGCCAGATATTAACCCTTGCTGTGCAGTAGGTGTGTATACATGTCCTAAAAACCTATACATTCTAAATCTTCTGGCAGCCTAAGCGTTAAGGTTCTCTGCCACCTCCCCCAGCAAGTGGAGATGATTGAGGTGATAGTTTGGATAAGCACAGTGTGATTTTTAACCCATAGGTGACGTATGGTGTTGTGTGGTGCCCATTTAAAGGGGAATGCAGCTCTAAACTGTGTGGGACAAAACCCTGTTACTTGCAGGGCTTCGAATTTGTTACAGTTCAATCAATCAAGTCTTTATTTAACCAGGCGTTCATCGTTGAGCAGAAGCTCATTTGCAGATGGACCTGGGTGGAGCATGAACAATTGTATATACAGGTCAACACAGGTATTTACAAGGCAATACAGATAATACTCTTTACAGAGAGGAAGAAAAAGAAGTTCATACGTACATAGAATTATACAGATATTGTACAGATTACATGGTATTTACATACATAGAAGTGTCTATAGGAAGATAAAGCAGGTTATCTAAGGTTGCAGGAGGAAGTAACGGAAGAATAAAAATAAAAATATACACCAGGTAGAGGTGAAGGTAGGGGGGAAGGGAGGCTAGGAGGGCACGGTGCACAGAGGGAGTTGGTAAAACGAGATGTAGAGAAGGTGGATGGAGAAAAGGAGTATGTGTGAGCCCTGGGATTGAATGCTATAAAGTACGGGGCATGGTAGGATGTCACAACCCAGGGTAGTGAGCTCCTATCCGAGGTTGGGAAAGGAAGAATAAGGGGATGGACGGGCCTAGTGTTGATAAGACAGGGGGATAGAGAGAGAGAACAATTAGGCTGGTGAGGAGCAAGCTGGGGGGTCAGTACTTAAAATTGGGTCTAGGCGTGGCTATATACCAGTGCAGACACCGGTACTGGGTCTGAGTGGGTGAAGCAGTTACATACTTCTCTGATTGTACGGAAATAAAGTGTCTTGAATGCATTTATACCAATTAGAGTGCTTAATTTGAGTTTTTTTTGTAGATCATTCCATAAGGTAGGTAGCACAAAGCTTATGCCTGCCCTGCCGAAGCGGGATTTTGCTTTGGGTACTTTAAGTGTAATACTAACATACTAACATATTAAAATGCCAGCAGAATAGGTCTAACGGTCTTTCGTGTCTGCTCGTTTGGTCAGCCCCCACCCTGGGTGCTGACCTTGCTGTCCCCCTCGCCTTCTCTGGCTTCTCCCTTCCCAGTTCTGGATATTCTTGCTGCATTGGATTTTGCTTCCAGAACCCTTCCCCTGTACCTGTCCCACCCCTCTGAACCCTCCACTGTCTCTGCCTCCACCAGCCCCTAGGTAGTGCATTCCATGGCTCCACCACCCTCTGTGAAGTAGCACCTCCTTTCTCCCCTGAATCTTCCCCTCCAGCTTCCACCCATGCCCTCTAGTGGCCCCTTCCTCTTCCTTCAAGCACCCTGAATGTTCCTCCCTATTTACCCTCTTCATGTACCTGAAGACCTCTATCATGTCCCCCGGTCCCTTCTTCTCTCTTCCAATGTGTACATATTTAGCTCTTGAGCCTCTCCTCATAGGTCCTATCCCCAAGCCCCAAATCATTTTGGTTGCCCTCCTCTGACCCTCTCCAGGAGAAGCACGTCCCTTAAGTGTGGCCTCCAAACTGCACGCAGTACTCCAGGTGCGGCCTCACCAAGCAGTTATACAGAGGAGTATCACTTCCTCCTTCTGGAGGTGATCCCCTAGCGATGCATCCCAGCATCCTGTTGGTCTTGGCTGCTGCCCTCCTACAAGTCTCAGAGTTGTTCATCTTGACATCCACCACCACCCCCAGGTCCCTCTCAGCCATTGAGACTTGTAGTATTCCCCAGGGTGTACACTTGGCCTGGGTTTCTGGCCCCCAGGTGGAGTACCTTGCATTTCCCTGCATTGAACCCTCAGCTTCCACTTTCTACACCATCTTTCCAGAGCCTCCAGGTCCCCTGCAGGGCCACCCTCCTCCTCCCCATCCACCACCTCCCCAGTTTGAGTCATCTGCAAAGAGACTCATCTCACTCCTGATTCCTGTCCTTATGTCAGATCGTAGGCGTTGAACAGAAGGGGCCCAAGGACTGATCCCTGTGGGACCCCACTAATGACCCTCCTTGGGGATGAGACTATCCCACCAACTATGACCCTCTGGGTCCGGTCCTGGAGCCAATTGCCTATCCATCTGATCATCTGGTTTCCCACCCCCATTTCTCCTAGCTTATCCAACAGGCCCACGTGAGGGACAGAGTCAAATGCCTTGCTGAAGTTTAGAAAGAGGACATCGACTGGTCTACCCAGGTCCAAGGCACTTGTCACCCAGTCATAGAACTCCACCAGGTTTGTCTGACATGATTTCCCCGGGATGAATCCATGCTGTCTATCGTCCAGGCACCGTGACTTATCCAGGTCCCCCCCCCCCAGCCTCTCCTTGACAATGCCCTCCATCACCTTGCCCTACCACCCGATGTCAGGCTGACAGGCCTGTGTTCCCTGCCACCTCCCTTGATCCACCCCTGATAGGCACTACATGCGCCACCTTCCAGTCTTGGGGCACCCACCCTGTCCTCAGAGAGATGGTGAAAAGCTCTGCCAGGGGTTTCACCAGGACATCTGCAAGTTCCTTCAGCACTCTAGGATGTAATTTATCCGGCCCTGGTGCTTTCTCCGTCTTAAGGGAGCCGAGGGCTTCCCTCACTCTCTCTGCTGTGATTTCCACTTCCGGTACCTCTTCTCCCTGCTTAGCCCTCCTCCACCTGCCAGTGATGCCTCCCCCTCTCCCCAGACCTGCCGATCGGTAGGGTCCCCCTCCTCATTATCTCTGTCTCTCCCATGTATGATGCAGCATCCCATTTTCCCTAGTGAAAACTGAGGTGAAGTACTCATTTAGTACCTCAGCCTGCTCCCCGGTCTTGTGCCCATCTCCCTGATTTAATCCTGCTAATCTGCCTTCACCCTTCGGTTTTTCCCCAATGTATCTAAAGAACCCTTTTCCTCTCCTAATTTCCTGGCCAGGCTCTGCTCCTTCCTTGCCTTAGCCGCCTCACCACTCTAGTGGCACTTTAGCCATCAGCCTGCACTCCCCCGATCCCTTTCACTCCTTGAGAGCACTTGAATTTCTTATAGGCTGCTTTCTTCCCAAGACCACCTCCTGGACCTCCCTGGTCCACCAACAGGGTTTTTGAGCCCTACCGCATTTTCGTCTTACTCTTGCACAGGTGCTGGTAGCATCCTGCACCCCTCTCCTGATGATTTCCCACCTACTATCAGCGTCCATGTCTGACCCAATCCCATCCAAATGCTCCTTAAGGATCCTTCCCATTTCCTTAAAAATCTGCCCCCTGAAGTCGGTTACTTCTGTCTTTGTGCAGCCTTCTACCCCTCCTAGGTCCAGGCAGAACCAGACCGTGGCATGGTCACTCCCGCCAATGGGTCCTTACTCCAGGCCCCAATCTGTCACTGTCTGCCAGGACCACATCCAGACCCGTGCCTCCCTGGTCGGTTCCTCACCTGCTGAGTTAGGAACGTGTCTTGAAAGACATCCAACAACCTCTGTTCCCTGGTCACAGAGATGTCATAGTCTCCCAGTCTGTTCCTGGCATGTTTAAGTCCCTAACACCACCACCGTTCCTCTGCCCAGTTTGCAGTGTCTCCTAACATCTGCCACCAGACTGTCCTCCAGCTCCTCCAGCCAGGGCAGGGGTCCTATCACCACTCCTATTTTTACCTCTTGCCCCCTTGTTATCATGGTGACCCAAATCGCCTCCACGGTTCCCTCCGCCTCCTCTACTCCCCTATGCCAATGCAGTTTTGACTATCATTGCTACCCTCCTCCTTCCTCCTCCCTGTCCTTCCTGAACATAGTGTAACCCTCCAGGTTCAGGTCCCAGTCATGTCCTGCAGTGGCCCAAGTCTCAGTGACCGCTGCCATCCACTGCTCCCTCAGTTAGCATAGCCTGGAGCTCAGGCATTTTGTGCCCAAGCTCCTGGCATTTAAGGACTCACCTTCCACCCTTTCCTATAGTTCCATTTCCCTGCTCGTGTTCCCATGGGGATTCTGTTTTCTCCTAGTCTGCACTTTGCCAGTTGGCCTTTTTCCTGCAATCCTCCTGGTCCCCAGGGGGTGGAGACAGAGTCCTCCTTATTGGCACCCCTTGACAGCCTTTTCTCCCATCCCACCCTTCACAAGTTTAAACCCCACTTTTTCACCAATGAACTCCTCTATTTTCAACTTAAGGATTCCCTCCCTCCAAATTGAGATGTAGTCTATCTCTGCATACAGCTCCTTATCCTCCCAGGTCTCCCCAATCCCCATCAACCCATACCCTCTGGCCTCACACCACTCCTGAGCCACTGGTTTATCTCCCTAATTTTCCTTTTGTGTTCCCCACTAGCCCTTGGCACTGGCAGGATTTCTGAGAAGGAAACTGTGCATCCTATGTCATGACAGACCCTGGCGAGCTCCTGAATCTTGCCTGTATCTCTAGCTCACTATTTCCCTCAATGTCATTTGTACCCAGGTGGACCAGTATGTCTGGGGAACCCCACAGTCCTTGCCAGCTGATATACCTCGGTATTAGCCCTCGCACCGTTAGTCCAGGGAAGCATCTTGTTCTAACTGGCCAGGTTTCTCCCTCCCTATCCCATTTGATACCCCATATCATAGAATCCCCCAGCAGGAGCACTCTGACCACTCCTTTTCCTCCATTCCCCTTCCATGTCCCTCATCCTTTCTACCGGCCCCTCCACCCAGCTGGCTCCTTGTTCTTCCCCCTATCTGGGTGCCACATACCACCCCTCCTTATTTACCATGGCCACCCCTCCCTCAATCCTATGCCTCTCCTCCTCCTGAGTATCCTTCTGTACCTTGCTAATTCCCCTTCACTGCCTCGCAACTGGTCCTTCTCCCCATCTGCTAAACTAGCCTGGCTCATCCTCCCTTCCTTCCTGTCTCCATTTAGTTCCTCCTTGCTCGCCGTGTTCCCCTGGCCTAACCCTCAGCTCCCTTACTGAATCCTCCTTGTACTTCTGGTCCTTCTCCTTACCTTCCTCCCAACTGGTCCTTCTCCTGCGCTTTCCTCCTCTTCCCCTGCCCATCCTGCTCTGATTCACTGCTCTCCCATTCTCCTGCATTCCAGGTCCCCCCCTGTTCTTCCTGCTATCTGGCCCCTGCCTCCTGCCTCCCACTCCCTTTCTGTCTCTAACCACCTCTGTTGTGGCTACATCACCCCCCTCATCCTTGAGCAGAAGAGAATTGAAGCGGTTACTGAGTGTAAGGTCTGATCCACCTCCCCGCCTTGCTTCCTTCTGTCCAGCACTGGCCATCTGCCTACTTCCCTGAGAATGTTGTCCCTCCGTCCCCCCTTTGTGAGGGTCCCCAGTTACCTGCCTGTTTCCTTGGTAGTGTCCTTTGGACCCTCTGCCAGGGTCCCTATGTGACCCCTGAGTATTCTCCTGCACCCTTTCCCTATACCCCCACCCCCAGTGCTTGTGCAACCCTGTGGGAGATTTCCAGCCCCTTCCCCAACCATACCACCCCTTCCCCCAGCTTTCTCCTCATCCCCTAACCTCCTCCCTAAGCTGCGCTTAGCTGGTAGCACACTGGGCAACCACCAAACTTCCAAGCCCAGTCCAGTATCATGGCTGCTCCACACCCTGTGCACCCCACCACCCTCCCAAAGATGCCGGCCCTAATGATGTGTGGTTCCATCCCCTTCCAATAGGTTTCCTGGTGAGCCACCAGGTTCCCCTCAGTCCAAGATACCCCTACTGCCTAATCAGGTCACCCACTAATCTTAAGACAGTCCCACTGTACACCAGTAACTCTGTTACTAGGTGCAGTACAAAACATTAAACTTATAAGGAAATGAACAACTCCAAGCTTCTCTCCCAGCCTTTAAATCCAACCCCAGTGGCTAGAACTACATGAGCTGCACCAGCAGCCTTTTCCTCCAATTGCAGGCAGGTGTTCCCCTATAAATTTGCAGACTTCTGGGAGGGAGGGGGGGGAGGCGGTCTTGGGCAGACACCTGACAAGAGAGAGTGTATCAGCCCTGTGTCTCCCCTCCAAGCCCTGCAGCTAAAGAACCAGGCCCAAGCAAATCCCACCAAATAGGTTTTAAATCAGAAGAAATAGGCCTCTACCAGCGCAGCCTGTTACACAGCGAAACATCCACAAAAAGAGCCCCACTTACAGCCACCAAATCAGTTTACAAACATCCAGCATCCCCCAAAACAATACCCTGCTAGCCCCTTAGAAGTAAGAAAGAAAAGAACTAACCTACCAAGTAAAATCCACAAGAACCCTATGAAAACAACAGCAGCAGCTACTGTCCTGGAACACAACTGATCCTGTCCCCTTCCAGTTCTTTCATAATAGCTGAGTAACTTCTTAATGCGTATTTCCCAATTCTACTCGGGGGAAGACCGCAGGAGATATAGTAAGGCAGCTTATTAGAGATGGCTCTATAGGTCCAGAGAATGGCGTTTCTGTGGCGCCTGAACTTTAGTGATGTCCACCCCACTGCCTCATATAGGGTGCAGTGATGCGTGTCAAAGGGGAGTCCCGTTATAAACCTCAGTGCTCGATGGTAGAGTGTGTCCAGTTTAGCCATGTAAGAGTTGGGGCATTGGCTGTAGAGGAAATCAGCGTAATCAACCAATGATAGGAAAATGGATTGGACCAGTTGTTTCTTGGCATCTCTGGTGAGAAATTGGTTGATTCTAAAAACAGTCCAAGCCTTTGCCGAAGTCGTTTTAGCAAGTCCTCAATATGTTCAATGAAGGAGAGTCTTTGGTTTATCCATACTCCCAGATACTTGAATTTTGTAACAAATTCTAGTTTTTCACCTAGAGCTGTGGTAATTTGGGGAACTGTCCCACTGGACACAGGGTTAGCTGTACGGATAAAAGGGGAGAGGACCATCACTTTAGTTTTTTTGGCATTAAGGAGTAGCTTTTTTTTTGGAGGAGTTGGCTTTGCAAAAGGTTGAATTCTGACTGTAGGTCATTGCAGGCAGCTTCAGGTGTTGGGCGACTCACGTAGAGAACTGTATCATCTGCAAACAGATGGATGTTGGCTTCTTTTATACAGTAGTCGATGTTATTAATGTAGATTGCAAAAAGTAAGGGCCCTAATATAGAACCTTGAGGCACCCCTCTTTGCAGAGTTTTTAAGGGGGACATGCCTCCTTCAGCTTTAACTTGTTGAAGGCGCCCTGTGAGATAGTCAGTAAACCAACGCAGAGAGGAGGGGTCCACACCTATGGTTTGAAGTGAGGAGAGGAGCAGACTATGGTCGACGGTGTCAAAAGCCTTGCTTAGATCAAGGAAAACAGCACAAATAAAGTTTTTGCTCTCAAGATTACGCTGCCAGTCATTAGTAACTTTATGAGGGCTGAGATAGTGCTATGTTTAGCTCTGAATCTGGACTGCATAGGATTTAGCAGTTCCCTAGACTCAAGGTGAGTCCTCAGCTGTGCATTTACAATTTTCTCTAGGAGCTTGGACAGGACCGGAAGGAGAGAAATTGGCCTGTAGTTATTGAGATCGCCAGGGTCACCTGATTTGAACAGTGGTATGACATGTGCTGTCTTCCATATAGGTGGTAAGGTGCCCTGAGACAGGGATAAGTTAAAAGGTGGGTGATGGTATTGCTAGTACGTGGTAGGCAATTTTTAGGAAGTAAGGGTCAAGGGTGTCGGCCCCAGCACTTTTCTAGTATCCAACGGAAGCAAGAGGTCCTCACTCTTCAGTGGGGCAGGTTGAAGCGAGAAAGGCATGTAAGCTATCGGAGTTTCAGGCAGTTGGCTGGCAGTCTGGGACCGAAGTATGTTTGCAGGGGAGTTATCAAATGCCATGCCTGCAGTAGGAAAATGGTTATTGAATGCGTTAAGTATATCCATCTTTTCGGTTATAATCAAGTTGCCAGAGGTAATCTTGGTCGGAAGTGAATTTCCTGGGGAGTGGCCTAGCAGATCATTGATTGTGTTCCAGAGCTTGATTGGACTCTTTGTGGCAGAGTCGAGTTCGGATTTGAAGAAGGTGGCCTTCGATTCTCCCCCAGTTCAGGTTGTAGCCTGGAATCATGCCAAAAGTTTCCAGGTTTTTAATACAGTGCAAGGGTGGATTTCTGAGGGTCTTGAAGAGAAAAATAGAGTTGTCTGATTAAAGTGCCAACTTTTGCTCTAGGCTCCCTGCCATAATGCCTGTGATGTATAGGTTCTGCGTAACAGCCACTGCCAAGAGCGCAATACAAAGAGAAAACAGAAGTGGAGACAGAGGGCACCCCGCCTGGTACCCCTCTATAGTGGAAATCTGGATTATACCACCCCATGTGTTCTGAAAACCTCCTCAAGTTTTTCATAGAAAGTTTGTATACATCTTAAATTTAGGCCAAACCCCATGACTGGCAAAGAGTGCTGTAGGAAATCCCAGTCCACCCAGTCAAAGGCCTTTTCTGCATTCGTGGAAATGGTTATCTGACACTGAGGGTTCCTTTGTTGAGAGGAAGGAATAGTAAGGAAGCACATGATATTGTCATGTAGGTTCCACCCCTTAATAAATCTTGTGTGATCCTGGTGGACTAATTCCCTCACACACCTTTGCAGCCTGTAGGCCAGGATGGAGGTAAGCATCTTTAGGTCCACCGCTAGGAGTAAAATATAGTGATGCAATTTGCACCTTGTTGGATCTTTAACTGGCTTCAAAAGCATTAACATCTGGGCTCTTTGCCACATTCTGGGTGCCCCTTCCCCCTCCATCACCTGTTGTATAGGGTCAGTAGCTTCCTGTACAGCACTTCTGTTTTGGTGTTCATTATACGCGGCAGTAAATAATAATAATGATGATAATAAACTTTATTTGTTGAGTGCCTTTCAGGAACATCAAGGCGCTTCATATAAAAGAATAAATAAAAACAGGATAAAAATATAAATGCAGTATAAACAGGTAGTGGATTAGATCAGTACAGTTAGGCAGCATATGCTTGATGCCACAATTGTTTTTAATGCCTGCTTAAAGCCCCCCACAGTCGCGCACTCCCATAGCTGATGGGGTAGAGAATTCCAAAGGGCTGGGGCCGCATACATGAATGCATAGGCCCCTGAAGATTTTAAGGACACCCTTGGAATCTCTAGCAACCCATCGTCAGCAAAGCGGAGCGATCACTCGGGGTGGTAGGGGGACAGAAGCTCTTTCAGGTAGTCCAGGCCAAGTCCGTGTAAGGCTTTATAAGTCAGAAGTCCGACTATAAAGGTGATCCGCCACTGAATCGGCAGCCAGTCCAGCTCGCACAGCACCAGTGTGATATGACATGTCTGTGGCATCCCTGTCAGCAGCCGGGCTGCTGCGTTCTGCACCAGCTGCAGCCAGCAGATATCAACCCCTGGTAGCCCTTGGTAAAGGGAGTTGCAATAATCAAGGCACAAGGTCACAAAGGTGTGGACCAGTGTAGAAAGGTCACCGGACGGAACAAGGTGCTTGACCCTAGCGATGTTCCTCATATGATAAAAGGATGAATTGATGACTGCCGACACTTGAGATCGTAGTGTTAGCCCATCGTCAAGCACCACCACCACCAGGTCCTGCACTCGTTCAGAGGCAAGAAACTGGGAGCCCCCCAGGAAAAGCTTTGTAGGCTGACCAGCCCCTGACCCCCCTGTCCGGCGGCCTGGGTCCACTACCATCACCTCAGTCTTTCCCAAGTTTAACTTTAACCTGCTGGCATTCATCCAGTACTGGATTTCAGCGAGGCAGTTATTAAATACTGAGAGTGCACTATCCTGGTCAGGAGCAAAAGACCAGAAGAGCTGGGTATCATCAGCATAGCAGTGAAACCTTAGCACATACCGTCTTACAATGTCTCCGAGTGGCAACATGTACTCCGCGCACAACATGGGGGAAGCACTGAGCTCTGAGGGACCCTACATGACAGAGAGAGAGAGGTTCGGAAGAATAGATCCCAGAAACCACTCTCTGAGTTGTGCCAGTGAGGAAGGATTTAAACCACCTGAGGACTGTACCAGACAGGCCACAGATGAACCTCAGGTGCTCAAGCAACATCCCATGGTTTACTGTGTCAAATACTGAAGAGAGATCCAGAAGTACCAGGATGGAATGACTTTTCCGATCTCTTGCCATCAGGAGATCATTGAGCACTGGAACCAGAGCAGTCTTGGTACTATGCCTCTTTTGAAAACGAGATTGGAAAGGGTCATAGATGCTGTGGATGGTCAAATGGTTCTCCAACTGTACGGCCACTACTTTCTCAAACACCTTCTCCACAAAGGGGAGGTTAGAGATAGGTCTGTAGTTGGCAAGGCTGTCTGGGTCCAGATGTTAAGTAAACAATCTGATAGTAAATAATAATACAGATTCTTGTGTCTTTGGAGTCTGCCAAGAAACATTTGTAAACAAGCAAGGAGTACTAATAAAGTTTATTATACTACTTACACCAAGCATGTGACAGAAAATCACAAGGGAGATGGGTTTCTCACCACTCTCCTGAAGAATGTACATAATCTCCAGGATTGTAGGATCTCTGGTTCTCCAAGATCTCGGTCTCTCTCCGTGTAAAACTATGTTACAGAAGCCTAAATACTACAGATAACAGCATAGCAGCAGAGAGTACCTCATAGTTACAGATATGAGAAACAGTATGTATTGGTCCTAAGTCATTCTCCATTGGATGATGACTTAGGAGACAGAATTACTAATGAGCATCATATGAGACAAAATATGCTGCCATTAGCATTATAGCTTGGACAAAAGAAATGCTGACTGGGCTCTATTACATGTGACATTTCTTGCTTATGTATAATATAAGACATAACAAAGGAGTTCTCTCTAAAGAGACAAAAAGAAGTGCTGACAGGGCTCTATTACACGTAGCACATCTGCCTGAGTGTAAGACGCACACTACATATAATTATATGAGAATATAAGTATACAGTAATCACTGATGATCCCTTGGAGTCATCTCATCAGCGATTATGTAGTTTATATATGGAATATATGTAAAAGATAAACATAATGCATTATAATGAGGTATAATAGGCATGCATGATCTAATCCTATGAAAGGATGTAAACATTAGCATATGTGAGCAGCAAAGCACATTCTTGGCACTCATGCTTATATGATGGGTGCCTATATCTACATGTTAGTGCAAAATAGCAGTATCACAGTATAATAGACCAGGAATACAGTGTGATGTGTATGTGAGACGATAGGGGCATAACCCAGGCATAACAGTCCCCTCTTTGTTGCCCTAATTGCAAAAGTGGCAACACAACAAAAAGACGGTGGTTAGGCACCATTTGTCTACAGGCCCGAGGCATGAGCCTGATAGAGGAATTTTAACTGTTCACAGTGGTGTTTCAGGATTTTCCATAAACAACAAAATGTAATTATAAGGGAAAATGTTGGTAAACCTTTGTTACTATAAACATTTGGAATACAACTTCACAGTGGGGTTTTCCAATATCAAAACAATCAGTAAATACTGATATATATCAGGTGTATATCTGTCCTATTGGGAAAAAATTGAAGAGACCAACTTTAATTGCCTGTATGGATATTAAAAATCGAGATAGAGCATCAAGATAGTTAGGACTAGCCTTAATGGTATCTGGACCGGGATGGGAACAGGTGTGATTACCGTATAACCTATTACCTGTTTAGGGAGTAAAAATAGAAGTTAAAAAAGTTCACTTTGCATAACTTTTAGTCCATGTCAGAAGAATGTATAGTTGGTCACTACACAATGTTCCACCTTGGAGATGGCATTTTTCAGTTGGTAAGTTGAACAGGACACAAAATGTCAATGTCCACTAGCCATAAACTACGAACAGTTCCAGGGATAAATCCAGGGGTTCTTCAAGTGTTAGATGAAGATTCATTGTTCAAATTCGATGCATTCAGATTTTTCAAAGGTAGATCCAAAATGTTAAGGAGGCCTCAGCAGGGGGTGCATTAGATTGCCCATTGAGTTTTACAATAGAACAGTGGTGTTCAGTGGAAGATGATCTCACGGCTGCACAAAATGCAAAAGTTTATAACAGTACTCTGTTTGTATGAGCTGCCAGCCAGGCTTGGAAAACAAGCAGTGAAGAAAATGGATTTCTTGATTGTAGATCAAATGAAGAAGAGTCTTCTTGCTGAAGTTAGGGGATTGCCCCACCCTCCCAGACTTGCTTCATAGTATGCATAACAATGAGCTTGATTGTAGAATCTTAATTGGCTGGACTGAATACAGTTTATTTGAAAGTTCACAAGTGGAAGCCTAATTGCAGTTATTAGGCCAGTATTTACAAGTTGGTAAGACAAGTTGGAAGATGTCACATCTGCATAAAAGGTGGTGGTCCTTTCAGGTACGACATTCAGTGTTCAGAGTCAGTCACGATTCCAAGACCTCATGGTAAACAAGGAAAGGAGGTGGTTTCAGTCTTTTCACGATAAACGTTTCCATTAAGATGATCAATAGAATGGACGGTTGCCAGACGATCAGAGATGTATGCTGCCAGATGAAAATGCGGCAATGACACTGAGAGTCACAAACATGGCTTCCAGGATTGAGCAGGAATAAGATTCGAAATGTGGAGCAGTACTGGTGTGTGTGATGACATACCCAAGGTCCTTGCCATTGACAAGAGAATAGTGCTAGATTCAAATAAACATTTGTTAACACATGCAATAGAAGTGCAAAATGTGGCAATGCCACTGGCCCATACTTCTCAGCCTGGTACCCTAGTTAATAATGTGCTGTTCATGCACAACCCAGTGATTTTAAATCTCACCCTTTGGAACTTGAAATGATTTGTTTTATGTTTCACAACAAACATTTCCCACTTTTGTTTTCAGTGATGTGACTGGATACCCTGGCAGCATACCAGGTACTATGCTGTTATGTGTAGTATATCATGTATGAGGTCAAGGATATGTCCTAATTCCAGATCCTGGAAGAGATAACCAAAGGGTGTGAAGAACATAATAACTGTAGGCAGTGCAAAGGACTTTCCTAGTTATGTGATGCTTGTCTGCTTCCTTAATGTTAGCAGAAAAGAATTAATTAACATGAACATTTGTCAGGTCAGACCCTTTCACAATATCATTAATATTGTAATTGTAAATCACTCTTTATGAGCAAAACCATGTATAACATGCAGTGGGGGGTATGATAGTATGAAATCTATCATGCACCTTTAACATATGTGTTTGAATAATGGCTATATCAGCCCTATTTCAAATAGATATGTCGGAGCCAAATAGGTCTGAGTCTGAACCTGTTTTTTTTTTTTAATAAAAAAAAAAAAACACAAACACTTAATGCGTTTGGGTAGGTTTACAGTCATAGGATGCACCACTAGCAGTCAGGATGTGAAAATCCTAAGTGTGTGTATGTGTGGTGCTATCAGTCCCTGTATAGGGAGTCATTAATGAGTACCTGGTATGCTGCCAGGGTATCTAGTCACATCATTGAAAACAAAAGTGGGAAATGTTTGTTGTGAAACATAAAACAAATCATGTCAAGTTCTAAAGGGTGAGATTTAAAATCACTGGGTTGTGCATGCACAGCCCATTATTAACTAGGGTACCTGGCTGAGAAGTGGCTGTTAGACCACTGGGTGGGCCAGGATTGTGTTTTGGGCAGTTAGTATTAATTGTCACAAATTATGGGGCATCATTGGGTAACAGCATTAAGGTCTAATGGCTTTTATTGCAATATAATTTTGGATGCAAAATTCCTGATTATCAATAAAATGTAAACAGGAGTCCAGATCAAGTCGAACTTCTAGGACTGATCTGAAGCAATGATCATAATATTCATGATCATAATATTTAGTAGGGCCTCATTACCCTCCTGGATGATGAACTTGTTTTTTAGGACTTTAGTGTAAATTCCACAGGATGCAGTTAAATCATGTGGGCTTGTGAGGTATTCTGCCTCAACAATCTGTTTAGGTTTAGGTCACTGGTTCTTATCTGCAATACATTGTGCAGTTTGGGCTTATAAGAAAGCCCATACTTTTTAAAAAGAATAATAAGCATAAAAGCAAGCATCTCTCTCTGGAACCTAAAAGGAAGGAGAAAAGAAAAATATAGTTCGGTACTATTCCACCCATTGGGGTATGGAAAAGTAATTTAATCTCCTTTAAACAGGCTCATTTGATTGGCATGTGGCCATTTATTAATGACTGTTATTGTGAAGCAGTCTAACTTGGTAGACTGCTGGACTGAGTTTGTTTACAATGGGATAGGGCCTGTTGTTGGGCCTTGCCCATACATTGTGCAGCAAACACATGTACCTTTTGGATGTCTTGTTTGAGTTAACATATTTATCTACTGATGCTCCATCAGCAGTGGCAGTACACAGGTCCAGAAGTAAATGTTCTGGGAGTCTTATGGACTGTCCGGTCATGACTTCAAAAATGAGGTATGCTGTGTACCTGCAGAGGGTGTCCCTGTTATTGCCATAAGAAGTAAAGGCAATAATGAATCCCAGTCCTTTGTTTTTTTTCTGAACAAGGTTATCGTAATATAACTTTGATCTGCCTGTTGGCACATTCCACCTGTCCTGATGACTGTGGGTGGTAAGGGATATGAAACTTTTGTTTTATCCATAACAAATCCAGAGTTTCCTGCATTGCTTAGGCTATAAAGCCAGCTCCCTGTAATCAGAATTTACTTTTTGGGGTAACCCCCACCTGGTAAATAGCTGGTTTACCAAGACATTTGCAGTCACTTTGGCTGTGTTGCTCCGTTATGTTGGTGATCACTAGTGGAAACTAGTTGTCGTCGTTAGTGGTTGGCATAGGGCCTTTGTAGTCAATCTGGATGTTGTTCCAGGGGCCTGATTGCCTCTGGGGTAACAATGTTTCAAACAACATGAAGTCTTGCTGTATTCTGACTATTGCAGTTAGGTCCTGCCTTTTAACTGCCCCGGAGAACAAAGAGTTAACTTTCAATGGCCAGCGTGGAGCGTTCAGCGCAAGCTCTGTTGAAGCCCCAGTCTGCTGTTGTTTAAACTCCAACCGTCAGATTCTTTACTCCGCCTCACTGAACAGTTGCTCCGGAGATTTCTCCTTTGCTCGGTTCAAAAAAGTCGGTTAAAGTGTCGTTTTTCGCTCGGTTTCTACCAAATTTCTGCTATTGTATCTGTCAGTTTAAGTCTCTGTCTGTGGTACCGTGAGTACTAGATAGGTTTTACATTCAGTGTCTGTGTGGAACTTGTAAATTTCAAATCGGTTCGGTTTGAACCGATCAATTTAGTCTTAAAAAGTTTGTGAATTTACTTAGAGTATGGTAACCGGTCCGTATCGGTTCTAAAAAAACTGGATTTAATTACGTTTTTTTCCCCAAGACCCGTAACACGGTCAGGAACCGATAGGGGAGTTTTGCCTGGCGGAGTGCCGAAAAAAGGGTAAGTTTTGGATAGGATTGGCCATGTTTGAGAAACCCAAGAAAAAAATGGGCCCCACTGGGTTTCAGCACTGCAGTGTGTAGGGAAGCCTTTGCTAAGGCTGATCCCCACACCACCTGTGTTTATTGTCTGGGGTTTGACCACCTCGATTCAGACTGCCAGATTTGTAAGAGTTTTCCCAAAGCTACCTTGGATAAGAGAGTAGGTAGACTGAGGGAAAGGGAGGCCGAGAAGTCAGCTGACCCGGATGGCCAGCCCAGTTCAGTTCCGACCGAACCAGAAGGAGTGCCCTCTGACCAGGGCGAAACTTCTTCGGGCAAAAGGAGAGCCGAGTCTGAGGAGTCTGTTCCGGTTAAAAGGAAGAGAAGAGAAAAATCATCCGGTTCGGATCCACAAATTCATTCTCCGACTGCTGATGAGATAGCCAAAGCAATAAGGATAGTGCAAACGCTAACTTCGGTTCCGGCTAAACCGGCACCATCTGGCAGGGGCTCGGTTCGGTCGGTTCCCCCGGTTCCAGATTTCACTTCAGAAGAATTTTATGAACCGGAGGAAGGAGGGAGAGTATGAGGATGATGATGGTGATTATGAAAGTCTGGATGTGCCTATTGACCCGGACATCTCCCCAGACAGACCTTCAGGTGTTTCTCCTCCTAGGCTTTCTGAGTCCCCTTCCCACTTTGTTTTACAAAAAGTGGCTGAAACCCTCCAGCTTCCAATGGAAGAAGCGGTAGAGGATCAGGAGGAGCCTGATTTTGTTGAAATGATGGACATCCCAGAGTCCAGCAGACTGTCTATTCCCCTCCATAAATCTTGTGGGAAACAGACAATTAAAATTCTAAAGACTCTAACTCCATACCTCCTGTGGACAGGCGAATGGACAAGAGGTGCAACCTTTCAGGCTCGGACGAGTTCCTTTCTCAGCAATGCAGCCATGTTGGGGTAGTGCAGGCTGCTGCCTGTGATAAGGCAAATATTCCCTTGGCATCACATCCCCAGATAAGGCCTCCAGGGGATTGATGCCATGGCAAAGAAGCAGTACATGGCAGCATCTTTGGGACTCAAGCAGGCTAACTATGTGGCCTACACAGCTAGACACCAGAAGTCCAGATGGGACACTGTTCTGGCTCTGGCTAAACAGGCCCCTGACCAGCTTGCCAAAGAGCTGGAGCAGGTGGCTGCGGATGGGATTGAGGCATCCAAGGTGCAATTTCATGCTGCTGTGGACTCCAGTGATGTTTCATCTAGAGTCATGGCTATATCTGTGGTCCTTCGGAGGATGGCTTGGCTCACATGTACTAGCCTATCACAGGATACCCAGGCTAAGGCCATGGATTTCCCTGTCATTGGTAATTCTTTGTTTGGGGAGCAGACAGAGAACTACATGAAAAAGATGGACGAGTACAGGACCACCTACAGGAGTGCTCAGGCCAAAGAAAGGCAAGCCACTCCTCAAAGGCAGCAGGCCAGGGGCAGGGGCAGGCCTTTTCAAAGGCCTTTTTACCAAGCCCAGGCCTCCTCTTCCTTTGCTCAGAGGGGGTTCTTCAGAGGGAGAGGAAGACGGGGAATGAGCAGGCCTGCTCCCACCTCTCAGCCAAAGGCCCCTGCCAAGCAGACACCCTGATGGGTCTGCCCGGACTGATTCTCCAGTACCTGTAGGGGGCAGGCTGGCTTACTTTGTCCAGGACTGGAAGTCTCTGACATCAGACAAGTGGGTCCTGGAAGTAATAAGCCAGGGACTGGTTCTCAACTTCAAAAAATTTCCCAAGATGAGAACCAGATCCTTTCCACCTGCAAATCCATCAGAGACCCTTGCCCTAGAGGCAGAGGTTTCTTCCCTCCTGGCTCTCAGAGCCATAGAAAGGGTTCCTGCCCTACACAAGGGCAAAGGATTGTACTCCAGGTACTTCCTAACCCCCCAAAAAACAGGAGAATGGCAGCCCATCCTGGATCTAAAATACCTGAACAAGTACCTTTTAAAACCAAAGTTCAAAATGGTGATTCTGGGAATAATTCTGCCCTCTCTAAGGCCAGGGGACTGGCTAGCCTCCCTGGACCTCAAAGATGCATACTTTCACATTCCCATCAGGTGCTCCCACAGAAAGTATCTCAGGTTCGAGTTGCCCTCAGCCACTGTCAATTCAGAGCAATGCCCTTTGGCCTAACATCAGCCCCAAGGGTGTTCACAAAGTGCCTGGCAGTAGTGGTTGCTTTCCTAAGGAGAAAAAAGATCTCCATATTTGGATGACTGGCTCATAGTGGGTCATTCTCCAGACCAAGTCAGGTCACATCTGCAAATAACTCAGCAAGTGCTTACTTCCTTAGGATTCCTCCTCAACCTTCGAAAGTCAGTTCTTGAGCCAGTACAGCTCCTCACCTTCAGCTGGATAAAGTAAGGGCAAGAGCCTTCTTTTCCCTGGACAGGGCAAGGACCCTTATGGAACTGGCCTCTTCATTCACCCTACAGGTGTCTCGACCAGCAAGGCATTTCCTTCAGCTTCTGGGCCACATGGCAGCTTCCACAGCAGTGGTCCAGGGAGCAAGATTCCAGATGAGGGACATTCTGTTCCACTTAAGAGCCTTCTGGTCCCAAACAAAGGATTCCCCTTACCAAACTAGTCCCAGTGACTCGAACCCTGATCCAGGCTTTGCAATGGTGGCAGGATCAGGACAATTTGAGACAAGGAGTTCCTTTAGTCACGCAGTCTCATTCAGTGATACTCACCACAGATGCCTCCCTGCGGGCTGGGAAGCCCACCTGGGGGATCTTACCACCCAAGGGCTGTGGTCACCTCAAGAATCTCTGCTTCACATCAGTCTCTTGGAACTCAGAGCAGTGTTTCTGGCACTGCAAGCCTTTTCCAAATCTGTACAGAGCAAGGTGGTCCAGATCAGAACAGACAATACCACCACCACCATGTGGTACATCAACAAGCAAGGAGGCACTCGGTCTATGGCCTTGTGCACAGAGGCAATGAAGTTGTGGTCCCTGGCCTATTCCCTGCAAACCTCTCTGATAGCAGTTCACCTCCCAGGAAAGGACAATGTCGTAGCAGATGCTCTCAGCAGGATATCCCAGGGCCATCACGAATGGACCCTAGATCCCCTAGTTTTGAAAGTGATTTTCTTGAGATGGGGCACTCCACAGATAGATCTTTTTGCAGCCCCAGACAATCACCAACTTCCTCTCTTTTGTTGCAGACCCCCAGTCTTGGGCTCAGTCCCCCTGGATGCCCTGATCCTGAATTGGGAAGGGAAATTTCTGTATGCTTTTCCCCCCTTCCCTCTCCTGTTCAAGGTGTTAGTCAAGATAAGGTCACAACCATGCAGAGTGATTCTGATTGCTCCAGACTGGGCCAGACAGCCCTGGTATCCCCTGTTGCTATCCTTAGCAGTCCACCTTCCCCTGTCTCTTCCCAGGAATTAGTCTATTGACTTCCTCTCAGGGGAGGATTTGGTACCCGAACCTCGGGTCTCTCAATCTCAGGGCATGGCTCTTGAAGAGTTAGAGTTTGCTGCTCTGCATCTTTCCCAAGGGGTTCTGGATATCCTTAAGGCTTCTCAAAAGCCTTCCACTAGAAAGACTTACAATTCCAAATGGAAAAGGTTCACTATTTGGTGTTCTAATAAGAATATTTCTCCAGAATCTGCTGGGTTGCCTACGGTTCTGGACTATATGGTCCATCTCAATGGCCTAGGCCTTAGGCCAGCTATACTTAAAGTGCATTTGGCAGCTGTTTCTGCCTTTCTGTCAGTAGGCAAGCCCTCTCCTCTGTCAGCCCATCCTGTGTTTTGTAAGTTCTTCAAGGTATTGCTGCACACCAATCCCCACCCTTTAGGGACCCTACTCCTGCTTGGGACCTTAATGTTTGCATTGCTCAGCTTATGCAACCTCCCTTTGAGCCTTTGTCCTCTGCAGAGCTTAAGTACTTGACTTGGAAAACTGTGTTTTTGGTAGCCATTACCCCTGCCAGGCGTATCAGTGGTGCAAGCCCTGTCAGTGGAGCCTGATTTCATCTCTTTCCACTAGAGATAAAGTGGTCCTAAGAACTAACAGGAAGTTTTTGCCTAAGGTGGTTTCAGATTTCCACCTTAATCAGTCTATCTCTCCCTGTTTTCTTCACTGACCATTTCCTCCTTTGGAGAGAAGGAGGCTGCACAGCTTAGATGTTAAAAGGGCCTCAGCTACTACATAGAGCGCACCAAGGGTCTGAGTTTGACTCCTCAGTTGTTCCTCACATATGGAGGTAGGTAAACAAACCTGCCATTAAGAGATCTGTTGCCAGGTGGATTGTCTCTTGTATACAATTCTGCAGAAAACTGGTAGAACCCCACCCTCAGGCCTGAGGGCTCACTGTACTAGAGGTACAGCTGCTTCCCTGGCTGCTGCCAGGGATATTCCTATCTTAGAAATTTGTCAAGCAGCCACCTGGAAAACAGTCCATACATTCACCAAGCATTACTCTCTGGATATCCAGGCTAGGAGTGATGCTCAGTTTGGCACAGCAGTACTTCAGAGCCTATTCCCAAAGTAGGTTCTGTCTCTCCTCCATGGAGGTACTGCAGTAGTCTGCAGTAGTCAGAATACAGCAAGACTTCATGATGTTTGAAGAAAAAATTACTCACCTTAGTAATGTTGTTTCTTCTAATGGAGTCTTGCTGTATTCTGACCTCCCCCTAGCCTCCCCTCTCAGAACCTGGTTTTTGGGATGTGGGTGGGCAGGAGCAGTGTTGGCACTCTAGGGGTGCCCCTCTTTTCACTCTCCTTTACTTTGTGTATGTGTTGTGTTTTGTTTTTTGGGTTTCCTGACTTAAGTCTTTGCTTTGAAACCAAAAAACACTTTTTAATAAATTAAGTTGCCAGTTGGCTAGTGTGAGTTTTACATTTTCCACACAGAACTTCAAGTGAGTATTGCTCATAAATATGTGACAGTTGGAGTTTAAACAACAGCAGACAGGGGCTTCAACCGAGCTCGCGCTGAACGTTCCATGCTGGCCAAGGAAAGTTAACTCTTTGTTCTCCGGGGCAGTTGAAAGGCAGGACCTAACTGCAATAGTCAAAATACAGCAAGACTCCATTAGAAGAAACAACATTACTAAGGTGAGTAATTTTTTCATTTTTCCTAGCTGGTATAGGATTGTTCTGTTCACAGATCAAACAGTTACTAATGTAGTGTTCTATATCATTTCTCTTGTGTAGCCACCAGACAGAGGACGTCAGTCTGTCTAGAGTTTTATTGACTCACTGGTGTCCACCAGTTGGAGTATCATGTACTTGGTACAGTAGATAAAATCTACTCTCGGGTGTTCAGGAATTACCCGTAACTTTTCATGAGTGTTAAAGCAGTGATATCAAATGAATAGGCCATCACTGGATTGGTATTTGACAGCGATACTATAGAGTACTGGAACAGAAGTTTGTTTTTCTTCCAAAGAAATTCAGTTTAGAGAGAAACAGACCCAATTTAGAATCTGTAATAAAAACATAGTATCTGCATTGCTTTCTGTAATTATCTCAAGGACATTTCTTGACGCGGGTAGAACTTTACACTGTCTTGGAGTGCTGGTATTATTTTACGTAAAGAAAAATCTCTTAACACAAGCTGTGTCTATCTCAAGGACTTTCCAGCTCTCTAAACCATCCACAAATATTTGTGGTAATTAGGAGACTCCTCGCCTCCTTGATTTTCATTTTATTTGCCAGGCGTGTTTTAACATTGCCTGTGAATCATACATATATGATGATGCAATTACTAGCCATGCACACTCTGTCATCACCAGAATGTAAAATAATTCCAAACCCTGCTATCTGACCCTCGTTTGTATGTGTGGCTGTCTCATCAGTCAAAACATGACACACAGTGGTGTCTTTTAACACTTTCTGAGGTTCTGTCAAAAAGGGCCCTGGGATGGGTAGGTCAGGGGGTTGGAGTGAACAATCATGGGTCTCTCCTGTAAATTGTAGGCCATGGGCCAACAAGGATGGAGTTTTGATAGGAAGGACAGTGATGTCATGATCCTGTAAAATGAGAGGCAAGTGTGTAAGTCTGGCATTGGATACAGAGTCATCTTTTACTCTGTCTGACAACAGAAAGGCAGTTGGCAAATGATTTGGAATGCAGTACAATGGGTGCATATCCAGTGATGTACATAAAGCATCTCACTGCCCAGTATGTAGCCAAAAGATTCCTTTCACAAAGGTTGTATTTCTGCTCCACTGGGGCAAGCATCTGGGATGCATAAGCAGTGGGTCTGATGTGTCCGTTGTATATTTGGGCTGAGATTGCTGTCTCTGATGTAGCAGTTTCAAAATAATGCCCTAAAGCTATGTTAGGATTAACCAGTGCTGGGGCCATGGTTAGTGAACCAAAAAGAAAAGACAATGATATCAGTATTAGGATACCTTGTACCTTTTTACCAGACGTGCCTGCTATAGCCTGTGCTGGGAATAACCCAGACTGTCCTGGCTTGTGCCTGTTATTGAAGCCACATTATGGTGTAACCCCCTAGGTGGCGCTGTCCCAAGGGCTACTACCCCTGCCTGCTTGGCTAGTAGCAGGTTAAGGGGCCTGGGTAATGAAACTGGTGCCTCCACCCGGAGGTCAGGGTTGTTGGTGGTCAAGCTAACCTGGGTACAGCCCTCCAGGACACTGTAACCCCATTCTTTCCCTTCTAGTGGCCTGAACAATATACAGTAATTACTTTCACAGTGACCCTTATAGCCGGCCCGGTGGTGCTGAGGGTTGAGTTGCTGGAAGCTGCACCTCGCACCACGTCGACGACCTGGGTTTGGGAATGAGCATGGGCCACCGGGGTCAGCAGGGAAGAGAAAGGATCGAGCATCCGGAGGACAGCTCTCCTTCCTCGGGGGGATCCAGGGACTATGCCCGGCATCGCAGTGACCTCCGGTGGAGGCCGGAGGTACTGCAGTGCTACAGGGCTTGTCTAGAGGGCTGCGGAGCCACGACAAGACGTCGCGGCACCTCCTGGGGGGACGGGGGTGAGGGCGGATCAGGAAAAATGGGAAAACCCTCCACCTCCTGATAGGTGATGGAGGGTCTGGGGGAAGGGGTCGTCCACCATGCCTAGAGTCGGGCCTTCTTCTTGCCCCTGTGTGCACTCATCCATCATGCTCCAACAGACTGGATTATTAGATAGAGTGCCAGGAGGAGTATATCTAGCAGTCCTGCCTTGGGGGACTCAGAGCCGGGAGGGCCAGGAGGCAGTGGGGGAGGATGGAAGGGGCAAGAGGGGCTTCAGACGGGCGGGATAAGGACCAGGACCCCGTGTGACCACTCCTGAAAGAGTTCAGGTGAGTGAAGTGAGAAAGATTACAAAAAAACAGTGACCCTTATTCACCAGGCAATTACCCACACTGTTTGCACTTACCACCAGCGCTGGTTCCTCTAGCTTGACCCTGGGGACCCCCTGTAATACAAGGTTAAGCACAGCAAATGGCAACAGTACAAAACTTTTGGCACAAACTGGAACCACAGTCAGGTTTAATGCAAACAAATTTAAATATGATTTATTCAGGGGACTTGAACAAGGGAGGGGCGTAATCAGGTTGATTTGCTTAAAAGCTATATTAATCAGACAGTTATGCATGTAGTTCAGAGTCCCTACACAATCACACACTCTGGGTACCCAGGTAGGAAAACGGCGGGCTTGCCAGGAATGTTGCAGCTGGTTGGAGCCCTGTGATGAAGAAAGCAACATTCTCAACACACACTATTTGTCATCTGGAGCCAGAGGGCTCAGTTTGTGAAAGAAAAGGCAGCAAGACAATCAGATGACAACACTTTTAGATTTAGCTGTTGTTGCAGGACACTGGCAGGACGAAATCGAGATTGCAGGCTGTTGAGCTGGAGTGCCTGGAGAAGCAGGGCCCACACGAATCACCGAGGCGTTGTTCCTGTTCATGGCGTTGAGCAAGGGGCTGATCCCCAGGCCGGTCTCTCCTCAATGACTTTCTCTGCATAGCAGGTATTCTGGCTAGGCCAGTGTAGCAGGGCCCAGGCAAACAGAAATGGATACAGATCAGTCTGTGGAGCTGGATACAGCCTCCAGCAAGCAACATGCAGTTCACACATACAGTGGGGAACCAAATCACGACCCACTATAAGCACACAGCACATTCACATGTAAGAAAATTCCACAGTACCAGGCAAATGGCTCTCCATTCATAATTACAGAGTCTCTGCACAATCCGGGAGTTCAGAGGTAGCTGGAAGCCCTGAAAGGTCGATTGCATTCAGCAAATCTTCGGTGGTCTTCAGGTTAAAGCCTGGTCACAATTCAGTGGCTTAATTCGCTCTCCAAATTCGGATTCAGTCAGAAAAAAGCACAAGCTCCCTGTTATGAACAGCAGGCAGGCATGCAGGCCAAACTCAGGCCTTTCCACAGTTCTCCCGTGCAAAATCCACTATGGATTGCTGCTTGATCTTGAGCTGTTACTTCTTCACTTCCCAACTCATATCTAACTGAAACTGCAAGCAGTGTGGGACTTTCCCCAAGATCCAAAAGGTTCGGTGGGCTGATCTGTCTGTCAGTCACAACAAGGACACTCCCTCCAGGTTAGTTTAGGCGCCAAAAGCCGAAAACTACAATTCCTGAAAGTTTTGGCCCCGCCAAGCCCCTGTAGGTACGCTCCATTTTAGAGTCCCAAATGTACTGATTTGCCCATTCTGACAGTCCAGGACCAAGATGATGGAAACAAACAGAACTGTCCATACTGCAAAGAAGACCGGTTAGAACAAACTACAATATTATTACTACTCTAACAAATGATCACCAAACAAGTGCATCTTCTAACAGAGCTCCTTCTCGGATTAATTATGACTGCAATCCAGGCAGCTCTTAGAGACAGTACACAGAGGCTATACAGGCACTCTCTGGCAATACATTTAAACTGCTAAAACGCAGGACACCAGCCTGGCAGTGAACATTTAAGCAAGCTCAAGGAAGACTTTTCGGGAACCCCCATTTGTAGGGGAGATTACAATGGGATGATCTAGGTGTCACTGGTGGAGGGGGTTCTGCATCATGTGCTGGCAGTGCAGGCACTATCAGGGGTGCCTGCACAGTGGAGAAAGGTGGTGTGCAAGTTACACGGAGTTCTCCAACTATGGATTGTGGTTCAGTAGCCATCAGGGGTGGAGAAAGTAGTACTGAAACAGCTGTCGGCTCAGGTTCAGAAATCAAACCTGTAACACCCCCATGTGGCCTGTGATGCTGAAAATATCACAGCCACGGGGCTTTCAGAATCAGGGTTGTCCCCTTCCCCTATCAAATGTAAAGTGGGTTTCCCCACCAGAAGGTTGCTGGATGGTAGCAACATTGCTTTTAATGTTACAGCTTAAAGTATTAATGAGCTGCATATGCCCAATGATGTCAGGGTTAGAAACAACAGCACATTGTCTTCTCAGGGAAAGGTGATGTTAAATTGCATAGGGAAGATCTCAAAATTTTGTGTAATTAACTGCAATGTGTTCTTTATTCAAGGACACTCTAGTACAGTAAACTCTGTTAACAGCATGAGCTGTTTCTGCAGCATCAGACTGACTTCATGACAGATTGCATACCAGCCTCTTTCAAAAGTACGTCAACATCATTTTTTATGAGACTCTTTTGTCCCACAGAAACACTAGTCTTACTGATAACATTATTAATCATGCCAAAACCCTCCATTTTTTTGTTTGGTTATGGCAGCAATCACAGGTCCCTGTGACTGCATGATCGAACCTCCGTGATGTGGTGGTTGGCCATTTTGGATTACCTCATGGGTATCTTGGGTTACTGTGTTATAACCATCATCACATGACCATGAGCGGCCATCTTGGGGATGGTATGGAGATGCAACCTGATGACATGTGTGTCCACCATTTTGAGACTTTATAACAATTCTCCATTTTGTGAATCACAGAAAAACAAGTCACTAGCCTTTGTTCTAGTCCACCCCACAGCATATTGTGTGTGTTCAAAATCAAACTCTTCAACATGAGAAGAGGCAAGGTCTTTGGGCATTAAGTTAGTATGCCCTGCCAGTACCTCCGACTGGTGGCGCAAGTTCGCCATATCTGACTTTTTATTCCTACATTCTGACTGATCAGATACAGGAGTTAGCACGCTGTAAAGTGCATTGTTTGGAGCTTGCAAGACATTATCATCTTGTAAAAGATGCCCATTATCAACAGAAGCTGTGTCATGGTTTATATTCAAAATATTTGTTTCAAGTCTGCTGTGCTGAAAACATACTGAATCACGCTGTTCAGTTAGGGTCTGATGTTGAAATACCAACATGTTAACTCTTTCAGTAATTACTTCAGACTTATCATCCCTAAGTTCCTTGTTTCCAAAACATAAGGAATCAGTGTTACTAGCCAGAACACCGTTCGTTTGAAAAATATTTTTTCTAGTAAGTTTTGCCTTTTCAGTGTTATCTCTTAAGCCATGCAGGTCTTTTGCTGCTTCTCTCATTAAAGAGAGACTCATTTTCTAGACGGAGAGACTCCAGCTGAGACTGCAGTCCATCTATCCTTTCTTTATGAGAAGCCTTTTTCAGACTAATTTCCTGCTTGCAGGCATCATTCTCCATTTTGCAAGCAACAAACTCAGATTCCAAAACAGATAGTGTATTTAGAACAGCATCAAAACATTTAAACAACGTTGCAATTAATAATCCTTCAGGAGTAACTCTTTTGGTACCATTTCTCAGTTCCCCATAATGAGCAATGATTTCCCTGAAAGGGCTACCATTGGATTCTGCTACCTCAGCAAAATCACAACAACCACCGTAAGCAGTTTGATATGTTAAGGTATCCAGCCTCAACTCAGTACTGATATTTATAAGACATGTCATAAGATAAGAAACCCTTAGCTGTCTGTGGATCAAAAACTTTGTTTGCAACCAAAGTTCATGAAAGGGCACAAACAACATTTGGCGTATGTGGACACCTAGATGAGTAAATAGTAGGACTTGAATCCACAAATGAAAGCAGTCTGTCTGTTTGGATCCCTTTACAGCTGTGTGTTCCCACAGAGAAAGAATAGGGGGGAAAAAAATCATTACACAGAGATTGAATATCTGCCAAGAGATTGTTTTGTCTGCACTGTGGAACAGACAACAGACCGAAATGTTAAACAGAAGACACTTTCAGCTGCTTGTTACTGGAGATTTCTCAACTAGTGTTTCAATTTACAGAGGAAGTTAAAATGCAACTTTGAAAACATCCAGACTCTGTTCGCGGTCGCCATTTATGTTGCGTAAACAATCTCGGATAGTAGAGTAAATAATAATAATGCTAATAATACAGATTCTTGTGTCTTTGGAGTCTGCCAAGAAACAATCATAAACAAGCAAGGAGTACTAATAAAGTTTATTATACTACTTACGCCAAGCATGTGACAGAGACGATCACAAGGGAGATTGGTTTCTCACCACTCTCCTGAAGAATGTACATAATCTCCAGGATTGTAGGATCTCAGGTTCTCCAAGATCTCAGTCTCTGTCCATGTAAAACTAGGTTACAGAAGCCTAAATACTACAGATAACAGCATAGCAACAGAGATTACCTCATAGTTACAGATATGAGAAACAATGTGTATTGGTCCTGAGTCATTCTCCATTGGATGATGACTTAAGAGACAGAATTACTAATGAGTATCATATGAGACAGAATATGCTTCCATTAGCATTATAGCTTGGACAAAAGAAATGCTGACTGGGCTCTATTACATGTGGCATTTCTTGCTTATGTATAATATAAGACATAACAAAGGCACGCCGGCGACTCGGGTTTGGGAACGAGCCCGGGTAGCTGGGGATCGGCAGGGGAGGCAGAGGATTGAGCGTCCAGAGGACAGCTCTCCTCTCCCGGGAGGGAAAGGGGTCCCGAGTCGGTGCTCAGTTGCCCTCTGGCGGAGGCCGGAGATGCAACAAGCGCTGACGACGCAGAGAAGGAGTGGGGGGAGTGGCAGACGTCTTTAACATGCCTTGATGTCAGGGCACCAGCCACTCCCCAAGAAAAAGGGAAAAAACAGCCTTCAGCTCCGGCGGAGACAGAGCACCCGAGCTTGCCCTTGATCTGCGGCCACCCGCCTGGCACCCTCCCTCCCGACGCTACTGCCTGCTCAGGGTGTTAGGGGCCCACCTCGTCCCCTCTCGGGGGGGGGGGTAAACCGAGGCTACATGGGCGATGGAGGACTATCCAGGCAGGGTGGACCGCAGAGGGATGACTCCTTGGTGTCTCCCGAGGAGACCAGAGCTGAGGGGCGAAGAGGAGGAATAAGTATGAGAATAAAAAAAAAAAAAAGACATAACAAAGGATTTCTCTCTAAAGAGACAGAGAACTGCCGACAGGGCTCTGTTATACGTGGCATATCTGCCTCAGTGTAAAACGCACACTACATATAATTATAAGAGAATGTAAGTATACAATAATCACTGATGATCCCTTGGAGTCATCTCATCAGTGACTAGGTAGATTATATATGGAATATATGTAAAAGACAAACATAATGCATTTTGATGAAGTATAATAGGCATGCATGATCCAGTCCTATGAAAGGATGTAAACATTAGCATATATGAGCAGCGAAGCACATTACTGGCACTCATGCTTATATGATGGGTGCCTATATTTACATGTTAGTGCAAAATAGCAGTATCACAGTATAATAGACCAGGAATACAGTGTGAGGTGTATGTGGGACAATAGCGGGCATAACCCAGGCGTAACACACCACCACCTCCTTCAGGGAGCTTGGAAACTCACCCAACTCAAGGGAGCACCAGACTATCCATGCCAGGACCGGGCCAATGGTGTCACAACAACCCATAATCAGGGAAGTTGGGCCCGGTTCCAAACTACAGCGCCTAGTGCGCATACCGTAGACAATCCGTATAACATCTACAAGCTCCAGCCGATCAAAGGTACTCCAGGAAAAGAGAGGGGGAGCGACAGAGCGCCGATCAGTAGCATCCCCCATAGAGAGTGCTGGTTGGATCTCCACCGTGATATCAGGCACCTTATCTGCAAAGAACCGAACGAGCTCATCACACTTCAACTGTGAAAAAGCTCTTTGAAATCGCAGGCAGGCTGGGTTGCACAGCCTGTCCACAGTTCGAAAGAGTTGAACCGGTCAGTTTTGAGCAGCAGCAATCTCCCCAGACAGGAACTCTGCCTTCTTACGGGAGATTGTTGATTGATAGATAGACTTGATAATGTTCTAGCAATCTAAGATGGTTGGCCTCCAGGGTGGATTTCCGCCAGCAGCATTCTAACCTTTGTCCGCATCACCACATCTCCCTCAAGGTCCCATCAGACCAAGGAGACTGAGGGTGAAGGGAGAGAGTATGAACACAGACTGGAGCGACAGAGTCCAGGGCTGTAGTAATGGCCTTATTATAGGCCAGAACCAAGGCTTCTGAACGCCTGCTTGACACTGGAAGCTCCGATCGAGTCAAGTACCGCCGCCAGGCCTTCAGGACTAACATCCCGTAAGGGGCGTTATCTGACCATCTCCACAGGGGCAGGCCTACGAAAGGGTGCACAAAAATTGAATCTCACGGTGTAATGATCAGACCATCCAACAGACTCCACCCCAAAATCAGAGGTTTCGATCCCCAGGAGGAACCCCAGGTCAAGAGAGTGACCGTGTTTATGAGTAGCAGTGGTAACAATCTGTGTAAGGCCCACCCCAGGACATTTACCATCTTTTAGCTGTTTAATCACTTCTGCTAATTCCTCCCATTATAGGAGTCTCTGACAAAACAGGATAGGGAGGGGAGAGGACAAAGAGGGGAGGTGGAGCTGCCAGAAGTAGGCCTGAATGAGCTCTTCATGGTTGTGGAGGTGTTCTTGCATATAAAGGGGGTCTTATAGTATTCCACTAAGGTGTCTGCTATCTTACTGTGGTGAGAGACCGATTGTCCTGCCCCTCTTCTCTGCTGTATTCTGAGGATTGGCCTGCTGTTTCCTAATCTGTCTGTGCTGTTACTGGATTTGTAAAACTTTTGCCTGGCAAACCTAAGTTGCCCTTCTGTTTCCTGCTCTGTGTCAAGTTGCAGCTTTCTTTTACACTCCTGTATTTTTTGGAGGAGAGTTTCATCCATAGTGATCTTGTGGGTTGCCTCTACATCAAATAGTTCCTGTTCTAATGCTACTCTTTTAGCTATGTCTTCCTGTGTTTCCTGGGCATAAATTTGATGATCTCTCCCATTAAGGTCGGAACCATCCCACCTGCCTTGTAATGTTGTCCCCCCCCCCCCACTTTATTATCCCTAAAATATTCCTCCTTTTTGTCTCTGTAAAGAGGGGGTCTTATTTGAAGGGGGCAGATATTCAATCCGAGTCATGCTTGGGCATAGTCTGACAGCAGTGGAGTAACCATGCATACTTATTGTACGCACATGCGTACAAAAAAAATCCAGGAAAAACAATTTTTTTATTTTTTAAATTTTTTCCCATGCTTGTCTAGATTCCAAACCCTAGTCCTCCAGTACTTGACGCCGGGGTTATTCCCTTCCTAGCCAATTCCGATTCCTCTCCTCAAACATGCTGGCACAGAGCAGACCAATTGGACAGTTTTTGTCCACATGTGTTTTTGCTCTGCCAACCACTTGCTGTATTTTTTTCCCGCTGCTAGTGCAAGATCGACTGTGTTCCTGTGGCCCAGCCTGAGCCAAGCAGACCAGGCAGGCTTGATTGTTGTCAGAGTTTGACAAACAGGAGTCGCTGCTCACCAGCCCAGGACTCATGGTCGATTTGACTCAACTGAGTCTGAGGAGGAGGAGGAGGACATCTTTGTTCATCTGATCTATTTGTCCTCCTCTTGTCTGGTCCGTGGGTGTGTCGTCGTCTCGGCATGAAGAATCGGTAAAGGTCAACTTAAGGAGGGCAAGTGGCAGAACTTCCAAGCAGCTGAGAAGGTGAAGCAGAGCTCCCTATTGCCTACTACTCTACGGGCGGTAGTGCGGTATGGTTAAACAAGGTAGGCTGCCTCCTGTTCCGCCCACCGTTTTGTGTTTCCTCCGGCTTTGTCTTCGGTTGGGGGGGGGGGGAGAGAGTGGAGTGGATCTCCGCTGAAGACAGAGCAGGTACTGACTGCAGTGTACAGCAATAACTGGGAAGGACCTGAGGCTTAAGATAATGCAGTGTACAGCAATAACTGGGAAAGACTGGGGCTTAAGATAAATCAACGGGGAAGTTCGCGACATCATTGAATGTCGATGAGCCATGATGCTGTTTCTCATGTATTATTTGTCTCAAAATTGTAAATAAGTTATGTAACTTTTGAGCAGATCTATACTGGGAAACAAACTTGGGATGTCCATGGAACCTAATATAGGGTTGGTCAATCTGTCCTTTCATTGGGTTCACTTACACTCAGGTAACTAAACTGCAGGTGTGGGTAAGCAACAATGTCACAAAATCATTTTCACACATCCTTAGGGGAGTCACATAGACTAAAAAAATGGTAAAAGCTCTCACATTCGATAAACTAACTGAGCTGGTGGTGGTGGTGGTGGTGGTGGTTGTTGTGTGTGTGTGTGTGTGTGTGTGTGTGTGTGTGTGTGTGTGTGTGTGTGTGTGTGTGTGTGTGGTGGGGCACAGGGGACTTGGACCCATAGCCATACTTGTCAACTGTCCTTGATTACCAGGGAAGTCTCTCGTTTTACCTCTCAAAATTGCTCTGTCCCTTATCTGTCTCTCATGGAAAAGTAACATACAAACAGAATGGTCTGTAAATTTAGACTTGAAAGCAGACATTAATTATATTCTAAGATGCAAAAAATAAAAATAAACTTTGCAAAAGTAAACCTAATGGTTTATAGTTAGTTCTGAGCTTTTATCTCCGTGTTTGAGGATGTGCATTCAGTATGAGAGTCAGTGTCCTTCACTGTCCATCATTTTGAGTGTCCCTGTTCCTCATTTCCATGACAGAAGGTTGAGAGGTATGTCCATTGCTCCAATGTGAACTGCAGTGTGTTAGTTTGGGGGCACACTGCAAGTTTTGCCAGCCCAGCCAATAGTTGCCAAACCAAAAGGTGGGTGGTACTTAGGGCACAGGATATAAACTCCAGCTGGGCCCCATTCTCCATTTGTCGTGCAGAAGCTCCCATACAGCACACCATCAGCACATCTTATTCGGCAGTTCAGGTGGGACTCGAGCATGGAAACACTCAGACCCCCTTCCATTTCAATTATAACTGCAGTCGGGCAGCTCTTAATGAGACAGTACACAGGGGCTTTACAGGCACTTCCAGCAATACCTTTTGACTGATTAGACCACAGGACACCCGCCTGGCAGTCAACATTTAGGTAAGCTCACAGAAGACTTTTCGGAAACCCCCATTTGTAGGGGGGTTACACAAGCAAGAGCAATTCTTGAAGCTGAGCCTGCCTCTATCCATACTGCCCCTCTGCTTAGGATTGGTTTGGCTGTACCTACTGGTAATTTCATACTTTCATAGCATTAAATAAAGCAAACAGTATGAAATTCTGCTTTAAATGCCATGTACTATGGAGGCAGCTCAATTGCTAGGTAGTACACAGTACATAGCAGAACGTCTGCCCTGATTTCTTAATGATTAAATGAGGGAAAACATTCTGAAATAATATATAGAACAGTTTAGATCAGATGGCAGCACCCACTGGAAATGATAAAGTACATTTCAGCTGGTCTTTCCTGGACAAATAAACTGCACAAATAGATGGAGGCAGGACCTGACAGAAAATGGAATCTTGCATCTGAGCTGGGCAATTCAGAGTTTCTGGTTTGTGCATTGTGTGGTGTCATATACATAGATACATAGACAGTGTCGGCAGATAAGGGCCTATGGCCCACCCAGTCTGCCCATTTAAGTTTGTAAGTTCAGTTTGTTTTCCAGGAAGTCTGTTGCCCCTTACCCCTGACCTCCAGAATTCCTTTATGTCTATCCCATGCATTCTTAAATCCCGTGATTGTTTCAGCCCCCACCACTTCCTCTGGCAGGGTGTTCCACTTGTCCACCCAATCGCTCTGTGAAGAAATTCTTCCTCACGCTTCTCTGAATTGTCCTCCCTCCAACTTCATCCCATGCCTCTAGTCCTGGAACATCTTTTTCGCTTAAAAATAGTGTTTTCCTGCACCCTGTTCCTCCCTGTAAGATACTTGTATGTCTCTATCATATCCCTCCTCTCCTCCAGGGAGTACATGTTCAGTGCCTTCAACCTGTCCTCATAGGACTTGTGATGCAATCCATGCACCATCTTTGTTGCCCTCCTCTGAACCTTCTCTACCCTGTCTATGTCCTTACGTAAGTATGGTCTCCAGAACTGTACACTGTACTCCAGGTGGGGCCTCACTAGTGTCTTGTATAGTGGAATTATGACCTCCCTTTTCCTGCTGGTGATGCCCCTGCCTATGCATCCCAGCATCCTATTTGCTTTACCTGGTGCCTTGTCACACTGTTTCCTGCCTTGAGGTCATCAGAGATGATAACTCCAAGATCCCTTTCCTGCTTGGTATGCTATATCCTCACCCCCAACTGATATATTGTGCCAGGGTTTTTGTGCCCCATATGCATTATCTTGCACTTCCTTGCATTGAATTTCAACTGCCAAACCCCTGACCATTCTTCAAGTTTCTGCAGGTCCCTTCTCATTCTGTCTACACCCTCTGGTGTGTCTACTCTGTTACAGAGCTTTGTGTCATCAGTGAACAGTGAAATTCTGCCTTCTGGGTCTGTGCAATGTCACTGATGAAGATATTGAATAGTACCGGTCCCAGCACTGATCCTGTGGTACCTCACTGGTCACTCTTCCCTCTGTGGAGTGACAGCCATTTACCACCACCCTGTGTCCTGCTGTCCAGCCAGTTACCTACCCACCGCACTACTATCCTGCCCACACCCATATTCCCCAGTTTGTGCAATAGTCTTCTATGTGGCACAGTGTCAAAGGCCTTGCTGAAGTCCAGATAGGCCATGTCCACTGCCCTCCCTGATCCACCTCCTAGTCACCCAGTCAAAAATTCAATGAGGTTGGTCTGACATGACCTTCCCTGGTGAAACCATGCTGCCTTGGGTCCTGTAGTCCATTGACAACCAGGTGTTCCACCAACTCTCCTTCAGTAGTGCTTCCATGATCTTCCCCACTACTGAGGTGAGGCTTGACTGGTCTGTAGTTCCGCTGCCTCTTTGTTCCCACTTTTGTATAAGGGACTCACATCTGCTATCCTCCAGTCTTTGGGTACCTCCCTGTTTCTAGTGATCGCTAAACAGGATAGCAAGAGGTTCAGCCACCACCCTCTTAGTTCTTTAAGGACCCTGGGTGCACCCCATCTGGCCCCATTGCTTTATCAACTCTTATTACTTCCAGTTCCTTCAGGACCCTTTCTCGTGTAAAGGGACTTGTGTCCATTTCTGCACCATTCTCACCCCTTGTACTCCATTCAGACCCATTACCCCCCTCTTCCTCAGTAAAGACTGAGCAGAAATACCTGTTCAGTATGTCAGCTTTACTGTTGTCATCCTCCACACAGCCATCCTTCCCCTTCAGTCTCACTATCCCTCCCTTTGCCTTTCTTTTTTCACTTATGTAACTGTAAAAGGTTTTGTCCCCTCTACCCGCTGATTTTGCAATGCATATGCTCTAGGATAAATTCTAAATGATTAACTGCTGTTTATACCCAACCTCTCCCCTTCCCCCTCTGTTCTTATATCCCAGCAATTACCAACTGTAGAGGACAAGGTCTGAAAAAAAAAAATACACAGTTTATCAGGAACATTCCTGTCCAGGATAGGGGTGTTCCTGATGATAAATTATTTATTATTTTTTTTAATTTAGATTTCCCAGTCATGTCTCAGCCAGCTGGTCAGTTTTGGGGAGGGAGAAACATTTTTTTGTGAGGCAGCTTGACAGGAAACCAAACTTACACCAGTTGGATGCTTTGTTGCTGAATCTTGTGTCAGTACAGTACCGCTGAGCTGCTGATGTGTTCAGCCACTGATGGGTGCCAGACCCAGACAGTGCCTCAAGCACTTGGTTTTTCAGCGAAGTCATGTAATTCCTCATGAAATGCCCTAGATCTTGCTTGTTATTGTTTAAGTAGTGTTCTTTTGTAGTTTAAACTTTTATTGTTAGGCTGTGACATGGCAGAAAGTAAGCTGATCCTCAGGATTTTGCCTATTCTTGTTTTCTAACATTTTTTCTTGGGGTTGATTTTACAAGAATACATGCTAGATTTTCATTTTACTGTTCAGCATAAGAGTGTTGCTCCTATTGATTTCCTCCTGAACAAAAGACATAAGTATGTTTTCCTGTTATAATTTACAGAAAATTAAAAGTTTTGCTTGCTCTGCAGCTGCACAAAGGTGGCAACAAAGTGATGACCCTAGCAACAGAGAAGTTAGTCATTTTGGTAGTGATATCTGTTGCTTGCAATGAGTCAGATAAATCTTTAAAAGCAGCCAGAAAGTTTCAAATGACCCTCAAAATGCACAGAATGCATCTAAAATCTGATAGCTTCTGGGCCTAGGGCGCCCAGATCCCTACCTATTGGTTTTGTCTTTTTGAGACAACCAGGACTGTTATCAGCCTTTGCCCCCCATCAAAAAAGCTAACTACACCCTGGTTTTGTCCATGTTTTTTGCTCCACCAACTAGTTACTGCAATTTTTCTCACTGGCTGCTACCTCACTCACAGCAGGACTAGTATAGTCCCACCATGACTATCCCTGAAAGTCAAATCACCATTTTGTTGTCTTGAGTCAGGCGAGAGAGAGAGAGAGTGTGAACCTGGAGAGGATGGAGAGCCACTGGTTTGAGTCCCACACACTTTGTGTCTCTTCTGGCTCCGCAACAGTCGCCGATGCAAGACCGTCTTTTCTTCAGCTCCAACGGTCTGACCCCAGGCTCCTGAGCACTGCGTGGTCACTGAATTCAGTACTGGTCATGTAAGTACTGTATGTGGCTGCACTGCAAGGGTGGCTTAATCAGTAGTAGGTGCCAAATCAAACTATGCAGCCACTAGTGGCCAGAACAGTGGGGCTGGTATGTAAAAAGGCTGTGGTACAAAGATATTGTATACTCCCACAATTGGCCCCAAAATGCACCAGAAAGCATCAAAAATGCCAAAATTTTCTGGGGACCTAAGTGGCACCCAGAGCCCCGGCCAATTGGGTGGAGTCATTGACTTGTGCATACACTTTTTTAAAAGGCTGGTTACTCCACTGTCTGACAGTGTAATTCCTTCACTCAGTTTTGTCTCCTTCAACTGCATAGAGTCATTCTGTGGCCAAGAGCAACATTTTTTTTTTTTTATTTACTCCCCGAGCCTGCCAGCCGCCATATACCTCAGCCCGGTCACGGGCCGCCTGCCTCTGTCCCCCAGATGGACCGCTGTCCCCCCGATACCCCGTGGCTTTCCCCCCACGGTGGGGCCTGCGGCGCACCCCCCTTATGCACCGCAGGCACTGGGATTAGGTCAGGGGCCCGCCTGGGAACACATCGAGGCCTGGCGCGCGGCTTCACCTCGGCGGCAGGCAGGCTCTTCTTTTCGCTCGGGAGGTGGGTCGTACCATGATGTCACCCATCCGCCCCGCCTCCGATGAGCTTACCAAGCGTCTGGTGAACCCCAGTCTCCACCAGGGGTTCCCATGCCACTGCACGCTGCCCGTACTCCTCCCCCGGAGAAGGAGAGCTGTCTGCGGCCCCGATCCTACTCCTCTCGTCAGCCCGACGACCCGAGTCTGTTCCTGAACCCGGTCGCCGGGGTCGCAAGCGGAAATCCAACCGCTGCGCTGACGGGCCGGCCTGGCCAAGAGCAACATATCAATCCTAGAGTAGGATTTCTGGGAGCAGAATAAAATGTAAAGTCTTTGCCGCTAGAGTTGTGAGCGTGCCAAGCATATCTCCCTGAGCAGTTTTTTAAGGGTGGTGCTGCTTCTCTTGGATCCCCGCTCCCCTGTCTGTGCCTGACAGTACTGAGTTCACTTCCCAGAATATATCATTGCCCAGCACCTAGGGGGCACATCAGCATGACTTTTTAACAGAATGCCACCTTCTCCTGATTTGAGTTGGGGGTGTATACATTCAGCAAGGCAAATGGGTAATCTTTGTATAACCCCTCTGCATAAGTAAATTGCTCTTGTATAGCCTCCTACATGCTGTCACTCTGCTGTGGTAAGCCTCTCCTAATCAGGACTGTTTGCCCCATCCGTGTGGGCGTTGTTGAAAAGAAGAGGCACAGCATTCCCCTGCCCAAGAGCTTGTTATCTTCTTATACTCTTCCTGCATAAGGTGGGTTTCCTGTAATAATGCAGTGGAGGTGTGTTTCCTTTGAGGTTCCTGTAACACCCTGCCACGCTTCACAGGGTTGGACAACCCTTTGACCTTATACAGTACGATTTTGAAATCACTGGTCCTTATAATTTAAAATGACAGTTGGGTCCTGTATCCCCCCGGACCCTTGGAATGGTGAAATCACCCCGATAGAACACTGGATCCATATGGAAATTCAGTCCGGTACACAGACGTACATATCGACAGCAAACATGTGAACTGATAACAAACTTCAAGGAGACTAGGCTTAGGCTGTGCCTTAGTAGAAGTTGCACTCACCCCACCAGCCTGGGGTGATGCCCCCTTATGCCGCCTAGCAGCACTGTGTGAACTTGACTTGCCTCCATCACAGCATGCAGCCAGTTCTGTATCTACGTGGTCACCTGCAGTATAACGACTCTGCTGCCTCCCCGTTCCATTCAACATAGCATTAAGCAAGTGTCGTATGTCCCCTTGAGCCCTGGAGAGTTCGGCCTGCCCCGTGACATCTCACACCTTGCCCTCCCTCCCAGCATGAGACCCTCAAACCTCTAGCCCCATGCTACACATGCCTGTTGTCACACTAGTGGGTTTGCACGTGGCCCAGGCATCCATGTAGTATTAGCAAAATTGTCTCCTCCCAATGAAGGGAGTACAAAGCAGGGCCATGGACAGCGCAAGGGTGGCCCACGACTCAGAGAGCCAGACTTGACAGTATAGAGAAATGGTTACCTCGGGTGAGCCCCATAGCCAGGAGTAAAATTATACATGTCCAGAGAGCAGGTATCCCCCAGCAAGCCTTTAATGTCAAGTCTGCAATCAAGATATCCCCTCTTAAGTTGCACAGGTCATCACAGTTCTGATAGTGGTTTCCCGGGACGAACCATGACATCATGGGTATCAAGTGTGAGAGTCACTGGGATATGTTACCCACTTCTCACCAGAAACCCCTGACCACCGGATCACAAATAAAAATAAATAAATAAATAAATAAATCAGGCCCACTGGCCTAGCTCTTGGTGGATGTACCATCATAGTTGTCTCCTGTGCACTGTGCCCCCCTCCATTGCCTAGGCTCTAGTGGGACCCTATACACTGCTGTATCACTTGGGCTCGCTGGCCGCCCCGGCCCTATTAATAGTTTCTAAATTGGACCAGATGCACAGGCCACTGCCATCATAGGTCAGTGGGGGACCCCCCCCAAAAAAGCTCCACATCTGACCATGTCCAGCAGTCCTCTGTCATCACCCAACTTGATCAACAGTAGTTGGAAAATTGCAGTAGTGTGGTGTAATGCATTTTTAAATTATCAATCTGAACCCCAAATGTTGTACACAACCGACCCTCCCCTAGTGTATATTAAACAGAGCAGTATCTCTGTGAGCAAGTGTAAGGAACAGATAACTGTGTAGTAGCCTATAGATGCAACTGCTCAGGTGAAAACAGAATAGTACACGGGGAGTGGGAGGCACCGGCCACAAAAGTTGTAGAATGTTGTAAAATTGTAATGTCGGATCACAGCATAGCTCATAACTCGTGTGTCGCTCCCAGAGAAGCCAGAATAGTTTTTTAAAGGGTAAACAATCCCTGGAAATATACAGTACTTGTTCATCCTTTCGGTGGTGCAGTTGAATGGTTTGAAGTGGTGTCCTGCCTTCAGACGCAGAAAATGCGGCTCCAGGCATCATTCAGTGCACCTTGCGATTTACGCCTACTGCTGCTGCCTTGTGTTGGAGTGGGTGTCCACTGTTGCTGCGGAGCTGTGGTTCGATGTCAGCAGAGGCCTAGTTGAAACAGGAGGCCACGTGCATCTTCCAAGCTTCTAAAAAAACATTGTCACTGAGTCTGTGAAAATGCGCAGTTGCACCAGCACCAGAAAGCGGGCTTTCACATTTTTTTCTTGTAATTCCTTAAGAACATATAGTTTTTTTACATCATTTGGCCATAACCTTGGCCTTGACCCCCAAAGAAAAATCATGGTGAAAGATAAGCCGTGTATTCCAAAATACAGTTTCTCTTTTGTCCCAGGCTTTATGTAACAGAAGCATTTTAGTTTCATAGTTCACACACTGGAGCAATACTGACCTTGGTTTGCAGTTCTTTTTCTTGGGCTTGGATTTAAGTGCCCAGTGTGGCCTTTCAGTGACCAAGTCTAGGTCTAGGGCAGATAGAGTAGTACTTTGAGAAATGATGTGATGAAATCCTCCATTCCCCCTCCACTCCACCCCCATTTCGGTGTCCTTAGGCAGACCGTAAATACGGAAATAGTTTCTTCTGGAGCGTGATTAAATCCTTCAGCTTGTTTGCTGTCTCACAGTCTCTTTTGTAAAAATAAAGTAGAGCTGTATTGTGAGCATCCACCTGGGTAGTTGTTTCAGTCAGCCCTTGTTCAATCTCCACAGTTTTGTCCTGAAATGCTGCATGTCTTTCTGTGAGGTTATTGTTTCCTCCAGTCAGGACAGCTGGGTGCTAATACTCTGGATTTCCGTAGCAAGGGATTTGGAGGTGATGGTAAATGGTTGTTCTTTCATCTGTATCTCAGTGGGGTTTTCTGGAGAGCTAGTCGCCATTGACGAGGCCATGCTGTTCGAACCGGACAGCAGACTACTCTTCAGGAGCTGATTTTCCTTCGCTGTATCTCCCCACCGACGTATCGCCCCACCAACCCTTTCCTGACATGTAGGCAGGTAAGATATTTCATGCTAGTGGTCCGGTGCTGCATTTAAGGGGGGATTTTTAATGGATTGAGGGTTAATCAGACAAAGCTATAAGATCCTGCTGTTGCATGAGTGATGTCACTGGAAGCCCATGGCTCTTTTTCATTTGGACCATGGTATATTAAGCTGCTTCTACTAGTAAGCAAAAGAAATAAAGTAGAAATATATTCACTGGCCAGCCTGTACCAGGAGAGAGAGAGGCATTTATGTTTGCTAGACAAATCTTCCTGATCTAGGACCCATGCCACTCCGGCCATGTTATCCTCCCCTACTGTTTGCACAGAGGCCAGTGCTGACCCTGTGGAGTCTGGCGTCTCAGTGAGATGGAGATCAGAGTAACTGTTATGTAAAGTAAAAGTTGCCTTACCATCTCCATTATGAATGCCAGACGGTCACCTCTTACAATAATATACTATTAGTCCAATGATATCAAAAGAAAGATAGTGTTGTACTAACACCATACAAGAAATATGAAATTTTAGCAATCATAATGGTGAGGGCCAACTATAAGTCCGTTAGAATTTAGCAGATAAAAGTTTGATTCATCTTGGTCTCCAGACATGTCCTCCACTCCCTCTTTTCCAGTCACAAAATCGTTTTTTAATCTTTTTCACCATCTGGTCTGCATCCACAGGGTCTGTGTAGATAGATGTACTGCATCTCGGCATAGGAAAGCTGAAGGCAAGCCGGAATTTGGAAGGTATGGGCGACCCCCAACTCCCAAACTGCATCAAAACTTTGTCTTCTGATGGGTTGCATAACTCAGATCTGGAAACAAGTGAAGGGCTTTGTGATTCAGTATGGTGACCCTGCCCTGTGCTCTGGCTGCTTGCAAAGTAGTGTCCCGTTCATGTAATCTCTTCATAACAAGAAAGAGTCTGAGGCAGGGAGCCATCTGCAGGCTGCCTAGACGGCAGTATTCTATATGCTCATTTGATTATTAAGGGAGAGTCCAGGTTCAGTAGGGTTTGCAAACAGGAACACAGGATTGTTACAGGCTCCTGACCCTCTTCACCCTCGGGTAGTCCGAGCTGCGTTCTCTTGATGTTCCAGGTGAGTTTGGAGAAGTTTGTTCTCCACACCACATCTGCTGTGGCTGCCATCACCTTATTAGCTGTGCCCACTGCTTCTTTTGATTCTCCATATACTACCTCAACTGACGATTCCACTGTGAAAAGCAGAGTATTAAAACTTAAAACCTTTCATTCAAGGTTAGCCTGTGTCACAGTTTAACATTGGTTTACCCTCACTGTCTGGCGGTAGGCCTTTCCTGCTTGGTGCACCCGCAGTTACATAGATACATAACTACATAGATGCTGTCGGCAGATAAGGACTGCTAGGCCCATCCATTCTGCCTGTTTAAGGTGCCTTAAAGTTGAAGTGGATGCCCCAGTCTTCATTTTATAATATTTTTTAGTCGGCCTTTGGACATCCCATCATGGATTTTAGGTACTCGGAGCTAACCCACTGATAAAGCAAACTTCTGTAAACCAATGCTATAACTTTTGAATGTAAAAACAAAGCATAGGTACAAGAAAAATATGTTTATTTTAAATAGTAAAACTGCTTGCAACAACTCGGATATGCATACTAGTCTCTTGGCTGTTAGCTCCATTTCCCCCCCCACCCCCCAAAAACAGGTGTTTTTAAAAGGAACAGATAGGCTCAGGTGTGTGACTGGTCTTGGGGATTTGTTTTTTGAAACGAAATACTGACTTGGTAAGGGAGTCAGTTTTTTTGGGGGGAGGGGGGTAACAGCAGTTTGTTCAGTGTTCCATGTGATAACTTTTTTGTGATATCAGAACAAAGGTATGTTTTTGCAGTCACATCAATTATATGATGATATTTGGATGCCACCAATGGAAAAAGTGACTGTCCATATATTACATATTTGTGAAACCATTTGCCTTAATGTAGCCGTTGAACCTCTGTGAGCTATTGTTGCCTAAAACTAAGATACAGAGTCCTAACATGGATGAATAACAGATCTGTGGGTTGCTGTTTTCAGCCTTTGCAGATGGTTTGTGAGGCTGTATGTCTCCTTGCAGTCCTGCATAAAACCCAGGCAACCCAGAATCCTTCATTGGGATTTGCATATATTGCCTAGAATACCTTGCATTATGGAGGCATGTGCAATTTTGTGTTTCTTTAATGCTTGCCTTCACAGTTAATGCTTAGTTTAATCCTCACTTCACTTGTTAGAAATGTATTTTGTATTTCAAAATTATACATACCTGTACATCTTATGAAACATTTCTTTCATTTCTGCCGTATCACTTGTATCGTGAGAATGCAGGAAACAAGACAATCCGTCATCACTGTGCTGGACTGTGGAGATGTAGTGTACCACTCTGGCCCCCAAAGCTTCACTGCACAGGTTGGATGTCCTGTGCAACAGGCTCTGTGTGGGCACTCTTGGGAGCAACTCAAGGATTACTACAGCCTGTTGCACAGCCAAAATGGATGACTTATCCTCACCACCCACAGAAATTCCCAATGGCACACAGTCTTCCATAAGTGTATCCACTTCTCCTAGGATGCCAGAGGATTGGGGGGAGAGGCATCAGGAGACATTCTCCTTGTCTGGGGTGGGTGACCAAACATGGTTCCACTTTACGTGTACCTTCTTATGATGTTGAAGGACCCGGTGTAATGCTGCACAGCAAGAGGAGTGGATACAAGCCACCAGACTCTACGCATGCTCACTAAAAACAAGTTGTGTCATCACCCCAAGGGAAGGGAGCAACAGTGGGAACAGCAACTGGCAGAGTGATGCTCAGCCCCCACAGTTCCCACAGTGCCGGCTGAGCTTGCCTTCGTGCTGCATTTGGTTTTTGGAGGGGTCTTTCCAGGCCTGATGACCCTATCTTGTGGGGGATAATCTGTGAGAGCTCTCAGGAGGTCAGCAAGTCCCAGAAAATGTAGGGTCTGGGAAGGGGCTTAAGAGGAAAAGGACAGACAGATCTCCTCTTCCCAGTCCCTACATACAGTATATTAAATCCTTCATCACGCCTGTTGCTGCTCTCTGTTCTCTAAGATCACCCAAGGCTACCAGCTGCATAGTACCCAGATTATGGAAAAACTTCAGCAGAGGGGCACTGCAAATGAAGCACTTTTTGTACCCTGCTGTGCCAAGGCACCCCCCCCCCCCGGTGAAAAACAAGGTCTTGTATCTCCTGGGGCCATATCACCATCCATGTGATGTAGATTTTTTAAATAAACAAGGCTACATTTTGCATCGCTGGGATTTTACATAATTTCTTCTCCAGGTTTGCTTTCTTTTATTTTTTGTCCAGATACCCAGACTTGGGACAAGTGAGTGTGTCTAGTCACACAGGGAGCTAATGGCTATAGAGAAATTTGAATCTTAGCTTGTAGTTCACAGTTCTGTGCATTTGACAGCAGAATCGCAGTATTTACTTTTGTGGAGCTGTTGTTCTGTTCTTGTTGATGGAGAGGCTGAGTTGACCAGCCAGAACCAGGGTATGAGGCCCCTTACCCATACAGGTTCTTCAGTACTTCGCAGTCTTCTTGGACAGCTGTTGTATGTGTAATGATGTGGGAATGTTGGCTATTGAGGACAGGGCATGGCCAGCAGTTGAGGAGGGAAGACCTATTTAGCTCGAGCTCTGCACCAAAAACTGTAAAATAACTAAGATAAGTTTAAAATATCACTTTAATCTTCCAAAACCTGGCAATTTAAACTGATCTACTGCTTTGATGAACTAGTTTAATTACATCATAGAAATCTTCTGGAGATTGGATGACTGAGAGGAGCAGGAAAACATTACTCTGCCAGTGAGATGACAGGGCCTGGGAATCCTCCAGTGGGAAAATTGCCATTGGAGAGCACAGCCAATGGATTAAATACTGAACCCTTGCAGAGGGCCATTAACACGCCGACCAAAATAATACAAACACTGGACAAGAAATTGGACGAGCAAAACTACAACATTGTGATTATGGAACAGCAGATAGAAGCAATGGCAGGCTCCATAGACTAACATGACTGCATGGCAGGAAACGTGCTGGCTGCTAACACAACATTCATTAAGGAGCAAACGGTGGTCTGGAGCCACATTAAGTAATTGGAGAACCTGACCCATCCAGTTCACTTACGGCTCCTGGGTATTCGGAAGGGACTGGGGGACCTGCTGACATTCTTGGAGAAATGGCTGCTGAAGCTGTCAGTCTTGGCTTTGTAAACCCTGTACTTTAAGCATATAGGATTACTTTGTGCAGAGCTACTAACACTGCAGAGGGTCCAAGAACAATCCTCTGACCAAATTTTGAAAGCTGCCAGAGAAAGCTATATCAGTTAAGAGCGAAGGGGCTAAGGTACTGTTTTTTGTGGATTACTCATATGCCACAAGCCTGAGGTGGAAAGCCTTTGAAGGGGTAGCTAACAAACTCAGAGTGATGGGGGTAGTTTGTAGACTTTACTTTCCAGCCTGCCTGTATTTCAATTACTTGGACAAAATGTACTATTTCGCTAGTGCTAAGACATCTGGGGACTTTATGGCTAAGCTACTTCCCACCAGTTCTAATGTGGCTACCTCAGAAATCTTGGAGGACGATTCTGAGAACTGAGGGTGTTCAGCTACAAAAGCTTTGGACAGAGTGGACTGCAGCAACTATAATAATGCTTGAGTACCCGATCATATTGGGCTAATTATCTGGACTGAAATGGACAGTGCAGATCTCTTCCTTATGTTCTGAACTTGAAATGTATCCGCGAAGTGTGGTTATTTCTGCAAGTATTTGGGGGGGGTGGGGGAGCTAATGGAACCAGAGAGTCTTAATAGCAAAATGGTGATGTGAGTATAAGTTGGTAGCAGAATTCAGCTAATCCTCAGTACTACTGTGCCACGCTATTTGTTTTCCAACATAACAGCTAGCAGATTCCTCTCTTTAACAGTAGTTCTTAAGGTGGGTGACATGGTGTAAAATTAGAGGTGGGCAAGGCAGAGCAGGCTCAAGCTTAGTGCCTGGCTCGTCTTGGCACGACCTCTGTAAACAATTAAGAGCCAAGGTCAAGCCGAGCCAGTTATGGTCAAAGTAAGCATTTTTGTCTCCTTGAGCAGTCAGTGTAGTGTTTGAAATGTTCAACTTCTGTGCAGAGAACAGCCTGCAGTAGCCAGGGCTTGGCTCCTGTCCTGGCTCATGGAGTCAAGCCAGACCCCTGGCTCAGCTCAAGGTGAAAAATTCCTTGCTTGCCCATCTCTATATAAAATACTGCAGGCGGTGCACTCTGGATAGGGACGTCGATACCAGTCCATTCACAGAAGAAAGGGTTCTGAGAGAACTCTTCAAACTGAAGGTGGACAGAGGAATGGGGCCTGATGGGATTCGCCCAAGAATTCTAAAAGAACTAAGGGTAGAACTAGTGACACCACTGACTACCCTTTTTAACAAATCATGGGAGGATGGGGTGGTACCTGAGGACTGGAGGAGGGTGGATGTGATTCCCCTTCACAAAAGTGGGAGCAAGACAGAGGCAGGAAACTACAGATCAGTTAGTTTGACCTCAGCGGTAGGGAAAATGATGGAATCACTTCTGAAAGAAAGTGTTGAGTTCCTAGAGACCAGTGGGACACAGGACACTAGGCAGCATGGATTCACAGGAGAAAGGTTGTGTCAGACAAATCTAATAGATTTCTTTGACTGGGTGACCAAAGTAGTAGACCAGGGAGGGGCTGTGGGCATGACCTACCTAGACTTTAGCAAGGCATTTGACACAGTCCCACATAAAAGATTAATATACAAGTTAGCCAGCCTGGGAGTGGGTCCCAAAGTGGTAGCCTGGGTAAAAAATTGGCTGGACAGCAGGGTGCAGAGGTCAATAGTAAACTGAGTTCACTCTGAAGAAAGAGGGGTTACTAGCGGGGTACCGCAGGGTTCAGTACTGGGACCAGTCCTCTTTAATGTCTTTATAAGTGACATTGCAGAGGGACTGCAAGGAAAAGTATGTCTCTTTGCAGACTACACAAAGATCTGCAACAGGGTCGATACAGAAGGTGGAGTGGAAAGGATGCAAAGGGACTTGGCAAGGTTGGAGGAATGGTCAAATGTATGGCAGCTTAGATTCTATGCAAAGAAGTGCAAAGTAATACACCTGGGAAATAAAAACCCAGGAGAAGAATACATAATGGGGGTGAGATACTAACAACAACAAAAATGGAAAGGGACCTGGGGGTAGTCATATCAGATGACCTTAAGGTGGGCAAGCAATGTGAGAAGGCAGTAAGGAGGGCTGGCGGGATACTGGAATGCATACGGAGAGGCATCACCAGTAGAAAACAGGAAGTTGTTACCCCTCTGTACAGACAGTTGGTGAGTCCCCATCTGGAGTACCGCATGCAGTTCTGGAGACCCCATCTCTGCAAGGACATAGACAGAATGGAGGCTGTCCAGAGGAGGGCAACTAAAATGGTGCAGGGTCTGCGCCAGAAGACATACAAAGAGAGATTAAAGGAGCTTAATATGCATACACTCAAGGAGAGGAGGGAGGGGGGGACATGATAGAAACTTTTCAGTACCTCAAGGAAATCAACAAAGTCCAAGAGGGTAGCATCTTTCAGAAAAAAGGATGTGCAAGAACAAGGGGGCACAATTTGAAGATAGAGGGGAGACGGCTCAGAGGTAATGTGAGGAAGTATTTTTTCACGGAGAGGGCTGTGGATACATGGAACAGCCTTCCTGAGGAGGTAGTGGAGTCAAAAACCAGTGGGGGAATTCAAGAATGCATGGGACAGACATAAGGCAATTCTAGTGGGGGGTAGGAGGAAGTAGGCTGTTGATTAACTAGGATCTGCAGCTAATCCATTAGGTAGTGAAATGGGCAGACTAGGTGGGCCAAATGGTCCTTATCTGCTATCACATTCTATGTTTCTGTGGTGTGTGGGCATAGCGGCGTCACACTCTAAGCAAGATGGCAGAGTGGCTTTCATGCTGGAGTTTCAGAGCGTCAGGATGGCTGACAAGAACGCAGCTATCGTCGGACCTCTGCCCTTGCAAGTTGGCACCCATACCATAAGTGCATACATGCATCACCATAGCAGGTTTCTGACCATCCTGCAGGCATTCAAATACATCTTCTCTCCTGCTCTTTTAAAAGAACAAAATGTTATCTTAAATATTACAAACAGTTTAACAGCTTAAAAATACAAGTTCTCTTTCTGAAGGTAATTAAAATTTATCTGCGTAGTTCTTCTTCTTCTTAGAGTGAGCCACTAAATGTTTTTGGAGCTCATGTGATATGCTTAGTATGTGTAGCAGTAAGCCTTGCAGTATCTTATATGATTAATTATTACAGTCCTAGGGCTAGTGATCACTGCAAGTGTCATTTTTTTTACTTCTGTGCATATTCCCAACAGAGCACTGGTTGCATTTAAAGCCACAAGATGTACTTGGATGATGCATTGATACCTGTCTTATCGAAACCGGGTAAATCTAGAGGCGTGTGAGAACTACTGTCCCATATCATTATTAAATCAGGATATGAAAATCCTTACCAAGCTATTATCCATCAGACTGCAGAAATACATGGAATATCTAGTTCATATTGACTAAACTGGTTTTATGCCTAATAGACAACTAACAGATAATATTAAGAATCTGTTAAATATGTTGACGTATAGTGGTTCCACTAATTCTGCCCAATTTGCCATTTTTTAGATGCTGAGAACAAGAAGGCGTTTGACCGCCTTAATTGGGCATATCTAATGTCTGTGCTAAAGCATTTTGGCATACAGGGTAATTTTCTGGAGTGGGTCTCATTATATTTATAGAAAATACACAATCACACATACCCCCACAATGCAAAGCATCATGGGCTGCATATGCAAATCACCACAGAATGTTATGCTAGTCCAACTTTAAGCAGAATTGCATGGTGCCGAAAGGCCTCTCACACAGTTTGCAAAGGGTGCTAACAGAAGACATAGACACGTGTTTCGTCCTACCAGGACTCATCAGTATGCCTCGTCTGTTTGACACCCCAGTGGAATGGACCAGCTACCCTAGAGGCAGTGTGCCTTGGATATATTGTGGTGAACCCATTAAAAATAAAAACTATTTAAAGACAAAGAACCTCTGTGCGCAAACACCGAGGCAAGGGTTACCCCAAAGGGCATTTGGCTGGGAAGCCAAGTTTTAAGAAAATACACAATCACACATACCCCCACAATGCAAAGCATCATGGGCTGCATATGCAAATCACCACAGAATGTTATGCTAGTCCAACTTTAAGCAGAATTGCATGGTGCCGAAAGGCCTCTCACACAGTTTGCAAAGGGTGCTAACAGAAGACATAGACACGTGTTTCGTCCTACCAGGACTCATCAGTATGCCTCGTCTGTTTGACACCCCAGTGGAATGGACCAGCTACCCTAGAGGCAGTGTGCCTTGGATATATTGTGGTGAACCCATTAAAATAAAAAACTATTTAAAAGATTATATTTATAGTAAACCCAAAGCTAAAATGAAAGTTAATGGCACCCTCTCCGAGGGCTTGCTAGTAGAGAGGGGTACTTGGCAGGGGTACCCTTTGTCACCTCTGCTATTTGCATTGAGCCTTGAACCTTTCACAGCAGCCATTAGGGAGTCCACCACCATTCAAGGAATAGCAATTGGTCAAACCATATGCAAAACATCCCTTTATGCAGATGATGCCCTGATTTATGTGGGCCATCCTGACAAATCCCCTCTCGCCCTTTCTGGAATTATTAGAAATATATGAGAAGATCTCAGGGTTTAAAATTAATAGTAATAAATGTGAAGTATTGCTCATAAAAGGTACAATTTCTGCAATTCTTGAAGAATGAATCCCGTTCTGCTGGGTCACGGATAATGTACGATACCTGGGGATATGGATCCCGAGGCACCTATCAAACCTAACTATACCCACCACCCCCCCGTTCTCACAAATTTTCTCAGATTTTAAAAGATAGTGTCATCTTCCCTTGACTTTCTCCAATAGAATAGAGATGCTCAAAATGAATGTTCTGCCTCTATGCCTATTCCTTTTCACTGCCCTTCCCACACCTATACCCTCCAAAGATGGAAAAATCTAAAAAAGAAAATGTCACAGTTCGTCTGGGCTGGTAAGAGGCCAAGAATTAAATGGCTGGTGCTTCTGGAAAACAGACAGTCTGGAGGATGGGGTCTACCCAATCTTCCTAACTATTATGTCGCTGCACAGCTTCAGGTGTTTTGGTTAAAATGATTAGCCTCAAACAGAGAGGAGGTTGGTACACCTTGAAGGAAAAGGCTCATCCACAAATTCCTCCTTGTTTTCTTCTTTGGATACTGTTACATCGAAATTTACAAAAAATTAAGAACTGCTGGACAAGGCATACACTGTTCATCTGGTTGAGAGCCAGACAGATCTGGGAGCTTCCCACTCAGGTCTGGCAATTCATCCCCCTTAGATACCTTCCCAATTTTCCAGCTAAGGAATCAGACAGCTGCTTTGTACGCTGGGAACAGAAAGGTTTAAGATTTCTACATCAAATGATAGAGGGAGAATTGGTCAAGGACTTCCTAACTTTACAAAAGGAGTTTGAGATACCAAAACATGACCTCTGTCGTTACTTACAATGTCAGCACTACATTCAGACGGGACCTGGCATTTCAACTTTAATGAATGAGCCAGTGTTAGGAGTGAAATTATTACATGATAGAGGTCATCAGTATAATACCAAATACCTGATCTTGCAGCTTTATACATTGTTGCAGGAAGGGGTAGGAGCCTTGGCCATCCAAAAAATCCAGGATAAATGGGAACTAGAATATGGGCAGCCTTTGGGAGAAGAGGAATGGGAGAAAATATGGAAAGATGTACACAAAACCACTGCCTTAGCAAGCTGGCGAGAATTTCGCTGCAAGGTCTGTGGTCGGTACTTTATTACTCCCACAGTGTCCATGCACTATAGTAATTGCCAGTTGCATGCCTGCTGGAGAAATAGTGGGCAAAAAGGGACACATTACCATATCTTCTGGGAACGCCCTGGTGCACAATCCTTTTGGCTTCAGATAAGCTCAACAATTCAAAAGATGTTGGATATAATGTAACCTCTGACCTTCCTGAATTTGGTGCTTGGTCTACCTCCAGATGAACTTCGATCGGTGACCACAAGGTATTTTTATTTTTTTTTATTTTATTGTAATCTAGGATTAAAAATACCTTTGAGCAGGAACTGCTCATTTACAAAGGTTCCACGTCGAAGGAATGGGGGGTATACATACATACAAAGGTCAACATAATAATACATAGTTACACAATAACAAGAAGTAAGAGACTGAGGCTTAGGAAATTCCAGTAATTTAAAATGTGCCAAATGTTGGGTAGCATGACATAACCAGCCAAGGGCAATCTTGGAAATAAGCACTGCAGGTGAGAGGGACGGGGGTATGCAGGCAAGAAGGCCATTGTCGGAGGGTAGAGGGTGAGAGTAAGAGCTCTAAAGGGGAGGGAGAGGAGGGATAGAAGTCAGGAAATGCCCCGGGAGGAAAGGGAGAGGGGGCAAGGGGGTAGGCAGGTAGAAGGGGGCAAGGCAGGGAGAGATAGCTGTCAAGACTGAAGTGGAGGGCAGTGAACAGTGGGCCCCCGATTAAGCGAGGCAGTCACAACAACTAGTTGAAATGAGATGAAGTCGGAGTTGTCTCTTAAAAGGGCCAAGAGCAGCAGCAGTAAGAGTTTCTTTGTTGAGAGTATTGTAGCACTGTGGTGCGCTGTGGGCAAAGGTCCTCTGGCCCATGGTAGTCCAGCATCTGGGGACAAGGAAGGTTAGTTGTTGTGAACTTCTAGTTCTCTTGGTGCTGTGGTGGTCAATAAGTAGCTTTTCAATGCCCGGGGGCATAACCCTGAGGAGGACTTTTTTGGCTAAGAGGCAGGTTTGATACTGTATCCGGCTGATGAAGGTAGCCATCTGCCCAGTCGTAACAGGTCACAAGTGTGTGTAAGTCGATCAGCCCCAGTTAGCAGCCTGCATGCTTTGTTGAGTGCAACTGTAATTCTGCGGAGGGCAGAGGCAGAGCCATAAATTGCTAGCCCGTAATTGATGATGGAGGTGACAGAGCTGTTGATAGCCAACCGGAGAGTGTCAGGAGCATTGCAGTGCTTGTGCCTGTAGAGCAGGCCTATACGGATGTTAGTGGCTTTGGTGACAGAATCTATGTGCCGATGGTAGGACAGTGAGTTGTCCATTGTGACACCTAGGTATTTAAAATCAGGAACGTGTTCAAGTAAGGTCCCTGTTTGGTTTAGGATGGTGAGGTCACGGGATTTGTACTTGCTCCTGGCATTGTAGAAGGTCATAACCTTTGTTTTGCTGTAGTTCGTGACCAGTTTGTGTGACTTGAACCATTCTTGATGCATGAATTCAAGCTGTAATTGTTTCTTGAGGAGCTCTGCGTTTTGGTGGTTGGTGAACATGACTGCGTCATCGGCGTAGAGCAGTAATTTCTGGTGGCAGACACTGGGAAGGTCGTTGAGGAAGAGGCTGAAGAGTAGTGGCCCCAGGATGGACCCCTGAAAGGACTGGCTTTTCTTCCGAGGTAACACCGGTAATCCTAACTCGCTGGACCCTCTCCCCAAGGTAGCTTGAAAACCAGAGTAGTACTTCATTGGGGAGCCCAATGTTTGATAATTGCTTGAGTAGGAGTGGGTGGTTCACAGTATCAAAGGCTTTTGTAAGGTCGGTGAATACTGCCCCTACACAGTTTCCTTGATCAAGTGTGGTATGGATGAAGCCTGTGAATTCTAATAGTGCAGTGGTGGTACTGTGCCCTTTTCGGAAACCATGTTGCTCAGGACACTGGATGTCGTATTTTTCCAGGTACTTGACTAATTGGTCTGAGGCGATGCGCTCCAGGGCCTTAGACAATGGAGGGAGGATGGAGATAGGTCTGTAGTTGGAGTGCAGTGATTTGTCTCCACTTTTGTGTACCGGTGTGATGGTCGCCTGTTTCCAGCGAGATGGGAACTGGGACATCCTTAGTGATAGATTGAGGACCTTTGTCAAGGGTTCAAGGACTTCTTCAAGGACAAGTGCTAACAACTTCAGGTCAAGGGAGTATATGTTTTATATCATGATGGTGGCAGCCTTGAAAGTTATAACACAGAACTGGTTGACGCCGAAGATGTTAACAGTAAATCAATGGAGAGTGAATGTAGCTACCATCAAAAATATGGCGGCGATCACCGCCAAGATACGATTACAAATGGACAGATTCAATTCTAGATGGTTGCCTTACTATATTTAAATAGAAGAAATTGAAGGCTGAGTGGTATTGGAGCAGCTTTTAGCCTAATTTTTCAGGACAGTCTAAAAAGGAATTCATAGAACAAGCAATTGGGAGACCTGTACAACCCCGTAGGTCTGTGGGAAGTTTTCTAGAGCTGTGCCCCATGTCATAGATTTTAAATATCTAGAAATAACCACACCAAGCAATGACGGTACCGGTTTTCTTTATTCATTTTTTCTTTATTGATATTAATAGTTGACTGTAGAGTTTTACACTCTTTGTTTAGGAAATAATATAGTAGCAGTATACAGATTTAAACAAAGCAGGGATTGTTTGACAAGTCGTGAAAAAGATCCATCAGAAGTGATGGAAATGGATGGGTGACATGTCTTTGTCTGTAGTCTTCATTGGGAAGAAGTTTGGAACCTGTAAAGACAGAAACCAGACATAAATTGAACCATGATACTAGATATTTCTGGTGGTGTTTTAGACTCTCTAAAGGACCTAACCTTTTCTACATAAGTTATTAATTTCTAAGGCTATGTTAACCATGGATTCAGTGGTGAATATCTGCTTTGTAGAAATGGTTGGACTGTAATGACTCTTATCTGCTTAATAAAATTCAAGTAAAAAAAAATAAAGCCACAAGATGTGCCACATTTTGTGACAGATTACTTGTGATTCCCCTGCTTGTTGAAAAATTAGAAATCCGAGTACACTCTGTATTAATTGCACTGTGCTGTATATCAAATGAAGTTATGCTATTTCTTGTAAGCATATGATATATATTTGCTATAAAATGCAATAAACACAAAAAAAAGTCAACTAGTAAACATCTAGTCATCGTATTTCTCGAGTCTGAGATTTGACACATGCTGTTGTATGATTTGCTGTATAAGAACACTAGGAAATGACACTTCGCTACTTTTGTCTCCATTACAAGATAGCATTTAGATTTTTAAAATGGAGGCTGCCATGCCATGAACCTCATGGCCATGTAGGGACAGGCACATCCTTTAGGGTGCCCCTCTGCTGCAGCGGAAGGGAGCTGTGGCAGGCCGCAGGGTGCTCTCCCTCAACATGGACATAACTCTGGCGCACCGGAATTTAACATTCACAGGTTTCTATGCAACTATGAGAGATTTATTTGGTAGCTGGGTCATAAATATCTGTTAAATGTGTAGAGTTGGCTATGTTCTGATTAAGATGAGCTGGGCAAGAGAGTCTGTACTTTGTTATACTTGCACACACAGTTTACAGTTCCAAATTGTTTAATATTAAGTAGCTTTACTGAAAGTCCATTTCAGAGGACAGATTTTATGAATATCTTTTCAGTGCCATATAGGCTGGTTTCAGTTCTGATGTTTTTTCTTTTTTTTTTAACTGAATGCAGTACTTACCCTAGCATTGGCTACAATGTGGCTCCATAGTTTTAAATGGTATGCTGTGTATAGTGTATGCTGAAATGTTTTCAATAAAAATCTAGATCTTTCCAAACGTTGTTATGCTATAGTAGCTATGTCACCGTAGCTGTTATGCTATAGTAACTACGTAGCTAATGCAGCATAACAACATTGAATGTGCTAGCGCATGCGCATTACACATCCAGGAAGCGGCCACGGCGAAAAGGAGAGTGAAGGAAAGTGGCACAGAGGGAGAAAAAACAGTGCAACTCTTTATTAAAGTAGCTTTTACTGCTTGTGGGGGGCATCATACACTATAAAAACACAATGGATAGTTACCTCTCGGTAAAAAGATATGTTAATGCATCTCAAGGTTGCCAGTGGCGACCAAACCTCTTGAGCTTCACTCTGGAGGTTTATGTGGTTGTCATGACAACCTCTCGACGCACTACCCAGCTTGTTACTGATAGGTAACTATCCGTTATTCTCTATATTGTGGTAGCCCTGCTAAGAAGTAACAAGTAGGAATAGGTAACAGATCCTATATTGATTTATTGTGGAACTTAATGATTTTGTCTCTAAATCATTGATATCATGCCATTCCCTGTATAACACTTTGTTGTATGATTTTATTGAGTACAACAAAAACAAAGTTTAAAAAAAGAAAATGGCAGTTAATCCAGCTGACATCAAAAGATGGAATTACTGACCCCTTTCTCCGCTCTCTGCCTTCAAAAGCAGGAAGGTGCGGCACATTGTTTCTTCAGTGGCATACCTTCTGAGTGCCATAGCAGAGAACAAAACGAAGTGCCGAAAGTGCGAATAACATACATGATCTAATGCCGAAATACAGTACAGAAACTGACAAGGGCAATATACCAGGGCACCACAGTAACATAATTCTAGAAACACAAAGTGAAGTTCAAAGTGTGTCTGAAGTGTTGCTGTGCCATCACCCATGGAGGTACACAGCAGGTGGAATCACACTGGTAGAGCTGCATAGAGGTTTTCTGTATAGCAGGGAGTATAAAAGAAGAAAACAACAGTCAGAATGATGCCAGTAGAAACACCAACTGGCATCTTCCTCCGCTGCACCTGAAGGTACTGGGCTTCAGCTTCCTAGTCATTTTTCCTAGTGGTGAGGCCCTGCCCTAAGAGCAGTCCATAGGGGAAGCTGGACTACTATGTGGAGATTGGCAGAGGTTCCAGAGGGGAAGGAAAGGGGAACCTGATGTCAGAAGGGGAAAAGGTTAAAATACATACATACATACATACATACATACACTACCGGTCAAAAGTTTTAGAACACCCCCATTTTTCCAGTTTTTATTGAAATTTACGCAGGTTAATGTCTCAATGTACTCTGAAATTAAAGCATAGAACAAATAAACAATTGGAGATAAAAAAGAAATCATAGAATCATTTTGTTTAACAAAATTTAATCTAAATTTTTGACTCATCAAAGTAGCCACCTTCTGCAGATATACTGTAACACTTGAACACCTCATTGGCATTCTTCCTACAATGGACATCAAATATTGTTTGGGAAGTTCTTTCCAACACTGTTGCAGAAGTTCCCACAAATGTGTTGCACTTGTAGATTGCTTTGCTTTCACCCTTCTGTCCAGTTCATCCCAAACCAGCTCGATGGGGTTTGTCTGGAGACTGTGCTGGCCATTCCATGATTTGAAGCCTATCGTCTTGTTCTTTTCCTCGAAGGTAGTTCTGACATAGCCTGGAGGTATGTTTTGGGTCATTATCTTGCTGTAGGATGAACCCCTGACCAACTAGGCGTAGACCAGAGGGTATTGCATGGCGCTGCAAAATACTGTGGTAGCCCTTTTGGTTCAGGGTGCCAGTCACTCTGTGCTGTTGTCCTGTGAGCCACCTATCACGCAAGCTGTTGACTCTCGGAAACTTGTCTTCTGATTCTGTTGTGGCTTTGGGTCTGCCAGACCTCTTCCTGTCAGAGTTTCCTCCAGTTTCCAAGTGCCTTTTGATGGTGTAGGAAACTGTACTCACTGACACCTTGGCTTTCTTTGCAATTTCTCTACAGCAGTTTTTGCTAACCTAAACTTTTTTTTTTAACCTCTAGCAGTTTACCGCCTACCTTTGTACCATTTCAGGTTATTCACTGGACTTGAATTGCTTAAATTTCAGTAAAAACTGGAAAAATGGGGGTGTTCTAAAACTTTTGACTGGTAGTGTACATACATAAAGTTACTATCCTGAATGGGTTCCTGGTTAACGAGCATTTGCTATAGGGTCTTGAGATGACTCTGTAATCATGTTGCCTACCTTTGTGTGTTTCTTTACATACCTTTTCATCATTTTATTTTTATTTTGCAAACTGCTAGTAAAAACAAATCCAATGTAATCCTTGTATTATGAAGTCAGAAAACCATTACTGGCAAGGCTATTAGTGCACTTCAGTGGGAAATTTGTAGATCTGTTCTCAGATTTATATAGAGAAGTACTGTAATACTTTCTTCCACTAAAATATTCTAGATCTAATATAAATATGTGATTTTTTTCATAATGTGATCTTTTCTTTTGATTTAGCAGGTGCTGTTTTCTTCCTAACCATTTTACCTGGGAAGAAGAAAAGAGAAGTTAATTACTATTGTCGGTACAGCTATTGGATTTCCGCTTGTGATGCTGGCAACCCGGGTTCGGGAGCGGACCTGGGAGCCAGAGGGCCAGCTGGGGGAAGGATGTCTGAGTGTCCGATGGATCGCTTAGCTCCGGAGGGAGGGGGCACACTGGCTTGGGGGCGGCCTGACCTCTGCCGACAACAAGAGGTATCGCGGGCCCCAATGCCCACAGCAGTAGGGGGAGCATGATGGATGCTGGCATAAGCCATGGTGTTATGTAGCACGTCATGCTCGGGAGGGCATACATTAGAAAAAATGCACCCCTCAGTGCGACACCGATACAAGGGCCCAATAGTGGGTCCTCACCTGTCTGCGGCTGCAATACCACCATGGAGACCCTGATGCAGCCTTGATTCCTCTGGAGAGTGGTTTAAGGGGGAGCCTCCCCTCACCGTGTCCCCATCTGGGGGATAAGACAGGACTCCATGGGGGAGGGGTCTCCGGTGGGAAGAAGCAGGCAGAGCAGGTAGTCGGGTGGCAGTGTTGGGGGTATGTGTGTGGGAGGGGGGACAGAAAAAAAAAAATTTACTATTTAAAAAAAATTGTAAATCATACAGATGGATCACAATAATGCAAACATATAAAAAGTAAAGTTTGTTGTTGAAAGAAGTTGCAATTTCTGACATTGCAGTACTAGAATTTTATTGAATTACTTATATTTATTTTTTTGTTAATGTTTTTTTATCAATATGTCCAAGGTACAACAGTACAATGGAGTACTGTATGCAGCAAGTATAAAGCATCGCCCTTACAGGCCGAGAGAAAAGCCATATTATACAAAGCAATGAAAACCAGTTATCTACTTAAAAGTGCACTATTGAAGGATGGTTACCCTCAGGAGCAGGATATACATAGGCATTCTGTCCAGAATACTATTCTAAACTTCATCTCCTGCAGTATATGCTCCCCATCTATATACCCTTGCCAAACTAACAAGTAAACAGTTAATAAACCAGGGAGAGAGCTAATAGTGTCTCTATCGAAAGTACTATTCAGCTATTATGGTAGGCACATCATGCTATCTAATCAAACCAAACATTACAAGCTTGTGGGAAGAAAGATTTAAGACCAACCTAAAGTAGGGGCTGTCATCCTATACCTACTGTTGGCTTTAGGTATGTTGTGAAGGGGGCCCAACATGAGTAGTACTTAGGAAGGGTGTTATCTATGACATGTGACATCCGATCTAAGGATGCCACACTTTGAAGGGAGGTTAGAAGCTCAGACATAGAGGGGTGTTTGTAGTTCTCCACCGACTTAGAATCAGCCGCTTTGCTTAAAGGCTGAGTAGAACCAGCCATTGCCTCTGCATGTTAGAGAGCTTCACCGGCCGGGGAGGGATCCCCAAGATCTAAAAGAGAGGGTCTCGCTCCAGTTGCAAACCTAAGGTGTAAAATACTAGCTCAATCACAGAGTTCCAAAAGGGGAGGATCAGTTGACATGACCAATGGACATGAAGCAAATCACCCAGTTGAGTCTTAACCTCCAGCAAAGATCATTATTCAAAAGTTTACATTTATAGAGTGCCTGTGATGTCCTGTACCAATGCTGAAGAATCTTGTTTTGAATGAGTTTGCTCCTCATGTCTGGGTAGATGAAATGGGCCTGCCGCCAGCAGAGTTTCCACTGGCCTTCTGTGATATTAGTGTGCAGTGCTGTCTCCCATTTCTCTTTCGCCCTCTGAGTCCCGGAGGGTAGCGAGTCCTGGAGGTCAGCATATATTTTACTAGCTTGCCCTTTGGGGAGTGACGACCAGTGTGTCATCTTATCAACTAATGGATGAGTTTGAGAGGATTTTTTTTAAATAGGCTGTAATAGCACTACGAAGTTGTAGGTATCTCCAGAAGACCGCCTTTGCCCAGCCCTGTGTCCTTGGCCAGATCTAAAGTCTTTACACCCTGCCCATCTCCCCACATAAGGTCCCCTACGTTGGTAATACCATGGTCCTTCCAATGGGCCAAGTGAATAGTTCTTTCAATTTGAATGTGTTCATTGCCCCAAAGGGGGTCCAGACAGGGGGAAGTGGGTCTGCATGGAGTTTGGCATGTACCTTTTTTCAGGTTCTGAGTTGCTTGGGCTATTGACGGATGTTCCTTTGGTTTGTTAGATAGGGGGTTACATAGCAACAGGGGCAGACTGGTAACTTGCGCATGTACCTGTTCCATGGCTACCCACCGTGGTAAGTTTGGTCCCAAAGGAACAAACCATTTCAGCAACTGTGCAGTGGAGTAGGCCCACTTGTAGCCCTCCAGCCACAGCAGGCACTATCCAGCCACCTGCCAGTGAGCCCTCATCTTGTTTGTGCTATATCTTGGCGTCTTATTATCCCAGAGAAATTTACCCATCAGTGCGTCAATTGTGGTAAACCACTTAGCAAGGAGATCTAATGGAATATGAGAGATGGGATATAGGAGCTTGGGTGCTGAAGTCATTTTAATTGCTGCAACCTTCCAGGCCAAGGTGAGGTGCAGTGATTGCCATCTGCCTAGCTCAGTCCTAAGTTCTGCCACTCTCGGACGCATATTTAGGTCCCACAACTTGTCAATATCCGGAGTAACACATATACCCAGGTAAACAATCACATCTGGGAACCAGTGCAAGCCGAAAGGGGCTATGAGAGAGTGAGTACATAGGCTATTGAGGGGAAGAACCTCAGTCTTAGATTGATTAGTTTTTAAGCTGGAATATGCTGCAGAATCCATCAGCAAGGATAGGAGGGATGGGATGGAGGCCGGGGCATTTTCCAGAGGAACCAACAAATCATCAGCGAACATAAGGGTACTATATGAGATGTCCCCAATAGTCAGACCATGGATGCTCTGTGTTGCCGTATGGCTGCTGCAAGAGGCTCTACAGCTAAAACAGAGCAGCTTGGAGAGGGGACAGCCCTGTCTGGTGCCCCTGCCCAGGAGGAAGGGGCCACGACAGTGTAGAGTTGGTGAGGATCCTGGCTGATGGTCCATGGTATAGCGCATTTACCCAACCCCTGAACTGTTCACCTGTGCCCATGTGTTGTAGAACCAAGGTCAAATAATCCCATTCCAGGGAATCAAAAGCTTTTTAGAGGTCTATGGCTACTGCCGCTGCTGGAGTGGGGAGGAATTTGGCATGATGGAGCAAGACCAATAGGGAGCGGATATGATCTCTACTGTACTGACTGGGTACAAATCCTACTTATGAAGTGTGGATAAGCTCCTGGAGCAGGGGGCTCAGCCGTGCTGCAAGTATTTTCGCGAAGATTTTGCAGTCTGTGTTGATAAGGGAAATTGGTTGATAGCTGGATGGAAGGGTAGGCTCCTTCCCTTTTTTTTGGGAACACAGTAATGATTGCCTCCTGGAGAGAAAGCGGGAAGCACCCCTTATCTAATGTATCATTGAATACCGTACTGAGGCGGAGGGTATTTGAGAGTGAACCAACTGCCATGCCTCGGCCGGGTACCCATCCCCTCCTGGAGCCATCTTCAAATTCATACTCTTAATGGCCCGTTCTACCCTGCAGGGGAGATAGGGTGTCCAAGAGAGCGTTATGCTGGGGAGTCAATTTAGGAAGAGTTAATGAGGCTAAAAATATTTGCACTGCAGTCTGGTCCATGGATCAGGAGGAGGTATAAAGGTTAGTGTAATATTGCTTCATGAAACCATTAATTTTTTCTGCCACTGTGTTAACTACGCCCTTGTTGTCTCTTAAACCCGGAATATGTCTTTCTGCTGTTTGTTTCCGTAGTCTATACGCAAGCACCCTGCCCCCTTTTTCCCCTCCCTCCCAGAATTTATGTTTAAGATGTAGGACCGCCACCTCGGTCTTTCGAGCCAACAACTCATTAATTTCCATCCTAAGTCTAACAATTTCTCGACCCAACGGGGACTGCTGTTTAAAGTGTTGGGCTTGCTTTGCCTCCATGTCCTTTGTTCATAGTTGTTCTGATGATTTAAGGAGCTGCTCCCTTTGTCTACGTCTATTAGCTGCATAACCCATGATGGCACTTCCGAGCGTAACTTTCAGTGCTTCCCATGTGATGTCAGGTGAGGTATCCCCGTGTGGATTACGTGTCAAGAAGCCTCAGATCTCCTGAGTAAACCATTGTGTAAACTCTGTATCTCTAAGGAGGAGCGGGTCCAGCTTCCAAGAGGTACTAGGAGGTATCTGGGGGCCCCACAAAATGTGGAGATGGACCGGGAAGTGGTCCAAAATGACCATCGGTGCAATATCTGAGCCAGTAGCTGCTTGCACTATGGGAGCCAAGAGTCACCAATAATCTACACGACTGTAGGTGCTATGCACCGGCGAGGAAAAAGGTGTAGTCTCGTTCCCGGGGATGAAAAATCCTCCATATGCCTTGTAAGCCTATATCCATGAGGGCTTGTTTCAGCGCCAGCTGGGTTTTGGGGTGACTGTCATGCATGGCTGCACTGTGATCTATCAAGGGGGTGAGTTAAGAGTTGAGCTAAATTATCTATAACTTGTGTGACTTCATGATGGATCCCCGGGGTATCTTCATTAGGACCATATACATTCACTAGGATGAGTGGACCTTCTGGTGTATTTAGAGAGACTAGAACCCACCTCCCTTGAGAGTCTTGCTTAACCTGCACAAGAGTCCATTTCAGGCTTTTATGTAGGAGTAGAGCCACTCCTCTCTCTTTCTAGAAGGGGCAGAGGAGGAGAATACCTGCCCCACCCAGTCCCTAACAAACTTATCATGGTCTTGCTTAGTTAGTTTCGTTTCCTGGAGGAATGCCATGGTGGTGCACTGTCTTTTCAAGTGTGACAACGCCTGTTTATGCTTCACAGGAGTATTAAAGAACCTCACGTTCCAGGTGTACGTGTGCAGGTCACCCATTATCTCTCTGGGAAGTTGCCTTTATGTAAGGAAGGATGGTATCGGACTCCTTGAGGACTGCGCACCACCATGGCATCTTACTATTCTTGCCTTTATTGTATGCTTTTAGGAAGTGCCTTGGCTGCCATCTCAATGTACTTATTACTGTAATTAGAACTCCGTCCTGACAGAATACAAGACTTTTAAACCATTCAGGGCAAATGGCCCGAACCATCCCACTATGTACATTTCCAGCAGTGTTAACCAGTATATACCGACTACACATCTGAACGAGCTGGGAGGGGATAGACCGCGAGAAGTAGCACAGTCACCTCCCTATCTTGTGAAGCAGTCAACCTCTTGTGTCAGAGGAGGGTGACTGCCCATAAATGTACCGAGACTGACCCCTCAAACACTGAGATCTGACGTAAAGGGCAAAATTGTTACATGAAGGAAGACGAGTGGGCGGGGGGGGGCTATAAAACTTCCCCTATCCACTTACTCATCTCCATCTAGCAAAAGGGGGACTACCTAGGGTCCCTTAATGTATGCAGGATATGGCTACCTAGGTCATTATTCGACTTTCAGGGTTTGGTTCGGTATGTAGGGAGGGTCTCACCTAGCTGCAGGACTATTAATGCCACTTAGAGAGTGGGGAAGGCTAATGTGTGATCCTGTGATGGGGCGACTGAGCCGCGGCTGTTAGCACTCCTTCTGTTGGGTGAATAGACTGTCCCACAATGTATTTCTCAGGGAAAAAAAAGAGGCCATTTTTATATACTGTATATCTACAAATATCGATTTACAAGACAGTAGGACTAGCTCTTATGTCCCTTCCCAGGGCCCAACAGTACACTTCTACAAGAAAGCAGTGAGTCTGACTTTGTACTGCAGATATATAGCCGCAGACAGTAATTGAGTTTGTTCAACTGATGTCCCACAGCAGCAAATGCAGCAAATAGTAGAACTGGGTCTGTCCCATGGCAGTGGGATCATCTGGTCGGTTTAAGTCCCTGAAAAGCTCTGGGGGGGGGGTGGAGGCTTGTAGCTGCCAACCAAGTCTAAGAGTGGCTCCCAGTAGACCAGCCACCTCTACCCCTCATTTAACGTTTCCTCCCAATTCTTGACAAGACACCATACTTGCCTTTAATGATTCAGGTCAACTGGCTTTCCTCAGTTGTTCCCATATCAATTGGCAGCCTCTTCTCCTCCTCCGCCCAGTCCGGTCGTGGCTTTGCAGAAGTTGCATTCTTCGCGGAGACATCCAGCGCTGTCGGCACCCCCGCTGCAGTAATGTCTGCCTAGGATTTGGATTGCGCTACTGGAGGTGAGTGTTGGGTGGCTATGGGGGAAGCATCCACGTCAATATTCTCAATTTTCTCTGCCAATTCACTCCAGAGGGGCGCATACCTGTTCCGGGAGCAGAAGTGTATTAACTCTGTAGGAGCATCTGTAGCCAGTGGTGATTTTCTTCTCAGACAACCCGCCCGGGCCCGCTCTGCAGGGTGGTTCCTTTGTTCATGTTTATGAACAGTGTGTCTCTTTTTCTGCCTGGGCGTTTGGGACCCTTCAAAAACATGTACCTCTGCTGAGTCCAGCCGGTGTGGAGCAGGATCATGTCTTTCCGAGTGAGTTTGCTCCTGTGGCCAGTTACGCACCCCATTTCCTGAGTTGTCCGTCAAGCGAAACTCCACTGGATACATTTTTCGGAGGAAATCCATGAGGTTGATCGGGTGAGTAAACCGCATGGGGGCCCAGTTATGTAGTATTCTTATTGTGTCGGGGTACTGGAGGGAAAACGGGATACCCAATTTGTGGAGAAATTTGCGCCATTCTGTATACTCTTTGCAGCCCTCAGAAAGTTCTCGAGAGTAGTCCTGATAAATTTGAATGTTGCGCCCCTGCCAGGCTAGTTGTCCTTTGTTCCTCGCCGCTGCAGAAACCTCCTCTTTCTGCCTGTAATCTAGGAAGCAAGCCAGTCAGTATCAGACGAGGCCTGTCTGTGGGCTTGGGCGGAGGTGCGAGTGAGCGGTGGGCCCACTCGATGTGCAGCACTGTCCCAGGAGGGAGGTCCAGCAGCTGGGGGAGGATGGATTGGAGAAAACTAGCACAGTCCTTTTGCTCTGCACCCTCCGGAAAGCCTACAAAGCAGAGATTATTCCAGCAGCTTCTGTTTTCAAGATCATCTATTTTGTCCTGAAGGCACATGATGGTTTTTGCTTGCTCCCTCATCATGGCCATCAGATGTTGTATCGCTACCTCCTGGGAGCCGATCCGACACTCCATTTGAAACAGTCGGCATTCTGTATTCTGCAGGGCTTGAATGTTACTATTTACTGCTAGTGTCATTTGTTGTAGAAGCTGAACGAACATCTGCTCTGTCTTGGTAGATTCGGACCCTGTTTGTATGGAGGAGGCCATGTTGTAAGCCCAGGTGGCTTCAGATAGGCAGCTAGAAATATTCTCTAGACCAGGAATCAGAAGTTAAAAGGCTCAAAAACTGGTGCAGCAGATAATTGATTATGGAATACGAACATACGAAATTTGCCAGCAGATAAAGGCCTAGAGGTCTATCAAGTCTGCTTGAATGTGCAGCTAGCACCCCTTATTCTGCAGCTGCCCTTCCCTTCCACCCTTCCCCTTCATTAACCCTCCCCTTGTCCTGTCCCATCCTCATTTGAAGCAGTCCACTGTTCTACTGCATACCACTTCAGCAGGTAACGATTCCACCCAGCCACCACCCTCTCTAAAAAGTGTCTCCTCATCTCCTCCTGAACCTTCCTCGCTCCAGTCTCATATCATGGCCCCTGGTGGTCTCTCCTCTCTTACTTTGAACAGCCCCTCTGTACCCATCTTGTTTATTCCTTTCATGTATTTAAAGGTTTCAGTCATGTCACCCTTGTCTCTCCTGTCCTCCAGTGAGTACATGTTCAACTCCTTCAACCTCCTCTCGTATGATAAGTCCCCCAGCCCCTTGATCATCTTTGTCCTCTTAGTTTAAGAAACGAGTCCTCTAGTCTGCCGGATGCTGATGGATTCTCCCAGTGTTTGAGGAGCTGAGACTAGGCAGCCATTCTGTTCAGCACTAAGCCATGCCCCCAGATTCCACATCTTTACTGATTCTGTACATAGCTTTGAAGATCTTGTCTATTGAGTTACTTTTTAGTAGCAGTGTGAAAACCCACCAGTTTCACTGTACAAATATATTTTACTATAAAAGTAGAATGTAATGCTGGTCCGGTGGCGCAGAGGACTGAGGTGCTGATCACCTTACCTTGCAGTATGCTGGCAACCAGGGTTCAGGAACAACCTCTGGTTGTTGGGATGCTGGTGTGGGGAAGGGGAGGGAGGAGCAATATCAAGCAAGCCGGTAGACAGCTCTCTTCTCCCAGGGGTGGTGGTTGTGGGTTGTCTCCAACCCGTAGTTCCGGTGGGTTGCATAGATGGGAGGGAGCATCAGTGATACGAGTGGGTGGAAGAGGGCTGAGCCTGGCACCGATATATATGTGTATGTGTGTGTGTGTGTGTGTGTGTGTGTGTGTGTGTGTGTGTGTGTGTGCGCGCCTCCACGCAAGATGCATGGCTGCAGCCGGGCCTCGGTGGGGGAGAAAACCGGGGATAAAATCCTGTGTCCCCATTGCCAGTAGGAGGGAGGTGGCGACAGGGGCCAAACAGCTATATATTTAAAAAAAAAAAAATGAGAATGTAATTACTAACCCATCAAAACACAAATAGTTTTCTGCTCATTAGAAGTCACCACACGCTTTGTGAGTTAAAACTTTCTTACAGTGTATGAGAGGCAAGCTGGTTTGTTATTGCTGTCTGCAATATGCTAAAGGTTTTGTGCTGATTAATACCATTTGTCAGTTTAAAAGGCAAGCTGTAAGAACTTTCACATGTTGCTGGCAGCAGTTACACTGGCATACCACTGTGTGTGTGTGTGTGTGTGTGTGTGTGTGTGTGTGTGTTGTGTGTGTGTACATACACATGTGTTCCACATGAGAATCCTGTCTTGCTGTAACAAATGTGCGTATCTGGAATACTGTGTACTGTAGATCACATAAGAGACTAGAAACATTAAAAGACTGCTTGGCCCACCTAGTCAGCCCATTTCCCTACCTGATAGATAAGCTGCAGATTCTGGTTAATCAACAGCTTACTTCTTCCTACCCTCCACTAGAATTGCCTTATGCTGTCCCATGCATTCTTGAATTCTCCCACTGTTCCTGACTCCACAACCTCCTCAAGAAGGCTGCTCCATGCAGCCACAACCCTCTCTCTGAAAAAATACTTTCTAACATTACCTCTGAGCCGTCCCCCCCCTCTATCTTCAAATTGTGTCCCTTGTTCTTGCACATCTCTTCTTCTGAAAGATGCTACCCTCTTGTACTTTAATTCCCTTGACATACTTGAAAGTTTCTATCATGTCTCCCCTCTTTTCTCAAGGGTATACATATTAAGCTGCTTTAATCTCTCCTCGTATGTCTTCTGGTGCAGACCCTGCACCATTTTTGTTGCCCTCCTCTGAACAGCCTCCACTCTTTCTGTGTCTTTGCGGAGATGGGGTCTCCAGAATTGCACGCAGTACTCCAGATGGGGTCTCACCAACTGTCTGTACAAAGGGATAACAACTTCCTGTTTTCTACTGTTGATGCCTCTCCCAGTGCATCCCAGTATCCCCCCAGCCCTCCTTACTGCCTTCTCACATTGCTTGCCCACCTTTAGGCCATCTGGTATAATTACTCCTAGGTCTCTTTCAATTTTTGTTATTAACTCACCCCCCATTGTGTACTCTTCCCCTGGGTTTTTGTTTCCCAGATGCATTGCCTTGCACTTCTTTGCATTGAATGTGAGTTGCCACATATTTGACCATTCCTCCAACCTTGCCAAGTCTCTTTTCATCCTTTCCACCCTACCTTGTGTATCAACCCTGTTGCAGATCTTTGTGTCATCTGCAAAGAGACATACCTTTCCTTCCAGGTGCTCTCCAATGTCACTTATAAAGATATTAAAGAGGACCGGTCCCAGTACCGAACCCTGTGGTACCCCGTTAGTTACCCTCCTTTCTTCACTGTGGACTCCGTTTACTATTACCCTTGGCATCCTGTTGTCCAGCCAGTTTTTTTTATCCAGGCTACCACCTTGGGACCCACTCCAAAGCTGGCTAACTTGTATATTAATCTTTTGTGTGAGACTGTGTCAAATGCTGTGCTAAAATCTAGGTAGGCCATATCCACAGCCCCTGCCTGGTCTACTACTTTGGCCACCCAGTCAAAGAAATCTATTGGGTTCGTCTGACATGACCTTCCTGCTGTAAAACCATGCTGCCTTGGGTCCTGTGCCCCACTGGCCCCTAGGTATTCAACAGTTCTTTCCTGCAGAAGTGATTCCATCATTTCCCCTACCACTGAGGTCAAACTAACTGGTCTGTAGTTTCCTGCCTCTGCCCTGCTCCCACTTTTGTGAAGTGGAATCACATTTGTCGTCCTCCAGTCCTCCGGTACCTCCCCATCCTCCCATGATTTGTTAAAGAAAGTAGTCAGTGGTGTTACTAGTTCTACCCTTAGTTCTTTAAGAATTATAGAGTGAATCCCATCAGGCCCCATTGCTTTGTCCACCCTTAGTTTCAAGAGGTCTTTCAAAACCCTTTCTTCTGTGAATGGACTCATATCGACCCCCCCCCCAATTCAGAGTTTCTCTCTTGTTTGGTTTATGTGCCTCCCACTCCTCTTCTGTTGTGAATACTGAGCAGAAATATTCATTCAGTATCCTTGCTTTTTCACTGTCACCCTCTGCCCACATTTCCTCACCTTTATTAAGTCTCTGTATCCCTCCCTTGATCTTTCTTTGCTCCCTAATGTACTTATAAAAGGTTTATCCCCCTTCTCAACAGAGTTGGCTGTCTTTTCCTCAGTTTGTGCCTTTGCTATTCTGACTGCCTTCCATACCTCCTTCTGCTTTAACTGATAAAGTTCTCTGTCCTGCTCCTTCTCTGTTTCCTTATATTTCCTGAATACTATACTATCCTTTTCTCCTTAACCTTCCCTTCCACCTCTTTTGTGAACCGCAGTGTTTTTCCTTCATTTTGTTTTGCTGATTTGCTTCACACAAAGGCTTGTTGCCTCTGCAGTGGCTGTTTTGATTATTCCCCATTGTTCCTCCACCCCTCCTTCTTGCCCGTTTGCCAGTGCTTTTCTGAGACACACTCTCATTTTCCCAAAGTCAGCCTTCCTAAAGTCCAATACTCTTGTTTTTGTATGGCTTGACTCTGTGACTGTGTTTATTGTGAACCACACTGTTCGGTGGTCACTTGTTCCCAGATGGCTACCCAGTTCTAAATCTGAGATCCTTTCTCCTTCCCCATTTGAGAGTACCAGGTCTAAGATTGCGCCCTCCCGAGTGGGTTCCGACACTAGCTGTCTGAGGCATGCCCCCCTGTAGGGCATCAAGAGTGACCCTGCTCTTGGAGGTGCCTGCAGAAAAGGTACTCCAGTTAATATCTGCCATATTCAGGTCCCCTATCAACAATACCTCCCCTTTTTCTGCCATTTTAAGGATGCCTTCTATAATTTCCTTGTCCATTTCCTCCCCCTGAGATGGGGGTCTGTACACAATCACCATACGGATTGTGGTGCCATTTCCTGTCTCCAGGGTGACCCATAGTGATTCATCAACTTCCTGTTTACTTTTAAGTTCTGTTGCTTTAATCCCTTCCCTTATATAGAGAGCTACTCCTCCTCTTTACCCACCCTGTCCTCCTGTAGATTGTGTATCCTGGTATGTTGATATCTCAGTCATGGTTCTCTGCGTACCATGTTTCAGTGACTGCCACAATATCCAGGCATCCCTCTTCCATCAAGGCCACTAGTTCAGGGAGCTTGTTACACAGACTGTGGGCATTGGTACGCATCACCTTCCATTTTTTTTTTTTTTTTTTTTAATGGCCTTACCCCTTTTAACTCCATCCCCGTCCTTACTGCATTTTTCTGCATTTACCCCTGTCCTGCTCCCTACTGACTTCTCTACCTTGGTGTTTACCTCTCTAACTACTGTATGTTGTTGGGGGAGGCTGAGATTTCATTGCTCCTCTTCAGTGCCTATCCCCTTGGCTAGTTTAAATGCTTGCCAATGAAGCATTTAAACCTATCACCTAGGATCCTGCCCCCAGACAGATACAGACCATCTCGCCAGTATAGGCCTGCATCCCTCCAGGTGGCTCCCCAGTGAATCCAAAACCCTGAGCTCCACACCAGTTTTTCAACCATTCATTGAATCCCATGGTGCAGAATACACTAGCATCATCCTTGCTATAGACAGGCAGCACCTCCGAGAAGGTTACCGTACATGCTACTTGTCTAAGGCCCCTCCCCAACTCTACAAACTCCTCTTGCCCCGCTCTTATCCCATTCATAGCCAGGTCATTTGTCCCTAGGTGTACTAGAGAAGATGTGATGTCATGCCCTCTGTTCAGCACATAGCATCTATTTGATCTCTGTGGTCTGTACACACCCAAGATGATACCTGCTGGGAACACTAAACAAGTGCCATGTTCACCCTAAAATATCTTTCTGTTTTTGATCTCAGCGATGTCAGGTTGCCATTTTGGGTGGCTTGTAATTTTTTTCTTGTAGTCATGCATGCTTCCCCAAACCTGTTATGGCTCATCAGTGCCCTGTCATGGAAGGGTTCCTCATGAGGTTAATTTCCAGTGAGTGGGGAGGTGCTCTTCTTTTAGCTTGCTGGACTACTGTCTGGATTTTCTCATCTCTAAAGAGTTTCTGTTTTTAAAGAGCCACTAATGCCTTGAGAAGACCTTTCAAAATCATAATAGTTGGACACAAAGCAGTTTATATTTCTCATCAGCTCAGTATTTCATATCTGTATTACATATTACTGAGGTAATTTACTTCAAAAACAGGATAGTTGTTTCTTGAGGATTCATCAGCTCCTATTGCTTCTTCCCAACCTGATGTCATAATACTCTGCTTGTGACATCACAGTTATTCCCACAGCAACAGACTGTGATGTCATAACAGGGCATTATGATTTCAAATAGGGAATAATCTATGGAGACAGATGAACTCCAAGGGATAAATATCTTGTTTTTGTTGAAATTTCAATAATAAATAATGGAGAGGAGACAAGGTATATGAAATACAAGCCGACTTGTGTCTAAATATTGTATTTTACAAAGTTTTCCCAAGGCGTCGGCTGCTGTTTAAATGCACAGTGCTAACACTTTCAATCGTGGCACTTTCTTTATTGGAAAGGCATTTGGTAAATTCTTTACATTGACAAATTTTCCTAGAAATGTATGCTATATGGCACTTTTATTAGTCATGAATAAAAAGATCAGGTTACACAGAAAGAACTGGGATGGGGAGGAAAAAAATCTTTTATCAACTGGGATGGTTTTAAAATCCATGTTTGGAAAGGGGCCACAGGGTACTGGTTGAAACTGCTTTGAAGACAGAAGATTTAGGTTTTGATATTTGTTCCAGGGCAGATGCACAAACTGCTAAATGGAAGGCATGTTCTTGAGAACTGTAGTGAACAAATCAGCCAGACTGTGTCTGTGCACTTGTGAACCAGTTAACGATTCAAAACTATACAGTTATTGCTATTTGAACTAAAACCTTAGAAATGAGTGGAGTTAAATTGAAAGCAAAGTGGAGCAAGTTATGCAAATCACTGTTTAAGGAAATTCAAAGTGGTTTCGAATTAGTTGATCTATTTTACGTCTTCTTCCAGTTGCAGTTCAGATCACTTAATGTGAAATTAAATTAGTTTACTTGGTTAGACTGTGGAAACTTTGTTCCTTTCCCAGCTGGGTAGCTCGGTGGCCTGGAAGAAAGGTAAAACCCAGCAGTGTAGTGTTTTTTTCTTCACCCAGAGAGTTCACTCCTTGGGAGGAAATTAGGGGTTTCCTTCCTGCTGCCAGCTGAAAAACACATTGCATGGAAAAAACATTTACAAATTACGTTAAGGGGTTTCAGTGGGGTCGTGTGTATTTTACATAGTTATATAGTCTGGTTTTGGAAATAGTTCCAGTACCCATCTGCTTGCATTTCATAGAAGATTAAATATGTGCAGTATTCATTTTCAATTTTAAAGTGATAGTGTCAGCACTCCTTCTAATGCGGTATTTTGCTACCACTGCTTGTATTTTAAGCCAGAATAAATATATATATAGATAGATAGATAAATACACCAGTTTTAATGTACAAAAACAGGTACTGTAGTGCATTGTGTTCTCTGGGTCACAGCTACGCTACAGGTGACACATGATCAGGATTGTGGCAGTTCTGTAATAATTGCGCACTCTGGGTGGGTTGTGAAGCTTAAGGGTCAGCCAGGTGCATTTGGCCATCTTGGAAGGACAGTTATTACAGCACACTGCACACCTGGGAGTTTGTTAGACCATTTCTGATATACATGAAAAACTCAGAGAGTGTGTGTGTATATGTGTGTGTGTGTGTGTGTGTGTGTGTGTGTGTGTGTGTGTGTGATGCGCAATGGCCAGACTAAGAATATGCCATTTATGTTCATGAAGGAGGGGGCAGCATCACAACGAACGAGTGGCAAAGTTACAAGTGGTTTATGAAATTCCTGTCCCATCTCAAGTGAAGGCTAATTGCATATTGTGGGCCCAATTTATACAATGTATTTAAAATTTATTTATTTTATTTGAGATTTCAGATTACACCTTTAAGCCAGAGCTCTTTTACAAAGGTTCCATGTCAGATGATGAGAAAAACAACATGGAGTCAACATACATAAACAAAATAAGACAAAATTAGGTAGCCAGAGGCTTTGTCTGATACATTAACTAGTTGGCATATTCACAACAGGTCACACATTTAATTTAAATTATATGAGGATGGAAAGAATATTCTGGAGTATGGGCAGGAACCGTTGGAATAAGTCAGAAAGGCAGGGGCAAAGGTGGTAGAGATGAGGTTGGAAGGGGGGAAATGGGGTGAATTAAAGAGCATTGATAATGAGGGGATGGGATGGGATGGGAGCGAGGAGGAGGTGATAGAAACGCGTGGGTGGGGCGGAGGAGGGCACAAGGAAGAGTGTGAAAAGTGAGAGGGGGAGGAGACGTTATTGAAAGGCAAAAAGGGGGTGAACAGGCTTAGTTTAGGAGAAGCAGTCACAGGAGGCCATGGCGATGAGGTGTTGACGAAGATTACACTTAAAAGTGCCCAGATATGTATCATTAGTAAGTCCTGGAGGAAGGCAGTTGCACCAGGATGTTGCTCTGGATATGAAGGAGCATTGTCCTTGAGAAGTGTGTCTGTGGGGGACGCAGTAAGTAAGAGTTTCCAAGCTTCTGGTTTGGTGGGAGCTTCCATGAAAGGTCAGCAGGGTCGTAACTCCTGAAGGTAGTAGATTCAACGTGGCCTTTTTGGCTAGGATGCAAGTTTGGTACCGAAGTCTGCCAGATAGTTGTAGCCAGTTTGCTTGTTCGTAGATATCGCAGGGGTGGGGAGGCAGGGGGCTAAGGTCAAGAGATGATGGGCCTTGTTTAGTCCTGTGGTGATACATCGAAGTGCAGTGTCAGTGGCAGATCTGTAAATCACTAGCCCATAGTCAATTATTGTGGTAACTGAGCTCTGAATTGCAGTCCTTAAGGCTTCAGCCGTGAGGCAGTTTCTCTGTCTGCACAGCATACCTATCCAGGTATTCACTATTTTGGCAATATTATTGATGTGTTCAGAATAAGCTAGAGTGCAGTCAAGGGTCACCCCCAAATATTTGAAAAGGTGGACTTGCTCCAGCATCACCCCATCACTGTTTTTGATTGATAGGCCTTTGTTTTAATGTTTGTTGTGTGTACCATGGAACATCATAGTTTTCGTTTTTTTTGTAGTTACGGATGAGTTTGTAGCATTTAAACCAGGTCTCGGCTTCCGTAAAGCTTGCTTGCAGCTGCAATGGTAGATGGGATGGATCAGGGTGGGAAGTAAAGTTAACTGCATCGTCCGCATACAGAAGTATTCTATCAGAGCAGGAGGAGGAGGGAAGATTAAAAAAAATACTGAAAAGCATGGGACCCGGTATTGATCCCTGAGGGGCACCAGATTGGACCAGTAGGGAGGTTGAGAGGGATTCACCAATTTTAACCTGTTGGGTACGATCACTGAGGTAGCTATGGAACCACCAGGTGGTGTCAGTTGAGAGTCCTATGCAGGATAATTGCTCAATGAGTAGGGAGTGGTTTACGGTATTGAACGCCTTTGTCAAATCATTGAAGGTGGCGCCGACAAGATGTCCCAGGTCCAGGGTGTTATGGATATATGAGGTGAAATGGAGGAGAGCAGTGGTGGTGCTGTGCCTCTTACGAAAGCCGTGCTGCTCAGGGCATTAAAGTTTGTATTTTGCAAGGTAATCAGCAAGCTGGTCTGCAACTATTCTCTCCAGTACTTTGTGGGGGGGGGTGGATGGAGATGGATCGATAGTTGCTACCACTTTTGTGGATGGGTGTCACCACAGCGGATTTCCATTTTTGGAGGAATTGTGAGAGCATGAGGGACCGGTTAAGGATTTTTGGAGAGCGGGGTCAGGACTTTGTCAATGGTGAGAGCATAAATAGTAAAACTTTTCTAGCCACGTGGCCCTCTTCCCATGTTCTCCTACTTGTTTGTTGTAAAAAGGTTTACTACTGGCGGCAGTAAGATGGTGAGCGAGCAGCTTCACTGTTTCTGTCTTGTTTAAGTTAAACTTTCTTTTGGTGGAAAAATAGGGAACCATGGAAGGAGGACTGTAGCTAGGAAGATGGCTGGTGGATTAGAGAATAATATTCAGAATTACTGCTGGTTTTGCCAGACACCAGACAGGCCCAGAAGTAATGCTCAACCCCCCACCACCCTCTCCCCATAGTGCTGGCTGCCAGTCTACGGATAGAAAGACACCCTTAACATTGGCTCGACTGTGAGCCAAGGAAAAGGATCATTTGCCCCTTCCACTGCCTGGGGGGGGGGGTAACCTGTACCACAGATGGGAGATGCTGTGTACTGGTGCCGCTACCAGCCACCCTCTTCCTCATCAAAGCCTGCTGCAGTGATGCTTTCAGAATCCCACAATATGAACACAAGCCGAGCTCCTTCTGTCTTATTATTCGGTCAGAAAGGAGCCTGAAGGATGAAGCAGAAGTTGAGAATGTTCACTGCTTTTGTCAGATTAGATAGGCCATGCATTTTCCAGATGAAAATCGTGAAAATCTATAAGACACAGGTTGTTCTCACTGAGCAAGAATCTGACCCTCATAGTGTGGTATTGGATCACTTCTGAGAAAGCATTTTATGGGAAAAGATCTGTCTTTCCGTGTCATTCCACATTATCCCTGGGTTATTTGTAACTGATGGGTAATTATCACAGACCTGCAGAACACCTAGATGTCTGCAAGAACTGGGCTTCAAACAGGAAGAAGCCAATTAAATGTCAAAAACAAGTGTACCTTGAATTGAAAAATGCTGTTTGCTGAGAACCAACAGAATTTCTCTGCTGGGTTTACTAGAGGGAAGTAAAAACAATAAGTCACAAAGCACAGATCAAGATGAAGAGCCCCAGAGCCTTGCTTCTTGTCCTTCATCCGACAGAGAACAACTGGCTGGTAACTGTCAGTGAAATGTTGACGCTGGTAGGGGTCAATGATAATGTTACAGTTTTTGTGACTATGTGTCCCTAGTAGGGTGACATAATTACCCATCAGTAATGACTAACCCATTGACCATTTTGGAACTAACGGAAAAAAATCTGTGTATTTCACCAGGAAAAAATACTGAGCTGCAGACAGTTTGCTTACTGATGTGTCCCCGAGGGAAGGGGGAAAAGGGAGCGCAACAATAACTAACATGCAAATGCAGCAACAAAAACATGACTACAAAGTAACCTAATACAGGGTATTGCAAAGACAGTAGAAATAACTTCTGCAGTATGTGCAAAGAGAAACAACTTGTAAAAAAAAAAAATTAAAAGGGTCATTTTGTGCCTGGCAACAATAGGCAGTCAGCCACGAAAACTACATGCAAAAATTATAAAAACTCATGTTGTGCATTTGGTTTTTGTTTCTCTGCTTGTTTCTGGCATTGTGTTCCCTGTGTCTATATATATATATATATATATATATATATATATATTTTAAATTACAATTTTCTGCCTTCTTTCCCCAGCCTGCCACCCCCCGACCCATCAGGGGAGACAACTGACATCCACTGCCTTCCACCCTAGCCCAGACGGACCCAGATCCCCATGGAACTGGTATGAACTCCTCTCAGGTGGGGACGAGGTGGGGTCGGATGCCCGTAACTACATTTTGTTGGTCCTGTAATTGGCGATGGACACATCGGGCATGTCACAGTTCCCATCTTCCTGGTAGTGGCAAGCTCAGCTTTTTCCATTTTCGCCACCCTCGTGCAGCTCCCCTGATGTCATGGCGCTGAGTGCCGACGTCCACGCTGTACCACGGCCAGCCATCTCTCGAAGGGCTGGTAGTACTCCGAGCCTCCACTTGGAGTCAGGCAAGTGTGTGGGCATTGGCCTATACCCTCCCCGGAGAAGGCGAGCTGTCATAGGACGCTCAAGCCCCTCTCCCCCCTGCCGACCCACCAGCAACAGAGTCCACTACCAAACCCGGGTCGCCGGCATGGTGCGAGGTGTGGCGTCCAGTGCCTCAACCCTCTGTGCTACCGGGCCGGCCTTCTGTGGCAAAATTTTATTTACTGTTCCCTGCCAGTTTTATTATGGCCCTTGTATTGCCTTTGATCTGTTGGAATTTTCCCAGAGTGCCTCTGGGAATGATGTCAGTTAGCCCTAGGATGAGAACTAAGAGTCCAGGATCTTAGTTATGATCTAGTCATGACATCCAGCTGCAACTGCTTGTGAAGGTTAACCGCTTTGAAATAGTGTCTGCCCTCCCTCTCCAACTGAAGTTCGATTCCTGGTGCCATAGCTGATCTTCGTTAATTCTTTCCACTTCAGTGGGTTACGTACCTCTTTGCCCTATATCAAGCACCTAAGGCTGTGAGCTGCTTTTGTCGTTTGCCCCCTCCTCCATTGAGCCGCACCGACTTGAGGTACCTACAATTACTACTTAAAGGGGCACTGTCAACTTTGCCCCTCGTTTTGCAGTACATCTTAATAAATGTTATGGGTTATATTATAAGCATATGAGAATGTTTATGTTGCTAGGGTGTTCCTAGTTTTCTCATTTTTCTAAATTAGATTTGTCATTGTTGGCGGTCTGTCCTGTTATCGGAAGCTGATCAGTGCCAGAGAACGCGTGTCTATGGGAGGCGCTACGATGATATACCACATTTCTATTGCCTTGTTTAGCACAGCCTCCATTAGAGGCTGCATTCAGAAAGGCTCCTGTGTAACTCACAGATTGAAAGGTCTAGGTTTAGCTGTAAAATACTTCCCATGCTGGTGCCCAAATCCCACACATGCACAATAGCGGGCAGGAATAAGATCTCGCGCATGTGTGCGAATGTGCCACTATTGCACATGCGTGGGATTTAGGCACCAGCATGGGGAAGTATTTTGCAGCTAAACTAGTCCTTGGTTTGTATCTGTAGTTACCAGGAGCCTTTCTGAATAACACGCTGTAATGGAGGCTGTGCTTCTCCACAAGTGGATAATGAAATGTGTATGTTGTGCGAGCACTCCCCATAGATGCGCGTTCTCGGCACTGATCAGCTTCCAGTGGCAGGACAGACCGCCAGCAATGGCAAATGATCTAATTTTAGAAAAATTGGTAAGCTGGACACTTTTTTCTTGACGCAGAAGCATTCTACACCATATGCCTTGTGATTATGTGCCCATAGATCCGTTTATTGAGATGTACTACAAAACGAGGGGCAAAGCTGACAGTGCCCCTTTAACAAAACCCCCTTCGTCCCTGTACTGAATAAACCTTCAAACTGGGCTCCCTGTACTGAATATACCTCAAAGATAGAATACTCAATTTGCCTGTTTCACTGAACACACTTATTACTGTTTTACAATTCGTTCTTTTACCTATGTTTCAGCTGTGTTTTTAATGTCTGTATCCTTGCCAATTATGTTATTCTGTCTTTTGACCATGTGTAATGCAGGTCCACCTTGTAAATGAGCTTGCTCAATGGTGTCTGCCTGGATAAATAAAGATTTGATTGATTGATTGATTTCTCTGAGTGGAGACTGTTGCTAATTGGAATGTGTAGCAATTTTCTTTGTAAGGTGCTGTCACTGTTTGATGATAAAACCTGTACACCTTTGAAAGTCTTAGGTCTAGATGACAGTCCCAGAGGCATTGTGGGAAAATTCCAACAGATCAAAGGCAATAAAAGAATACAGCATGGCTCCATCTAGGGGCCATAAAACTGGCAAGGAAAAGTTAAAAAATCTTCCCATAGACGCACGGAATAGAATGTCAGAAACAGAGAAACAAAAAAAACAGTGCACAAAATGTGGTTTTATAATATTGCATGTAGATTTCCTTTAAACATTAGGTACCAGGAGCATGAGCAGATCTGAGTGGATTGGTGATGAAATGGGAACATTTGGGCGAAGGGAGAAGAGGAGGAGTGGATGGGTAGGGGAGGTTAGACCAGAGCCATGGAAAACCTGTACAAAAAGGCGGCTTGACCAACAGCAGCTTCCACATGAGGGAAGGAAGGAGTGTGGGTCAGAGGTGCAGAGGAAACAGGGGAGAAGGGAGCTGAGGTCTGAGGAGAGGGTTCCAAACCAGAATTTAGGGATAAGAGAGATACAGTGGGAGAGACATCTACCCTTGGGGGAGATGTAAGTGAGAAATGGTATATGTGGGGAGAGTAGTCAAGGGCAACAGAAAAGAAGGTGTGGAAGAGGAGGTCCGGCCAAGGTAGGGTGCATTTCAGAGCAACACAACACACAACTTTTATGGTAAGTCGTATAGAATTTTTTCTTTATAGTAGAAGTCTTCTTAAAGCCGATTTTCTTGTTATTCTGACAGTTTAAACGTTGTTTAACCATTTGGAAAGTATTGAATGTGTCTTATTGTTTTACTTCTTTCCTCACCTCTTTATAGCTGTCATGGGAGGAAATATCTATTCCTGGGATGCTGGCTTAGTGAAATATAGTGGTGTGCTGGGGATTGGGTAATGTGGGGATACACATGGGCAGTCTTCTGGTATGCAAGGCCAGGGCTTAGTTCCTTGCCCTTTTTCCTACCACCCACAAGAGAGAGCACACATCAGTATCCTGTGAGTTGGATGCTGGGTGGCATATGGTTACCCATGCTGTTCAGGGCACCAACACTACACCAGTATAAGAGCCGCTCTCTGAGCGATGCAGTCAGACGCACTTTCACTCACCTTGCTGGCCTCCACTGCTGCCCTCCCCACAGAGCTGGCTGAAAAAGTGTTTAAATGGGTTCTCTGTCAATTTAATCTGTGTTTTCTGGGCAAATCCTAAATCATCCACAATTGCATGTGGAAAACATAGTGGCGTATAGTAATCTAGCAAACCACATAGGCACAAAAAAGTTTACTAATACGAAAAGTTAAGTGAATGGGCAAGGCAACAAACCCACAAAAGGTTTTAGAAACTCACTGTCCGCATACAACAGCATACAACATGTTTTACAGTACTGCAGTATAGTTTCATGAACAGTGACTTCATGCTGGTGCCTGAAAATACCAGAAGCTCAAGTTGCCAAAAAAATGCCATTGAGAGCTACGGCGATCAGAACATTTTCCTTATGAATTACTGATAGCACTGTATTTTTCCCAGTTGTGATGTCATTTCCTGTGCTAGTGATTTAGACGATGGATGCCTGCAGCTGTAAAGGGAGGGGGAACCAAATGTTTTATAATTCTGGCCTTATAAGAGTTACAGTTTGGCCAGTAGCTTATTTCAACTAGATTTTTCTTGGCAACAATATTGAAACCTTTCATTGTACATGAACGTTATTCTTTAATGCTGTACTTTCTTATACAGAGCTTCTATATTATTAGGAGTGACTTCCACTGTCTCAGATACTATAAAACTGTGTAAGACAGAGAGAGCAACACCTGCTCCACACTTGTTTCTGTATTGTCTGTACATAGAGTACCATTGTTCGTGGAAGAGTGAATTGGTGATTCTGGAGTTGAGCCACGTTTCTGACAATGCAGTGTGATATAGTGGCACATTCAGTAATAAGTGGTACTCCTCATCTGTCGAATCAAGGAAAAGGGGGTGTTTAGAATTAGCAGCAATATGGAATAAATTTGAAAAAATAAGGAATGGGGTACTTATTTTCAAACAACGCAGACAAACATGGGTACCACTTTATATTTTGAGTGCCGCCACCAGGGATATTGGGCTTGTGGGCAGTGACCCACATTGAATATGAATATTGAAAGTACTTGATGTGAAACATGAATCTTTGAACTCTGTAATGTATATGGCAGAATTTTTTTTTTTTTTTTTGTAGAAGATGCTTAATTATTGCATGGAATAATTTCAAAATAGTGTTAGGGAGCAAGGCTGAATCTGGTCTTCTGAGTCTCCAGACCCCCAAATCACCATGGATGCAAGGCGTTTTCATCATCATGATGAGACTTGCCTCTTAATTGAAATTGAGCATTCTTGCTCATACTCGTGTCTGAGAAGAGTATAAAGTATGACGCTGTTGAAATTTATTTGCTTTTTGCTCATCTCCTCCCTCAGATATGGAACTACATCATGTGACTTCTAAATGCTATGGTAATTTAGTATGCATTATACTACATGTTGACCCTTTCCTTCAATCAGAAGTCAGGGTTACACACACTTTGTTCCTTAGGAAACTCAACATCAGTCATTTTCTTCTCAATAAAATGACTGCTCAGTGCTCAGAACAATAATTTTATTGTTAATAAACAGACAGTAGTGGCATCCTCTTTCTTGCATTTGGATTGGTCTGTACTCACAGCAGCAAGCACATGAAGCATAGTAGTTGTAGTATGCTAGTTAGATTGCTATCCTTGGCAGTAATGTGGCTGTCTCATGAAGATAAAGTACTAGGCCTTAAGCATTGTACTTGTCAGTCACATTAGCGACTTGCATAGTAACCCAACTAGTACATTATCACTTATATAATTTGAATGTTGCCCTATATTATTCTTCCCTAATTTTACACCAGTCGTTGATATATTCCATACATTTTATAAATATATGGAGTACGTATGGCACAATTGGTAGCAGTTTCACCTCTGGGCCAGAATTTCGGGGCTGGGGTCTAGTTGTAGACCAGGACTTGGCTTCTACCCAGTGCTGATATTGCAGAGTACTGAAGGAGGCGTGGAAAGGATGAGAAGGGACTTGGCAAGGTTGGAGGAATGGTCAGAAGTATGGCAGCTAGGATTCAATGCAAAGAAGTGCAAAATAATGCACCTGGGGAAACAAGAACCCAGGAGAAGATTACACAGTGGGGGGGGGGAGGTAGTAATAATAACAAAAAAGGAAAGGTACCTGGGGGTAATCGTATCAGATGACCTTAAGGTTAGCAAGCAATGTGAGAAGGCAGTAGGGAGGGCTGGGGGGATACTGGGATGCATAGGGAGAGGCATCACCAGCAGAAAACAGGAAGTTGTTATCCCTCTGTACAGCCAGTTGGTGAGACCCCATCTGGAGTACTGCGTCCAGTTCTGGAGACCCCATCTCTGCAAGGACATAGACAGGATAGAGGCAGTCCAGAGGAGGGCAACTAAAACGGTGCAGGGTCTGCAGGAGAAGCCGTACAAGGAGAGACTAAAGGAGCTTAATATGTATACCCTTGAGGAAAGAAGGGAGAGGGGGACATGATAGAAACTTTTAAGTACCTCAGTGGAATCAACAAAGTCCAAGAGGGTAGCATCTTTCAGAAAAAGAGATGTGCAAGAACAAGGGGACACAATTTAAAGATAGAGGAGGGAGCGGTTCCGGGGCAATGTGAGGAAGTATTTTTTCGCAGAGAGGGTAGTGGATGCATGGAACAGTCTTCCTGAGGAGGTTGTGGGGTCTAAAACTGTGGGAGAATTCAAGAATGCATGGGACAGACATAAGGCAATTCTTGTGGGGGTAGGAAGAAATAGGCTGTTGGTTAACTAGGATCTGCAGCCTATCCTGTAGGTAGGGAAATGGGCAGACTAGGTGGGCCAAGCGGTCCTTATCTGCTGTCAAAGTCTGTGTTTCTATGTTTCAAAGTCTATGTTACTGCATTTGAGGTAATTAATTTACTTATGGGGGTGTGCTTATTATGGTTGCTGCACAGCACATTGTAGTGGCCATCGCATGAGCAGGGTTTGATGTCTGAGAAGGCTGCATGCAAAACCATTTATGTTGGGTGGCAACAGTGCTAATGGGTAAGGAAGGAGGCTAAAGTGGGTGAGGGAAATGGGATGATTCTTTTTTTTCCTACTACAGTGAAGAACTGTGGATGTTTAATTGAAATTCTTGAAGATGACATAATGGCAGGATAATACACACACACACACACAAAAAAAATGTCCCACATCAGTACCTGTGAAGAGTAATTGGTGATAACTCTGGTGACATTTGCCAACATTTAGTATCTTGCTTATAGAGGTTCAGCAGTTATCCACAGGAGTGTGTGTGTATGTATGTGTATATATATATATATATATATATATATATATATATATATATATATATATATATATATATATATATATATATATATATATATATATATATATATATATATATATATATATATATATATATATATATATGTATATATATATGTATATATATATATATATATATATATGTATATATATATATATATGTATATATATATATATATATATATATATATATATATATGTATATGTATATATATATGTATATGTATATATATATGTGTGTGTGTGTGTGTGTGTGTGTGTATATATATGTATATATATATATATACATATACACATGTCTATTTATGACTGACGTTTCTGGTGTGTGATGGATGTCGCCTTTGCCTGAATGCAGTCACTATTCTTATACCGAACTCCTTGCTTGTATTATTCACACTGAGATCTTTTTGCAGGATATGGGCAATGCAGTTTTAATTCCATCAGTTAGTTCTGTAACTCAACCATGTTTCTTGCAGAGTGATGAGTGATAGTAATATGAATGAACCCATGTCACAAAAAATTAATTAATTGTAATAAATGTTAAGTATGTGGGATGACCAGAATGTTTTTTGTCATGCTGGTTTAGTGGCTACAGGCTTGAGACAAAAGCCTTCGTGGCTCTTCACAGACTCAGACTTGATGTATGGCTCTCGGTGTGCTGCCCAAAGTTCATTACAGGCATGACAAGGGAGTCAGTGTGGCTCAGTTGGCAGCACATCTGCCTCTGGGCCAGAAGGTCATTGGTTCTTGCCCCACCCTGGGATAGGGCTCATACCGTAAATGTTGGCAATGCTAGGGAGGGTGCTGTCAGGGTGTGTTGTTCTTCCGATGACCTGTTAAACCAAGTTCTCTTCTACCCATCTCTGGTGTTGTCCTAGTTGGGTGTCTTGGTGGAAGTAAAAGAACCCAAGGCAAGTCTTGCAAGAGTTGGGGATATTACCTAGTGTCCTAGTCAACATGCCCTTTCCCATAAAAACGTGCCATGCAGTTGTCCGTGTGTGTGTCTCTATGTGTTGATGTGCAAAATGGCCACCACTGCACATTGTCACTTCATTACCAGTCTAGCATTTCTTATAAAGTGCTTTGGGACACAAAGTGTATGAAAAGCACCATGTAAATGCCGATTCTTTTTCTGAGTCTTCATTACTAAGGTGGAAGTCTATGAAAGGCTGCCTGCAGTGGGCTGAAGAATTTTTGAACACCATGCAGTAGTTTGGCATGAAGTTGCGGGAAGCTGGTTGGCTGTAGAAATGTTACTGCACCCATAGCATTACTCCAGTTTAGAATCTGTGAGTAGTAATAGCAGTTTTAGTAGTAGTATATTTTATTTATCTCCTGGCAAGAAGTAGTAGCACAGTTTTCCAGTTTCATATGTCATCCATTATAACTTTTTGGACCTTCTTTGGAACTAGCGTTTGGTCCAGAAAGGCTGCTTACACAGTAAATAGCAAAATTATTTCAGCCTTGTGGGACATTGTACCATAGCAGGATGATCATTTCACTTGTGTTCGGCTGCAGTTCCTCTGGGCTCCTTGGGTTAATAGGACAGCTCCTGCGAAGTTTCTCTGTGTAAATATTTTTACATCCTTAACCAAACAATTGCTGCCTGCCAGTAACCTGAAACAGATGTTGCTTGTAAAAGGAGATGACAAAATGCCGATGTTCACAGTGACAGTTTCCTTCTTCAGTTTGTCCCTGTACCACTGGTCACCAAGCATGTGACTAAGCCTGCATCATGCAGGCATACTTTAGACACAGGAGTTCCTTGTGATACCAGTGTGATGACACAGCAGTGCCTTAAAGAATAAAAAAAAAAAAAGGGAGTTCTGTGGTCAAAATAAATATGCTGATAAGCAAACTGTGCTGGACTTTGGGACTTGAGAATATAGTCAAACATGCAGACTGCTCTGGGGGAAAATATCATGCTTAGCAAGAAATTTTGCATGTGTCCAGGAAGGAGATGAAACCCATTCAAACACTACCTCCATGTTTGGCCTTTATTCATAATTTATTTGAATCAGGTAGAGCAAAACTAAGTTCCTTTGTCTTTGGGTCCCTGCCATTGTGAATCATGTGATGCTAATTTTCAACTGCAGTTTGCTTCATGGTATGGCTCCCGCAGTATGGAAACAGACCGTGATGTTGCCCTTGCATATGGGAGGGCACAAACCTGTGCTGGGGAACTACCGACAATCTTTGTCCTCCCAGCACTGGCCCAAATTCAAAAGCAAAATTCTTGCATCTCTTCCTTGCCTGCACATTACCTCCAATGCTTTATGTGCCACAGACAGTGATTGGTATGGTAAAGGAAGAAAATATATTTACAACAATTATTTTTATTTTTTTCTAGTTTCTGTTTTTACGTTCTCCTGTTATTGACCTACTAAATATTTAAGATAATGCAGTACTTTAGTCAGTGTGTTACTCAAAAAGCATCTGCTCTCCCCAACTGACCTCACCATTCCTGTATTTCTGACATCATAGCCTGTGGTCATGGTAAGCACTATGATTTCATAGACAAAGGCATTATGATGCCAGTTGGGGATAGCCGAATACTGTCAGCTACTTCCAGATTTTTGGATAGCTTAAAAAGCGGTGTTATAATGCTGTCTACTAGTGGGAGAGGTCATAGCTAGGTTAAAGTCTCCCTGTAGCCTGGGAAATGAAGATCAGTTTCAAGGGAGCTTGTGCTCGTAGAGGGAATCTAAGCACTGTGAAGAAAGAATAGAAGGACTAACCAGCTGCTTTGGGCTTGCTGGCAGCTAAGTAAGCTGATTATTTCTCACTTTCACTTTATTCTGATCCACTGTCTGAATACAGAATCATGACTGTGTAGCTCCTGTCCCCTTTCTGAGGCAGAAACTGAGTGTGAGGAGCGTTTATGTGGTCTGTGGGCCTTCCGGTTGAGAGCTGAAGAGTCGGCACTTAAACTGTATTTTGGGCAGATGGAAAAGACTGCTGAGAGACTTTTTTTCCCTAAATTTTGGGCTTTTATTGATTATACTGTCAGCCTTGTTAATTCTGAATTCTGATTGACTGGACTAAGTTGAATAGCCTGTTGTGCACCACCCTCTGATTTATTTGTATTAATTGTACGTGTTTTGTATTTGAGTGATTGGAGTGAATGGAGTGAATGGAGGTGTGTGAGTAGTGAGTGGTATTTTTGAGTTGTAGCTGAAGTGTTTTTTCGTTATTGGAAGAGTGTGCAGTTATTGGAGGGCATTGTGGAGGGATTTGGGGGTGGTTTGGGGAATTACCAGCCAGTATTGCCTAGTTTTAGGGTAGCTGGGATATGTGTGCAGCAGAAGGACCCTAGGATCAGCTACTCCGTGGCCCTGCTCCGTGACCTGCGCCTCTCCCATGATCCCCGCCCTTCTTTTGCTGAGTGTAGCTATTCGTTGGTGCAGGGAGGTGGAGACTGGGAGCGGAAGTGGGGTTCAAGGGGGGCTGCTTTTGGGATAGTTAGGACCAGGAGATGCTCTTGGGCAAAATGGGAACTTGAGAGAGGCCAAATGTTTAGTTCCCATACCCAGGGATCCCATTGGACTGAGTGGGCAGGCAGTTGACGGGCCTGTCGTCACTACTCGTCTTCTTTAGGCAGTGCTATGCAATGCAGATCAATGAGAAATAAGACCGCTATCACAGCAGACTTTATCACTTATTCCTGTGTCAGTCTGACTTGCATTACGGAGACCTGGCTTGGTGACAACACTAACCTTATATTGGAGTTGGTTATCCTGGCAGGTTTCTCCATTGTGCACTGCCTGAGGACATATCACAGGATGGTGGTGGTGGCAGACATCTATTTTAGAACTGAACTCAACCTGTTTGGTGTATCCAGTGGGGGATACCTTGTCGTTTGAATGTATGGCAGTACATGGGGTTCTGGGTGCATGTTGCAGGTTCCTACTCATGTACTGATCTCCGGGGCACGAGAGGGATTTTCCTGCAGGAAATTGCAAACTTTGTTGCCAACAGAGTGTTGGAGGTATCCAGTTGGCTTATTCTGGGCAGCTTTAGTCCTTGGGTCGATGATGAACTCTTGAAGTTTGGTCAGGATTTCCTCTGGGGTATGGAGTCCCTGGGCCTCGCATAACATAGAAACATAGAAGTTGTCGGCAGATGGGGACCGTATGATCCATCAGGTCTGCCCTTGGTTTCCAACCCCCCTTACTTAGCTGCCTGCTTGAGTATCCCACATTGTCTGTCCCATGTCCTCTTGAATTCCCCCATTGTCTTGGCTCCCACCATCCCCTCCGTCAGGCTGTTCCGTGGTTCCACAACATGCTCTGTGATGAAAAATTTCCTCATATTGCTCCTGAACTTTCCTCCCTTAAGTCTAAGGTCATACCCCCTGGTCCTGTTGTAGTCTTTTAACTGAAAGAGGTTCTGCACATGCACCCTGTTGTTGCCTTTAAGATATTTAAATGTTTCGATCATGTCCCCATGATTCCTGAGTTGCTCTAGGGAGTATAATTTGAGGTAATCTAGTCTTTCCTTGTACGGTTTCTGATGCAAGCCCTGTACCATCTTTGTTGCTCTTCTCTGTACTGTCTCCAGACTATCTCTGTCCTTCCTGGGGTGTGGCCTCCAGAACTGGACATAGTATTCCAGGTGAGGCCTTACCAGGGACTGATGCAGTGGCATAATTACTTCATGCTTTCTGCTTGTGATGCCCCTCCCTATGCATCCCAGGATGCCACTAGCTTTTAGTGCTGCCTTTTCACATTGTTTACTGACCTTGAGGTCATCTGATATGATCACCCCCAGGTCTCGCTCCTGCCTAGTAGCCACCAGCTGCTCTCCTCCCATTGAGTACAGTTTCCCTGGGTTACGTTTTCCCAGGTGCATGACCTTGCATTTTTTTGGCATTGAATTTCTGTTGCCAGGTCCTGGACCATTCCTCCAGTTTTCGGAGATCAGCTTCCATGCTATGGTGTCCCTCTGGTGTGTCCACCCTGTTGCCGATTTTGGTGTCATCTGCAAACAGGCACACCTTTCCCTTCAGTCCATCTGCAGCGTCACTGATGAATATGTTGAAGAGGATCGGTCCCAAAACTGAGCCCTGCGGGACCCCATTAATCACCCTCCCCTTTTCTGACAGAGTGCCATTCACTGATGCTCTTTGAGTTCTCCCACGTAACCAGTTTCTGACCCAGTTTGTTACCTTGGGCCCAACTCCCATGTTCTCCAGTGTTTTGACTAGTCTGTTGTGCGGAACAGAGTCAAAAGCTTTGCTGAAGTCCAGGTAAACCACATCCACTGCCCTACCCTGATTTACTGTTTTGGTGACCCAATTGAAAAAATCAGCCAGGTTTGTCTGGCAGGACCTCCCTGCCATGAAACCATGTTGATTTTTGTCGAGCTGACCAGTTTGCTCCAAAAAAGCTACAATTCTTTCCTTCAGCAAGGACTCCATCAGTTTTCCCACAACTGATGTTAGACTAACTGGATGGTAGTTTCCTGGCTGTTCCTTGCTTCCACTCTCGTGGAGTGGTACTACTGTTGCTCTCTTCCAATCCTCCGGCACCTCCGTGCTCCTCAACGATTTGTTGAAGAGCACTACTAAGGGGGCTGCCAGTTCTCTCCCAAGTTCTTTAAGTATTCTTGGATGTATCCCATCTGGCACTATATCTTTATCTACCTTTAACTTGTCTATTTCCTCTAGGACCCTTTCCTCTGTGAAGGGACCCCATGTCTATTCCTCCAATTACACTTCTTTGTTTATTGTCGGTCCATTTCCGTCTGCTTACTGTGTGAAGACTGAGCAGAAGTACTCATTGAGTGCCTCTGCCTTCTCCCCATCTTGCTCTGTAGGTTGTCTGTCCTTTTTTGTGATTCTAACAATGCCCCCTTTGGTCTTCCTTTTTTCTCGAATGTACCTGTAGAAGGTTTTGTTACCCTTTTTTACTTCCTGAGCTTTCCTAACCTCTGTCTGAGCCTTTGCATTTCTTATCACTTTTTCTGTCTCTTTTAGTTTCTGTTTGTATTCTGTTTTGTTCGCCTCGTTCCCTGGCTCCTTGTACTTTTTGAAGGCTATGCGCTTCTTTCACCATGGTTGCCACCTGCTTGTAAAGCCATAGTCTGTGTTTCCTCCTTTTGTTCTTACTAACCTGACAGGCACACTGTGATGTGATCATGGTTATTTCATCCTTCAACGCTCCCTTCTGTTGTGTTACTAAGGTTGTCCCTCAGGCAGGCCTTCGTTTTTGTGAAGTCTGCCCTCTTGAAGTCAAGGACCTTCAGTTTGGAGTGTGTGGAGTCTTCAGTCTTTTTTTACCCTGAGCCATACCGTGTTATGGTCACTGTGGCCCAGGTGATTCCCTACTTTGACACCCAGAACCCTATCGTTATTTGTGAATGTCAGATCTAGAATTGCATTACCCCTTATGGGTGATGTCACTAGTTGACTGAGGCCTACTTCCTGTAGTGTGACTAGGAATTCTCTGTTTTTTTGTGATGCTGCTGTGTGGGTACTCCAATCAATATCTGGCAGATTGAAATCCCCCACTAGCACCACGTCCCCTTTGCCTGACATCTGGAGGATGGTTTCCAGGAGTTTCTTATCCCTGGCTTCCTCTTGATTTGGGAGTCTGTAGATTATTCCTACCCAAATTGGTTTCCGGCCCCGATTGTGATCCATTGATCCTCTGTTTCCCCTTGTGCCTGCTGTATTTCTGTAGCATTGATGGTATCCTTAACATAAATAGCTACCCCCACCTCCCTTTTTCCCAGTCCTGTCTCTCCTGAACAAGTTATACCCCGGGATAGTCACCTCCCAGCCGTGATTGTTTGTTTGTGAACCATGTTTCGGTCCCGGAAACCCAGTCTGGTCCTGCCTTGGCTATTGTGGCAGTGATGTCAGTCATCTTGTTTGCCAGACTGCGTGCACCGAGGCATAGCGCTGACCATTCTTGATGTGTCACTTTGTTTGTCATGTCCCCCTTGTTCTTATTGTTTGTCCCTTTGCCTTTTTTTATGTTTTTGTTTCCTCCCTTTCCTTTGGTCATGTGCAGAGTCAGAAAGGGTTTCATGTTTCCTGCTATCTGCTTTTCCTATCCTGGAGTGTGTACATATGGTGCTAGCTGGAGGGGGAGAGACTGCAGGCTCTGTGTGTGCTTCTCCAAGAGCTACCATCATCTCCCCTCCCACTAGTTTAAATGTCCCACGTGGACATCATATTTCTGGCCCAGCGCCTTGATTCCCTCCTTAGCTGGGTGGAGGCTGTCGAATTTGAAGAACTCCCTTTCCCAGAAGTTGCCACAGTTTCCGACGAAGTGATGCCCCTTTGTGTGGCACCAGTCCTTGAACCATGCATTGCGCTCACTTATCTCTTTCTCTCTGATTTTCTGCCTGTTCTTTCCTTTTTCCTAAACAAGCAGAATTTCACAGAATGCAATGCTGGACGAAAATGAAACCAATTTCTCGCCGAGCTGCGCAGTGTGCTCCTTAACCTCCTCGACTGACTGGCTAGCAAGATGTTTGAGCCCACTTCTTCCCTTTTAACTGTGTTGACTATTCAGTCAGTGTCCCTCCAGACGGATGTTCCTGGGAGACATCTGACTTGCACATCTGCATGTTCGTGTTGTCTCAGCTGGGGGTCCATACTGCGAATCATAGCGTCCCCTGTGATTGAGTTTTTTCCTCCTGTTCTTGAGATTTTGTTTGTGATGTTGTTTTGCTAGCCTGTTGCATTCGGCTTTTTGCTGGCTCAAGACATCCTCTGTCCTTTCAGGTGGTACGGACGTAAGACGTGTGCACCTGTTTCCTGTGTTTAGAGTGATTTGTTTGTTTAGGAGATTTGCCCAACGCTGTCCACTTTCCCTGTAACCAGTTGCCATCCCCCAGGCTTCGTCATTCTCTGGGGGAGAGGTGTGCTAGTTTGGTGTCAGTGATGTGGAGGTGCACTGCTAAAAGGAATGTTTCCCTGAAAGTGGTTACGTAGGAGGCTGATCTCACCCCATGCCTCATGGAGCTGATCTCTGAGGTGACATATCTCCCAGCATATGGGACGGCAGCCCTGCCTCTGGGCGACATGACCGTTTGAGTGTCCTGCAGTGTTGGCAGCCAATGATATCCATGTGCGTGCCAGTGGATGGAACAAAAGAGTATAAAATTAATCAAAATAAGAAGAAGACAGTCTGTTGTCCTGAGCGGTCTGAGCTGTTGCTTCCAGCTGAGAGCTTTTATTAATCGACCACTGTTTCAGTAGTGATACAGCCGTACAGATGCTGATTTACATACCCAGAATTTCTGGTTGCTGTAAGTGTTCCAGCTACTCCTTATGCTGAGAGAACAGCCACTGGCTGGGTCTGAGCAGAGCAATCGAGGAGAGTAGCCTCCTCAGTGGAGATAGGTGCCCCGGACTGTGCTCTCCAAGGGGGATTTAGCCAGGTAGAACTGCTGTCAAGGAATCCCTGCTTCTGCACCTGTCTGAGTCTGCCTTCCCTCCGTGATTAGTCTTTCTCCCAGTCGGTGAAGATCAGTGAAGCTTAGCAGACAGTAAGGCTAGGGGCTGAACCACACTTGGCGTATGCCTCCTAGGATTGCCCTTTGTGTTTGAGCTGTTAGTTATGACTGAAGTTATGATTTCCACAACCCACCACCATGGCCATGCCTTGGACTTGATATTCTCTCTGGGTTTCAAGGTAGGGGATCTTGAGACTGATCCGGTCAGCTGGTCAGATCATTGCACCATGAGGTTCTCTTTCGGGGGCTCCCTGCTGTAGCCCTCCCTCTGTGGAGATGGTCAAGTACTGCCCCACTGTGAGGACTTCGGCCAGAGGGACTGTTTGCAGTACTGCATCCTTCGGGTATGCTGGCGATATGCACTGTGGGATTGGAGGAAGCTGTGGCTGCCTAAATAGGGCTGCTGAGGCAGTCTTTGGTCTCATGGTGCTGATTCTTGTATGCCCATTGGTTTCATGCCTTGGCTTGCCATGGTTTGGTGGTGAGCTGAAGGTAAAGGGGCGGAAGTTACCGCATTGTTGGAGGAGATTCATAGCCAAGGAGGACAAACTGCCTTTTGATACCATGATGAGCAATTAGAGCCAGTCACCCAAAGGAAGGCAGGTTTAGAGCCGGCCCGTCGGCTCAGCAGTTGGATGTCCATCTGCGTCGCCAGCAACCCAGGTTCAGGAATGGACTCTGGTCGTCGGAGGGCGGGGAGAGAAGGATGGGCGTCCGGGACAGCTCTCCTTCTCGGGGGCGGGATGCGCTTTCAGCGTGCTGACTCTGGCGGAGGCTGGGAGCACAGCAGTGATGGCGGGCTCGGTGTTAAAGGGGGAGTGACAGACGTTGGCTTATGCCTTGACGTCAGGATGTCACTCCCCACAGAAAACCAGGAAATGCTTCCTGGCTGGCCGGATGACGGTCTCTGTCTTCTGCTGCTGCCGATCCCATGACTGACACACCTCAGCGGTACCCTGGGCCAATAAAAAAAAGTAGCGCATTGGCCACCCCCACTGGTGCCTTCCCCCTCGGAGGAGGGGGACCCATCTGGCGAAGGGATATGCTGGGTTACCCGGGGAGACCACCATATGAGGTTGGTAGCCGGTGTGGGAGTTGGGGCAGGCAGTCGGGAGGGGCGATGGAGACCCGAAGAAGTGGTCAGCCAGGAAGAAGGGGAGGCGCAAAAAAAAAGGAAGGCAGGTTTTCTGTCCAGGAGACTGTTGCTGGGAGGAACAGACCAGCTCAGCTCTTTCGGACTTGGATAGGCTTCTCTACCCAGCCTATCTGGAGCCTGTCAGAGCCTTTTCACCCATGAAATGTGAGGAGTTTGCTCAGTTCTTCTCGGACAGGGTATCCTGTATTTAGGCTGGGATCTCTACAAATGGGCTGTTACAGCCCAGCAGAGTGGAACCTGTGTGTCACAGGTGCATTCAGCAATCCTGGGATTTGTTCAGACCAGTGACAGTGGATGAGGTCAGTGGGGTGACCTTGGAGCTGCAGCCAACATTTTGTGAACTAGACGCAGGTCCAATGCAACTACTAGTGGGTTGTGTAGCACACCTGGTCTGGTGTTCCCTTTCAAGGGGTGTAATATTTGGCTGTATTAAAAATGCATTGGTGAGGCCCCCTCTTAAAAAAAAAAAAAACAACTCTGGATCTGAATGTCTTGGAGAATTACCAGCCTGTCTCCAACCTGCCATTTTTGGGTAAAGTTATTGAGAAGGTGGCTGCACTGCAGCTCAAGGCACATCTCACTGCCTTTGACATCTATGGGTGTCTCCAGTCTGGTTTTTAGGTCAAAGCGTAGCACTGAGACTGCACTGGTCAGGGTACACAGTGACCTTCTCAGGGCGAGAGGTAGAGGTGAATGGTCACTTCTTGTTCTCCTCGATTTCACCTCAGCTTTTGACACCGTGGACCATGGGCTGTTATGGGACAGACTCAGGGAGTATGTGGGATTCACTGGTAAAGTCATCAGTTGGTTTGAATCCTAGCTCAGTGGCAAGACACAGAGGGTGATATTGGGAGGCTTCTCTTCATCCCTGATGTTGCTGCTCAGTCCTTTTTCCCATGTTGCTGGCTGTGTATATGCTGCTCCTGGGGAGGATCATTCAACAGAATGGGCTTTGGTTTCACTGCTATGCACACCCAGTTTTATCGGTCCTTTTCACCCAGGACGTTGAGTGTGGTTGATGTGCTTAACCGAGGTCCTGGACTAGATGGACTCCAACTATAGGGAGGCAGTATAGCGCAGTGGTTTAAGGCTCTGAGCTGCAAATCTGGAGATCTGGGTTTGAATCCCACAGCCCTCACTTGCATACTGTGTGACCCTGAGCAAGTGACTTAACTTTCCTATGCTCCCAGGTTGCACCTGTAAATAAGCTTTCAGCTTAGTGTGCCTCATCTGGTTAAACAATTGGATAAAAAAAAAAGATGTCATTGAGTTGGTTAAGACTTAACCCTGATAAGACTGAAGTACTTATTGTTGAGCTGTGTCAGATTGGGGGGGCATTGGGCAGAGGACAGGGCCTCGACTTGGCTCTGTTGATCTGGTGGCTGCCGCTAAAGTGAAGAATCTTGGCATCGTTCTCAGTGATGGGCTGACGTTCTGGACTCTGTATCCGCAGTAGTCCAGAGTGGTTTCCACCATCTTAGGAACATCGTGTTTTTTTTTTTGTATGATTTTCTTTCTGCTGCTTGTTGTAATGGTGCCCTGAGCCTCCAGGAAAAGGCTCCAGATGGAAATAAAACTCTACTGCTATAACAACTCTGGAATGGAAAACTGATAATGGACAACTATATATATTTTTGAGTACATAGTAATGGCTAAAATATTATGTTTATGAGAGTACCTGTTGAAGTGCAAAGCTATTAAATTTGAACACTCTGCACAAAGGACCCCACACTCGAGTGTGTGGCTGGTCCCAGTGTGCACTTTGTGTGCAGAAACATTTTGATTTACTTTCTATTTACTGTAGTAGATTGTATCAAACTGCTTTTGCTTCGTTCTAGGCTGACATATTCTTTTACTACAAATCCCAGAATTCCCTGCAGCTAGCATTAGAGTAGTAGGCAGCAGTGGGAGAGTCAATAGCAGGCAGTGCATGTTAGAGCTTTTGTATCTCCAGTTGGATGTTTTCTAGGTCTGCTTTCCTTCAGGGACTAAGTACCAACCTCTGTGATTGCGACTGTACTTAGCCCAGGGAGGACAGCAGGACCACCAAGCAAAAGATCACAGTTCATATAAACTCTAACATGCACTGCAGGCTATTGAATCTCCCACAGCTGCCTATTGCTCTAACAGAAGATATCAGCCTAAAACTAAGCAAAATTAGTCTGATGTACTTTACTGCAGTATAGTAGATTGTAAGTAAACAAAAATGTTTTTGCATACAAGGTGCATACTGGGACCAGCTACACACTAGAGTAAGGGACCCTTATCACTGGCTGTTCCCTTTTGCAGTTTCTTTCACTACTAGGGGTGCTCGAATAACTGTTATACTTCCATGAATACCGCAAGTAACTGGTTATTTGCTACATGGATTGTGAACGTTGGCAAGATAGAGGCGATCCTAGAGTCCAGAGTCCGATGGGTTGGTAGATTGAGTAGGTGGAGGAAAATTGGAAGGCCAACAAAAGGTTAAGGCATCTCAAGATATAGTCTGAAGCAAGTTGGAAAGAGCTAGAGATGCTGAAATGGTTCTCAAAGTAGGTGAGGAAGGTGATAAGGGGAAAAAAAGGTGCCCTTCAGGGGGTATAAGGGGAACCAGTCGGACAATGTTAGAAAGGACTACCTGGTGAAGCTTAAGGTAGCCAGTGCAACAGGAAAGCTGCAACAGCATTAGAGCTCAGGATTGCAGAGTGGGTAAAGGTCAGTTGCCAGGCCTCCCTCAGATTTATAAGTGAGAAGAGAAAAAGTAAGGTGGGCACAGAAAGGTTATCAAAGGGGTCAGAATGAATGAATGAATGGAGTGGGTGGAGAATGACCAGTGAAAAGGCAGGCATACTATTTCTGTTCGGTTTTAATTGAGAAAATGAATGGATTGCTGCTGGAATGCTGAGAAAATAAGGATCAAGGACTCTGGCATTAATTGGAAGTGGGGTACATCACCATAGACTGGGTACAGAAGAGGCTTAGGGCATTGTAAGTTAGCAACTCACCAGGTGTGGATGGGCTATACCCCATGGTGCTGAAGGAACTGGACAGGCAGTAGCTGCTCCTCTGGCAGATGTCTTCAGCAGCTCACTGGACACAGAAACAGTCCCAGCAGACTGGAGGGGGCGTGGATGTTATGCCCCTCCACATGTCGAGGGGAGAACAAGGCTGACCTCAGGAACTACAGGCTGGTGACCCTGACCTCTGTTGTGGGCAAACCGCTTGAGACCATCTTCAAGAAGCAGGAAATGAAGTACCTAGATGTGAAAGACCTACCAGACAAAAGGCAGCACAGCTCTGTAAAAGGGAGGTCATGCCAGATTACCCTCACCAACTTGTTCAGCGTAGTGACGCAAGCAGATTTCTGCAGGGCTTTTGACTCACTGCCATGTAGAAGGCTGGTGAAGAGGATCTAGGTATGGTGGGGGTATAAATAAGTGGATTGTAAACTGGCTGTGGGGGGGGGCAGAGGATGATGGCAGATTCCAACACTCTGGAGGGAAGGACACGATTAGCGGGATACCTCATGGATCGGTCCTGGTACCAGTTCTCTCTTCTTCCTTATTCCTCTGTGACACAGGGAAAGGGTTACAGGGCAAGATAAGCCTGTTAACTAGATGATAGTAAGATAGTGAGAGGGTGGACATTGAGGAGGATAGCTGGGATATAAAAATAGATCTAGGAAGATTAAAACTGTGATCTGGGGTCTGACAGCTTAGATTCAGTGCCTAAAAATCAGAAGTCCTGTATATTGCCAGAAGCAGTCCAATAACATAGTATTGGATAGGGGGCCTTGGAACAGGTCAGACAATGGAGGAAATGGACCTAGCGGTGATCATAGCTGATACCTTGGAGGTCATGGCCCAGTGTAATAATGCATACCGGAAGGCCAATAGGATGCTAGGATGCATAGGAATGGGTTACTCCAGTAAGGAGGTGATTCTGCCCCAGTACATATTCTTGGTGAGGTTGCACTTTGATTACTGTGCACAGTTCTGGAGCCCTCACCCAAAAAGGGACGGGGGGATAGGCCGGAGTCTGTGCTAAGGAGGGTGACCAAGATGATTGATTCAAGCACGGCAGGGTTGGGCACATGAGGGGTGGTAGGGAGGATTTAAAATGTACTCATTGGAGACTAGGAGAACACAGGGTGACGTGGTAGAAACATTTACATTTATCAGTGGAAAAAAATGATGTTAGCTCTCAACAGCTGTTAAAGCACTGAAAGGAGTTTGCAGCAAAAGGGCATGGGTTTAGTTGGGTGGCAGAGTCGAGACATTTGTGAGAAAGCATCTCTTCATGGATAGAGGGTGGAAGAATGAAATGGGTTGCCCAGGGAGGTAGTAGAAATGGAAATCATGGCAAGCTTCAGGATAGTGTGGGAAAGACTAAGGGGGCTACTGCAAAACGGAGGGCGTGGTTGAGGAGGGGTTTAGAGCGGGACATTTCAGGTATCACTACCCCCGTGGAAGCCATAAAATAAGTATAATAAACTACCACCACTGCGATTATAATAAGAGCAGTGGTGGGAGTGATGTCACTAAATGGGTAGAATACCCAATAAGCACTTGCACCTGCTCAATCTGGACCTGCCCGGCACTTCAGTTTTCAGTCGAAAGTTTTGGCATTTTATTAAAATATAACCTTTGGATTAAAAATGATGATCATTGCAGCCCCTGACTCCTGAAGCAGCATTGTACGGTATGTGGGGACGCAGGGAGGAGCAGGCTGCAGAGCTTCTTTAGACGTCACCTTTAACTGGTGCTGATAACTGGGAAAAGTGGATAACCACAGTAAAGGGAGACGCTGAGCACAAAGCCATCACTGTATGAACTAGTGCAGTCTGCAGTTAATCTGCTTAATGTTTAAACAGCTTCTAACAAAAAATATATAATTCAGTTAAAATGCATTTCTAACATTGATTGATTGAGCTCTAAATTGATTAAAAACAACCCCATTGACAGACGCATTCAGGGTAATAAAATCGGGAGAACAGGCTACATTACAGCCCAGCACAATAGAGGCAGACAGACCTATATTACTAAACCAGCAACAGCAAGCCATCTTCTTTATGAAATGCATTTAGACCAGTTTTATCCACCTTTCTTCCTCTTCTTCTTTATGACATACAGAAAGACAAATTTTAGCCACCCTTCTTGTTTTAAAACATAGAGGAACCAAGAAGAGAATATAAAAAATGAAACAGCGTGGCAGGAGTGCCAACAAATTTCATCCTCTTTTGTTGGCAGCACAGCAGGTGTCATGTACAGGAGCTTGAGTTCCATTCACAAATCGTGACATTCTGCTGCAGTAAATTCCAGAGCAACAAGAATGAACTTAAAGTTTCTCCTTAGACCGGGTACCTAGTCTCCGGACCCACAAACATTATCTGCCCGGCTCTGGATTCTGCTGCTTAGAGCGTGCCCCCCCCCCACACCCCCACACACACACACTGGAGAAGTGCAGCGGGTGGTGTGCTGACAATTGCAGCAGATAACAATATTAATGTGCAGTAAAGTTGCAGACACAGTCTACATTTGTGCATTCGCATTCCCCAATTCTCCATATTGGTACACAGAGTTTACTGCATGGCTTGGTAGGCCATTCCAGACCCCACCACCACAACTAGAGAAATACAGTTTCCTCCTGTCTACTTTAAGCTGCACATCCTGGATCTGCTGGTCATGGCCCCTTGTTACTACTCCATCTTTATTCTAGTTATATGTTGAGATGTACACTGGTACAGGACAGCCCGCACCGCTGTCCCACACAGCCTGCCAGCTGCGTTGTGAAGAAAGAACCTGTCTGCGCTGCTCTCTTGACACTTCCCAGGCTGGTGTCCTCCTATCTTGCTGACCTGAACCAACCACTATGCTGCATTTTGGAGAGAGTAATCGCCACTTACTTGGGTTTTTGCTACAGTAACATGACAGCAGCAGGTCTCCTCTCCTCCTTGCTCCCTCAGACAGGAACTTCAAGTTCAGGATTCAACTGTGCAGCCCGACAGCAAGCAGTCAGCAGCACTGTCTGGTGTCACATGCAGCCGCTCGCTCAGCTTCATGCAGAGAGTCGATGACAACACACAATGACAGATTCCCTAGGCTTCCTGCTTTCTCTGTTTACATCCCCGCCGTCCTGACATGTGTACTGGTGGTGCAGCTAGCTGCCAGCCACTGGGAAAAGTGGGAAACTGAGTCTTTAGTCCACCCAACATGAAATATGGGATAAAAGGAGTCCTATATTACTTTAATATGGAACAGGCAATTTTTCCTTGAAACACGGGATGTCCCTTAAAATATGGGACTGTTGGCAAGTCTAACACTCCACCCCCTCCTTGATCTTTCCTATGCTTAAAAACGTTATCTAGCCTCCTCCCACCCAGCACCATCTTTTATAAGCTCCCTTCCAAACCCTTAATACTATATAATTAGTGGACAAAGGCCCTTTAATGCTCTTTTCTCTCCTTCTGTTCCCCTCAACTCAATGGCCATCATTGGGCTGGCAGTATAGCCTAGAGGTTAGAGTAACGAGCTGCGAACGAGCTTGGTACATCCAGCAGACAAGACCTGAGTTTGATCCTCGCGACCTCCACTTGCATGCTGTGCGACTCCGAGCAAGTCACTTAACTGCCCAATGCTCCCAGGTCACCCCTGAAAACAGGCACTTGTGCCTAGTGGGCCTTACCCGGTTACTAAAGACCAAAAAAAAAAAAGATTTTCAATTAAAATGTAATGGTTGTTTTGTTTTTGTTTTTTCTTCTCTCTCTCTCCCTGTTCTTCTGGTCACCACCCAACCACTAGTGTTGCAGCCAGCCCTGCCTCCAGAGTCACACTGTGGAGGAGGCATCCATGGCACTGCTACAGAGGTTGTTGTACAGTAAGAGTGGGAAGGAGGTTCTCCCCCTTCTTGGGGCAATGAGCTCTGCCTTTAACAGCATGTGTAGCTTCTGGATGGCCAGACAAGTGGAGACCCAGACTTGCTTCTGAACCTGGACAGCTTGCTATGGCTGGGCCATTGCTGCAGCTTGGACAGATAATACTTTTAATTTTATAGGAGGATTAAGGAGGAAGTGGACGTGGGACTAGGCCTTGTCACCTGGTGCTGCAAACTGTGTTTCGCATCAGATTTGCAACAAACAGTTTGTTGCCAAATAATGAATATTCCTGAATATCCAAATATCTTACTTAGAGGGCATCTCATGCAGCAGGCCACACCTGTGGAACTATAGCTGCCAGGCGCCAGGACCACACAGAAACTTTTCTAGCTAGCAGTCTACCGGGGGCTGCCCACTCCCAACGTCACATGCCGATGTCCCCCTATACTGTAAGAGTGGGCAGCCCCGGGCCGCCCTCAGTTATTTTCCCACCATCGACCTTTGTACATCTGACCTCTCTGATATTCTGCCAGCTTCAGTCGACTGCCATTTTTTAGATTTTATTTTCTTTCTTTCTCTCCCTAGTAGTTTTTTTCTTTTGTTTATGCCGAGCTCTGTCTCTGACAGACTCTTCAGGAGGTGTGCCTGCAGTGAGAGATTCCTGAGAAGGATGATCATGATGCTTTTGTCCGCTGCCTAGGCCCAGGCCATGACATCCAAACCTGTGAGGTCTGCCGCAGCTTCAACCAGGCTATCAGGCAGCGCTGCCTGAAGACCCTGGAAACTTTATTACCTAGGCAGCAGGTCATTGGAATGGAGAAGGAGCTACAAGCCAGGAATTCCTTTGCTTCGTTGGCCTTGTCCTTGGGTTCACACTCCTCTATGGCCTGGGATAAATACAGTAGGAAGCACAAACACCAGGATAAGGACCACACTAAGCCCTAGCCCTCCTTGACACGTTCGCGGTCACTGCTTTACATGTTGAGGCCATCCTCTTCTTTGGGTGCTGCCTCTTCTGCCTCGCACACCCTCTCCCCTGCTGGGCTACCGTTGGCAGCTCCTCCCACGAATCTCACCGTGGTGGGTATTGGTTCTTCAGGATCAAGTGCCCCACTGATGTCTTAGCCACTTACGTTTCGGCCCTTATTTTCCTCAGGCCATCAGTTAGGTGGCTTCACTGGCTCAGTGTTGACTGGCACAGGATCAGCACTCTGGGGCTCTTCCTACTTCCCTGACCTCAGCTGTTTCTTCGGCCATGAGCTCTGCTGCAAGGCTTCTGCCTTCTCTGGCATTACCCAGGGTTGTTCCCTGGTTGTCCCCAGATGACCCAGGCAGAGAAGATGCCTCACAGGCCTTGGTCTGCTAGGCCACCCTCCCAGGTGCTGCCGATGCCAATTCTCATTCTACCTCAGCCGATGCCAATGGGTGTCCCGACGCTGGTTACGGTGGACTTTCTGGTCATACTGCACTTGGCCTACTAGGTCATCATTTAGGCGGCTTTGACGGCTCGATGACGACTGGCACAGTATCAGCACTCTGGGGCTTTTCCTACTCCCCTGACCTTGGCTGTTTCTTTGGACATGACCTCTGCTGCAGGGCCTCTGCCTTCTTTGGCATTGGCCAGGGTTGTTTCCTGGTCATCCTTCCCCTCTCTGATGATGACTCAGGCAGAGGAGATGCCTCACAGGCCTTGGTCTGCTAGGCCACCCTCCCAGGTGCTGCCGATGCCAATTCTCATTCTACCTCAGCCGATGCCAATGGGTGTCCCGACGCTGGTTACGGTGGACTTTCTGGTCATACTGCACTCATTGTGGGACTTTATGCAAACTCAGCTAGCTCCCCTACAAGGGCCACCGCTGCAGGGACCTACGGTGCCTGCCTCCATGTCCCCTCACCCTATGGGACCGCGGTATGCACCCCAGGACCAGACACCCTCTTACCCCCCCTTAGGACATGGGGTATGGCGATGAGCATCGCCCGGACCTTCTTGTGCCCAATGCTGAGGATGAGGGTTATGCTGGAGATGAGGGAGGCGATACCCCAACCCACTCCACTTCTGTGGTGTTGTCTGATGGCAAGGAGACCCCTAAGTATATCCCACAGTCTCCCCTGGAAGACCCCTCCTTTGTCTCTGTCCTAAGACAGTTGCAGGTGGCCATGGGGTTCGACACTGAGTAGCAGGACTGTGTCTGGTGCCATCTGTCCACTTACCTTAGTCTGCCGGACGCCCCACCTCTGGTCATTCCTCCTGTAATAGAACCCATGAGGATGCCTCCCTGGCCGCCTGGTATCGGCCTAGCTTGGTCCCTGCCATGCCTCAGAAGGTGGACAAGCTATACCAGGCTCCCGCTGGGAAGCCCTTCTTCGCGGAACAGCCTCAAGCTAACTCTGTGGTCATTAATGCTGCCCATGACTGTACCAAGAGGCCCAAGCACCTCAGTTTCCTCCCTCCGGACAAGAAGTCCCACAGGTTGGACCTCATTGGCAAGTGAACCTTTGCCTCTGCCATTTTGACCATCAGGGTTCTTAACCATATCGCTCATATGGTCCATTTCCGTAACCAGCTCTGGGCTTAGGCCAGAGAAGTGGCTTCAACCCTCCCAGATGACCCCAGGAGGCAGCAGCCACTTCAGAGCATTCATTTGGGGGCTGACATCGGCAGGCACCTTCTTCGCTCTGGCTACAATGTCTTTAGTGTCTTGACTTTGGTGGCCGCGGCAGGCATTTGCCTATGATGTTACTTTTGGCTTAGGGTGTTGGGTTTTGCCCAGGATGTACAAGAATCCTTCCTAAATGCCCCCTTCAGAGGGTATAAACTGTTCGGGGTAGATGTGCAGGATATACTGCAGGCCTCTGGCCGCCGCTTCTGTTCAGTTCTTTATATGTACCACACTAGCCAACCTCAGCGTGGTCAGCAGGTGCCCTTGCGATGTGCTGCCCATATGCTCAAACAAAGCACCAAGCTTGAGGGTAAACATAGAGCAGCCTCAGCTCTGCCTACCCCTACCTCCACCACGGGGAAATCCCCCAGAAAAGGTGGTGCGGCCCTGGCTGCAGGTACTTCTCAGCCTGACTCCTTGCCCAGCTCCCCACCCCCACCCAAGCCGGGCAGGAGGTGGTTGTCGGGAGTCTCTTCTCCCTGCATCTGGACAAGTGGAGGGAGGTTACCAGAGATGCATGGGTCCTGCAGCTCATAGAAAATGGCCACACTGTGGAGCTCCTGGAGTGGCCTTCACAAAAGCCTCCAGTTCAGTCCTCTTACCCACCAGACCGCATTCCAGTGCCCTTGGAGGAGATCCACACCTTGCTGCACATAAGGGAGACTCAGCAGGGTGGGGGGTTCTACTCTCACTTTGTCCTAGTGCCCAACTGTACAGTGGAACTCAGACCCAATGCACCTTCTGGCCTCATCAGATCTGGTTCCTCTTACTGCAGTAGTTGACAGCGGAACCTCCAGTGTCCTTGCCTCTGTGCACCAGCTTGTTCTCCCCAGGACTGGGGCACCCTGGCTCATCTGGACCACACATCACAGGATCTTCACACCAGGCTCCTGAAGACATAAACATGGTTAGATTTGGGGTGTCCCCCAAGGTGGCTGATCTCATGGTGGCGGCTAGGAAGCCCTCCACCAGGGCCACTTATTCAATGAAGTGGAAAAATTTCGCTCTGCGGGCTGCTGCTCGTCAACTGGATCCCTTCACTTGTCCTGTGAATCAGAGTCTGGAGTATTTGCTGCCCCTTTCATACTCCGGTCTGAAGTACTCCTCTCTTAAAGTGCACATGCCTGCCGTTTCAGCCTTCCATGTGCCTGCTGATAGCCATATGGTTGCCCAACTAGAGGTCTTGTGTGCTTTTCTGAAAGGCATTCTTCACTTGAAGCCTCCTATCCACAATCCAGTCCCACACTGGGACTTGAATTTTGTATTGGAGAAACTTACTTGACCCCTTTTGAATTGGCCACAACATGTGAGCTGTGCTTTCTGTCATGGAAAGTGTTATTTTTAGTTGCTGTTTCTTTTGCTTGAAGGATTTCCGAGCTGCAGGCTCTTATGTGTGAGCCTTCTTATTTAGTTTTCCACAGAGTCAGAGGGTGTCTTTGTGGAAAATTCCCAGGTTTCTTCCTAAGGTGGTGTCTGAGTTTTCTTAAAATCGGTCCATTCACCTGCCTGTTTATTTCCCAGAGCATGCCAATTCAGGGAGGCATTGCTCCACTTTTTTTGGATGTGCATAGAATTCTCCGTTACTGTACACAGTGTACAGAAGACTGCAGGAAGTTCTCTCCATTGTTTGTTTCCTTCGCCCTGGGAAAGAGGGCGTTCCAAACAGTGCTTGTCCAAATAGCTGGCCAACTGCATTACTTTTTCTACAAGAAGTATGGCAAGGATCTTCTTGGCGTTGTCTGTGGTCATTCCACCAGAGGCTTGGCTACTTAGTTGGTCTGTTTCCAGAATGCTTCAGCTGCAGAGATCTGTGCTGCTGCCACCTGGAGTACTGTCCACACTTTTACCAAGCACTATAGTTTGGAAATTGCCTCTAGGCGCAGGGTCAGTTTCAACCTAGCTGTCCTACGGGGCCTACAGTCTTCGGCTTGGGCTGCTATATAAGGACAAGTGGGAGTATATAGACTTGGATCTCATGGGAGAGGAAAACATGCTTTCACAGTGTCTCCCTGTGGGATCTCAAATGGATGTATTGGAACTGGCTTAATTTGCTGGTCCTATCCCCTTTATTTCCTTGCCTATCCCGGAGGGGATACACCTCAATAGTATGACTAAATGCTATGAAAACTGGCTCTCCTTTTTGAAATATATCCTCTTGTATGTCAGTTAAAGGGAAAGTCCCTCAGCCTTTTATTCTGTTTCCCTCTGTACAGTAGTTTGTAGGCATGCACTATAATTCCCTCTGTTGCACCTCCTAATTTCATCAGGATTTACATGTAAATGAAGGTACTTAAGTCTGCTGTGTAAACCTGCCTGACTCTATTGAAAAGGTCATGACTTGTCTTGTGTAAGGCATCCTGGAATTTCTTTTGATATTTTTTGCTGCTAAACCCTGCAGTAGTTATGCTGTATTAGTCAATGTTGTTGCTGTCCTCTGCACTCGCTATGTTTTTGTCTCATGCTGGCCATTAAACATCCCAAGGCATAGTAAGTGCCCTGCAATTTTCTGTAGTTTAAAATGTATCTGAGTTAGAAAAAAATGTTTTTGGAAAATACAGGGACTTCACGAAATATGCAACATAACTTCTGCTGGCTTGTACATGTGCGCATCATCAGCTGCCATGATGACTTTCATGAGTGGTGTCATGACCTTTGGAGTGGAGACAAACATGTTGTCACACCAAGGCAAAACAGAGTGAAGCAACCTCATTTATATTTAAATTATGATGACATTAGGGGGATGCAAGAGAGGGAATCAAGGTTCATACCTTCAAACTATACACAGGTATACAGAAAATAGGCTGGGGAGAGAATCACCACAAACATTGCCGATTGCCCTCCAGGTCCAAGTTGCCCCTGAATCCATGAGAGGTAAGTATCTGGCTACTTCGTCAGTCATATACCAGGTTCGGGCACAGGTTCTGGCTTTTCTGCTGTCCAGTGCATGCAGCCCACTCCCAGCACATTGCCTACAGGCTAAGTTTCATCTTCGCTCTCATTGTTCACTCCACCATCTGTCACTGTGGACTGTAGTGCTGTTGTTTTGTGTGTTGTCTCAGAATTATTTCAGTGACTTCTGCCATCCCTGTTTTTGATTACGCTGTCATCAACTCTGTTCCTTTCTCTTCTGCAATGTTGGCTGTGGATACTTCTGGGACTGCAGTTCATGAGAGTGTGTTTCCCCCGCTGCTTCCTTTGCAGTCTGCCACCCCCTGTGATTCCTTCTGCTCTTTCTCCACCTGAGGAGGAAGAGGAGGAATACAATCTTGAGCTGGATATGGAAGAAGGAGATGATGAGGAACAGCTACCTATGTATGAGTTTGACTCTATTTCTGCTGTAGTGAAGACACTGTGGCCTATACACCCTGGCCTCCCGCTGAGGATGCCTCATTTCAGTACAAGCTAGGCTTCACTGCAGAGAAAGAGAACTCCAGTAAGGGGAGTCTGTATAAATCCTTCGAGGTCCCCACATCTCCTTCCATGATCCTACCTTCCATTTACCTTCTTTTGGAGGATGCTACCACTGCTGTCTGGCACAGACCAAGTACATTAATGGCTGTGCCTTGCAAAGCAGATAAATAGTATCATGCCCCCCCCAGCGGCTTTTTATACTACCTAGTCTGAACCGGACTGTGGTCATTGTGGCTGTTAATGATAGGTACTAGACTCTTAGCCATTTGAGCTCTTTGCCCCCAGACAGAGAATCCAGAAAATTGGACAGTATGGCCAATTAGACTAATGGCATCCGCCTTCCACCTCAATGGGCTCCGTGTTGCCAGTTACCAGGTTTACCTGATTAAATATCAGAATAGCCTGAGGAAGTCCTTATCTACCACTGTGGAGAATTGTCTGAAGGTACTACTAAGACAGAAGTCCAGCAGTGTATTGTGCGTGGATTGGAGGCTGGTAAGCATTTGTTGAAATCCACTTAGGCTGCCTTTGATGCTTCCACTCGTGTAGCTGCATCTGACATCTGCCTTCACTGATATTCATGGCTTTGTGTTGATGGTTTTGCTACCAGTGTTAAACAATCAGGCATTAACTCACGTTTTCGTGGCCAGAAATTGTATGGCCACAACATGGGGCTCATATTGAAGGAGTCACGGTCCTCAAAAATTACTCTAAGCACCTTGAATACCCTTGTTCCCCTGCCCTAATGTGGGCATGGTGGTGATACTTTTCACAGAGGCTCCCACTCTTCCCATCCCTGTGGTCCTGGTCAGTCTGCTACTGTGGCCTCCACCCCCAAGTCTTGAGTCCTCAGGATCCCGGTTTAAGACCTGTAATGGTCAGGAGGGCAGTGGTGTTGCCTTCCACCTCCTGAGTCTCTTCTATCCCTCCCTCCACCCCTCTTCCTGAGCTTCAGCTGGGAGGCAGAATCTCCTGGTTTCTAACAAAATGGCCAGACATCTCATCATACCAGGGGATCCTCGATATTTTTTGGGAGGGTCCTATGCAGGAACTAATAGCATCCCCTCCTGTTTATCCTTCCAGCACTTGTCGCTACCCTCTGGAGCACTTATTGGTCCTAATGACCATAGACTATATCCTTCTGGACCAAAAGCCTATTTAGCCTGTATCCCCTGCCAAAATTAACTGGGGTTCCTGTTCAAGATATTTCCTAGCCCCAAAGAAGACAGTCTGCGCCCTGTCTTGAACCTCCTAGGCCAGAATGTACACACTGCTCACAAAGTTTTGCATAGTCTCAATTCAGTCCCTCTTTTCTCTGTTCTTCCAAGGGAATTTGCTTTGCATTCTGGACATGCAGGATTAATATCTGCATGTAACAATTCAGTGCAGCCATCGACAATACATGCCCTTCCTTTAGGAGGGCTGGTGCTACCAGTTTTGTGTCCTGCCCTGTGGCTTATCCTTGGTGCAGCAGATATTCACCAAGTGTTTTGCTGTGCTGGCCATGGCCTTAGGCTGGGAAACTCTGTGCATTACCTTACCTGTATGACTGACTCTTCAAGGTGCCATCCAGGGATGTGGCTCTACAGACTTTGTATTGGACTCGGCAGTTGTTCGATCAGCTAGGTATTCTGGTCAGTAAACCCAAATCAGTTCTGACCCGTTGCCAGCACCTTCAGATTATTAATGCTGTCTTGGACACTACTCAGGCACAGGGATTTCTTCTGGACTGTCTTGCTAACGCTTTGATAGCTCAGCAGACACTGATCGCTTCCAGCGACTGGTCTCTACGAGATCCATGCTTTAGCTCCTGAGCAACATGGCAGCTGTCATTGTGACTGTTCCCATGGCCCGATTCCACATGTGCATTCCCCAGTGGATGTTTCTTGCCCATTGGGCCCAGGGTTCCCAATCACTGGATCATCCTGTTCTGGTTAAGGACTCCTTATGCAAAGTTCTTCGCTGGTGGGAAGACCACTCCCATCTACTTAAGGGGTCCCCATTTCTTTGTCTGTCCCCATGGGATGTCCTCACCTCAGATACATTTTGGATGGCTTTCAGGGCCCATCTGGGTGCACTCAAGGCCCAAGGCATGTGGTCCCCTCAGCTCACTCTCTCTCCACATCAGCATTCTGGAAATGAAGGCTGTTCTTCTTAGCCTGTGGGACTTTGCCCCTTACATTCAGGGCTGTCCTCTGATAGTGGGATGGACAACCTTTGTGTCCTGCACAACCTCAGCAAACCAGGTGGCACCCACTCCTACATCCTCTTTAGAGAAGCCATGTAAGTGTGGGAGTGGGCCCTGCATTGCCACGTTTCTACCAAATACTCAGAACATCCTGGCAGACTGTCTTTCAGCAGATTGGTTGCTTAGTCCCATGAGTGGAAACTCCTTGATGACATAGTAGAGGATATCCTGGGTTGGTCCTTTTTGAATCCCCACACAATGCAAAACTGTCACCTTTTTGCTCGCACCAGGGCCTAGAGTTTTTTTTTGTGCATGAAGGTGGTCTGCGTTCTCTGGTGCAAGGTATGATGCAGGACAAGGGGGTTGCTGCCCCTGTTAACGTGAACAAAGAAACAAGTTGGTTCTGCACTTGCTGAGCACAGTTCAAGAATTTGAAAAAAATCCAAGGACACTCCCAAGTTGCTTAGTTGATCAAAGATTTATTAACCAAAGGCAACAGTTAACAGGTGCTGGTGATAACAGAAAAATCCACTGCTACACTAGGTTTCCCGGCGCTTCGGTCATTAGATCTTTTATCAGTGGTTGGTTACTTGGACAGACAGACAACCCTTTTGTACTGATTGCTATTATTAACTAGTAGAATTGCTTCAGTGTTCTAGCACAGTTACTAAAAGTGGGGGGGGGGGTTAACTTTTAAACACAAAAGGCAGTATACATACATATATATAATATCAAAGAGCTATATAGTGTATGGGGGAATGCAGTTGTATATAGAAAACCACACAGTGCAGAAAGTCGTTCTACTGCAGTAGTGACATCCTCATTAATGCAGACCGACTTTTCATTCTGCATTAGTGAGGACGTTATAATACAAGCGACTCCATCAGCAGTTGAGATTCATCCATTGCTGTCTGAGAGTCGCGCGTGCGTGCTGGCCAGTGGGCAGTTGTTGATCAAGCGCGGTCGGCAGAGCAGACCTATTATTTTACATGCCAGCTGAAGACATCTGGACTTACCATACACTGTAAGAGCGGTATATGGAAGTATACACATCTGGCTTGTTCTTCCTCCCCGTGGATAGTCTCCGATTTAGGGACCTCCAAGCTTCGGGCCCGGGGTCTTCAGTTGGCATTGTATCCACTCGGTGGAAGAATAGCCCTGTTGTGTGTGGTTTCCTATATACTATCCTATACGAAATCAAAGTTTGAATTGTTTGAAAAATTAACCAAATCTGAATGGCAACAAATAGTAACAAAGTAAATCAGGTCAAAAGATTAATATTTTGATTGAATACATTTCATGTTGCTGCTACTTCATCAATTTAAAGAGACACAAAAAGAAAGCATGTAATAGCAACAAGAAATGAGCACAGAGGTGTGTGCTTACCCCACCGCATCCAAGTATGCATCACTGTTTGGGGTAAAATGCAGGATCACCTGTGCTTTCCAAACCTCCAGCGTCATATGTAAATGAAGAGGAGAAAGATTATTTTTAAATAGCAGTATTACAATGAATGTTCTTATTCATATAACACCACCAGTATCATGATAACTATAGACTGGACTGTCATTGTACATAATTCATTATATTTTTGGTAAAACCATCTGATTTTGTCTCACTGGTTGTGACACATCCAAAGTATTTACAGATTCTTATGCTAAAGCATAAGAATGTGGTGACCACTAAAAAAAAAAAAAAAAAGGGGGGAGTTGGAAAAATTAACAGACATTAATAAACCTCAAACTTAAATCACATAAAACATCCTATCTTATTCAGTAACGATGGCTTGTGGCTGACATGAACTTAATTGAGGATATTTATTCTAAAAATGAGTAAGTCCCAGTTGATATTTAGACCATTTGTCTGCAGGCTTTGTAGTGAAGAAATCCAGTAACTCTCTCTTTGAAGCAGTGTGGATAGACTGTTCCTGCCCCTTTTACCTGCTCGAACTTGTTCCAGCCCTATGAAGCTCAGGTCGTTAACATTTCTCCCATGTGTTTCCAGAAAATGTTCTACTGGGCTTTCCTGGCTACTTTTTGTAATGTTGTAACACTAGAAAAGCAGTCTCCACACACCGACGTGCATCTCGTAGAAAAATCACAACAACATAAAATAAGAGCACCATCCACCGCCAATAGTTTCTACTGCGTTTCATTGCAAAAAATTCACAAAGCAAAATAAAAAATGTAGCACGGTGCCACGTAGATGCTCAGACACTTCAATAGGCCCGACCGGTTCCACGCATGCACGCTTCCTCAGGGACGGCGTTGCACCTCAAGTGAATGGAAATAAATACATCTGCATTTAAAGTGACAGTGTATCACAGTAAACATAAACAAGCATTTGTCAATGCCGAATGTTGTCGCGTTGGCGTTGGCAGTGGGAGTGGCGGAGCTAGCGCTATGATTTTGTTAATGTGTCCCAAAAGGTGATTTTGCACAGTGAGCACGCCATTGTGTGCCACAGCTGCGGAAAGATATTTTGGGCAGGCTGTGAAAAATGTCAGCTGGACTGTTGATAAGGAGGTGTGTACAAATGCCAGTGGTGAAAATGTGGCATGAAAATATTGCAGATTGATGAAGTTATAAGAGTGCATGGAAACTGCGCAATGCACACTTGCAACACAGTCATTTTAGGGACTTTCGGCACCAGATTTTCAACAGAGGCATTTTAGGACCTCTGCTCATAAACAGTGTCACCGTCATTTCCTGGAACTGTCCCAAAAACTGATTTCGCACAGCGACCGTGCAATTCTGCTCCGGACGTGCGAAAACACATTTCAGCCAGCTGCACTGTTCATAAGGAGGTATGGAAAAATGCCAGTGATGAACAGCTGGAGTGAAACTATTACAAATTCACAAAGTTACGGGCGTACATGCAAACTACGCAACACACACTCGTAAAACACTCATTTTATTGACAATGGTTTCCAAATTTTCAACATGGGCATTTTAGGACATCTGCTAATGAACAGTATCACTGTCGTTTTAATAATGTGTCTCGAACACGGACTTCCCACAGTGACCTTGCTATTCTGCGCCAGAACTGCGAAAACAGATTTTGGTCAGGATGTGAAAAATGACAGCTGTACTGTTCATTAGGAGGTGCAGAACAATGGCACTTTTGAAAATCTGGAGTGAAAATATTATAAGTTTGCGAACTTACAAGCGTGCGTGCAAACCACGTAACGCACGCTCGTAACACAGTCATTTTATGGAGCATTGTCACCAAATTTTCAACATAGGCATTTTAGGACCTCTGCTCATGAACAGTGTGACTTGCATTTTTGTAATCTGCCCTGAACTCTGGTTTCCCACAGCGACCACGCTGTTGTGCGCCAGAAGTGCAGAAACACATTTCGGCCAGGATGTGACAAATGACAGCTGTACTGTTCACAAGGAGGTAAAGAAAATGACAGTGTTGAAAATCTGGCATGAAAATATTGGCGACTATGGAGTTACGAGCGCATGTGAGTAACTGTGCAACGACGTCAGAATAATCATTTTATGGAGTATCGCCACCAAATTTTCAACATAGGCATTTTAGGATCTCTGCTCATGAACGGTATCACTGTCATTTTCGTAATCTGCCTCAAACACTGATTTCCCACAGCGACCACGCTATTGTGCGCCGGAAGTGCGGAAACACATTTCGGCCAGGATGTGAAAAATGACAGCTGTACTGTTCACAAGGAGGTGTAGAAAAATGACAATGTTGAAAATCTGTTAATGAATATTGTGAATTGGCGAAGTTGACGTCGTGGCTACTGGCAGTGCATGCTAAGTAAAACAGCCATTTTTGGAGTTTTCTACAGAATTTGCAACATAGGTTTTTAGAGCCCACCTCTTGAACACTGCCACTATCCTCAGATAATCGAAACCCAAAAGGTGATTCCGCCGCAGTGACTGCAAAATCACCTTCGGACCAATTAATGTCATAACAGTGACAGAATTCATGAGGAGGGACCAAAACCTTATGTTGAAAGTTTGGTAAAAGACCAAAAATGCCCGAAGATGCACCAAAGTTGAAAACCCTCTCCCCATTATACAGCTTACCAGCATTTCCTCAGTTCGCGGTCGGCTTTGAAGAGTGCAGACATGTTACGTGGTCCCACGAAGATTGTCTGCTGAGCTCCGGAGGTAAGTATGGGGTGAGGGGGTGGGAGGCAGGGTGCGCAGTGGGTGGGTGCGGGTGGAGGGTAGGGTGGCTACGAGGGACCGTTTTCTGTTTACAGGTAAAAAAAAAGTCGCGGGACAGTTTTTTGTATTTCAGGGGGATTGGCATGCTGGGGTGGGCTCCCAGCATGCCACCTAACAGTTTTTTTTTTTTGTTTGTTTTTTGGGGGTCTGCAGCTGATGGGGGATTGGGCACCTCATCGGCACACAACCGGGAGTTGGGATTTATGCCGACGGGATTGGCACCCTGCCGGCACACAAAGAAGGGGGCACCGAGCCGAGGATTGGGCACCTCTCGGCATTCACAATGGGGGAGGGGTTCTTTATGCCGACGGGGGAGTGGGCTCCCCTGTTAACACTGAAGTAAAGGGGGTTAGAGCCGAGGGGATTGGCCACCCCCTCGGCATAACAAATGGGGTTATTTGTGCCCGGCGGGGTGGGCTCCTAGTCGGCAGTACAGTGGGCAGGGCAGGGGTAACCGACAGGGGATTGAGCACCCTGAAGTTGGCAGTTCCGAGGCCGTGTACCGCCATGTGCATAATGGCTGGCGAGCACGGCAAAAAGGCCCGCTCGTGCCTGACTAGCTTTGCTTGGATTGCAGCCGGACCTTTTCTTAGATGTGCTCATATGTAGTGCATGAATTATGGCACCCGCCTGCAGGCTGATTGGGGAAATGAGGACGCACTACTGATGCGTGCCCTGCATTCGCCCAACAGCGACCGCGCCTCCAAAGCTGCACTGTCCCAAGATGTTGGCTGAGCAAGCGCGCCAACATAAAAACACAACCTAAGTGCATAAAAATAAAATAGCATAACGAGGTGCAAGAATAGTGCTATGGTGCTGTAATAGCTACACTAAACATTATCAATTACATAATATGATAAATGACAGTTATAATTCATATATGCCACATATGTCACAATTTCAATATAGATGCCAGCACCATAGAAGCCGTAATTTCCAGCTTAGTTGAACACGTGTGTGGACCTTAGAGAAACACAAAAAAAATAATAAATATTGTAACCACTACCACAGAAAACTATTCAGAAAGACTATATATTTATATATATTGTCTAAAAGGCTACGCATATAAACATTAGGTGCTAGACAGGACAAAAGCAGGAATTATACCACCCCAGTCATTTTTGATAGTGGTATTGCCCTGTCCTGAACAAGCATTCATTTACAGGGTTATGGGAAAATACTCAGATAAAAGAGTGTTTAAAAAAAAAAGTATATTATTGTATAACACCAAAAATTAATTAATTATTGGTATTTCTAAGGTACGTGTATATATATATATAGCACTATAGTAGGCTCAAAATTGCATCATCATTTTCCACTACAAACAGCAAGTGATTAAGTAATACCCACTTATGTGTACATAACTAGCTCTGTTTTCTGTGGCCTTTACTGGAACGCTTGAGGTAGGGTGAGAGATCAAAGTGGTCATTCAGACCTGGGGCAATAGTTGCCCCTAGTCTGAATGTCTAGTATGCTTCCTTGCACAACAACAAATTCTCAAGATCACCACCTCTGACACTGTTTGACTTTTTCAGTACCTACAAATCTGAAGGAGTGTATCCCTGTAGACATGCTCACATGTTTTGCTAAGGCATTTCTAAGATCTCCTTGTCGTATATCACTAAGGTGCTCGTACACTCTCTGTTTCAGAGTTCGAGATGTTTTTCCTACATAGAAAGAATCTCATAAACGTGTGGCCAAATAAACCACAGAACTCGTGGAACAATTGATAAATTCCCATATATCAAATACTTCACTAGTGTTTGCTGATGTAAAACACCTGTTTTTTTTTTTTGTTTTTTTTTTTGTATCACTTCACAGAACTTACAATGTCCACAGTTGAGACACCCGCTTGGTGGCGGGGGGAGCCAACTGCACGATTGTCTGACCTCGGGTTTCGGAGAGTGTACCAAGTGGTCAGAAATGTTTCTACCTCTTTGGTATACAGTACGTGGTAAAGTACCAGCTATTTCTTTAAGCGCCACATCAGTACTAAGGATGGACCAATGCTTGTGAATAATGGTCTCAGTCTTTTTGGTATTTTTACCATAAGTGGTAATAAAATTAATTCGATCAAATTTAGGGTCTGGTTTTGATTTATACTCTAGCAAGGTCTCTCTCTGAGGGTCTCTCTCAGTGAATCCAAAGCATATTTTTGAGCACACACTATATCCTCTCTGCTATAGTCTCTTGCTCTAAACCTATCTGACATCTCTAACAACCTCTTTTCAAAATCAGAGGTGGCAGAACAGTTTCTTTTGACACGTAGAAATTGCGATCGAGGTATGTTCCTGATGGTGTGGCGCGGGTGACAACTAGAAGCCATAAGCAAAGCATTCCGATCTGTTAGTTTCCTAAATAGATCAGTTGTAAAGGTCCCATCTAGATTATTTATGATCCTCAGGTCCAAAAAAATTATCTCAGTAAGATCTTGCTGTACAGAAAATCTCAAATTACAATTGGACCCATGTAGATATTCAATAAATTCATTCAGCTCTGTTATAGTACCGTGCCACACCATCAGGACATCGTCGATATAACGCCTCCAGAGGTCGATTCTGTGGAAAAAGAATTATTGTTAACATCATAAATAACATTTCTTTCCCACTGTCCCAGGTAAAGGTTTGCATAGTTTGGGGCAAATGTGGCCTCCATGGCAGTACCATTTACCTGGTGATAATATTCATAGATAAGCGCGTTATATTTTAAAACGTGCTTGGCTAAAGTTATCAGAAAATCAGTCTGTTCCCCACTTAAAGTGGTACATTCTTCCCACCACATACGCAGTACCCCAAGGCCCCCATCATGGGGGATATTCGTATATAATGACTGTATGTCCAAGGACACCAAAATCCAGTTTGTCTCTACCTGCATTCCCTCCAGAACTCCCAGAATCTCGGTAGTGTCTCTTATATATGATGGTAACCTAGGTACCAGATCACAAATATGTGAATCCACATATTGTGAAAGTGTTCCAGTAAGGGAACCTATACTTGAGACGATGGGCCTTCCGGGGGGGACACTGCAAACTTTTGTGAACCTTGGGGAGTGCACATATGGTGGTACAAACCGAATCTGTAACCTGTAAAAAATCAAAAGTGCTTTGTGTAATAACACCACTTCTCTCATGTGTTTCCAGAAAATGTTCTGCTACTGGGCTTTCCTGATTACCTTTTGTAATGTCCCTTACATGTTCTTGTATTCTTTATTTTAAAGGATGTTTCATTCATCCAAGATACAGTTTTTGGAAGTTGCACTAAAGTGCATAAACCACAAAATTTGTTCTGCTTGTCACAAATTTTGATGTATACTTTCTCTTCACTGACTGCTCATTGAAAAACTTGTGCCTTGTCAGCAGTAGGTGCCCAGAGTACAGTTGCTGCACCAGTGCATACCTGGAGGCTGAACTGGTAGCCAAGTATTAGTAGCATTTCTGGGTGTGTCAGCTGAAAATTGTCTATGTACTGAAATTTTTTTTAGATTTTTGAAATCTAGATTTAGTAGTTGCAAATCTCTTGTGTAGTGACATGACTTTATAAATGATAATTTAAATATAAATTGACAGTATTAGTGTCAAACAAAAAACTCTAGTCGTGGACCTCCAAGGAATTAAGTCCATGTAGCCTGATATGTACTGATGTCAATCTACATCTATCTATCTATCAAAAATCTATTTAGATTTTTAGCACAGCTAAATGTGATTCGTGGTACACAACCAATACTTTCTGTCAATATAGGGTCACTTAGCAAAATAGGCCAGTACTTTCTTGCAATATTATTTGTCCAGTCGTGTCATTAAATTCTATAAGTAGACAGGTGCTGGTTCATTCTGTGACTTAATTCTCTGTGTTAAGATTGGCCCTGTCTAAACCTTTTGCTCTCTCTAGTGCTAGATCTACAACATTTCAGTTGTACCCCCTTGCAAGAATCTCCCTTTCATTTCTAATGCCTGATGTTCACATTCCATGCGTGAACAATTTTGTCTTAGACCTAAAAATGGTCCATAAGGTATTGAATCTTAAGTGGACATGGATGGGCACTTCTGTTATGTAACAGGCTGTTTGTGGAAGTGGGTTTTCTAAATCCCTTTGTACTAACTTTGTTGTTATCTACACTTAGTGTAACATCCAAAAAATTTAAAGTATTGGGATCCATCGTGCACGTGAATCTCAAATTGACTTGATTAGAATTTAACCATTTAGCAAATTTCCTTGTATTATCAAGTGATCCCTCCCACACATAATACATCATCAATGTGGTGATACCAAACAGTTCATATTAAACCAGACAATTCAACTTTGTGTTTTTTTTTTTGTTTTTTTTCCCTTCTCCAATACAATGAGTTATCCTACATTCTTTCCATGTTCATACAGACTTATGCTTCTACTTGGACCGCACAAAGCAGAAATTCCTCACAGATTTTTGTTTCATTTGCCCCCAAGATGGTGGGTGCCTCTCTCTCTCTGAGTGCTTTTCCAAATCATTGGCATCCTGCATTTTTTTTTTGTTACCGGAAGCATGGTAAGGAGCTTCCCCTAATTGTCCATGGGCATTCCATCTGTGGCATGGCCGCTTCTGTGACAGCTTACATACTATATGCTTTGCCGCCACGCAGAGTTCTGTTCATACTTTCACTCAACACTACCATTTGGATCTGATGTCCCATAGATGAGCTGGCATTGGTCTTGCCTTCCTCCAGGGCCTGCTGTCTTAAGGGTCTTCAACATCCCTGCTGTTTGGCCTTCCTCCAACTCTACTGTTTTGGACTGCAAGGGATTTGTTTCTAAAGTGAGGATCTATGGAGGGGAGATGTTCTTGAAGTAGATAGTTTACTTACCAGCAACAGAAGATCTTTGACTCTCTTACATAGAGCCACACCTCCCCCTCCCACATACCCCCTGCTGTATTTCAGGTGTCATACTGTAGAAGGTATACCTTTTACACCATAACTTCTCCTTTTCTGTGCCCTTTCAAATATTTTGTTTCTTTTCTGAATGACCGCGTTTTCAGTTAGCTTGGTCAGGATTCTAGTCTCCAGTTCCAGTCAGTACGGTACAACTCCAAGCTTGTCTGTGGCGGGAAACTAAGGAGGTTTAGGGCCACCCATGTTACGTGGCTGCACTGACGTTCAGCAGCATGGACAGACCCAGCTTGGCAAATGTTTCTGAGTTGTCCTGACCATGACAGTTTACAGTTCCAAAGGTGTGGCTCTGTGATGGAGAAGAATCTACTGCCAACGGTAAGTAACTAAAGTTCATGTGCAGTCACCCCTAATCAGTACTCTGTTTATGTTTTTAATGTAAACATACATTAATTATCAATATGAACATATGCCTAAGTGTTGGGTGCCTTACTTCTTCAAATAGTATCTAGTGTCAGTCGCCTTCCTGTAACATGCAATTCAGGGTTTTAAATAATTGATTAGCAGTTTTTTTTTTCTTGGGACGATATTAACTGTATGGAAAGTATTTATATAGATCTTCTAGAAGTGCTGTGTTTGTTAAACACAGTGAGGCAAGAGCTATGCATTTTCACAAAGTTTTAGCGCTTTTATGAGCAAAACGCTAATCAGTTTTTAGAGTTAAATAAAACCCTGCAACTTCTGTGTTATAGGCACCTGACAAGAGGAAAGCATTAGAGGAGACCAAAGCCTACACAACCCAGTCTCTTGCCAGTGTTGCATACCAGATTAATGCCTTGGCCAACAATGTTCTCCAGCTGCTGGATATTCAGGCATCTCAGCTACGGAGGATGGAATCTTCCATCAACCATATCTCACAGGTATCACTATATCTTTCAAATGAAATGATCTTTTATGTTCTAACGGTATAACATTCCTTTTAGTTTGCTAAAGGATGTAGTGACTTTATAATCTTATCCAGCTTGGTAGCGAATTGGCTGAAAAGCTGCTTGCCATTTCTGCAGTTACGTTTATGCGGGTTTGTGTCCTCCAGAGACTGGAATGTTACTGCAGGCATTCCGAAACAGGAGTCCAGCGGGAGGGGTTTTTATTGCGAGGGTCTCAAACTCCCTAAAGAAAAAAAAAAAAAAAAAGAGGGCAGGTCCCAGGAAGACGTTTGAGGGTCCTGGAGTGTGCACTGGCAGCAAAAAGCCCTTTTCATCAGGATCAGGTTTCGTAAACATCTCCATCTTCGCTTCCTGAGTCCAGCAGTGTACCCCACTGGAGAGGTATGCTCCGGGTGTTAAAAAGAGGACTAAGTGTCATGAGGTCGCTGGGGTCAGAGTTTGTTATAGAGAGAGAGGCTAGGGGAGCATATGAGGTTGACTGAAGGAGATGTTCTGAGGAATAACCCCCGCCCCCAGGAATAAATGCTACTGTACCGTAGTCTGCAGCGTTGCTTAAAAAGGTTTTTACTGTTTTTTTTAATTGTGTGTCCACATCATCTACATATCCTTGCATCAAGTCAGCTATCATTGTACAGTAATATTCCACTTCACATGGGAATGGAGACACATACGCACTGCAGACTGTTTGGCAGGGGGGACTAATCTGCTTCTTCCTGGCAATATTTTTTTTAATTTTTTTTTTTTGCCTCTGTAGGAATAATAGGTACACAAGAGAGTGCCCTCTCTCTGCTTCTCTCGGTTTGATCCCTCAATGTGAGTTTTGTGATTGAGATTCTTTTCCTTTTACATGAGTGGGCACCCATTGAACTTTATTAGTTTTTTTGCATGAAAACTGATAAGGTGTCACATATGATAGAAAAAATACAGGGGCTATTTTTTTGGCCTGTATTTGATCATTCTGTACAGTCCATAGTTAGTCTTCCTTCCAGAAACCAGCAGCTGTTTTTGGTCAAAGGTGGTTCCTTCTAAAAGGCCAGCAAGTAGCATGTGATTAGTAATATTCATGTGGGGTGGAAGGTTAGGATTTTGCTATATCCTCTTCAGTGATAGTTGACTGGATGGAAGGCTATGGGAATGATGGGAAATATGCAATTTATTACTTGGAAATGCTGTTTCCTAGAGCACTCATCATGTCCTTTCATCATTTCCCACTCACGGGAATTGCAGTAAGTTGTTGAAATGATGGACATTTTGGTTAAGTGGATCCAGTAGCATAGTGGTAGCACTTGCGCTTATAATGCTGGTGACCCATGGGGAAGGGGGAAAGGAATGAGTGTCTCATTAGATGCTCACCTCCTCGGGGATGGGTGGTCGTCTGACTCTCACTGCACCAGTAACTCCTGTGGGCTTGTGGGAGGTACTGGTAATGTGGAGCAACAGCAGAAAAACATAGGAAACATAGAAATTGTTGGCAGGCTAGGACCGCCAGGCCCATCTAGTCTGTCCGTAAACTCTATACTTGTATGCGGCCTGTGCCCCTGTGTGGTCAGTGGCTTTTCATCACTCTCTTCCTCCTCAAGGTTCCCTTGTGCATGTCCCAGGCATGTTTAAAACCCTCCACTGTGCTTGCTATCACCACCTATTGTGGCAGACTATTCCAAGAGTCCACCACCCTCTCTGTGAAGAAAAACTTTCTCACATTTCCTCTTAATCTACCCCCTCCAACTTCATATCATGCCCTCTTGTTCTAGTATTCCTTTTACATTGGAAAAGGTCTCTCTCCTGCACCTTGTTTATGCCTTTGAGGTACTTGAAAGTTTCTATTATGTTCCCTCACTCTCACCTATCCCCCAATTGAGGTCCCTTTTGTGGTGCAAGCCATGCACAATCTTGGTCACCCTTCTCTGGACCGTCTCCACCTTGTTAATGTCTTTGCACAGGTGTGGTCTTCAGAACTGCACACAGTACTCTAGGTGTGGTCTTACCAGTGTTTTATACAATGGCATCACCACCTCCTACTAGTGATAACCTCTGCCTGTGCACCCCAGCATGCCAGTGGCCTTCCCCACAGCCCTTACACTCTGCTTTGTCACCTTTAGGTCATCAGAAATTATTACCCCTAGGTCCATTTCCTCCTTGGTGACTGTCCTCACCTCCCCCCCATCCTGTAATTCTCCCCAGGGTTCCCTCTTTCCAGGTGCATTATTTTGCACTCCTTTGCATTGAACTTCAGTTGCCAGACCTCCAGCCATTTTTCAAGCATCCCCAGGTCTCTCCTCATTTTCTCCACCCCTTCTGGAGTATCCACTCTGTTGCAGATCTTTGTGTCATCTGCAAATAGGCAGACCTTTCCCTCCAGCCCCTCCGCAATGTCACTAATGAAGACATTGAACAGGACTGATCCCTGCAGTACCCCGCTGGTCACCCCCCCCTCCCATTTACCATCACCCTCTGCCTCCTGTCAGTCAGCCAGTTTCTAACCCAGTGTGTCACCTTTTGTCCCATGACCAGACTACCCATCTTGTTAATCAGCCTTCTGTGTGGGACAGTGTTGAAGGTTTTGCTGAAATCAAGGTAGGCGACATTCACCAGCCCTCCCTGATTTACTTCTCTAGTCACCCATTCAAAAAAATCTGAGATTCGTTTGACATGGCCTTCCTGCTGTAAATCTGCCCCCAATTGCCTCTGATCCATGGCACCTTTGGATTCCAGGTGTGCAACTGTCCATTCTTTCAGCATTGTCTCCATGATCATCCCCACCACTGAGGCGAGGCTGACTGGCCTGTAGTTTCCCGCCGCCTCTGTACTGCTGCTTTTGTGCAGGGTGACACCATTTGCCCTCCTCCAGTCCTCTGGAACCACTCCGTGTTGAGTGACTCTGTGAACAAGGCTGCCAGAGGTGCTGCTAGTTCCCTTCACAGCTCCCTTAATATTCTTGGGTGTATACCATCTGATCCCATAGCCTTGTCCACCTTCAGCCTCGTCCTTTGTGAGCTTTTACAGAACTCTCTCCACTGTGAAAGGACTGGTGTCCACCCCCCCCAATTGCCTCTGCTAACCAGCTGTGATCCATGCCCCTCCTCCTCCTCCTCAGTGATTACTGAACAGAAGTATTTATTCAGTATTTCTGCTTTGTCTAGGTCTCCCTCCTTACACTCCCCCTCCTCCCCCTTGAGCTTTACAATCCCTCCCCTGGTTTTTCTTCTTTTGCTGATGTACCTATAGAACGTCTTGTCCCCTTTCTTTACTGTCTGCGCTTATTCCTCCTCCATTCACACCTTAGCTCTCATAACAGCTTTCCCTGCTTTGCTTAGACATTCAAGGTACACCTCCCTGTCTTCCTCACTTTGGGTCCGCTTAAACTTCCTGAAGCTCCCTCTTTTAGCCCTAACTTTGTCTGCCACCTCCTTAGAGAATCATAGTGATTTTCTACTCCCCCCCACCGGCCACTATCCTTATACACTGGTTTGTTAAATCAGCCATGGCCCCTTTCAGTTTTTTCCACTGCTCCTCAACCCCTTCCCCTACCTCCCCCTTCCCCAGGGCTACTCTGATACATCTACCCATTTCTGTGAAGTCCTCCTTCCTGAAATCTAATACTTATGCCCTTGTGTGGCTTAATTGACTCCCTGTCCCCATGCTAAACCACACTATGTGGTAGTCGCTGGCCCCCAGCTGGCCTTCTACCCTGACTTCTGCGACTCTATCATCATTGGTCCATACTAGGTCCAGAATTGCCTTGTCCCTGGTTGGATCACGCACTAGCTGTCTAAGACCAACTCCCTGTAGGGAATCTAGGATGGCTCTGCTTCTGGCTAAAGCAACTGCCTGGGTGGTCCAGTCTACCTCTGGCATATTGAAGTCTCCCAGCAGCAGGATTTCACCTTTGGATGCCATGTCGTGAATTTTAATTCCCTGTCCACTTCCTCCCCCTGAGCCAGAGGTCTGTAGATCACCCCTGTGCATATTGCTGTGCCATTGCTTGGTTCAAGGGTGACCCACAGTGCCTCAGCCTCCACCCCACTATCTTCCTTGCACTTCTGTGGCCTTTATACTCTCTTTGGTGTACAGGGCCACCCCCCCCCACCCTTTTTGCCCTCCTTGTCCCTCATGAACAGAGTATAACCTGGTACATTTGTGTCCCACCCATGATTAGCAGTGTACCAGGTTTCTGTTGTTGCCGCTATGTCCAGATCTGGGATTTTATTTCCCAGGCTGTGGGCATTTGTTACCATGGCTTTCCATGTTTTACAGCCTAACCTGCTTTTGTTTTTGCTCTCCTGCCTCTTCCCCCCCCCTCCAGTTTTTATTCTTATGTGATCCTGCCCCCACTGTTTCCCCTCTTGCACTCACTCCATCTGATTTCTCCTCACTACCTGCTTCATCTGCCCTTGGAGTTGAATCATTTTCCTGCATGTGCTCATGGGAGGGTGATCTTAAGCTTTCTGTCCCTCCTGACTCTCTCCCCCTTGGCCAGTTTAAACACTTTCTGCTGAAGCACTGAAACTTCTCTCCAAGGATTGAGGTGCCCTTCTCAGACCAGCGTGCAGAACATCCTGCTTATACAAGCTCGCATCCACCCAGGTTGGACCCCAGTCCCCCATGAAGCCAAAACCCTCTATTCCACACTAGTTCTTCAACCAGGCGTTAAAATTCTGGATGTGGAGTGACCTTTCCTCCCTCTTCCTTGGACAGGTAGCACCTCCGAAAATGAGATGGAGCATGCTGTCTGCCTCAGGCTGCCCTCCAGCTTCCTGAAATTCTCCTCTACTCTGGCTAACTCTACCTTGGCCCCCGCCATATCATTGGTTCCCAGGTGGATAATCACATCCACTTCCTCCCTCCTTGATATCTTCCTAGTGATCCTCTGGATCCCTTCCCATCCCTCCTGCTGTGCTTCCTGGGATGCACTTGACCTCCCGGTCCTTCGTGGTCAGATCCCCTAAGGTAATTCCCCGGACAATCGAGTTCCCCCACCAGTAGAAGATTCCTCCTGCTCTGGGGTTCTCAACCCCTTCCCTTGGGCTCCATCTTGGAGGACCCACTCATCCCCCTTGGTCTCAGCTGCAGGTGCGCCCGTGGGACACTCGCGCTCCTCTAAAACAGCATAAGAGTTACTCATCTGGACTGGTTGGGGGATGTATCTCTGACCCCGCTCCCTCATCCTCCCTGAACCCACCATGATCCAACCACCCCATGTCCTGGGCATCCTTTAAGGTTTAGTCTGTGGACCCGGTGGCTTCTGGGTGGGGATGAAAGCTCCCTGCAACCTGGCCAACTCTGCTCTGAGACAGGTGACCTCCCTCAACCCAGAGAGGTGCCTGTAGATAGGGCAGCATCGCAGCCTCCAGAATGTCTCCCTGAAGAGAGTTGCTCCACAGCCACTGTACTGCACCACTCCCATCATGGTTGTAGTTACCTTACCCTTGGAAGCTTATATTTATTAGCTCCTCCCCTTCCTGGGCAGGTACGTCCTGATCTGTTGCAAGAAGATGTGTCATCCTATGGCGTCCACACCCTATATAAGCAGTAAGAGCCCAGGGTGGGTGGGTTGAGGGTGGGAGGATGGATTTTCCCCTGGCACCGTCCAGAAACGATTAGCTCCCCATTCTGGTCCACGAACCTTGCCCCCTCAACCAGCAAGAATCACCAAATACAGCCCCCAAACACACTATACACCAAAATCTCCTTGCTCCTTCACCAGCAGATAAGCTTGAAATTGAAAACCCCACAAACTAAACACACTTAAATTCTCCAAATATCCATGGCCCACTATCAGCAAGGAAGCACAGCAATCACCAAGGCTGACTAAAGCCTGTGTTCCCCGGCGGTCCTCCCAGACAGTAAAATACAGTACACTAAGTTCAGTAGTTATAAAAATTACACCAACAATCTAAGTTTCCCCAGTGTTCACTATCCAGAGGCAAACCTGTCCTCCACAGCGTTCCTTCTGGATCTGTGAGTGCCGCCAGTATTTGCAGCCCCACTCAGCTCCTGTTACCCCATCTGCTTAGCGTACAGGCTCCTCCATGGCACTCTGGAACCAGCTTGCTGACCATGAGCTCCGCTCCCCTTTCCTGATCTCAGTTGCTCCTCCCTGCAGGTATACACCCGGACGTAGTGCAGGCTGTCCTCTAGACCACCTGCGTTCCACTGCGATGGTGTCTGTTACAGTAGGGAGTGGAGATGCGCAAGACATAGCAGTGAGCATGCCTATTTTTTGCTTGCGCTGCATATTGAGCTGATGTCTATGTGGGTGGAAGGACAAGGAAAATCTTGGCTGCGATAGGATGATATGGCTCCCCAGTGGTGCTTCCAGGCCTCACAGTGACTAGCCATCTAGAATGAAAGAGCCCCCCCCCCAAAAAAAAAACATTAGGTCTGCAGAAGGGACTGTGGCCCAGGGAGGCTCTTGCTGTGAGGGTATAATCACTGTGGCAGGGCTTAGTAAGTCTTTGGGATTCGATACAGAAGATGGGGCTAGGCAGAAACTGCGGGGATCAAATGCTGGCAGATAGGGGTCACAGCTAGAAGGAAGAAAGAATAATTAAGATAAAATGTTTTGGATAAATGTTTTCTGGGAAGTATTGGTTAGCGTTGTTATGGTTATATTGTTATAGAATAGTTGGATTATGCTATGAAGATGTATCTGCTTTGCTGATATTTTTTGCTTGGTTCCTGCTTGGCATAGACTACTGAGTTGTGGCGGGAACAGCAGAGCACATCAAAGGGGAGTCGCACCTGCCTGCCAATGTTTTTTTTTTGTTTTTTTTTAATGTGTACTTCCTCTCCCACGTGACGTGGGCTGTTGCTATACAGTGTTAGCTGATGGAATGGAAGGAAATTGAGTACGCTGGGAAACAGCATTTCTAAGGTAAGAAGTTACCCCTTTTTCCTAGTTTTTTTCCCCTTTTTCCTTTGTCTCCTTATATAGATGATCTGGGTTGCCCTGGATGCACCCTTCCAGCAGCTGGGAGGGTGGCTAAGCAAGCGGCTGCCTACGTGTCAGTGCCACTCTTTAGGGCTCTTTTTTGTTGACTGGCAAGGGCACGTGAATGCCAGGCAGCCTGTACCTGTCCCTCCAGAGTTAAACATAGAAACACTGATGCTGATGGCAGAAAAAGGCTCAACGTCTCATCCTGTCTGCCCAGTAACTTCTGCATCCACACCAAGCCTAATGCTGGACTGCGGCTACTCTGTGGCAGGTCCTGACTGTATTTCAACCCCCTCCAGCCTCCCTAGTTGACCTTCCCCTTCCCTCAGCTGTCCTGCCTCTCCCTTCCTCTCGTTTGGACTGTTCCCATCCCACCTGTGTTTTGAAGCCAGCAGCAGAGTCTGTGTCAATCACTTGTTCTGGCAACATATTCCTCTTCTCTGGCACCTGTTCTGTAAAGAACAACTTCCTTACATTCCTCTTAAAGCCCCCCAAAAAAAAAACAGTTTCAGTGCATAGCCTCCTGTTACCTTGCCCTCACTTCTTGTGACCAAGGCACTGCTGTCCACATTATTAACACCCCTTCAGTACTTAAAGGTCTCTGTCATAACCCCCCCCCCGGCCTCCAATGTGTACCTGTTGAGACGTGCCCTCTGTGATGTCCTCACTCCTCAGTTGGCCCCAGTGTGAGTATATTTTGCTATTTTAAAACACAGTTGTTTGGGGGAATGAGTTTTTCTGTTGCATTTAAGTCTAGTTGGTACAGTATTGAACAATGTGCATGGTAAATTCTCAGTGGCTTCAGTACTATGCACGATTAAATTAAATCTGTTTGTCTGTAATCAGTCTTACTGTGCTAATGCACAGAACTTTTAACTCGACTAAATTCTCTGCTTCCCTGGATAATAGCGGTCTTAGCAAACTAGCCTCAAATTGTCAGACCGAACAGGGCCTGCATAGGTTTAGTGAGGAAGTGTACAGCTGTTTAGATGCTGACGTGATATTATTGCAAAAGACAGTGGAATGTGGCAAGTGATAACATTCTGAGCTGTTAGGCACAGTCATTTTAGTTCCTCAATGTGTATATTGCAGTTCTTTTGTTATTTCTTCATCCTCTGCCCGGGAGCAGTGTCTTGAGTTTTCAATGATGTGCTACTCAAAAACTGAATCTCTGCCAATCAGTAGCAACCAAACTGTGTTTGTGTTATGGAATAATTAGGAAGAATCATACTTGCTGTCAAGTTTCAGATACCCTCTCACTCTCCACACAATAATTGTTCTCGGTGTAAAGATTACATTTCCGTGTTTCTTTGGGGTAAGCACCCTTTGCACTTAGATGTTCTTTAAAGGGGAGACTGTAAAAGCAATTGAGTCACCTGATACATGAACTGATTGCTAAAGACTGTGAACAATCAATGCTTTGTCAAGTCTTTCAAGGGAGCTCAGTAATGAGCGATTCTTGCAGTTCCCTTGGCTGTTAGCTGCAGAGTACATCTGCTGAAAGAGATCTCAGTTCTAAAGAGACTTTATTTGGGTTTAACAGAACATATTCAAAGCCTTGACATGGAACCTTTAAACAGTGAATGTTAAAGCCATATCACTTTGCAACACACAACAGATGTTATTTAAAGAGCTAGTGTATTGCCTTAAACTAATTTCAGTTTTTAACAGCAGTCAACTTAGCTTTTATATCTGAGGTACTATTTTCTTTTCCCTTTGGCTAATTAGATTTATTTTCTGATGTTAGTGGGTGTGGTGTATATGACAGCACTGTACCTGGCAGCAGACATATCTGTCTCTGCCCCACCGCCCCTTCAAACGTCATCAGCATTTTGACCTTACTGACTGGGACATCACTGCTGCTTAACAGCAGCCACTCAGTAGCTGCCAGGTCAGGCAGCTGTAGTGTCACTGAGATGACAGTGTTGGTGGTGTGTGTGTGTGTGTGTGTGTGTGTGTCTGTGTGGAGACAGATATGTCAGCTGCCAGGCTATAAGAGCTGTTCCACACATCCAGCACATTATCACATAGAAGACTTTCTAATGAGCAAAAAAACTTGTATTATTTTCCTGTCTGCCTGTTTTGGTTCCACTAGCTCTTTAAGGCATCAGTATTTGGTAGTTGGTACAAAATGTTGTTCATATATTTTTTAAGTTGTAATGTATTATTGGTAAAAAAAAAAATCATCATAGTGTTTTTTTTTTTTTTTTTTAATAACAATAACATATTTCTGGCAAAAACACCACAATGCTCATTTTCTCCTTTTCATTTTGTTCACCAGCTAAGATAAATCTTTTTGAAGTTTTTAAAAGTTTCTGGTTTCTTTACACACCCACCATGAAAGTTAAATTTGGTTTGGGGCTTTGCTGCTTACCATCAGAAACGTGTGCTTGCATCATCCTTTCATAGACCTCTCTGAGTGTCTTTGACATGGTCTCCCACCAACTACTCGATTTGGGACCTGGCTGTCTGAAAGAGCTCTTAGAAACATAAACATAGAAACATAGACATTGTCATCAGATAAGGACCACTAGGCCCATCCAGTCTGCCCGTAAGCCCTATACATTGTATGTGGCCACTGACCCTGTGTGACCAATGGCTTGTCATCACTCCCTCCCCTCTCAGGCTTCCCTTGTGCCTGTCCCAAGCATGCTTAAACCCCTCCACTGTGCTTGCCCCCACTACCTCCTGTGGCAGACTATTCCATGTGTCAACTACCCTTTCTGTGTAGAAAAACTTCCTCACAATACCTGTTAATCTACCGCTTCCCAATTTCATATTGTGCCCCCTTGTTCTAGTACTTTTTCTACATTGGAAAAGCTCGCCCACCTGCACCTTGTTTATGCCCTTGAAAGTTTCAGTCATGACCCCACGCTGTCTCCTCTCCTCCAGTGAGTACATATTGAGGTCCCTTAGTATCTCCTCATGTGTTTTGTGGTGCAAGCCCTGCGCCATCTTTGTTGCCCTTCTTTGGATAGTCTCCACCTTATCTATGTCCTTGCGCAGGTGTGGTCTCCAGAATTGCACACAGTACTCCAGGTGAGGCCTTACCAATGTTTTATACAATGGCATCACTGCCTTCTGCTACTGATACCCCTGTCTGTGCACCCCAGCATGCCTCTGGCTCTCCCTGATGCCTTTGTACACTGCTTTGGTACCTTAACGTCATCAGAGATGATAACCTCTAGGTCCCTTTCCTCTTTGGTGACAGTCAGCTCCTCCACCCCCAACCTGTAGCTCTTCCTAGGGTTCCCTCTACCCAGATGCATTATTTTACACTTCTTTACATTGAACCTCAGTAGCCACATCTCTGACCATCTTTCAAGCTTTTCCAGGTACCTCTTCATTTTCTGCACCCCTTCTGGAGTATCCACCCTGTTGCAGATCTTGGTGTCATCTGCAAACAGACAGACCTTTCCTTCCAGCCCCTCTGCAATGTTACTAACGAAGACATTGAACAGGACTGGTCCTAGTACTGATCCCTGTGGTACCCCACTGGTCACCCCCCTCTCCTCAGATTGTACCCCATTTACTACCAGTCTCTGTCTCCTGTTAACCAGTTCCTAACCCAGTTCACTACCTTGTCTCCCATGCCCAGACTACCCATCTTGTTAATCAGCCTTCTGTGTGGGACTGTGTCGGAGGCTTTGCTGAAATCCAGGTAGGCGACGTCTACTGCCCCTCCCTGATTAAGTTCCCTTGTCACCCAATCAAAAAAAAAAAAGATTAGTTTAACATGACCTTCCTCACCTCTGCCTACCAAATTACCCTCACCTACCTCCCCCACTCCACCCCTCTCACTACTACCCCTATTCTGTCCTCACCAGTGGTGCAAGTGGTAGACAAGAAGTACAGGAACTCAGGCACTGACAAATATGAAATGCAGAATGAAGATCTTCAATCTGAAGGATAACTTTGTGAAGGCACGTCTATCTGTTTAGACACTAGTAGATTCAGTTAGTTATTGAAGTATTTCTACCAAAATAGCACTGTTACACAAGTCAAATGTTGTTAAGGAAACCCTGATTTCAGGTCACAAGGCCATAAACTGTCATTTTGTTGCAAGTTTAAGAATTTCAGTTCCAGTGTCAGTGGGAAGAAGTGCAGGAACTCCGTTCCTGCTGCAAAAAAGGTACAGGAACTGAGTTCCTGTGTGTTCCTGTTCACTTTCATCACTGGTCCTCACCTACGCTATACTTCCCTCTTTCTCTCATAATTCTTCTCATTCCCTCTCCCTGTAGATGTCCACTATCGGCTGACCACCCCTCCTGTCATTTACTGTATGTCCAATCGTTGGGGAATCCCAACACTGTGTCTTATACTGCTTATAAGATATATGTAATTACAATTTAATTTTGTTGCCTGTGTAATTGTATCCTGTGTTATTGTATAACCTTGTATTGACTGTTTTGTTTTGTCCAACACTGACTTGGAACCTTTGAAAATGAGTCCTTGACTCAAATGTATTAATCTTAATCTGAAATAAATAAAAATAAAAAAATCTGTGTTGTCTCAGATCCTGAGCACCACTGGATTTCAAATGCGCCACTAGCCTTTCATTCAGCAGTGTCTCCATGATCTTTCCCACCACTGCGGTAAGGCTGACTGGCCTGTAGTTCATCGCCTCCTCCCTACTGCCGGTTCTGTGCAGTGGGGCTTACATATGCCCTCCTCCAGTCCTCTGGAACAACACTCATGTTGAGTGACTCTGTGAACAGGGCCCCCAGAGGTGCTGCTAGTTCCCTTCGCAGCTCGTTTAATATCCTCAGGTGGATACCATCTAGCCCCATGGCTTTATCCACCTTCAGCTTTGTGAGTTCTTCCAGAACTCTCTCCACTGTGAAAGGACTGGTGTTCACCTCTTCTCCCCCCCCCCCCCAATTGCCTCTGCAACCCAGCTGTGGTCCTTGATCCGTCCCCTCCTTAGTGAATACTGAGCAGAAGTATTTGTTCAGTATTTCTGCCATGTCCAGATCCCGCTCCTTACACTCTCCCTTCTCCCCTCTGGTTTATCTTCTTCCACTGATGTACCTATAAAATGCCTTGTCCCCTTTGTTTACAGACTGTGCTAAGCTCTCTTCTGTCTGCACCTTTGCCCTCCTAACAGCCTTCCCTTAGACATTCAAGGTATACCTCCCTGTCCTCCTCCTCCCTTTAACTCCCCTTATATTTCCTGAAACTCAGCCTTTTAACCCTGATTTTTGTCCCTCACCTCCTTGGAGAACCATAGTGGTTTCCTTCTTCTTTTCCCTATGGCCACTATCCTAATGCATTGGTTTGTTATATCCACTATGGCTCCTTTCAGTTTCTCCCATTGTTTTTCCACCCCATCTACTATATCTTCCATCCCCAGGACTGCTTGTATACATCTGCCCATTTCAGTGAAATCTGCACTTCTGAAATCTAATACTTCTTGCCCTTGTATGGCTTGATTGAGTCCATGTCTCCATGCTGAACCACACCATGTGGTGATCACTGGACCCAGCTGCCCTTCCACCTGTATTTCTTTCTTTGTATCCATTGGTCCATACCAGGTCCAGAATTGACTTGTCCCAGGTTGGCTCATGCACCAGCTGCCTGAATCCATCCCCCTGCAAGGATTCTAGGATGGCTGTGCATCTGGGTGGCCCAATCCACGTCCAGCATATTGAAATCCCCCAGTAACAGGATTTTGCCCTTAGCTGCCATGTTGTGTATGTTCTCCACTAGTTCTCTGTCTGCTTCCTCCCTCTGTGCTGGAGGTTTGTAGATCACCCCAGTGCGTATTGCTGTTCCATTCTCTGGCTCCAGGGTGACCCACAATTACCTCGGCCTCCCCTTGTCTTCCCTGAACTTCTGTAGCCTTTATACCATCTCTGATGTACAGGGCCGCTCCCCCACCCATTTTACCCTCCCTGTCCCTCCTGAACAGTGTATAGCCTGGTACATTGACTTCCCAGCCATGATTAGCAAAGTACCATGTGTCAGTTATTGCTGCTATGTCAAGGTCTGCATCTGCCAACAAGGCCTCCAGGTCTGGAACCTTACTTCCTAGGCTACGGGCATTCGTTAGCATGACCTTCCGTGTTTTACAGTCTGCCGTCCCTCTGCTCTTGTTGTTCCTCTCCAGCATCTCCCCCCAACCCCGGTTTCCTTTCCTATGTGCTCCTGCCCCCCTGTATCACTCATAGTACATTCTTCACCTGCCTGCCCCTTCCTGCTTGCTTTTGCTGTTCCCATAGTCAACTTTATGTTCCTGCATGTTCCCATGGGGAGGGGTTCCTAAGCCTCCTGGCTCTCCCCCCTTGACCAGTTTAAATGCTCACAGCTGAAGCATTTAAACTTCTCACAAAGGACTGAGGTCCCCCTTCTCGAACAGATGCAGTCCGTCCTCCCTATATAAGCCTGCATCTGCCCAGGTCAGGCCCCAGCCCCCTATAAGGCCAAAGTGCCCTAGCTTCCCCTGTGCCCTGGACAGTTAGTACCTCCAAGAATGAGACTGAGCATGCTGTCTGTTTCAGGTTTCTCCCCAGCTTCCTGAAATCATCCTGGACTGTGGCTAACTCCACACTTCTCCTGGCCAGGTCATTGTTCCCCAGGTGGACAATGACATCCAGCTGCTTTCTCCTAGCTGTTGCCGTTGCGATTCTGTGGATCCGCTTCCCATCCCTATATGCAGCACTTCCTGGGAGGCACTTGACCGCCCTGTCTCCCCTGCTAGGTGACCCTAAGTCCACTCCCCAGACAATAAAGACACAGAAACATAGACTTTGACGGCAGATAAGGACCACTTGGCCCACCTAGTCTGCCCATTTCCCTACCTATTGGATAAGTTGCAGATCCTAGTTAACCAACAGCCTATTTCTTCCTACCCCCCCAGCAGAATTGCCTTATGTCTGTCCCATGCATTTTTGAATCCACCCCCCATTGTTTTTGACCCCACGGCCTCCTTAGGAAGGTCATTCTATGCGTCCACCACCCTCTCTGTGAAAAAATACTTCCTCACATTGCCCCAGAGCCATCCCCCCCATCTTCAAATTGTGTCCCCTTGTTCTTGCACGTCTCTTTTTCTGAAAAATGCTACCCTCTTGGACTTTGTTGATTCCCTTGAGGTACTTGAAAGTTGCTATCATGTCCCCCCTTTCCTCAAGGGTGCACATATTAAGCTCCTTTAGTCTCTCTTCATATGGATTCTGTTGCAGACCCTGCACCATTTTAGTTGCCCTCCTCTGGACTCCCTCCATCCTGTCTATGTCCTTGCAGAGATGGGGTCTCCAGAACTACACGCAGTACTCCAGATGGGGTCTCACCAACTGTCTGTACAGGGGGATAACTTCCTGTTTTCTATTGGTGATGCCTCTCCCTATACATCCCAGTATCTCCCCAGCCATCCTTACTGCCTTTTCACATTGCTTGCTTCGTTAGGTCATCTGGTATGACTACCCTCAGGTCCCATTCCATTTTTGTTGATAACCCCCCAATCGTGTATTCTTCCCCTGGGTTTTTGTTTCTCAGGTGCATTACTTTGCACTTCTTTGTATTGAATCTAAGCTGCCATACTTTTGACCATTCCTCCAACCTTGCCAAGTCCCTTCTCATCCTACCCAACCCCCTTGTGTATCAACAGTGTTGCAGATCTTTGTGTCGTCTGCAAACAGGCATACTTTTCCTTCTAGTCCCTCTACAATGTCACTTTTGAAGACATAGAAAAAGACCGGACCCAGTACTGAACCCTGCGGTACCCCACTAGTAACCCCCCTTTCTTCAGAGTGGACTCAGTTTACTATTACCCTCTGTGTCCTGTTGTCCAACCAATTTTTTATCCGGGCTACCACCCTGGGACCCACTCCCAGGCTGGCTAATTTGTTTATTAATCTTTTGTGTGGGACTGTCAGATGCATTGCTAAAGTCTAGGTAGGCCATGTCTGCTTCTCTGTCCATGTACTCCAGGCTACCATCTCAGCTCTGCCAAGGTGGGCCTGTTGACGGTTCCTAGCTCACACCTGAAGTTATCCGGGGGGGGGGGATTAGGCATTTTCTTGCATGACACCATTATTTTGGAAACAATTGCCTTGGCATCTTGGGGCACCATCCTTGGTGGAAGTATTTAAGAGGGGTTTTATACACCATCTTTTTGCCATGACGGTTCTGCAGTAGTTTTTTGATCAAATGCTGAACTGATTATTATTATATAGTAACCATGGTATAGGGTCTGTGCTACTGTAAATATATATCTTTTGTAAAGCACTCTGATCCGACGTGATAGGGTGCTTAAAGAATAAAATTACTACTACTAGTGCTGCTGCTTTTAAATGAGCTGTTGAGTTGAGAGTTGTCTGCGTAGGCAATCTCCTGGTTCGATGCTTACCTGTCTAACAGAGTCCAATTAGCTCTCAATGTCGTCTTCTCCCTACAGAGACATAGGGGTCCCCAGGGGTCTGACCTTGATACCAGTCTTTTTTCACTATTCCTAACAACCTGCTCCCAGTCTGTTCTTTATACCTCATATATATGTTTGAGGATGATACAGATCTGTTTTCCGGCAGCCCAGATATTTATTTCCTTAAGACCAGTAATCCAGCCTGACCTGGAGGCCATTTAGTGGTGGTTTTGATTCAAATCAATTGAACCTAAATGCTATAAAAACTGTGGCCATGACTTTTGGGGATAAAGTCAGGGGAGGCATAGAGGGAAGGCATAGGGATAAAAAGGGAGCTGGTAGGGACAAAGGCATCAAAACATGGAAAGCTGTATGTACAAATGCCCATAGCCTGGGTAACAACATCCCGTACTCAATAGCCTTGATGGCAGAGGAAGACCTGGACAATGTCGCGGTTACTGAAACATGGTACATGGGAAACCATGACTGGGATGAAGCTCCGGCTCCCCGATGGCCTCCTCTTCTTCCTCCAGGGGTACTACCATCTGTTGCATCTGCACTGACGCCCTCTGTTGTCCAGGCTTCTGTTCCTCCCAGGCCCATAATGACAGTGCCACCTCCCGATTCTCAGGGAGGCTGTCCGTCAACCCTCAAGTCGTTGATAACAGCCCCACCATCATGGTCTGATGCTTCTCCAGGCCCGCGGTCATCATACTCCTCAGGCTCCCTAGCCCCATTGGATTGTTCATCGTGCCCTGTGTCAATGACCCCTCCACTGTCGATGCATCAGTCTCCTGCCATTGACCTCAATGATACTTTGGCCAGGATCGTTACAGCCCTGATGCACCAATTGGGCTTTTACAAACCTGGGTCCTTGGTGCTGTTGACGGTCCCGTCATCATCAAGGCTGCATAGGGCTTCTCTGGCTGCAACCCGCAGGATATTGTTGGTCCCTCTATTGTCGGACCTTGAGTTAGAACAGGTAGATGCTGAGGAGGCATACCACTCTGACCTCATCCTCCCTGAGGAAGAGGAGGTGGGGAGGGAACCTCTTTTCTCTGATGGGTCCACTGCTTCTTCAGTGACTGAGGACTCTGTTAAACATACTCCCAGGTCCCCTGCTGAAGACACTACCTTCTTTAATGTTATGAAGCAGCTGTCTACAACAATGGGCTTCCATACGGAGGAAGATGATGCCACCAGGAGAGAACTGGTGGACTTCTTGGAGATTCCAGAGTCTCCCCCTTAGGTCATTCCTCCTATCCTCCTAGCACCGCGGAATGCCGCTACTGCGGTGTGGCATAGGTCAGACACTGTTCCTGCAATACCCCGCCAGGCAGATAAGCTTTATCATACCCCTCAGGGACTACCTTATTATGCTGCCCAACCTGAGACCAATTCTGTGGTCATCAAAGCAGCACATGACAGGTCCAAGGTGCATAAGCACCTTAGCTCCCTTCCCTCTGATGGGGAATATAGGCAGATTCCCTTTGGGGCCAGAGGGTGTATGCCTCCTCCACCTTGGGGCTTTGGATTACTAGCTAACTTTTGTATATGGTTAAATACCAAAATACCATCTGGAAGAAGGGCAAGGCAGCTGCCCAGGCCCTCCCAGAATGTTCCCAGAAGAAGGAGGTTCTCAAATGCTTACAGACCACTGAGGATGTTAGTAAGCATCTTCTCAGGGTCTTGTATGATATTTCCGACACTGGTGCCAGGGCTGCTGCCACAGGCGTCTGCCTTAGTCTGCACTCATGGCTGAAGGTCTCGGGATTTGCAGTGGCTGTCCAGTAAAAGGTGCTGAATGCCCCCTTCAGTGGTTCCAAGTTATTCGGGCCAGATGTCCAGGACATCATCAATCACATACAGGCATCTGGGAGGGCTATCAGGTCTGTCCATTCACTTTGCTGTACGCAGCCTTGGGAGCAGACAGCACCCACCCTTTCATAAGGTGTCCCACAAATCTGCGGGAGACTCCTGTCCCCAAGGCAGGAGAAAGGCCTCCTCCTCCTTGCCTACCCTCTCCTCTTGTGCTGCCGCAAAGCGGCCAGGAGTAGCAGATCTGCCCCAGTGTCCGGATCTGCTGCTTGACTCTCACAGACCCTCCCCTTTCCGGTCCCCGACTAAGAGGTGGTGGTTGGAGGTCGTTTCTCCCTCTATCTCAATCAATGGGAGAACCATCACTTCAGATGCCTGGATTGTTCAGATTATAGAAAGGGGTCACACTGTGGAACTTGTAGAGGTGCCTCCAGAGACTCTTCCAGTACCCTCCACCTGCCCCTCTGCCTATGTAACAGTTTTCCAGGAGTAGGTACAGTCCATTCTGTAGAAGAAGGCCATTGAGTCAGTACCCAGGCAGCAAAAGAACAGGGATTCTATTCCAGGTTCTTCCTGGTCCCCAAAAGAACCACAGATTTGAGGCCTATTCTAGATCTCGGGGACCTCAATCTTTATATCCAGTGCAAATAATTCTTTATGGTCACTGCCAGGCCTACTGCCCCTGCTCAAGCAGGGTGACTGGCTGTGCTCCCTAGATATGCAGAATGCTTACCTACATATCTCGGTGTATCCTCTGCACAGGAGATTTCATTGTGTTTCTTTTTCAGGGCGAGCATTACCAATTCAAAGTATTGCCCTTTGGCTTATCCTCTGCACCGTGGGTCTTTACAAAGTGTGTATAGCAGCGATAGCTGCTGCCCTTTGGAACGAAGGACTGTACGTTTTTCCCTATCTGGACTACGGGATCCTCAAGGCTCCATCCAGAGTACAGCTCCTCCGGACTCTGGAGAGAACCCTCCAGCTCTTTCTCTCCCTGGGCATCACTGTCAGTCTGCCCAAGTCCGTCTTGATTCCATCCCAGAGGGGTCAGTCCTTGACTCTGCACAGGGCAAAGCCTTCCTGCTTCTCAACAGGGCAGAATACCTTATTTCCCAGGCTCAGGAGGTCTCCCAGAGCCGATATGTAGGTTCTACAAGGGTATACCTGAGGCTATTGGGTCTTATCGCTGTGGCCATTGCAATGGTTCCCTTGGTCAGACTGCACATGCGAGTGCCGCAGTGGACACTCAGAGTGCAATGGGACCAATGCACGGATAACTTAGAACAGTTAGTGCTGGTCTCCTCCCCAGTCCACAAGGTGCTTCAGTAGTGGATGGACCCAGAGAACCTGTTACAAGGGGTTCCAATCCAGATCTCCTTTCCCCAGCAAATCCCCACCATGGATGCCTCCATTTTAGGCTGGGGAGTGCACCTGGGTTCCTTTCAGACTCTGGGGACATGGTCCCAGATCAAAATGTCCCTGCATATTAATGTCCTGGAGATGCGGGGCGGTCCTGTATGCTATGCAGGCCTTTCAGAACCATCTCCTCCCAGGTCAGCTGTTGATCCAACAACTTCAGTGTTGTCTACTACATCAACAAGCAGGGGGAGGCACATTCATAGCCCCTGTGCAGGGAGGCCATGAGAGTCTAGTTCTGGGCACTGGACCACAGTCTGGTTCTCTCGGAAGTCCATGTCCCAGGCATGCCAAACACTCTGGTAGACGGCCTTAGCCAGACGCAGTCCAGCATGCACAAATGGGAATGTCTCTCATCTGTTGCAGAGGATCTGTTCACCAGATGGGGTTGTCCAAAGTTGGACAGTTTTGCATCCCTACTTGGTGCAAAACTGCCCAGTTTCTTCTCGCTAGACCCAGGGCCTGAAGTTTTCTGGTGAGATGTGTTGTCCCTCTTGTGGAACGGGAGGCTTCTTTATGCCTTCCCTTGTTTTTCTCTGATTCAGTGTGTGCCAATCAAGCTGCAGATGGAGGGGGACAGCATGATTCTGGTCGCTCCCTTCTGGCCATGGCAGATATGGTTTCCATTACTGCAACAATTAGCGGAGGAACTGCTGGTCCATCTACAGGGATCTGCTGACACAGGCCCAGGGACCCTGGTCCATCTGAACCTCAGGTCCCTTTGTCTGCATGCCTGGCTCCTGAGGACATAGCCATTGCCCGGTTTGGAGTATTTCAGAGAGCAGTGGGTGCCTCGTGGTAGCTCAGAAGCCCTGACCAAAGCCACATATGCCATGAAGTGGAAGAGGTTTGCCATCTGGGCTGCCAGACATCATCTGGACCCATTTACCTGTCTCGTGAGCCAGATTCTGGACTACCTGATATCCCTGTCAGACTCTGGTGGGTCTTCAGTACTCCTCCCTCAAGGTGCACCTTTTGGCTATTTCTGCCTTTCATGAGCCCGCGGGCAGTCGTATCATGGCTCAATTAGATGTCACATACCTTTCTTAAGGGCATGCTTCATCTGAAACCTCCCATCCATTCCCCTGTCCTGCCTTGGGATTTAAATTTTGTTTTGGAGAAGTTGACCCTTTCTCTGTTTGAGCCAGCCACAACTTGCAAGCTATGTTTCTTTCTTGGAAAGCGTTATTTTTGGTTGCTGTTACTTCTGGTCAAAGGATTTCTGAGCTTCAGGCTCTCTGGTGTGAGGAGCCTTATTTGATTTTTCACAAAGGCAGGGTGTCCGCGCATGAATCCTAAGTTTCTCCCCAAGGTAGTGTCTGGATTTACCCTGAACCAATCTCTCCACCTACCAGTTTAATTTCCTGAGCATGCCAATTCAGGGTAAGTACTGCTCCATATGTTAGATGTACGCAGAATTTTGAAATATTATCTGCTCCGAACTAAGGACTGCAGAAAGTCAAAGCAGCTTTTTGTTTCTTTCACCAAAGGAAGAGAGGGTGTTCGGGTTTCTAAACAATGTTTGTGCAAATGGTTGGCCCACTGTATTGTGTTCTGCTACAACAAGCATGGAAAAGAGTTGCTAGGAGTGGTGAAAGCTCACTCCACAAGGGGCATGGCTACCTCTGTAGCCTGTTTCAAGGGGGTCTCAGCTGCTGACATTTGTGCTGCTGCCACCTGGAGTACTGTCCATATCTTCACTAAGCACTGCGGTCTGGACATTGCCTCTAGAGCCCAAGCAGGCTTCGGCCGGGCTGTCTTACAGGGCCTCTTGTCCTAGGCTTTGGTTAGCCTTTCTCCCAGACTGTCTTGCTGCACCTGTAACGGCTTGGGACTCATTCCTATGATGTGACCTGATGACTGAGATACCCCCCCGAAGAAGATAGAAAGAACAGTTATGTAAGAATGTACCATAACAGTAGATCTTTAAGGGGTTCTCAGTCATCAGGTCTGCCTTTCCTCCCACCATCCCCTTTTAATGGAGCTCTTTCTCAGAACTGGCTAACTGGTGTATCCAGTCTTTTATTTAGGCCTGGGCACCAGCCTTGGCACTTCTCTCTTTCTCTCCTCAGTTCCCTATGGCATGGGTTTGCTCCATTAGTCTTTGGGGGAAAGAACTGAGGAGGGAGCAGTGCCGCTCACACCTTTATGTGGTTGGTGACATTGGCATGGGCGGCCCCAGTGGTAGTGCTGGAGAATGTTCTGGGTGGATCCTGCTTCACTGATGAAGAAGCTCCTGCGGTGTGACCTGATTACTGAGATTCCCTTGAAGATCTATTGTTATGGTAAGTTCTTATGTAACATTTCATTTTATAAACACTATGCACATATTACTTTCACAGTTAATTATTTCATACAGTATGTTGGGAATTTTATGTAATAGCAAGTTGTTTAGCACAAGGTGGTTATTTATACATAAAGGCAGACAGGCAACAGAGGGGAAGATATATTAACATCCCGCAAACCAATAGCTGGTTACTCTGAGGAAGATGTAACAACACTGAAATGTCAGCGGGTGCGTGACCCATGCACATGCATACGTTCACGTTTTATTCTCAAGGAGTGCCTGCACTATGAACAGCCCATAGCAGCGAGCTTGCGGGAAAATGAAAAGCGAAAAGACCAGCATTAACTTCACTGTGATTCTGTGCCCTGCCTTCAGTTGTTAGCACCTGGGAAACAAAGGACATTTATTTATTTTTTTTTTACTTGAATCTACTTGGATTTGGGCAATTGAGCCAAGAAAAAGTTTGGGACTTGTGTAGATGAGAAACAGCATTTGTATCATGATATTGCACTGTTATGAAAGTGGCCTTTCTGTCAAGTAAAGACTGGGCATGGTATGACAACCTACGGTCTCCTGCCTTCTTATTCAGGAAGTGAATATAGGTATTGGTTTACCTCACTGTTGGTGAAGGAATCTCTTTGTTTTATGTATTGTCCCTGCTGTAGTGCATCTTGAAAACATCCCATCCCACGGGGCTACAAAAGGTACACACAGATCACAAACTAATTTTTGCTTTTTCTCATGCCCATCCAAGGTGCCTTCTGCTTAAGTTAGTGACTGTAATTCACCACGAATTGGATGATTCACCTGCCAGTCTGTTTTCTTTCTATCAGGATGCTGGCGAGGCTCTCCTGCATTTCTTGGATCTACAGAATGTGTGATGCTTCTTTTTGACACGCACAAAAGACTGCAGGAAGTCCTGTTAACTGTTTCTGTCCTTTTCCTGAATGATTTGCCCTGCTGTCTCAAAGCAATGTCTGTCCAAGTGGTTAGCCTCTTGTACTGCTTTCTGCTACCACATATGTAGTATACAACTCTCTCATCTCATCTGTGGCTGTGCCACTTATGTGACTTTTCAGTCAGTGTCTGCAGCAGATATTTGCTGTGCTGTCACCTAGAATGAGATCCACACATTCACAAAACATTACAGTCTGGATCTGGTATCCCATAGACTGTCAGGCTTTGGCCTTGCAGTCCTTCATGGCCTGCTGATGTAGGGCATTACAAGTCCTCCCTACCAGGCCTTCTTCCCACTCTGCTGCTGTGCACTGCTTGGGAATCATTCAGTATGTGTGGCTCAATGGAGGGAGATGGCCTTGAGGAAGTTAGTTTAGTTACTTCTAGGTATTTACCAGCAACCACAGCGCTTCAGTAGAGTGTCCATAGCAGTACCAGTGGCTTGTCAGGTTGCACACTCTGCTTTGAGGCCAGAAGATTGGAAGTTTATGGGTTCTAGCCCCACACCAGGAATGTGGGGTAAAATACCAATATTGACACTGTAGTGAAACATGACTGGGTGCTACACTCCTAAAGTGCTGTCTTTTGGATGAAACATTAAAGCAAAGTCCCACCGCCTGCTCTTGTTCAGGTGAACGTTATAGATCCCATGGCACTTCTCAAAAAGAGTAGGGGGAATCCCCCCCCTTCACTAAAAATACTGCCAACAGCCTAATCTGATTTCACTGTATCAGTCTGAATCTGCTTCAACCCTTGCCCGCTCTCTGAGATGAGGCAGAAAATAGAATTGCCCCACCTTCCTTTTCCGGTCAGAATATCTAAACTAAACTGGCTAAGATACCTCTCCTCTCTGGTGCCACAGCTCTCACTCCCGCATGGCACCTTTCTCTTTTCAGGTGGAATACTTCTAGAGACCTCTCAAATGCTACATGGTTGGTCTTCTCATGTTTTGCCCCTTTAATTAGATCTTTTGGTCCCCATCTCTCCTTTTGGCCTGGTCAGGGTTTTGACTTCCTGTTCCTGTTGGATTGGTTAAACTCTTAGTTCCTCTCTGTCAGGAAACTGAGGCGGTATGGGGCCATTCACGTTATGTAAGCGTTGCCAGTGTGCATACAGGCACACCAGTATGCACGGCCTCAGCTACACAAAAGCCAGTGTCCTACAGTTCCTCATATGTGGGTCTCTGGAGGTGATTCTCTTGAAGATCTACTATTAGTGGTAATTAACTAAACTTTTCTTATAGAGGCAGAGGTGTTGTATCATGTTATCAAACCTCAGAAAAAATGTGCATTTCGAGTCATGGTGAATTTGTGTAATGTAGTTGTGCTAGCAGCTTTATACATTGTCAGCATACTCGAACTGGGCAAAAGTGTTGGTTTAAGAGAAGTAGATTTGTCTCCTAGTTGAATTGGTGCTTATTTCTATATAGTAGTGGTATGCACATATAAACAACCTGCTTGTTAATAGCTGGTGTAGCATCCAACTAAACTCCAAAGTTATTGGAGAAGGGGACCTCCACCTGTGTTAAATATATCTGTTCTTTATATTTATACGTGACAAAAAGACTTTTGAGGCAGTTAAGAGGATGCAACATAGGGCAACAAAAATGATCAGAAGTATGGAGGAGAACAGAAGCTATAAAGAGAGGCTGAAGGCCTGTAGCATGTTCACCCTGGGCAAAAGAAGCTGAGAGGGGGCCATTTATTTATGTATTCACTTTGTTAATTGGGTAAGTACACTGAGCCAAAGGCCCCTTTTCAGGAATGACCTGGAGCCACTACAATTGTGGCTGTGATGGAACAATAAAATACAATACAAGAGTATACTAACATACGATACATGTACTAAATACAGCATTAAAAACATTCGCAGTTTGTTTCAAATAAGAGTTATAAAATTTGCATTTTTTTCTGTCTTTCACATAGTCGGGAGTTCACAGTCAGGAGTAATTAAGATTAAACAGTCAGATGTTTAGCCGGCCCAGTGGTGCTGAGGGTTGAGGCGCTGGAAGCCATGCCAGCGACCCAAGTTCGGGAGCGAGTGTGGGTTGGGGGAAACTCAGTAAGTCCCTGAGTGAAACACTCTTGAATTAGTCACACAACCTCTCAAAAATCCATGTATTTAATAAAATGTCTGAAAATGTAGTTTGACTCCTGGCATTGAAACTCCTTCTGTAACTGTTTAACAGAAGCTGAGACAACAATATAGAGCAGATAAAAGATAAAGATGGACATCCTCCTATAATTTAAAGTACTGAACCAACTATACCTGTTGGGAAACAAACTGAGGGGTCTGTAGACTCCATGCAGAATTTGGCTCACGTGGCGCTTTCACACTATGAAGCAATAATAAGTCGCCATCTTGTTGCCGCCGACCTACACCAGGGGCACTAGAGGGCTACTGCAAAGTGGACACAAGGTCCTTTCTGTCAAAACTGTACAAACCCGGCGTCAGCAAGAGGGGTTTCCCCTCTTGAAACGCCACCATTCAGTCACCAAGATGAGCTTAACAGCAGCACTATATCGGAACTTCACAAACTAAGCACTCTGATGATGTAACATTGCATAGCGAGGAAAACAGTCCCCAGTCCTCCGTCCGTCCCACCCAGTGTCCACCACTGCATTCCATCATTCACTTTGCTTTAATTTTTAACCGTCGCTTTCCTGCCTCAGCAGAGTCATTAAATAGGTAGATCTTACTGGCATAGGAGAGCCTTAGTTTGGCGGGCAACAAAAGAGCATGTGAGATCCCCAATTGCTTCGGCTCAGATCTCACCGCATCTAAGGATTTTCTCCATTGTTTGGTTGCAAAGGAGAGGTCAGGGAAACAGATACGTGTCCCATCAGAAAGGTTTAGTTGTCCCTTATCCATTTTGGCCTGTAGGATGTCTTCCTTAATCAAGGGTCCCAAGAATCGGCTGAGGCATCCCATCTTGCGCTGGTAGTCTGTGCGAGTTTATTTAATAAGCCCTGATAAGTGCTCCCTCCTGGTGAAATCCAGTCATGCTGGACAGGATAGAAATCACAAAAGCGAGTAGGTCCTGCCCTTTGCACTCCTTTGGAACCCCCAGTAGAATATTAGCTTGGTGGGCACCTTTCTCAAGGTGCTCAAGATGGAGCCACAGCAGGTGGTTTTCCTGGAGTAACCCTGCCATTGTGGTGAGTGCTTCTCCGCCAAAGATTTTGTCTGCTGTGAATCTATGACAGTCAAATACAGCTTTGTTTCCACTCTAGTTACCCTGGTTATATAGTTATCCACTTTTTTACCGAGTTCCTTGCTGAAGGTTTGCAAGTCCTATACTGTTTGTAAGACTGCACTGTTTGTGGGTTCACCGATGGCGCCATGTATTGGGCTGACTGCTGCACACCATTTGGCCTCTCCACATTAAAAGTCCCAAAACGACTCCAAAAATTGCAACTGTTCACTTTGCTCGAGAAACTAAGAGCGAGAAACACTGTCTGTAGTATTTTAATAATCAAAAGCCATCTTTAAATAACTGAAAAGGAGAATTAATAGCTAAAATAGGCAGGAGCTTCTCATGAAAGATGGCTCGCTTGACGGCTGGGCACACCCCCGGCACTTTATTATGGGCATTTCCCACCATACTTGGTGCCACAGCCAGTGTTGGTGGTGGATGCACTAGTTGTGGCGGCACTGCATCTTTTATTATAAACTTTGGAGACATAAAGTGGAACCTTTTGGAATTTCCTGCATCTTTGAGCTCTCATTTGTACCACGGGTGAGTGTATTGTGTGTATTGTTTTTATCTTTGTGTATTCAGTCCAGTAAAGGTATCATCTCTAACTAAAAGATTCTTGAAGAGCTGCTGACACGATTTTGTGCTCCAGGCAGGCAACTCATGCGGTGTAATTGCCTGCCCTAGGAGCTTTTTCGGCCATAAATAAACATTTTCCATTTGGTGGTTTTTAAAATATTTGACTTGTAAAGCCTAGCTCGTAACTTCCGTGTATGAGCTGAACAACTAAGGAGTGCTGCAGCCCTGCCCCTAAAACATCATAATTAATGACGTGTGGTCGGGAACGGGGCTGCAGGCGCTCTATGGAGAATGTAATGGAATCAGGGGAGGGAGGGCTGCCTAAATGTACAGAGTTTATTTTTGATGGCAGCATGTTTACATATATAGGGCTAATGTATCTATTAAAATATTAACCTTAACCTTCTTTGGAAATTAAAAGAATGTGGAAGATCTGGTGCCTCCACCAAGCTGGAGAAAAATCTGCTATCATGAAATCAGAATCAGGAAAAGTACCCCCAGAAGATATTGATTAGAATTCACCAGCACTATAGTCCTTGGGCTTTAAGCAAAAGCGTTTAGCTTTGCATCCTGGAAATCTAAAACTTGGCTGTGAGAACCCTTATCATCTACTTGGGTACATCCCCACAGTGTGTTCAGTTCCCCTCCGCAGACCTTAGTTGAGAGCCAGAGTTTCCTGACTGGGTCTCAGCTTGGCTGTACACGTGTTTACCATATCACCCTTTGAACCTCTGGAGCAGGAGGTTTTTGTTTATTTTCTTATTTGAAAATTGGTGACCGAGAGAGGCACACTGAGCAGAAGCGCATTCCCAGGTGCAACCCATGAGGAAGGGCATACAGAAATAGATTAGTTGCCGTATTGGTCCTTGTAAGAACAGATCCAGAAGCAAATGGTTTGATACCCTTTATTGGACCAACATACAGTAGATGTGACAAAAAGAAAACAGTGTCTAAGCTTTTGGACCAAGTCTCCGAGGAAGGACTTGGTTGGTCTGAAAGCGTAGACATTGTTTTCTTTTTGTAACATCTATGTTGGTCCAGTAAAAGGTATCAAACCATTTGCTTCTGGATCCATGAAGAAGGGGTTACAGAGGAAAGAAACATGCATAAGTCAACACAGATAATAAATAATAGTAAATATACACAGTGAATAAACTGACGGTGAGTGTGCAATAAAGATGCATGATAGTGAGAATGTGGAGCAGAACAAATATGTAAGTAAAGAAGTACATATTCAAAGGCACCTCTGTGCAGAGCAGCAGATCCCTGGTCAGAAAGTGGCCTTCTGGTAGCAGTCAATTTGTCCATGTGCATTATAAGGTGGTAGTACTGGGAGGGGTATGGCCTGGCTACTAAGTATGGAGGATGCACACTCGCTGGGCTCCCCATGGCATCATTTCAAAAATGGCAATATAAACTTTAAAACTGACCCCTGAAAATTTATTTTCAGTACCTGCCTATTTCACTGACTGGTGGCAGCTCTGAAGCAGCAGGAAAGTCGAGCCTTAATTTTGATATCACCCACTGGGCAGCTCCCAGTGGTGGAAGGCCAAACCCGTTCCCAAGCAGTGCCCATGGAGGCGGGAACGGGAAAGGAGACACAAGACAAGGTGGTGTCTACAAGAAACCCACATGACTGATACAAAAGGCAGACACAAGGCAGTGGTATGGGTCATTCTTCACCTCTGAGGCTAGAGGGGTGGCCACCTGGCTTCGACCCTATTCTCCAGGCACTATAACCCAAGTTTGCGTGGGGAAGGGGGGGCAGAGATGTTGTGGTACAACTGCTGTTAAACACTGGGCAAAAGTTGGCAACTCTATCAGTATACAGTCCTAACGTAGATAATCCAGAATTCTTCCATCAACTTTTTGGAAATAATCTGCATTTGAGGGACCATGGCTGTTAAATGGGGACTTTAACTGTGTGAAGGATATTATTATGGACTGCCCTTGGACAGTAGCCCCAACCTCGAGGGGTGCTTACGGCACTGTTGGAGCTAATGAAGGACCATAAACTGGTGGATGCCTGGAGACTCCAAAATCCTATAGACAGGGAATACACCCACTATTCACACTCTGCTAGGATGTATGCTTGACTGGATGTGATGCTGATTTCCCAGTCACTGGTCCCAGCCTTGAATTCAGCCCAGCTATCTTGGATCATGCCCTAGTTTTTGGTAACTTTTTCAGGGATGGTCGTGCAAGCTATAAACAGAGTACAGCAGTTGGACCCCATGTTGCTGAATAAAGCTGACATCCAGCAGTATGTTAAAAAATATATATTTACTCTGTATATAAAATAAAAATTGGTATGTGCTGTCATGTTGTCAGTGTTGCAAGATATTGAAAGTTTCATGACAGCAGCTTTTACTCAAAAAGGAACTTTTTTTTTTTTCCATTGGATAACATGGGATTTTTTGCTCTGATGTACAGCACACACAGAATTAAGCTTGCCTCTGATATTTTCAGGGATGATGGGGTGTATGCCAAGGGTGTGACTTTGGATGGTTTGAAAACATGTATAACCATTTTTGAATTATGTTTTTTGTGAGAGATGCAAGACGGGCAGTGCGTAGGGTAAATGTGCGAGCGGTAAATATGCGAATGGTAAAAGGCATTTATCATTTGCACTTTACTGGTCACAGTTCAGATTTCCATTTAAATTTTCTGCCATTTTGATTACTTTTTTAGCGAGGCTTTTCACAGTTTTAACATTTTTTAAATACAGCCCCTTGGTAAACACTAACAGTTGTGTTTATCTAATGGGGGCCCAAGGAATACGCTCCTTACATTTTTTTATCCCCCCCCAGTCTGTTGCTTTTTACTCCATCGGAGTGCCCAGTCCTCAAGTCTGGTTGTGTTGCCCACCTCACCCCCCACCCCCGGCATGGCACAGAATATAACCTGTAAAAAGAGAAAACTGTCCCCCTGGCGTCTTTTCCTCAATGCAGAATCCTGCATCAATGCAGCTTGTTCCCCGCAATGTTTTTTCTGGCATCAAGGTGCCCAATCTCTTTCGCCGGCATGTGTCACACCCCCACTTCCTCATACTAACCTGGCACACTGGGAACCCACCCCAGTGTGCCCTAATTGGAATAAATTATTTCCAACACTGGGATGCCCTCCCCCCAAAGCCTGTTATTCCCCCCCCCCACATCGGGGTGCCCAATCCTGAGTCAGATCTTGTACCCTCCCACTAGTGTGGCACACTGGGAGCCCACCCCAGTGTGCCAAATATTTTTAATGTTTCTATATCCTGTAACATAAGAAAACTGTCCCCTGAAGTCCTCTTTTTTTTTTTTTTAATTAACCCTGCAAAAAAGGAAACTGTCCCTCATCGTCTCCCCCATCCCCACCCTCCTGCTGAGCACCCACCTCCCTGCACCCCCCCTCACCCATACTTTCCCTCCAGAGGTTAGGCTCGGCAATCTTTTCTGGACTGGGACATGTCTGCACTCTTCAAAGCCAAACTACGAATTGAGGAATCATGGTAAGCCATATAATGGGAGTCAAATGGGAAGGGGGGGGTCAACTTATGTTGATGTCTCAGTCATTTTTGAGAATTTGGACACCAGATTTCAACATGGGGTTTTGGGGATCCCACCTAATGAACAGTGTAACTGTCATCTTGTTTTTCAGCCTTGAAAGAGGTTTTCGTGGTAGCTGCGTGGAATCACGTTTCAGGACAGATTAATGAAATGATAGTGCCACTGTTCATGAGGTGGGGTCCCAAAAAGTCCATATTGCGAATTTGGTGAAAAAATGGCAAATAATTACTGCGTTATGAGCATGCGTTTCGTAGTTTCTACACACACTCGTAACTTTGCCAGTATTTTTATATTTTCACTCCAGATTTTTAACATTGCCATTTTTAACACCTCCTCATGAACAGTACAGCTGCCATTTTGCACATCCTGCCTGGAACATGTTTTCACACCTGTGGCACAGAATGCCACGGTCACTGTGCGAAATCAACTTTTGAGATGGATTAACAAAACCACAGTGCCACTGCTCATGAGGGGAAGTCCCAAAAAGCCCATATTGACAATTTGGTGAAAATGCCAGAGTTATGTGCATTCGTTGAATTTATTCCATCCACACGCATAACTTTGCAGGATTGGAGTGCAGAGTCAACAGTAAAATAAGGATACTATTATACTATCTAAAAAAGAAGGGAAACTAATTGCAAAAAACTCTGTTAATGCATCAGTTAGGGTTTTTGTTAAACCATAAAAAGCTGGGAAATTCAACGTTGGGATTACCAACCCTACCACCCCACCCTCCCACTGTCTACACACTGACAGGCATCGGGGTGTGCCATGGGGTCATCAGGCCTAACTCTCACCTCTTCTCCTATACTGTACCGTGTCAGCTTTGTTTACACATGGAATGGGGTGAGAGTTGGGCCTGATGACTTATGGCATCCTGTAATAGACGGTGGGGTAGGATTGGTAACTACTACTCGTCGAAATTCCCAACTTTTACGGTTTAATAAAAACTGTAACTGATGCATTAACTGAGTTTTTTGCAATGAATATACACACTTGATAACTCAAAAGGGACAAATACGGCCTCTATGAAATGGGAAGCCCTTAAGGCGGTATGGGGTGGGGGGCAATATCTGTTACGCATACCATGAAAAGAAAGCAAAGGCCAAGCACATTGCTAACTTAGAGATAAAAGTTACTGAAACCGAGAAGGCCAACATGGCCTAGCAGTCAGCAAAGGGATCTCTGGCCATTCAGCACCTAAAATGAGAATGTAATTATAGTGCTAAAACAGAAAGGGTGCGGGAACTATTTTGAAGGGAATGCTGGAGGGAGGTGACACAGCTGCACAACAGAGAAAGAGTGAAAACTGTAGTACAGATTGTCGTCAGATGGTAGTTTTGAAGTCTACTGGCAAAGAGATTGGGGAATGTTTTAAAACCTTTTGGGTCTTTGTATACTTCAGCGGTCACCTCCACTAAAGAACTGCTTGATAGCTTCTGTACAGAAGCCCCTATCCACCCAATCCCCGAGGAAAGTAAAGTGGCTTTAGATGAAGACAACACTTGGGATGAGATAAAAAAGGCCATCTCCTACTTGAAGGAGGGGGGGAGTAGCCACGGGTCTGGATGGTTTCCCGATAGATTTTTTTAAGTAATTCCAGCGGCAACTACAAGAGCCTTTGCAGGAAATGATCGATGAGTGCCTGGCAAATGGTATTAGGCCCCCTTCCATGTGATCCACTATAGTTACTACCCTCCCAAGGACACTCAGTGTTGTGCATCATACAGGATGATCTCCTGCCTAACAGGTGACTGTAAAATAGTTGCCTAGGTCATTGCCAGTGGGTTAGAAAAGATTCTACCCAATATTATAAAAAGGGTTTCCGAATGCTCCATTCTGATGGCTGTCAGCATTCCGACATCTTTTCAGTAATCTCTGTTACACGCCTGATCACCATGGCACATGAATTCTTCCTGTCAGTATTCCATTCTCTAGCACTGCTGAATGACTGGAATGATGCATTCTGATTCTGAACCAGCATTCTTAAACAGTGGGTGGATGAACTATTTTATTAAAAATATCCCTTTCAGTGAGGAAAACATTCCAAAGATACACTTCTAACACTTTTCTTTTGAAGTCGTTTTTTTTATAAAACAATAAGACACTCCCAGGAGTTGGATTAGCAGTCAGTAAGTCACCACCTGGGGCAGTATGGCACTTGACTGTGCCTTGTGCCACATTACGTCACTAGGGGTGATTAACAGACTGTTAATCTAACCCCTGGTCATGCCCTGTTGCTTAGTTATTCATGACGACCTATCCAGTTTTGTAAAAGAGAAGCAAGGCAAATTAAATGTTACACACCCTGAATGTGGTTTGGTGATTGGCTGGGAGATCGACTGAGGAGAGTGCATTGGTCCTTGCCCCAGATGCTGCAAAAGAATCTGACCATGTGGAGTGGGAGTATATGTTTGAGACCCTCCATATGGTTGGATTAAAAAAAAAAAAAAAAAAAAAAAAATGTTTTGTAAAAATGCTCAAATGGATACGTACCCTTTACACCCAACCCGCTTCCCAAATTTTAGTGATTGATTCCTTAAGAACACCATTTTACCTCTCTAGGGGAACAGAGCAGGGGGAGCCCCCCTTCATCTCTCTTTTTATGTAATGTCCATGGAGCACTGGCGGTGGCCATCAGGCATGACATACATGTAATGGGTCTGGAGACAAGGAATTCATACCACAAAACAGCCTTATTTGCTGATGACCTGCTGGTCTGACTTCATACACCTAGACAGAACATTCCTGCACTGCAGGAGATATTTCAGTAATATGGAACCATAACAAGTCATAAAATCAGTTGGGCAAAAAGTGAAGTAGTGGTGTTGGGCAATGGGGATACCACCTGGCTCATCCCTTTTCCCACTCTTGTGTAGTGGAACCACATAGAAACATAGAATTTGTCGACAGAAAAGGACCTCCAGGCCCATCGAGTCTACCCTAGTACACTACCTACATGCCAGTCAAATCCTACATCCACTGTCCTCCAATCCCTAGGGACCACCCTCAAGACTAACGAGCTATTGAAAATGTCTGCTAGTGGCCCCTCAGCCAGCTCTCTGCCCAATTCACTGTATATTCCTCTAGCCCAAGGTCCCTAATCATTTTGACCAACCCCCTATGGGGGGACTGAGTCAAAGGCCTTACTGAAGTTAAGGTATACTATTTTATATTGGTTGTTTGCCCCTTCTTGTCGCAACCCAGTTAAAGAACTAGACCAGATTCTGGTGAGGTCTTCCCGTTGTGAACCCATGCTGTCTGGGATTCTGCAGCCCATTCCCTACTAGGAAGTCTACCAGATCGTCTCTTGGTAGAGATGCCAAGATCTTCCCCACTACAGACATCAAGCTTACTGGTCCATAATTCCCTGGCTCATCCCTCTTCCCATTCTTGTGTAATGGAACCACACCCACTTTCCTCCAGTCTCCTGGCCCCCCCGCCCCATGGCTAGTGTGCTGGTGAAAATGTCTGCTAGTGGCCCTATTGTAACCTTTGCTACCTTATGTAGCATCCTCCGGTGTAAGCTGTCAGATCCTATACATTTATCTACTTCAACCTTGACCGCCCTTTGTTTCACCTGAGGCTGGTCAGGGAAAAGGAGGTTTTGATCATCCTTAAATCCCTACACTCGAGAGGATCTGGGGGCCCCGATGGGATCCAAACCAGAATTCTCAAGGAGGGGGCTCCAGCTTTAGCTAAGCCCCTAACCTGGCTGATAAACCGGTCTATTATGGAGGGGTCTGTACCCAAGCTTTGGAAACAGGCCTAGTGATTCCTATACACAAGGGAGGCCAGCTGAGCCCATTGAGAACTACAGGCCCATCTCTTTGCTGTGTGTCATTGCAAAAGTACAGGAGAAGCTAGTCTACTCCCAACTCCGAGAATACCTAGAAATCCACCGGGCAATCTCACCATCACAGCATGGCTTCAGAGCCAAGCATGGGACGGATACTGCGCTAACTAAACTCTCAGCAGATGTACTGAGCAATAATGATGCAGGGTCAGCACAGGGGCGGTCTTTATTGACCTTTCTAAAGCATTCGACTTGGTAAACCACAACCTCCTACTACAAAAAATGCGCTCACTTGGCCTTGACACCCATTCACTGGGTTGGTTCAAGAGTTATCTCTCTGGACGCACCCAGAGGGGTCAAGTGGGAGGATAAAGTCTCCAAGCTAGCTCCCACTTAAGAAGGGGGTACCTCAAGGGTCAATCCTCGGCCCCTTCTCTTTACACTGTTCATAAATGATCTGCATACACACTGCAGGAGCAGTAAGCGTTATCAATGCAACGGATGATAGGTCATTTACAGAGCTTCTCTACTTTACCTGAGTTGGAGACAGCCCTCCAAGAAGACATCCTTCAGATGGAGGACTGGCTCCTCTGAACAAAATGGTTTTAAACACCAACAAAACAAAGGTAATGCTCTTTGGTCCTAGATCCCTGGGATCTGAGAGGTCACATCTTCTACAACTCCAGTCCAGGGGGTGTAAAACTTGAGGTGGTCACCTCCACCAAATACCTTAGCCTTACCCTGGACCAAGGCCTCACACTAAAAATCACGTGAACCAAATCACCAAAGCCATCCATGGAAAACTTGGAATCCTTTATAGACTAAAGGACCAGATTATCCCTGAAGCTAGGGTAGCCATTGCCGTAGCGTACTCCTCCCAAAGCTCACCCTCACGGCCCCGATTCTCCAGGGCGTGGCCGTGTGAGTTAGGGAGGCTGCAGACCTGTACAACAAGATAGTCCGCTTTGCCACTATGTCACACCGAGGACTCACCACTGCGAGGCCCAATCTAGGCTCAGGTGGCCGTCTTTGGGCTTCGCCTCTCTACCCAACCCTCTGCCTTACATTCAAGCTACTGGGTCCCACACCTCCCCAGCCTGAATGGTCGTTAGGGGTGAAACCCAACCCACGGTGCCTGCGCTCATCAGGCCAAACTCTCCTCGTGGTTCCCAAGGCTAGGACTAAAGCCGGGTCCAGGTCCTTTGCATACACCGCCCCTTCCACCTGGAACAACCTCCCCTTGGAGGTACGGGAGGCTGTGTCCGTCTCCAGCTTCCGGACAAAGCTCAAGGGACACCTGCTCAACAGGAGCACATGTCTTTGTTACAGGACCTGACCATGTACAGCCATCCTGGTAGCTCATTAGACCCGACCTTGCATAGCCATCCTGGTTGCATAACGGACCTCCCCCTAAAGATGGGGTGCACTTTTGTCCCTCTTATCCCCCTTCCAATATGCCCACAAAGCTAACCCCAGGTCTTTAGCTACTGCTTGCCTACCAGAGCACTCTCAACCTAATCACTAACTTGGGATGTAAAACGGTCTCATTATGTGTAACCTCTATGTCCTTACTGCCTGCATGTCTTACACTACCTGCCGCCTGTAAACCTATGTATTCTTATTGTTAAATACTTTACAATTACATGACTGTACTGATCTGTTACCTGTAATTTGTTGTCTCACCCGGGTCGCCCCTGAAAAAGGGACCTCCGGGGCCCAGTGGGCCTACCCGGTCATCAAAATTCAATAAATAAATAAATAACCCTGCTAGCTTTTCTAGCACCCTTTTATTCTGTTATCTGGACCTTTGTTTGTCCCAGCATCTTTGCTCCCTCTCTTCCTAACCTCACAATCTGGCAGTGGCCCATCCTTCTTTTTAGCAAATACCAAACAAAAATAATTGCTCAGTATTTCTGCCTTCCCTTGTCACCTCATCCCACCCCTCATTTCTCTCAAGTCTCACTATACCCCCTTTGACCTTGAGCTTCTCCTGCATGTACTGGCAGAATGTCTTATCTCCTTTTTTCACCATCGATGCCAGCTGGAGCTCTGTCTCTGCTTCAACCTTCCTCACCTTCCTGGTGATCTGCCTTTCTGCTTCCGGATACTTCACCCTGCTTTCTTTCCTTTGACTATCCGTATTCTTGGAAAATGCCCTCCTTTTGTTTCTTGCTGCCAACATTACATTGGCTGTGAGCCACATTAGCTGCTTAGTCCTTTCACGCATGGATACCTTCGGAATGTAGCTATCTGCTGCTTCTATCATCGCCTTTTTAAATGCTGCCCACTTTTCTTTCTTCCATATATATTTTTCTTTTAGTTTTTAACCCCCCCCCAACGGCCATGGCGTACACATGCGTGTACACGCACAAGCCAGGATCCGGTGACCCCATCCACCCCTCCCCTGAGGGTTCCACCCATGCGCTCACCAGACCTCCGCCCAGTGGGAGCGGGACTAAGGGGGGGGCGGGTATCCACCCCTTGGAGGGAGAGCCATGGCTCAATCCCGCTCCAGCCCCCGAGCCGGCACCCAAGTCATTCACCGAACAGTGCTGAAATCTTTTTGGAAGTTGCATACCTTTATTCCTTTTGTCCCTTTGCCTGTCCCCACTTGGCTTTCCAGTGCTACTGTTTTGTGGTAGCTGGAACTGAGTGGCTCCAGGACTGCTGGACTCTGAATCCTCTCACTGTTGGTGACCACCACATCCAACAGGGCCCTGAACTAACTTGCTTTAGAAATGTCTTCTGGCAGGCATCTATCAGGATCTGATTCCTAGTACTTGCTGCGATTGGAAATTTCCATCCAGCATGTTGAAATCCCCAACTACTACCAGTTTCCCTGGATTTGCTGTCCTCTTAAGTGTCTCTCCCAGTGCCCTGTCTGTCCTTTGATCCTGGCCTGGTAGCTTGTAAATCACCCCAATCTGGATTTGTTTCCCTTTCCTTGTTCCTGTTACTATCCACAGGGCTTCCAATTCACCTTGCCCCCCCCCCCGACTACTTATTTGTGTTGCATCAGTCCCCTTTTTAACATACAGTGCTACCCCATCTCCTCTGCCCTTTGCCCTGTCCTTTCTGAGTAGTGCGTAACCTGGTATGGTTATGTCCCAGTCGTGGTTTGAGATTGCCCACATCTGTTACTACCACCAGGTAATGTCCCCCCTTGGTGACTAGTGCCTGAAGTTCTGCCATTTTGTTGCTCAGGCTCCTAGAGTTGGCACGTGACTATTTTCCAACACTTCCCCAACCCGTATCGGAACATTTCTGTAAATTAACTAAATTACACTCCTGTTTACCATTGGCATAATTAGAAGGTATATTTTCTTGAATAGGACTTCTGGCAATTTTTACAAAGTCTCCAAGGGATGTACTAGATTCTAAAAACATTTTTCCCAAAGTTACATCTCTGTTCTATGAAAAAACTTTGAACACTTATGAGGACTCCAAATTAATGCTAGCATTGAAGGACATAATTTAAAGGCATTCACTCATATGAAACCAATCTATTTGTTAAATGGCGCAAGGTGAAATATTTATTTAGAATTTTTAAAATTGGTTGGAAATTTCCTGTTTCCCCCCCTTTTTTTTTTTTTACTTTTATCCCTCCTGGTCTCCAGCTAACCGAGGCACCTCTTGGGTGGACCCACTTGACCTTAACTCCACCACTCACCTGAACTCCCTCTTCCAACCGAGGAATCTGGTGCTGGGTCCCCCCTGTCCCGCTGGACCCTTACAGGAGGAGGGCGGGGACCATGGCGAGTCAAGTCAGGGTTGGGGACTGGCACTGGGCATGTGGGCTTGGCCTCTGGGGTTCCACCATCGCCTCCCTGGCACCAGGGTATTTCCACTTTTCTGGTTCCCCCCAGACGCAGGACATGCAGTGTCATCCAGCGCGTGACATGCACGCTCCCGCCCACGTCCGCAGGATGGCCACCTGATGTTGTCCCCCTTCTCAAGGTCCCTGAATGCAGTGTGTGATGCTCGGCCATCTGCTTATGGTTATTGTGTAATATTTGTATTATAAATAAATGGTCTGTGTATGAAATTGTCTTACACAAGTTAGCAGTTTGGCTTTTAACTTTCAAGGTGTCAGTAAGGATGTCATTAAACAGACCAGGGAAACTTAATTGATGCCTTTCTTCCAGAGGGATCGTTTATGGCCCCTGATCAACTGCTGCTGCTTTGGTGTTGGTTCCTGAATATGAACTTTGACATCAGGAAAAGGACGTCATTTGACTGATTTTCCTTCGCTTTCTCATAGCTTAGTGACAGATTGTGGGGTTGTAAAACCTCAGAGAGAAGTTTGATTAAAGACTGTCATATGTAGGAAATTGCTTTTTTCTGATGTTCACATTAATTAAAATACCTCCTGGTAGAAAATTGTTAGAATTAAATCTAAGGGAGGAGCTAGCTGACTCACCAAAAAGGGGTGGAGAAAGACAGAGTTAAAATGAAACCTTGCATCTGGGGAATGTGATATACGATTCTAGACTCTGAGAGAGTTAGTTCTCTGACTTGGAAAGCACTTACAAAGGAAACACTTAGAGGAGAATTAAGTGTTTGTGGTAGGAGTTTGTATTCTGTAACTTTCCTTTCTATTTGTAGATGATTGTGAAATTTGTGGTATTTGTTCTGTATTTTATTTTTCCTGTTTTAAAACTTTTTAGTAAACAACATTTTCTTTAAAATGCTGCCTGTGCTCTTTTCTGTTATTTTACATGTGCTTGCTGAACCTGTATAGCTGTTAAAAGCTTGATTGTGTTACTGAGCTTGCTTAAAGGGTAAGAAACACCCAAGTCTTTTATAAAGTTGTAAGGGTTAATTTTGGATACCTGGCTGGATGACCTTGAGCGAAACATTATATTGCACCCCCCGAAGAAAGTATTATCTGAGCCTGTAAATTGGGTATGCTTGCATAAGGTTCACAGTTTGAATCCCTCCAGAATTCGAGGCTAGAAGGTGATTCAGACCCAAAGCAGACAGGAAGGGTTACCCTGTCTGTTACTTGTTCACGCTATTGCACTCTGAGGTTGGCACTGTGGGAGCAGAGGGCATGACCTGCGGAGTGCGTTTGTGACGCAGTGCACCCAGTCTCCACTGGGCGCCACAGGCATCGCAGGTCGTGGACGACCCCCCCCCACCACCTCCAAGGAAAGGAGAGCAGTCCATCGGATGCTCAATTCTCTTCTCCCTGACCGACCCCCGGCTCCCTGGGCTTGTTCCCAAACCCGGGACTCTGGCATGGTGCGAGGTAAGGCTGATGCCTCAGTCCTCAGCATCACCTGGCCATCCTGTTTCTCAGTTGGCTAAATAAGTTCCAAGACCCATATACCAACCCCCCAAAAATGCATAGGTTGGAACAAGACCAAGGCAGTGGAAACTGAAATTTGGGGAGATGACATACAGCATCCGTGAGCTGCTTCACTCATCCCTGATTGCCATAACAAACACGACTTCCATCTTTGCTCATTGAAAACCTTCAACAATGCTCTAAATAGTAAAGCAATCTTAAATTTAAAAAAATTAAAAATAAACAGTCTTTCCGCTCGTGATTCCCTCCTTACACACAGAAACAAACAGAAAAAATGAAGCACTGTTTACAGTTTAAATTCCTGATGTTTCTTTTTGATCATAACAAAAATCCTTTACTTACCAGGTTGCTGGATGTGTTTGACAACTACCAAGATCATAGTATTACCTTTCATTAGTCCTATGATACTTTAGTTTTTGCATGAACTTTTTTATACTTACTTCAGAATATTCTAATATAGTTCATAATACATTTTAAAAGGACACTGTCAACCCTTTTTGCATCGTATTATTTCTGTTTATAAAATGGCAAGAAAATAATCTAGCAATTTCATTGGCCGAAAGATGTCACCTGACTGTGCACTAAATTTCTATAAATGCACAGTCAGGTGCCAAATCTCATTTCCCTCCCCCCCAAAAAAACCTACTAAGAACCATTTTATAAGTGTAATAAGCCCCTCTAGGATATGCATCATAGGATTTTTGTGCAATTCCCAGGGGTGTCAGGACACTCGACCTTTGGCCTTATGCCTTACTACACTTCTGGGGCGTGCATTAAAATCCTATAATGTATACCCTGTTATGGCTTATCACTTACTTGAAAATCCACATTTTATGATTGCCTTTCTCCAAAACTCATTGTAATTGTTGGTTTCTTTGCTTCCTTTCCTAGTAGAACTGAATGCATAGGAATGGTGCAGTTATACTCAACCTTGTTTTGCTTCAAATCTTTGATGTACTCTTATTGCATACTTACTAAACATTAGGAACACTCCCAAACAGTGCAGTCACTCATGATGCAGTAGTGTACTCCTTCCCACAGCATCTTGAGTGGCTACATTGTGGTAGAGGCATTCCCAAGTCCAGGAAAGATGCAGTGGAAGTTGATCAAAGCATGTAAACAGACATTTCTGTGTGGTAACACCAGTATGGTCGGCAGTCTGTTTTTACTTTTAAAAAGAAAAACAGGAATCAGAATCAAAGTACCAGCTACTTCAGCAATGTCTACAAAATGGGAGAAACTGTGACATGTTTTTTAATCTAGTGACAGTTTCGTGCCTAAGGGGGTTGACAGTGTCCCTTATTTATTTTTATTTATTTAATATTTCAGAGAGACCTTTGAGCATGAGCTCTTTTACAAAGGTTCCACGTCAGGGTGGACAAATAAGACAGTACACATATACAGTGGTTACAGATGCCTGCTCATTGGCATTCAAGAGCAATTACAGAAGAGTTAGACTAATTAGAGAAAAAACAGAGTAATTATAACAGAGTAAAAGATATTACTAAATGATTTTACCAGTTTGCCCACCCTTAGCGACCTCCAACATCCGTTGTTAGACTAAGGTTAAGAAAAACTGCGTAGGGGTTAGAACACCTACTTGTTTAGGAAAAGTTTCACGTTCTGTAGAATTTGCTGGGTTAACTGTAATTCTCCTCGATTTGCACAGTGCATATAGGAAGGCCTTAATAGGTGCTACAGTTCTACTTGCTTACCAACTACAGTATCTAGAATGCAGTTAATTTTAAACTGCGGTCCAAACTAAACATTGTGTAGCATAATGAACTGACTTTGTTCTACGACTGCCGACTCTTTAAGCTAGTATATATTACTTTCATTTTGTAGGGATTTGAGAATACTTTAGAAGTTAATAAACATGTGGCTTACTTTAATGTTTAATTATGGTAGGTTTACGTTTTAGGGAAGAAAATAAAACCTGTTGCCTAGGATTTGCCCTAAAATGCTACACTTAGTCATCACTTGCCACCAATAGATATGTACTATCTGCAACATTTTGTCAGACTTCCTGCAGTTTTGGTGACAAGATAACAATAAACATGAACAAAAGACAAAGCTGCTAGGTTCCTTGATGGGGATGTGTGAAAATGTGGTTATTTAGCATGTGTGTATCTGTGCTCTTCTGCACTCTATTAACAGCTGCATTCACTGGGTGTAGTCTACAAGTGGTTTCAGTTACTAAATATATGGACCTTGTTAAATCAGCCATTGCCAGTTGTTCTTTGGTAATGGGATAAGGACCACAAGGCATAAGGCCTGTTTTCAGGGGCAACCTGGGAGCACTGGGAAGGTAAGTGACTTGTTCAAGGTCACACAGTATGTAGCGGAGGTCGTGGGAATCGAACCCAGATCTGCTGGGTGTACCAGGCTCCTTCACAGGTCGTCACGCTAACCTCCCTGCTATTTTGCCAGACACATAATTTTGTACAAAGAACTTTTAAGCGGGTCTAAAATGATGATCAGTGTTCAATAATTTTTAACGTTTTTTTATGAATAATTTTGGCACATTTCAATGATAGTGGCTTTAACCAATGTGCTTCTCAATTCTGTTTGCCGAGGGCTTTCTGACCTACGCATTACGGCCCCTTGGAAGCCTTGGAGAGAGGCGAAGCACTGGGCTTTGTCTGTGCACAAGTGAATTTAATTTGCTGTGTCCTAAGATAAAAGGACAAATTTATTAATACTAGCTGTTGCTACCTTTGTCTGTCATTATTGAGTGCAGAGAAATTTGGAGTGTTTTCTACGCATTATGCAGCAAGCATCCCATGGACTGGATAAGCAGTAGGATATGTTCCTTGCTAGTGTTCACACCCACCCTGATTGGAACATACAAATGATGGGCATGAAAAGGATCTGCGAAGGACTCTGGGTTTCCTAAGTCATAAATAAATAATAAAAAAAAAACACTTGCTTTGTTAATTAATGCTTTTCCTTATCTAATGACTTGAAAAAAAATATATAAACACACACCCTTACAGTGGGCATATAATATACTGTCTTTTGTAACAGTATCCTCTGTAGATAGGTTGCACAGCATTTGTGTGTTATACAAGGGATGTAGTGTAGCCAAGTGATTATGTCACAGGGTTGTGAACCTGGAGTCCCTGGTTTGAATCACATTAACTGCCACCTACTTACTGTGTGCCCCTGAGCAAGTCACTTAACCTCCCTGGTCTTAAATTTTTCTCTTTCTCTGTAGCTAACCCATGACCTTCTCTTGCACACTCTGTGTGTGCCTAATGGCTGCTGTCAAATGTTCATGGATTTTTAAAGCCCTTTTGGATACAATGTGAACAGTGGGCACAAAATATAAAACCAAATTCACAGAGTGCAGGAGCCTTTATGTTGTCACTTTGGCATCAGTCAGTGGTGTGGTTCATGTCAAGATTTCTAGTGTCCTTTTTCCTGCGGTGACAGGATAGGCAGGGGAAAATGGGCAGACTGGGTGGGCCACGTGATTCTTATCTGCCATCAAATTCTGTGAGTGTCGCTTTCTAGGTCTACATTTCTATGTGCAGTGGCATTAGTTCAGGAGACAAATACCCTGTTTACACTATTGCATTTGTATGGAGTAACCCTAGTGCTCGGGTTGCTCTAGTGCAAATGCTTCCATGAAGACGAACACTCGATCATTGTAAGCCACCTATTAACATGCTTCCAGATTCTCTAACAAGCTGGGAACGCCAAGCGTAGTGAGCGGCTTACAATGTCTTCTTCTTCAGTGTTGACAGTCTGCGCTGCGGCTACCTATTCAGTTCTTTTGCTTCTTGTAATGTGGTGGGTGGCTCCCACTCGTACACTGCTGAGTGACGTAGATTTGTGCATGAATGAGTCTACATTTTGGGAAAGTGCTATCAGCAAAACAGTTTACCAAGAAGAAGACAGTCCCCTAAACACAGCAAAGTAGCTGCTTTGAAAAACCGAGGGCTGTAACTGTGTAAAAATTTTAACTGAAGTAGGATTCCGTATTTACAGGGCATACACATCACCACCTAGGTCATCCCAAAAAAAGCCACGGCCCCTCACCCAGCACATTGCAGTGGTGCAGAGAGGAGCAGTGAGACAGGCATACCATGTATTGTATGGTGATCGGGACCGCACTGTTGCGGTTGGAACTTACAGCGCTACTGCCATGTAAACATGGCTAAAGTTAGGTATGGTACTGTAGCCCTGATACTGTCAGTGCTCACTGATGTTTCACAATGTTTCTTTTATTGTGCTGCACCTAGTCCACTTTGCTGAGGTTTATACCCACCACAGAAAAGACAGAAACATTACTTAAACCATCATTTGCATTTCAGAAGCAGCAAAACTACCAAGAGCCCTGCAAATCTGGTTAAGTGCCACTTGTCTCGGCTGCTGTTGCTCATATTTCTTTCAGATGTGGTGCTTGTGACCCCATGGATGCACAGAACTCTAGCAGTCTTGGTGCGAATGGAATAATGTTCAGATTTATATTGTTTTGCTTATTCTTGAACATTCTACTCCTGAATCCTTTAAAAAACTCCTTTACTAATTCTGCCCATCCGAGGGGGGATGTGGTGCCTGTGACATTGGAAAACCCGTGAAAAATGTTGTTTTCCATGTTTTCTTTACTGGTTTTCAGTTGCTTCCTTACACTGTGGGGACAGATGCCTGATACGATTCTGTAAACCAAATGACTGAACAACGTGGCTTGAAACCTGAAGCTGCAATTTAAATGTGATATTTGTGTTTTCTGTGTTCTGTGTGTTTTCTGTTAACTTTTCCTTTTGAAACCAAAATATGCTTATTTAGTAGTTCTTCTTTAGCTGGCATCCACCAGTATGTTAGTACCTGCCAAAACATTAGTAGGGGTGAGTATTGTTCCTGACCCCTGCCATAAGGAAACTGCCCTAGAACTCTGTTATCCCCTACCGGTATTAAGTGGGATCTACACCCCTTAATTCCAGTCATCTGATTGACATTTCTCTGCCACTTTATTCCTCCTCACATCTTTACTTTATTTACTTGGATTTCGTTGACTAGGTAGGCTGACAGAGACTAAAAGTCCCTTTTCAAGAGTGACTGGGAATTACAAAAAGACAATCATAATTAAGTACATGTAACAGTCATGATTACTGAGATGCACCGCAAACATATTCAATAATTAAGCAGTAAGGCATGACCAGGGGTTATGTTAATGGTCTGTTAATCACCTTCTTGGGGTGTAATGTGGCACGAGGTATAGCAGAGTGCCACATGCCTCTAGAGGGTGATTAACTGACCATTAACATAACCCCTGGGAGTGCCTTATTGCTTAATTGTAGTAAAAATATTTTTTAAATAGTGTTAAACCTTCTTCAGCATATGATTAAGCTCTACATGTATGTTAATAAAAGATTAACATAAGGCTGTTAGAATGTTTACCGGCAATCAGAAAGCTCCATTTCTCAGACCCTTTTTACAAGTACGGATAAAATTATCCGACAGTGTAGAGCCTTGCCAAAGACAGGAATGATTCACGGGCTTGGATATTACATAGAATTTAACAGTACAGTGTTAAAAGGATACAGCAGCAAGGTATCTGAGTAAAACAAGTGTCTCTTACAGGACAATGGGGAAGGCCAATAACCTGATAGATAAGTCTCGGGGTGGGGGGGGGTGCACAGAAAGGTAGGTACACTAACTGCTTACCAGAAGTACATCTGTGAGGGAGGTTTTCAAGGAATGGAGGCTGAAGCATGCCTGGATGTCAGCTGGGAGATTGTTTCACAGCCTAGGTGCTGTGGAGGCAAAAGATATTTTGCCTGCAACACTTACTGTTCTAGGACAGTAAGGAGGACCTGGGAGGAAAACCAGAGAAGCCTCCTGTGAGGTTTTAGCTCCAGGATAGAGGCAAGATTTGGAGGGGGGTTGTAATACTTTGCACCAGATGGAGCACCAGATACTTGAGCCTTCCGGGGAGGGGGCGCAAAACCATGCAGTGGTGCTCCCGCTTATCGGCACCTACAGCAAACCGAGATACACAGTGACACAGGGTTTTGAGCTTCAAGAACTTGGATTGCTTGAGTGAGGCTAGAACAGGAACACCATACAGGATGACAGGCAGCAAAATACTGTTGGCTATGGATACCCTAACTTCTGCAGTTATGGTGGAGGTTGAGCCAATAAAGCAGCCCCAATGTTTTGGTTCAGCAGTTTAGTCGTCCGATTGACATGTGGTTTAAGGGATAATTCTTGGTCCATTCAAACACCCAGGAATTAATTGAATCAACAGTCTGAGTGGGATCACCCTTCAGTGACCATATTTTTAGAAATTCAGTGATGGCTAAGAGGACAGCTTTAGTTGTGTTGGCGTTTAACAGTAAGTTATTAGCTGTGAACCAGGATTCCAGTAGCTGGAAGTCAGTTTTGAGGCCTGATTCAATTGACTCCAGGTCCGAGTAACTCCTGTATAGTACCACATCTTCAGCATACAGGAGGGATTTGGCACTACTTCAGTGATTGTGTAGATCATTAATAAACCAGGAGAAGAGTAGTGGGCCCAGAATAGAACCCTGGGAACCCCGTCAGTGATTTCTCTGAGTGGACTGGCTACCCCACCCCACCCCACCACCAATTTCACAAGCTGCTTCCAGTCATTTAGGTAGTTGCTGAACCAAGTACAGGACGTATGATCAAGACCTAGCCTGTTGACTGTGTGGGAGCAGCTTATAGTTGACTAGGTCAGATGCCTTAGTCAGATTAGTAAAGATACCACCTGTACCATGACTGACCTCCTGGCCATCAAGAAAGTCTGTCATGAGCTTGACTAGTATCATGTCCATTCCATGGCTCTTTGTAAAGCTGTACTGGGCATCTGAAAGCAGAGTTCAAGTTCAAGTTTATTGTAGGAAAACTCCGTTGAGCAAGCTCATTCACAAGGAGGTCCTTTGACACAGACAGGTAGTTACAGATTGCATAATCGAAAAAACAGTACAAATTCAAGTACAGAATTATGGGCAAGCATTAACATGTTGCATAAAAATGACAATGACATATTAAAAAAAAAAGTACAGAAAAAAAAAGAGAGCTACAATGCAAGAGAATGGGTTGCAGTGTAGACCTGGAGCTGACTGTATACTGTACCATTCTTGTTAAAGTTTTGGAGAGGGTGCACAGAATGGAAGTTGCCTGGTACTGTTCTACAGGCTCATAGCAACCCCTTTATGGATGGGATGCACGTGGGTCATGTTCCGTATGTTAGGTAGGTCACCCTGCAGTAGAGACATATTAAACAGCGCAGTAATGGGGGTAGCGAGAACATGGGTTTAAAGTTTGAGTAGCCTGGGCTCAAGTTTCTCATGGCCAGCGGACCCTTCTGCCTTTATCCTTGAGAGTCATTAAGTGAGCATCTCCTGTCTGGTGAATAGTTTACAGTGGAATTTGGGTAAATCCAGCGAGAGACTAGCAAGCAATCTAGAGCAAAACTAAGATTTATAGATGAAATGCACCATGCAGCCGGTCCTAGAGGAGCAGGTTTTCATTCAGCTTTTGTTTTTACTTTGAAATTTTTTTTTAAACTTTCTGTTTATTGGTTTTAAAACGTACTGTTAAAAACCATACAAACAAAAACACAACGTGCTCTTGCCATGTAAAATTACAACTTTAAAGTTTTTTTAAATGGATTTGGGAAGATGTAACAACTCATACTGATCTGCCTTGGAAGAGAGAGGAGTCAGCTCCTGGAGCTGCATGCGTGAAGCAGGTCTTGGTGGTTCAGTCTGGCCCAATGCTAGATGCTCAGTGTGAGGAACAGGGGAACTGTGCCCAGCCAGAGACTGATGATCTTGACAGGCAACTGCCTGAAAGTGACAGAGTTCCAGACGGAGCCCAAAACTGTGTGGTCCCTGAAGTGAGGTGTTTACCATTTTTTTCACCTTGCTCTTCCCGACTGTCATCTGATTGCTGTTGTCGTGGAAGACTGCAATGCAAAAGAGGATTGAGGATCATGTTTATTCTGTTTCAAAAGGTTAAGATTTGAAGATCCCACGCTGGGCAGAAGATTTAATGTGGCTGAGAGGCAGTGACAGCTTGCTCCTGCACAAGCCACCCACGGGCACATTAGCGACTTCAGCTTCTCTGCGGCAACTAAAGAAAAAAATGCCATACCTGGCACCGCTCGCTGTGTGATGCCTGACAACCTTGAACCATGAGTGAACTATCTCTGCCCATGCTCTGCAACTATTTATAGTTAGTTAAATAGGTTAGGGGGCTTGTTGGAATACCTGAGCTGTGCAGAGACTCTGCTGGAGTGGTGCAGTTCTAGCAGAAGACCTGCCACACATAGCTTTAACTGGAGTGCAGTTTTAATTACCTTATTTGATTTGCTAGCTTTCTTCACTGCAGCGACTGGGCCTAATTCCATCATCCTCATCCTGCATCAAGCTGATGACGTGTGATAAGAGAAGCTAGGTGATCCCACCAAGTAACTGCATTGAAGCAGTAGTATCTGTTAGTTGGCAAAATATTTCATCATATTTTTTTTTTTTTTTTTTTCAGCAAAAATGTATTTCTGAGTGCCAGCACGGTGGCGCTGGAGGTTGAGGCACTGGATACCACAGCTCATGTCACCCCGGCGATCCAGGTTCGCGAATGAATCTGGGCCATCGGAGGGTCAGCAGGAGCGAGAGAGGATCGAGCATCCAGAGGACTGCTCTCGGGGAGGGATTGTCATCCCACCTGTTGGCTGCCCTCTGGTGGGGGCTGGGGGTGGCGCAGGCCGGGACGGCAAGCAGCCGGTGATTGCAGCGTGTGCCAGGAGAGGGATGGGTCACTGGAAAATGATGACTGGGGGCTTCATTAAGTCTCGTCCCCGTCCCACTGGTCCACCGCCACCTCCCCTGATTTGGGATGTGCTCTGGGGAGGGTGGAAACTTGCTTCCCAGCCCTTCCATGGGGGCAAGCCATGGGGGGTCTGGGGGTTGATTGGCGGTGGTCTGGCTTGTGGGCGGGCTACTCGGGGTGGAGTTCCCACCTCTGGTGCACGGGGAGCAAAAAACTGTAAATTAAAAAAAAGCATTTTTGACACTTAGATTTACCAGTGTATTTTGAAGATCTTCAGATATGTTTAAAACATCTTTTATTATTAATTTTGTGAATAATGACTTAATAAAGATGGCTTCCTCTGTCAATTTTTTTAAAAATCTCCTCCCTTGACGTTAATTTTTAACTTTTCTGACTAGATTCCTACTGTGCATGTATTAATATGGTGGTAGCACACATTTCTGAATGAAAACAACACATCATCACACTAAGATGCTTAATTCATGGTGAGCAAGGCAAGCGAGCAGAAACATTTCAAAACTTCAAAATGACATATCTTGGTTAAGGCAGGGCAAGACAGTTTAATATATATCTGAGACAGATGAGGAGGCATTTTTTTCACAGAGAGGGTGGTGGAGAAATGGAACACTCTACCCGAGGAGATGGTATCCTGTAGCACAGTGGGCAGTTTTAAAAGGGCATGGGACAGGGTAAGGGGGGGAGAGGAGGGGGGCAGCTACAATATAAGGGTGCTGCCTGTGCATTCAAGCAGACTAACTTGATAGACCTTAAGGCCTGTTTCTGCTGGCAGATTCTTATGTTTGTATATAGCGCCCAATTCCTGTGGTTCTGGGTGGGTGCCTAAGCAATAAGTACAGCTAATTGATAACATAATTAAGAGCAATAAATACTAAATTAAATCATTATGTCACAAAGCCATGCCCAAAACTTAAAGGAGAACTGCCTTGAATCTGTAAGTCTTTGTTTTCTATAGGAGATGGATTTCTAACACTGGTTGACATTTTGGTTTTGTTTCTTGTGTCCTGGCCTTTTATTACATTCACTGGGTTTCTGCTTTTCACTGTGCTGGGCAGTACCATTTTAGAACTGTATGATGTACTTTTTGTCCTTGTTTATGAACTGTCATTGTTTTCACAGTGCATTTTGGTTCTGCTCTGTGGCCCAAAAGGGACATAAACTACATCATACAGTTCTAAAATGGTACTTACCAGCAATGTACAGAAACACCCACTGTATTTACCAAAAGGTCAGTAAAGATGGAACAGTGACAGAAAAGGATCAAATAATATGAAAAAAACAGCATTTACAGGGAAAATTTATTTATTTGAAAAGGTTTAACCAGGAAAGACGACATGAACTGTAAACAGCTTGTTTCCAGAAACGTTGGGGGGAGGGGGTTACAGGTTCAGTGCAGTTCTCCTTTAAAGTAAAAAGATGAGTTTTTAAAGATTTTTTTAAAAATGGCTGGTGAAGGAGCACTTCTTTCCTCCCAGGAAGGGCGCTCCACGTAATCTGGGCTGCTACCCCAAACACCCTATCACCCGAGGATTTCAGACGAGACCTCTGCATAACAAGAGGTCTGCCAGTGCTGACCGGAGGGGACGGCCATGAGCATAAAGTATCGGGAGGTCATTCAGGTAGCCCGGACCTAGACCATGCAGGGCCTTGTATGTCAGCAAGCACATCTTGAAGCTGATGCACCACCGCACTGGCAGCCAGTGAAGAGCATGGAGAACCAGGGTAATATGCTTGAACTGAGAGGTCCCAGCAATCAGCAGGGCTGCCACATTCTGGACTAGCTGCAAATGGTAAAACAGCCTTGCAGATAACCCAGTGGAAGTAGCATTACAGTAGTCCAACCTCGACATGACTAAGACGTGCACCAGTGTTGACAGATCAGTCAGTTCAAGTTAGGGCTTGATGTGGGCGATGTTTTGCAGGTGATAGAATTCACTGCAGACAACAGCCAACACCTGATGTTCTAAGGTCAGCTTAGACCACAGTGACTCCTGGATTCCTCATCCTATCTGCAGCTCGAGTGTCACGCCATCCAACGAAGTTAGAATGGCACTACTGCACGCTGTAGCTGAACCCACCGACCTGTCTCCACCACTAACACCCCCTTCTTCGAAGGGTTTAGTCTAAGCTAGCTGGCTGCCATCCACTCCTGGATTTCCCTATGACACTTGCTCAGTTCCAATACCACAGCAGCATCATCAAGGGCGTAAAACGTATACAACTGGATATCATTGGTGTAACAATGAAAACCCAAGCCGTAGCATCTGATGATATTCCACAAATGCACCTTGTACATAGTAAACATCATGGGGGCTAAAATCGACATCTGGGGCACCCCACAACAGAGTGCAGCACTGCTCGATGTAAATGAGCCAAGTGTCACCTGCAGTACCCTGCTAGACATGTAGGACTTAAATCACTGCAACGCTGTTCCTCAAAAAGTCCTACATTGTGCTGAAGATGAGCCAACAATACCCCATGATCCTCCATGTCAAAGGTTAAAGAGAGGTCTAGCAGGACAAGGATGGAACATCTCCCACTATCCCTCGTTAGGAGATCATGGTGCACCATGACTAGTGCAGTCTTTGTACTGTGGTAATGTCAAAAACTGGACTGGGTGGCTCGTAGATGTCATATTTTTCCAGGTGTTGTTCCAACTGCACCACCACCGTCTCAATTGATTTCCCCAGAAAGGGAAGGTTTGAGACAGGCCTACCATTGGAGAGATCATCAGGGTCCTAAGAAGGTTTCTTGAGGAGGGGCTTCACCACCACCCTTTTAAGGGCAGGAGGGAAAGCCCCATCCCCAAGGGAACACCTCACAATCTCCACCAAAGTCAGACCAAGTGAATCCCAGAACTCTAAAAGAAGCCGGGTCAGCCCAGGATCCAACACATAGAAGGTGGGACACAGACTAGAAACCACCTAGAAAAAATTATCTGCCCAAGCTGGCTCAAACTCTGCCCATAAAAAGGGAGTGCCTCTGTCTGTCAGAGTTCGGATACTGTCAGCTGATGACAGACTGTTTCAAGCCAAACAATAAAAAAAAATTGAATTGCATTGACAGACTGATTGAGAATATCCTAGCCTGCTCGAATAGAGGTCACCTTGATTAGAAAGAACCGGTTAAACTCCTTGCATTTATCGAGAGAAAAGACTCTGCAGGACTGGAGACGGACTGGATTTAGTAGTCTATCCACAGTGTTGAAGAGCTGGGCAGGCCGGTTCCTTTCAGCAGCAATCACTCATGACAGGAACACTGACTTTTTCAGAGTGATTGCTTGCTGATACTTACTGTAATGAGCCCTCAGCTCCAATTTATCCATCTTTAGGCAGGACCTCCACCAACAACGATCCAGCCTCAGCCCTTTAGTCTTCTTCAGGAATGAAATGAAAAATGTATATGTTGTTTTTGCCAGACATACATTATTACTGAATTAATGACCAGCATTTTTAATAGCTAAATAACTGTGTTGTCATTTTTGGTTACAGCTTATCATGTGTATCTGTGAGCTGTCACTCAAACCTATACTGCTGAAGCTGCATGCTCCAGTAGCACAGCTGTCTTCTCTTTCAGTTAGAGTCCCTAACAGAAAAGCAGCTGACTGTTTTCAGGTTAAGAACTAACAAGTTAAATTTTACGTAACTGAACTATGGGCTTTGTAATTAATTCATATAACTGAACAGTCTCTGACACTCTAAACCCTTCACTTATTAAAAATGCTGGACAGAATTATAAAAAAAATAAATTAGTCTCCTCACTCCCAGTGACACTGGGAATAATAGAGAAGTACAACACCATGTCTGACTTTTAAGGTAGAACCAAAGAGCAGAGAAAGAAAAGTGGGTTAAAATAGGCATTGAAGGGGTTTAGGGGCTTTGGGGTGGGGGTTCAGATATAGAAACATAGAATTTGATGGCAGATAAGGACTGCTTGGCCCACCCAATCTGCCCATTTCCCTACCTAATGGATAAGCTGCAGATCCTAGTTAACCAACAGCCTACTTCTTCCTACCCCCCACCCCTAGAATTGCCTTATGACTGTCCCATGCATTCTTGAAATCCACCACTGTTTCTGACTCCACAACCTCCTCAGGAAGGCTGTTCCATGCGTCCACAACCCTCTCCGTGAAAAATACTTCCTCACATTGCCTCTGAGCAGTCCCTCCTCAATCTTCAGATTGTGCCCCCTCGTTCTTGCACATCTGAAAGATGCTACCCTCTTGGACTTTGTTGATTCCCTTGAGGTTCTTGAAAAGTTTCTATCACATCTCCCCTCTCCCTCCTTTCCTAGATGTTATACATATTAAGCTCCTTAAGTCTCTCTTCATATGTCTTCTGGTGCAGACTCTGCACCATTTTAGTTGCCCTCCTCTGGACTGCCTCCATCCTGTCTGTCTTTGCAGGGACTGGGTCTCCAGAACTGCACGCAGTACTCCAGATGGGGTCTCACCAGCTGTCTGTACAGAGGGATGACAACCTCCTGTTTTCTACTGGTGATGCCTCTCCCTGTGCATCCCAGTATCCCCCCAGCCCTCCTTACTGCCCTCTCACATTGCTTGCCCACCTTTAGGTCATCTGATATGACTACCCTCAGGTCCCTTTCCCTTTTGTTTTTGTCAGATTCTCACCCTTCCCCCCCCCATTGTATACTCTTCCCCTGGGTTTTTGTTTGCCAGGTGCATTACTTTGCACTTCTTAGCATGGAATCTAAGATGCCATACATTTGACCATTCCTCCAGCCTTGCCAAGTCCCTTCTCATCCTTTCCACCCCACCTTGTGTGTGAACTCTGTAGCAGATCTTTGTGTCGTCTGCAAAGAGACATACTTTTCCTTCCAGTCCCTCTGCAATGTCGCTTATAAAGACATTAAAGAGGAGCGGTCCTAGTACTGAACCCTGCAGTACCCCACTAGCAACCCCCCTTCCTTCACAGTGGACTCCGTTTATTATTACCCTCTGTGTCCTATTCTCCAGCCAATTCTTTACCCAGGCTACCATGTTGGGACCCATTCCCAGGCTGGCCAGCTTGTATATTAATCTTTTGTGTGGGACTGTGTCAAATGCCTTGCTAAAGTCTAGGCAGGCCATGTCCACAGCCCCTCCTTGATCCCTTACTTTGATCAACCAGTCAAATAAATCTATTAGATTCATCTGACATGACCTTCCCACTGTGAATCCATGCTGCCTTGGGTCCTATGTCCCTCTGGCCTCTAGGTACTCAACAGTTCTTTCCTTCAGAAGTGATTCCATCATTTTCCCAATCACTGAGGTTAAACTAACAGGTCTGTGGTTTCCTGCTTCTGCCCTGCTCCCACTTTTGTGAAGTGGGATAACATCTGCCCTCCTCCAGTTCTCCGGTACCACCCCATCCTCCCATGATTTGTTAAAGAGGGTAGTCAGTGGTGTCACTAGTTCTACCCTTAGTTATTTTAGAATTCTGGGATGAATCCCATCAGGCCCCATTGCTTTGTCCACCTTCAGTTTTAAGAGTTCTTTAAGAACTCTTCTATGAATGGGCTGGTATCAACCCCCATATCTAAAGTGTTTCTGTTGTTTGGTTTCGGTACTTCCCCCTCTTCATTTGTGAATACTGAGCAAAAACATTTGTTTAGTATCTCTGCCTTTTCACAGTCACCCTCTGTCCACCTTCCCTCCCCTTTATTAAGCCTCACTATCCCTCCCTTGGTCTTCCTTCGCTCCCTGCTGTACCTATAAAAGGTTTTATCCCCCTTCTTAACTGAGTTGGCCAGGATTCCAGACAAGATTTTTTGGGATGAGTACTGTACTCCTCATTTTGAAAGTGAGGTGAGTAAAACCAAATTAAGATGCATACAAATGTCAGGACGGAATGGAGTGAGGAGTACATTTTTAAAAACAATGTTGTTTTTTTCTAGATTAACTGATCTGGTGCCAACAATACTCAAGATAATGTTGGCAGGTAGGAGTAATTTACTCACCAGTTTTAAAATATAGTGAGTAAAATAAAATGGGATGGGTATGAGTGCTGTAAATCTGGAAAAAAAATGCTTCTTTTGAATCACCAGTTATGTTATCAAGCACTATTTTTTAGCGTGAGGAGTATTTGCAAATGTTGGGTGAGTACTGGTACTCATCACAAACATTTTCCGAAGAGTATTTCCTAAAATGAGGTGAGTAAAAAAGGTTGGTACTTCCCTTATCTGGAGCCCTGGAGTTGTCTGTCTGTTCCTCGGTTTGGGCCTTTGCTGTTCTGACTGCCTTCCCTGCTTCCTTTTGCTTTAATTGATACAATTCTCTGTCCTGCTCCTTCTGTGATTCCTTATACTTCCTGAATGCTTTATTTTTCTCTCTAATCTTCCCTGCCACCTCCTTTGAGAACCATAGTAGTTTCTTACATCATTTTGTTTTGGTTATTTGCTTCATACAGAGGCTTGTTGCCTCTGTGTTGGCAGTTTTGATTATTCCCCATTGTTCTTCCACCCCTCCTTCCTGCCCATTTGCTGTGCATTACTTAGATGCTCACCCATTCTGGCAAAGTCAGGCCTCCTGAAGTCCAGTACCTTTGCCTTTGTATGGCTTGACTCTACTGCTGTGTTTATCGCGAGCCATACTACTGTTCGATGGTCACTAGTTCCCAGATGGCTACCCACTTCTAAATCTGTGATCCTCTCGCCATCTCCATTTTAGAGTACCAAGTCTAAGATTGCACCCTCTCGAGTGGGTTCCAATACTAGTTGTCTAAGGCATGCCCCCTATAGGGCATCTGAAATGACCCCACTCTTAAAAGTGGCTGCTGCAAATGCACTCCTGTTAACATCTGGCATATTCAGATCCCCCATCAGCAATATCTCCCCTTTTTCTGCCATTCTAAGGATATTTTCTATAATTTCCTTGTCCAGTCCTCTCCCAGAGATGGGGGTCTGTATACAACCCCTGTGTGGATTGTGGTGCCATTGCCTGTCTCCAAATTGACCCACAGTGCTTCCTCTCCTCCCTGTTTACCCTTTTGTTCTGTTGCTTTAAATTCTTCCCTTATGTAGAGAGCTACTCCTCTTCCTCTTTTACCCTCCCTGCCCCTCCTGTAGATAGTGTATCCTGGTATGTTTACATCCCAGTCATGGTTCTGTGTGTACCATGTTTCTGTGACTGCCACGATATCCAGATGTTCCTCCTCCATCAAGTCCACTAATTCAGGAAGCTTGTTACTCAGACTACAGGCATTAGTACTCATTGCTCTCCGTTGTTTGATGGCTTTACCTCTTGTAGCGCCATCCCTGTCCTTATTGACTTTGTTTACTCCATTCATCCCTGTCCTGCTCCCTACTGACCTTTCTACCTTGGTCTTTACCTCATTTAGTACCCTGTTTTATAGGGGGAGGCTGGGAATTCCCTGCTGCTTATCAGTGCCTCCCCCTTGACTAGTTTAAAAGCTTGCCAATGAAGCAATTAAACCGATCACCCAGAAGACTTGTTCCCTTCCTGGACAGATGCATACCATCCTGCCAGTATAGGCTGGTATCCCTCCAGGTGGAACCCCAGTCCCCAATGAAGCCAAACCCCTGTGCTCTGCACCATTTTTTCAACTATCCATTGAATTGCATGGTGTGGAGTACCCTCGTCTCACTCTTGCTATAGGCAGGCAGCACCTCTGAGAAGGATACTGTGTGTGCTGCTTGCCTTAGGCCCCTCCCCAACTCCACAAACTCCTCCTGCACTGCTCTCATCTCATGTTGAGCCAAGTCATTCGTCCCTAGGTGGACAATGACATCCAGCTCAGTCTCCCGTGCAGCTGTTCTCATGATCCTGAGGATGCGCTTCCTGTCCCTCCAAGCCATGGCATCAGGCAGGCACCTTACTTCAGTTTTCCCTGATCCCCCAGTTCTATCCCCTAATGATTGAGTCCCCCACCAGGAGCTGCTTCCTTTCGCTGTGGTGTCCTCTGCCTCCTTGGTGTGCGGCTCCCTTGCAACAGTTGTTCACAGCCTCGTTAGTCTCCTCTGTGGTTGCATCCATAGGAGAACTATGCTCCATCAGAATGGTGTATGGATTGTGGAGTGGTACAACTGACTGGGTGTGCCTCTGTTCCACCACCCTCACCCTCCTTGAGCCCACTGTGGTCCAACTGCTGTGCTTTCTTTGCAGTCTGTGAGGTAGTGGTGGTGGCTGTGGTGCTCCCTGGGCGGTGGAGTTTCCCTTACTACTGTCCAGTGTGGCCTGAAGAGGGGCAACCTCCTCCCTCAGGGCAGAGAGTTACCTTCAAATAGGGCAGCATCTCAACCTCCAGAAAGTCTCCTGGAAGACTGCTGCCCCACAGCCAGTGCATTGCACTACTCCCCACATGTCTGTCTACCTTCCTGTTTATCCTGTATATTTTTTTTCCTTTTTGTCAGTGATTGTTATGTTATATATAAATATATATATATTATATAATGTGTATGCTTATCTTGTCAGTGCAGTGTGCTAGAAAGGCTATGACAGTGGTATACACCTTGCTCTCCTGAGGATATGATGTCAGAACTCCTGGTATAAAGTAAATTGTATCGGGGTGGTGGTGGGGGGTTGGGCCTAAACTGTGCCCTCACAAAACAATCCGCTAAAACCCCTGACCCACCACTACGATGAGTGTTGACCTTCCTGTCAGCAAGATAACCTACACAACAATTTAAGCGAGAGAATAGCCTGCTAATCAACCAGAGAAAAAAACAAACAGCTGAGTCAGACACAGGTAAACCTCCCCAGCCCCAATACAGCCTGGTGATTTGTGCTCTGAAAGCAGTCGGCCCCAAAACAAGTCAGCTGTGCACAAGGACAGACACAGTAAACAGTACTTCAGTCCCTCTGGGTTTAAACTCTCAATCTCCAAAGCAGTATTGCAAGCCCCTTCACTGAAAAGAACAATAACGACTGTAAAATGTTAAGTAAGGTACACCTCCCTCTGCTGTGAGCAAGACTGTCTTTCCTGATAATTCTAAGTTCAGTAGTTTACCTTTCAGTTAGAAGTAGCCTCCACCTGAAGAGTATTAGCTTTTCTGATGAATCTGCTACACACCAAAGTGCAATAACAATTGTAAAATGTAAACTAAGGTACACCTCCCTCTGCTGTGAGCAAGACTGTCTTTCTTGCAGATTCAAAGTTCAGTATTTCAGCTTTCAGCCAGAGGTAGCTTCCACCTGAAGAATATTAGCTTATCCTCAGACATGAGCAAACAGTACCAATTAAATTACATGAAACTAACATCAGAAATCCAAGCTGACTGCAATAGATGGAATGAACTTCACTTATCAATAAATGGGAGAACAGAATCTGTGAGAATGAACATTCTCCTGAGACTTTGGTTCCTTTTAGCATAATTACCAACTTCATTTCCATCATCAACATGGAAACTCTTGCAAAGAATGCTTTCCAGATTCATTTGGGGGATGGAAGAGGCCCAGACTAAAATGGGCCATTATTACTGCCTCAAGGGATCATTTAATTACACACATCCAAGAAGTCTGAAATTTGTGCTGGGTATCTATGGAACAAAAGAGGATGCTAGAGGGCAGAATTTCAGACCTCCCTTTTGGTAGAATAGATCAAAGGACAGTACTAAGCATTTCCAGCTCCTGGGCTCAAGTCATGATCAAGGCATGGTGGCAGCTGACTAAAAGATTGTCTGCCGAATGAATGATAGTAACAGATACTCCCCATTAGGGCCTGCAAAGATTCAGAACCCAGCAGAATAAGCCTGGTTTTTGCAAGGTGGGAAAGGCTAGATACATAGAAAGTGCTAGCAGAAAAAGACCATTATACCCATCTAGTCTGTCCTGTTGTCCTTGCTTAACACTATACCCTGGACCCTGCTTGGTCACAGGTGTCCCTCCTTATCTCTGCTTATAATATCCATGAGCCTATTCTATGCGTGTTTGCAGCTCCCCACTGTCTTTACCCTACCACATCTTCTGGCAGGCTGTTCCAGGCATCTACCACCATTTTTTTGAAGAAGTATTTTCTCACATCCCTCTTAAACGTACTCCTCATAAAGGTTCATATAGCATGCCTCTGTGTACTGATGCTCCTCCACCTTTGAAAGAGGCCCCCTCTTGCACTTTGTTCACCCCATGAGGTACTTGTAGGTCTCAGTCAAGTCCCCTTTTGCTCTCCTCTCTTCCATGGAGTACATGACACGGTCCCACAGCCTTTCCTCATATGGCTTCTCGTGCAAACCCTGCAATGTTTTAGTAGTCTTCCTCTGGACCGCCTTCACCCGGTCAATGTCCTTTCAGAGGGGTGGACTCCAGAACTGGTTGCAGTACTCAGGTGGGGTCTCACAAGTGAGCGATACAGTGGCAACACCACCTCTCTTCTCCTTCTACCTATGCATCCCAGTATCCGTCTTGCTTTGCCTACTGCATTAATTATTGCATTGCCCTGCCACCTTGAGATCATCAAATATGATCACCCGAAGGTCTCTGTCTTGCTTGGTAACTGTAAGTACCTCCTCATCATATACATGGTTCCTGAATTACCCTGCCCCAGGTATATGTCTCTGCACTTTTTGGCATTGAAACCCAGCGGCCACTCTCTAGACCACTCCTCTAGTTTCTCCAAATCCCTTTTCATTCTCTCCACCCCTTCCTGGGTGTCTACACTGTTGCAGATTTTTGAGTCATTTGCAGAGACACGCCTTTCCCTCCAGTTCGTCAGCATTGTCACTTATGAAGACACTGAAGAGTACAGTATCCAGTACCTGAGCTATCCGAGTACTGAGGATGGGACAGAGGAGGTTGGGACAGGTATTTGATGGTGAAGCTGTCAAATAATTTGATAAACTACAGAAAGAGAGAGAGAGAGAGAGTTTAAAGCACCAGTTTAGGACTTCTGCTGCTTTTTGCAGTTGAGGTTTTTGTGATGACTGAACTCAGGAAAATGCTGCTAAAACAGGATAATAGCACACCCAGTACTAGTATTGGAGCATGCTTATGGTGGGGGTGGGGTGGGGTGGAGGACACAAACTAATTTCTTAGCTGTATAGAATTATCAGAAGCTTAACAAACACCCACATTCCACAATAAAGTGGAGCTGGGAAAGAGACATACTACTGGGCATACTGAAAAACAGTGGGGGCAGATGTAGACCCATAGCATCCATAACATGGAAAAGTGCTGACCAAATTCTTTAGAATGCCAGTGATCACAAAACATTATGGGTCCACCCCTCCAACCTCTACTGGAGGGACTGTGGTCAAATAGGGATGCAAGCACACCCACCCTCCCATCCATACCTTCCAGGAATGCCTTACGTTACAAGAATATTTGTTCCTTCCCCAAATAAGAAATTTACCCACATACAGTAGGTTTAGGAATACAATCAAGAACTAGTGCAGTTTTAAATGTGAGTTATTAACGTGAAATTTGGCATCGATTTATGCTATGCTTTTGTGTACTGATGTTTGTTTATTTGTACATCAGTTTACAATGATGTAGACGGTATGTATGTATTGTACTGTAACTGAAATGTTTAATAAGCAGGACACGTCTGAAAACTGGTTTGCCTGGTGACCTTATCCTGGATAAATGTAAATAAAATTCATGTTCACTATTGGGCATTGGTAGGGAAAGGGGTGGAAGAAAAAAATGGTAGCTGAACCTTACCCCTGCTGAATTGACAGCCTGGACTGATGATGTTAGGGAAAGGGCACTCCTACAGCTGAGAGCAGAACATCAAAGGATACCTCTTCCACACCAATTGCTGTTGAATCAGGAGTTCGTCAGCTACTACTCTCGCTGCAGACAAACAAGATTTTCAAAATGTAAGTGCCTCCTCTCAACACAGATAAGGAAGTAAAGCACAAGCCCCATGGTCTTCAGGTATAGCCTTTCCAGCAAACATTCCAGTGTCATGCAAGTTTTCTATAGCCCTGGGGACACTGTCCTCAGCAAGGCCAGATACTAAGAGGGGAGGCACTTCTACACTAACTGAAGCAGATGTAACCCATGAGTCTGTACAAAATGTCTCAAACAGCATGAGCCTGTCTGTTCAGGCTCTACCAACAGAAGAGCAAGGGGTCACATGATTAAGGAAAATCAACGGGGGGGGCTCCTCAGGAAACTAGAAGAGAGGAGGATGGTAGATCTTTTTTCATGGAATTCTGCTGAACCTGCAAAAGGAAAAAAACAGAGTCCACCTGAGATATAATGGGGCACTGGAACAAGTGCCTGATTGGTTGGTTATATGTGGGGAGACAGTTACTTAAAGACTCCATCTAGAAACAGATGGTTTGATACCTTTTATTGGACAAACATAGATGTTACAAAAGAAAACCGTGCTTAAAGGACAAATAAATTGGCCTTTTTAGGTACCTTTGAGCCAAGATCTCAGTCAGTCGCTTGATGCAGTATCCTCTGAAAGTTAATCCTGTGAAGTTTTGAAGTAATTGATCAAATGTTTTGTTATTTAAATCACGCCGTAATTTTACAGCTATCTTTATACATTTTATATTTTCGTTCTCGCCGCCCACTCTTTGTGCCCCGACGTCTAACGTGATGATGTCATTGTAGCGAGAGGCACTATCCCTCCTTAGCTGTGCAGCATTTGTTTTGCAGTAATTTCTGATGCCCAGAAACTTTCCATACACAGAAGTATTTTCATGCACAGAACTTCGGCACTATCCCTCCTCAGCTGTGCAGCATTTGTTTCACGGTATTTTGATGCCCAGGACTTTTTCATGCACAGAAGTATTTTTATGCACGGAACTTCAGCGTCAGGTGCCCCCAAACACCAGTACCATAGCAGTACTGTACATTTTAGTTTAGCAAAGTAAACTATCATTTTACATCGGGATGATGCTCATGGAGTGATTTGCCAGCAAATATACATTTTTTTATTAGAAGTTCCATCTGCAGAAATGAGTGTGGCAAATGAGAACATATGATTTGAACTGCAGATGAACAGCACAAAAAGGAACATTCAGGCGAAGTACACTGCTGTATGCTGTAACAAAAAGATGACAAGAAGGCACACATGACACTATAGTAAGTTAACATTTCTATACCACAGATAAGTGTTACCTCACTATATCGTCTTGTGTGTCCTTTTGTCATATTTTCTTTACAGCATACAGCAGCTTGCCTTGCCTCCATGTTCTTTTGTTTTGTGGTGTTCATCCACTATTCTCATCATATGTTATCATTTAGTGACACTTCTGACTGTTTGTCTACCACACTCGTTTCTGCAAATGAACCTTCAAATAAAATATTAATATTTGCAGACAAATGTGTTTATCTCCACATGTGCTCCCCCCTCCCATATGTAGTACTGTATCCCAGTCTGGATGAGTGTGCTTTCATGTTCAGTGAAATTACTGTGTGTTCCATCATTATGAATAAAGTACTGATACTTTTTTATAATAAACTGTGTTCCACTGTGTCTTCTTCTTCTGTTCAATAAAACGTTTTCAAGCAAACCACTGTCATGTGTTCCTCACTAATGTATAGTGACTGTGTCTGTGTCTGGGTGTGGGTGTGTGTGTGTGTGTGTGGGTGTGTGGGTATAATATTACTGCAACTGTGTCACGTGTCAGGTGGATCAGGGGAGTGCAGTGGATATAGTATACCTGGTACTTCAGTGGTGCAGACACCGGCATCTGATAAGGTATTATCGGTGGTAGTAGGCCACATTGTGGTAAACTGGGTATGAAACTGGCTGAGCGGGAGGTCACAGAGGATGCCAATAAATGGTACCTTGTCAGAGGAGAGTGAAGTGACCAGTGTGGTGACTCAGGGGTCACTGCTTTGACCTCTCTTCCTCAGTGTTTTCATCAGTGACATTGCAGATGGGTTATAACATAGGGTACAGTATGTCTGTTTGCCGATGATGACACAAAGCTTTGCAATAAGTTACACACCCCTGAGGTAGGGAGGAAAATTGAAGCATATAGTACATACACAAGTTAGATGCATGGTCGACTGCCTGTCAGCTACAATTCAGTACAAACAAGTCTAAATTGATTAACATTGGCAACGTAAGACATCAATGGAATACTACCCTGGATCCGAAAAACTCATTAACCAAACAAGATAGGGGCCTGTGTGTCATTAGATCAAAGTATCTGAAGGTGGCAAAACAGTTTGAAAAGGCTACAGTGAAGGCCAGTGGGACGCTGTGGTGCATCGTAAGCAGCATCACAACCGGAGAGATGGAGGTGTTACAGGCATTGAATTGGTCTTTAACGAGACCACAGTTGGAGTATTGTGTTTAGCTCTTGATGCTGCACCTCAGAAAGGAGGTAGATAGACAGAGTGCAGGAAGTAAAGAGGAGGGTACAAAGATTTTTCAGGGATCACACCACAGGCCATATGAGGAGAGACTAAGTGAACTTAACATGTACACACTACATCAAAGAAAAAGTTATTTTGTGATTTATTCATCCGATACATTGTGTATGCTCTATAATGGATGCTTTGTCCTGAGTGAATGATTGAGTGCCACATGTGCAGTTATCCGCCTCTGGTGAGGGTGTGCAGAATGTCCCCATGCTTTACCACCACCTGTTTGACCACAGGTGTTTGTGCAGTGTGTTGCTATAGCGACCTGTGGTGGAGGACATAGGTGTTAATTTTGGGTGAGTCACATGTCAATGTATGGTACCTTAGTGGTTCATGTTGCATGCCGGCTCTCTGTTTGCCATTTGCAGGAACAAGTGAAATAATATTCCTGGCAGATGGTAGACAAGGACTGTCTGCACAAGTTCTCCCAACTGTGCTCCGTAATGAGTAGTGCTATACCACTGTACGCACACTACTATGGGGTGTGTTCCAGTCAGTAGTGGTTTAGGTTGAGCTTCTGCTCTGAAAGATACTTGTGTAGGATCTTCTTGCTGGTCGACTGGCAGACCTGTTCCATACCTCCCTGGACACAGTGTGTGTGTACCAAAGGACTTGAACATGTTCTCAAGGATAATTTGAAGGCGATTACTTCAAGGACAGATGTTGAAGGGAGATGGGAGGTCATTAAACGGGGAATTCATGAGGCAGGGCCTGTGCTAAGGTGAAGCGTAAGGGTGCAAGGTCATGTAAACCGAGCTGGTGGTCTAATGAGGTTCAGGAGGCAGTCAGGGAAAGAGGGTTGCCTACAAAAAATACAAAGCATCAAGAGGGGAAAGGGAAAAGGAAACATACTGCCTTGTATCCAGAAAAGCCACCTGGTTGGTGAGGGGGGCAAAGGCCAGTAAGGAGCAGTGGCTGGCACAGGGGATACAGGGAGGGGGAAAAGGGGTTCTTATGGTATATTGGGGAGAGGAGAAAAAACGAGAACCAAATCGTCAGATTGAGAATAGACGGAGGGTGGGTGGAGGAGGCAAGGGAACAGGCGGTGGTATTAGACGACTACTTTGCCTCAGTGTTCACTAGGGAGGGGGAAGGGATATTTACCACACAGGAGAGGAGGGGTAGAAGGGGTAGGGGGTGGGAATGGGGAGCTACAGGATTGGAACAGGCGGGAGGAGTGGTACCCAGGAGTGTCACATCAGGATAAGGAAGCCGGTGAGGGGGGTGATGCTATCCCCATGGAGGGGTGTGGGAAAGCCCTAGGACCTAAAAAAGGAAAAATCCCCAGGGCTGGATGGCATTCACCAGGGAGTACAATGAGAATTGGCACACGTACTGGCAGCACCCCTGGCGGAGCTCTTCAATAGGTCACTCGAGAGAGGAAGGGTACCCAAGAATTGGAGAGTGGCTCATGTGGTGCCAGTCCATAAAGGGGAGTCAAGGGAGGTGCTAGGTAACTATAGACCTGTCAGTTTGACATCCATGGTGGGTAAAATAATGGAGAGTATACTGAAGGAATGCTTGGGGGCATTCTTGGAGGAGGTGGGTGGCATGGATAGTTGGTGACATGGGTTTGTGCCAAGAAGCTCTTGTCAAACTAACCTTGTGGAGTTCTACGAATGGGTAACATTGGAACTGGATCGGGGACAGCCTGTGGATGTACTATTCTTAAGAAATCTTCTCTTGACCCGGATTGTCTTATCAACTACAGGCCTGTCTAAAACCTTCCGTTTGTGGGTAAAGTTATTGAGAAGGTGGTTGCATTGCAGCTGGAGGATTGTCTTGCCGTCCATGACATCTATGATTCCTTCCATCTGGGTTGTAGGAAGAGGCACATTACTGAGACTGCCCTTCTTCTGGTGCTCAGTGACCTCCTTGTTGTGAGAGATCAGAGGAGCCATACTCCTTGGTCCTCCTTGATCTCTTGGCATCAGTTTGACACTGTGGACCATGGGGTATTGTTCGAGCACCTGCAGTTGATCTGTGGACTGTCTGGTACAGTCCTCAGATTGGTCCATTCTTTCCTCACTGGCAGGTCTCAGAGAGTAGTGTCGGTGATGTATTCCTCTGATGCCTTCTTCCTGCCATGTGTCCCACAGAGCTCAGTGGTTTCCCCTATGTTTGTGGTGTACATGCTGCCACTGGGGGACATTGTCAGGTGGTACGAACTGAGTTTTCACTGCTATGCAGATGATACTCAGCTATACATGTCCATTTGCGCCCAGTCAGGATGTTGCAGTCTCTGTATTTAATGGCTTCCAACTGAGATCCAAGAATGAGTGCTAACTGGTTGAAGCTGAACCCTGACGACTGAGGTTTTGGTTGTGGATCTGGGTCATCGAGTAGAGAGGTCTTTGGCAGGGCTGGCATTCATCCTGGTGCTGGGAGGCTGCCTGCTGAGGACCTCTGAATGGATGCGTGGTATGGCCATAATTCTTGATGAGGGACAGACCCTGAAGCCTCAGGTGTCCTCCATCATCAAGACCTCACTTTACCATCTGAGGAATCTCACCTGGATTAGGCATCTGGTTCCACCCCACTACCTTCCAACATTGGTTCATGCCTTTCTGACCTCTTGTCTGGATTACTGTAACGCCTTTTACCTAGGGATACCAGGGGTTGACATCCGCCATCTACAGTTAATGCAGAATGTGGCAACCATGCTACTGACTGGACTTTCTTGATCTAGCCACATTACTCCTGTGCTGTACGAGCTGCACTGGCTGACAGTTCAGTGGTGGACCACCTTTAAGATCGACTTGCTAACCTACAAAGCCCTGGATGGACTGGGTCTGAGCTACCTGCAAGATCTTCTTTGCCCCTATTGCTCCACCCCTCCCATCAACTCCGCTCCGCCGACGACGGATTGCTAGAGATTCCCAGGGTTCAGTTGAAGACATCTAGAGCTCGATCATTTGTGTTTGCAGTGCTTACCTTGTGGAATTCTGTACCTCATTGGGTGCGAGAGTGCCAGACTGTGGAGAGCTTCAAAAGGGCACTGAAAACCCACTTATTTAATCTTGCTTTTGCTATTAATTGAGATTGATCAGTTGATATGATACAATCAATCAATCAAGTCTTTATTTATCCAGGTGAACACCATTGAGCAGGCTCATTTACAAGGTGGACCTGCGTTACACAAGGTCAAGAATAACACTTTTATGTACAGATAATAAATAGACATAATTATACAGAAATATAAGAAAATTACATAGAACAATAACAAGTATTTCAGGTGTAAGGTTAACATGGTTAGGGAGAATGGTATGAGAAGGGGAATTAAAACATTCTGAAACAGCCAGCATATTAAAACAGCATGACATATCATTGGTCAGGACATATACAAACTTAAGGGGTAGATGTGGAGGGGAGGGGTACAGAACTGCAGCTGTTCTAGGAGGGGTGCTACGGTAGATGGGCTGGGGACATACATGTTAGGAGTCTGAGGGTAAGAAAGGTAGTGGATTAGCAGAAAAAAAAAAAGGGGGGGGTATAGGTGGAGACAATCAAGGGGCCGGGTTAGGTGGAACAGGTAAGCAGTAGGCACCCTAGCACGCTAAGCATGCTGGAAACAGTTGCATAACTCCTTAACAGCCTTGGCATACAAGGTCTTGAAGGTGGTAAGACTAACAGGGAGACTCAGTTTCATAGAGTCCTGTAGTTTTTTCCAGAGTGAGGGCAACACAAAGCCTATGAACGCTCTCACAAAGCGTGTATTGGCCCTAGGTACCTTCAGTAGAAGCAGAGAATAGCTTCTCAGAGCGTAGTTACCTACCACATATAACAGCAAACAGTTGGAAATGTATTGGGGTAATTTGTTGGTAATAGCTCTGTAAGTCCAGAGAGCTGCATTTCTATTCCTTCTGTACTGAAGGGAGGTCCACCCCACAGCTACATATAAGGAGCAGTGGTGGGTGGTGATAGGTAGCCCAGTTATGAATCTCAAGGCTCTGTGGTGTAAGGCCTCCAGTTTAGTAAGATAGGAGTCATTACACTGACTATAAATGAAATCGGCATAATCAATTAGGGATAAAAACATGGATTGAACTAACTGCATCTTGGCATCTTTGTTCAGGGGGTGGTTTATTCTAAAGAAGAGACCAAGCCTCTGCCTCAGCTTTTTCAGCAGATCCTTGACATGCTCTACGGAGGAGAGTCTGTGGTTTAGCCAGACACCTAGGTACTTGAAATTCGTAACAAATTGCAACCTCTCTCCTAGTAAAGTGTTTATAGGAGGTAAAGAGCCAGAGATAGCAGGGTTCACCGAATGAGTGGCCAGAGAGAACAGCATAGCTTTTGTTTTTCTGGCATTGAGTAAGAATTTTTTATTCAGGAGCTGATTCTGCAACATGTTGAATTCTGTTTGTAAATCTCCAGAGGAAGCTTCTGGAGTTGGGCGGCTTAGGTACAACACCATATCATCAGCGAAAAGGTGAATATTGGCCTCCTTGATGCCAACATCAATATTGCTTATATAAATGGCAAACAATAGAGGCCCCGGGATGGATGTCTGTGGAACGCCTCTTTTTAGTGGTTTGAGTGGAGAGAGCTCCTCTTCGGCCTTGACCTGCTGAAGCTTATCTGTAAGATAATAATTGAACCAACACAGAGAGGTCAGGCCAGACCTATCACTTTTATGGTGGAAAGAAGCAGGCAGTGTTCGACAGTGTCGAATACCTTGCTAGGGTCCAGGAACATGGCACATACAAATTTTTGGTTTTCCAGCTCCCGTTGCCAGTCATCAGTCACTTTGGCCAGAGCTGTAATGGTACTGTGCTTGACGCTCAAACCAGACTGCATAGGGTTTAGAAGATTCTTATCTAGGTAGGTTCTCAACTGAGCACTCACAATTTTGTTCCAGCAGTTTAGACAATATTGGTAGGACAGATAGCAGCCTGTAATTATTTAGGTCGCAGGGATCCCCTTATTTAAACAGAGGAATGACGTGGGCAATTTTCCATAGGTGTGGAAGAGTCCCCTGGGACAAGGACAAGTTAAATAGGTGTGTGATTGGTACAGCTAGGACATGGTATGCAATCTTTAAAAAGTAGGGGTTGAGAGAGTCAGCACCAGCGCTTTTCTTGGTGTCCAGCTGTAGAAGGAGGTCTTCGACCTTTTTCAACGAAGCAGGAAGGAATGAGAAGACCGCATTACATAGAAACATAGAAACATAGAAGTTGACGGCAGATAAGGACCGCAAGGCCCATCCAGTCTGCCCATTTCTTTTTCTACCTTATAAATCTGCCATCGGCCTTTGCTCTGTCAGTGGCCTATCTATTCATAGTCATTTGTATTGCTCCCTTATGCCTATCCCATGCCTGTTTGAAGCCCTGCACTGTATTCATAGCCACCACTTCTTGTGGTAAGCCATTCCATGCATCCACCACCCTTTCTGGAAAAGAATTTCACATTCCCCCTTAATCGCCCCCTAACTAATCTCATGCTGTGTCCTCTTGTCCTGCTATTTTTCTTATATTTAAACATGTTAGGCTCTTTCACCTTGTTAATGCCCTAAGGTGTTTGAATGCCTCGATCATATCACCTCTCTCCTCCTTTGCTCAAGGGTATACATATTGAGCTCTGTTAATCTGTCCTCATATGTCTTCTGATGCAGTCCCTGCACCATTTTGGTTGCCCTTCTCTGGACTGCCTCAATTTGGTTAATGTCCTTGTGAAGGTGTGGCCTCCAATACTGCACGCAGTACTCCAGATGGGGCCTAACCAATGTCTTGTAAAGAGGATTATTACCTCCTCCACGACTTGTGATACCCTACTAATACACCCTAACACCCCCTAGCCTTACCTACTGCTTTAGAGGTCTGCTTGGATGATTTCAGGTCATCAGTGATGATGATGCCCAAGTCTCTTTCTTCCTTTGTGACTGCTAGCAACTCCTCCCAGCCTGTAGGTGGCTTCAGGGTTTCTTCCCTATGTGCATGATCTTGCACTTCTTTGCATTAAATCACAGTTGCCACTCTTCTAACCATTTTGCTAGTTTATCCAGATCTCTTCTCATTCTGCCCCCCCATCTGGATCATCTACTCTGTTGCAGATCTTGGTGTCATCTGCAAACAGACAAGCCTTACCCTCTAGTCCATCTGCAAGGTCACTAATTTATTTATTTATTTATTTTGCTTTTGGTAACCGGGTAAGTGCGCTAATGAAGATGTTGAAGAGGACTGGCCCCAGGACTGATCCCTGAGGTACCCCACTTGTGACTTGCATCTCTTCTGACTGTATACCATTTACCACCACTCTCTGTTTTCTGCCCATCAACCAGTTTGCCAACCAGTTGACCAACTTCTGACCCACCCTGAGCCTACCCAGCTTATTTATCAATCTTCTATGTGGAACAGTGTCAAAGCTTTGCTGAAGTCAAGGTAGGCGACATCAACTGCTCCCCTTGGTCCACTACTCTGGTTACCCAGTCAAAGAAATCTATGAGATTAGTTTGACAGGACCTTCCTTGTAAACCCATGCTGTCTTGGATCCTGTGCCCTATGGTTCCAGGTGTGCGCTATCCTTTCCTTAAGGAGTGCCTTCATAATCTTGCCCACTACTGAGGTAAGACTGACTGGTCTGTAGTTCCCGCCTCCTCCTGCTACCACTCTTGTGGAGCGGGATCACATGAGCCCTTCTCCAGTCTTCTGGGACCTCTCCTGTGCTCAGAGACTCACTAAACAGTTCTGCTAATGGCTCCTGCTAGTTCCACCTTTAGCTCCTAAGTACCCTGGGATGTATGCCATCAGGTCCCATTGCCTTATCCACCCTGAGCTTAGCAAGCTCTTGTAGGACCCTTTCTTTGTGAAGGGAGTAGTGCTCACCTCCCTCCCCTGTGTCCATGATGCTGAGCTGTGGCCCTGCCCTACCTTCTCTGCAGTAAATACTGAGCAAAAGTAACTATTTAGGATAGATGCCTTACAGGGTCCTCCTCCTCACATGCTCCCTTTCTCAATTAGCTTAGCAACCCCTCTGGACTTTCTCCTTTCACTAATGTATCTATAGAAAGTCTTGACACCTTCTTTACTGTCCGTGCTAGTTTTCCTCAGTTTGGGACTTTGCCTGCCTTACTGCCTTCCCTTAGGGCAGTTTGGTATGCCTCCCTATCTTCATCCCGCTGTGTTCCCTTATATTTCCTGAAGGCTAGCCTTTTGGCTCTGACATTTTCTGCTACTGTATTTGAGAACCAAAGTGGTTTCCTTCTTCTTTTGCACTTCCTTTTCTGTCTAACACAATGGGATGTTGCTTCAAGTATTGCATCCTTAATGCTTGCCCACTTTGCCTGTACCCCTTCACCTGTGTTTCTTTTTGCATTAGTGGTGCTAGGTTCAAGAATCTGTGCAGTAACATGAGAACGTTACACTGACTGACTAACTAACTAACGTAACAACACTTTTAATAATTACTGGTTTTAAAGTTTTTGTATGTTTATATTTTTGTAAAGCACTTTGATATTCTGAATTGCGCTTGATAAAGATTATTATTATCGAAAATGATGACTTCAAAGAACTTTTCCTCTTGGGTGATTGACCACACCCCCCACACACACACACACTACTGTGCCTGCAACAAGGTTTCCCTCTGTCTTGTGCATTATTGGTAATTTATTTGTATTGAACTCCATTTCATACAGTCACAGAAATCTGATGGCAGAAATGACACCAGTGACCAATTTAGGCTACCCTATTTCACTCTTTTTAACCATCTCCCATATCGTGGGCCCTCCCCTTCACCCCCACTCAAAAACCCCATATGTTGTCCCATGCCCTCTTGCATCACTGGACCATTTCATCCAGAACCACCTCCTCCGGTTGGCTGTTTCAGGTGACAGGAAGAAATACCATCTCATACTCCACTTGTATGTTCACCTTCCAATCTTAGCCTATTCACTTCTGTTATAGTATCCACCTTTGTTTTGAATGGTATCCGTACTAAATCCCGCCGACCGATTTCCCTCCGAACAAAATCCTGAGACCAAAATGCCGTAATTGGTAAATCCCGATTGATTCAAATCCCGAATCATAATTTCCCGCCTCCTGTTATTTCCTCGCATGCCAGTGTCGGTGTCAAGAGCGACAGCACTACCGCGGCAACTTATTACTTTATGCATATAATGCAGTTTTGTATTGTAGAGGCAATCATTTGGGGCAGCTGAAATTGGAACTGAAGACAAGCTTTGATTTATTTAAAAACTGGTTCATTGACCCTCAGCTCTCCCTACCCCCCCCCCAAAAGAGTAGTCTTTCATCATGCTAGGAACAAAGTGGCTTGGATGAGGATTTTGAAATTGTTACTTTGCCTGGAAATAGGCTTGATTTTGTTAATTATTTTTCTTATTTGAGGCTAACTCTTGGTTATTCATTGTCATACGAAAATGGAATGCTTAGCAATGCTTAACAAAGATAATCCATAAACATTTGGGAATGTTGTATAGGGTGAGCTCCTCTCTTTTGCCTGAAACAGGAAAATCACTTGCACAAAATGTTTTAATGTTTGGTCTGGATTATGGGCTCCTCTGTTATGGTGCTGCTCCTAAGACAAGTATAGCAAGAACTGAAGTACTCCTGCACAAGAGTTTACGTTTTACGATATAATGCCCACCGAGAACTCATCAGTGTGAATACTTAAAATTAGGCTAGTGGTTGTCTGTTGGTCAACATTTTAGGCATCAGGCTGTGTGTTTTTATTTACGACCCATTCTGACCTACTACCTCCCATTGTTAATAATTTAGTTTGCCCGGCCCAGCCTTCATTGGCTACCAGGCAATCATCAAGGTTACTTGTTGAGACTCCCCTTCGTGCAGACTTCTCTTGGCCAAAGACCACTTGGTTATCAGACCCTGTAAATATTAAATTCTTTACCTGCTGAGTGTTTAAATTTGCAGTGTTGTGTTGGTTTTATGTGCACATTTTAAAGTCCTATTTGTTTGGTGTCACCTTGTGATGTTATTTTTACGTTTGTTCTTATATATGAGAGCAGAGCTGGTGTTACACTATGAAGGAAAGAGTGAGTTCTAAGAATAAGCATTTTAAGACATTGAGTGGCAAATGCATTACTTGCATTCTGAATCGTGTTGGGAATTTCACTAACGGGAATATCGGTGTTCGGGCAATGCTGTTTTCGGGAATTAGAGGGCTGGATTTCAAACGTCGGGATAATAGTCAGCGGGAATTAGTACCTAAATCTTTTGAATAAGCACATCCCTTTCACCTTGTTAATCCATACTGTAATGTTTTTTTTGTTCATGTCTCTCCTGTCCATTAGTCTCCTATTGCTATAAAATCAGTTCCCTCGACCACTGTTCATAGGTGCCCTTGCATGCCATGCACCATCTCCGTTTTCTTGCACTATAGCCTCTCAATACCATCAATTTCATTTATCCAAGGTGATCTCCAGAAGTGGACCACATACCTCGTGTGGCCTGAAAATGGCTTTAAGCGGCATGGTCACCTTTATTGTTCTGCATGTTATGCCCCTCCCTATGCATGCCAACATTCCATGCTCCTTTCACATTGCTTTACTTTACATTTGCTTCATACTAAAATTACAGGATAATGGCATGGACCTGGTGTATTCAATTATTCCACCTACCGTGTGTAACTCGACTTGTGTATTTTTATGTTCCATGTGCATAACCACACAGTTTTGAACATTAAAACCCGTCTGCCACTAGTCAGACCACCCTTCCAGTGTCTTGGGGCCCCGCCTCATGGAGTCCTCCCACCTCTTGGGTATCCACTGCATTGCAGATCTTAGTGGCATCTGCAAATAAGCACATACTCCCATCCATCTGGGCCACTATGTCATGAATATGTACCTTGAAAAGGAATGGTCCCAGTACCTACCCCTGCGGTAACCCACTCATCACAATACACTCCCTGTAGTACACTCCATGGGCCACCACTCTTTGGCTCCTGCACGGCAGCCATTTTTCAATCCAACAAGTTATTTTTGGTCACACCAATAAGCTTTTGAGATGATTAATTTGCTTTCTTTGATGGACCTTGTCAAGGGATTTTTTTGATGTCCAACTAGACAATGCTCACTGGCCCTCACGGGGTAACCACATGCGTCACCCAATTGAAGAACTATATCTGGTTGTCTGATGTTACTGCCCTTTTGTGAACCCATATTGCTTGTCTTACACAAGTCCCTGCCTTCCAAGTAGTCCACCACCATTTCTTCTATTAGTCCCTATATCACCTTTACCACTACTTTCAGCCTATCCATGTAAGCCTGTATTTCCTCTTTACTCTGTGTCAGTTTGTACTTCCGGATTCTCCTTTTAATTTTCCTGATTTCTACTGTCACCTTCCTTGCAAAGCAAAATTGTATCCCTCTTTTTGTTTTCGCTTGCCTTCCTTATGTAAATTTGCATGGCCCTCAGTATCCTGGCCTTGATACTTTCACATAGCCATTCTCCTCCCTCTCTATTCATGTTTCCCTTTATTTCCACCATAAATACCATCCTCATTTTGACACAGTAACCTTTTCTGAAGGCCAGATCTCTCACGCTGGTCAGGTTTGCCTCACTCCACATTTTCAGCAAGAAATGTACAGTTTTGTGATCACTTGTACTGAGACTGACCCCTTCCACCCACTCTTCCACACTTTCCCCATTTTACCTCTCCCTCAACCCTGCCCTCATATTGTTACACAGAGTGATCACATTATTTTTTTAAAAAACAGTATGTCATGATTATTGTGGCAGTTCTGCTCTAGACCATACTATGGTCTATTTTGGGTGATGCAGATATACAGTGCCTTCAGAAAGTATTCACCCCCCTTGGATTTTGTTACATTTTGATGTGTTACTACCAGAATTTTTAATGCATTGAAATGATTTTTCCCCCCTTGATTCACACAGCATACTCAACGATTTAAAGGGCCAAAAATATTTTTATTGTGTAACAAAAATGTATGAAACATTAAAAACTGAAATATCTTGTTTACTTAAGTATTCACCCCCCGAGTCAATACTTTGTAGAAGCACCTTTGGCAGCAATTACAGCTTTGAGTCTTCTTGAGTATGTCTGTATCAGCTTTGCACATCTGGATTTGGGAACTGTCGACCATTCTTCCTTGCAGATTTACTTAAGCTCTATCAAGTTGGATGGGGAGCGTCAGTGAACCGCAATCTTTAAGTCTTTCCACAGATTCTCAATGGAATTCAAGTCTGGGCTTTGGCTGGGCCACTCAAGGACATTCACCTTCTTGTTCTGAAGCCACTCCAGTGTTACTTTGGCTGTATGCTTGGGGTCGTTGTCCTGTTGGAACGTAAATCTTCGCCCCAGTCCAAGGTCTGTGCAGACTGATGCAGGTTCTCCTCAAGGATGTGCCTGTATTTGGCTCCATTCATTGTTCCTCTCTCTGACAAGTGCCCCAGTCCCTGCCACTGAAAAGCATCCCCATAACATGATGCTGCCACCACCATGATTCATGGTAGGGATGGTGTACACGGTGATGAGCTGTGTTTGTTTTCTGCCAGGCATAGCCTTTGCATTCAGGCCAAAGAGTTCAATTTTGTTTTGTCCAGACCGAAAGATCTTTTGCCACATGGTCTCAGAGTCTGCCACGTGCCTTCTTGCAAACTCCAGGCATGCTATTATGTGGCCTTTTCTCAGGAGTGGCTTCCGTCTAGCCACTCTCCCATAGAGGCTACATCTGTGAAGTGCTGCAGAGATTGCTGTCCTCTGGACAGGTTCTCCCATCTCAGCCATGGAACTCTGTAGTTCTGTCAGGGTGGTCATTGGGTTCTTGGTCACTTCCCTGACCAAGGTCCTTCTTGCCCGGTTGCTAAGTTTGGGAGGACAGCCTGCTCTAGGAAGAGTCTGGGTGGTTCCGTAATCTTTCCATTTCCTAATGATGGACTTGACTGTGCTCCTGGGAACTTTCAACACCCTAGAAATGTTTTATACCCCTCCTCAGATCTATGCCTCCTCACAATTCTATCACGGAGTTCTACGGACAGCTCCTTGGTCTTCATGGTAGAGTTTCTGCTCTGACATGCACTGTCAACAGTGGGACCTTATATAGACAGGTGTATTTCATCTGAAATCATGTCAACCATTTGAACGGACTACAGGTGGACTCCATTCAAGTTTTAGAGTGATCTCACAAGGAAATTGGATGCACCTGAGCTCAATTTGGAGCGTCATAGCAAAGGGGGTGAATACTTATCATATCAAGACATTTCAGGTTTTTATTTTAAATTACATGTACAAAAAATTCCAGAAGTTTCATTCCACTTTGACATTATAGAGTAATTTGTGTAGATACGTGACAAAAAAATCCCATATAAATATATTTTTATTTGAGTTTGCAACATCACAAAATGTGACAAAAATCCAAGGGGGGATGAATACTTTCTGAAGGCACTGTAGTTATAGGACTGAAGAATTATAGGCAGATAATATAGAAACATAGATTTTGATGGCAGATAAGGACTGCTCGGCCCACCCAGTCTGCCCATTTCCCTACCAAGTAAATAAACTACAGATCCTGGTAAACCAACAACCTACTTCCTCCTAACCCCCACCAGAACTACCTTATGTTTCTCCCATGTAGTCTTGAATTCCTCCACTGTTTTTGACCCCGTGACCTCTTCAGGAAGGCCATTCCATGCATTCACCACCCTCTTAATGAAAAAATACTTCCTGTCATTGCCCCTAAGCCGTCCCTTCTCTATCTTCAAACTGTGCCTCTTTGTTCTTGCACATCTCTTATTCTGAAAGATGCTACCCTCTTAGACTTTGTTGATTCCCATTTTCTTTTTTTTTTTTTTGCTTTATTTATTTACCTCCTGCATTTGATCGGCCTCTCCTTCAGGCCTTCTGCAAAGTAACTCCCCCGTTCTCCACTCTGAACCCATCCCGGCGCCAGCTTCCTAATCCCATATTGCAGCCAGCCCGATGTAACCCATCGTCAGGTGGGTTCCCTCCTTCCAGGGGGAAATTGCCTTTCCGGCATTCCTTTTCTCAGCCCTGGGTGCTGCTGAGATTGGTCCTGGCTCTCCGGAGGCTCCATAGAGGTGGGGATCTAGGTGGCCGTCATCTGGTCGCTCGAGCGCCATTTTTTCTGTGTTTTTCCTGGCACCCCTTGATGTTGCACCGCATTCTGTAGTGCTCCCAGTCTCTACCAGGGTCCTCTACAGAGCGAGGCATCACCCTAACCCACCCCAGGTGAGGATAGCAGTCCTTTGGACGCTCAGTCCTCTCCTGCCCCTGCTGACCCTCCAGTGACCCGAGTCCGATCCCGAACCCGGGTCACCGGCATGGTGGTGTGAGGTGTGGAGTCCAGCGGCTTAACCCTCGGCACCACCAGACCAGCCTGATTCCCTTGTTTTTAACAAAAGGAAAAGTGTTTAAATAATGCACCACCACCCCCAAAAGGTTCCCCCGACATTCAACCCGGGTTGCCAGCATAAAGTGAGTGTGGCAAACATAATTTTGCTTTATATCACTTAAAATTGTTTATTTCATAAAAGACATTTACAACATCATTAAACTTGTTAGTTATACATTTTATGTTATTTATTAACTGTGATGAGTGTAATACTGCCAACACTTACAGAAACTGTATGATTCTGTTGACAAGTACAGTATAGTACAGAACTGCTCTTTCGATCCTTCAAGGAATAAACACATCACCTTTTGTTATGTACTAAGTGAAATCAAAAAGCTCCACTGATTAATTATGCACATACATTTAAACTGCATGGAAATTGAAAACGTCTATCAAGTGTTGGACACTACTTGGGAGTACGGCGTGCATAGATTAGCCATTTGTACAACTGAGTGATCTAATATAAATTTGATCACATCACATTAGTAAGTAGTATGATGGTTATGTTGCCTTTGTAACATGGCTAAAACAAGTTAACCCAAACCAAGTAACATGATTGGCAGAAGAGGGTCAGGTGACACAAGAGCGACATGGCATTATGGCACAATAATTCCGTGTTGCTGTAGGAACTCCAGAGCAATGATGCGATGTGGCAGCCGTGAGCAGCCCTCAGAAAGTGAGAAGTAGTAGTGTAGCGCGATGTTGACTAACAGGTGGCGCCAGCAACAGAGAGCACGAAGTACAAGGGATGGCATCAAGACAGTGAGTGGAGGGGAGTGGTTCCTGGTGCAGGAGCGGTAAAGAAGTGGAGAGAGCAGTGAGGTGGAATGTCACTGTGTTGCCAGGCACGCATTGTCACCCAGTCACTGGAAAGTGTAATAGTCGCAGTAGAGTGGAACACATGAGTGGCAAGGGTAATGGAAAGAAACGATGTGGAAAAAAAAGAACATTTTCTGTGGTCTGTAACAGCGCCACCTATTGGTCGGCAAAACGAGGAAGCGGTGTTGCAACAGCTGCTGTGTTCTATCATAGTGCAAAAGTGAAGCACTGGAGAGAATGGCGATGACACGGAACAGAAATGGAAGTAACAGAAGCAGTGTTGTCGGTGCAGGGACGGAAGCCAGTGATCAATAACTACACTCAGCAGAGCTCTATTTGAAAAGTAGGACATGAGGACACACAGTGACATATAGTGGACAAGAAAAGTCGTATGCCCTCGTAAAAGCACCACCTATTGGTCATCACAGTCACCGCTGTAGAAGAAAGACAGCTGAAAGAAGTGCAGTGAGCATCCGGGCATAGTGAAGCATGTACCGACTACAGTCTCCCACAATGCAGCACGCCATGAATGCTAGTTGAAAATGGACAGTCAGAAAGAGAGCAGCCGATCACAACCACGAACTTTGCAGGTCTGATGATTATGAAATCGGAATGTAAGAATGTAGAGCAAACTTGTAACTGTGCAGAAAGTGGTACACACCACATTACTGAATGTGGCCTGTGCAACGTGCGCATGCTTGTAATTAAACACAGGCTGAAAAGTAAGAGATCTGAACCAGGGATATAGAACTCAAAGTAGTTGTAGTCATGATTTCTGTGTCAAAGGAAGGAAAAGACTATCCAAGTAATAGTTCCCTTGCACTTGCCATGTTACAAGTGCATTAATCCACTCCGAAGGTGGCATCTAATGGGTAGTTAATGCATGGTTGGTCGTTGTAGACGGCCCCAACCATGCATTAACTCCCCATTAGATGCCACCTTCATCATGGATTAATACTTACATATCCAACCTGCATTTAACAACCTCTTTCCAAGCACATCACCAGCAGATGGTGGTATGCACCCACTGTGTATGTAAATGTAAATAGTAACATGTTGGACTAGAATACCACACATGCCGTAGGTATACCACTACAAAGTATACTGTGTGTGTTGGTCATCAGATGGTTGATAAAACAAAGTAAGACAGTTGAGCTGTTACTAGCTCAGTGTGCACAGACCGCATAGTGATACAAAGCACAATAATGTGCTGAACGAGAGGCCAGTATAACACAGATGTGGTATCGTTGGGCAAAGGCAACATTACCCAGTCAGTAGCAAAAGTTTTCATGTATTGCGTCATTCAGTTGTAGAAGTATATAATTGTGCAGTGCCTCACTCCCAGTCTGGGGGTGCGACTGTTGATACAGTGTTCCCTTCAGTATTGCATTAATGTATCATGACATAACAATTTCAAAACAACCTATGCCACCCTGTTATTTCATAACAAAGAAAACATAAAGAATCGAGTACAGGCAGCAGAGTTGTTACTTTGCCATACTTCTGACCAATGCTCCTGGCAGAAGCCAAGTTACCAGGAGCTGGGAGGGGAACACAGTGACCTTGTGTTGTCTTTTAGCATCTACAGTTCGGGAAGTCCATAAACAAACATTTCACACCATTAGTTAGCTTCCCTCATTTGACAAAAACCAATACGACACCATCAGCATTGGACATTGGGTGCGACAAAGCAGTGAGGTGAAAAGGGTCTATAACAATGCCACTGTGCATACCTATGGAACATCGGGTATGGACATATTCACTTTGGAGAAGAAACGTTTAGTGCTGTTTGTGGGACAGTATTTGTGATGCATGTTGATTACTTAGACTGGAACAGTATAACATTCACAGATTCAGTGCAGTAATAATAGTGGGTTGGAACTACATACACTTTGTGATAGGTGATTGAATTACTGCCACTATCTTTGTTGAACATCACCTCACTATGTCTGTAGGTGCCAACACCATGGGTGCTGGGGTGCTCAAGCACCCATAGAGTGGACTTAAGCACCCTCGATGTTTTAGAGTGCAGCTTGCAAAAATGGATTACTAGTGAAACTAGCCATAGGAAAGATAGACTGCACACTAACTGGAAAGAGAAAGACACTGATCACGAACTGATGTGTGATCACTAAATATTCTGTAACTGGTAACCCGATGTGTAAAAACAGACCAAACACATCCTGCAAACTTTAACCAATTGTCCTGAAAAGCAGAACAAGCATATATCTCAGTATTTTTGGGTACAGGTAACAATGGTGAGATTAATCATTTTAAACAGAAGAAACTGAACATTCCCTTATAATGCTGAGCAAAGTAACGTCATGTATTGTGAGACAAGTTAGTCCTCAGCAGCATGACGTGGTTCTTTGAATCCTGTATATTCTTCAGGGGGGAATGCCGACCTAATTGCAGAAATGACACAGGAAGGCAGCACTCTTCGGTTGTGTCTTCCTAGATGAGGCCAAATCCACCACACAAATTTGCGATATGCCACAAAGCAAAAGGACCTGGAAAATGTAAACAACAAAAAATACACTTATGACATGCTCTATACAGACATTATCTGTTTGATTACATTGTTACAATACATACAGCATGACTCATGTTGGAAAGTACTGGAATCATATTGCAGCGTGCATGTAGATGAACAGACTGTGTAAACAATTTAAAGAGACTGGATTACTGAGCAGTACACATCAAGATGGTATGTGATTACCATGTAGTCATGCACATCTATGGCATGTTTTTACACTGGAGGTTGCATGATAAGTGCAATAGTAGTACACTTCATTGTTAGTAATCATGCATGTTCCCATACTACTGTGTATGTTTCAGTACTTCAAACAAGTGTTAGTGTAGCAATGCCAAAAAAAAAAAAAAGTAAATGCCTGTTCAGCTCTTCAAACACCAGAAATGTGACATTGTCCATCGACATGGAAAATTACTAATATAGAACTCATATACTGAACACACAGAGATCCATGACATACATGTCTGTGAGCACGGATTCTCAGCGATAGCTACGACACTGGACTCAACAAGTGTCCGAATTTTCACTTCCAAATACGGTAGTTGTACTTGAAAAATTCACTGGCCACACACACTTTTCCTGAACACAAGCAGATGTAATTATGGAAGTATTAACTGATCCAGAGTGACTCAATGAAAATCCTTCTATTATTACACTTCATATACCAGTACTTGGGTATTGGGCTGATTTAATTCTCGACCACTTCTGTTTTGAGAAGATTATTAAGTGTGGATTTGAGAGAAGTGTTGTCATTTATGGAGAGTAACAAACCTCAACCTGTGCACACAGTGTATTCCCACACCCCACACCCCCACAATCAGTAATATGCTAACAAACTAATAACGAGCACATAGGGAATGATCGGCACTTGTCCCTGCATGTCTCTCTTGTTCCTGATATGATGGATAGCTGTCACTATCCTCACAATATTACATTTCCAATGTCTGAACTTGCTGCACCAAGAATAAGAATCCTGTTTTGTTATACTCATTATTGAGTAAACTCTCTCTCAGTGGCAATATTTGGTTGGTGGTGGCATCGTGAGTTCCAGTGATGGAGGTGACAGATGGGACTATCACAGAGGGTAGGGTACTAGAGTACTTGAGGGCATGGAGGTTGGAAAAGCTGCTATGGCCAGATGTCATTCACCATCTACCAACTCCCTACCCCCTTGTAGGGTTCACAGCATACTGAAGGGGTAACTGGTATTGGCTGCCTCCTCCCTCCCCTTCCACTCTCACCTCTTCAGTGCTCTTAGCTATCCCCTCTTACTCCTACTACAGCACTTGTGTACTACCTTGAGCCTGCTCTTGGTATATCATAGCACTATGATTGTTCTGTTTGTATAATGTGTACCGCCCCTTATACTGTATCCTACTGCTGCATTATTTTGTCTACCCTCCTGCACAAATATATGTGTGTATATTTTTTTTTTTATTATTATTGTTTATGCTCCTGCTCCATCGGACCTCACATTCTGGGGTAGCCCCAGCCCCATCACCCCGGCATCCACCATCCAACACTTCTACTCCCAAGGCTTACCCCCCCCTCGGTGGGATTGGCAGAGGGGGCCCTCCCCTACCAAAACAGGATCCAGTGTTGCACAGTGGCTGCCGGATGCAGGGCCTGTGAGTTCCCCCATCATCTGCTGGGAGTTTTTTTTTTTCCATTTTTCTGTGCCCCCTTGTGGGTGCACGGCATGCAGTGACACCTGCGATGGAGTCATGCATGCTTCCGTGCGTGCCCACATCAGGTGTCTGCCATGCTCCCACCCCGCATTGTTGCCGCTCCTTGTTGCCGAGCCCCAGCATCTGGTAGGAGGTCAGGCGTGTGCCAGCTGCTGATCTCCCCTCTCCCTGGAGATGGGGAGCAGTTAATCGGATGCTCAGTCCATCTCCTCCCCTGCCAACCCATGGCAGCCGATGCTTGTTACCAAACACTGGTCACCAGCGCAACGCAAGGTGTGGCAGCCAACGCCTCAGCCCTACTGGAGACTAATGGGTTGCAGTACAATGGGCAGCAGGGGTTTGCTGCAGGCAGATTCTTTAATAACAACCAGTTTGATTACTATGACTGTATACATAGAAAGTTGGACGAGGGCCATGCAGTGGATGTCCTGTATCTGAACTTCAGTAAGGCATTCTACTCAGGACCACATGGGAGGATAGGAAGTAAACTGGCTGGTACGGGGCTCTGTGAGAAGATGGTGGGATGGGTGGTAAACCGGTTACAGGGAAGGCAACAGATGGTGGTGGTGTGGGGGCTGGGTGTAGACTCTCTTTTCAGAGGACCCTGGCAAGCATGTTTATGCAGGGCTCAGTGCTGGTACCGGTGGTGTTCGTGTTGTTTATATCAGATATCTGTATGGTCATCAAGAGAAAAATATTTTTATTTGCTGATGACACTGACATGGGACTAGTACTAGATGACCTATGCCAGTGGCAGGGGCTGCAGGATGGCATGTCCAAATCTGAGCCCTGGCCTGACACCTGGCAGATGGAGTCCAATGCAAAAAATGTCAAGATGCTACATTTCTGGGCAGACAAAAAAAGGGAGCAACAAACTGGGTGTGGGTGAGGGAGCTGTGACAGAGGAGAGAAGGATATGTGGGTGATCATAATGGACTTAATGTACAACTCAGCACAGTGCAGTAATGCAGCTGCAGAGGTTGTATTGTCAGGGTATATCTTCACTGAGAGGTCAGCTGATCCTACTGTTCTGTAGGTCACTGGTTAAGCCATACATGATGTACTGCATGCAGTACTGGTGCCCATATCCGAAGAGGGACATTAAGTTGCTTGAGGGGGTGCAACGCAGGTCAACAAAGATGATCCAGGGAATATGGGACATAGCTGAGGAGAACAGATGGAGGTAGTTGGACATGTGCTCACTGGAACAGAGGAGAGGCGGGGGTATGAATGAAACCTTTCGAGTATATGAAAGGAATCAACAAGACGGTCACAAAGGGGCGATTCGTGTTAATGGGGTGAGGGACACTTCGGGTCACTGTCTGTGATAGGAAGGGGGTGATTCAGGAGGGAAATGAGAATAAACTTTTTTACGGAAAGAGTGGTGATTAGGTGAAACCTCTTGCCTGCGGAAGTGGTATCCAGTAGAACAGTGGGCTGCTTCGAAAGTGGGTGGTACAGGGTAAGACAGAGAGTAATGTGAGGGGAGTATAAGGCTGTAGGCTGCAAAGTAGGGCATACCCGATAGACCTTAGCGCCTTTATTTGCTGCCAGGTTTGTATGTTTGTATGTATACTCCTATCACATGTAATATTATGTAAATGTTTAGCATTCACATTCTTTAATAAGCAAACGTGGATAGTAGTACAACAACAATAGGGATCAGATAACAGAGGTGTACAAATAGGCAGCACATTTTTTTAAAACGTAGACAATGAACCATTCAGTCAGTAATCAAGTGACATAAAATTAGAATGATGTGGGCAGGCATGCACATGCAGTGGTAGCACTACTGCTTGCCTAGTCACCTACAAGGGTTCTGAAATGAGCCGAGGTAGCTGGAGGGAAGGCCATGAAAGGGAAGCTTTAGCGTCCTATGGACAGCTTGCACCCCATGTGAGTGAAGGTGGACATGTGCCCGGTGCTGCTCTGACTGTGAGTGGATGGCTGAGGTACGGCAACCTGATGCAGTACAGAGGGGAGGATCACAGCAGGACATTGGCAGCCTCCAAGGCCACAAACGGGGGGGCCAACAAAACAAGACTGGTTGTTGTGATTACCTCCACCACTAACAAGCCTGTGGTTCATAACTGAGGCTACATGGTGGGGGTGGGGTGGGGATTACATGTGTATCGTGGAATACGTTGGGTCATATGGAGCTCAGCAAGGATTCCTGGTGATAAATGGCAAGGAAAAAAATGTATTCATCTACTCACTCATTGAGAGGAATTGCGTCGTCTAGAGGTCCCTCCATGAATTCATATTCATAATGTGAAACTAGAATCACGTTGCGGCTCAGACAGTTCTCTCTGAAGCAATCAAGTTCGGTGACGCAGGTGACATCTTCCTCTTCACATTTGGCCATCACAGCAGCCACTTCATGGCAGCAAACGCACTCCACTGGTGTCTCCATTCGATTACAGTTGCCACACTGACACCTGCCAAAAGAAAAAGGTAAAACTTATTTGAACGCTGTACTGATAATCAGAATTACTCGCAGCATTATGCACTGTTCGAGTTGTGAGTCAAAACGTAGTATTGTAGTAACCACTGTTGTGGGTACACTCGCCCTATAACTTTATAACCTGATAGCAAACTGTCTTGCGCATTACCTGCACTTCTAAACATGGGTTGTTAAAACCATTGAATGCCATACAGTAGTTGCAGTTGTAGTGCATGATCATAGAGGCTGTGAAAGTGCACCTTGACAAACTGAGACACAAGCTTGGAAACTTGGCCATCTAAGATACATCAGCCGGGGGGTGACAGACAGCAAGAGCACTTTTTGTGATGAAAAGTATGGTGCTGTCAAGGGCAAAATGTGATCTTCAGTATTCAGCTTAGGGATACTGTGATAGCACAGGTGAATGGAATAGCATGCATTGGGAAAAATGCCAACCATGGCAACAACCACCACCATAGGGTGGCTGGCAGTATAGACTGTAGACCATGGCAATGAGCTGTGAAGTAGCAGAGTATATCATGCACATCTGTGTCTGATTTCACCTGCCCATAACCTGCACTACAATAGTATGTGAGCATGAGAAAACCACTTAATCTCCTTGGTGCTCACAGTAAACCACTGAAAACAGTCATGGATACAAGTTTGCATATCAATATAAACAAACAACCGAAAAAAGGGATTCACTGTATACATGGATGGATTGAAAAGCACACTATGGGAGTGAGAAGGACCACCTCCATTCTGAGATGCAACACATGGGAGGCTGAATGACAGGCAAAGGACAGAGTGCCCACCACAGTGGACTGAATGATCAGCATGGGGTGAAATGAACATCGTGTGGGACGCATGACTAGCCCCTATCCACAGTACACCCCCTGGACACAGGAATGACAAGCTCGGTGCCAGGCTGTGACTGAATGATCAGCATGGGGTGAAATGAATATCCTGTGGGATGCATGATGAGTCTCTATCCACAGTACACCCCCGGGACACAGGAACGACAAGCTCAGAGCCAGGCTGTGACTGAATGACCAGCATAGGGGTGAAATGAATATCCTGTTGGACGCATGATGAGCCCCTATCCACAGTACACTCCCTGGACACAGGAATGACAAGCTCAGTGCCAGGCTGTGACTGAATGACCACCTCAGTCTTACCTCAGTAGTGGGCAAGATTATGGAGGCACTCCTTAAGGAAATGATAGTGCAACACCTGGAATCCATAGGGGCACAGGATCCAAGACAGCATGGATTTACAAAAGGAAGGTCCTGTCAAACTAATCTCATAGATTTCTTTGACTGGGTAACCAGAGTGGTGGACCAAGGGGGAGCAGTTGATGTTGCCTACCTTGACTTCAGAAAAGCTTTTGACACTGTTCCACATAGCGATTGATAAATAAGCTGGGTAGGCTCAGGGTGGGTCAGAAGTTGGTCAACTGGTTGGCAAACTGGTTGTGACAGCAGAAAACAGAGAGTGGTGGTAAATGGTATACAGTCAGAAGATACAAGTCACAAGTGGGGTACCTCAGGGATCAGTCCTGGGGCCAGTCCTCTTCAACATCTTCATTAGTGACCTTGCAGATGGACTAGAGGGTAAGGCTTGTCTGTTTGCAGATGACACCAAGATCTGCAACAGAGTAGATGATCCAGATGGGGTGGGCAGAATGAGAAGAGATCTGGATAAACTAGCAAAATGGTCAGAAGACTGGCAACTGGGATTTAATGCAAAAGTGCAAAATCATGCACATGGGAAGAGAAACCCTGAAGCCACCTATAGGCTGGGAGGAGATGCTAGCAGTCACAAAGGAAGAAAGAGATTTGGGCATCATCATCACTGATGACCTGAAATCATCCAAGCAGACCTCTAAAGCAGTAGAGTAAGGCTAGGGGTGTTAGGGTGTGATTAGTAGGGTATCACAAGTCGTAAGAGGGAGGTAATAATCCCTCTTTACAAGACACTGGTTAGGCCCCATCTGGAGTACTGCGTGCAGTATTGGAGGCCACACCTTCACAAGGACATTAACCAAATTGAGGCAGTCCAGAGAAGGGCAACCAAAATGGTGCAGGGACTGCATCAGAAGACATATGAGGACAGATTAACAGAGCTCAATATGTATACCCTTGAGCAAAAGAGGGAGAGAGGTGATATGATTGAGGCATACAAACACCTTAAGGGCATTAACAAGGTGAAAGAGTCTAACATGTTTAAATATAAGAAAAATAGAAGGACAAGAGGACACAGCATGAGATTAGAGGGAGGCCGATTAAGGGGGAATGTGAGGAAATCCTTTTTCACAGAAAGGGTGGTGGATGCATGGAATGGCTTACCACAAGAAGTGTTGGCTATGAATACAGTTCAGGGCTTCAAACAGGCATGGGATAGGCATAAGGGAGCAATACAAATGACTATGAATAGATAGGCCACTGACAGAGCAAAGGCCGATGGCACATTTATAAGGTAGAAAAAGAAATGGGCAGACTGGATGGGCCTTGCGGTCCTTATCTGCCGTCAACTTCTATGTTTCTATGGAAAGGAAAGACACATCACTGCCTCCATGCAAACCATATGGTTACAATATACATCACTGACCTCAATCCACAAATTAATGACAGGAATGCACAGTCATGGTGCCAGAATGATGATCATAGAACTAATATGACAACACATCATGATACACTGAGCATTCTGAGGCCACAATAGAAACACAAGGTAGTGAAAAAAAACACAGGGCCACAGTCTGTGCATTGGTCACAGGGTTCCAAACTCATGTAAACTCATGTAAAAAACTGGCTAACAGACATGATGCAGAGGATGGAAGTATCTGGGGAGAGGGGGTGACAAGCAGGGTACCTCATGGATTGGTAGTTGGCACAGTCAGGTTCAGTGTCTGAATCAGTGACATTGCATATAGCTTGGAGGGGAAAGTCTGCAACAGGGTAGATACTCCAGACAAGGTAGAGAAAATAATGGGTTACCTGTCGAAGCTTGAAGAAAGGTCGGAGGTATTTCAAATTACGACTCAATGCCAAGAATTGCAGAATATTGCAAATTGGACGCTGGAAACCTGGGTAGAGCAACTGGGTGTGTGTGTGTTGGGGGGGTGCTGAAAATCAGCAAGGAAGAAAAAGATATGCGGGTTATCATATCAGATGAACTAAAGGTGTCAAATCACAGTAAAAAGTCCAGTAGCATGCTGGGGTGTATTAAGCAAGATATCAATAGCAGAAGGCAGGAGGTAGTGAAGACATTGTATAAATTGCTACTGAGGCCACACCTACAGTGTGCAATTTGGGGTTTTACACCTGTGCAGGGACACTGCCATGGTGAAAACTGTCAAGATGAAGGCAACACAGATGGCACAGGCCTTGCACAAAAAAACATAGGAGGAGACCGAGATATGTAATAATTGGAGGAGATGGGGCAGAGGGATGACATCATAGAAAAATTCAATAACCTCCACAGCATACACAAGGTGCAGAGGACTGATCTTCCACGTTAGATGGAATACGAAACAAGGGGACAATATGAAGCTGGAGGAAGGGAGGCAGGTTAAGGCTAGCGGTGAGAAGAGTTTTTTTCGAAGCATGGAATGGTGTGCCGCAGGAGGTGGTAAATTAATATCGAGAACATTGGAGGGATTTAAACATGTGTGGGACTGGAGTAAGGGAACCCTAGGAGTGTGAGATGCTGAACATGAAGGATATGAGTCCACAAACTAGTCTTAATGCTTATGGATTGACTGGATGTGCCTAACAGTCCTTATCTGTGAAGAATAATAATATTTTATTATCTACACCATCGCATGACAGAATGACATACCTACTGTAACATATTGACTGCAGTACAGTGAGTGTGGCATCCATAAGAGATGGCATGACCAGCTGAGGGAACTAGTAGTAACAGTGAGGGTTGAATGGCAACCATATGGGCTTCAGTAGCAACACTAGGGCTGGAATGGGTCACCTTGTGTGCTGTTTTACCATAAAGTGCAAGTTTATGATGGGAATGACACTTTTGAATAGTTGCTGACAAGAATGCCAAAACTTTCCAACACTAACCAACATATGGACTACAGGGTGACATTGGGAGCTACAGTGCACAGTTTGGAGGCAGCAGTGCATACCATAGGGAAACTATGTCACCACATAGAAATGAATGTCAATGGTAAGTCTGCTATGAAAACACATGGGTGCCAGACTGATAAACAACAATGTCATGATAGTAACATGTTTTACAATTCAAAAATGGGTAAAGAAAGAAAGACTAACAAAACTGTGGAATGAGCACTCTGTGCTTCATGATGAAATTGTACACCATCCATCATAACGAGAACAATTATAAGGATATGTACACAAAACTGTATCGAGTGTAAAAACTACCACGAACATTCTTTTCACTGTGGTGCCGTTGTGTCCCTATGCACTACTGCCATAAAACTGCATTCTTCCTCCTAATTTTACCATGTACTCCATAGGGTGGGTACTGTTGTAACGTTTTGTCACTCTTATAATGGAGTGCTCCAGATATAAAGTACAAATGCCTTTACTTTATTCTTGACTACTGCCTTGTGATATTTTACTGGCTTGATCTTAACACTATGTATAAAGTACTGAATGTGTTGTTATAACATTTTCAATAAACAAGTATAAAAGAAAATGTCAATCCTGATGTGAACTAGCACCTTATGCTCAAATTGCCTATAAGGTGACCCATTTCAGTACTAGTGTTGCCATTTCAGCCCACAGGGTTGCCATTCCAGCAGCACTCTCGTCAAGCTCTGCAGTCAGTAAAGGAACTTACTGCACATAATGTCTGCCTGCATTATAATAATGTTAAATAGTGTAAAGGCTAAATACGCATCTGTGTAAACATACAGAAATTACACTATTGAAACTTGGGGCACAGAGAGGCCAATAATTGATACACCCACTATTGGCTTGCTTCCTGAGCAGTCCGGCAACCCGCACCAACTTCTGAGGCATCAGAGTCCTCCTCAGAGGTACTGTCCGCTCCTGCAGCCACATCTCCAGATGCCTCAGACCTCAGTGGCTCAAACATGTAGGGCTGAGCCAGGGAAATCACGTCAAAGTCACCACTTAAATAAGGGAAGATCAATCGCAGCCTTACTCTCAGTGCTTGATATTCCTCTCGTCGCGCTACAGTGAAATCATCATTGCGCAAGGCGCATGCACGAGACTCGCAATTGGAGCTTGCTCATTAGCAAGGACTGGGAGACGGGCACCAAACATGCCAAAAATATAAATAGTTAAAATATGAAAACGGCCAGGAATTAACATTTTTTGACTCTACCAAGTACACTACATGATGAAATGCAGCAGATTTATCAATAAGAGTGAATTACAGACACACTGTTGAAAAAACCCTGTTTCTAGGGACATGGATATGTTGTTCATCCACACTCATTGGCAGTATCCTTGCCGCTTTAAATCTTGCCGGAAGGTCTTCAAGCTTGCTCCTCCCACCCACCCGGGTGGTATAACTCGGCTCTCCCCAATGGCAAGATCTTCCTTACGCTTGGAAGCTCAGGTTTCCCTCCTTAGCGCTCTCGTTTCACGACTGGTTCCTATTTCTCCGTTTGCGGATTTAAAATAATATTTTGCAAAGACTTCAGTCTTGATCCCTCAGCGGCTGCGATGGACCAATCGACTCCCGGTTCGGAGATGCCCATGCGGGCGAGAAGATGTCTCGGACGGATCCACACTCCCGTGTGTCTACTGTAGGCCTTGAGCACGACCGCGAGGCTTGACCTGTGCTCATCTTTCTCGCCTACGTCCTCGAGGACCGTGCTGCCGATTGCAACTGGGCGTCGAGAGCGTTCCCTCCGGTGAAGTCCAAAGGCCGGTTGGCGGTGTCATGGCGGGTTCAGCGGATCAGCTCGGCGGATGGTAAGCCCCTCGAAGAGGGGCGGCGGGCGTATCTTCCTCGGCAGCATTTATCCCGCTCTCTCTGGTTCTTCTACGGCTTCCTTTAAGGAGCTTTGTCTGTCCCTCTCCACTAAAGGAGAAGGGCCTCGTCTGCTGGACCTTATTCTCGGTCAAAGAGGACAAGGTGAATCCCTCCGTCGGCGCTCTTGGGAGGCGGGAAGGTCCCTCTCCCGGGCCGTCGGCCGTCGGCTTGATCGACCGCTCGCCCGGCCACTGGCCTCACGGTGTCCCGTCAGGTCAGTTGACCGAGACTCCCACTGATGAAGTCGAGATTTTTCTCGACCCATTGGACGGGCTGTCGCCTTTAGCAGCAGATTCCCCTCTCCCCGGTTCCCCCGGGAGGAGTTGAGGATCCCGTGGGCTCGCCTGTGCCTCCGGTTCCGGAGCCCTCGGATGGACCTTCGAGCGAAGGAGTGCCGGTTCCGGCCGACACCTCCCGCACCCGACCCGAAATTCGGGACTCTCGGTCTCGGTCTCGGACCTCTTAGTCGGTCAAGCCGTTCCCACCGTCATAAGCGGTCTCGATCTCGGCACGCGATAGCGGCGTCGCCGCTCGTCCTCGTCCTCCTCCCTCGGATGAGGAAGCTTGGCGTAAGTCGTCGGCCCAGTACGAGACCTTATGTTCTAACAACTCCTCCTGGCGAGAATAAGCCGACTCCGGCGCCTTCGACCATTAAATAGCTGTCACGGAGCAGCCGACACAACCCTCGACTTGTCCGAGGCCTATACCCAGGCGGTTGTTGGCCAAGACAGCTGCTCCACCGATTCCGGTGGAACCTCCCTACTCCACAGCCACCAATTGGGGCTCCGGCCAAGGATTCTCGGTCGGCTAAGGGTTTACCCATCGGCTGTCAGTTACCTCACTCCCGACCGACCTCGGCAGGTGAAGGGTGGCTCAGGCCAGAGGCAGCTCTTCGAGGACTCTTCCGAGTCCGAAACGATTCCTCCTTCTTCTCCAGCGACTGGACTTGGAGTCTTCAGGAGGTCAGTCAATGGACGATAGCCCGTCGTCCTTCCTAGGACTGCTTCGGCTCATCTCGGAGTCTACCGGGATGGAGCTCGAACCCGTTCCAAGCGGGCCAGGTATCCCCTCAGGAGATTCTGGACCGAGGGATTCTCCGACGGAGGCCTTTCGGTGGCCGAGGCCATAGTGGGTCGGCACTGGAACTTTGGCAGCGCCCTGCTTCCTGCCCTGCGCCCGGCCAGGATGGCCAGGAAGTATCACGGTCCTACGGTTCCTTGTCCGGTTTTGGAACACCTCTGCTGAGGGGTTGGTTACCGACAAGCGTTTTCGGCCAGCGCCGACAACGCCAGGGATGTGGACAAACCTCCTGACAAGGTCAAGAAATTGGACTATGTGGGCGAAAAGTCTACGCTTCGTCTCTCTCGGCCTTCGTCAGGCCAGTTCGCCCGTCCTCATGGCACATTTTTCTCATGCCCTGTTGGGCTCCTGGATGAGGTCATCCCTCATCTTCCGCCGATCTGCAGACTACGGTTAAGCAGGTGCGGACCAGGGCAGGGCAGTGGCCAAACAGCAGCTCCAGACTGCTTTGGATGTAGAGGACTCATGTGCTAGATCGGTGGCGGCCGCGGTGGCTGTCGTCGGTGCGGGCTTGGCTGAGGATATCCACCTTTACTGGATACCCAGCACAAGTTGGCGGATGTTCCCTTTTTGGGACTGACCTCTTGACCCTGGGGTGGAAGGTCACCTGCAGAGGATCGAGAAGTCCAATGCTACCTGGACTCTGTCTCTTCGCTCCGAGGACAAGGCATAACCACAGCCTAACCCTTTAGTCCTTTTGGCCTTGGCGCCCGGCCCAGCAACGTCAGGGCCAGCAGGCTCGGCATGGCATCCCAAACCCAAGCCGCCGGCTTCCTCTAACAGGAGGCAGGGAGGAAAGGGCCCAGGAGGTCCCTCGGCGGTCCCTCCTCCAAGCCTGCCCAGTGGCCAGGCTGAGGGGTATTTGCCCCGTCACCTTACCCCTAGGTCCCCATTAGAGGCGGCTCCAGCACTCCGTTCCGCCTGGTCCGCTGTTACCACGGACAGGTGGGTCTTGGAGGTGGTGGAAGAGGCCTGCCTCTGGAATTCGAGCAGGCACCACCCTTCAGAGCCGTCGCCCCGGGGCTTCGGGATCCCCAGCCTCACTGGCGGCTCGTCGAGCCGACATCGCTCTCCTCCTCCAGAAGGAGGTGGTAAGAGAGGTGGTGGACCCTCTTTCAGACCCAGGGTTTGTGTCCAGGTACTTCCTGGTTCGAAGCAGACGGGGGCTGGCGCCCATTCTCGACTCCCGACCTAAACAAGTTCCTAAGGTCTCGAACCTTCAGGATGGTCACTCTGGCTCAGATAATACCATCCTTGGAGCGGCGTGTGGTTCTGCTCTCTGGACTTGCAGGGCCAGCGTTTTTCCGTCCTATCCGTCCGTCTCACCAGAGATTCCTTCGCTTCCGAGCAGAAGGATCTCTCTTGAGTTCAAGCCATGCCCTTGACTTGTCTCCAGCTCCCAGGGTCTTCACCAAATGCATGGCAGTGGTGACAGCATTCCCTCTTGGCCGAGGTCAGGTGTACCCTTACCTGGGCGACTGGCTGATAGCAGCTCCCTCCAGGAAGGAGGCGGAGTGGTCAGAGATCTGGCCCTCAGGTCTGCTCTCAACTGGGCCTCCTTATCAGCGAGGCCAAGTGAACTCGAGCGAAGCAGGTGATTTTATTCATCGAGCGCAGCTCGACTCTCTCGAGCCAGAGCGCGGCTCCCGGGACAGGGCGAGGTTCTTTCCTCCTTTGCCCGATCATTTCTGGTTGGGCAATTGCGCCTGCCGGGACTTCCTCGCCTCCTGGGTCTCATGGCGGCCTGTACCAGCGTGGTCCGTTGGGCCCGCTGGAACATCGTCCCCTTCAGTGAGGACTGGCCAGCCAGTGGTCTAGCGCTCGATCCCTTGGACCAGCTTGTGTCCGGTGACACAGGGATGTGGAATGCTCTCCAGTGGTGGACCGTTCCAGATCATTTGCAGGAGGGCATCCCGTTCGTCCGCCCGAGCAGCGGTCTCTCTGTCGACCGATGCCTCTCTGATGGGTTGGGTGCCCATCTGGGGAACACGGGCTCATGGCCTCTGGTCCCGCGGAGTCCCGATGCCACATCAACCTGCTGGAGCTCCGGCGGTCCGCCTAGCTCTCACCGCCTTTGCTCCGTTCCTCCGGGGTCAAGTGGTCCGAGTCCAGGCGGACAATACACACGACCATGTACTATCTAAACCGCCAGGGTGGGGCGCGCTCCATGCTTCTATGCAAGGAAGCTCTCCGCATTTGGTCACTCGTTGCGCAGCCTGGGCGGATCTCCTAGCCATTCACGTAGCAGGAGCCTCCAACACCCTGGCCGATGCCCTGAGCCGGATAGGGGCTGCATCCCACAGTGGTCTCTCCTGCCGGAGGTAGTACAGCATCTGTTCTCCCTTTGGGGCACACCTCAGGTGGACCTGTTTGCCTCCATGGAGAGCAGGCTGAGTCTGTTCCATGCCGCCCCCTCAGCAGGGCTCGCTGCAGGGGATGCCTTCTCGAGGCAATGGACCCCGGCCTCTTTTACGCCTTTCCCCATTTCCCTTGATCCACAAGGTGCTTCTCAAGGCGAGGAGGACAAGGCGCAGGTGATTCTGATAGCCCCAGACTGGCCTCGCCAGTTCTGGTACCCAGATCTCCTCAGTCTCAGCTCCAGGACTCCTGGCAGCTTCCAGCTCGCCGGACCTGCTCTCAGTCAATCAGGAAGGTGTTCCATCCGGACCTTCAATCCCTGCACCTGACGGCCTGGTTCCTGGGCGGCTAGAGTTCCAGGCTTTGGGTCTTTCCGGCGAGGTCCTCAATGTAGTTGAGGCGTCCGTGAGTCGACCAGAAAATGCTATGCCTTCAAATGGAAAAGGTTTTCCATTTGGTGTCAAGAACAAGGGCTTGGACCCTTCCTCCTGTTCCTTGGCAAGCATCTTGGACTATTTATGGTCCCTTTCTAGTCAAGGGCTTGGTCGGCGACCCTAAGGGTGCACCTGGCAGCCATCTCTGCTTACGGGCGGGCCGGGAAGCAGTCGGTGGGCGCAGGAGAAGGTGGTCTGGCGCTTTCAAGGCCTTGATCACATTCCCTCCAGTCGGGAACCCCCACCTCCGTGGGATCTACTGCTGGTACTGGCAAGCTCATGGGCAACCATTCGAACCTATGCACAGGTGTGCTCTCTCTCACCTGTCGTGGAAGACCGCCTTCTTGGTGGCTATCACGTCAGCCAGAAGGATGGGAGAGCTCAGGCGCTTTCCCCGAGTCTCCTTACCTGGTCTTCCACAGGGACAAGGTTGTCCTCTCCCCACCGAAATTCCTTCCGAAGGTGGTGTCGGAGTTTCACCTTAACCAGGTGTTGACTCTGCGGTGTTCTACCCCAATCACACCTCGGAGGCGAATATAGGCTCCATACTCTGGATCCTAGAGAGGCGCTCGCTTATTATAAGGGCCTTGCAGCTGAAATAGAGGAGAGTTCGCCAGCTGTTGTCACCTACGCTGAAGCGCATCTGGCAGACCTGCAGCCCAGCGGACGATAAGCAGGTGGGTAACCTCCTGCATAGATCTCTGCTATAAGTTAGCGGGCATGGAGCCTCCCAGAGGATAAGAGCTCATTCTACCCGCCATACTGCTGTGAGGTGGCTGCTTCCAGGGGCGTCCCTATCCAGGAAATCTGCAGGGCTGCTACCTGGAAGTCAGCAAACACCTTCATTACCCACTACCACATCGACCTTGAGTCACGCCGGGATGCTGGTTTTGGGGCCTCGGTTCTCCAGTCTCTTTCCCAAGTAAGTATATGGGGGTGTGCGTCTTGCCTCCCTCCTCCCGGAGAACTGCTAGGAGTCTGCCAATGAGTGTGGATGAACAACATATCCATGTCCCTAGAAATACAGGTTACTCACCTGTAACAGGAGTTCTAGGAATGGTATATGTTGTTCATCCACACTACCCACCCGACCTCCCCGGCTTCGACGCACAACCTGAGCTTCCAGCGGGCCAGATCTGGCGTCATGGGGTGGAGCCGAGAGTTATACCACCCGGGTGGGTGGGAGGAGCAAGCTTGAAGACCTTCCGGCAAGATTTAAAGCGGCAAGGATACTGCCAATGAGTGTGGATGAACAACATATACCATTCCTAGAACTCCTGTTACAGGTGAGTAACCTGTATTTATTTATCCTTTAAGCTTTCGGACCAACCAAGTTCTTATTCAGAAGCTTACGATGATTGTGTAGAAAATCACTTTCTATTAACACCTAGATCATACATAAAAACTGAAAGAATTCTCATTGGCCTAAAATATCTTTTTTAAACCATAACGGGTTTAAATACAAGAAACCAGTTTTAGTCTTAGTGTTATGAGAATACCTTCTTAATTAAACGTAAGACATTTAGATTCAACACTCACTTAAATACATGTTAAAAATTTGATAGTATTCTGTGTTAAAAATTATAACATAGAAACTTTCTATCTATGGCAATAGGGAGGTATAAAGAAAAGTTTCACTTGAGAGAACAAACTGTTTCACACATTCATACAGAACTAAACCTATTTGGAGGTATAATTTATCAACTATATATTTAAAGATAAAAACCTTCAGTGCTGTAACCAGATTTTTTTTTTTTTACAAAAAAATATCAATTGTCAGAATTAGAGCCCAATAAAAAAACTTACCAAGGATCCCATAGTAACTGAGATGATGCATCCTAATATGTTTAGTATTCAACAGGGTGTCCAAAATATAATTAGTCTACTATATGTGCAGTAACAGTCTAGGAATCTGAATCAAAAAGTAAAGTAATTAACCCCCCCCCCCCGGTAACAACATAATATAGATAACTAGTTGGAAAGAAGTATAAATTTGCTATGTATGTGAACCAAGAGGCCTAACACACCGTAACATCATAATGTTATGAACCTGAATATAAGCCTTACCTTAAAAAAACACAACTCCAACCAGCCCCACACACACATAACCCCCTCAAAAAAAAAAACACTATTCATGAAAGTTTACAGCTCTAGAATATATGCTATTATTATTGGATCTGTAGAAAGCATATTTTACATAAGTTTTAAAACTCTTGCAACCTTGGAGAGATTTTGGAGTCAGTACAACATCTTGAAAATGACGGAAATGTGATATCCCTTCCAGGTGATTACACTGATGAAGCCAGCTCTCCAGACAGTTATTAGTTATCATTCTATTGAAAAATGAAGGAGGCAACATTTTCAACATGCGCTATTGGTTAGCACAGTGCTGTGAAGTACCTGATCCAATAATGGATGCGGATCAAATCTGGAGAGGGGTGGTGGAAATTCCATGTGCAGCTCTGATATTCAGAGATTGGGTTACAACACCACCCAGACTGCATCTACCTGGGTAAGGATAGAGCTTTATGTTTCTATGCTGCTCAACCCAAGGTCTGTTGCAGATGTGGCTTTCCAGAACACCTGAGCAGTGCATGCAACAAGATCCAGTGCACAATGTACCTGGATTACGGGCATGATCACACCTTCTGCCCTAAAGATCTACATTACAATCTCTGTGAGGGGGTTGGACACTCATACCATGTTTGCCCATGTACAGTCCACAAGGGGAAAGACCAGACCTGGATGGTTTACTGGATTGAGCACAAATACTAAAGTAATACTAAAACAGTAACAGCATGCTCTTAAACAAACACCCTATCCCCCCCAGGAGAAAGCTTCAACTTCTTCCTACTCCCCGTGCCAGAGCTAGAGGAAGATGTCATAAATCCACCATCAGCAGCTGCAGAATCAGGGATGGAAGTCATATCCTCCTAAGCCGCCTCCTTCCCCCTAACCTCACAGTCACTTCTGCCACTGACCAGGGTTGCCCCTTCCCCTCAGGATAGTACTGTTGTATCTGAGCAAGAAAGGGAAGAACTGACGCTCTCTCCCAAACTCCTCACAGTGGTTACCAGGAAAAGTTTGTTGAGAGCTAATCAACCTAAGCCTAAAATGGGGCGTAGAGGGATAAGCTGCATCGGATATCATTCCTTTCAGAGGACAAGACCTGGGGTTAGGGTGGGTCAGGGGAAGAGGCAGAGTTCATGGTTCATTTCAGATATTTGCTTATGTGGGACACTGACCCACTGGTTATAAAAGGTAGGGGTTAAACAAATCAAATAAGTCGTATCCGGCTGAGGCAGGTACAGACTACCTTCTCACTGCTAGATTATGCGGACTTCCTCTTTAGCCAGTGCCCTGCTGCAATGCTAACCAAGCTTGACACACTCTACCATAGAGCCCTAAGGTTCATCACTGGCCTCCCCTTCTCAGCACACCACTGTTCCCTATATGCGGCTGTGGGGTGGACTTCCCTACCCTATAGACATCAAAGAAATGCTGCACTTTGGACTTCTAGAGCTATTACTGAAAAATTGCCCCAGCATACCTCTCAACCTCTTGCCTTATAAATCAAGGACAGGGCTTAAATAAGTCAGGGACAAAGACCCCAAATCAGGGACACATCTTAAAAATACGTAATATTCACCCAGAAAGCTGACAGAATAAGGGGATTAGTGTAAGATGCATTTTCTGAAGAACAACAAGTTTGTAACTTTAATGTTTGACATTATTTTGTGGCTACAATCTCCACTTTTCAGTCATAAAAACACAAATTTTACAAGGGACACAGGAAAATTTTGAGGCAAAATCAGGGACGTCCCTGAAAATCAGGGACAGTTGAGAGGTATGTGCCCCAGTACATTTCCGACTGCCTCCCGTTAAGCTCAGTAGGAAACTATGCACTAAGAAGTACCTCTTATATCTCTCTGAAAGTACCCAAGGTGAAAATACGCTTTGGGCGTTGTGGAGTTTGTAGCATCTACGTGGTATCTTGCTGCTGTTCTCTATTTTTGCTTGGTTTTAATTGGCAATAAACGCAGTTTTGTATATTTACATTGGTGGACGGTGCCCTCATTTCTTGTCTACGATATTATGGTTGTTTGAGGAGCACATCGTCGAGTGGAGCCTGCTTCCTTGTTTGTGCATAAGTTATGTGCTGCCCATTCTGTGGAACAAGTTGCAGAAGACATTGAAACTCATTATTCCTACCAACCTGGCTGCGTTCAAAACTCTTTGCTCGTTCTTACTAGGCATCCTGCAATTGCTTTCCTTGCTCCTAATCCCCCAGTTTTGCTACAGATAGAGCACTTCTGCATCCTCTCTGGCCTTTCTGCATCTACCTCTGCCCATTGGTTCCCATACATCTTCTCACCATTAGCCCCAACTTACTAATTTTTCTTTTTTTTGGTCATTGTGATTGACACCTAAATACTTTCGATCCCCCACGATCATGCTTAATTGCCCAAATTACCACTAATTAGGCAGGAACATCACTTTATGGGTTGCTGAAACTTGTATCCCATGCATCAGCACCTTATGCCCCTCTCCCCATTCTCATTACCCTTATACCTATTCTTCGCCCTCCCCCTTCCCACCTTCCTTTGCCTGTTCAGGTTCTATCCCCTCCTCTTCACCCGCTGTGTTCCCTAGTGCTATTGATTGTTGTTGATTGTTGAAGATATGTTGTGGACATCTGCTGTAATATACCTGTATATATGTGTTTGTTGCTTGTGCTGGTTTATTTTATTTATTTAGTTGTTTAACCAGGTATAGCACACTAAGCTGAAAGTTTTTTTACAGGAGCGACATGGGAGCACAAGGAGGTTAAGTGACTTGCTCAGGGTCACACAATATGCAAGCGGAAGCTGTGGGATTCAAACCCAGGTCTGGTCTGCTGGATGTCACCAGATTTGCAGCTCAGAGCCTTAGACCACTGCGCTATACTGCCTCCCTATTGTGGTTATTGTGTATATACTGTCTTCATTTGCCTAAATGCTTTGTGCACGCTAATACTACTGCTTAATAGTTGGCACTCTCTCTGAATACTGTAACTATTGTGAACTTTTTATGTTTAAATGTATTGTACACTGGTCTCGATGTTATCCAGGTCCATCTTGAAAATGAGTTTTGCTCAATGATGATCGCCTGGTTAAATAAAGATTTGATTCATTGATATTGTTGAACAGTGCTCAGATTCTTAAAGCAGCAACATAAAACCATTAGAACAGTGAGGCAGATTGTTCCCAAGGAAGAAGTGGGAGGGGGTCAAAATTGAAAACTGTTTGAGATTTGTCAGATCACCCACTATGAAATGAGCACTGAGAGTCCGACACCACTTCCACCATTTGTAATATCATCTCCCAGTAAGGTGTTTGTCTGATGCGGAGGAAATAAAAACAAGGACACCTCTCACACATGGCAGTGGAAAAATAGAACTGGAACTAGACAGGGAATATATACAAACACGTCTCCTGAGTTTTGACTGAGTTCCTCACGGTCAGAATATCAATACTGAATTAAAAAAAAAAAAAAAAACCTCCTCACTTTTTCCATCCTGTGAGATCTCTCTTATGAAGTTTCATTTTTACAAGAAACCCATTCAAATTCCTTGAATAAAATGTCTCAGATGGTTTTGGGGACCATCATATTGATTGGTCAATAGGTAAGGACCAGTGTGACTGTGCAGGAACCCTATTCAGAGGATCTGGGTTTTCTGTCTCCATGTTGGTTGAGGTAGCTCCTGGGTGAGCACTCTTACTAGATGTTGTTTATGGCAGCTGTAGGCTTTGCATAGTAACATCTGTGCTCTCTAGACCAAGAAGGCAAGGGTTGAGCTATTTCAATTAATACAGCCCTCATTCTGGGGGAAGTTTAACTGTGTTCTGTGTCCAGAAGATAGAGGTGCTACCACCAAGAAAATGTTTTGCGACTCTGATTATTTGAAAAACGTCATACAGATGCAGGGATAAGGACATTTACTGTTCAGTGTTTCCCACAGTAGGGAACACTTACTTCAAAAATTCTCTGGCTACGAACATTGGTTTTCTTTTCATATCCCTGTCGGTAACACTTAGTAAGATGGAATTACTCCCTATTGAAAATTTTGACCATCTTTTATTGGGGTGTGCAGTGGGGCATGGCAAGGGGTACTACCACAGGTAAATATCACCAGAGGATGAATAACGAACCGTTGCAAGAAAGGTTGATTCTGCAAGCCATTCTGGACTTTTATCTGCAAGAAATCAGATTTATGTTTCTGTGATGACTTGGGTGAGTGGTGATCTGACAGACACACATAAGACATTGCTGCTTATTAACTGCTCAAAAAGGAAAAGATTGAAGTATCTTCAGTACCTAGATCTTGGGCGTCACATGTGTTCTAGCTGCTTTCACAGCCAGTATCTCATATAGTCTCTCGTCAGGACCAAATCGAGTGGAAAAAACAAATGTAAAAGCAACAGTATAACAGGGCTGTCTTGCTTTTTATGGAGCAGAGGTTCAGGACTCAAGGGCATATTAGTTATGGTATTCAGTATGTATACACTGGAAGAGAGGAGGGAAGTATGATAGAATCCTTCAAGTATCTCAAAGGCATAAACAAGGTGTAAGTGGGCAACATCTTTCAGTATAGAAGAGGTACAAGAACAAGGGGGCACGATATGAGATTGGAGGGGACCAGGATAAGAAGAAATGTGAGAAAGTTTTGTTTTTTTCCCAGAAAGGGTGGTGGATACATGGAATTGCCTACCCCAGGAGGTGGTGGGAGTGAGCACAGTGGGGAGCGTTAAACATGCATGGGATGGGCATAAGGGAACCCTAGAGGTGGAAGGGAGAGGTCAAATCCTATGACCAGGCAGGGTCAGCGGCCACTAATAAAGGTAGGGTGTACAGGCACACTGGATAGGCCTGGTGGTCCTTATCTGCTGTCAATTTCTATGTTTCCATGTTATGTATGCTAACATGCTTTATAGTTGTAAAGAACAGATTAAATCTAGAATGAAGTCGGGGCTAGAATCCAGGAGTAGGGAATTTGCTACAACCAAGCAAGGAATGATAGTGGTTGTGACTAAGTACATTTCTGCTGGTTTGGGTAACACGAGTCACCCACACCCTAGTTTACCAGACCTACTTATGTACGTAGGTGTTCCTGCTTTATCAGAATAACCTTTGGATAAATCTCAATTTCCTACTATAGTACAAGAGGGAAGTGAGGCAATTTCCACCTTAAATAACAAGACTGCTCCAGGTATAGCTGGGTTTACCACTGAATAATTTTACAAATCTTTTCAAGTCATCTTGTACCAATATTGGTTAAGGTTTTTATTTTTTAGCTTACAGAGTGCAAGATTAGTGCATTTTTTTTGAGGGGGGGAGCTATTTTGGTATTCTTGTATAAAAATGGAGATCTGTCCGAATTAGGAAATCAGAGACCCATATGCCTTTTGAATTTCAATTGTAAACTCTTATTTCAGATATTGTGTAATAGCCTGGTAAAAATGGCATCATGACTCATAACACTGCACCAGACTTGTCCCATTCCGAATAGATTAATGTATGCCAAATTGCTTATCACAGGAAAAATAGTAGAAAGCAGTAACAATGGTCATCAGTCAGGATTCCTGCTTGGTTTAGACCAAGAAAAGGCATTCAACAGGGTGTCTTGTGTATTCCTGTTTAGGATTTTAGAACAGGATGGGTTCTCAAGCTTTTGATTAAATGGATTCAAGCTTTGCATGAGACAGCTTATGTTCTGCCCAACATTAATGGTCTGATAGGCCCATGTGTTTACTGTAACTGAGGGCTGCAGAAGGAGAGCTCTCTGAGCTCCCAGTTGTGTGTATTTAGCCTCTTTCGTATTCTTCAGCACATCCCTTCAGAATCTTGTAATACAGGGTGAGAGCCTGATTACTGCTTCACCTTTTGTAAAACCGTTGACATACTCGGATGATGTCTGCTTTATATGTCCAGGATGCAGCTTCAGGTGTTCAAGCAATAGAAACTTTTTTTCTCAGTTTTCAGAGTGTTCCTGGAGCCTAGATAAATGTGGCTAAGAGTAAGGGTTTAAAACTGGGGAAACGGACCCAACGTTCATACTCTTGCAGGGATCCCCTTCGGGTCTGATCCAGCTATGATTTTAGGAGTATCCTTTGGAGTTGGGGATATGGCCTCGAACAGTTGGTGACTTAGTTGGCTGCGGACCAGAAAAAAGTAATTAAAAAAAAAAAAAAAAAAGGAAGCCTTGGCAACAATATAGGAAAAGTGTAGCTATTATCAAAACCTTCCTACTCTCCTATGCCCCATGTTCATCAAGTATGGTATTTTTGTGACCAAAATCTTGAGACTTATTTTTTTTCAGATGGTTCGTGGAGTAGAGTAACCCTTTTAGAAACATAATATCCTGTATTTGCCTTATAATAAGGGAGGATTAAATTTGATGATCCAACCCCATTTTTCTTTTATAGTCTCTTTGGAAACATTTTAGTCCTATATTACATAATCTCCCAACAGTTTGGATGTGCTGGACAAAGCAGTGGGCAGGCACTTTTATTATAGTCTGGATGACCTTTGCCATGAAATATTTTCAGTGTAAGGATTTGCTGGAATGGATGCGGGTCTTGCCAGACAAGGTTGTATCATGGAGAATATTTTCTGACACAGTAAAAAAATCTGTACTCGAGCACTGTACTCGCACTTGTTGAGGAAGGGGATTTCAGTGTCCTGTACTTTTGGTGACATTCCCCCACCACATCATCCAGATATTTTGGAACAACTAGTTGATGAAAGAAGCTCCCCAGGATTTGGGATGTTCAGTGACTCCGTAGCCCTGGGAAATTAAGAGTCTGAGATAGTGTGAAACATAACAGTCTAGAGGAACGGTTTTCTCCCAGACCATGTAACCTGCCATATTTTTAACATGGAAACGTAGAAACATTGATTTTATCAGCAGAAAAGGACCTTTAGGCCAAACCAGTCTGCCCCTTGTCCCTACCTATTCTGTCACCACTGACCCTAGTTGGTCATGGGCGTCACTCCCTTCCCTGTTCCTCTACATGATATGCCCCAGTGCTTATCCCATGCATTCATGAAGCTCCCACAGTCTCTTCCTTTACTATCTCCTCTAGCAGGCTGTTCCAGTCATCCACCACCCTTTCCATGAAGAAGTGTTTCTGTACATCTCTCCTAAACGTCCCCCTCTTGGCTTCATTCATGTCTCCTGGTTCTAGTGCCTTCCTTTCTCTGAAAATTTTGAGACTGGAGCTTTTGTGCGTAATCTCTGGTGGGTTAGGATAGCAACACAGTGGCAAGATCAGGCATGGGCGATAGTATCATTGCTGGAGATCATTTAGAGAGGCATTTTGTTTCCGCAAGGAATAATGTGAAATAAGTACACAGAGGCTTATACTTGCAAGTATTAAGTTTTTTGTGGCAGGCCAGATGTCACATTTTGTTCAAGCAGAAATTCTTTGACTGCAGCCCTGTTCTAAATATGATTGAACAAAATATCAGAACAACAGGGGCTGAAATAAGGATTCGGCAGGCAAGAGCCATCAATAGCTCCTGGTAGTGGCAATTTCCAGCAGACCAGGATCTACTCGGGCAAAGCCAAGAGTTGACATTAATACAGATAAAAATGCATTGGGATGTCATAGAAGGGGAATAAAATGGAAGGACATCAATAATAAAAAATGCAATTCTCTATAGAAATCTTGTATAAATATTAAATATCTGTAAATCTGCCAGTTATATACACTTTAATAACACAATCACATTCTTATGGTAAAGCTGCTCATTGGAAAAGGTGCAGTTGGTCTAACAGAGACATGCAGAAGGAGGCACTTTGACAGTTGTCTTATACTGTACATTTGCCAATTAATTCAAAGAGGAGGAGAGAATCTGTTAATTAAAAACTACACTAACAGATTCTCTCTTTTTTTAAATAATTGACAAAGGTACAAGACAAATGGGAAAGTGCCTCCTTATGTATGTCTCAGTTTAGACCAACTGCGTCTTTTCCAGTGAGCAGTTTTACTTCTGCATAGGAGGATTGTGTAAATTCTTCTCTTGCCTTTTTTTTTCCCTCCATTTGATTTGCTTCAGCTGTTGCTGTTTTTGTTAATCTCCGAGTTTACAACTCTAGAAACTATTTTAAAAGACTAAATAAGTTTACTCAAAGGGCAGAAAGGTATGGTGGTTCAGGGGTCAATCTTTTATTTCAGGACTGGTCTGCTGCAGCTTCATAAAAAAGGATGCAAGACTTTTCTCACCTGCCTATTTGATTTCTCACTACACTGGTGTGAAAGTGATACTGTATTTTGCAGCTAGGCCACTGCAGCTGCACGCCCTCCCGCGTTTTCCAGTTGACATGTGGAGCATCTCCAGTTGATGTTCTGAGAAGGGTTACTGTTATGCTGCTGAGATGCTCTCCCTGCCCTCACTGCCTAAGCAGCTCCAGTACATGACGCAAGTGCTGAAGCTAGCACCACTGATCATCTTTTATTGAGAGAACCGGGTACTACTATGGAATTTGCATGTGCTAAGTAGCACCCAGCTCCCCCTTCTTTTGAACCCTGGAACAATATATGTACAATTTTGTTAATGCTAAATTTTGGTCTGCAGTTACATGGCTGTGGGGACATTGGAAAAGTCTGGTTTCTGTTTTGTTTTTTCTCCTTTTTTAAGATTTTGACACTATGCATTAGGTTTTCTTTTCCTTTAGAATTTTTGTTAGAATTATTATATGTACGACAAGTATGTTCTAATTTTTTTTTTTTTTTTTTTTTTGCTGTGTTGTTTCTTATCTCCTTGTTATAATAGAAACTTCCTCTACTCTTCTTTAATAAGTGCTGTGGATCTTTTGCCCTGTTTACACAGCAGCAGCAGCAGTTTACTGATTGATCTGTTTCCTTCCCTCTGCGCTGTGACTTAATGCGGTGCTGTTCTGTTTACACTCCCGAGCTTGATGCACCGCAGATCATGCTGAGAGGAATGGCTGGGGGCTTCTGGGGAAATGACATCCCCAGTGACGTGTGTCTGGGAAATAAGGGGTCACAGCGGATTGAGCGCATCGATCGTTCACACTGTGGGCTAATGCACTCAATCCAGTATGCGTCCCCTGTTTTCCATCGGATTAAAAACCCGAGTTGGAGCACACTTAGGGTGATGCAGTAAGCGTCCACACCACTGTCTTTGCAGCGCATCAACTGGAGCGCATGAGTTGATGCGCTGCAAAGACAGTGGTGTAAACAGGGCTTTTAACTTCACGTGGAAAGTCACCAGAGAAGGGCGGACGGAACCTTGGTTTACCATCTCGTCCAAAGGATGGCACCTCAGCAGTGCAGCACTCTTTGTACTGCACTACACTGTCAACTGGATGTTGCCCCATTTGTCTGGTGTGGGGCTAGAGCCTGCAACCTTCTGTTCTTCTGGCCCCAGTGTGAGTGTTCTACCTGTAACTTCCCCAGAAACCTGTCCCAGCACTTTCCCTAATATCCTAGACCTTGTTTTGACTGCCATTCACTGTGTTCTGCTATTGTATGACTTGCTGAGTTTTTACTGCTGTTGGTTTATTGAGATTTTGGGTAGTGTGGGGAGGGTCTTCTGAGAACCAGCATGGTATTTTTCGGGGGGAGGGGGTGGAGAATCTACTTGACTGTTGATTAGTAAGTTAAGGGATTCCCTGGTGGAAGCATTGCCTGTTTTGAAATATGTAAGAAACGAAACACCATCAGCATACCCCTGACTCACTGCCTGGAGGCTTAGGCCCTGTCCAGACTAGTGGTTTGGTAACGTACTGGTGTCCTGTAACGTTACCGCTTGGTCTAAAAACAGTAGCGTCCATACTTGTAACGTTTTAAGAAGCGTTCTCTAAACCGTTTTTTAAACCACCAAAGAGCAGGTCTTTAGCACGGTTACTGAAACGTTACCTTATTTTTCTTCAGTCTGATAAGTAGTGCGGACAGGTGAACGAAGTGTTGTTGTGAAATGTGTCCTCCAGCGATCCGCAATGCACTGCTTTACCCTCCTAGAGCATAGTGCGGTGTTGTGGCACGTGCCCATGGTGCCTACCAGGAAGTACATGCACAGTGTCAACAGCGCTGAGCGGGAAAGTTTAAATACCCTCCTCTGTGCAGTTCAATAGCAGTGCCACATGTATACATGGCAGCAATGAGTGATCGTAATGCAAGTTGGCCTGAAGAGGCCACTAAACTCCTGCTTGATTTTAGGTCACAGGAGTGCGTACAAGAGGAGTTAAATAGTTTCAGGAGAAATACTGTAGTATACCAGAAGGTGACTGAGTATTCATTTGAAAATGGAATTGAGCCGTCAGCCAAGCAGTGGCGAGATAAAATAAAGCAGCTAAAGGTCAGGTATCATAAGGTGAAGGGACAACAACGCCGATCCATGGATCGTCGGTTGTATGTCTGTTTTGACCAGCTTGATCGATATTGGGCACAAAACACACATCTGATCCACTGCATGTCCTTGAAAGCAGTGAAATTGAAACAGAGGCGGACCCTCCGGACCCTGAACTTGATGTAGATGACTACCCTGTCACTGAGCTTCCAGAATCAGGTGTGTTGCCATTTGCTCCATTATGTATGCCTTCCACCCCCCCCCCCCAACAGCATACCAACTCAACATGCGCTAACCTTATTTATTGCAGATGTTGATCAGGCTGCCGAGTCATCCGTCAGCTTAGATAGTGAGTTTGCTGGTGAGGGCACATCAAGCCCATGTGGAACATCTGGCAGCAGCACGGCATCCTCTGATGTGAATGCTGCTCGGTACAAGCGGACATCCAACAGTGAGCCACTATGCAACCTCAGAAAGAAGGTCAGTTGGATGCAGAAGCTTGCTGAAGTAGTCTTCGAGCCCACTAGGAAAATGCTGATGGAGTGACATAAGGAGTTGATGGCCGTGGAGAGAGATGGAAGAAAGGTTACGTAGGTTACATAGGCAGGAGGCAGAGCAGAATGCAGAGTTTTTCAGAAATATGTTAGCACTACTGTCTGGCCATTATCGGCCTCCTAATGTGGCAGCACAAAATGCACAAACATGTACACCTTCACAGGTTGAAACTACTGCAAGTCATAGCCATGAAGCTGGAATAACGAGTGGTATTGCTCCCGCTCCACAGTGTGGTGGCAGTGCATTGTCCTTTCCTTATATAGCAAGTGTGCCAGTACCCATGTTTGGTAATCCCACCCCATTATTGTCAACACAGGCATCACTGAGTACTGCTCCCATGCAGGTGGTCAGTACTGCATCAATGAACAACATGAATGCTGCTGGTGTAGTGGCTTCACGTGTTGGACAAGCTGCCAATATATCTGGTGCTATATCACAAACTACACACAGTGACATGGAACAACATTACAATAATAACCATAATCATACTGGTACTTTTTTCCATGGCGGTTTCACACAGGCCTTAATGGGTGATGATGTTACTTGGACAACCTTGTAGGTGTGGGTATCTGTCAGTACAGTAATAAGATTCTGACCACATGTGTGCCTCTGACTGCTTGATGATTGATATACATCACCTTCTTGTTCTGGCACTACTGACAAGTACTGCTTTTCTTTGAGCAGTCAGTCAGAACACAGGGCTAACTTTGCACTGTTAATGCTAGTGACTGTGTTACTGCTGTGTGGTGTTGTCATTGCAGCACTGCAGTAATAATGATGACACACATTTGTAGGTGGTATCTATGGTTTTAATACATATTGTGCAGTGCACATTCAGAAACAGAACCATGAGTTTCGTATTCAGAAGTTTAACGTTTAAACTGCATTTTAACAGTTATGCTGTTGTACAGTACAGGTTATTAAAAATGCTGAATTAGCAATTCCAATGTTAAAAACACTACAGTTTTAGGACATATTTGTTGTGCAATAAGGTTAAATACATTTCAGATACATTATAAATGTCATGCAACAACATACACTTTTCAAAATATTAACTGTTGAAACAGTTATTTTTCCAATTAACTTTATAACTTTTAACTATGTATGTTATTACAAGTGTGCTTCCTTTTCTGTTTCTGAGTAGTTTTCTCATGACAGTTGTAATAAAGAAGCATGTTAACATCTACAGCTTGTTCTGCTTTAACTTCACAAATATAGATAATGTACCACTTCTATGCTGTGCTGCTTAGTGTCTCACAGATACAACTGCCAGTACTGTCAAACACATTAATGGTTGTTGACATATTCTGCTAGTGCATCCCGTATATTAGTGGCCTGACGATTCATGGCTGCCACAGATAATTCACCTGGGGGAAGACCGTCTTGGTCAGCTGGTTGAGGGAACTGCGGCACTCTGCTTCTGAGACCCAACTTGCCAGAAAGGCCTCTGACTTATCCTCACAAAGGTTGTGCAATGCACAGCAGGCTCCTATCGCATAAGGGACATTCTGAATGGCATATTCATTTCTCTTGAGTAGACATCTCCAATGGCCTTTCAATCTGCCGAAGGCGCATTCCACTACCATTCGAGCCTTGCTCAGACGGTAGTTAAAATTACGGCGAGGGTCATTTCCAACATCAGAATAGGGCTTCATAAGCCAAGGCAGAAGAGGATAGGCTGGGTCTCCCAATGTCACAACTGGTACCGTTGATGTGTGGAGGCATAGAAGGGAACAGCTGACCACTCTGTCCTAGCTTGTATAATTTACTATTCCTGGGGCCCCCGAGCATCGTGAAACTTGCCAGGCCATCCAACGTTAATGTCCAGAAAATGAAATTTATGGTCAACCAGAGCCTGCATCACTACAGAATAGCAGGATTTCCTGTTGTAAAATTCACAGGCATTACCAGGAGGTGACAGAATTGGGAAGTGGGTCCCATCAATTGCACCCCACAATTGGGGAAACCCCACTCACTTTCGATGATGTCTGGCACATTATGTATTCGGATCACCTTGGGTAGTATGACACAGACAATGGCCTTGCACACATCGATTACAATCTCCCCGACAGTAGATCTGCCAACCCCGAACAGGTGCCCAAGGGTTCGATATTCCACATTGGTGGCAAGGCACCACAAGGTAATGGCAACCCGTCGCTGCACTTCAACAGCCTTGCACAGTACTGTGTCAGATCGCTTTATGTGTGGGCTCAGTTGTGTGCACAAAGCTGTAAAAGTCAGTTTAGACATATGGAAATTACTGAGCCATTGCTCATCGGTCCAAGAAGAAAGCACTATCTGCTCCCACCAGTCAGTGGACCTTGGATGTCTCCACACTACTCTGTTGACTGTCACAGTGTTCAGTGTTACTGAGAGAAGCAGGTCGCTCACAGCAGCAGTAGTAGGCTGCTGCATCTGTTGAAAGCTATGTGCCTGCAAGTGGCGTGCTACCCGACGATGTTGTCTCTCCCTCATCACTAGCTGCCGCTTCAAGAACCAGTGATTCAGGTAGAGCAAAACAGCAGTGTTTAAATCAGGCGCCTCTATGTCAGTGCTCTGTTTACATGGAGACGCCGCAGTGCCTTATGGGACCATGCGTTGCAGCGTGTAGTGCAGCGCTGATTGCTGGGATATGGGTCGGTAAGGGCGGCCTCCAGAGGACTGTAACACTTTTCAAAACGTTACCAGAAAATGGAGAAAGAACACCAATGTGGATGCAGAGTAACGGTTTAAAAACTGATCCAGCTCTTAAATGTGGACGCACACAAACGGATTGAACGGTAACGTTTTAAAAAATGTTTTTGCAGCTCATTACTAGTCTGGACAGGGCCTTAAAGACCCATGTCCCAGAAACTACTGGAGGACCGAGTCATGTTCCTGGTGGGTAAGGGTGACATGACATGGACAGGGCCTTAACTGTATTTTGGATCTCCTGGGACCATTTGCCACGAGTATAGTAGGTCTTCTAGGTCAGCAGATCAGGGGCTGCTGGTCCCTCACATGGCTTGTTTGTGCACTGTGACTGACGAGGCATTTTTGGTAGCTGTGATGGAGGCTACTTGGAAAGACTTCAAAGCAGCAGTAAACACCCCCAAAAAAGAGGTAATTCAGTTTCCAGAAAGAAAGCAAAATCAATAAAGGTGACCCACAAATTAAATCCAGCAGCCCAGTCCTATCCCACATACCTTTGTAAACTGCAGCGGGAGTTCAAAGCTGCTTTCAGTATAATTTTAAACAAAATCTGCACATTTTAAGTTACTGCCAAAACTTTTCAGTGAACACGGAAGTGGCGGCTGGGTCCCGTTTAAGAGGGCGCAAGTTTACCTGGGTATTCCACCCAGGTTTGTGACGTTGCTAACACCATTACTATCAGTGGAGCAGCAGGGGAGGAGGAGGAATTAATATACCTATTTGCCATGACTTTTGCAGGGTATTCATGCCCAAATTAATACCTACAACAACACCGGAACAGGTCATTGCTGGGTGGTGGTTTGGACGCATCAATCTGCGGCTCGCAAATGAAAGCAAGGTCCCTCCCATGCTGCTCGGTGATGTGATGTTAACAATGTGCTGAACCTGGTGGAATACCGGAAATGAAGCGCCGCTCTGGTGGGACTGGCATGCTTCGCTCACTAATTTCGGCATAAGGTAAAATGTGCGAATGTTGTAAAATTGCTACTGGCAATCAGAATTCCGGCTGCAATGGGCCAATATGTGGGATGGGGCTGAGCTGCTGGATTGCACTGGGGTCACCTTTAACACATCCAAGTGTCTTTCCATTTTATTTAATTTCTTAGGCTGGTTAGGTGTTAGTTTTTGTTTTGTTTTAAGATCTTGGTTTGTTTCAGACTGAACATGGTATTGCAGCTAGTTGTAAGAAGGCAGAGGCAGTGCTGGGCTACTAGTTACCAAAATAGCTAGTTCTAGTTCTCAGTGCATGCATGCATTTTGAGAGAATTATACAGAAGTGGGCATTTCTTAATTACTGACCTTGTATCCCTTGTGAAAAGGTGGGAGAGATGAGCATCAGTTTGGTGGGGGGCATACATAGTCTGAGTCACCTGATTGCCATCCAAGTTGCAACATTTCTGACTAATAAGCATTTATTGTCCCAAGAGGGAAGAACTACAGGGATGGGTGATTTGTAATATGTTAAGTCTTGCCCTGCAGCTTATATATCACTGCTGTGAGAGGTATGTTTAAGAAAGCTGGGAGGTCATATTCTGAAGCCAGCCTTTATAAAAGACTGTGGATATTTTCTGGAATTAGTCCCTCTCCTGTCGGGGTGGACTGTTTTAATGCTTGATTTGACCCCCACCACACAGATGGTAAAGGAGACCCTATGCTTTGGCATCAAAAACTGCAAATGCCTTTTAGAGCATCTGCAAGATTCTGCATTCGGCCCTAAATGTTACCTCCACACACACATGTGATAGCTGTTGAGTATTTGATTGCTTTAGAGGTGTTGTTTAGCACTGATAGTAGTGATAATCTCTATCTGTTCTGGAGGACCTTTCAGCAGAAGGAAAATGAAAAACTTTTTGACTGTCTTATATAGCTGGAGCATTTGTTGCAGAGGTTGTACCAGAAAGGATTAGTGCCCCCTTGAGTGGGGGATCATCTGTGAATTAACAAGTCCATGAAAGGTGGCATCCACTCTGAAATGCTGATGGACAGATAGAATTCTCTCCCACGTTAGTCTGCTTCTTCAGGAGATTAGCACCTGAGGACAGAGATACCTCGCAGAGGAGGACCAACTTTTTTTTGAAACTGCTTATGCTGAAAGACTGATAGTCACACCCTAGAATGGGCAAGTTACTTTGGCAAGTAAATGACCTTCAACTCTGCTTGAACATGTTTCAGAAAACACCTAGCCAGGATCGAAATGAAAGGTCCCAGCAAATGGCAGAGATTCAGGAAAGTGACAGGGACTCTGCAAAGGAGCGAACTGAGGTTTTGGAGAAAGAAAGCTCCTTAAAACTATATTTGCCCAATCCCAATGCTGCTACTACATTTCCCAAAAGTTTGGTAGACCAACTGTGAATGTGTCCATCACCACTGAAGGTACTGATTGTAAGACGATCTGGACAGCGGATCACAAGTGACTTATTTTCCAAGACTGGTACAAGAAATATATTTAGCACTTGCCTCTTTGTCCTTGAGGGACTGTCTGTATGAGGGTTGAGTGACCAAAGTTATCCCTGCTGTTGATACGTGGAGAACAAGTTGGAGTTTCCAAGAGAGGTCATTGGAATTCAGAAACCTGTAGAAACCTTGGCTCTAGTGTGCCTAGAGCCTGGCATATATAAACAAGTACTGCTGCTGATTGGAATGAATGCCGGCATGTGTGACCGGTTGGCCCAACTGTATCGGGAAATGGAAGGGCCCCAATACCAGAAGTCTTTGCCATTTCATGCTTTGTTGCAGGAAATGTACTACCAAAGTGAAAGATGGTCAGCAGATGCCAGAGAAAAACCTGTGGACATAATTTGCCATCTGGACTTCAAAGCTTTAGCTTTATCCCCTGAAACTGAATGTATTGTCACTGGAGTGGGAGAGTTTTCAGAGGCTGTGAGCTGATGCTCATCTACACTCCACAGAAGAAGGTTTGCTAGGCAGACTATTGGTCTGGAGTGGCGTTTTATCAGCCCCTGACAAGAAGGGTGCAAAAAATATCTAATATTGAAAAACATCACTGCACAAGATCTCACCATTAAAAAAGGAAGGACCTTGGCACATGTCTATGCCACTGTTTCAACTGCTAGTACCTCACCTGATGTTACAGATGTCTGAGAGATTCAGTGCTTTTGACTATGGCTATTCACTTGTACTGGAATACTAAAAGGGATGTTGAAATTCAGCTGACCCGGTGGTGCTGAGGCACTGGATGCCGTACCTTGCGCTCACGCTGGTGACCCAGGTTCAGGAGCGACCTCAAGTCGTTGGGGTGCTGGTGCTTGGTGGGGGAGAGAGGGAGAAGCAGGATTGAGCAAGCCGGCAGACTGCTCTCCTCTCCTGGGGGTGGTAGGGGTGGGTTGTCACCCACCCCCGTAGTTCCACTCCCACCAGGTGGAGGTCCAGTGGGTAGCATAGGCAGAAGGGACTGAGCTGGTGCCACGGTGTGCGTGCATGCCTGTACATGCATGCATGGCCGTGTGCCAGGGTCTCAGGTGGGGAAGCGGGAGACAAACCTACAAAATACCATAAAAACCTATATTAACAAAAAAAAAAAAAGAAAGGTATGTTGAATAGTAAAATATCAACGAAGCATGAAGTATTTTCACTCAGTTATTGGGGACATTGGATATGTCCATTGGGACGAGTATCAGATGAACAACCTTTCTGGGTGAGATCCTGACCTGCGGAAGTGGAGGACATGAGACTCATGGCTACAGGTATTCTCAAACAATCAAGAAGCTCATATGCATCTCCAGTTGTTGTGGTACTGAAAAAAGAACGAGACTATATGTGTGTGGACTTTAAACAGATGCACCATTCCAGACCAAAACACTTTGCCTTACGTGGAGGATGCCATCGATTTGTTTGACTGGGAGCAGTGGTAAACCAAAGTAGGGAGAAAAAAAGGTAATCCAATTGCCAGAAATAAAAAGCAAAACCATTAACATACCCAAGTATCTTTACATTTTATTTTATTGATGAGGCCTGATAGGTGTCACTGATTTTATTTTAAAAGATCTTGATCCCTTACGAGACCAACAATGCTACTATAGGTCTAGGATGGCAGAGGCACTGCTGGGAAGCCCGTCATCAAAAACATGCTTGCATCACTACCACATGTTCTTGTTACTGGTACATTATGTACAACTGAAGAGTGACCTCAAGGAAGATGACTGTTAGAAAGTGCTGAAGGCTGCTGCCCTGCACCATTGGTTAAAAAACTAATACAAATGACAGCAGTGGCTTGGTGCAGTGCTGGTGGTGCAGTGTACTGCCATGTATGAGGCTCAGCTTTGCATCCTGATCCCGGTTCCCAGCCCATGGTCTGTGGAGTCTTGGCAGTGCTGCAGAGACTGTGCTCAGTCTCCATAGAGAGCGCGTTGCTCGCCCTGCTGCTCAAGCACCTCCTGCAGTGGATGGAGGAGCTGCTTTGACATCATGACAGTGTGGCTCCCCTTGGAGGTTTGGCATCATTTGAGGTGGCATAGCGTAATGGTGGATAAGTAGGGCTTAGATGGAGAAACAAAACCCCTGCCACTTATTTCACAGGGACTGGCACCATCTGTGGTCCCCACATTCCTATCCAGCGAACATAAAAATAGCAGTGCCAGTGGCATAGTAGTCCAGAGGATCAAAGATCGAAGGTCTAGTGCCATAGCAGGAACTTGGGCTTATACCCAATACTGACACTGTAGTGCAGCACTAAGGGTGCTGCACTAATGAGGTGCCATCCTGTCGAAAGAGACATTAAACCTATGTCCGTTTTGCCCATCTCTGGTGGCTGTCGAGTTGAAAGTTAAAGATCCCATGCCACTTATTGTAAGATTAGTGGACTTCCCTGGTGTCCTGGCCAACCTTCTCCATATTAATAAAACTAGACCATGTAACCCAGTTTTCCAGGATGCTCCTGAAAACAAGCGGTTACGGCTCACTGTGTGTTTCTTGGTCAAAAATGACAAATAATAATACATCTAGTCCAGGTCTCTATGCCCTGCCATGAGGGTGCACACCAGCAGATGATGGTCTGGACAGAGCTAACTGGGGGGGGACACAGGACCGGTATCCATATGAGTTGCTACCTGCTCATATGGGTAGCTACCTGCTGAATGCAGACAGAGGAACAGGAGGTTTGAAAGAGGCAGCTTGAAAAATATGAAGTAAATGACTACAGTGGCTCAGTAATTTGAAAAATCTAACAGTGTTGGTGTACCTTTGTAACAAAAATACCTGCGTACAAAACATGACTTCTGTGCTCTCATGTATCGGGTGTTATGGTTGAACTATGTAGTACAGTAAGGTACAGTATTACAATCCTAGACACCAATGTAAACCTGTTGAGAAAGGTAAGAAATTGGCACCGGCTCACTAGCCAAATGCTGGTAGATTTTGTATCAGGCTAGTAAAATTTTCCTTAGACTAGCCATGCCAACTTGCACTACAGAAGGTAACATTTCAATAAACACACCAGCTGGGCCAGTGGAAAATGCTTTTGGGCCAGTGTCCCTGTCAGCAGCACTACTGACTAGTAGCTGCATAGCTTACTTACTACCCCTGTTGTGTTGTGATGACCAGCTGTAACTGCTATTTTTTTAAGATGATGAAGATAATGGCTATGAAGTGTAAAAACACAAAACAGAAACAAATTGGAACATGAGGATGAAAGCCCTCAGAAGAACAAAATTTGCCAGTAGATGGAAGGAGTTTTTTAGGGAGTGGGATCCCTTGCAGTTTGAGTTACCATCTGTTCAGCTGTAATGCAGGTGCATCTGTAGCTTAGCGAGCTGTGCATCAGGACCTCAGCTAGAGGAGCACATTCAGATAACCTTGTATACATGTGGTTGGGCTGTCTGAGGAACAAGCAGCAGTCCCTGCAGCTTCTCTTTTTTGACCTTGTGGGCTGGGAGAATTTTGAAAGTGACCACTGTGTGTAAACCCGCACGTAATGAGCGACACTAGTGAAAATACGAGAAATTGGCTTTAAGTGTTGGTTGGAATAGCTCTAAAATGGAAATGTGTGGTAAAGAGGTAGATATTTTTGTACAGTCTGAGGTTTAAGTTATGATTTTCAGTGTAATAGTCAAATGTGCAAGTGTTGACATAATTGCACTGAATCTCGATGATTGTCTTGTTCCTCTGAGCTGAGTAATATGCACAAAAGATCCATTCTTGTGTGAAATAAGACGGGCTTCAGCTGGTAAAGTGGCATGACTTTGCCACTTTTTCTCAGTGCATCGAGTGTATTCCTTTTATATACTGCTGCATTAGGGGACACTAAAGTGTGGGAAATAGTTGGGATTTTTGCTGCTGTGGCTAAAGACTTCCATTTTGACTTCGCCACACTAAGACCATTTTGACATCTGTGGTGACTGTACACAATGTTGCCAAAGTGGAGTCCTCCACGATGAAGTGCAGTAACTTGCAGTAATGATACGTCACAAAATACTGCACGACAAAAGGGCTTAATTGCCATTGGCTTATAATGGCCCCTGCAGTAAAACTGCAGCATTCTGTGATATTATGCAGCATTTCTGTGTTGTATCCTGGCTGACACCACTGTATGTGGCTAGGTTTGTGCTGTTTTACATGGTGCAGTATGTATTCCACCCTGTGAAGGCTCATGGTGCTCAACTGACACTACAGCCCGATGTGTTCCAGCGAAATCACTTATAGGATTGTTGGGAAACATAGAATTTGATGGCAGATAAAGACGGCTTGGCCTACCTAGTTTGCCCATTTCCGTATCTAATGGATAAGCTGCAGATACTAGTTAACCAACAGCCTACTTCTTCTTACCCCCCACTAGAATTGCCTTCTGTCCATCCCATGCATTCTTGAATTCCCCCACTGTTTTTGACAGTGGAGGAATCCCAGGACTTGCAACTGGTGGGCAGGGAAGTATTTACTGCAAAGTTCTTTTTTTTTTCCCCTAAACTTTCTTTAGAAAATGTCAGCAATTATCATTTTACAATAAAAATAATAGTTTGCATTATTTATTACAGTACAGAGGTACATAGTGCAAGTTTTGAATTAAATAATGATTTGGTGTAGTATATGTACAAAGTAAGTTTAATTGCTACCAGTCATTTTAAATTGATGGAATGTCAAATGGTCATCTTAATACTGCTTGAGACTTCAACATTGGAAAGTGGGCAACCACGGGGAACCCAAAGCGGCCTCTGAGGGGCTCCACGTCTATTGATATTTATCGTATTGATGCCTGGCTAAGTATTGAACATGCTCCAGTTTTGTGCCCTGAAGCAGAGACCTCATCCATAAGGCCACAGTTGGGATAGAGGCAAGCCACCAATGTTGGGCCAAGACCTGTTCCCCCACTGCGATGCCCAAACGCCACAGGGGATATTCAGCCAGGTCCCTTGTTTGAGTACCACTCGCCAAGCGTACGTCTTTGGCCTCCATCTTTCTGGAATGTCCCAATACCTCGGACAATATAGATGTAATTTCCTGCCAGAATGTAAATACTCTGGGGCAAGATCAGACCATATGGACAAAGATCTGCTTGAATTTTACACTTGGGACACCTGTCCAATTTTGCGGAATTAATTCTGTGGGCCACTGTTGGTATAAAGTATGTCCGGTGTAGGACATTATAGTGCACCGCTCTTGGTCTATTATTTATAGAACAGTGCATCCCCTTTTTGAAAATTGACTTCCAGTCAACCCTTGTAAGTAAGGTGGGGTCTAAATCTGCTTCCCAGCTTGCCTTTAGATGAGTAAAGGGGTCTGGCAGGGCTCCCAAAAGTGCTCTGTAGCATTTAGTGAATGGTTTTGAGGTCAGCCTCGCCAAACCACCCACCAGAATTTTCTCTGAGGTAGAGCGGCCAGGGGAAGGAGTACCACCTGGTCCCCCACCAGCTGTAGTCAGTTTAGATCTACCTTGGAGGTAAGTAAAGAAGTGTGACGCATGTAAATCAAATTGCTTGGCCAACTGCTGATACGACAAAAGGACCCTATCTCTGTACATGTGAGATAGTAGATGCAGGCCCTTTGTCCACCATATGACTGATACACGCTGGACCAGACATCGGCTCAGCCTCCCAAAGGGCATGTTCTGCAGAGGCCTCTGAGGATAGTGAGGAGGAGTAATCCATAATTTTTTGAGTCACCAGTGAGGACCTCACTTCAAAGTTCTTTAACATGGCATTTTTATCTAAATGATAGTAATGTTATTTCTAGGGGCATGGATATAGTTCATTCTAGGTGTGTGAATATGGTTCACATCCATACTCTGGAAGTTCCACTGGAACGATCTGATTGGCCGAACGCCTTTAAGCTAAGCGTCTCCCACCACCCGAGCAGTATATCTCATGACTCTGCCCCATGATGTTAGATCTTTCTTTCCACTGGAAGAACTCGTCGCTTCCTTTGCGGCTCCTGCTTAGGATTAGTGCGTCATAGGTAAGCTTCGTCTTCGAAGTTTCTTTGATTTAATTACCTTCCCCATTCAACTCCTTCAACTCCTCATATCGATCTACAAGGGAGCAATGGGAGCCGGGGTTCAAATTATGCATTTGATGCCAGCAGATGTCGGCCGCCGACCCGCATGACACATGTACCTGGACAGGCAATACAATGTGGCTGGGTGTGGCCTTTGCAACAGCATGCTTCTAGAGTCCCTTGAGGACAGGAAACTCTGGGTCTTGCTAGGTCAGCCTTTGGAATGGGATCTGAAGGACTTCCCTAAGGGTCGCAAGAAGGCCTCTGCTATGGCCAGGTCAGCTCAGCAACTTTTGTGGCCCTTGAGGAGGAAGAGACCGCGTTGGGCACCTCCTTGCTCTCAGTGCTGTTCCTGGGTGGGGCCAGCATCGGGGGGGTCATTCCCCAGAGGATTCCAGGGACATGTGTTTGGACTTCCAGACCCTGGGGGAGAGCCCTGCCCACCATGATGGTAAGAACAACATGTGCCTCTGTGCCAGTCATGGGACCAGGAGAGATTGCGGTCCTCCCAGTCCCTCGACTTGCCTGGCTGCTTGACGGCTGTTGAACTCCCCTCAGCTGAGGGCTCTTCAGTTCCCCAGTTGAGCGGGCTGTCAAGATGTCTCTTGAGCCTGTCAGCCCCTTTTTGGATAAGGTCAAGGGTCTGATCTCATAGACCCTGGTGCTTCTGGTCCACACCCAAAAGGACGTGGTCCAGTCAGCGTCCCCATCTGGTCCTCCATGGGAGCCATCTCCACTGGCGGTTGAGTCTTCCACACCTATGGTGCGTAATGTGGGCTGGCATTTGGCTTATCATGATCAGCCGGGAGGCTTCCCTCACTGATGACTGTCCGGTTGTGGTCGTGATCTCGATATAGCATTTCTGCTGTCAATCCTGCTTGACCGGAGATGTCACTGTTGATGCTGTTTGACGTCCTGATCATCAGGTGAGGAGAAGCAGCATCGCAAGCTGCCGTGGTGCTATGGGGAGCTCCTGTGGCAGCAGTGGGCTATCACAGGGCAGGGTAGGGCTCTACCCTCTGGATCTCTCACTGATCCATGCCACAAAGGTGCCCCCCACATCAGCTTCTGCACCTCTTTGGGTGAAGCTACCACCACCTTAGCTGACGATGGGTGCTCTGACCGAGGAGGCGCATTCGGACACTGGCTTGCCAGGCCATATGTTAGTGTGGATCGCCCCAGGAGAAGATACCTGGGAGGTCTGTGATGAAAAATGGTCAAGGTGCCATTTCTGAGGGGTCCTCTGACAACTCTGATCATGAGCCCATGGCCGCCTCTGGGACTCTGCTCCTCGACCAAAGATCGGTCGAGGAACTTATCATTGAGCATGATCCAGTGTCCTTTGGGATGCTTCTCTGACTCATCTTGGAATCCGTGTCTGTCACACTTGGGCCAGTCTAAAAGAGGGCCAAGTATCTCCTTATGGACATTTTGGACCTGGACAGATCCCCAGGGATTGCCTTTCTTGTGTTTGTGGCTATTTGGGGACCAGCCATGGAGCTTTGGCAGCATCCAGCATTCTGCCCGGCACTCTCTGACCATGTGATCTGCAAGTACACAGTCCTTATGGATTCTACTATGGGTTCTTGGACTTGTCCTCTATGTAGTTTTTTTCATGTATTCGGTGTTCCACGAGTCTGGACACGAGGGGGACATGTATAAGTCTACAGACAAGTCCTGCAAGATTGAACATGCCGCTAAAAAGGTATACATTGCTGCGTCACTGGGTCTCTGTCAGACTAGTTGTGTCTTAATGATGGCCAGGTTTGGTCAATCCCTGATGGGGATCTTCAGTGCAATCCTCTCTCACCTCCCTGCTGATTAGATGGTGGTGATGTTCATTGGAGACCAGTGTCAGTCGCTGACTAAATACCAGCTCCAGATGGCCTTGGACATGGGTGATTGATGTACTTGTGTCACAGCATCAGCTGTCTCAATGCGTCAGAGGGCCTGGCTGCTTCTGTCCACCTTCACAGTGGACACCAAGCATAAGCTGGCTGGCTGTCTCTTTCTTGGACACCATCTTTTTTGTCATGGGATGGAGAGACATCTCACCAGGACTGAGAACTCCAATGCCACATTAGATTCTGTGGCGTTGTCCCAGAAGGACTTGACAGAGAAGTATAAGAAGCAGGAATTTTGGTCCTTTCAGCCACAGCCTCTTTGGCATCACAGCCTGCTCTGCAGCAGCTCCAGCAGGAACAGTACCAGGCCTAGCACCCCAAGCCCAAATCCAGGAGCCAGGGTCCTAAGTAAGGGGGGGGCAGGGTTAGTGGTGCTTCTCTGACTACAACCACAGATGCCCCTGCAGAAGCTGCCCAGTGAAAGACCAGGGCGTGTCATCCCTCTACCCATCCTGTCCCTGTCTGCACTCCCTGTTGGAAGTCTGCTACATCACTTCTTGCCACATTGGTCCGATACCACAACAGACAAGTGGGTGTTCGATGTAGTGGGCAGAAGGTTGCCTCTGGACTTTGGGGTGCTCCCGCCTTGTCACCTCCACATGCCTTGGGAATCCAGAGTGTTGCATGACACTCTCTCCGCCCATCTGGAGGACTTTTCTCAGCTCCTTGTAAAAGGGGCAATAGTCCATGTCCCAGACACCCTGGCCAGTCAGGATTGTGTGTCCAGGTACTTCCTGGTCCCTAAACAGATTGGGGGGCTGGTGCCCCATATTGAATCTGCACAACCTGAACCAGTTCCTCTGGAATCGCAAGTTCAGGATGGTCACTTTGAATTAGACCATTCTGTGGCCTTAGACCTCCAAGATGCGTTTTTCCACATCCCCGTCTGTAGTTCACATCACCGGTGCCTCTCGTTTGAAGTGGATGGGGTTCTGTACCAGTTCCATGTCATGCCCTTTGGCTTCTCCTCAATGCCCAGGGTCTTCATCAGGTGCATGGCAGTGGTGGCAGACAACCTGCGGCTCCCTGGGGTCAGGGTGTTACCCTGTCTGGATGACTAGTTGTTAGCCAGTTCATCCCGGGAGGCTGTGGAGAGGTCCAGAGATCTGGCTCTCCAGACTTGTCGAGACCTGGGCCTGTTGGTCCCAGACAAGTTCGTTGGGGCAGAACTCAATTACCTGTTGGTTAAGACCCACTTCCCTGCAGGCCGGGCACTGGATCTTACCTCTTTTGCCTGATTATTTTAGATTGGGCTCTCGCACCCTGCTTGGGATTTCCTAAGGCTGCTGGGGTATATGGCATTCTGTGCCAGTGCAGTCCATCAGTTCCACTGGCAGATGCACCACCTCCAGTGGGGGTTGGGCCGTCAGTGGTCCCCAATGCCTAAGACACTTGGACCAGCCGGTCACAGTGACCCAGCCAGTGTGGGATGCCATCCAGTGGTAGTTGATCCCATAACACCTGGAGAAAGGAATCCCATTTTTCTGCCCAGAACAGACCATGATGCTTATGACAGACACGTCGCTGGTGGGCAGCAGACCTGGGGGATCACAGAGTCCATGGGTTCTGATCACCCAGGGAGTCCCATCGCCGCATAAACCTGCTGGAGCTCTGTGCAGTGCAGCTGGCACTGACTACATTCACTCCTCTAGTCAGGGGTCAAGTCATGCAGGTCCAGACGGACAACAACAACATGACCATGTTATACCTGAACAGGCAGGGGAGAATTCTCTCCCTTCCCCTTGTGTGGAGAGGCCCTCCACACCTGGACTCTTGTGTGCAGCCTGGGTGTAGATCTCCTGGTGATTCATATCTCAGAAGAAAACAGTTGGCTGGCGGACGCTCTGAGCCAAGTAGGAGAGATGTCACACAAGTGGTCCTTGAATCAGGATCTAGTGAACCACCTGTTCTTCCAGTGGGGCACTACTCTGGTGGATCTGTTTGCCTCTTGGGAGAATGCCAAACTGAGGCTGTTTTGTGCTCATGCCCCACAGTCTGGGATACTGCTGGGGGATGCCTTCGCAAGGGACTGGACCCCAGGCCTCGTGTACACCTTCCCTCCCTTCCCCTTGATCCACATAAAGGTGGTCAAGGCCCAGAAGGATGAGGTATGGATAATACCGATAGCTGCAGACTGGCCACGGCAGTGCTGGTACCTGAATCTCCTCAGCCTCAGCAGCTGGACTCTGTGGTGGTTGCCTCTCTGTGTGTAACTGCTGACTACATAACAGGGGAAGGTCCTGCAGCTGGAGCTTTAGCCCTTGCACCTCATAGCCTTGTTCCTGAGCGACTAGAGTTTCAAACTTTGGGTCTTTCAGAATATGTGCTCCACATTGTGGAGGTCTCCTGAAAAGTCGACTCACCGGTGCTACACCTTTAAATGGAAAAAGTTTTCCATTTGGTGTCAGGGCAGGGAGCGTGATCCCCTTGCCCTGTGGCTAGTATCCTCGAGTACCTATTGTTCTCTCCAGCTGGGGCTGTGAGTGACAACCCTCAAGGTGCACCTGACAGCCGTCTCTGCATACCAAGTATGGGCTGGTATGCCAACAGTGGCCCAGGAGAAGGTGGTTGGGTGCTTTTTCAAGGACCTAGACCAACTGCCCCCTCCGGTGTGTGAACCACTACCACGATGGGACCTACTGCTGGTGCTGACTGTGCTCTTGGGCAAGCCATTTGAGCCCATGCACAGATCTGAGATGTCACACCTTTTGTGGAAGACAGTCTTCTTGGTGGCCATCACATGAGCCAGAAGGATCAGTGAGCTCCAGGTGCTCTTGGTGGAGTCTCCATATCTGGTCTTCCACAGGGACATGGTTGTTCACCACCAGCCCGAAGTTCCTCAGGAAGACTGTATCAGAGTTCCACCTTAGCCAGGCGATGAACCTTGTGGTATAATGTACCAACTCTTCTTTGGAGGCTGACGCCAGGCTCATTACTCTGAACCTATGGAGGGCACATTCTTATTATAAGGAGCGCATTGCTAGAGTTCGAGGTGAGGCTTGGCAGCAGTTTGTGATATACACTGAGGTCACGCCTGACAGACCAGTAGCAAAGAGGACTTTTGGCAGGTGGATAACATCCTGCATCGACCTTTGCTCCAGATTGGCTGGTAGGGAGCCTCCTTTAGGGCTCATTTCACCAGACATACTGCTTCCTCTGTGACTGCTTTCAGGGACATCCCTGTCCAGGAGATCTATAGGGTTACCACTTAGATGTCAGCGTACACCTTCATCTTCCATTACAGCATCAACCTAGAGTCTTGCCATGAAGTTGCTTTTGGGACCTCGGTTCTCCAGTCTTTGTTCACCAAATAGTAGTGTGTGCTTTGCCCGCTCCTCCTGGAGAACTGCTGGAGGTCTATCAGTATCTGAATAGTGAGCTATATCTACACCCCTAGAAAAAATAGGTAACTCACCTGTAACCATAGTTCTAAGGTTGGCATATGGTTCACATCCACAGCACTCATCTGGCCGCCGCTGGCAAATGGCACATGGATGCCTGCTTCCAGCATGCAAGATCTGACGCCACAGGGCAGAACAAAGGGATAATACTGCCTGGGTGGTAGGAGAAGCTTAGCTTGAAGATGTTCCAGTGAATTAGCACTTTTCAGTGGGACTGCCAGTGTGTGGATGTAAACTATATACCACTTCTAGAACTATGGTTACAGGTGAGTAACCAACTGTATTTTTCTAATTTGTTTTTTTCTCACCTTTGTCTTTTGTCACATATTTTAGTTTAAGTCTCTCCCCCATTCAGCCAAGTCGTTTAACTTCACTACCTTGCCTTAATTTTGAAAGCTTTTCTTCTCCTTCCCGTATTCCTCTAAACTTTTTGTTTAAAAATGAGTTGGGTTTTATCCCCTCCCAGACCCTGTGTGAAAAAGATTTTTCAAAAGTGATATCTGTCTCCAGCATTGGCTGCATGTTTCATGCCGTTTGGTTCGTTTCCGATACTCCCAACGCCATCTTTCCATGAAACATTCCCCCAGAGTGAGGTGGTGTAATGCATCACTGGTGGTTTTGCATCCCACACCATAACTTGACCTGTTGGATCTCTGGCTGTATACTGCTTGTGTTCAGTATGGGAGTGCTCCCATTGTTTGAGTCTGTGGGTCACTTCTTAATAAAGCCTTAATTTTTGCACACCCATTTCCCAGAAGCCTAAGGTTTTTTTTTTTTTTTTGCCCTCTTTTTTTTTTTTTTTGTCACTCTCCTCTTCCGTCATGGTTCCGCCCTAGTCACGGCGTCCCACAGCTTCCACTGCCTCATTTAGCCCTTATTGATCTCCCCGGTCACTCCTGGTTTAACCCCCAGGAGGCGGGGGACGGTGCCACCACCGGAATCGGAGCTGTGGAATGTAGCTAGTTGGGGAGATCTTGGCCAGGCGGGTAATCGAAGCCGGGAGCAGTGCGTCATAGAGATGTCTGAGAGGAGGTGTTGTTTTGTTCCCCCATATTTGCTGGGGCAGAGACGTGCAATGACACCAGCAACTGTCTTGTCTTCAGCCCTTCCCCTCCTCGACCATGTGTCTGTGCACAGAGTGGTGCACCCAGCTTCCGCTAGGTGCCACTTTTGCACCGAACGCAAAGACCCCCCCCCCGGAGAAGGAGAGCAGTCCATAGGATGCTCCATCCTTCTCCCCAGCCAGCCCTCCAGCGACCCAAGCTCGTTCAAGAACCCGGGTTGCCGGCGTCGCAAGCAGAACCCAACCGCTGCGCCAACAGGCCAGCGTAGAAGCCTAATGTTAGATTAGTGCATGGATAGTATATGGTGTCCGAGTCCACGAATTGCAGAATTCTCCTCAATCCAACCAAGCATTGCCGAGGTATAAATTCCAAAAAAAAAATGACATTTTGAACATTTATTCATAAAGATATAGTTATTATACAAAACCCGTAGTCGGGAGGAGAGTAAAACAATAAACACAACTTAAAGTAATTCGAAAAAATAAATCGAAACTAACCCTCCAGTAAAATTAATGTTATATATCTATAAAGAAAGGGGGGGGGGGGGGCATTTAGGTACAACAGTGATAAATTTCAGGTGATAGGAAATAGTTAAGTGCCTTCCCATTTTCTTTTCTATGCCAGATATGTATTCCGATGTGCTTTGACTAGTTTCTGATAAATAGTCTAGCTTTGGGTGACCTCCTTAGAAGCTGCTTTCCATTTCCAGGACATTACATGACATCAGTGACACCATCCTATGCTCTTGTTCTTAATGGCCTGGAATGGTGTTACTGATGTCACAGAATGTTCGGGTAGTGTGAAAAGAGAGAACAGCAGCTGCAAAGGAACAAGGGATTCAGTGGAGTAACAAAGGAAAGAAGAGATGATTGTTTTAACCAGAAAGGTCAAAACATACGTGAATATTGGAGACACTAAAAGGAAAATTCTAGGGTATCTAGAAATGTTAAAACTGTTTCTTGTCACCTTTAGCAACTTTGTTATAGCTACGAAAAAGATAAAATTAGTAAGCATTAAGCCACGATGAAGGTGGCATCTAATGCTGGATTAATGCATGGTTGGGAGGGTTGTGGCCCGAGGCCGAGGGACGAACAACAGCCCAACCATGCATTAATCGCATTAGATGTCACCGTCGGAGTGGCTTAATGCGCTTGTAACATGGGCCGCCCGAGCACAGAGTTGCGAGGACAATATTTGCTATCAGAAGAACAACATTACACAGGGAGTCTGTGTGTTTGGCAAAGGTTTTTACTGCACTTCGAAACCGTGTAACAGAACAGCATTAATATGCTGATGCGGTGAAAACATTGAATAGCTCTACTTAAACAAAACAGTTCGCCTCACATGCCAGTCCACATAATTTTGCGGTCTGCGCGGGTATTACTGTCGTACTGGTCGTTGGAGGCCTCGTGGCGGCTTCCTCGCCCGCGGTGTGTGGCTTGCTGACAAATTACCATATTCCCTAGGTCACTTCTCCTTGCTTCAGTGAGACTCCTCCAATGTAGCCTGGGTATTACTGCTGCGCTTGGTGCTTCTGCCTCTATCGGACTGTCCTATCTGTTGCTCCTGTGCTCGGCTGCTTCTTCTCCCACTTCAGTTTCTGACTCTGTCTAGCTTGTCTCGCTGTCCCTGTCCCAGACTGGCCTCTCTCACACTCAATTCCCACCTCTGCCCGGTGCTGCTAACCTAGCTGTCTGGCTGCTGCTGGTACTTCTCTTTTCAACACGGTGGGTATGCTGGATTAATCCCCGCTCCGACTTTAACCTCGTGATGCGGTTCACCCAGTCAGGGCTCCCGATTTCGCCATTCAGGTTATTGCCATGTTACAAATTGAAGTAATATAATGCTGAGTTATCTTAATAGGTACGGAAGAGCGAGACAAACCAGGAAAGTTGTGTGGGTTATGTGGATGTGAACAGACTACCAGCAGTTAACACAGCAGTTGGTTACAAGTAAGTAATCTCTTCTCTGCCTAGATTTAGTTCACTGTCGAGACTGGGGCAGCCTCCGAGCAGTCCCACTGATAGGAGGGGACTAGGCATGTGACCCTTAGGGAAAGAGAGACTGAAGGACAGAATTCCAAAATGCAGTGTCACTGCATCTCAGTAGGCCAGTGCTGCAGTGGGAAATGGAAGCATTTGTATTCAGCCAGGTGGAGGCACTGCAGATCTCGGGGGATGCTCCTAGCAGCAGCAACAGAGGTAGCATTATGTTTGGTAGCTTTGATTCCACATCCCAGCAAGCGTGTTATCAGACTGCAGTGTATTAGTGTAGGTTGCAAACGGGTGATATGTGTCGCTGCAAAGTCCTGCCATTCGCTATGTATCAAACTGCATTGTCCTACGGACTTCCGGCACATGCAGAGAATGTTTTCTATCATAGTTGTGTGGCCTTGGGAAGAAAAATGGCAACACCAAGAACTAGTTTCCTTCTTATTTTGCATGTGTTGAGGTTTTTTTTTTTTTTTTGGTTAACTGATATTAGCTTCAACATTCAGGAATGTACATTGTAACTGGTAAACCAAAAAAAAAATGCAAACATAATTTCTAATGGTACACAAGAAACCTATAATAGGTGATAGAAATACATATATTGCACAAGGATAAACAATCTGGGCTACTCCCTAAAGGATATACAGTACCACTCTCAGTAAAGTTATAATACAACGCATTTAAATTATTACTCAGTAGCATCTGTGTAAGATAATTGTAACTTCCGTTAAACTGTCCAGATACTTTTATTCAACATTAGATCTTGTCTCGGTATGCTTCGTAAACGCTGTTCCTTCTTTTACCTGACATGTGCTTGTGGTTTGCACCACTTTTAATGCAGAACACCTGGCTGCTGCCTGTGATGCTGTGTATGTTGTAAGGCAAAGCAGCTTTTATTTATAGTGTGCCGTATCCAAAAAGGCTCGGGGCAATTCACAAGAAGAACATTGATAATAAACAATTCTATAAAACATAACCGATGTTTAAACAGTAAGAATAGCAGAGCCGGCTTGCGTATCGGCTGTTGGAACCAAATGCTAGTATGAACAAATGGCACTGTAACCCCTTTTTTTAAATGCCTCCACTGAGCTGGAACTTTTCCAGCAGTATGGCAAGTAGTTCCAGATGGATGAGGCCGCCGCTGAGAACCCTGTTTGTACAAAATTGTACTTTTGGTTATTTTTAAGGTCTGTATATACTACTCTGTATTATGAACTTATGCCTGTGTTCTGTATTCATTGCTCTTGCTCTGTATCTTTGATTATCATGTTCTGTATCTGCAGCTCTGTAGACACTATCTTTTGGCTTTCCTAACGAGGACCTCCTGGTAAATGAACATCGCTCAGTGGAGCCTCTTCCTTGTAAAACAAATGAATATAAAGTTATACCAAAATGAAAATAGAAACCTATTGGGCTGGTTTCCCTAACTGAAAGAAAACATAGTGGGGGAAGCCAAGGTGATGGAATGATCAACCACCCAATGCAGTCAGTGTAGCATACATATAAAATATATGATAAGTGGAGTGTAACAGGAAATAGTCCCATCAAAGTGGCCTAATGAGGTCAGTGGTGAATGGCATTATAATATCATTAGGTCCTTGAGATGGGTTTATGCACCCTGTCAGTATAATATACTAGGATGGTAGTGTTTGTTTTGATTGCATTTGCATTCATTACTAGGGTTTGCATTTGTGTATTTTTGTCCCAGTGGTTTGTTTGTTTTTCACAGTATAGTGGCTCATCTGGTGTGTCAGCCCCCCAGTGTTTCCATAGTGTCCTGTAAAAGGAACAGCTGGAGTCTGTGTTTAAAAGCGGTGCTTGAGCTGCTTGGCTTATGTAATCGGAAGCAGTTGGAGTCAGTTTGAAAATGGTGGTTTGTCCAGTCAGGATTGTTACGGGAAGCGGCAGCAGCATGGAGGGCCCGGCATCTAAGGAGAGAGCTGGTGCGTTGAGGGACATGGATGTTTGGTAAGAAACAGGGAGGGTATGTTAGACTAGTGTTAGGCTGTAGGTTATAGTTTGTTTTGGTTTAGTTTTGAAAGGGTTTTTTTTCAGGGGTCTTGGCCAGCTGCTAATGCAGCAAGATGCAGGTAGCTTGAGGTCCGTGAAGAAAATCTCAGAATTAAGTATAAAACATACTATAACTTGCAAAATATGAACTTACCCTTGTTCTCTCGGATCAGACCATAGCCATCAGGTGTGTAACTGATTGATTGCGAAATTGGAGTTTTACGAGATGGAGCCTCCACAAAAACAGAACACTGAAGGAAGTGGCAAGTGATGCCAACAGGCAGGGCTGCCGGGCTGTGGTGTGAATAGAGCTTCAGTGGCAGATGCCCTAGCAACATTCCCTACCTTGCTGGATGTCTTCTAAGCCATGAACAGGGCCTTTGCCAGCTGGGGTTCGTCAGATTCGAACGAATCCCCCCCCCCTTTTTTTTTTGTTTGTTTAGTGCGTCTTAGATGAACATTCATGTCCCTTTAAATTCCCCCTCCAGTTGTCAGCAGACTTACAGTGGTCAGTGCAAGGAGTTGCCCTGTTCCTTCTCCCCTCATGCACCCCCGCCCGCTCCCAGTCACGACCATCCAGTCAGCATGCTGCTGAAGACCTCGAATGACGCTGATAGGCTGCAGCATGAGAGCACAACTGAGATGCGGCCCAGGAGTGTGCCGTCACAAAATTGATGAATGAAAGACCCTATAGTGAACAAGTGGACTGTCTGGCAGCGAGAGGAGATGCAGACTGAGACAGGGACAGACACCAGCTGGTAAGCCTTTCTTATGATTGCCACAGCAGAAAAAAGACGATCTTCTGGTGTTTGCCGATGAATGATCACAAAAGCCAGTTTCCTTTCCCTCATGAGGAGTGCTCTGCCAAGACACACACCTCAGAGCATTCATTACTGGCTGCTGTGGCAGGGCCATTAGATTTCTGACTAGAATGTACAAGTTATTTATGACAAGTGACCACAAAAGCTGCCCCATTAATAATAAAAAAAAAAAAAAAGATTCCAATCCTTACATTGATGGAGTCAGTGCGATTGGTGACGGACAAGAATGAACGCTATCAGTAAGTAGTTTTACAGTATTTCAGCTGCACACAGCTGGCCTGGCGATCAGAAAAGTTTCATTGTATTTATTTATGTGTAGTAAAACTGTTTTTATGACCCCTGCACTGAAATAAACAATCTCTCAACTGGCTCCACTGTCACTATCTCTGGAGTTTGGTCATAAGTTTTGCAAACCAGAAGAGCCGTGTTTAAGGTACCCCCAACCTCCCATTTAACTGCATCCAAAACAAATATGGGGAGCCATGTCCTGAAATACAGAATGATTGATGCTGTTGAACAAGCTTTATATATTTTCAGAATTGCATTCTGGCTCTTCAGGGCTAGAAATTCATTTTAAAAAGTGGTGTACCACACGGATTACCAGTTCCCCAGATTTGGTATTCCATCCTAGAAAGTGGTATGCCACTCCCTTTTTTGTATACCTGCTATCAGAATGTCACCAACCATCAGTACATCCTTGTTTGACTAAATAAAAGGTAATAAAAGGCAAAAAACAAGTTCTAAAAATTCTCCATTTATTTTTCTGTATTTTTTTTTTCTTTTCTCTTTACCTTGTAGGTAAGGTGTTGAACTTCCACTTTATTCTGTGCATGTACAGAAAGAGTGATGCACAGAATGAATATAGTAGCCAGGCATTGCATACAGTTTTCAAAGTGCTTTTGCAGCACTGACTGACAGCAATCTCAATATTCACAAGCATCGAAAAACAGAAAGTCTGTCTGAAATCCATGGCAGTGTATAGACTCACACTACAGTATAAGAATGTGAATAATGCAGTTTAACCCAAAAATGCAGCACAAAACCCTGGACAGTCATTTTGCTTTCGGAGATGACAGTGAGTGCAGTGAAATGTTTAAGCAGCAATTGACAGTCATTGATGAATGTTCTTTTTGTCTTCTTTTTTGTCTACCCCATCAAGACGAGTCACTAAGAAAAAATGAATCTGGCCAGTGTAAACAGAAACTTTTGAACAAAAATGGAAAGGGACCTGGGGGTAGTCATATCAGATGACTTAAAGGTGGGCAAGCAATGTGAGAGGGCAGTAAGGAGGGCTGGGGGGATACTGGGATGCATAGGGAGTGGCATCACCAGTAGAAAACAGGAAGTTGTACAGGCAGCTGGTGAGACCCCATCTGGAGTACTGTGTGCAGTTCTGGAGACCCCATCTCCGCAAGGACATAGACAAGATGGAAGCTGTCCAGAGGAGGGCAACTAAAATGGTGCAGGGTCTGCACTGGAAGACATATGAAGAGAGACTAAAGGAGCTTAATATGTATAGCCTCGAGGAAAGGAGGGAGAGTGGGGACATGATAGAAACTTTCAAGTACCTCAAGGGAATCAACAAAGTCCAAGAGGGTAGCATCTTTCAAAAAAAAAGGTGTGCAAGAACAAGGGGGCACAATTTGAAGGGGGCGGCTCAGAGGTAATGTAAGGAAGTATTTTTTCACAGAGAGGGTTGTGGATGCATGGAACAGCCTTCCGGATGAGGTTGTGGAGTCGAAAACAGTGAGGGAATTCAAGCATGCATGGGACAGCCATAAGGCAATTCTAGGGGGTGGGGGTAGAAAGAAGTAGGCTGCTGGTTAACTAGGATCTGCAGCTTATCCATTAGGTAGGGAAATGGGCAGACTGGGTGGGCCAAGCGGTCCTTATCTGCCGTCAAATTCTATGTTTCTGTGTATGTTTCAGTCAATCAAATATGATTTGTTACAGCACCATGACAGTATGTGATAGTTTTATTATCATGACAAGACCAGTTGGCCAGAGTTTACAAATTTAAAATACCCCGCACCTAGATTCGTGATAGATTTTTGTAATTTTTACGTGAAATCCAATTTGGCCAGAATGTTACTGTACTGTTCCCGTTGGATATTTTGCTATGCTAGAGTGGTCCATAAGCCACATCTCATGTTGGTGTGACGGACTCCGATTATTTTATTGTAGGAGTCAGGGCTACTAAGAAGGGAAGAAAAATAATGAAGACTGAAAGATAACACTGTTCACATACCCAAATCTGAACTACTTGGTGCTCAGCTATCTCCCTTAGATAAATTACAGGCACATTTAATTGTAAGATAAAACAGTACCTGATTGGTGCATTATTTTCAACTCCTGCCTCACCGACTTGTACTTGACTGATGGACTGTGCTAGGACTGGCTATCTGCTGCTGATTGACAAGTTAGCATTTGTCTACTACGCACCATGTCTGTTATAACAAAACTGAAATTAGTAGAACAAGGACTGAGAGAGCTCACAGAATGAGATTTGAAAGATCAGACTGTACTGATTATCCTACCCGTGACTTGTAAATCTGGCACTGTGACCAGGCAAAATTATTTTTGCCACCAAATACCTCGAGTGACACTTTAGTGGAACACAAATTTAGCAATATTAACTGTTTTGTAGGAAAAATGAAGACTGTCCAAGCGGGACTCAACAGTTGGGTGGCAAAGAAAGGCCAAACCTTAAATGTGGAGGACATGATCACAACAGATTCATGTCATCAACACAAGAGTACTCAGTGATGCAAGAATCCCCCCTCTTCCCACAGTTAAGTTTCCTGCGAACTAGTAGTAGTAGGGCACAACACTGACATAGGAGTACATTCAAGTTCATCAGATACAACATGAGAATCCTCATCAGACAGAAGTTTTTCAGAATAAGTTTCAGATATGAAAGATTCATCTAAATCTACTTACGAGTCTGAGCTGTCTGCCTCTTCTTCCTCCTGCTCATTGCTTTGTTTTTTGTTCTGTGGACCGTATGGCTGCAACGAAGGCCTTTTTTTTCTGTCTACCACTTTTTAACCAGTACTCATTGACTGGAACTGGATCAAATTCCTGTTCACATGTTGTATGTAACGAGATCCTTATTAAGTCTATGAGACTGTCCTTTCCTAATGAACTTCACCAGTCGGATTTTATTCTTTTCATAAGGCTAAACCCATGTTCACAAACGGCTGTACTTGCTGGTAGAGTACGAATTAAGGTTACTAGTCCCAAAATGTTGTGGCATTCATCTTGGCAAGCCTGATGAATATCTGGCAACTTTGCTTCTACAGCATTTTGGGGACGGACCGACAAACATGTAATACCTGACCTGATCCACAGCCTGACAGTTGGAGAATTTGCTGATTGAAAGTGGCAGAAGAAGAAATTCACCTTCTCTATATGTGATTTTTTAGTTTGGTCCACTCTGCTACACACGTCTAGATCTATGTTCTGTTCTATGAGGACTGGTCTGAACTCCTCTATGACATCAGCTAATGCATCCTCCGCATAATCCGAAACAAATTGGAAAAAAAAACCTGTCATCTCCCACCTCGCTAAGCTAAAGATGATTCTCCCAATGCCACCCAGTCAGAGTTATTTTCCCACCCTAACACACCTGTCAAGTCCACATGGCTTGTTGGCCACTGCTTAAGGTTCACAATGTGGTTCATGGCCAACATAATGCTGCATGTCTTCAAACCTGTTTGTGACATTTAGGATCATGGCTGTCAGTAGTGTCTGTCAACGGAAAACTGGTCCACTTCGTCAACAGATAAGGTGTGTCCATGGAATTCGGGTCCCTTCAAGGCATCCAGATTTCGCAAGTGCTTTCCAGGTCTATAAAACAAGAATAAAAGGAAAAATACGGCCTGATCCTCCTGGCCTGACCTAACTTGTCCTGACAGAGAAAATTTTTTTTTCTGGCTAGGGTGGAGGGAAAATACTATAGTCTAGCTAAAACCAATCTGGAAAACAAAAATTACCTTGTTTTCAGCTTTACAAGGCAGTCCTTTTGGTCCAGAAGTGATTCAAACACATCTCCCACTGAAGTATCATTTGCTTGAAGAAGCAGGCTGACTTTTGCAAACTCTTCCAGGATGTCTGCCATCAGGTGAATGTAGAGTAGACATCTCCAGGTCTGCATGGTCTTCAGGTAGCCCTTGGCCTTCGCTGTTTGGTCCCTTCGGGATCCACCAAGTTGCATCTGAAAAGACAAAAAATGGCACAAGTTGTTGCTTTAGTAGTTCCAATTTTAAAACAAATCTAGAAAGACTGTGCTTAAAATGGAGTCTGGGACAGTACACACCTGTTGGAAGTGCAGCAGAATCCCGGGGTAGTCTGTGATGAGCACTTTCAGTGCTGTTAATGTGTGTTGTGCCCATCTGGTTCCTCCCACTCAGGTTGGAATAAGGCATCTTACTCCCACTGCCTGACAGGACTCTCTCAGATTTTTACGGTTTAGAGGTGAAAAATGATAAAACGAATAGATCCCCAGCAGTAACTGGTCTATTTTTTTATGATACTTGATGTTTTTTAAGACATCCTTCAGGGCTAACTCCAGCCTATGTGCGTTGCAGTGGATTGTGACTAGCTGAGGACGATCCTTTTTCAGTATTGCGGCCACCCCCCTCTTCTACCGGTCATCACTGCTGCCGCATCGGTGGTAAGCCCTACCAATTTGTTTTTCCACTCTGCTGACTGTCTGTGACAGCATGGCCTGATCGATGCATGCTGTGATTGATACTGCATCAGCTCTGTGTGGATTTTACAGGGACACAAAAAAAACACCTGGCACCCCCTTGTTTACTGTTCTTATGTAAATTATTTGCTGTTCTTTTATACTGGAATCTGTAGCACCATCTATCATTACGGACATGAAGTCTGCATTCTTCACCACATCCGCCAGCTTCTTACGTTCCACCTCAGCGATATTACTAATGAACATGCAGCATCATTTGTCATTGTGATAGGTTCCCCAATATCAACCCCTTTACATTTGTCAAGGTCACACATACACTGTAAGTCTGTATATGGCCTAGTATGTTTGGCCAAGGCATGTATATTTCGAATTAAGATCTGCACATTACGTGACACATAGGAATTGAGCATTTCGATTGCTCTGTCATCAGCAGATGCCTGCAGGGATTCGGCTACAAATCTGGCATCAGTGAGGGAGTGCTTCTTAGACTTGGCATGTTTTTATAAAAACTGCTCAGTGAAATTATTGCAGCCCCCTTCATAACATGCTGATGTTGTGTCTGCAATGTCTGGGAATTTCCTACATGCTTTACAAAACATTACGTTTTTCTCGGGGTCAAGCTCAACCCAGCCGTACTTTGTTACCCAGTGTTCTTGAAAAGTACGCACTCGTTTACTTTTGTCACAAGCAGCATCTCTCTCCTTTTTTCTAAGAGCCTCCTTCTCTGCTGCTGTGGTCTTAGGGTTCTTTACTCCATTCCAAAAACGCCACATCTTGACAGTTCTGGCAATTTCTAATTTGCCAGCAGAGAAGCACACCCTGACCAAACAGGCAAGGGGCAGTGGATGCAGAACTAACTGGGATAAATCCACCCCGTGACACCCCAGAGATAATGGGTGCCTGCAGCAATCGAGATAATTTTCTTCGCAAGGTGAATGTCAAGCAGGCTTATGATCACATTTTATTTTTAGCCCTGGGGGGCCTTGCGAAAATGTTTTTGCTGTGTTGCAGATTCAACCGCAGAGGGGAGTGAGTCGGAGTCGAGGTTTTGTTAAATTCGTCCTCAATTCTTCTTGGCCAATTGCAAATTTAACTGCCCAGAATCTAATTTTTTTCCCCCACAGGGTAAAGTCTGCCCAGAAAAGAAAATGAGCTTCACAAACAAAGCTGCTTCAATGAAATGTTACAGCCTAATGTTTTTTTTTTTTTTTTCTTCAATAAAAAATTTGAAAGATGTCTGGTGTCTCTCTTTGGGGGGTAGTACCAAGGGAAAACATCAGCCTTTTTTGCCTCACCAAATCATGGCGATTAGGGCATGATTAGCAGTTATTTTGTGGCACAGTGCCCCTCCCTGAGCGAAACTGGGCAATTAATCTGTCTCCGGGCTGGAACGTATGCCCAGAGTACTGTAAGGCAGTTTTGGTTTTCCCTTGTTCTGTGCCAGGGAATCTGTGCCCAAAAAGGCTAAATTTTGTTTTTTTCAGGCTTGTTGTTGCCTTTGTTTTTTTTTTTTTTTATGGCAGTGCCTTCCCTGTAAAAGTTTTACCTTGTTGGCCTTTTTTGTTTATTTCTCCTTTTTCAGGCAGTCTGCCTAATTTTTTAAAACTGGAGTGGTTAGTCTGCAAAACACAGCAAAATCTGGCACATTTGCCCTCCCTCATTCCAGACCTCCCCCCTCGACTGTTTACTAAGCTCACCGACGCTCATTCAGTCACAGAAAATCTCAGTCTCCCATATCCACCCTCCCTCCCAATAGTGACTGTACTGTTCGTTCCATGCACCCTCCCATTTCAGTCAGCCCCCCCACCCCAATTTACCAGACTGGAGGCGAGCTACAGAGATGTCCGGAGAGAGGAGCCTGGCGTGAGAGAGTCCTGTTGGCGTGGTTGCCGCACTGGGAGTGAGGGAAAGCAAGTGCGCAATGGCTCAGCCCAGGACCGAAATCTCGCCAGTGAATGCGAGATTTTGATTGGTCTTGGGCTGGGCTGGGCAGACAAAATGCGGCATTCTGGTTGGCTGGAACGTATTAGAAGGCCCCAAACATTCTCCGGAGCCGAATTGGGAGCAAAAAAACCCAAAACACATGGCAGCTGCTTGAACCTCGCTCCTTAAAGCGGTATACACTGCGGTTTACCACGGGGCAGAATCTGGTGTTCCGTGCTAGTTTTTTGGTGTGCACGGAACACCATTTCAATGGGAATTTCGAGCCCTGCTCTTTTAAAGTAGATGCGTCTGATCTCAATCTTCATTAAAACACATTGAAGTCTCTCTCTCCTCCCCCCTTGTGCATGGTGATATGTAAACAACATACCCAGGTGGTTTGCCGACAGATGTCTTTTCTCAGTTGTCTATTTTCTGTATGTTAGTAGACTCCCATTGGTGTTGCTGTCGGTGGGGGGTGGGGGGTGTTATCCAGCTTCAAGGGATGAGGATGTTGCTCAGAAGTTAAGAGGAACAAAGGGGGACAGAACAGCGACCCACAGGCTGAAGTAGCATCTCTTCTTTCCCACTCCCTCATTGAGAGACACCTGGGCAGCTCAATTGTGGCAGGGGTTTGTCTCTCTGTCCTCCACCCCCCAACACTCACACATGCTGGTGTTTCAGCAACATACCCAGGCTTGCCAAGAGATGACTTTACTGAGTTGTCCATTTTCTGCATATCAGGGGACACCCATCGGTGTTACTGTCGGTGGCGGTGATCCAGCTTTAAAGGATGAGGATATTGCTCAGGAGTTAAGAGGAATGAAGGGGACAGAAAGAGACCCAGAAGCTGAACTAGCATTTCTAGTTCACCGTTCTCCCATTGGAAGACGAGTTCCTAAATTAAACTATTGAAGTATTACATAGATGCAGCTCAGTTGTGGCAGTGGTTTCAACCCCACCCCCACCCCTGATAAAGACCTTTCGGCTGGTGTATACTGATTGCAGCCCTGGCTTATTGTAAATATCTGTGATGGCTCTGAATCTGGAGGCAAGCCTCTAAATCCTCTCCCCCATATTTAGGACTATGGCACTGCACTGTCAGACTAGCCTCCTACCTCCGCTCTTCACTTGGAACTGTCTCACAGACGACACCCGCTCTCTCTGATCTGGACTGTGTATTGGATGGGTTGTGTGCCCGAATATCTGTTGCCAAATGACTATAGTCATGTGCAAATGGATTTTCCACGCTGAAAATGCCTGCTAGGACCTTAGGTTTGTTCATGGTAGCGTTTATAGCAGGAGCCGAGACAGGAGATGAATCGATCCTTAATTCTAGTCTTACAAATACATTCCCGTAGGTAGATATATAGAGAAGATAATGGCAACTGGATGAAAAATTTGATGGTGGAGGCAAGATATGTCACTGGGGAGATGCAGAATAAATGTGATGTGCATCTTTAAAACTGATCATCTATATTGTACTATTTTTAATTAAGCATACACTATTTCCTCTCAGTCCCAAAAGTAGATGCAGTTTGTCACTTGCACTTGCCTTTTGGGTGCTAGCAAAATAATGAAGCAAAATCCATTCCGAATTTAAAGGAGACTAAGCAAGCTTTGCTTCCAATGAAATGGGTCAAGTTTTCATTTAAAAAGGCAAATATGGCATGAGAGCATTGTGCCATTTACAGTAATTCTTTCATAAGACTGTGAGTAGCATAAAAAGAATTGCAGTGTATAAATAGGGGATACACAATAGCCTGTGTTCAAAGCCGGCACGGTGGTGCTGAGGGTTGAGGCGCTGGCAGCCTGGGTTCAGGAGCAGACTCGGGTCACTGAGGGTCGGTTGGGGAAGGAGAGGATTGAGTGTCCGTGGGACTGCTCTCCTCTCCTAGGGAGGGAGGGTACTGCGCCCTGCTGCACCAGCAGCTCCTGGTGGGGACCAGGGGCATTGCAGCAGGTGGGGGCACATGCAGTGGGGTATGGACGTCCTGCACACGGATGCGGGAGTGTGCCCATCACGCAGATGTCAGTACACATCCGTGCTCCCGGGCGCAACGCAAGGGGGGGGAAAAAAAACAGCTCCGGGGAGGCAGTGGCGAGTCTCTGGTGGCCGAGCCCACATGCTCAGTGTTGGCCCCGACCCAGCTTGACTCTCAGAGGTCCCCCGCCTCCTCTCATGAGGGCCTGGTGGAAGAGGGGGAGACCCAGCACCCGATTCCTCAGTCGGGGGGGGGGTACAGGCAGGCAGTGGAGATGAGGTAGAGCGAGCCACCTGAGAGATACCCCGGTAGTCGTTGAGGAGGAAAAAACAGAGTTCACAAAAAAAACACACAAAACATAACGTGTTCAAATATGCCATTTATTTCCATGAGTGAGGGGCCGGGACCATAACTCACGAATGTCCCACCACCTCACGAATGGAAATTAAAGGCATAGTTGAACACAGTCCTTTGAGTGTTCTGTGTATACAATGTCTGTGTTCTGTGTGACAATTAAGGATATATTCGTTGTGGGACAGGCAGAATGGGCTGTTGATCAAGGTGATTGTGATGTAGACAAGTGAAAAATAAACGGTGTTATTTATTCAGTGGGTGAATAACATAGTTTTAACTTGGGTCAGAGTCTTTACATATAGTGTGTACAGAGTCATCTCTTAATAGAAGTATCACAACATTACAATCCAGCATTCTATTAGACTTTTAATTCCAGACAAACAGGGCAAACTACTGTACCAAAGACTGTTCCCATGGTGTGGTTCCTTCATAATCAAGAGTGCAGTATAAAACAAGAGTTGGCAACAGCCAGTAATGGCTGCTTTTGAACTGTCTTGTTTTCAGCAAGTTCCTGCTTTTATAAATTAAAAAAAAAATGCATTCATGCATGATAGCTAGGCTCTGATTTAGCATGCCATTTTAAGTGGGGTCCTAGTTTCACTTATTTTTGCTGTAATTTTTATAGCATTTTTGGCTTGGGAAGGCACACTGAGCCAATGCTCGTTTCAGTGCGTGTCCCAGGAGCACAGGAAGGTTAAGTGACTTGCTCAGTTTCATACAGTGTGAAAGTAGAGGTTGTAGGTTTCAAACCCAGTTGTGCTGGTTATCCAGGATCCTAGCTTAGTGCCTTAATTGTGCAGACTGTTCTGCAGCAGAATTTTTGACTCATGTTTACAAAGGTTTTACCCATTATCAAGCTGTCACGCAATATGTCATTTTTAGAAGGGCCCTGCTTTCACTCAATGTCATGCTTTATCATTGGGTCTGTAGTATAGCTTGGAAGTTTGAGCAGCGAGCTGTGAATGAGGTTGGTACAGTCAGTAAAATAATTTGCAAAGGCTGACCGCATCAATGTTTAGACCTGCTATTTTGGCAGCTACAGTTTAAATCACTTTTGGATGTTAAACATGAGTTTTGAATCTGAGTGTATGGTGGTGTTAAAATATATGTGTGCGTTTATTATATTTTTGTATGTCATAAGTCGAATTTGCCTTACATGCACTGCTAGCATGTTTTACACATGCTTCGTGTTATGTCTGTGTAGTCCTTGGCATTAGGTGGGTTGACGTTGACATGGCTAATGTCATCAGGTACTTTTTGTACTTAAACCCTCTGATCTGTACCAAGGGCTGGAGTGTCATGAGCGCAGGGTCAGCCGCCCTTACCTAAATTAAACAGCCGCCACAGTCAATAAGATTACTCTGAGATGGCATTATATGGGCAGAGCATGCTTGCTAAGACTCTTAGCTGTGTCACGTGGCCCATATTGCTCTCAAGTCAGTCGCTGGTGAAGAGGAACTTGACTCATTTTACCCTTTAAAATTGCTGTGTCCCTTCTCTGTCCCTCACAGAAAAGGTGCTGCCCACACAGAGAATGTGCTGTAAATTCACACTAAAGCGAAAAGTCATTATTTATTTATTGTTTTTCAATTGTTTAACCAGGAATGGCACACTAAGCTGAAAGCTTGTTTACAGGTGTGACCTGGGAGCACAGGGAAGTTAAGTGACTTGCTCAGGGTCACACAGTATGCAAGTGGGGGCTGTGGGATTCAAACCCAAGTCTCCAGATTTGCAGCTCGCAGCCTTAAACCACTGCGCTATACTGCCTCCATATATTCTAAGATGCCAAATGAAATACAAGTAAATACCATGGTTTTCACATTTGTTCTGAACTTGTTTCTCTATGTTTGAGGATTGTAAGTTTAGTGTCCCTCATTTTGAGTATCTATGTCCCTCATTTGAGTGACAAAAGGTTGAGAGGTATGACCTGGCTTATTGATTTTAGGCAGAACCAATCTCTGGTGCCAAATTAACTGTGAAAAGTTACCAGTGTGCCAGTTACCTGTTTTGTGCATATATAATTTTTGCAAAGGTCCATTCCGTGTGTGCAGATGCAGTGTTATTTTTTTTTTAGGTGATGCAATATCAAACCACTGCATTGGTGTGTTTCTATAAAATAAAGTTATACATTATCAACATACAGTCATAGAAGCAAATACATTTACTACACAGCAGTTCCCCTGCCCTCCCAAGTCTCTGGCAGTGTTATGCAAATGGGGATTTCAGCATCTTATTGGTCTCAGGTCAGGGAGTGTGGACTCTGGGATTTCATGCTGTTTCATAGCCCACCCCTCAGGCGTTTAATTTTTTTAATACCCCTCTATTCCCTGAGGTGGTGGGGTTACTTTGACTGCTGAGTTAGGGACTGTGGCTCAGGTACCGTGATCTGCACAGACTGCTTAAAAGGGGAACAGTCAGCACTAAGAGCTGGCTCCCTTACCCAAGTGTAGTGCTGGTGGTCCCAGTTTGTGTGCAGAAACATTTTTTAGGCTTTTGGAGCTCATTGTCTTGGGTCGGTGTGACTATTTTGTGTCTCAGACTGCCTATCTGGTATGGTGTGTGTAGGGAACTATTCCACACTGACACCTCAGCACAAATCAGTCATGTGATTTGCCTTGGTTTTAGCCATTAACTTGCACTGGCAGAGTAATCTATCTAGTGTGTTTCCTGTGCATCTTGTTAGCCTCAGGTACTGAATACATATATGGTTTCACCGCTTGCTGTAAGGAAGATTATTATCTGACTGGCTACAGGTTGAATACATATATGTATTCAGTACCTCAGGCTAGCAAGATGTTGGTAATGTGCTAGCCTCCGGTACTGAATACATATATATATTCACCCTGCAGCCAGCCATATAATTATACTTTTCCTTAGAGCAAGGGTGGAGGAGAGCCCAGAAATGAATTATTTAGCTTCAAAATAAGCCACAAAATGTGCCACAGAGCATCTAGGAACCCAGCTTTTTTTGAAAAAGTTAGATTAAAAGAAAAAACCTTGCAAAACTCCTGTCAACGGCCCTCATAAAAGCAATGGATGGTCAGCTGATCACCTTAGACAAGAAGGTGGCAGACATCTAAACAAAGTTACACCTCTCTGCAGCAGCAGGCTACCTCAGCAGTGATGGATGCTAAAGAACCTGTTGTTATGGCAGGGAAATCTTTGGCAACAACCTCAGGGCTATTTAAGAAAATAAAGTCCTTTGATATAGACTTATAAATATTGAGAACTAAGTCGGGGCAAACATCCTAAGAGTAGTGGGTATGGCCAAGAACAGTGAAGGTGATGATCTGACCAAATTTATCCAAGACTGGTTCACTATCAAGTTTAATCCTTCCCCAACACCTTCATTCTGTAAAGTGTACCACATAACACCTTGCAGAGCCCTCAACTGGTTGGAGGGAGCGAGGACTCTTCTGGTAGTACTGACACAGTGGCTGGACAGGGACTGCATTTTTTATTGTATTTATTTTTTTATTTTAGTAAACTCTAGGATTACAAATACCTTTGAGCAGGGACTGCTCATTCACAAAGGTTCCACGTCAAAGGAAGTAGGGTAACGACAATACAAAGGAAACAATAGTTACAAATATTACACTCAAGGTTGACTAAGTAGTGGTTTTGCAGAGAGATTAAGCAATTGCCAGCATGAGTCGATTTTGAAGGGGAACAGCAAATGGAGAGGAGAGATGCAGAGATGAGTGAGCAGGCAAAGGCCATTGTCAGTTAGTAGGGGCAGGTGGCAAGAGATAGGTGATGGTGGCTCGGGCCTAGAGTCAGCTGCTAGGGGAGTGGTGAGTAAAGGGAGGAGCGTGGGAGGGGGGTGAGCGAGGGGGATTAAGGAGGCAGTGGATCCAGAGTACCATTGTCACTGGTGCAAGGTGAAGACCATAGTTTAGGAGTGGCAGTCACACTGCGTGGTTGAGGCAATGGAGGCAGCTAAAGGATCTGGCCTGGTCAACATGGAAGACAAAGGGGAAAATTTCCCTTTTTCCGAACCACAGCTTTGTGATGAGGGCACATCACAAAGCTTTTGATTCAGTTAGGGCCTCCTTGTTGAGAACTAGGGATTTCATACAGCCTGCAGTTCCCTGCCAACAAAAACTAACATTATGGTAGGACTTATTTTTTTAATGATTCTAAAGAGGCAGGATGACTGCTGCTTAAAAGTTCAAAAAGACTTTGGACCCAGACTGAATTTGCCAGTGCTGAGGAAGACTGAAACCCGGCACTGTTCTTCACTAAGGGACTGCAGTTATCTGTAATCAGGTTGGGATCAGACAGGCCAGAGATTCGGTAACCATAACTGTGTCACGATTTGCAGTAACTTTGACTTTTTTCTTGCTTAAAACATTTGTTTGTAAGAGTATATCCTTTAAAGAGACTTACCAGTCTCAGCATTTGCACCTGCCTGATCGGTGCCTTACTCCTTGAAAATGATCCTCCTGCTGCAATGTCCAAAAGTACTCCAACCATTTTGGAGTACTAGCACTCATAAAATTATCCCCACCAGGTCTTTCGTACTTCCTGGTTTGTTTAACTGCCCACTCTCTGCTCCCGCACTCAGCAAAGTTAATGGCAGGGACGAGCTCCATTTTAGTGTATGGGGGGTACCTTTCACTTAATTTTTCTGTATTGTAACGGGCAGTTGGTGATGAAATGTGGGCACCGGTTTAACAAGGGTCTTGTCAGTTGACTGGTGCCAACGTAATTGTTCTATATTGTAATGGGCAGTTGGTGACGAGACGTGGGCAGTGGTCGACTAACAAGGGTCTTGTAGTCGACTGGTGGCCACATTTCATCACCAACTGCCTGTTACAATATAGAAAAAATTACTTAAAAGGTACCCCCCATAGACTAAAATGGAGTCGTCTCAAGACTCTCCTCTACGCTATGTCATAACTTTGCTGAGCGTGGGGGTGAGCATGGCAGCTAAAAAAAAAAAAAAAAAGCAAAAAAAAACCAAACGGGAAGTACTGGAGACCCAGTGGGGATAATTTTACGAGTGATCTTACTCCAAAATGGAGTACTTTGGACATTGCAGCAGCAGGATCATTTCCGTGGGGTAAGACACTGATCTGGCAGGGCTAACGCAAAATTAATTTTACTTGGTGGATCTCTTTAAAGAATTATGCTATATATGCACCTTACCTTCTGCCATGCCGGCGACCCATGTTCGGGGATGGACACTGGTTGTCAGAGGCCGGCTGGGGGAGGGAGGATTGAGCGTCTGGAGGACAGTATTTGTGGTCTGCTGCTCTACTGCCACCTGGAGGAATCCCCATTGGTGAGTGCGGCTATGCGGTGACATCCTGGGGAGGCATGCACACTCCCATGGGCGCAACTCTGTCTTATGCGGCCTGCTACCTCATATGCGGAAGGCTATCTGCTCAGTACCCTCCAGGCATCGCCAGGAGGCACATTATTGCCAGAGTCTCCAACCCTCTCCTCCCTGGAGAAGGTGAGCTGTTGCTGGATGTTCGGACCTTCTCCTTCTTGGCCGACCCCCGGCGCCCTGAGTTCACTTCTGAACTCGGATCGTCAGTGTGTTGCAAAGTGTGGTGTCCAGTGCCTCAACCCTCAGCACCTCCAGGCCGGCCTTTCAGTTACCTTTTTATGTTTGCTTGCACGCATGTGCAAGAAACATAGTGCCATCATCCGAGTTTCTGGAGGTGTGGCACCCTGTCTTCCAAGTCCCTCACTGTGTTTGCAGGCGCAGCCACAGGTCGCCAATGAATGCTGCAGCTGTCTGTGACAGCAGTTGAAAATGCAGTGCCGTACAGTTGAAAGGGAGAGAGATGCTTCAGTGAGCACGATCAGATAACTGAAGCGCTCTCTCCCGCCCCAACAGTTTTCCAGGTGCCACGCTGGGAGCCCACCCCAGCGTATCAAAAATTTTATGGCCCATGGGTGCCTTTTTTTTTTTTTTTTTTTTAAACAGAATAATATCCTCCCTTTGCTGCATCTGACATTTGCAATTCAACGAACAGTATTTTGGGGACATTTTATTACAGTCAAACTGTGTGTGCTCTGTATGGCTGAATCAGCTTGCAATTCGCCTCTTAATTTCTTTCTCCTGCTGGTAATATTGCGATTGTGTTTTGAGTATTTGGGGGCTGAGACCACGAAGGCTGAACCAGTAAATATATAATCCAACAAAGTCTTGCAGCGTTCACATCTTCATATTGTATCAGTTTATATCCTCCTTAGAACGTTCACCCGTAGTTTTAAATATGCAGGTTATGAGAGTTACACACCAGCAAAAAAAAGTTAAAAGCCAGTGTGTTAAAGCGCCGGAAATCAAAATAAAAGTGTACTATATATACAACATAAGCTCCAGCTTGTATTATGTGCAAAATACGTTTAAAACATGTATCTTGCATGCTCTGGGCTGAGTTACTTGAGTGTATGTTGTGTATGGCACTACTGTAGTACCATTTATAAGGGAAAGACTTACATTGCATTATACTGCATAAAAGGAAGGGAATCGGAGTTGTGCGGTGTCATCGTGTCAGTATACTGTACCTGTAGTTGCTGAGTTAGCTACTGTAGCAATCAAGGAGCCACAGAGAAAACGTTTGTCGTTCAGCATAGTCAACACACAATTCCTTCCCAAGTTACGAAGACAGTATTCCTAAGTTCATAGACTTCTAAATGTTCTGTAGATTGAAGCTTAACAGGAAAAACACATCTCATGAACATGCTAGCTGTGGAATGTTGAAATGCTTAAAATTCTGTAGTAGTCGACTCTGTAAAGATTGGCAGACAGACAGACAGATACAGCAGACAGATAAAAACATTCGTAAGGACAAACTCAATTTTCGTTTGCTAAAATGGGTACATGTTATTTTATTTAAAAAAAAGACTGTAACCTGTAGACTGTTCTTTTGGAGTTCCACTGACCCTTCACATATAAACAAACAAGCGTGTTTATTATTATTTTTAATTTCTGCCAGTCGCGCTGAAGTCGGCAACATCTGATAAGTGTGTGTGAGTGGCAAATGAGAGGACACATTGTATCTGTTGTGAGGTCATAAAAATTGAAGTTTTACACACTATACAGTTAATCAGATAAAAGGTGTGTGAATATGTATAAAACCACCGGTGAGATATATATATATATATATATATATATATACACACACATATTCCGCAATTGACTAAAACATATATTTTAAATGAATCATCACTTCTCTATTTCTGTGACCATACTGTTCTACCATATGCATATAGTAGTCATAGATTCATGAACATGTGTCGGCAGAAAATGACCTTCCTTGCTTGTATAATGACAGTTGACTCATTTAGTGGACCCATTCATCAACTGCTAGCAATATTCTATAGCCTCGATGTACTTTTTTTCAAAGTTGTTTTGCACTTTCATTGCACATCTTTACAAAAGTGCTCTACACTTTTCAGATTTTTTTTTCCAGAAAAAAAAAAACACAGGTAAATCTGAGACTATAGAGCAGCTTGTCCTCTCTGAACCATGTTGTATGCAGTATAAAGCTGTATTACTGTGTCAGTATTGCAAAAGGAATACTTTCACTGTCAGCTACCACTTAGCTGTCTTATTTGATGAATTATGTTATCACATCGGAGCACAGCATGACAGAATAGTCCATTATATCAAATGACAAGCAGTTTGGGTGCTGATCAGTTTGGAAACAAATGCTACTGTGTACTATTGTCAATAAACTGTAACATTGCTTCTCATAAAAGGAAATCACGTTTTAAGTGGTAATTAATGGTAGTTAAATTCCTCTAAAAAGCCTACCCGCGCAATCAAGAATCTGCTATCCTGCGCATCAAACGTTTGAAGAACATCTAGAGATTTTGTTTTTTCGCATTGTTTAAATTTGGGTGCAATGTTCATATCACCATATATTATTTGCAGCCGTATCTGCTCACCTGCAGTTGAAGTTACATTATCGGCAGGGTACACCTCGCCAGTGAAGTCTCCTTCCCCTTTACGTTTGCTGCTGCCTCTGGAACCGCTGAACTGCTCAGCCATTCTCATACATTTTTCCGTAAGAGGAAGCTGCTCTCGATCCCCGGTCTCGATCAGTGCCTAATCTATACAGGAGGGGGGGGTTCCACGTTGGCCATTTTTCTAAGTTAGTGGCCCTTTGACATCACCACCTGACCGAGCCCAGGGGTGCTTTCCTGACCAATCCCACATCTACACAGCGACAGAAATTGTATGCTAGCCATTGTATGTAAATGAAGTTAAAAAGTTAAAATGCCGAAATTAAATGCACTTGTGATCACCTGTGAACCTCCCCCCCCAAAGTCAGCATCTTTGTGTCCCCCTCAGGACCTAATAAACCGCAACTGCAAGTCTGAGAGTCGGTTTCAGCATGTGGGCGTAAATCATCAGAACTCCAAAATCACACTCGGGACATTAAAAAATAATCTGGTGGCGGGCTGCCTATGGAATAACTGGGCTAAACAAATTAATTCCTTGCAAGCATAAAAATACTACTTCCCATTTTATTCCTACAGCTTTAATCAGTCTCTTTGCGTTGGATTGCCTCTCAGGTGTAGGATCAATAGCATTTGTCATAATTAGAATGAGTGTTATCCTCTGAATCTGCTGCTTAGTTTCACAACTGGCTTTCATACTGGGGAAGGTGATGTTGTATTCCTTAGCCCGAGTCAGTCTTGGAGCCGATTTCAGCATGTAGCTTGTATCATTGGAGGAACTCCAAAAGTCGCACTCTGCATAATAAACAGGTAGCGGTCTGTCTATATTTTATTTATGAATCAGCAAGCAATTGTGGGCATGCTGTACACCATCAGGAGAACTCCAAAACTCGCACTCTCCATATTTAAAAAATAAACAGGTATCCGGCTGCCTATACTTTATCTATGAAGCAGCAACTGTGGGCATACTGTAAACCATCGAGGGAACTCCAAAACTCACACTGCATATTTAAAAAATAAACCGGTAGCAGGCTGCCTATGGAGTTAAAAAATGAACAGATATCAGGTTGCCTATATTTTATTTATCAAGGTCTTGATAAAGAGCAAGTGGGCTTGAAACGTTGACGGTGTGTTTTGGTGGGGTGAAAATAAAATATATTTAATAAATGTCCCCTAGTAGTGGGATTTATTCCTACGTCTGTGCGTGAGTAGCCATATACACTTTGGTATGCAGCTGTAATTAGTACGGCACCGCAGGGAGCTCTGAGGCCACAATTTTGGAGATTTGTAAATAAAATATAGGCAACCTGATATCTGTTTATTTTTTCACTGGTATGCAGTTATATTTTATTTATGAAGCAGCAACTGTGGGCCTACTGTAAACTGTCGGGGGAACTCCAAAACTCGTACTCTGCGTATTTAGAAATCTGCAACTGATCTCTCTTACTTACATCTGAGGGAAGTTGTCCTTACTTTACAGTCTTACATTGCGATTGCTTTGTGTTTAATTTCATTTTTAAATCAGGAAGGGGGTTTTCAAAACTACTAACAGCTAATATTCTTCAAGTGAAACTACCTCTGGCTGGAAGCTGCAATACTGAACATAGGATTTGCAGGAAAGCGAGTTGTGCTCACAACAGAGGGAGGTGAATCTTACAATTGTCTTTGGTTTGTAGCAGATATTCTGCAGGTGGAGGCTACTTCTACCTGAAAGGTGAAATAAGGAACTTAGAATTATCAGGAAAAGACAGTCTTTCAAGCAACAGAGGGAGGTGGATCTAGCTTTATGTTTGTTACAATTCTTAAGATTTTCAGTGCAGGAAGAGTTTAAAGCACAGCTGACTTATTTTGGGGCTGACTGCTTTCAGAGCACAAACTACCAGGCTGTTTTGGGGCTGGGGAGGTTTACCTGTGTCTGACTTGGATGTCTGGATATTTCTCTATTTGATTAGCAGGGTATTTTCTCTGTCAAATTGTTGTGTAGGGCATCTTGCTGACAGGAAGGCACTCATCGCAGCGATGGGTCAGAGCTTTTAGCTGATTGTTTTGTGAGGGCACAGTTTAGGCCCAACCCCTTCCCACCCCTGGAAATAGTTCCTTTATACCTGGGGTTCTGACATAATTTCCTCAAGAGTGCAAGGTGCATATCACTGTCATATCCTCTCTACACTGCACTGACAATATAAGCATACACATTATATAATATATATATTTCTATATAACAAACCAATCACACACACAAACACACACAAAAAAGTAGATAAACATGTGGGAGTAGTGCAATGTAATGGCTGTGGGGCAGCAGTCTTCCGGGAGTCTTTCTGGAGGCTGAGATGCTGCCCTATTTGCAGACAACTCTCTGTCCTGTGGGAGGAAGTTGCCCGTCTTCAGGCCACACTGGACAGTAGTAAGGGAACCTTCCCCCAGGCCACACTGGATGGTAGGAAAGGAACCTCCCCCATCCAGGGAGCACCAGAGCCACCACCACTACCTCAGAGGTTGCGAAGAAAGCACAGCAGTTGGACCACAGTGGGCTCAGGGAGGGTGAGGATGGTGGAACAGAGGCACACCCAGTCAGTTGTTCCACTCCACAATCCATACACCATTCTGGGGGAGCATAGCTCCCCTATGGATGCACCCGCAGAGGAGACTAAGGAGGCTGAGGACAGCTGTCACAAGGGAGGCCCACAGGAATTAGGCAGAGGACACCACAAAGAAAGGAAGCAGTTCCTGATGGGGGACTCAATTATTAGGGGGATAGAACTGGGGAAGCAGGGAAAACTGAAGTAAGGTGCCTGCCTGGTGCCATGGCTTGGAGGGACAGGAAGCGCATCCTCAGGATCACGAGAACAGCTGCACGGGAGTCTGAGCTGGATGTCATTGTCCACCTAGGGACAAATGACTTGGCACATCATGAAATTAGAGCAGTGCAGAAGGACTTTGTAGAATTGGGGAGGGGCCTAAGACAAGTAGCACACACAGTATCCTTCTCAGAGGTGCTGCCTGTCAATGGCATGAGTGAGGCGAGGGTACTTTGCACCATGCAGTTTAATGAATGGTTGAAAAAATGGTGTGGAGCACAGGGGTTTGGCTTCATTGGGGAGTGGGGTTCCACCTGGAGGGACACCAGCCTATACTGGCAGGATGGTCTGCATCTGTCCAGGAAGGGAACAAGCCTTTTGAACAATCTGTTTAAATGCTTCATTGGTAAGCTTTAAACTAGTCAAGGGGAGGCAACTGATAAGCAGCAGGAAAATCCCAGCCTCCCTACAAACGGTACTAAATGAGAAAAGACCGAGGTAGAAAGGTCAGTGGGGATGCTGCAACAGAAGGTAAAGCCATCAAAAATGGAAAGCAATGAGTACCAATGCCGTGAGTCTGTGTAGCTTCTGAATAGTGGCCTTGATGGAGGAGGAACATCTGGATATCGTGGCAGTCACAGAAACATGGTACACACAAAACCATGACTGGGATGTAAACATACCAGGATACACTATCTACAGGAGGGACAGGGAGGGTAAAGAGGAGGAGGAGTAGCTCTTACATAAGGAAGGAATCAAAGCAACAGAGCAAAGGGGAAAACAGGGAGGGAAGAAGCACTGTGGGTAAATTTGGAGACTGGCAATGGCACCACAATCCGCAGGGGTTGTATAAGACTCCCCTCTCAGGGGAGGAAATGGACAAGGAAATGATAGAAAGTATACTTAGAATGGCAGAAAAGGGAGATATTGCTGATGGGTGATCTGAATATGCCAGATGTTAACTGGAGTGCAGTTGTAGCAGCCACTTGAAGGTGGGTTATTCTAGATGCCCCTACAGGGGCATGCCTTAGACAACTAGTATTGGAGCCCACTCGAGAGGAGCAATCTTAGACCTGGTTCTCTCAAATGGAGATAAAAGAGGATCACAGATGTAGAAGTGGGTAGCCATCTGGGAACTAGCGACCATCAAACAGTATGGTTCACAATAAACACAGCAATAGAGTCAAGCCATACAAAGGCAAAAGTACTGGACTTTAGGAGGGCTGACTTGCCAAATGGGTGAGTGCCTAAGGAATGCACTAGCAAATGGGCAGGAAGGAGGGTGGAAGAACAATGGTGAATAATAAAACTGCCATCACAGCGTAACAAGTCTTGTGTGAACCAAATAAACAAATGAAAAGATGTAAGAAACCACTATGGTTCTCAAAGGAAGTGGCAGTGAAGGTTCAAGAGAAAAGAAAGTTCAGGAAGTACAAGGAATCACAGAAGGAGCAGGACAGAGAACTGTATCAGTTGGAAGCAAAGGAAGCTGGGAAGGCAGTCAGAACAGCAAAGGCCCAAACCGAGGAAAAGATAGCCAACTCAGTTAAGAAGGGGGATAAAACCTTTTATAGGTACATCAGGGAGCAAAGGAAGACAAAGGGAGGGATAGTGAGGCTTAATAAAGGGGAGGGATGGAGGGTGGGTAGAGGGTGACTGTGAAAAGGCAGAGATACTAAACAAATATTTTTGCTCAGTATTTACAAAGGAAGAGGGAGGTACCTAAACAAACAGTAGAAACATTCTGGATACAGAAGTTGATACCAGCCCATTACAGAAGAAAGGGTTCTGAAAGAACTCTTAAAACTGAAGGTGGACAAAGCAATGGGGCCTGATGGGATTCATCCCAGAATTCTAAAAGAACTAAGGGTAGAACTAGTGACACCACTGACTACCCTCCTTAACAAGTCATGGGAGGGATGGGGTGGTACCTGAGGACTGGAGGAGGGCAGATGAGATTCCCCTTCACAAAAGTGGCAGCAAGGCAGAAGCAGGAAACTACAGACCTGTTAGTTTAACCTCAGTGGTAGGGAAATTGATGGAATCACTTCTGAAGGAAAGAATTGGAGTATCTAGAGGCTAGAGGGGCACAGGACCCAAGGCAGCATGGATTCACAGCGGGAAGGTCATGCCAGACAAATCTGATAGATTTCTTTGACTGGGTGACCAAAGTAGTAGATCAGGGAGGGGCTGTGGACATGGCCTACCTAGACTTTAGCAAGGCATTTGACATAGTCCCACACAAAAGATTAATATACAGGTTAGCCAGCCTGGGAGTGGGTCCCAAGATGACAGCCTGGGTAAAGAATTGGCTGGAGAATAGGACACAGAGAGTAATAGTAAATGGAGTCCACTCTGAAGAAAGGGGGTTACTGGTGGGGTACCGTGAGGGTTGAGTATTAGACTGGTCCTCTCAATGTCTTTATGTTTACACTGCAGAGGGACTAGAAGGAAGTATGTCTCTTTGGCAGATGACACAAAGATCTGCAACAGAGTTGATGCACAAGGTGGGGTGGAAAGGATAAGAAGGGACTTGGCAAGGTTAGAGGTATGGTAAAATGTATGGCAGCTTAGATTCAGTGCTAAGAAGTGCAAGGTAATGCACCTGGGAAACAAAAACCCAGGGGAAGAGTACACAATGGGGGGTGAGATACTAACAACAACAAAAAAGGAAAGGGACCTGGGGGTAGTCATATCAGATGATCTAAAGGTGGGCAGGCAATGTGAGAGGGCAGCAAGGAGGGCTGGGGGGATACTGGGATGCATAGGAGAGCATCACCAGTAGAAAACAGGAAGTTATTATTCCTCTGTACAGACAGCTGGTGAGACCCCATCTGGAGTACTGCATGCAGTTCTGGAGACCCAATCTCCGCAAAGACATAGACAGGATGGAAGCTGTCCAGAGGAGGGCACTAAAATGGTGCAGGGTCTGCACCGAAGACATATGAAAGAGAGACTTAAGGAGCTTAATATGTATAGCCTCAGGAAAGGAGGGAGAGGGGGGCATGATAGAAACTTTCAAGTACCTCAAGGGAATCAACAAAGTCCAGGTGGGTAGTATCGTTCAGAAAAAAGAGGTGTGCAAGAACAAGGAGGCACAATTTGAAGATGGGGGGGGGGGCGGCCCAGAGGTAATTTAAGGAAGTATTTTTTCACAGAGAGGGTTGTGGATGCATGGAACGGCCTTCCGGAGGAGGTTGTGGAGTCAAAAACAGTGGTGGAATTCAAGCATGCATGGGACAGTCATAAGGCAATTCTAGGGGTTGGGGGTAGGAAGAAGTAGGCTGCTGGTTAACTAGGATCTGCAGCTTATCCATTAGGTAGGGAAATGGGCAGACTGGGTGGGCCAAGCGGTCCTTAACTGCCATCAAATTCTATGTTTCTATTTAAAAACTAAACAGGTATCGGACTGCCTATGGAGGAACTGTGCTCCATAAATTTATGGCAAGCATAACAAAACTCAGACTACCATGCCACAGATAAGTTCACCCCCCCAACACACACACACGATCTCACATAAGTGAAGCACGGACCCTTTGACCTGCTACAAGACCAGCACAGATTGCAGCAGAGCTAGAAACAGAAGCTGCAATCCCTTGTTCAAGTTTTGCAACTCCCACCTAATATTGACTTTGGCATCCATTCTGGAGGGAGCTCTGACAAATTAATATTGGCTCAGGGGGCTGTTACTGCATGCCAGCGGTCTTCCTTTTTTGTGAGGGGCATCCCAGGTCCATGTTCCAATGCCCTGTGCGCTGGATCCGCCCTCAGGCTTTGGCATCTATTATTAGGGAGGGGTCCACCAAATCATGAATGCCCTCTCCACCGCTCCAAGACCAGCACTGATTACGGCAGAGCAAGGAACAAAAGCCGAAATTTAAATAACCTGTTTTGGTGGACTGTGCTTTCAGGTGCATCTTGTCGTGGCAGAACAAGGTGCTACATGACTTTCAGTTAATTAGAGAACTGAAACTGCACCCCCATTCAAGCTGTCCTAGATAGGATTGTAAATTCTGGGAATTCATTTTTATATACCAAAAATACCACCAACAGCTTAATCTGGTTCAATTTCAGTTGGTTACCATCTGTATTCCGCCCCGCCCTGAAAAAGGGACTTTAGTCTCAGTAGGCCCGTCAACAAAATTCAATAAAAATAATAAAAAATAAGTGTATTTATTTAATTTATGATTTAATGGCTGTGGGCTTACAACACTGGGAGAACTCCAAAAGTCGTACTCAAAATATTGAAAAATAAACTGGTGGCGGGCTGCCTACAGAGGAAAAGGACTACATAAATTCATGGCAAGCATAAAAAACTCGGACTACCATGCTACAGGCAAGATTCTCTCTCCCCCACACACACACACACACTATCTCACACTGGTTACGCACAGCAGTCTGTAACCGCCAGCAAACTCAGGCCCTAGTTTGTATAAATTAGATCACTTTTTATTTTCATAAATGCTGCTTGCACTTCTCTCTGGTGTCAACACCTTTTTGAATGCGGCCACAGAATTGCCGCAGAAAATATGATGCTCTGCTGCAGAATGTAGGTCCACTGTGCCGCAGTAAGCACGGGGCCTGTATGCCAAGGGATGTAGAGCCATCAAGAAAGGTGCGACTGTGTGTGTTGGGGGGGAGGGGGGGGCTGCACCTGTTACACCAGTTAATTCAGTAGTCCTGAACAAATGCTGACAACCTGTCTAGCGAAAACATTCCCGTTTCCAAACAAACCAACAGCAACAACAAAAAAAGTTAAACATTAATTGCAGACTATGAAAGCAAACCTATTTCAAAGTAATGCTGATGTTATGGCATTAAAGTAAATAATACTGCAGGTAAGATTCCCCTGCTTACAGCAAGCCATTTTAAGGACTAATTCCAGGAATGCACTGTATTGTACCTCCATATGTTACCGCCTTATTTAGATATGTGAAATATTGTGATACATAAAATAAATAAGTGTGCAGTAAATCAACAGGTGATATGAGCGCTGGCCGAGCCCCACTGCTTGCTACAGTTTTGGAGTACACAATATGCACTACACTATAAGGTTGCCTTACGCTGCGTGTTTGTTTTAACTGTCTGTCTGCCTGTCTAGTCATTGCGAAAAAAAACTACAATGCATAGGGCTACAGAGCACCAAAGGAGGCAAATGTGACACAAGGGTTTTTTTTTCAATCTCATGCTCACCATCCTCTACCCTCATAATCCAAAGCTAAGCTACTGGGCTGTAACCCATGGGGGTGCTGCTTCAAGCTTCCTGTCCCGAGCCATGCCCCGCAAGTCTACTGCTTGAGGAGGGGCCGCAAGAGCAGAAATAACTTTTTGGGGTTTTTTTGCGCAGGGCTCTGTGCAAAGCAGAAGATCGGTCATAACTTCATTTGGGTAAGAGATCAGTCAGTTATAACTTTCTCTATGTGGGGAAATGAAGAAACTGCACTTGTGAAATGACAACAGGAGCCCCTTGTAATACAAAAGTTTAGGCAAATTTATTTGCCCAAACTGTCAGCAGTCTGCGTTAGGGCTTAGGCTGTCCTCCAACTAATTTTCCTGCTGAAAGTCTGGACAAATAAAACGTTCCTAAACTTCTGCATTACAACAGACTAATGTGATTTCTTGAGAACAGTTTCTTCCTTTCCCTTTCTGTGCCTATTAGGCTGCCCACCCCCAACTGCCCCCCACACCTCTCAACTGCTATGAATTGCGCATAGCGCTATGATTTTCACACTCGAATTTACCCTTGCTCTGCATAGGTTTACTGATGTTCCTCATAATGTTAGAGCTATTTCTGGACACACAAACTATTAAATCATTGAACTAAGTTGGTAGAAACATTCCGTATCACTAACTTTATGGGACCCACTATCTGTAGACATATTATTGCGTAAAATAAGAAAGTATTACATGTTTTGACCCTTTGCTGTGATTTTTGAAGGAAAGTACTATGATTTGTAATGCTGAGAGGTTGAGAGATATCCACCCCCCCAGCTACCTTGCAACCCCCTTGCTTCCTAACTTTCTCTGTGCAGGGCCCCAGCAGACCCAAAGGGCATGGCCCCAGGATGTTGGGGTCTGGGGGAGCAATAGGGCTGAAAAAAACTATATGCCACATTGCCCTCCATTTATGGCTTCCTAACCATAATCTAATATATGCATTACTGTCCCATAGTTTTCCCCCTTTATTTATTTATTTTTTTGCATTGAATTTCCTTACTTTTTTTATTTTTTTTTTTTTTAGAAATTAAAAGTTTGCTTTGCACAGGACCCACCAGGTAACTTTATTTTTTTTTTCATTTTTGGTCATGTTCTTACCCATTTTTATGTTTGCTTGCACCCATGTGCAAGAAACATAGTGCCATCATCCGAGTTTCTGGAGGTGTGGCACCCTGTCTTCCAATTCCCTGCGATTCTGTTTGTGAGTATTTTGGGGCTGAGACCACGGTGGCTGAACCAGTAAATATATAATCCAACAAAGTCTTGCAGAGTTCACATCTTTGTATTGTATCCGTTTATATCCTCCTATAGAACGTTCACCCGTAGTTTTAAATATGCAGGTTATGAGAGTTACTCACAGCATAAAAAAAAAAAAGGTTAAAAGCCGCTGTGTTTCCAAAGCCAGGATTGTGGACAGTAATGCTCACTCCATTTCACCCCATCCCCACCCTGCAGCCAGTGACAGGCATCAAGGTACACCTTGGACTCTTTGGCTCTGGAGTTCACACCATTCTCCTATACTGCACCCATTTCAGCATATTTCTTTATGGAATGAGGTGCGTGTAAAGCCTGAACACTGCAAGGCACACCTCAACACTTGTCGGTGTCTGCAGGGTAGGGTGAGCTGAAATGTTTTGACCACTATGGGTGACAACCAAAATGCATACCGCAATGCCTGTCCATCTGTGCAGGGTGAGGGTGGAGTTGGCATTAGTTCAATACATCACTGCCATTCCTATACTGCATCTATCTAACTCCTGCATTTCCACTGCTAATGCCAGCAAGCAAACATTCGGCATTGACAAATGCTTGTTTAGTTAAACTGCAAGAGAGGAGTTTGTGTTATGTGCACAGTTTGTGTATGATCTTCTTCGAGGATATCTCTTTAATCAAACCACGCCCATGGATCTATACCCACCAGGCACTAGGACTGCACAGAAAGTTTTTGCAAGCAGTCTGCTAGGGACGACCATGACAGCGTCCTACGTCGGCAGTCTCATATAAACATGGGTGGCCCGTTCCCTCCTCAGTTCTTTTTCTGCCATTGACCATACTTGCTGGACCCTACACAGAGCCGCTGCCACTATAGTCTACCACTGTTAAGTGTATTTTTCTCCCTAGTTCACTGTTTTTTGTAAGTGATACCCAACGTCATGTATGACATCTAAATAACCTGCTATGCTGTTTTGACACTGCAAATGTGGTATAAAGATTTACTCAGGTGACTTGCACGAAATCGTTGTGTGCTGCCTTGGCGCGGCCCGTAATGTCAAGGCCTGTCAGATTTGCCTTAAGTTTAGCACTGCTACCCGCAACACAGAAAGAATGCCTTGGAGATTCATCTTTTGAAACATCAGGTAGCCAGGACAGAGAAACAACTCCAGGAAAAGAGCTCTACCGCATTGGCAGACTGCTTCTTGGGCTCTCATTCATTGAAGTCCTGGGAGAAAACTTCCGCGCAACATAAGCACAAGCACTAGGAGAGGAAAGGAGCAAAGAGAGAACCTACCTGGTATACTGTAGGGTCGCCACTCCATTCCAGCTTGACCATTTCTACGTCAACCACCCCAGTGGCGATGCCACCAGCAGCCTAGACTGCTGACCCTTCTAGATTGGGAGCACCACCAGACCTAACACAGCTGGTGAGGTGCCATCGAAGTCAGGGATGATGCCTCCCCTGTCTACATCAGAGTGTGCCTGCAGTTCAAGCAAACGCTGACGCGCAAGCAGTGCTTTCATCCTTTGCAGACATGTTGCAATGCTTGCTACCTCCTCCTCCTGTGACAGGTGCGGCGTTGATGGGGCACCGCCGGCAAGCCCCAGCACTGACATTTGTCAGGTCAGTGCACCAGTTGCCTTCTAGGGTGTCTATGATCTGTTCTGTTGCCTCTTTGAGGCCTACAGAAACAGTCAACGAGGATCAGGAGTATAACCATGACCTTATCATGCAAGAGGAAGAGTATGTGGACAGCTCTTATGAGAGGTCCAGCTCCACCATCTCCACAGGGAGTGAAGTCTCCATAGTGTATACCCCTAGGTCCCCTCCTCAAGACCCTTCACTCATTTCCATGATGCAGCAACTCCAGTCTGCCATGGGATTTGAGTCTGAAGAGCAGGCTATCACTAAAAGAAATTTGGTGGCGTCTAGAACTGCCTGACACCCCACCAATTACTCCTCCTCTACTGTCATTTCAGTTGTAATAAATGCAGCCTACCTATGACATCTCTGATGCTTCTGCCAGAGCAGCAGCTTCTGGGGTCTGTCTGAGAGGACATTCTTGGTTGAGGGTGGCAGGATTTGCCAGTGATGTGCAGCAGTCCATCTTAAATGCCCCATTTAGAGAATACAAGTTGTTAGGAGGAGATGTTCAGAATATCCTCTCAAACCTACAGGCCTTGAGCAGGACTCTAAAATCAATATATTGCCTGTACCACACACAACCAAGAAGTAGGCAGAGGGTGCCCTTTCATCCAGGCCGCAACAAACACTGTTCAGGGGCGAGATAAAATAAAAGGAGAGGAGGATCGGCTTTGCCTGCCCTGGGACCCACCCCAGGTGCCCACTCGGAAACATCTAGAGATGGAGGTACAGCTGCAGCTGCAGGATCTGCATCTGCAAGACTCCTTCCTAGACCTCCACCCTCCAGTACCTTCGGGGGTGGTTGTGGGGGGGGGGGGTCACTTTTCCCACCACCTGGACCAGTGAAGGAATGTTGCATCAGATGCTTGGGTCCTGCAGATAACAGAACAGGGTCATGCTTTAGAACTTCTGGAATTACCTCCAGATCATTCACCAGTGCCTTCTTCCTATCCTCCAGAACACATACTGGTGCTGCTAGAGTAAGTGCATGCCCTGATCTAAAAAAAGGGACTAGTCCCAAAATGTACAAAAGATCAGAGACCCATCCTAGACCTGAGTGATCTGAACCTCTTTATTCAATGCAAGAAGTTTAGAATGGTCACTCTATAAGGCCTGCTACCACTACTGCAAGTAGGGGACTGGATCTGTTTCCTGGACATGCAAGATGCTTACTGTACCTGTATAGCAAGGTCTGCCCCCTCACATTGGTTTCCTTTTTCAGGGGGAACACTATCAATTCAGGGTATTGCCCTTTGGTTTATCATCCGTACCATGGGTCTTTACCAAATGCCTAGCAGTAGTGGCAGCAGCCCTCAGGGGAGAACAACTGTATATCTTCCCCTACCTGGATGACTGGGTGCTCAAAGCCTTCTCCAAAGAGCAGCTTTATCAGACTCTAGCATGCACCAGGCAGCTGTTTGATGCCTTTGGTATTATGGTCAGTGTACCAAAATCGGTCTTTAACCCCCTTGTCAGTGCTTACAGTACATAGGGGCAATTTTGGACACAGCCCAAGGCACTTAGCCTTCCTGCCCATGACAGGGCCGACCGTCTGATTGCACGGGCCTAGATGGTATACAATAACAGGTATGTCACAGCCAGGACATTCCTGAGACTGTTAGGCCTGATGGCAGCAGCCATTGTCATAGTACCGCTGGCCAGACTGCATATGAGGATTCTCCTTTGCACCATAAGAGTTCAGTGGGATCAAAACACAGACTTAGAACAGAAGGTTCTAGTAACCTCTCCTGTCCAGAAGGTACTGCTTTGTTGGATGGAACTCAGCCATGTGTTGAAAGGGTTCCTTTCTTGATCCCCCTCCTCATCAGATGACTTGGGGCACATTTGGGCTCCCATCAGACACAGGAAACGTGGACCAGAGTGGAGAGTGCCCTCCACATAAATGTCCTAGAAATGAGAGCTGTTCTGCATGGCCTACAAGCCTTCCAGCCCTATCTATCCCTAGGACCTCTGCTAGTACAAACAGCATCAGCGTGGTGCATTATATTAACAAGCAGGGGGGAACTCACTCCCTCTATCCCTATGCAGGGAAGTGATGAGGCTGTGGTATTGGGCTCTAGAACATAGTCTAGAACTGTCAGCAGTTAATGTTCAGGCATCCAAAATGTCTTGGCAGACGGGCTAAGCAGGTCACCGTCCAGAATGCACAAGTTGGGAGCTGATGACCTCGGTGGCAGAAAAACTGTTAAGACAGTTGGGGTTGCTCAGAGTTGGACCTTTTTGTGTCCCCACACAATGCAAAACTGCTGCTTTTCTGCTCGCTTGCTCCAGAACCTATTGTTTTTTGGCAATGCACGTTATCCCTCTCTTGGAAGGGGAGGTTCTGTTATGCCTTTCCTATAATCCAAAGGGTGCTAATCAAGCTCCAAATGGAGGGGGCAATGCTGATACTCATTGCTTCTTTTTGGCCTTGTCAGATCTGGTTCCCCTTATTGCAGAAATTGGCGGTGTAACCACCAGTACCTCTGCTCCTGTGCAAGGGCCTGCTTTCTGAGGAACAGTGAACCATGGTCCATCCAGACCTTAAGTCTCTCCATCTCCATGCATGGCTCCTGAAGGCATAGCCATTGCTAGGTTTGGAGTGTCTCAATAAGTGGCTGATGTTCTGGTAGCTGGTAGAAAACCTTCCACAAGAGCCACTTATTCCATGAAGTAGAAACGGTTTACTTTGTGGGCCGCTTCTCCTCTTTGGCCATGTCAGATCTGGTTCCCCTTGTTGCAACAATTGCAGTGGAACCACCTGTGCCTCTGCTCCTATGCAAGGGCCTACTCTCTGAGGAACAGGGCACAATGGTTCATCCAGACCTCAAGTCACTCAGTCTCCATGTATGGCTCCTGAAGGCATAGCCATATCTAGGTTTGGGTTGTCGCAATAAGTGGCTGATGTTTCTGGTCGCTGCTAGAGAACCTTCCATAAGGGCCACTTATTTCATGAAGTGGAAGCGGTTTGCTTTATGAGCCACTTCTCATCAACTGGATCCCTTTGCCTGTCCAGTAAATTGGGTTCTAGAGTATTTCCCGTTCTTGTCAGATGCAGGTTTGCAGTACTCTTCTATCAAAGTGCACTTGGCGACTATTTCAGCCTTTCATATGCCTATTGATAGTCATATGGTTGCTCAGTTTGAGGTGGCCTGTATGTTTTTGAGAGACATACTACACCTGAATCCTCCTATTTGTAATCCAGTCCTGACTTGGAACCTGAATTTTGTGTTAGAAAAGCTTACTTTGGCTCTTTTTGAGTAAGCCGCGACTTGTGGCCTGTGCTTTCTGTCTTGGAAAGCATTATTTTTTAACTGCTATTACTTCTGTTCAAAGGATTTCTGAGCTTCAGGCTCTAATGTGTGAGTCTCCTTATTTGATTTTTCACAAAGACAGGGTGTCTTTACATACTAATACCTAGTTTCTTCCTAAGGTGGCATTTGAATTTACTTTAAATCAAACCAGCCACCTGCCAGTTTATTTTCCTGAGCATGCCAATCCAGGGGAAGCATTGCTCCATACTTTAGATGTGCATAGAATACTCAGATACTGTATACACCGCACGAAGGACTGCAGGAAGTCCTCACAGCTTTTTGTTTCCTTCACCCCTGGGAAAGAGGACACACCTGTTTTTTTTTTTTTTTTATTATGCATAAAAACATGACATACAATAGTTCTGATGCCAGACATCATTATAAATCTGTAGGGTACTTCAAAAGTACATAGGTTCTGGTAATCTGTGCATTCTGGTAATAGAGTATGGGGGTAGTCCAGCATGAATTATAGTTCTTAGTAAAGACCAAGAAAGCTGCACCCTGCATGTATGTGGTGGTCCAAACCAGTATAAAAGTATCTTAGAAAATGATTAAACCTCAACATCCAGTGCTGATGTGACCCCTATCTAAACATACATTGTGAGGTATTGAAAGGGTAGCATCCATTGCCCACTCCAAAGATTAAAAGTTAAACTGCAGTTCCCCAAAATATGTTAGGTAAACTGGACAACAGCAAAACTCAATTCTACTAACAAGTAGATAAAAACATGACTGATCTTAAACAGTTAAAAACAGTAACTTTTTATAACAGTGAAGAAAAAAAAGTTTTATCTTGTCAAACATAGCAAACGGTGAAGTCCTGAGCAACTTAGAGAAGTTCAAAAAATCCACTTCAGGATGGTTCATTTCTCCTCAGTCTCAGAATCCACCGGTGCAGACGTTCATGCCACCTCAAACTCTTTTGCTGTCATTTTAGCCCATTTCCCTGCTTCACTCGGATCCATATACTGATATGTGTGTCCTCTATAGAAGATGCACAGATGGGCGGGCATGAGGAGGGAGTGCACAATTCCTAAACCGCAGAGCTTTGCATGAACCCTGTCAGATTTCTTTCTTTGTGCTCTGGTAGCATAGGCCAGGTCGGGGAAAATATGCAATGTGGTACCATTAAAGTTAAGACAGTCTGTTGCTCTGGCGGCTTTCAGTATGGCATCATGGGTCCCCATGCCAGCCGTCACCAAAAGAATAATCCGGGGAAGATCATTACACCCAGCTGTTGATCTTAGGGAAATACGGTAGCCTCTAAAAAAAACTGAGTTGCAAAAGTAGAACTTAATTTCAGAGCCCCCGGCAGCCATTGCTGCAAAAAGTTCAGGAGATCCTCTCCCTTAGTCTCCTCAGGGAGTCAGACAATTCACACATGGGAGACCCTGCTAGCATTCTCCAGTGCCTCCAGTCTGTATCTCAACTGAGAATTCTCCACTACCATTTTGTTAGTGGCAGTGAGAGCCTGCAGGGCTTGAGATTCTGTGGCCACCGCTGACTTTGTAGCCACCTCTATTTTCACATCTTGTTCTCCCATGCAGTTCAGGATAGTCTCTATTTTGAGATCTATCGCTTGCATGGAGAGTTGTAATGATTTTCATGGAGGGCTGCCTCTGGCGGGGCCTGCTTCTCCTCCTGAAGCCTGAGGATCTGTCGGGGTTTGGACTTTGGAGCCACTTGGTCCTCCCTTTTGCGTTTGGCCCATAGCTGCTGTATCTGGTGTCAGATTATGCCGCGGAGCTTACGGAAGTCGATTCTGGTACTTTTCCTGCTGTCCAGCCACAAAGATTAGTATTTTACTTCAGTTACAGCCAGTGATCTGAGGAGGTGCCGAAGGGTGCATCTTAACAGCAGGCATGCTCCACAGCACCCCGGGCGCACGTGTTTCTAAACAATGTCTGTCCAAATGGTTGGCCAGTTGTATTACTGTTTGTGATAGGAAGTACAGTAAGGAACTACCTGGGGTTGTTCGGGGCCATTCCACAAGGGGCATGGTCACTTCTGTTGCCAGTTTCAAAAATGTGTCAGGTGGGCCTGGCCTGATGGCACTGAGGGTTGAGGTGTTGGATGCCACACCTCGTGCCATGCTGGCGATATGGGTTCGGACGCAAGCCCAGGTTGTCAAGGGTCAGCAGGGGAGGGATAGGATTGAGCGTCTGGAGGACTGCTCTCCTATCCCGGGGAGGGATGTGGGCTCCCACCACTCTGCAGCGGCCCCTTGTGATGACCGTTGGCACTGCTAGAGTTGGTGCAGCAAGGGGGGGGGCAGTGCAGCGGACGTCTGCACATCGGTGCCCGATGTCATTGCATGCCTGCACTCCGGGGGAAAGAGCTACAGGGAGGAAAATGGCAGCATTCACTGCGGCAGCTTGATAGCCGCAGCTTCCTGAGCCCAGCAGGGCTCGTTGGTGCAGGCCACATGCTGGTATTAGTTCCTGGCCTGGCATGGGGATCAAGGGAGTCCCTTTCGCGGGTACAGCTGCATATGCTAGCTGGTGTGGGGATGTACCTCTGGGGTTGTTAGGGGGAAACGAAGCGGTGATTGGATTCACAGCAGGTCAGTGGCTGCAAGGAGGAAAAAACATACATGTGATTTAAAAAAAAAAAAAAAAAATTTTAGCTGCGGAGATCTGTGCAGCTGCCACCTGGAGTACTGTCCACACCTTCACTGAACATTACAGTCTGCCTTGCCTTGCCTCTTGAAAAAGGGCAAGTTTTGGCCTAGCTGTACTTCAAGGCCTCTTTTTTTAGGCCTGTAGGCTCCAGTCACTCAGACTTTTTTATTGTCAGTACTGCTTGGTACTCGTTTCATGCATGTGGCCTGATGAGAGACAACATTGAAGAAGATAGAAGAGTTACCTACTCACCGTAACAGTAGATCTTTGAGAGAATCTCTTTCATCAGGCCATGCCATCCCACCCCACCATCCATCCCCCTTGGATTCAGAGCTCTTCAACTCCTGTCTCTTTCTCCAGGATGGTCTGTCTGCTGTTTCTAGCCTGGTCTGGCAGGCAGAACCATACATTCCCTCCTGGTTCCCTAGAGGAAGGTCCTCTGAGTATGATCTCCAGCGGGGAACTGAGGAGGGAAGGGTCTACCCATGTTTATGTGGGAGTGCTGACATAGGACATCGTCCTGGGCGGCTGCTAGTGGACTACTTGAAGAAAGTTGAGCTGGCAGTATAGCCTAGAGGTTAGAATAATGAGCTTTGAATGAGCTTGGTACATCCAACAGACCAGACCTTGGTTTGATTCTCACAACCTCCACTTGCGTACTGTGTGACTCTGAGCAAGTCACTTAACCGTCCAGTGCTCCCAGGTCGCCCTTAAAAACAGGCACTTATGCTTAGTGGGTCTTACCTGGTTACCAAAGAATTAAAAAAAAAAAAAAAAAAAAAAAAAAAAGGTCTCCATGTGGTCCTAGTGCCTGGCGACTGTAGTTCCATAGGTGTGGCCTGATGGGGGATTCTCTCGAAGATTTACTGTTACAGTAAATACATAACTGTTCTTTTTTGTTTTATAATATGTTGAAACTGGACCAAACGGGACTACTGTGCCCTTTAGGGCTGTTTCCTCTCAAGCAAACTGCATTCTGCAGTTTGAGAACCTGCCTAAGGAGAAGCTGCCTGAAGCTCACCCTCCAAGCAAGGTATGGGTTTGAACTCTGAATTTTGGCATCTACCCCTGGAGAAATCTCACTTGCCCCTGTTTGCCAGAGTTACTCACACTATGTGCAGCAATCCAGAAGTCTTCTAGGAACTGCTGCCAAGAAATTAATGCTAGGACTAATCTCTGCTTGAAATGTTTTGTTTTCTCACATTAAGTAATGTTTAGTCTGATGTAGAGATTTCTTAGAGTTGATTTGCAGTTTATACAGATCTGCCACTAGAGGCATCTTATTTTTCCTATTAATCCTCCCAACCTTGCATCTGCCTTTTTCCTGTTCTAATCACTGTATCCCCTGCCTTCTTCTCATTTTTAGCATATTGTACTCTGAAGAGAAAAAAAAAAAATACTCCACAGCAGCAGTCACCCTAACTGAAGGTCAGTAAGAAATAGCAATGGGCACCATGGCTATCACACTCAGCCTACTGATGTTACCTTTCTTGCTCTGCTCATGTCCCATCCTGCCCCCCTACCCTCCACCCTGTGCCCCACCCCCTCTACCACCCCACAGCAGCCAACTGCCCCCCCAACCTGGACACCCCTATTTCTCCACGGCACCCACCTCCAACCAATATCCCCTACCCCGAGACACCCTGGGCCCACCCCTTCCTTGCCATACCTACCCTCCGCTCCCTACCCATCCCTTGTATGCCCACTAATAGGACCGCGCATCGGTACCTGGCTAAGGGTCCTGGTCGCCACAAACCGCTCATCAGATTAATTGCTCTACTCTTTCTGCTCTCCGGGAACATACACCCGAACCTCGGGACGTTGTCAACTAGCCACCCCACACCCTACTCTGGTACTGGCCTCAGCATTGCATCCATGAATATTTGCAGCCTCCTAAAAAAATCCTCTGCTCTTCAATGCTGCACTGTACAACACCGTCCTGATGTTATAGCACTAGTCGAGACCTGGCTCTCGAGAAATGCTCCCTACTCGGTTATCTCCCTCTCTGGCTACACTCTGTTCAGGGAAGACCGTATAGGCAAACGTGGCGGTGGGTGTGCAGTCTTTATGCGTGACACACTTTTAGGCCATGCTGTCCATGTCACCAAGCTCGGTTTTAGTGCCCAAGCCCTCACCCTTAAGGTTACCCCTGACCCAGCCGGAGGCCCTTTTTTTTCTCAGAGTCTCTTAGATACCCCCGAGGGACCAGGGACCAGCTGTCCACTCCCTCATTGATTACCTCACCACACTCCCATACAAGGCGGAGCAGCTCATCCTAGGTGACCTTAATGTCAGTTGGCTGAGTACCACTGCCACCCATATTGGGGACTCCTTCTCTGCCCTAGATATGACCCAACTAGTTACCTCATCCACTAGATTTAACCGATCAGTCGGCTGCAGCACCCTCCTAGATGTAATTCTGTCGAACCGCCCCCATAAAATCAGGGATATTAATGTACTACCAAACTCTGTTAGTGACCACACTCCTGTCCTCTGTCACTGGTCATCCCCCACACCAAAACCAGTGTTCCAGGTCACCTTGCGCTGGTGCTTTCACCCCGGATGTCTCAGAAAGCTAAAAATGCACCTAGCCCAGCTTGACTGGTCCCCAATGCTACTCACAATGGATATTGACTCTGCCCTAGCCTATTTCTTCAGTACCTTCAGCAAGGCCTGTGACCTTTTCACCTCCCTGACCAGAATCTGTGCCAAGAAGCACAACGCCCCATGGATCTCCCCATCCCTCATCCAAACAGTGAAACAAAGAGATAATCTCTGGCATATTGCTGTCGAGACAGGCAAACTGGCTGACAGGCAAGCCTATAATGCAACACATAACAAGTGCACCTGGGCTATGAGGCAGGCTAACGCCGAATATTATCAGACCACCTTTGAAGCCACTTGGGGCTCATCCCATGCCTTCTGGGACGATATGAAAGAGCTCAATGGAAAGACCTGCCCCCCCCCATCGCTACTCTCCATAGACTGTACCGTCACTACTGATCCTCTCCGCATAGCTGAGTGCCTCAATATGGCTTTCTCAGATCTAAGCTCTGTCCTCCCCAACTACTTTTTCGACCCTATCCCTGCCTCCACCCCACCACCTTGTATTGCCCCCCCTTTCTACCTGCGTGCCATATCACCCCTTGAAGCCAGGCCTCATCTGCAAAAAGCCTTAGCTAGCAACAACACTAGCTGTGATCCCCTGGACTCCAGGATTCTCCAGTTAGTCCTAGATACTGTACTAGCCCCTCTCACCAACCTTTTAAACTCGTCACTATGTCTTGTTCAATTTCCCAGTGCCTGTAAAATTGCAGAAATCACCCCTATCCATAAGAGTGGAAATAGAACCTCTCCTAACAATTTCAGGCCCATCTCAATTCTCCCCCCCGTCTCCAAAGCACTAGAAAAAATAGTGGCCATTCAGCTCTCCAAGTATCTGGCCAAATACGACCTGCTGTGTCCGGAACAACATGAATTCCACCCTGGACACAGCACCACTACAGCCCTCCTGGAGTTCTTCCAGCCCCTCCACTCTGGTCATATTGCGGGTGCAGTGTTCATTGACCTCTCCAAGCCCTTTGACACTGTCATTCATGCCCTCCTGCTTGACTGCCTCCACCAACTTGGCTTCTCCCCTGGCCACTGGCTTGGTTCACCAGTTACACCGCTATCAGATCACAGCATGTGAAGGTAAACGGCATCCTGTCCAGTACCTTGCCCGTTCACTCAGGGTTCCCCCAGGGTTCCATCCTGGGCCCTGTTCTGTTCAGCCTATTTCTCAACACCCTCCCCAGCTCCTGCTCATACAGTATGCTACTCTATGCTGATGATGCGGTTCTCCTGGCCTCCCACCCTGACCCCGCATCTTTACAGGAATGCCTGCAGCACACATTCAGCCATGCTGAAAAGTGGTTCCTTGACCACCGGCTGGTCATTAACCTCAAAAAAACCCAAATCTATGCATTTTTCGCATCACCAGAATAAGGTCAGAAATGCCACCCTCTGCATTCTCCCCAGTAATGCTCACCCTCTCGAGCAGGTGTCATCCTACAAGTACCTGGGCATCACCTTTGACTCGGCTGTTACGTTCCACACCCACATCAGTACCCTGTCCTCTGCCATAAACTCTCGGATTGGCCTTCTCTATCGCCACAGAGATCGCTTCCCCCAAACCGCCCTTTGACAGGCCATCAACTCCTCTGTCCTGTCCCTAGTGGACTACGGCCTACCTATCTATGCTGCAATCAACAATACCGTCCTCACCAGAATCCAGACCTCGATAAACAAGGCCTGCAGGCTCCTGACTGGCACTTCCCTCCGCACCCATACTTGCCTGCTCTATTCCACCGCCAACCTGCTCACCTTGGAGGAGCGCCTGTGCTACCAAACCTGCTTGCCAAGAAATCTCTGGGACTCTTCCCCCTTCCAGGGGTCACAGGCCTGCGACACATCCCCATCTGTTGCTACCCGTAGCTCAGTTAAAGTACCTTTCTGGTGCCCTGCATCAAGACCTCCCAGCCCAAAGGTCTTTCCCACTACCGCGCCCCCACATGGTTCAACTCCCTCCCACCCTCTGTCACTAAGTCTACCAAAATTGGTCCCTTTAAAGTCGCTCTCCGTAACCACCTCTTTGGCATCTGAAGCTGTAGTTACCTTAATCAAACCTAATGTTGGGGTCCCTCCCGGTTTCTGGCCCATAGCCTTGACAGTGTCCGTTGGACTGCTCTCCCCCTCCCCTTTTTTCTTTTTCTTTTCGCCACCCTTCCACATAGGTATTTCTCAGGTATAACCAGGGTTCTGACTTCTACTATTGTTATACTTTATACGGTTGCTATTTACTGCATGTAATTTTATTCCGTAAACGACTGTTATATTGTGTTCTTTTGTTATCTGTATTGCACCTCTATGTTACCACTGTTGTATCTCACACTGTAACCATGTCTATCCTCCCTGTGACGAGGTGCCTTTGTAAATGAGTCCAGTACTCAAAGGTTGTAAATCTGACTTTCAAAAATAATTAAATAACAAGTAACCTGTGTGCTCATTTATAAATATATAGGGACACTGTGTTTTTATGAATATGGCCTAAGCTCATTGATAATAAACTGGCTATCTGTTATACATTTTGTAGAACACCTCGGGGTATATTTGTTCATGCTGTAAACTCCTAAGATATAACAACCTGGGTGAGATATGCATTCTGTCCTAATTTAATGCATGTAGCATGTCTGATATGTTTGCTGCACTTTTTCACTGTGGATCAGTTTGTAAGTTGTCATTATAAAACTATTAAAATGTAAGTGAGAAAAGGATTTTTTTAGGTTTAGTGATGTTATGTGTTTTGGTGAAGTGTCTTAATTGGTTTTGTAAATGTAATTGATGTTTTAATTGGTTAATTGATTTGATAATTATGTGGTAGCATAAGATTTAATGTACTGCGGACATATGCTTTTAATTGATGTGGTATATTTATTTATGTCATTATTTAAAATTTGGTGACCGAGATAGGCACGCTGAGCCAGAGTTTATTTCCAGGTGTGGCGGGGGGTGGGAACAGAGCAGGGAGTAATACAGTAATAACAGATAAAGTGACAACAATGGGTGCAATTGTGTATGAACAGTAAAAAATATGTTACAGGTAGTGAATTCTAGAAAGAGGAGTAAAAATAATGCAAAGTGTGCACAGTGCATAGATTAGGGGGTTACCAAGGATGAGAGCTAGGGAAGTGTGAAGTCTGCATATGACAGGATGCTTGTAACAGAATCATAGTGGCATAAAAATTCAGAATGATAGAGCGTACTGAGTTCTAACCTGTACAGTTGGGTAAGTAACAAAATGGATAAATGGCAATGGGATGAAAGATTGCTGCGGTACTGGAGAGAAGGGAAAGAAGGCTAGCTGCATGGGCATGTTTGTGAGAAGTGAGCTTGTAGTAGTGGTTTAAGAGAGTGTAGGAAGGATGAGAGACAGATGGGGGGGCGGGTGTTGTTCCACAATGTTAGAAGACTGATGGAGAAGGCAGTCTGGCCTGCTACAGTTTACAGGATAAGAAAGGAACGAGCATACTGGATGATCTGAGGGAGGAGGAGGAGGAGGATGGGGATGGCAGGGTAAAGGAGAGAGGAGAGGTATGTGGGAACAGTAGCTAGCCATACCCAGAAAGGAGGAACAGTGCGAGGGATGCCATACCTCTAGGGAGGGCATATTTGTTTATTAGGTGTCTGGGTAAGTATATTGGATCAGAAGTCCTTTTTCAGCCATGACCAAGGCTGCTGTACAGCAACAAATACACAGAAAGATAAGACGGGTTGAGATAAATTGATTGCTGTTAGACATCAACGGTTTAGCAGTTGCTGCATCACTACATAGCAGCAACATTCAAAACAATCACTTGAACAACTGTGATACCTGAGCTACCGTAACTTTCAGTATATATAGGGATAGTATGTATCTACCCATATATGGGAAATAAAGGAGTTTGAAATTGTGCTGGCACTGGGGATGCAGGTGCCAGCTCTAACATCCCACTTTGTAGAGCAGGACATCTTTGCCAGCATTGTGATGGGGACTTTAGTGAACCTCTAGACTTGATCATGAATGTACTTAGTCCCCTTCCCCAGATGCTACTTTGTTCTGCTCCACCCACTTCCTGCTACCTCTTTACCTTGTGTTCCCCATTGGGCTGGCACACATGACAGAGGTACCTGCCTATTAAGAAATTACCTTCCTTAAAGTATGGTGACTCCCAGAAATGACTGCATAAAAAATTATAGCTGTAGGCGAACTTAGCCAGGGGAAAAATAATGTGAGATCACAGTCTGAGGCCTTATCTTTTTTTCCCCTTGTCTCTTAAATACAGTTCTTGAAAGATCAAAAGAGCCACCTATCATGATTTCCCTTCACAATAACTGAGAGGGAGCTGTGGAATAAAATGTGACTGAAAGGCATGAATGTATTCAGGGCTTGCTGTGTTCACAAGATACCATGCGGTCAATGGCAGTGGAAATTGTTCTTTGTAGTACTTCAGTGGAAAATCACTGTGGAAATCATTCGAGTCTTTATCCTGTTCTTTTCAGTTCCTGATAAGAACACTGAATGCTAGGGTTTTATCATGAAAAAAATATAGCAACAATGCGGGGTAGTTCACTAACGAGAGGAGCAGCTGCATAAAAGATTTAAGATGACTTGAAATGAATGAAAGGACCCGTCCATTGATCTTTTTCGAAAGATAGAGCTGCGATAGAGACATAGAAGTCCCTGAGATGGTACTATATGCTCCAAGTATTCTGTCCTGTCAGCTGTACTGTCTTTGTATTGCTTTATATCTAAGCTGTGCCTGAAAATAGATACTTGATTGTCTAGTGCACTTACCTGGCTACCAAAAGCAGAATAAAAAGGCCATGATCTCTGATTTCCATGTCAGCAGCATGTGGAGTATATACATTTTTATGCTGAGCTGCCACGAGATATATAAAGTATTGGTTTTATGATGCAAAAAAAAAAAAAAAAGAATCTGGATAGAGTTCTGATCATCTGTTTCAGGGAGAACTGACATTTATTCAGCAAGGTCTACCGGACATACAACGTAGTGAAATATACAGATATATTTAGATAGGATTGGCACTGGTGGCAATTAAGACAAAGACGGAACAGAGCTCTCCTTTAAATTGGGAAATTATTGAAGGTCAAATTAAACAAAGGATTCAAGATATCGAGGCACAAAGTGATATGGCAGCGATAAAGGCATAACAGTAGTTAAAGCGGTGTGCTCATATTAAACAAGTTCTCAGAAAAGAATTGTATTGGTCAGACTGGGCTGTTGGCGGAGCCACAGGCAACCCAAGTTCAGGATCAAAAGGGAGGTAGGAGGTAGTGTGAGCTCTGAAGGGGCTGGGTAAAAATGTAGGGCGAACAGGGCAGACTCAAAGTTTTTATCCTTTACCATCTATGCAGTACTGATGGAAGAATTGTAATGGGATACTGCAGTGGCATATTCAAGATAGACCAAGTGATTTCTTACTTGTGATCTCAGAAGTGTCTTTAGTGACTAGCTTTCTTAAATTACTGGTGATGATGTGTGCATATCATTTTTTTTCTGAACTGTAAAAGGGGAACAGGAAACAACTAAATTAAAAAGGTAGTCTTCATCGATGATAAAATTACCCGTTATGTAAAACAATGAGTTTTCTGCAGTATTAGCAAAACGTGGCTGTTTTCAGACTGTGTGGTTTGGAATTAAAATATCTGCTTTGCAGTAATTTTCAAGAACCGGTTTGTTTAGTCTTAACAAGTAGTAAAAAAACAGATGTGTGCTATAACTATTCTTGTTTAGTCCAAGTAAGCATTTCAGCAAGCAAGAATGTTGACATGTCCAAAAAGGTAACATTTTTAAATGAAGTACAAATCACAGTGAAGAGGGAGTAAATAACATTGACTCGAAGAAGGCCCTGCTCATTTTATTTGATCTTTAATAACTGGTGTAGAGAGAAATGCCACAGAATAAAACTGATATTTTTGGACCCACTTTGCAAGATGTCGTGAGTTTTGGGGTATGCCACAATTGATTTCTAGCAGAGCTGGGCACATCACAATGGAATACTGAACCAATCACAGAGCAGCATTCACAATGTTGATGACATCACAATAACCATGTGCAGCACTGATGTGAGCAGTAGACTGCAGAAAAATACTAACAGAAATTTAAGAATTGTAACAAATAATCTGATGTTGAATAAATTGAATCTACAATAGGCTGACTCAAATTGTGCATTTTAACATCACTTGTGAGGGGGCAGGACTTTTATAGCTCGCTTGTGGCTCCGCACTTGTGAGTTATGGTCCTGCTCTTTCCTTTTGGAAGATAAATTGCATATTTTGAGTTATTCTACTGCATGCATTCTCTCTTACATAGTAAGACTTGCAAGTAGCCTTATAATTTCACACTAGATTATATGTACTTATATTAAATGTCATGGGTAAATTGACATGTGTCACTTGCAGTGTGGTAGCCCACTCTGGAGAAGGCAAGGTGACCAGCTGGGTGCCACAGGGGTCAGTACTAGGCCCGGTCTTCTTCAATGTCTTTATTAACCACATTGCAGAAGGGCTGTAATGGAGAGTATGCTTGTTCACGGATGACATATCTGCAACAGAGTGGACACATGATGGGGGGTGATGAGGGACGATCTGAAAAAGCTGGAAGACTGGTCAAGTGTTTGGCAACTGGGTTTCAGTGCAGAAAAGTGCAAAATCATGCACTTGGGACACAGAAACCCGGGGGGCAATGTACCAACTGGGCAGGGAGGTATTGGCAACCACAAAATAGGAAAGGGATCCAAGGGTATTCATGTCTGATGACCTGAAGGTAGCAAAGCAGTGTGATGATGCAGTGGGGAAAGCTAGTAGGATGCTTGGTTGCGTGGGGGGGGGTATCACCAGCAGAAACAGGGAGGTAGTGTTACCCCTGTATGGATTGATGGTGAGGACACACACTTGAGTACTGTGTCCAGTTCTGGAGGCCCCATCTCTGGAAGGACATTGATAGGGTGGAGGTGGTACAGAAGAAGGCAACCAAAATGGTGCAGGGCCTGCATCAAAAGCCCCATGAGGAAAGACTCACCAAATTAAATATGTACTTTCTAGAAGAAAGAAGCGAAAAGGGGGACGTGATAGAAATGTTCAAATACGTCACAGGTATTAATAAGGTACACGAGGGTAGCATTTTACAAAGGACAAGATGCTCAAGGATGAGGGGTCACGCTATGAAGCTGGAGGCGGGGAGACTCAGAGGAGATGTGAAGAAGTACTTCTTCACGGAAAGGGTAGTGGATGCCTGAACACAGCCTTCTGGCAGAGGTGGTGGGTGCTGAAACGGTAACTGGATTCGAGCATGCATAGGATAGACACAAGGGGACCTTAGAAATAAGGTCGGGGGGGGGAGACTGGAGATCGAGTAGGGTCTGCGGTGACACCAGGGCTCCAGATAAGAAATTTTGGCATGGGTATTTTACTCTTTATTTTTAAAACGAGGTAAGTAAAACCAATTTCAGATATGTACAAATGACGCAACGCATTTGGCTGAAGAGTACATTTCTGGGAAATGAGCGTGTTTGTGATGTATTATAAAAACAGGTACAGAGAATAATATTGCGTAGGTGTTTATGTTAATCTTTTATTAATATAATATACATGATGTAGAGACAACACTGTTGTCTGTACATCATGCATATTATGTTAATAAAGGATTAACATAACAAGGAGGTTTACAACACAGTCTCTTATTTTGTTTCCCTGTTCCTGCCACATCATCTAAAAATTCATGTATGACAGAGGCAGTGCATTCTCATCTCAGGGGATAACAGTTTCACAGCACTCACAGGCCCACTAGCCAGATGTTGGTGGTGGTACATTTTGTATCTGGTCAGTAAAATGTACAAAACTAAATACACAATACTTGACCCAGTTTTGCAGTCACTAGTCAGCAGGGCTATTTTCATAGATTCATAGAAATGTGGCGGCAGAAAAGGGCCTTCCTGGCCCATCGAATCTGCCCATTCCATTCTCTACTTACTAGACTCAGAGTGCTGTATAGTCCAACACTGAATTTTCCCAGACTAGTAAATTGCTTCATTATTTTATAGCGTAACACATGAGCAGCTCCACTGTCTTGAGCCTTGTTCATTTTGTATCAGCAGGTAGTAGTAATGAAAGTCTGTAGGGCTAGTGGATGTTCCCGGTCAGTAGCCCTGCTGGCTAGTGGCTGCAAAATGTAATTTCCACCCCTGGGCTTTGCTGACATTATTTCCGGTTCTTAGAGCTGAAGACAGACTACTTAGGGGGAGGTAAGGTACACAAACACACACACACACACACACACACACTACCATGGGGACATGGGACAGTAAATACGTAACGAAAAAACACACACTAAAATCCTTTATTTTGCAGTATAATAATGTACCATGGAGCTGCAGCTAGGTACTGCTCTCGTTTATAACCAGTCTTGCAATGCAGATCAAAAACGACACTTAGCCACACACAGCAGGCAGTTATTTTCTACACACTACAAGATCGAATGCCATGTGGTGAAGTCTGAGAAAGATACTTCTAAGTCAGGAACACACAACGCAGATCACCAGTGGACCACCTCATGTCATCGAGGACGCCATAAACACATTATTTTTTTTGCTGTGGAACTGACAACGCTGACAATTCATACCTGCTGTGCTGCTGCAGCTAAACTACTTTAACATAAGCCCACCCCCAAAAAAAAACCTTAAATACAGACTGTATGTTGATAACTACAGATGCCGTGAAGGGGAAGGAGAAGCAGCAGTATACATCAATTATAACTGTGTATCAAATACTGAGCAGATCACACTGAAATGTTCTACAGTTCATAAATTGGATAACAACTTAGGGTTGCATGCCTGCACCACCACAAAGCATTTATACCCTGTATTCCCTACAAAGCCCAGATGTAACCGTAATAGGCAGGCAATCATCTTATAATAAAAAAATAAAATTAGTTATGTCAGAACGTAAGTGTTCTTTTCCAGCGACATAATTACCGTGTTCACATTGCATTTCAGAAGGGCATCCTGATCCTTTGCACTGACTCTAATCATCCGCTGCCTGCAACCATTCCTACTAGCCTCCCCACCATCTGTCTGCCACGGTATATGTAGAGTTCCCGCCCAATGTTGAAAGTGCACAGCTCTCAGTCACAGCAGCCAGTCGCATTACAGCATCTGGGTGGGCACTGAGCAGGCTGCAAATCCGCACGTGCCACTATTTTACATTAACACTGACGGGGGTTGGGGGGTGGGGTGCAAAGACCAGTTTGTTTTTCAAAGGAGGAATGGGAACATGACTTCAGAATGAGATTAACAAAAGGGCACACACACTAGCGGGTTTGTAGAAGCATATTTTATATGCAATACAGGTTAAAATAGTATATATGCAGTTTTTCCATGTGTAAATGTACCCTGTACGCAACTTATCTGGTGCCCTGGGTGGCACTGTAGGTAGGAAAAGTAGGGCAGACTAGGGGGACCAAGAGGTTCTTATCTGCCGACAGTTTCTGTGTTTAACCCTGAATAATGGGTTACTTCAGTCCAAACATGGAGTATTTGTAATTTTTTTTTTTTTTAAGTATTTCAGGCCTAAAGAACGAAGGAAACAACCTTTATCCTTCCCCAGGTGATCTGGGCTAGCCCTGTGGTCCTCTACCCAGTCACTTTCTGCTCTCCCCTGTACTTCAGTAGACTAAGTTTAGGACAAAAAATGTTTGGCTTGTCACTGTGCCAGAAACCAATAGCATCTTTCAGGAGGACCCCCGGCTCCCAAAAGCGCCATTGTTCAACAGTGGGTTCTCCCTTCCTGTGGCCCACAATTTGGGAAGGGAGGGCAATCTAGGGTTGCTCAGTCTGCCCCCCCCCACCACCACCACCACCACCACAGTGCATACTATCGTGCATAGTCGACTGACTATAACTGCACTGTGTGCATCGGCTTGGGAGGGTGGTGGTAGTGGTATGCATGATCACTGATGAAGCTAGACAGACCTGTTTTAATGGCATGAAAATGACAACATTAGATCCTGAAAAATATAGCAGATGTTGACTGGTATTGGTTGCAAGGTGAGGAGTGCGTTGCTATAAAGGAGTCCATATCAGATTTGGTCACCTAAGAGCAAAGTATAAAGGAAGGTATGAACAAATTGCACTATGATCCTAAGGGAAGGAGAAACGCAGCAGCCACCTTTATACATTTATGCTGTGTACAGCAGCAGCATTGTTTTCTTTTGATAGATCTGCAGTTTTCTTGCCCTTAGCCAGGTCATCCGCAATCCAGACCTCCAGTTTTGGCACTGCCCTATCTCTTTCGCACTACCATAGCTTACCTCCCATGGTGGAGCTGGTGGTGTGGGAGTAGTGGAGCACACCTGTGCAGTAATTGCATTGCTTAGTGGTGGCAGTGGAGAGGTGCAGCTGCAAGAGTGCTGGGGTTCACTGTCCTGCTCACCATGGTCATTTCTCTACTTCTTTTCTCCCCACAAGGACAATCCCACTAGGGTTCCACGGTATGTGCATGTCAAGCGTGCTCGGTGCATTATGTTGGGTAGCATTCTCCTTCCCGCACGGCAGGCTTCTTGCTGCATTGCCACCTTTGGAACCCTGGGATTGCAGTGGTGGATCTGGAGCCTGATAACTTCCCACAGAGTGGGAGGAAAGTGACCTTGGGATACTCGATTCCCCCTCCCCCCTTTCCCCGGTCAGCCCTCTGTCGTCTCAGGTACATTCCAGAACTTGGGTTGCCAGCGTCAGTGCTGCCGATGTTAACATATTTATTACATATCCAAAATATTCACATTCAGGTCAATCCATGATCACAACATAGACTTCAAATGTACATCTCTATCCAACATGAAGTCCCAATCAATAACCATTGCTGATGGAGCTGTTGGTAGAAGAAGTTGTAGTGCGTCTCTGAACAGCGTTCCACTTTAAATGTTACAAAGTGGTGTGTGGACCTTTCAGATTGGTAATCACTGATCAGAGAATAGGAGTCATACATTCGATGGCAACCCATGAAGTCCTTCTGTACTGAGACCGACCTGAGGAAATAAAATGTAATTAACACATAAAAATAGTTACCAGTTAACAGTAGAGGGTGACTGTCCTTGAAAACAATGTCCTGCCTTTTTGTGCCGGTGGTGGAAACATTCTGCAGGGACCTGAATAGTCAATCAGTAACCTTCTCCTTGTTTAGACAGGATCGCTGTATCTTCAAGTTCTCTGATTAGGTGCACAAATGGCAACCAGACCCTTAGAAATTCCTCTGATTGAGGGAACAGATCAGCTGTCAGTTTTACCAAATGGTAGATACCCTTCACTATGGCAATTCAATCTTCTAATATGGGGCAGTTTTTAAAAAGCCATAATTTTGTAATGGCTTTACCTGCGTCTGCCTTAAGGATACTCACAGATGCCTATTGGTGGTTAGAGCGCCTGCCGAGTGCCAAACATCCAACACCAGAGTTTTGAATTCTGGTGTTCTGGACGTTCTGCCAGGCTTTGACACAGGCATTAGTGGAGCTGATTCCGGATTTGGGGACACTCACACTGGAGTGTGCTATTTTACTCCATTTCCCAGAGCAGATTGGGGTAGCCAGACAAAGAAATTTTTGGCCATCTGTTTGTTGGCCACAAAAAAGGCCATCTCGAGGAGATGGTTGCTGAAAGACATCCCAGTGCAGAGGGACTGGGAAGAAGTAGTTCAGCAAATCTATTTAATGGAAAAACTTAGTTGATATTAATCTAAAAATGAAATGATTTATGGAATTCCTGAATAAATGGTTGTTATGGGTGATGGCACATAGGAAAGATGTTTTTCCATGAGGGAGGACTAGGAGGGCTCCTTGCTGATATTCCTATCTAAATTACGAAGCATGGGACTCCGCCTGTATTATACATAGAAATAGAAATAATTGATTGCGTGACATTGATGTTAGAGTAGACAACACTGTATTAGTTGGATGTTTTTAAGAAAAAAAGCTTCTATGTGATGACTATCATGTATGACTCTCTGAACTGCCCTTTGTAATGCTCCAAAAAATAATAAAAAATGTTAAATTAAAAGAAAATCTAGTGTTCTGGAAGTTTGCGCAATTGTGCTCAGTCTGGGGCCCAGCTTCTGCCAGAATGGCTGAATAATTGGGCAGTCTCAAAATTTACAAAAGGGTATGCTTCCCCTCCTACATCTTCTCTGGCCCTTATCATTGTGTCCTGTAGTGTTTGGTATGGGAGGGGGTGAGGAAGAAACAACTAACAGTCATTCACCTAAATTCCTTCATTATTGGAAGCTGAAGAGTGGAATACCCTTTCCAAAACGATCTTTCATTTTTTAGGAGTTAAGCTCCCACCTGTCTGTTTTCCTAGGCTATTTGATAAGAGGGAAGGGATGCCCCGCTCTCCATGTAACATTGAACTAGATTAAAGATGTACTTTTTTTGGAGTCAACCCTCTCCTGTACTCTAAATAGTTTCTATCCGGGGGTGTAGATCTCTTAGGAGAGCTTGCAGCCTAGTATCTGACCAAAAAAAGGAGGTGACTTGTAAGAGGAGGAAAAATGAGACCACCGCAGGGCAAATTGTGTTTCCATCTTGCTGAATGATTCAATAGCACCTTTTTGTACAAACTGGGAAAATCGAATAAGACCAAACCTCTTTCACCTTGTGTATGTGGCATCTGTGTTTGGAGGGAGAAACTGTATACATTTATGTGGCTATGCCGTGTTAGGGGGTGATTGAGGTGAAGTTTCTGACGCACCGTTCGGCAATTTAAATAAGGCTGTTCAAGCTAGGGGTTTGATACAAAGTGGTCTGTAAGTTTTTTGAGAGGGGCATCAAAACACTTCTAGTGGGGAATGACCCGCATTGCTGTTTTGTTCCATTATCGTTTGGACACCCTCAACACACCCCAACCCCACCCTGCTCTTTTTGTACTCCTTGCAAGCTCTTTAAGGACTCCCTTGGCAATAACCATTATTTTACTGGCTAGACTTTATAATTCTGATGTTTGTTGTATTTCAGACATGATAATTTTACAGCTATATTAAAGCCAAATAAAATGAATAGGTTTCCTGTTCTGAACAAAACTTAAGTGTTTAATATTTTGCAAAATATTCTTTATTAACATCACTGCATTCCATATCTTCTGCCCCTATACCCACACATGCCTACTTACCTGACACTTTTTCCAGGATTGGCCCAGGAAACATTTATTTGAGGCCCCTCTCCGGAACTCTGACATCCAGGCCTTGTGCTGCCTGTTGCTTAGGATGCTTCTATAGTCTGCATTCAGGTGCTTGGCGAAGTTTTCAGTGGACAGTGCGGGCATCATCATTCTGTGGTCCCTGAAACTGTTTTCAGTGTTGTTTTCTCCTATACCTGAGCTTGTCGGCATGAATGTGGCTCCAGTCAAGTGTGCAGGCACAAGCCTGTCATCGCAGAGTCAGGTGGACATCTGCCCCTTCCCCATAACGCTCCAGCTGCACTGTCACCTGTGCTTACCCATGTGGCAGTGTGGTAATGGACCTTAATTCTCCCTTCTCAGAAAAGGAGAGCATCCCCTTGGATGCTTAGTCTTTTTCCCCGGCCGACCCTCAGCCGCATTGGTTTGTTCTTGAACCAGAGTCTCTGATATTTTTGATCAGTAACCCTACAATTGCCAGTGGGCTGGTTCCTAACAGAGACTCACTACACAAGTTTGTTAATCCAATAAAAGCTATTACCACCTCCTGTTTTTATTCTGCCCTGTAACATGGCAGTACAACAAAAGTTATCCTTACAGGCTACTACTAGAGTAGAGCAATAATATTACAGGATATTACATTATGAAAACTAGGAAACTTTTTCATGGAGAGCAGTATATTAATAATGGAATCATGAAATATACCATATGCATTAAACAAAACAGAAGGGCTGTCACATTAAAAAAAAAAGTCTAAATGGAGGTCTGTTGCCATTGCATGGCTTGAAATGAGACTCAAGCTAGTCTCCCATAGCAGAGTCACTGATGCTCACTATTGTAGTAGTTTTCAACCTTCTTTATCAGATGGTGGTCCATCAGCCCAGTAACCAAATTCCCTGTTTGTGTTCACCATTAATTTGTCAGATCAGCTGACACTCCATAAAGATGCTGCCCAGCATAGTGAATTTGGAGTTTAGCTGAGAGTTGGAGTGTGTGTGTGTGTTGTGTGTCTTCTAATAGGGTTGTGTAAGATTATATTTTTTTATGATGCCAGTTTTAGCTGCCATAGCTGTACCAGTGACCTTTGTCAACATCTTTGCATTGCCAGAGTAATTTCAACTTTCATTTCCACTTTGGCAAGTTGAGAGGTTATTTATGAGAGGATTTCTGTGAACTCCCACTCTCCCTGTTTCCTATCTCATTTCCATGTCTCTTGTTTTTACTGTGTCCCTCAGTGTTCTATTCCATATTTTTTTCATTATGTCCGTTCCATGCCTCAGTTACGTTTTCTGCCTCTTTGCATTATGTCCCACTACCGTAGTCTACTGTCCCTTTCATGTTCTGTTCCTGTCTTAGTATCCTGTGCTTCTTTTTTTTCCTTTTCTTCTCCTCCTTTATTTTGTGCCCATCATTGCTCACCCTCTCTACTCCCAAATGCGTTCTGTGTCTCTCTTCTCTCTTCTCTCTTCTCTGTTAGTACCCCATTATGTGCCTCTTTTGAATCCGTTTCGGCTCCTCCTTCATCAAGTTGTCCATCTTTGCCCTTTTTCTACTCTTCATTATGTCCCTTTATGCCCTTCTAAATTCTGTGCCTCTTTATGCTGTTGTCCTTCTGTGCCCACGGTGTCTTTGTTTTGCGTCTGTCTTTTCTCTCTCTGTCCTTTTTTTCTTTGTCCTTATTACTGTAACTCTGTCCCTCCTTGCTATCGCTCTGTCTTTCAGTGCTATCTCACTGTCGATCATCATTCTGCCCCCCCTCGCCCTCTCCCCTAGTAGTGTGGAACAGTGTGCTGCAGAGAACAGTAGTACTGCTGCCTAAGGCACTTGCAGAAAAGTGAAACACCACGATGAGTTTTAATTGCCTGCATTTTTGTGCCAGTGCCTAAAGCATTGAACTAGAGGGGGACTCCCTTGACCCGTCACAAAATTTGCTAGGGTAATCGGCTTCCCAGCCAGGCTGCTTTTGTAATTGGAAACAAATAATGTCTAAGCGCACATGTCTTACCTGAGACTTTATCCTTTTTTGTTGTTTGTTGTCTGTATGCTATCGTTTTCCAAAGCTCTGGAACTTGCTTCCTTCTATCAGACATTCCTCTTCTCCATCTTCTATCTCCCAGGCCCTGCACAACTACTTTTCCCCCAACTGTTCTTGCATCTAGCCCCCCCTTCTACACCCCACCCCTTCTCAGTGCTCTACCCTCATCCCTTCCTCAATCATATCTTTCATCTGCCTGCCTACACAACTACTATCTCCCTACCCATTAGGTCTCTAGCCTCTCCCAACCCTTACCTCCCTATACCTGCCCCTCTCCCCTTCCCATCTTCATCTCCCAGTATTTGAACACATTGCCTATCTGATTTTGCTAGACCCTTCCCCATGTCTACTAATCTGATCCCGTCCACTAAGTATGCCCACAGTGTGTTCCAGTGTCTTTCCCCTTTTCTCACCACTCCTCCCCTTACAGTTCCAGGATCTCACTACTGTGTCCTCCCCCTCCAAATCCCCTTCTTCCCTTTCCCCAATCCCCTATCTCTCCTGCCTCCCAATTTCCCACTACCCCATCTTGTTTACCATCCCCACCTTACTCCTCCTCCCACCCTCCAATCCTTCTTTCTACCCTTCTCTTCCCTCTCCATGTTTTTCTGCCTGGTTCTATCCCCCTTGCAGGGTTTCTCGACATCCTGGCGGGGAAAATTGATCTTGGCTCCCTCCTCACTCCTCCTCCTCCTCCTCCTCCTCCCCCCACTCCCCAACCCTCTCCTCCCCTTCTGCCTGATTCTCATTTCCGTTGCTGGGTTCTCAGCATTTGGAAGGGGCACAGTTTTGCAAGTGCTCTCTCTTCCATACCCACTCCTCCTCCTCCTCTCTCCCCCATCCTCTGCTCCCTTTCTGCCTGATTCCTGTCTCCTTTGCCAGGTTCTCAGCATCTGTAAGGGGCACAGTTTTGCAGCTGCTCTCTCCTCTACACCCTCGCCTGTCTCACACTCTTCTCACCCATTTTCTCAACCCACTATACCCTCTTGTTTTCACATACTAGCCTCCTTGGGCTTGCATTGACACTTGATCTACTTGTATACATCCTCATCCTCTAGCACTTCATTGTGATATTTGAGCTACCTTCTGTGTGTACTACAATGCTATGCATTCAGATATCACTGTATATAAAAGTTATTGTACATTTTTATTACTTTTTATAAAAGTATTTTGTAAGCTCTCCCAACTTCTGTAACCCCCCTTCCCCCAGGATGCTTCTGGAAACTAGCTTTTTTTTTCCAGCTCATGTTGTCTTTCCAGGTGAAACATTTTGCAAATAAATAAAAATAAAAGTGTGCTAATTATGTATTGTATATATGGCCATTTTTGGCACGAGTTATCCTTAATGAGCACCTGTATGGTTAAGGACCTACTGTATCTACTTAACTAACTGACTGACTGACTAACATCCTTTTCGGCCTGATGCTGATCCCCAACTAAAAGAAAATCTAGTGTTCTGGAAGTACGCGCAGTTGTGCTCACTCTGGGGCCCAGCTTCTGCCAGAACGGTTGAAGAGTTGGGCAGTCCTAAAATTTACAAAAGGGTGTGCTTACCCTCCTACATCCTCTCCAGCACTTGTCATTGTGTCCTGTATGGGAGGGGATGAGGAGGAATACACAACTAACAGTCATCCACCTAAATTCCTTTCATCAGATTATACTGTGGATCCCCATCAAGTAAATAAAAATGCACTGTACTAAAAACTACAAAAACCTGCAGGCAAATCGAAGCTGCTTGTTTCTGTAACAGGACTCACTAAGCTACCAACTTTCATGGCGTTTCACACATCTTTCTGAAAACTACTCTGGTTTACTACCAGCAGTTTTGGTGACAATTACAGACTGAACTGGTTGTGTAACTGAAAACTGATTACCACAGATAGTTGAGGAAAAAATAGTTTTAGAAATGTGATATGACTTCCTTTTTTTGTCAGGTTCAAAACTGAGTGTGCACAAACTTTTCCTGCAAAGCAGCTTGTTTTCTCTGTTTAGCAGTTGAGACAGAAGTGAACTCCACCTACGCCCTGTTTTGTCTTTGATGATTCTGTTTGTACCTTGAAAGATGGTATAAGCAGTTCCCTTCAAAGATAATTTGTGGGGTGTTCTTATTGTCAGTTTTTCTTTTCTTAAACGTTTTAGGTATCCATTAGAAAAAAGGATATACATACCAGAAAGTGAGAATGGATCCTAGCTGTGGTGTATGGAACTCTTCCTTTCTCGGAATATATTTATTTTGTGTGGGTTTGTATAGACAAATAGTGGAGGGGCAGGAGTACATCTTGGAAGAGATTTGGAATAAGATCACTCTAGGATGTGGCCTGCTGTTTCAGTTTCCACCTCCGTTCTTTATCAAAGCTAAACTGAGAATCCCTGAACTTCATTTATATTTTTATGCAGTTCATAGGGTAAGGTGATGGCTGGACAGGAGCTGACAGAAAGAGAGAAATGGGGGGTGGGGGGGGCGCGATGGCGCTGACCTAGCATGCACAGTAGCATTTTTACCAGGGGTTTTCCTTAGGTGTTTTTTGAACTTTCTGTTTATTGCTTTGAAAGAAAATAGTCAGTTTTCTCATGCAAGCAATCTAGAAGTACACTTCTTACATATGGGGAATCACAAAACTTACTCTTACAGTACAGTAGGAGCAGTGGGAAAACAATAATATAGATATTAACATACCAAAAGTCTCTTTATATTTAATAGAAAATGCCAGCCACTTCAATGGCTAAGGTTGATATCCATAGGTAGGTTTTTCAGGTAGAGATACCACATTAACCAGTAGTGCTATAACCTTGATAAAATATAGATTAGGGAATATTGGCTCCCATAATTCTGCCCCCACCTCTCATACCCAGCTAATCAAAAGGAATAAATCCCCATTATAACATTGCAAAATACTATATCAGAAAATTGTCATAAGCAGCTTACTCAGGGAAAAATTAACTTCTCTGAAGAGAATTCAAAAGGAAAATGAGGCATTTTTATAAGCTTTAATATATCCTTGTATAACATCCATTAGACCTCTTCCTTTGTTCATACACCCCTTCCCATGGACAATTTTCGATTAACAAACCAAGTCCCAACATCCGTGGTCCATAGCTGCAACAAAATATTAATGCTGTAGGGACCTACTGTAAGTTCAGGTACTCGGCCTTTGTTCGAATCTGAACTTGCAGCTGCAGAGCTCCTCGGAGGCTGAGTTTAATACTCTGATTCCAGTTTCTCAGCTCACCGACTGGCATCTTTTGGGTTGGTGAATTGCCAGTTTTTGCCTCCATAGGTGACCTTTAAGCATGCCAGGAGTAAAAAGGAGTGGACAGTCCCCAATGTGTGGAGCTTCTGCCGCACCGCATTGAACTGCTTCCGTCAAGCCTGGGTCTGGAAAGAAAGGTCAGGAATTACTTAGACATCTTGGCCCTGAATTTCCAGCGGGTAGGCAGCCCGTGCAGCACTAATAAGGATGTCCCGCACCTCAGATCCGATGGTTTTCAGAACCACAGTTTGTGGTTGGCTCACATCTGCAGGCCACACTCTTGGGGTGATCCTGTATGCCTGCCACAGCTCCATCCCCTCAGAACCCTTAGAGAAACAGAGACTCTCAGCCATCCACGTTTTTATGTAGGTAAGGAGATTCGTCCCCTCAACTCCTTCTGGCATGCAGACTATGTGGACATTCCCTGCCTGCATTGCGTTCTCCATAGATTCAAGTCTGCCCCGAAGCTTCTGATTTTCTTTGGTGATCAGGGCTACCATTGTCTGCGCCGTGAGGGCTCTCTTGTCTACATCTGCACAGAAGAGATTAAGGAGGCAATAGCTGCATCGTGGGCTTTCAGTTTAGTAAGGATTTTCTCAATCTTAGCATCCATCACCCTTACCGATTCCAATATTGTCTGCCATGGGGGTTCCTTTGTAGAAGAGGCCACAGGAGGGCCTGCTGGTTCTGTTTCCTCATGCAGTTGTTGTTTCCTTAGGTGTTTTTACACGCTGATTATTAATGGGTATGTGATCACCTTTGTGAGATTTGTACTTATAATTTCTGTGGTCCCCTCCTCCCCAAAGAACCGAATCTCTAACACAGGGAGCCAGTTTCCGGTGTTGGCATCCTGTCTGTAAACTTTACCACCATCCAGCATTCTGTACATTTTTGTGCCCACTCCCAAGTGTGGTCACTGAGAACTGATCCCCTTTGGCACCTTGTTTTGCAGGGTCAGTGTAGGGTGAGTGGTATGCCTAGTCATGGGAGACTGCTTGCATTGGGGCAATGTGAGGGGGTGCCACTTGATGCCTTAGAGTCCTTGGCATGGGACAGGTGAAGGAGGGGGGAACCACTGGATGTGAGGGACTGCTTGCATTGGAGCAGGTGATGGGGGGCACTGGATACCAAGGACTGTTTAGATGCTACAGACAGCTCGGCACGGGGCAGGTTGAGGGAGGGTGGTGCCACAAGAAGCCAAGGATTGTTTGCATCATGGCAGAATAAGAGAAAGGGTGCCACTGGGTGTTGCAGACTGCTTGGCATGGGACAGCGTGCGGAAGGGGGTGTCACTGGATGATAGGAACTGCTAGACAGGGGACAGGGTGAGGAAGGGGGCACCACTGGATCCCAGGGATTGCTAGACTTGGGGAAGGATTAGGGAGTGGGTGGCAGTGGATGCCAGGCACTGCTTTACTTGGGGCTTGGTAAGGGAGGAAGTGCCACTGGATGCCATGGACTGCTTGACTTTGGGGCAGGATGAGGGAATGGGTGCCACTGGATACCAGGGACTGCTCGCAGGGCTCCAGGTAAGATTTTTTGGGATGAGTATTGTACTCCTCATTTTGAAAGTGAGGTGAGTAAAACCAAATTCAGATGCATACAAATGTCTGGACAGAGTGGAGTGAGGAGTACATTTTTAAAAACGATGCTGTGGATGCCAGTGACTGCTTGCCTTGGAAATGGTGAGGGAGTGGATGTCACGGGATGCCAGGGACTGCTTGACATGGGGCAGGGTGAGGGATTGGATGGCAGTGGATGTCTGGGACTGCTTGACTTGTGGCTGAGTGAAGGAGTGGGTGTCACTGGATGGCAGGGACTGCTTGACTTTGAGCAGGGTGAGGGAGTGGATGTCACTGGGTGCCAGGAACAACTTGACTTCAGGTAGGGTGTGGGAGTGGGTGTCACTGGGTGCCAGGAACTGCTTGACTTGGGACAGGGTGAGGGAGTTGGTGGTAGTGGATGCTGGGGACTACTTGACTAGGAGCAGGGTGAAAGAGTGGGTGGCACTGGATTCCAGGGGCTGCTTGACTTGGGACTGGGTGAGGGGGTGGGTGGCAGTAGATGCTAGTGACAGCTTGACTTGTGCCAGGTTGAGGGAGTGGGTGCCATTGGATGCCAGGGACTGCTTGACTTGAGGCAGGGTGAGGTAGTGGGTGTCACTGGATGCCAGGGATTGCTTGACCTGGGGCAAGGTGAGCGAGTGGGTGTCACTGAATGCCAGGGACTGCTTGACTTGGAGCATGGTGAAGGAGTGAGTGGCACTGGATTCCAAGGACTGCTTGACTTGTGGCAGGTTGAGGGAGTTGGTGCCACTGGATGTCCGGGACTGCTTCACTTTGGGCAGGGTAAGGGAGTGGGTGACAGTGGATGTCAGGGACCGCTTGACTTGGGGCAGGGTAGGGGAGTGGGTGCTACTGAGTGCCTGGGACTGCTTGACTTGGAGCAGGGTGAGGGAGTGGGTGGTAGTGGATGCCAGGGACTGCTTGACTTGACTTGGGGCAGAGTGAGGGAGTGGGTGGCAGTGGATGTCCGGGACTGCTTGACTTTGGGCAGGATGAGGGACTGGGTGCCACTGGATGCCAGGGACTGCTTGACTCGGGGCAGGATGAAGGAGTGGGTGTCACTGGGTGCCAGGGAGTAAAACCAAATTCAGGTGCCTACAAATGTCTGGACAGAGTGGAGTGAGGAGTACATTTTTAAAAATGATGCTGTGGACGCCAGTGACTGCTTGACTTGGAAATGGTGAGGGAGTGGGTGTCACGGGATGCCACGGACTGCTTGACATGGGGCAGGGTGAGGGATCGGATGGCAGTGGATGTCAGGGACTGCTTGACTTGCGGCTTGGTGAAGGAGTGGGTGTCACTGGATGGCAGGGACTGCTTGAGTTGGAGCAGGGTGAGGGAGTGGGTGTCACTGGGTGCCAGGGACTGCTTGACTTGGGACAGGGTGAGGGAGTTGGTGGTAGTGGATGCCAGGGACTGCTTGACTAGGGGAAGGGTGAGGGAGTGTGTGGCATTGGATGCCAGGGACTTCTTGACTTGGGGCTGGGTGAGGGAGTGGGTGGCAGTGGATGCTGGTGACAGCTTGACTTATGAACATACTAAAATGCCAGCACAATAGGCCTAACGGTCTTTCGCGTCTGCTCGTTTGGTCAGCCCCCACCCTGGGAGCTGACCTTGCTGCCCTCCTCGCCTTCTCTGCCTTCTCCCTTCCCAGTTCCGGATATTCTCGCTGCATTGGATTTTGCTTCCAGAACCCTTCCCCTGTACCTGTCCCACCCCCTCTTGAACCCCTCCACCGTCTCTGCCTCCACCAGCCCCCTAAGGCAGCGCATTCTATGGTTCCACCACCTTCTCAGTGAAGTAGCACCTCCTCCTTTCTCCCCTGAATCTTCCCCTTCCGGCTTCCACCCATGCCCTCTAGTGGCCCCCTCCTCCTTCCTTCAAAGCACCCTGACTGTTTCTCCCCTATTTACCCCTTCATGTACCTGAAGACCTCTATCATGTCCCCCCGGTCCCTTCTCTCTTCCAAAGTGTACATATTTAGCTCTTCAAGCCTCTCCTCATAGGTCCTGTCCCCCAAGCCCCAAATCATTTTGGTTTGCCCTCCTCTGGACCCTCTCCAGGAGTTTAATGTCCCTGACTTGGGTCAGGGTGAGGTAGTGCATGTTACTGGATGCCAGGGACTGCTTGATTTTGAGCAGAGTGAGGGAGTGGGTGGCAGTGGAGGTCAGGGACTGCTTGACTTGGGGCAGGGTAGGGAAGTCGGTGCTACTGGATGCCGGGAACTGCTTGACTTGGGGCATGGTGAGGGATTGGATGACAGTTGATGTCAGGGACTGCCTGACTTGTGGCTGGGTGAAGGAGTGGGTGCCACTGGATGGCAGGGACTGCTTGACTTGGAGCAGGATGAATGAGTGGGTGTCACTGGGTGCCAGGGACTGCTTGACTTGGGACAGGGTGAAGTGGGTGCCACTGGATGCCTGGGACTGCTTGAATTGGGGCAGTGTGAGAGAATGGGTGGTAGTGGATGCCAGTGACGGCTTGTCTTGGGGCAGGGTGAGGGAGTGGGTGCCTCTGGATGCCAGGGACTGCTTGACTAGGGGCAGGGTGAGGGAGTATGTGGCAGTGGATGCCAGGGACTTCTTGACTTGGAGCATGGTGAGAGAGTGGGTGCTACTCGATGCCAGGAATTGTTTGACTTGGGGCAGAGTGAGGGAGTGAGTGTGTTGGATACCAGGGGCTGCTTGACTTGAGGCAGGGAGAGGGAGTGGGTGGCAGTGGATGCCAGGGACTGTTTGACTTGGGGTAGGGTGAAGGAGTGGGTGGCAGTGTATGCCAGGGACTGCTTGACTTTGGGCACGGTGAGGGAATGGGTATCACTTGATGTCAGGGACTGCTTGACTTGTGGCAGTGGGTGCCAGGGACTGCTTGACTGGTGCAGGGTTGGGGAGTGTGTGGCATTGGATGCCAGGGACGACTTGACTTGGGGCTGGGTAAGGAAGTGGGTGGCAGTGGATGCTGGTGACTGCTTGATTTGGGGAAGGGGGAGGTAGTGGGTGTTACTGTATGCCAGGGACTGCTTGACTTTGAGCAGGATGAGGGAGTGGGTGGCAGTGGATGTCAGGGACTGCATGACATGGGACATGGTTAGGGAGTGGGTGTCACTGGATGGCAGGGACTGCTTGACTTTGAGCAGGGTGAGGGAGTGGGTGGTACTGGACGCCATGGACTGCTTAGATTGATACAGGCTGATTGGGGTAGGTGCTGCTGGATACGCGTAACTGGTTGACTTGGGACAGGGTTAGGAATGGCATGCCAGTCGATGCCAAGGACTGTTTGGCATGGGGTGTTGTGAGGGGAATGGGGTGGCACTGAATGCTTAGTACTGCTTTGCATGGGGGGAGGGCATGGAGTACCAGTTGACACCATGGACTGCTTGGCATGGGACAAGGAAAGGAGGAGGACTGGCACTGAACACCAGGGACTACTTGATATGGGATAATGGGACAGCAGGGAGTGCCACTGGACACCAGGGATTGCTTGGCATGGGCTGAGGGGAGTGCCACTGGACACCAGGGACTGCTTGGCATAAGGCCTGTGAAGGTGGTGCCAGGGACTGATTGACACAAAAAATATTGGCACATTTCTGTGCATTTGTTATTAAATATCTGCTTAAAATAGGATGAAAGGGGGCGCCAGAGAGCCAGCTTGCAGGCAGGAAGTGTTTTCTGCAGCTCTGCACTTCTTGCGCCTAATTTACCGATTAAAACATATAATTTTAGCTGAATCTTTTATTTTAACTGAACTCAGTGAATTCTGCAGATTCTCAGCTCTCTAATGATACCAGACTTGTGATGGGGCGTACTAAGCAAAATCAGCCTCAGTCGGCTGCAAATTTGAGGCCTTCAACTGCATCTCAACTTCAGCCTCCTAGCTCTGATCAAGACCATGAGATGGGGCCTGCTACTTCTAAGGATCCTCCATGGCAGGCACTCATAGAATCTGTCAGAGCGATGGACTCAAAACTTGAAAAAACACTTTCTAAATTGGAGACCCATGATGCAGCGATAACAGCACTGAGCTCAACTGTTGCTGACGCAGACAAGTGATCTCTAGTAGCTCAGACTACAGCAACTACCGTGGTGAAAGAAAACCAGCATTTAAGATATCGCCTGGAGGGAGTGGAGAATATGATTTGGGCAGGGGACACCAGAGTAGTTGGCCTACCTGAAGGTGTGGAAGGGGTGAACCTTTTGTCCTTTGTGTGGCAGTGGCTGGCTGAGACCCTGTTGATCCCGGAGGATTTCGAATGGACAGCTCTGCAGCAGGCATACCGAGCAACACTAAGGGTATGGCCTGCAGACGTGGATCAACCAAGGATGGTGATCTTGAAGACGATGGGTCCGGAGGTCCGAGTCATCCTAATAGGGGCAGCTCGTGCAGCTTCTCCCTTGGAGATCCAGAACCACAAAATCAAGCTATTTCATGATCTCTCCTACCAGACACGCTCAAGGAGGAAACAATTTGACGCAGTTTGCCAGAAGCTTCGTTCGTTGGGGATAGCACACTCCTTTTTGCTATCAGCCCGTCTAAGAGTCGCATATTGGGGTCAGAGTTGGCAATTTACAGACCCGAAGGATGCGGGTTGCTGGGCCGAAAAAGCGGCTACTGAATTTAAAAGTAAACCAGGACTGGAAAATGTGGTCAGCTCCGATTCGGAGGAAGGCTAAGTACTAACTCCGACTTTTTCTTTAGTCATTCATTTTACTTTGCCTAATAGTTAAAAGTTAGAGACTGGGATACCGAGGGTGAAGTGATATTTTGGGAGAGGGGGTAGTGTTGTTTAATCCCTTCTCATAGTTATACTGACCCAGTTTAAAATTTTGTTCATGTTATTTCAATTGCTCGTATTGTATACTGAGATCTGTTCTAAGCTAATTGTTTGTATGGAGGGTGGGTAGAAGCAGGAGACAGTGGAGTGCATGGGAACCATGTCTACCTTTAATATATTTTCCCTTTGAAAGGTCACAGCAATACTGGTTAGTGCAGTTCAAATTTTGGGATATTCTACCTAATAAACGGACTATCACCTTAGCCATGAAGCGGCTGGCAACTTGGACTTTCTTATAGGACAGTTGGTGAAATTTGCCAATTATTTTATTTTATCCCCCACTCCTGCTTCATACTATGTAAGAGCTAGAACAAAGTGATATTCCATATTTTGCTATTGTAACGGAATGAATCCTCTTGCATGAGGGAAAAACAGCTGTAATGTCTCTTTATTAAATTAATAAAAAGGAAAGTACAAAAAGAAAAGATGAAAATTAATGGCAAAAAAACTTTGTGTAGGCGTCCATTAGGGGTATAAAACCTCAAAAGGAGGGAAATGTGAAATTAGGATATAAAGTCTCCTGAATTTTTATAATTTTGTGGTATTCTTTGGGGTTTGAAGGATTGCTTGAAGCAGTGTTGGAACCCTTACTTTGCCACCCTCCCTTAAAGCATTTGTGCACGAGTAGTTTTTTGCCTTGAAAAGCAGTGCCAAAGTTAAGGCAACACATTACTTAGTTTTGTGGCTTTGTACCTAAACTCTAACTGATGTCTGAGCATCTTTTGCAGTTAAGTAGTCTTAAGATATTTTGTGGTTTTAGTGGTTTGTAACCTTCTGTCTACCTGTCACCATGCTACCTCTTAGACAGTTTGTGTTTCCCAGCTGGCATTAGTGTTCATCATCAGGGAGCAAAACTTTCCCCATACTGGCTGACAGTTGAGTCAATTCATTATGTGGAGTTGTTAAAGTGATTTGTCTGTTTTCTGCCAAGGATTACCAGATCTTCGAGGGAATCTCTTGCAGCAGGTCATACTATTAGGTTAATGCCAGAGGGGACTCTTGTCGATGGTAGCTTTTACCAGCAGTGTTGACTGGGGGCCGCCCACAATGACGTCACTGTGTTCAGGTCTGTAAATACATGGGCAGCCCCTAGCGGCCTCAGGTCTTTTCCCACTGTCTCCCAGCTCACTGCACATGTAGCTCTCACCACAAGTGTATCGACATCATTATCGATGTGGAAATCGACATTAAAGCAGATCACAGTTCACTTTCTTGTTTTCCTCACCTGATGTATGTCATCTTCAGACTCATTATTTCAGAAGTGCCTTCGTGGCCAGAAAATCTGCTGATACTACACACATTCAGTCTGCGTTTGTTTCCTGGGGGCTGCCCATAAGGTACAATCCTGTGTGCCCACTGCCAGGACTATAGTCAGGCTACCCGTCGATGACTGCACGAGCTTGAGGCTCATCTCATGTAGCAGAAGGTTGCTCTCCTCGAGCAGGAGGTATGCTTCCGGCCTCAGTCTATGACCTCCCAGACATCACATTCCAAGCATTCATCAAAACACAAATATAGAGACAAAGACAGATCTTTGTCGCAAAGTAAGACTTCCCATCTATCAACCGCTACCACTTCTGGCGGTCTGTCAACAGCATCTGCTTCTTCTACAGTCGTTTCTGAAAAAGTCCACTCAGAGAGACCCAGGCCTTCGTTGATGGTGGATCAGCCGGTCCTTTCGTCGATGACTTTGACTCAGGCCTTGTCGGTTGTGACCACATCTCCTCCTCCTTCAAGAATGGGTCATTCATCGATGACCTGGTCCTCCAGCATGGACCTGGGTGCTTCAACGACTGGGACTTTCCGACATTCCTCAATTTCTCCTTTTCAGACCCCCTCAACAGTCCTTCAGCATGGACCCAGAGGTATAGTATTGTTGATAAGAGGTTCTCCATGATGGTCCTACTGAAGTTACTGCCTCCTTATCAGCCAGCTATCTATCTAGGCCAGGTAGACGTGTCACGAGGTAATGCCCTCATGGTTCAGGCTCTCAGCTGCATCCACAGCCGCGGCCCAAGCCTTCTGTGTTGCCTCCTTCCAGTAACGGTCATCCCAGGACACTGGCCACACCCTCCTCTCTCCCATTGACGACCCCTTCCGTTGATGTGGCTACTGTGGGACAGTCTGTCCTTGATGTAATGAAAGGCATACAGCAGACACAGCCTCACACTCAACTTCAGCCTCAACCCTCCTCGTCTCCCTCACTTCCTCCACCTAAGAGGCCTCACCGGGACCTGCCTCCCACCCCTTGCAGGGATCCTTCATTCCATTATTTGAAAGAAGAGTACCTCCCGGATTATGAGGAAGACTGTGAGGAGAACCTGGATTTAGGTGATGAACTTTGCCCCCCTTCCAGTGCGTCTACTCTGTCCTCTTTGGAGGAAGACTCAGGTCTGTACACCCCACGTTCACCTTCAGATTATCCTACTTTTACAGACATCATGGCACAGATTCAACAAGTGATGGGGTTCAGTACCACAGAACAAGATGAGCATCACCGAAATCTGGCGGATTACTTGGACCTGCCGGAGGACCCTGCAGTTGTTGCACCTCCGCTGATAGACTTACCAAGACGCTGTACTGGTGGCTTGGCATGGACCTTCAGCCGTTCCACCTGTCCCTAAAAAAGCTGATCGCCTCTATCAGGCCCCTATGGACCATCCTTTTTTTACTGCAGCATCACAAGCGGACTCTGTGATCATTAATGCAGCCCATGATACGATAAAATGTGCTAAACACCTAAGCTCCCTTCCACCAGACAAGGAATCAAGGAGACTGGATTTGATGGGCAAGCGAGTACTGGCCAGGCTGCCACATTAAACATGCATATACTTAATTACATTGGACATATGCTTAAATACCAGAAAACACTCAGGACTACCACTTCAGAAGTAGCTAATGGAGGTAGCTGACAAGCTTCCCCAATCAACTGAGAAGGATCAACTATTGGCCACTTTCAAAACTGGGACCAGCCTCTCCCGCCGTCTCCTTTGCACAGGCTATGATGCTGTCAACACATCCGCCTGAGCTTCGGCCATGGGTGTGAACCTCCATGGACATGCCTGGTTAAGGGTCTCAGGTTTTACTCCAGACATCCAACAAATGATACCAAATGCCCCTTTCAGTGGGCATAAGCTCTTCCGATCAGACACTGAAACCAATCCTGAATGACCTTCAGGTTTCAGGCCGTACTCTCAGAACAGTACATGGTATGTACCACACTTCACAATTTACAGCTCAGAGGAAATATCAAGTCTTTATTTATTTAACCAGGCGTTCATCGTTGAGCAGAAGCTCATTTGCAAGATGGACCTGGGTGGAGCATGAACAATTATATATACAGGTCAACACAGGTATTTACAAGGCAATACAGATAATACTCTTTACAGAGAGGAAGAAAAAGAAGTTCATATGTACATAGAATTATACAGATATTGTACTAGATTACACGGTATTTACATACATAGAAGTGTCTATAGGAAGATAAAGCAGGTTATCTAAGGTTGCAGGAGGAAGTATGGAAGAAAAAACAAAAATATACACCAGGTAGAGGTGAAGGTAGGGAAGAGAGGAGGGAGGAAGTAGGGGAGAAAGGCTAGGAGGGCACGGTGCACAGAAAGGAGTTGATAAAGCTGGATGTAGAGAAGGTGGATGGAGAAAAGAAGTATGTGTGAGCCCCGGGATTGAATGCTATAAAGCACGGGGCATGGTAGGATGTCACAACCCAGGGTAGTGAGCTCCTATCCGAGGTTGGGAAAGGAAGAATAAGGGGATGGATGGGCCTAGTGTTGATAAGACAGGGGGATAAGAGAGAGAACAATTAGGCTGGTGAGGAGCAAGCTGGGGGGGTCAGTACTTATAATTGGGTCTAGGCGTGGCTATATACCAGTGCAGACACCGGTACTGGGTCTGAGTGGGTGAAGCAGTTACATACTTCTCTTATTGTACGGAAATAAAGCATCTTGAAAGCATTTATACCGATTAGAGTGCTTAATTTGAGGGTTTTTTGTAGATCGTTCCATAAGGTAGGTAGCACGAAGCTTATGGCTGCCCTGCCCTGCCGAAGCGGGATTTTGCTTTGGGTACTTTAAGTGTAATAGCTGAGTAACTTCTTAACGCGTATTCTAATTATTATACTCAGGGGAAGACAGCAGGATATAGTAAGGCAGCTTATTAGAGATGGCCTCTATAGGTCCAGAGCGGCGTTCTGTGGCGCCTGAACTTTAGTGATGTCCATCCCACTGCCGCATATAGGGTGCAGTGATGTGTGTTGAAGGGAGTCCGTTATAAACCTCAGTGCTCGATGGTAGAATGTGTCCAGTTTAGCCATGTAAGAGTTGGGGCATTGGCTGTAGAGGAAGTCAGCGTAATCAACCAATGATAGGAAAATGGATTGGACCAGTTGTTTCTTGGCATCTCTGGTGAGAATTGGCTGATTCTAAAAACAGTCCCAGCCCGTGCGAAGTCGTTTAGTAAGTCCTCGATATGTTCAATGAAGGAGAGTCTTTGGTCTATCAAACTCCCAGATATGAATTTTGTAACAAACTCTAGTTTTTCACCTAGAACTGTGGTAATTTGGGGAACTGTCCCACTGGACACAGGGTTAGCTATACGGATAAAAGGAGAGGACCATCGCTTTAGTTTTTGGCATTAAGGAGTAGCTTTTTGGAGGAGTTGGCTTTGCAAAGGTTGAATTCTGACTGTAGGTCATTGCAGGCAGCTTCAGGTGTTGGGCGACTCACGTGAGAACTGTATCATCTGCAAACAGATGGATGTTGGCTTCTTTTATACAGTAGTCGATGTTATTAATGTAGATTGCAAAGTAAGGGCCCTAATATAGAACCTTGAGGTACCCCTCTTTGCAGAGTTTTTTAGGGGACAGGCCTCCTTTGGCTTTAACTTGTTGAAGGCGCCTGTAAGATAGTCAGTGAACCAACGCAGAGAGGGGGTCCACACCTATGGTTTGAAGAAGCGGAGAGGAGCAGACTATGGTCGATTGTGTGTAAAGCCTTGCTTAGATCAAGGAAAACAGCACAAATAAAGTTTTTGCTCTCAAGATTACGCTGCCAGTCGTTAGTAACTTTGGCGGGGCTGAGATAGTGCTATGTTTAGCTCTGAATCCAGACTGCATAGGATTAGCAGTTCCCTAGACTCAAGGTGAGTCCTCAGCTGTGCATTTACAATTTCTCTAGGAGCTTGGACAGGACTGGAAGGAGGAAATGGCCTGTAGTTATTGAGATCGCCACGGTCACCTGATTTGAACAGTGGTATGACATGTGCTGTCTTCCATATAGGTGGTAAGGTGCCCTGAGACAGGGATAAGTTAAAAAGGTGGTGTGGTATTGCTAAAATGCGTGGTAGGCAATTTTTAGGAAGTAAGGGTCAAGGAGTCGGCCCCAGCACTTTTCTAGTATCCAACTGAAAGCAAGAGGTCCTCTACCTCTTTCAGTGTGGCAGGTTGAAGTGAGAAAGGCGGCTAAGCTATCGGAGTTTCAGGCAGTTGGCTGGCAGTCTGGGAGGCCAGTATGTTTGCAGGAGTTATCAAATGCCATGCCTGCAGTAGCAAAGTGGTTATTGAATGCGTCAAATATATCCATCTTTTCGGTTATAGTCAAGTTGCAGAGGTAATCTTGGTCGGGTAATTTCCTGGGAGTGGCCTAGCAGATCACTGAGTGTGTTCCAGAGCTTGATTGGGCTCTTTGTGGCAGAGTCGAGTTCGGATTTGAAGAAGGTGGCCTTCGATTCTCTGATTGTTTTGGTACATAAATTTCGTAGTCTCCTGAACTGGTTCCAATCCTCTGCAGTGTTCAGTCTGCATGCTTTTTTCCAGAGCTTATCTCTTTCTAGAAGCAAGGACTTGATCTGAGGGGTGAACCATTTACAGGTTTTGGTCCTAGTTCGAACTTTAATACTAATAAATATTACCAGCCTTTCCAATTCTGCAGAGCCACCCATCAGTGTGGCAGTGGCCGACAATCCACTAGGGGCTGGCAACAACCCCAGACTGCTGGTCGCGCCCCTGCCACTGCCTCTAAAGGTGCCTGAAGCACCCCTGTGGTGGTGGCTGGTGCCCCTAAGTCCTTTTAACTCGCACTCCTTCCTCCTCAGAGTCCTTCAGCCAGCCTCTGAGGCTGTGGGGGCAGATTCTGTCTTCATTTAGTGGCTTGGCAGCAAATCACGACAGACTGGGTCCTACAGATTATAAAGGCAGGCCACATATTGGAACCAACCTCCACCACACTGGCCCATCCACTGCGGTCAATGACTTCCCACCGGACCAAGTTCAGGTTCTCCTCAAAGATTTACTCTCACTCATTCAAAAACACGCAGTTCAACCCATGCCCCCAGAAGAACAGAGGCACGATTTTTACTCCCATTTCTTTCTGGTACCAAAACGCACAAAGGATCTGTTCCCTGTTCTGGATCTCGGAGACCTAAACTGGTTCGTTCAATACAAATGCTTCAGGATGGTGACCCTGGCCACTGTCCTTCCTCTGTTAAACCAAGAAGATTGGCTATGTGCCCTAGACATGAAGGACTCTTACTTTCATGTGCAGAACCATCCTGCACATCACCGTTGCCTCAGATTTCAGCTCCTGGACTATCATTACCAGTTCCATGCCCTACCCTTCAGGCTGTCCTCAGTGCCAAGGGTCTTCACAAAATGCCTAGCGCTGGTTGCTGCTGCCCTACGTCATCGGGGGCACTATCTCTTCCTGTACACGGACGACTGGCTCATGAAGGCCTCAACCAAAGACTGGTTACTTCAGTCTCCCAACGCCACCCTCCAACTGTTTCAAGAGGTTGGCATTGTCAGTCTTCCAAAATCACATATGGAGCCCTCACAACATCTCCAATACATAGAAGCCATCCTCGACACGCGGCTCGGATGTGCCTTCCTCCCGGGACGACAGGTACCAGTAACTCATCACCCTTGCCAAACACGGTCACTTCGCTCCTCACATCACGTCCTGTCAGTACATGTGCCCTTTGGCCATATGGCTGTGGCCATCTCTGTGGTACCTCATACCTGGTTCCACATGCACCTGGTTCACTGGTCTTGAGATGCCAATGGCAGCAGAAGACTGGGGACTTAAAGGACAGGATCATCATTTTCCCGGCCCTCAGAAAAGCACTGACTTGGTGGATGGATCTATCCAGTCTAAACAAGTGAGTCGCTTTCCAAACTCCTCCACCAACCCAGACGTTAACCGTGGACGCCTCCACCCTCAGCTGGGGTGCCTACCTGGGTCCTCATCAGACACAGGATCTTTGTGGCCCGGCTGCAGCCTCTCTTCATATAAATCTGCTAGAGATGCAAGCAGTCCTGCCTTGCACTGCAGGCCTTCCTACCATATCTGCTCCCAGGACCCCTTCTGGTACAAATGGACAACACCTGTGTTGTCTGTTACCTAAACAAACAAGAAAGTACGAGGTCCCAAAGTCTTTGCCAAGAGGCAGTCTGCATTTGGATACAAGCTGTAACACAGCAACTTCACCTGGCAGCAGTTCATGTGCCAGGAGCCCAAAATGTCTTGGCCGATCACCTCGGTTGCCATGCGCAGGGTCACGAGTGGACCTTGCATGCGACAGTCCTCCAAGACATCTTTCTTTCATCTCTAGGGCACCCCAGCGGTCGACCTGTTTACATCCACAAACAGTCACCAGCTTCCATGATACTGCTGCATTATACTGGACAACAAGGGACACTTTATCAATGCCCTGTCCCTTTCTTGGCGGGGACAATTTTTTATGCGTTTCCCCCGTCCCTCTCCTCCAGCGTGTCCTCCTCAAACTACAACTCGAACCCGCCTCCATGATACTGATGGCTTCCTTTTGGCCCTGGAAAATTTGGTACCCTCTTCTCTAGCAGTTGTTGGTCGCCGATCCTCTTCTCCTTCCCCTATGACCCAACCTACTCGTGCAGCGCAACAGGTCTCTCATTCACCCCAACCTTCATTCCCTGCACCTTAATGCTTGGCTGCTGAAGACGCATTTATAAATAGAAAGTCTGTGCTTCAGTAGCTGCCATTCTGTTGGCTTTCAGAAAAATTTCCACTAGAAAAAATTACAGAGCAAAATGGAAACGTTTCGCTACTTGGGCAGTTGCTAACACCCTCAAACCCTTTTCCTGCCCTCTTCCCTCTATCCTGAATTACTTGTCAACCCTTTCCTCACAGGGTTTGAGCTACTCCTTCATCAAGGTACATTTATCTGCAATTTCTGCCTTTTACGAGCCCATTGGGGAACATCCAGTTGCTCAGCAGGACCTTGCCTGCATGTTTCTTAAAGAAATTTTAACATCTCAAACCTCCCATTCAGGGGCCGGTGCCTCCCTGGGATCTCAATTTTGTCATAGAAAAACTGACCCTGGACCCTTTTGAGCCAGCTGCTACTTGTGAATTATGCTTCTTGGCATGGAAAATTTTATTTCTAGTAGCTCTCACCTCAACTCGCCATATTTTGGAACTACAGGCCCTCATGTGCTCCAAGTCGTATTTAGTTTTCCACAGAGACAGGGTCTCCCTTCATACCAATCTGTCCTTTCTTCCAAAGGTCATTTCAGAATTCACATTAAACCAATCCTTCCAATTGCCGGTTTTTCTACCCAGATCATTCGAATCCAAGTGAATCGCTACTACACACCTTGGATGTACACAGCATCCTGCGTTACTACCTCGTACGTCCACTCAAAAATCCAAACAGCTCTTTGTTGCCCTTGCCCCTGGCAGGGAAGGTCTCCCAGTAACCAGACAAACTTTATCTAATTGGCTGGCACATTGCATAACCTATTGTTAGACTAAATATAAAAAAACACTACCAGGAACCATCTGCACCCACTCCACATTGGCTCTCCCTACCACTGCAGCATGATTTCCTGGAGTTTCCATCACGGACATCTGTGACATCACCACCTGGTCTACTGTGCATACCTTCATGAAGCACTGCAGCTTAGACTTAGCCTCTTGGCGCTGCACTGCTTTCGGCCGTGCTGTCCTGCAAGGCCTCCTTTCTTAACATGTCTTCCTTCATGGTCCACTGCTTGGGAATCATCCCCAGAGTATGACCTGCTGCAAGAGAGTCCCTCGAAGAAGATAGTACAGTTTCATACTTACTGTAACAGTAGATCTTCGAGAAGATCTCTAACAGCAGGTTATGTTCTCTCCCTCCATCCCCCCTTCTTGGGGAGAGCAATCTTCTGAAACATCTTCATGACTGCAAGAAAAGGTACCTCTGGCCTCCTCTGTTCTCTTTGGAGTCCTTCTCCACAAGCTCATGTAAACTCATGTAACTAGTACTGATGTTAGACTTTATGCAGATGACATTGTCCTGGTTGCATCTGCAGATGATCCCGGAGACCTGAGACAGCGGCTCCAAACAGACTTTTCCAATATTGAGGCTTGGACAAGAGACTCAGGTCTCTTAATGAGCTCTGGGAAGACGCAGAGTATGATCTTTTCTGTGGGACCACATGTAAAAAAGGATCTTACTGATTTTCAGATTAAGTTTCTAGATGGGACTATGGTTCAGATGGCATATACTTATAAATATCTGGGGGTTCTTGCTGATTACCACTTTTCTTTTTCTGAACATATTTTATTGCAGATAAAAAAAAAAAAAAAAAAAGGTGAATCAAAGATTGGGAGCCTTAAGAAGGATGTCAGGGTGCCTAACTAGAGAAATTAAGACTAGATTATTAAAACAACTGTTGCTGCCTGTACTTGATTCCGGATTTCTATTATATATGCACTCTTATCAGAAATTTCTGAACAAACTAGATCAGACCTATTATAGATTGGGGAATTACATTCTAAAGAACCCATCGATGCTTAGTTTATCAGGAACTTGATTGGTTACATCCGACAGTTCGAAGAAAGTATTTATGGTTAGTGATATGTCATGGTTTAATTTCTCTAACAACAAAAAAATACATTCATTAAGTCACTTAATAAGTCTGAATTCCAACTTGTCATATTCAGATAGGTTAAGGAAAACAACTAGAAAATTGCCTACAATTCGAATTACAAATTGGATGGGGGACATAATTCTCAGTAGTTTAGCAAAGACTTGGAATGAATTGTCTTTTCATATTGCTGACATTTCTGACTTGCACATATTTAAACTTAAATTGCATTAATACTTGAATGTTTGCTGTAATTGTTTTTAGATTGTATGCGATTTTGTATTGTATGTGCTTATTTATTACTTTGTTTTTGTTATTGTAACTGTGTTCTACAGGAATTTGTTGTAAATGGGGATTTAATTCTCCAACAAACCAACCTGTCTAAAAATAAACTTTTAAACAAACAAACAAACAAACAAACAAGCTGGTCACCTGCAGGGAACTGAGGCCACTAGGGGCCGCCCACATATTTGTAGACCTGAACATACTAACATCATTGTGGGGGGGCCCCAGTCAACACTGCTGGTGAAAGCTACTGTTGACGAGAGTGCCCTGTGGCAGATACCCAAGGGTATGACCTGTTGCAAGAGATCCTCATGAAGATCTACCATTTGAGTATGAAACTGTACTTTTGCTTCACCAGGACTCCAATCTTAACTTTCATAAAAACATAAAGATTCGCCAGCAGAAGGGCTTCCAGTTTTTAAAGTCTGCCAGATGCAGAGGTATATACATTTTAATGTTTCATGTCACTCTGCCCCTTCTCCTGTAACCCATACTAGCCCCTTTACATTATCTACCTCCTCTTGAAGCTCCCCACAGATTTTTGGCTTGTAGTGCAGTTGGAAGAGCTGAGCTGAGGTTGGGAGGCCACCAGATGCCAGCATGACCATGTACATATTCACAGAACTATACATTGTACAACGGCTTCCCAGGGGAGAAAATGATAGATCCCCCAGCAGCAATATGATTCCAGCAACCTGGAAGCACTACACTTCTGACTGAGGCATCCACCCACCAAGTGGCTCGGTGCAAGTGGTGGGGTAAGACCCAGAGGAGGTGGGCATGGGAGTGGCAGAAGGGGGAATGCTAAGGTACCCTAGGAGACAAAATATATATTGGAGAAAGAAAATAATTATTTACAGTACAACAGATTTTGATGTCATAAGAGAATTACAACTGTATGGCAGGACTAAGCAATAAAAACAGATAAGTTATGTGGGGAAAATATCTTGTTTTTTAATATGTATTCAGTAATAGAAAATGGAAGGTCCTGAAATTATGATTAATACATTTGGTAACTTGAGTTCTTCTGATACCAACTATGAATTCATTTGCTGGAAATCAGAAAATCTTCTAGTAGAGGTAGGCCTTTTTTTTTTATATCAAGGTATTTATCCTTCTGGCTGGTGACTTTCCTTCAGATGTTGTCGACCTTCTAATCCAGTGACCCCACTCGACCTTCATCCAGGTCATGGGGATCCATTGAGGGCATGGACCAAAAGACTAGAGGGGTCTTCATCCTGGTTCTGCTCCTGTATTTCTTCCCAAAGTTCCTTTTGACCCTCCTTCCACCCTGTAGAGGCTACACGCAGCCACCTGCAGATCTCAAGTGTGGTAAACGATGGCTTGACACCTACCTGTCTTGTCCCCCCTTGAGAGCAGCTGCAGTATCAGGCTTTCCTGGGCTTGGTAGTAGCTGCCATGGTCAACGTTCTTTCCATTCCTGACTGCCCAGCTACAGGAACAGGCGTCCGCTGCTGAACCCGGGTGCCCTGCAGTGATGTAGGGCTTTTAAGGATGTCTTTTAATATCCATGGGAAGATTTCTTTGCTTAAGCCTTCCCTACTTTTGTCGGTTTAATCTGAACCCTAACTGGTGGATCAACAGTTTTTGCAAATAATTTCCTTACCCTTTGAGATAGTATAATGGTATCTTATTTGCCTGTGGAGGCCCTGTGTTTCCATTTCTGCCAAAAAGCAATGTGTTTGCTTGGCTGTATGGCTTGTTAAACTTCCAGTGTTAATTCTATAGGAATTTTGATGTTTTTTTTTATATGGCCCCTAAATTATTGAGGGGTATAATGTATTAAAAAAAATTACCCCATATGAAGAAGGATCCTTTTTTTCATCTGAAACATAGAATTTGACGGCAGGTAAGGACTGCTTGGCCCACCTAGTCTGCCCATTTTCCTACCTGATGGATCAGCTGCAGATCCTAGTTAACCAACAGCCTACTTCCTCCTACCCCCCACTAGGACTGCCTGATGTTCCCATGCATTCTTGAATTCCTTCACTGTTCTTGACTCCACAACCTCCTCAGGAAGGCCGCTCCATGCATCCACAACCCTCTCCTTGAAAAAATACTTCCTCACATTACCTCTGAGCCATCCCCCTCTATCTTCAAATTGTGCCCCCTTGTTCTTGCACATATCTTTTTCTGAAAGATACTACCCTCTTGGACTTTGATTCCCTTGAGATACTTTAAAGTTTCTATCATGTCCCTCCCTCTCCCTTATTTCCTCAAGGGTATACATCTTAAGTTCCTTTAGACTCTCTTCATATGTCTCCTGGTGCAGACCCTGCACCATTTTGGTTGCCCTCCTTTGGACAGCCTCCACTCTTGTGTATGTCTTTGTGGAGATGGGGTCTCCAGAACTGCACACAGTACTCCAGATGGGGTCTCACCAACTGTCTGTACAGAGGAATAACAACTTCCTGTTTTCTACTGTTGATGCCTCTCCCTATGCATCCCAGTATCCCCCCAGCCTTCCTTACTGCCTTCTCACATCGCATGCCCACCTTTAGGTCATCTGATATAATTACCTCCAGGTCCCTTTCCATTTTTGTTGTTGTCAGTATCTCACCCCCACAGTGTGCACTCTTCCTCTGGGTTTTTGTTTCCCAGGTGCATTACCTTGCATTTCTTTGCGTTGAATCTAAGCTGCCATACAGCTGACCATTCCTCCAACCTTGCCAAGTCCCTTCTTATCCTTTCCACTCCATCTTGTGTATCAACCCTGTTGCAGATCTTTGTGTCATCTGCAAAGAGACATACTTTTCCTTCCAGTTCCTCTGCAATGTCACTTATAAAGACATTAAAAGGACCGGTCCCAGTACTGAACCCTACGTTACCCCACTAATAACCCTCCTTTCTTCACTGTGGACTCGGTTTACTACTACCCTTTGCATCCTGTTGTCCAGCCAATTTTTTATCCAGGCTACCACCTTGGGACCCACTCCGGAAGTTGGCTAACTTGTATATTAATCTTTTGTGTGGGACTGTATCAAATGCCTTGCAAAAATCTAGGTAGGCCATGTCCACAACCCCTCAGTGGTCTACTACTTTGGTCACCCAGTCGAATAAATCTATTAGATTTGTCTGACACGACCTTCCCGCTGTGAATCCATACTGCCTTGGGTCCAGTGCCCCACTGGCCTCTAGGTAGTCAACAATTCTTTCCTTCAGAAGTGATTCCATCATTTTCCCTACCGCTGAGGTCAAAGTAACTGGTCAGTAGTTTCCTTCCTCTGCCCTGCTCCCACTTTTGTGAAGAGAAATCACATCCGCCCCTCCTCCAGTCCTCAGGTACCACCCCATTCTCCCATAATTTGTTAAAGAGAGAATAGTCAGTGGTGTCACTAGTTCTACCCTTAGTTCTTTTAGAATTCTTGGGTGAATCCCATCAGACCCCATTGCTTTGTCCACCTTCAATTTTACTAGTTCTTTCAGAACCCTTTTCTTCTGTGAATGGACTGGTATCGACCCCTATATCCAGAATGTTTCTCGTGTTTGGTTTAGGTACCTCCCCCTCTAGAGCAAAGTCTGAACCAAATAGTTTTTTTGTTTTTTTTGTTCCAAGCAGCTATCCAAAAGACCATGCTCAGAACCGAAATTTCAGAATCTTATAACTTTGGAAGGGGTTTATAGTTTTTTCACCCAACCAGCGAAAAAGGCACCCCTGTGAGGCAAGCCCTTTCTACCCTGACAATTTCGGAACAGAATTCCAAACCACCTGGGTGCTAGGCGATGACAAAAAAAAAAAAAAAAAAACACAGCAAAGACCTCTTTTTTTTTTTTTTTTTCCTCCCACTTTTTTCGCTGTCCATGCCTCGGAATCTGCACATCCGATTAGAACAAAGTTTGGCACTTCAGGAGATCTTGCCCCCAAGACTGCATGCAAAATTTAGTGCAAATCTGTTGAACGGTTGCAAAGCTATTAAAAGTGCAGAGTTTAGGGTTTAACATAGAAACCCCTGCTCAACCCTAATTATAGTGGCACTACCACGCCACTATAATAAACAGGACAATGTTTTGTGTCAGTCCCTTACTCCAGCTCCTCTGACTCCCATCACCCCCATACTGTGCCTCAGAACTTCTGTTGCATGTAACTGTGGGGGAAGGGGGTGGCAAATGTGAGTGAGGAGCCACCAATCACATAATATTAGGGGTGCTCTGAATGAGACTGAAGTCAACAATCCCACAATGGCTCACGGGTTGGGAGTGGGGAGATGTACAGAGGAACCAATCCTTTTTTTGTGTATGTGTGTTTTTACATTCGCTTGCGTACATGCGCAAGGAACGTTTTGGGAGAGTAGCACACTTTGGAGGTGTGCCTCTCCCTTGCAATCCAGTGCTCCGTTGAGCAGGCGTGGCGGTCCTGCACCAATGGGTGCGGGAGCTGTGTATGACAGCGGTGGTCTTCGCTTCAAAGAAAACCACCGCTGTCATACCGAGCACCGTGTCACGCCACTCCCTGCGCCACGCCGCCTAAGCTTTTGGTGCCACGCTGGAGCCCACCCCAGCGTGGCAAACGTGAAGCGAGTTTGCCGACGGGGTGCCAATCCCCTGGCCGGCTCCACGGCCCGCCAGAGCCATCCTACTGCCACGCTGGGAGCTCACCCCAGCGTGGCAAACGTGAAGTGTAGTTTGCCGACGGGTGCCCAATCCCCTGCTGGCCTCGCCATCTCAAGGGTTTGCCGACGGGTGCCTAACTTCGCTACCCTGCCCCCCGCCAGTTATCTTCTTCCACGCTGGGAGCCCACCCCAGCGTGGCAAACGCCCCACGCCGCCTGTTTTTTTTTTTCCCCTGTAAATCGAAAACAGTCCCACGGCGATCTCCAGTCCCCCTCCCACAACCTGCACCCACCCACTGCGCACCTAGCCTCCCACACCCCCCTTCACCCCATACTTACCTCTGGAGCTCGGCGACGATCTTCGGTGGACCGGGAACACGTCTGCACTCTTCAAAGCCGACCGCGAACTGAGGAAATGCCGGTAAGCTGTATAATGGGCTAGATAGGGGTTTCAACTTATTGCATATCTCAGGCATTTTTGGAATTTTTGCACCAAATTTTCAACATGGGGTTTTTGGGACCCCTTCTCATGAATGATGTCACTGTCATGGCGTTATTCGGGCCTGAAAGGTGATTTCAGTCACTGTGAAATCACTCTTTCGGGTCCCAATAGCTAGCCATGACAGTGACATCTTTCATGAGAAGGGGTCCCAAAACCCCATGTTGGAAATTTGGTAAAAATTCCTAAAATGACTGTTTTATTTAGTTCATGCTATGCAGTTCCTACGCATGCTCGTAAGTTTGCGAATTTTCAATATTTCACTTCAAATTTTCAACACAAGTTATTTTACCACAGCTCCTCGCGAGCAGTACAGCTGTCATTTTCAGCATCCTGCCCAAAACATGTTTCCGCCATGTACGCATACCATAGTCGGTGTGTGAACTCAATGTATGGGACACATTAAGAAAATCGCAGTGTCATTGTTCATGAGCAGAGATCTTAAAATGGGTATGTTGAAAATTTGGTGAAAAAATTCCTACAAATAACTGTTTTACGAGTGTTCATTGCGCAGCTCTTATGCACGCTCGTAAGTTTGCGAATTTTCAATATTTTCACTCCACATTTTCAACATTGCCATTTTACCACACCTCCTTATGAGCAGTGCAGCTGTCATTTTTCACATCTTGCCCAAAACGTGTAGCCTACTCATGTTATGCATAATGGCACAGTCGGTGTGCTAACTCAATGTATACATTAAGAAAATCACAGTGTCATTATTCATGAGCAGAGATCTTAAATGGTATTGTTGAAAATTTGGTGGAAAAATTCCACAACATTGTTTTGAGCGAAATGCATAGCAGTTCCTACTTGCAGAAGTTTGCGACTTCAATATTTTCTACCCAGATTTTCTAGCATGCCATTTTACCACAATCTCCTTATGAGCAGTACAGCTGTCATTTTTCACATCCTGCCCAAAACGTGTTTCCGCCCATGTAGTTCTTAATGGCTCAGTCGGTGTGCAAAATCAATGTATGACACACAGTAAGACAATCACAGTGACACTGTTCATTAGCAGAGGTTTTAAAATGCCAGTGTTGACAATTTGGTGACAAAATTCCTAACAATGACTGTTTTACGAGGGTGCATTGCACAGTTCCCACGTACGCTTGTAGGTTTGCGAATTTTCAATATTTCCACTCCAGATTTTCAACATTGTCATTTTACCACACTTCCTTATGAGCAGTACAGCTGTCATTTTTCACATCCTGCCCAAAACGTGTTTCCGCCTATGTAGCGCACAATGGGGGTAACAAAAGGTCATGCTGAAAATTTATTGTGCAAATACCAGCAATCGCACAGGGCATTCGGTAAAGCACCATACGTGTCAAACACCACTGTATATACCTGCAAGCGAACGCTCGACATCTCACAAATGCTTGATTTTGTTTTTGGGGCGGAGTAACTGAGTCACAACCTTAGGACTCATGTTCATTTCCCATGGTGATCACCATGCAATAACAGCAGATCCCTCAGAACCACAACCTGTGACAGACATTGTTTAAGGGGAGGATGAATTCACCAATCTAATAAAGAAAAAGCCTGGCAGTTTCCTTCTCAATCTAGATGATACCCTGGAAGTTAATGCAATTGTTTGCTATTTGAAAATGTGAAAGCATACCCCCCCCCACACCTCTGACACACATACACACATAAGCCTATCGTCACATTGGTTAGTTAGGTATTCATACAAGAGCTGATAAAACAGCTCTCACTAAACAGGATTCATTCTTAACTAATAAGAAGCTTTATATAGAGCAGTGCATATTTTAGTCATCATTAGGTACAGCACTACTTCTTAGTTTAACTCACAGAGGGCAGCCACAGACAGAAACTACCAGACATCCCACTGATTAGCAAAAGAACATTACAAGAACATCATAACGAGACATTTTGGAGGACACACAATTAAAAATGAATCTAGTGGGAACATTAAATATTTTACAAGCCTCAGTTAGTCCAAAAAGCAGTACTTGGATTGGAATTTGGGGTGGCATGCGCCCTCCATGACCAGATCCGGTGGGCATAATGGCCCTAACGTTTAAGTCAAAACAGTCTGCCTAGCATCTTCAGTGATGAGGGACTGTTTCCTTCCCCCACAACACCTTGGATACACCAGACAACTTTTCTCAGTGCAGCCACTACGAGGCAATTTTAAATCATGGTGGAAATGTGAAAGGAAAAGTGTGTCTCCCACTGGGACTTGAACCCAGGCCCCTAGCATTCCATGGTAGTACTCTAACTCCTAAGCTATAGGAGGCTCGCTGATTAGCAGGCTTCTGAGCTTTCACTTAAGACACACACATTCTTTCTTTTGTTGCGTAACCAACAACTAAGGCATATGTCGGACACCAGACAACTTTTCTCAGTGCAGTAAAGCCACTGTGATGCAATTTTAAATCATAATGGAAGTGTGAAAGGAAAAGTGTGACTCCCACTGGGACTTGAACCCAGGGCTCTAGCATTCTGTGATAGTACTGCAACACCTTGGAGGCATGCTGTAGCTGACTGTCTCTGTAAGTCTTCTAGAAGAGTGCTGTGGGTTAGGGAAGGGACACACTAACTAGCCTGGATTAATGCCAGATCTTGCCCCTGTGTGTGTGTATGTGTGTGTGTGGTGGGGGGAGGGCTGGTCGTTGGGCTAGGGAGGTGAAAACTATTAAAAAGATGTGGCAGCTTCTGTCAGTGTGCTACTATCTTTTCCCTCAATTTACTAAATCAGTGTATTGAGACACAGGAGTCGAGGGGAGGAGATGACTGAGGGAGTTGGTGATGATGGCCACAGAAACTAGGTCTGGCCACTTGGGAAGGGCCAGAGGTTTTTATTTTTTATTTTTCTGTTTATGAGCTGAATAATAAATAGCTGAATATTTGGGGTCTTGAGCATAACTACTTGCTGAGTGTTAGCAGGAAGGTACTTGCACACCCTTAGGGTAGCATGCAAGGGATGATGCTGCCATACTGTCTCACTCATTTGTGGTGCTCAGACAGCAAAACCCTTTCAGTGAATAAGGATGTCAGTGATGGCGTCTCCGATTACTTGCCAGTGGGCAAAAGAGAACTGAGGTGGATGGGAGCATCCTGTGCTATGTAGGCTGTGCTGATGTATAATACTGGCCTCCTGGCAACATGGACAACCCCAGGTCTAAAACGTTTCATGTGGGGTCCTGACACTGATAACATGCAGTCAAATGTTGGACTCTGTGGAAGAGGTATCCTCAAAAGAAGATTGATTGGTGTGCTGTTCACCACCCCTAAGCTTAAGTGCTTTTGATTAACCAGTCTTACCCTGTAGGCCAGCCCTGTCTGGAGGGGGAGTTACGGGTGAGGTGGGGGCCAGTGGTACCAGCCGTTGGTAGTGTTCACTCCAGAGTTGTGGAAGGGACTTGTGGAATGGTTGTGGGCTTGACTCCATAGTAAGGAGGAACAAATGCATGTAACAAAAAGAAAGTGCCCTGTGGTGTTTAATTCCCTACAAAAAACAAGCATTTGTCAATGCCAAATGTTTGCTGGCATTGGCATTGGTAGTGCAGGAGTTAGAGAGATACATAATGAAAAAGTTCAGTACTTCACTGCTAAACTCCAACCCCCACCCTACCTGCAGAGACTGACAGGCATTGGGGGTGTGCCTTTGTGTCATCAGCCATAACGCTCACGCCATTCCACCTTACCCCACCCTGCAGACACCGACAGGTCTCCAGCCCTTATGCTTACCCCATTCCATAAGGAAATAAGCTGAGTTGTGTGCAGTATAGAAGAATGGGGTGAACTTTAGTGCCGAAGACCCCAAGGCAAACCTCAATGCTTGTCACTGGCTGCAGGATGGGGGTGGAAAGGCATGAGCATTACGTCTGATGACCCCAATTCACACCCCTGACACCTGTCGGTCTCTACAGGGTGGGGCATTATGGTTGGAAACCCTAACACCCTGGGCGTTTGTTGGTATTTTCGCTCCAAATTTCAGCATGAGCTTTTTGGGACCCCACCTCATGAATGGTGGCACTATCATTTCATTAATCAATCCCAAAAGGTGATTTCACAAAACGACTACGCCATTCTGTGCCACAGGTGGGAAAACACATTTCAGGCTGGTTATGAAAAATGACAGCTGCACTGTTCATGAGGAGGTGTGAAAATATGAAAAATTGGTAAAGTTACGAGTGTGTGTAGAAACTGCACAACCCCCCCAAAATAATGCAATCATTTTCAACATGGATTTTTGACTCCCACCTCATGAACAGTGGCACTATTTTATTAATTGTCTCCAATAGGTGATTCTGTGCAGTGACTGCAAAATCACCTTTGGGACTAACAAAAATAACAGTGACATGTTCATGAAGTGGTCCCAAGAACACCATGTTAAAAAAATTTGGGGCCACAATTCCTAAAATGGCTGAGATATCAACCTAAGTTGAAACTCCCCATTGACTCCCATTATACAGCACTTACCCGATTCCTCAGTCTGGATTTGAAGAGTGCAGACATGTCCCGTCCAGAGAAATTGGCTGCACCTGACCTGCAGAGGGTAAGTATGGGTGAGGGGAGTGCGGGAGGGTGGGTGCTCAGTGGAAGGGGAGGGGGACTAGAGGGACAACGGTGAACCATTTTCTTTTTACAGGAGAAAAAACACACACGGGGGCGATTTTCTTTCTTTACAGGTTAAAAAGCAAAAACTTTTCAGCACACTGGGGTGGCTCCCAGTGTGCCACAATGGTGGTGGTTGGGGGGGGGGGCATGCCGACTCGGGAATTGGGCACCGCAAAGTTGGCAGATTACAGACATTTTTTGGGGGACACATCTAACACCGGGAGTGGGCATCCCAGTGTCAGAAACATTTTGGCACACTGGGGTGGGCTTCCAGTGTGCCACATTAATGGAGGGAAGGGGGATACATGCCGACACAGAGATCAGACACCCCGATGTTTACTTTTCTTGAAGTGTGTCGGGTGGCAGCAGCCATGGCTCATGACTTGTTTCGCCAGGAAAGGCACACAGAACAGACAAGTTGTTGGTGGAGCAAGGGACAGAGTGCTGGGCGGGAGGAGCCGACAAGGTTGCGAGGGAGGAGGGAGGTGCCGCTGCAGTGACGAAACCGTTTTCGCGATTACAGCAGCAGATTCCTTTTAATTCCTTGCCTCTCTTTGAAGCTGCTGTCATCAGCAGCTTACCCCTTGATTGGTGTGCTGAGGGACACGACCAGTAAACAGTCTGCTGTATTGGCCAAAACACTACGTGCAAAAAAACATAAAAATGAGGAGACTGAAGAGAAGTAGTTTGAAGCTGCAGTCTGAGATAAGGATAGAAACACTCCAGGGTGGGGAAAAGGTACCTTTTATTTTAACAATTTATGTTTGATAGAGACATAAAATCTTAACCCAGAACCTATTGTCTGTGCAGGGTTCTAACCCATACTGTCCACCCCTACTGAAGATTTGATAAAGGTCGAAATGTTAACCCTAGTCTATCAGAAATAAACAGTTGGCAGAAACAGATTTGTTTCTCTGTTTTCAGTAGTGTTTATTTGCCAACAGACAAGAAGATTCCCTTGGACTTCACCTTTTCTAAACTTGATGTATTCTGCTGAATTAGTTTTGTGCTTAGCTAGAACCCCCTTCCATTTTGAAGCCTTAGCGATGCAGTGTGCACAGTCAGCATCTTGTGCTGTTCAGGAAGCCAGCACACTTAAACAGCAACTTGGCTCTAGCTGTACAGACAACAAAATGATGTGTTGTTAGTACTTCCTGGGACATGGGTTGGTGGCATCTTCCTGTGTTGTCTGACATGCAGTCAGTGAGGAGACTGCTCTCCAGTGTGTCACTCCCCCAGCTTGTTTGCCAGAATTACTCCACAGAGAAGTGCCAAAAGTTGCTCTGGCTTGATTGCTAATCTGTTTTTTCTGTCCAGGCTAGTGCTAGCTGACTTCAGCCAATCAGATTATATGGGCTTATCCACCTTGAGGAGGGGGCTGGCCAGGATTCCTCTGTACTAGGGAAGAATCTTTTAGGTGGGCACTGAGTGTGTGGCTCTTGAGGATTGTCTAGAGGTTGTCATGATACCATAACCCTAAGTCATTCAATACAATATCCCAAACCACGTCCTCACTATTCAAATTACTGCCAATGCATACATGAGTTTGTACCAGCACGCCAGGTGGGGTCATATTCAGAGGTCCCCAGAGCACCGCCAAACCCTGCAGTACCCAAGCACTAAAATAGTGCTGTACCTGTGTAAAAGAGGGGGTCCCCTCATGCACACCACTGCAGTCACATGTTCTAAGGTTTGTGGTGGCAGTAAACTGCTCCCCGAGTAGTGCTGTTTACCGCTGCCGAAAACCACCTCTTAACTGGGCACAAAGCACCCCCGTCCCACAAAGGCAGGGGAGCTGTACTGCAGGCACCCGCCCCTGTGCCAAACTGCCCCATCTCCCAGTTAATCATATTAGTGAACTCCTTGGTGATATGGTGGTCCCCCAGTTCTGCTCTCCCAGTACATCATTTTTGAGTACATCCCTGGTGGTCCTTTGGTCGCCCCCCAATTGCCTAGTCTGTTTAGTCAACTCCTTGGTGTTCAGTGCCCCCCCAAACAGTCCCCTCTCACAATTGACTGCTGCTCACATCCAACCTCCTTGCACCCTCACCCGGTGTCCAGCGCTCACTAACAGGATAACAGTGAGTGCCACATCCCTCCTATCACCTCTGCAGCCAGCCATCATATGAGCAGTCGGTGAGCGCATGTACTGTGGTACAGCTGCTTCTACAGTACATGTGCTCACTAGCAGCTCATACAGTGGCTGGCTGCAGAAGTGAGAAGAGGGCAGTCTATGAGTGCTGGACACCAGGGTGAGGGGAGGTGTGGGGAGGATGGATGTGAGTGGGCAGGTCAGTTAGGGGATGTGGGACTGTTTGTGTGGACTACTGGACAGCAGGGAGTTGAATAAACAGATTGGGCGATCGGGGTTGGGGGAACCACTAACCACCTGAGAATATACCAAGAAGTGATGTACTGGGAGATAGGGGAATAATACTGGACTACCAAGGAGTCTGTTTCAGTGTGCAGTGGGCGCTAGAGAGCTGCTGTGCCCCATGTAAATGAGCCTGTGATGGCACTGCAAATGGGCTCTAAGTACCTTGCAATCCCAGTGGGCTTATTTGCATGTTCAGGTGAATATGGCCCACAGGAAACATGGTGCTATCCCATTTCAGGCAGTGCCATCCCCTGTGGGCCATATGGACCTCCTAATCCATGATGGGGTAATATAAATTCACTTAGCACTGTGCCAACATGGTCATTCAGTCAGATAGCATTGCTGTGTCAGCGATCGCTATCAGTCTGAATATCGTCATGGCCACGGGGAGCACAGGGCAAGTGCAGTGCAGATGGCACTTTTTGTCATTGAAATCCAGCTGCTACCCCTAGACCATTTGTAGATCTTTTTTACATTCTCCCCACTACTTTCTAAATGCCAATGATGTTGCAGATTTTTGTGTCATCCGCAAAGAGACTCACCTTCCCCTCAGGCTCCTCTGCAGTGTTGCTTATGAAGACATTGAAGAGGACTGGTCCCAGCACTGAACTGTGTGGTATCCCTCTCCCCCCGTCACTCTCCTACTGCCTGAGTGGCAGCCATCTACCACCACCCTTTGCCTTCTGTCCTTTAACCAGTTTGATACCTAGCTTGTCACTTTCTCCCCAGTCCCCAGGCTGCTTAGCTGAACTTGGCCATGCTGGGTACGTCTTTGCAGACAAATGCTGCTACATTCAAATCAGTCAGTTTAGTTCAATCCAGCACTGTACCATACACCCATAGTTATCATCTCAAGTCACTAAAAGTCCTGTTCTTGAAGGAAATATTCTGAACCAGTCTATCCACTACTCCTGGTCAGTCCCATGCATCAATCCCTAGGTATTATAGGCTCTTCTCTTGACTTCCACCTAATTGGAGGCAGCATGGTGTTCACAGCCTCTGCCACTTTGGTTGACTGATCTCTTCTTTACACAAATTCAGGGAGTGGTCTCCACGGAGCTCCCGCCTGAGAGTTGGGTCCAGAGAGCCTTCTTTGCTCGCTTCTCCTCACCAATCTTTTCTTCTACTTCTGCCTGTTTTCTGTTCTTGTGCCAAAAAACATGAGTTACCCTTTCACCCCAGCCAACATTATTCCTCACCAAGTGTGACCAGCACCAGCACTCCCAGAGAACCTCTCTGTAGAATACAGGGAATCGAGCCAGGGTTCCCGGGGTTAAACGTCAAACCTGTATGTGATTATTAAAGTTATGGTAGTGTAATTAGCAGCCCTCTGGAGGAAGGATCCAAGGCAGCTGCTCAGCAGGAAGCAGAGGTTTCAGTACAGAAGACTGTAGATTTTCTCCAAGCTCACAACTGGATCATAAATCTGGAGAAAAACTCCCTAGTTCCCTTTAAGGCTCTGGACCACTGAAGAGCGTGAGATTTTCAAACAGACCTAAGATATATATATATATATATATATATATATATATATATATATCGTTACAAGCGTTAATGCATCAGTTAGGTTAAAGTGACAAAAGTAGGGACATGTGACATTAGGGTTTTCAACCTAACACCCCACCCCCACTCTGCACAGATGAAGACGCATCGGGGTGCATTGGGGTCATCCGCCCTAATGCTTACCCCATTCCATTTTAAAATAAATTTGGTGGGTGCAGCATAGGAGAATGGGGTGAGCGTTGGGGCTGAGGACCCCAATGCCGTCCCCCGATGCCTCTTCGACTGTGCAGGGTTGGTTAGGTTGGAAACCCTAACACCACATTTCCCTACTTTTGTCACTTTAACCCTAACTGATGCATTAACAAAGTTTTTTGCAACAAATTTCCTTACTTTTTGAGATAGTGTAATTGGACCCTGTGCTCCGATTCCTCCAGAGAAGCATATATGTACGTTAGACCCTGCGCACCCACAATATCTCAAGCACCAGCACAGTGGCCCATAGACCCCGTGCTACAGTGTCTTCAGGAGTGGGAGCGCTGGGTCCTGTGCTCCTAGAGTATCTCAAGCACCAGAATAGTAGTCTACAGACCCTGCAGTACAACGTCTTTAGGTGTGGGAGTGCATGATCCTTCAGACCCTGTGCTCCCACATTATCTCAGGCATCAGCATAGTGCCCCAAAGACCCTGGTTGGAGAAGTCCTAATCCTTTTTCATCAAGACGACAAAGGATTTTGTCATTTCACAAAAAAAGATTAGGACTTTTCACAAAAGAGGATTTAAAAAATCATCCTTTTTCGTGAGACGTCCTAATCCTTTTTCATCTGATTCCTATTTTGTGAGATGACAAAATCCTTTGTCATCATGACAAAGGAGGATTAGCAGCAGGGTCATCTGGTCAGAGAACCCTAATCCTCTTTCTTCATGTCGACAAAGGATTTTGTCATCTCACGAAATAGAAATCATCTCACGAAAAAGGATTAGGACGTCTCACGAAAAAGGATTAGGACATCTCATGAAAGTGGATTTAGAAAAATAATCTTTTTTTTGTGAGGCCCCTAATCTTTTTTCGAGAGATGATTCTGCTTCGAGAGACAACAAAATCCTTTGTCATCACGAAAGAATAGGGTTCTACGATCAGATGGCCCTGCTGTTAATCCTCTTTCATCATGATGGCAAAGGATTTTGTCGTCTCAAGAAAAAGGTTTAAGATGTCTCACGAAAAAAGCTTTTTCTAAATCCCCTTTTGTGAGATGTCCTAGTCCTTTTTCATGAGACAGCTGCTATTCCTTGAGATGACAAAATCCTTTGTCGTCATGATGAAAGAGGATTAGGATTTTCCGACCAGATGGCCCTGCCGTTAATCCTCTTTTGTCAGACGAATTCCTTCTTCGTGAGATGTCCAAATCCTTTTTCGTCATGAGGAAAAAGGAACAGAAGTGAGTCACGAAAAAGGATTTTGAAAAATAAAAGTAAGCTTTCTGAGGCACCCTAAAATTAAAGTAAACGCACACAACAATAGAGGACATTCTGATGACCAAGATACATAACTGGATGTCTGCAGAATTCATCTCTGGGCAGAGTTATGACATTTTGTTTGGACTGAAATAAAAAAACAAGACGGCGGCTGATGAGAAAGGAATTTTTTTTCTGATGAACAAGGATCTTTGTTCATGAGGTGTCAAAATGCCTTGTCAGAGCAAAATCCTTTTTTGTTCCATGCAGCTATCCAAAAGACTGAACTGAGCATGGTCAGAACCTGAAATTTCAAAATGTGATAACTTTGGAAATTATTAATATTTGTTAACCAAACCAATGCTGGCTTATTCTTTGGGGCAAGCTCTTTCTGCCCTAAACATTTCAGACCAAAATTTCAGACGGTTTGGCTGCAGTGCAATGAGAAAAAAAAATGCCCAAAAAGACAAATGTTTCCTTTTTTTTTTTTTTCACTATATGCAGCTGGAAATCTGCCAATCTGATCGAAACTAAACTTGGTATGTAAGGAGATCTTGGGATGGGATGGCACTTACCAAATTTCATGCGAATCCGTTGAATGGTTGCAAAGTTATTAAAGTGCAAAATTTCAGGTTTAACATTAAAGTGCCTACTCAACCCTAATTATAGGGGCGCAACTGCGCTCTTATAATATGTATTTTTTTATTTCTGTCCTCTGCTGCGCCTCACTACCAGTCCTTCAGACCCAGCTCTGCTTCAACTTCAGTCAAGGGCACTGCTGCACACTAACCTCATCCTATGTCCCCAGTCCCTATCCTGGCATGACACTACTCCCAGACCTGTGAGGAAGGACAGAAGTGCACCAGGGGGATGGCAGAGGAACAACATCCAGGGAAGTGAGGATGTGCTGGAATGGGAACTGGTGGCTATCATCTCTTCTGTCAAGATGATCTACTGTCCTCCAAACCCAGATGTCCACTTCATCTCTCTCTCTCTCTCTCTCTGAATCAGGTATGTTGTTTATGCCTCACCTACTACTTTGAGGTACTTTGGTAGAGGGAGATGCAATTCCATTTTGGAGGAGAGTGCCTCATGTTGGTATTTCCTCTTGTTATTCTGGGCTGTGGTGTGAACCTGGGCACCAGCATGTCAGGTAGTCTCCTACCACTTAACACCCTGGAATTGTTATGGGAGAGATAATCTTGACTCTTGGGAAGATTGAAAGCCTCGTTTCTCAGTATGCCACATGCTGATTTCTTCATTGTTCATGGCTTGGCATATCTAAAATGAAACACAGTGATATCACAGTTTCCTTATGGAATGTATGGCTGTTTGCAGGTTGGCAAAATGTTCTTACTCTGTTTCTGAAATGTCAGGTGATTTCCATGCTCACATGTATGGGATAGTTAACTTCCATGTCAATATTTATCGGTATGCTGCAAGAGACTTTGTTTTAGTGAAAGGATGTGTGCAAGCTGACCAACTGACTGGCTCAGGATGGCTGCTCTGCACCCTTATCTTTTTAACATTCAGCCTAGCAGCATGGTGTTACCTTACCTTTGATTTAGATAGTTTTTATTTCATTTTTTTTATTTCACCTTTAACCTTCAAAGAGGTTTCTTCTTTTTCAGTCATTTTTTTGCAAGCCTTTCTTTGAAGCTTTTAACAACTCCCTCAGTAAATACACACGTGTGAAGCATTTTGTTTGACTAATTCATTATCACTTACACTTCTAATGAGACTATCACAGCCAAGTGGGGATTGTAGTGTGAAAGACAGATTAACTGTTGCACTGTACATTGTTATCTAATGGAAAATGAGGCACACCAAACAATTATAAGGTGATTTACTGTAGCCGTTTGTGTTTTTATTTATGATTATAAATGGAGCATTGTGCAAGAAAGTAAAATATTTTGACAGCGTGTGTTACCAGGACATTGTAAGGGTAAACGCCCCACATGCTCTGAACTTGGCTTAACATTGCAGTCTTCATGTTCCCTTTATAATACAGAGGTTAAGTATTTCTGCTCTCTGGTTCCTCTCTCAGTACTTACACTGTGTGGTAATATTACTGGGCAGTACTGTGCTGGTGACAGGAAGGGCATAGCTGCACACCAGGATAAGATGATGCCCTCCACATACCAAAATGTTGTGACCCCAGAACCAATGTCAAAGACCTGAGAATTAAAATTCAGACATCTGGTTTCTAGAATTGGCATAGTTCTTGCAGTGAAGGAGTCGGCCACTCTTTCAGAGTTGCTTCTAATTCCCTTTCAGGAAGGCAGTAATGTAATATGGTGAGCAATCCCTTTCACCAACTAAGTGTTCGCGTGTTAAATGCAATGTTCTGCCCATCTGCTTCATAACAATTTTGAAAGTAGTTCATTAGTATAGCTTTTAACTTGAGTGCTCACCAGCTCCTTCTCAGGAAATGCAGAAGCCTGGAATTAGACGTCTTTACTTGTATTATGGCTTGTGTATTACATAGAGGAGTGGACACAGAAGGTTGGTCTTGGCACTGCCTTCTCCAAACTTGAGTCCATAAAGAAAAGCGTGCACTAGTATTCTGTCGTGTGCAGAGTACAACTAAAACAGTGGTGTGTCATGACAAAATTGACAAAGCCCCTGAACCCCCTACGGCGTAGTCACCGTTTCTCTCCCTGACCCTCGGCTGCGTCAAAAAATGAATAGTGGGTTGTGCCTATCTGCCTCCCAAAGAGACCTCCATCTGCCTCTCCCTTTTTTATAACCTCCCTCGCCATGCCCTAATACTCTGTGGCGATTTTATCATAGACTGGCTGAACCACACTTCGGACAAGTTTCGGGCCTCTCTTGTCAATAGCAACCTGGCCCAGCTCATCAGTGTCCTGACAAGAATTGACACAGAATCAGGCAACCATTCCTTGCTTGATTGAGTAGTCACTAGCTGTGCCCTTAAGGTGAAATCTGTGGGTGTACTTGCTGCCAGCATCAGTGATCACTCCCCTATCTTTATCTGGTGAAATAACTTCCCTAACCCCCGCCACCCAAGGTCACTCTGGTCCGAGATCTGTCCCGTCTCGATCCCAGTGCCTTTATTGCCTCTATCAATGCCAATTAGGGATAGATAAACACTCTCCTTGACATCAACCAGGCCCTCGATTTTTTTTTAATGACCACCTTCACCAATATAGTTGATTGCCATGCCCCCATTAAGAGGTGCAGATTAAAAGGGATCAAAGCTCCATGGCTCTCAAAGGATATTAGGAAGCTCATTACCGCTCACGATGGGCTTGGAAGACCTTCAGATACAATGGGCTACCCTCTGACTGGCAAGCCTACATAGAAACATAGAAGTTGACAGCAGATGAGGACCGCAAGGCCCATCCAGTCTGCCCGTTTATTTTTCTACCTTATAAATGTGCCATCGGCCTTTTTTCTGTCAATGGCCTATCTATTCATACTCATCTGTATTGCTCCCTTATGCCTATCCCATGCCTGTTTGAAGCCCTGCGCTGTATTCATATGCACCACTTCCTGAGGTAGGCCGTTCCATGCATCCACCATCCTTTCTGTGAAAAAGAACTTCCTCACATTACCCCTTAATCGGCCTCCCTCTACTCTCATGCTGTGTCCTCTTGTCCTGCTATTTTTCTTATATTGAAAAATGTTTGACTCTTTCACCTTGTTAATGCCGTTGAGGTGTTTGAATGTTTCGATCATATCACCTCTCTCCCTCCTTTGCTCTAGGGTATACATATTGAGTTCCATTAATCTGTCCTCATATGTTTTCTGATGCAGTCCCTGCACCATTTTGGTTGCCCTTCTCTGGACTGCCTCAATTTGGTTAACGTCTTTGTGAAGGTGTGGCCTCCAGTACTGCACGCAGTACTCCAGGTGGGGCTTAACCAGTGTCTTGTAAATAGGGATTATTACCTCCCTCTTCTGACTTGTAATACCCCTACTAATACACCCTAACATCCCCCTAGCCTTACCTACTGCTTGGATGATGGGAACTGACTCTGGTCGCCGGAAGGCTGGCCGGGGGAGAAGAAGAGAGTGTCCTACGGACTGCTCTCTTCTCTGGGAGGGTGGGGAAGTGTCTGAGGTGGAGACGGACCCCTGGCAGAGGCCGGGTCCGGGACAGCCACCCGCCACGCTCAAGTCAAATGGAGGCGGGGTGGATGCTGGGTGTTATTGCACGTCCCCGTTTCCCAGAGGAAAAAAACCAAGAAAATGGAGGGGAGATCCTCAGTCCACATGAAGCCCTCCCTGGGCTTCAATTCACCACTGCCGCCGCACTCCCAACTAGATACTAGTAAGGGATTTGGAAGAAAGAATGACGGAGCCCCAGAAATGCTCCCCGAAAAGGCAAGTACCCATGATAGTTATGCGTACTGTTTCGGGTGGGAGAGGGGTAATACAGTAACCAGAACCAGAGCAGTCTGAAAAAGAAATGGAAGAGATAATGTGTTTAAAGCAAGAGAAAGTGAAAGAAGGAACAAGTAAAGAATGTGAAAACCCGATCTTGCAGCAAAAACAAATTTTACAGTTGGGGTGAACACAGGGGGAGTGGCCCGGAAAAATAAAGAAACTGTAAACAAAAGCAAAAAAAAAAAGTGAAGCAACTACTGAAGGTATACAAAATCACACAAACCCCCATAATGCAGAGCATCACAGGTTGTATATACAAATCACCACAAAATATTATGCTGGTTCAACTTTAAGCAGAAATGCATGGTGCCGAAAGGCCTCGCGCACAGTTTGCAAAGGGTGCCAGCAGAAGACACAGACACGTGTTTCGTCCTAACAGGACTCATCAGTGTGCTTCATCTGTATGATGCCCCAAAGGAATGAACCAGCTACCCTAAGTTGGTTTATCTGGATTGCGTTGTGGTGAGCCCAATAAAACCAAAAAAATAAGCTAAAAGACAAAGAACCCTAGCGCTCAAGCACTGAGCAAGAGTTACCCCAAAGGGCATTGGCCAGGAAGCCAAGTTTCAAAGAAGGTACCACACAGAACATACAACAGGGCTGAGCTGATTTTGCTGGGCCAGCAGCAGAAATACCAGCAGATACCCTGGGGTGGGTAGCAGCGGCCCTCCAGAATGTAGGCTGGGTAAAACGTCTGGATGGAAAGGGTTGTGATACAAATCTTCCCCCAACATTAGGAGGGAAAAATGGCATGGACAGCCAAAATAATGAAAGTAAGGGAAGTAGTAGAGAAGAAGGAATTACTGCTATGTCGATTATCACCCCAGGGCAAATAAGCCCTACAGTTGTTCAAACCACAGAATTATCAGCGGAAAATAGCATACTGGATGCTATTATTGAATTAGAAGGAGAAGAAAACATCAGGCAAAATGCAGATGGGACTGAGCCCCAACCCCCCCCCCACAGCAGCAACAGGCACCTCCTGAAAATGTAAGGAGAAAAGAACCTGTAATACCTAATACTGATGCTAACACTAAAAATGCCACTTCAAAACAAGTTAACTAATACTGTGTGGTCTGGAAATGCCAGACAAAGACCGTTTCCAGAAAATGTGAGACTTGCCTCTGAACCTGCTGCAAGGCGTATTGTGGTAAGGTTGAAATACAGGGGAGATGGGTCTAATATACTGGACAGGTTATTTGTGGGGAGGGCGCTGTTAAAGAACAGCATGAAATCTCTGCTTTAATATATGCCTGGTAACACTATATGTGACATCAACTTCAAGCATCCTGCCGGGTTAGAAAGGTTCTGGAAACAATATCGAATGCTGAAAAACACTGCCATTTGGAAACCCTTCCTGGCAATCCCACTCACAAAACCTGTGTTTAAGAGGGTAACAGTACTTTTCTGAAATGAGGGGGCAAATGTGTACATTACCTACTGGCTAAATCAGCATTGCTCTGTGATTGGCTAGCCAGAACCAATTCTGTATGATGAGCACCTATGGACAGGTAGCTGGAGATACAAAGTGACCTTGAAGCAAGAAAATGGGGTGATTAAACATCTCCTCAATTGTTATTTTTGTTTTTGGGGGGGAGACAGAGGAGTGATATTCTACGTGAGGCAACCTCGTGCTTGTTATAAATGTGGGGACTTGGGGCATTTGAGCAATGCCTGCGAAAAATAAAAATGTGGTTTATGTGGGGTTGTAGGCCACATCGGTGTGCAGTGTGCACAGCCATTGAGGTGCAACCTATGTGGAGAGGTCGGCCACACATTTAATACATGTGAGTAGGCCTCACACAACAGTAGATACCAGGCTTTACAGGCCAAGCATGATGTCTATGTGGCCACAGCACAGAAAGAAAGAAGGAAGGAATGGGGTTCCAGGAACTAATGACACAGTTGAATGCGGCAGACCCGCAAGCACAAAGAACTGCCAGACCACAGCGAGCAAAGCAAAATGGAAAAGGGGAAACCACTGTAGTACAAGCTCAAAATACTGAGCAACAGGAAAATCCAACCCAAACTACTACAGATGATGCTAGGAACAATGGGCCACTCTCCGACACAGGAACACAAGATCAAGAACATATGGAAGCTGCCTGCTCAGTCTACTCCAGATGTAATAGAGAATGAAGTAGAAGTACAAGATATGCCTCCTCCAGGGAAAATAGTAGACTCATTATTTCAATGGGTCACAAGATCAAAGTTTTCACAGAAAGTTGTGACAATACAGAAGCCACAAGGGGAAGCTGAACCTATACCCACACAAAACTCGTATGAAGCATTAATGGAGTTGGAAGGGAAAGAGGTTGAGGGGGAATCAGATGTGTCCCCAATCGCTTCTTTTCAGCAAGAAATAAATGGAGATACTGAAATTGGAGAAAAGCTAAAACCTAAGAGAAAAGGAAATGACACAAATATTAGAGAGAGTCTAATTCAAAACTCCTTATAAATGTTGGCAGAAATATTTATCACCTCAAATGTTAATAGCATAAAATCCCATGAAAAATGTCAGATAACATTTTCTAGTTTGGCAGGAGGTGGGGGCAGTGTATATTTTCTGTAAGACACATGACTACACTCAATACCGGAAATTTTAGACATGCAAAAAGAATGGAGATGGGGTTCCTCATTATGATCGATAGTGGAAGAGATGTGTACTGGATAAGGGATACTGTTTGCTAACATAAAGGTGAAAGTATTAAAGGTCATAGAAATTGCCCAAGGGAGGACCGTGATAATAGATGTAAGCATTAAGCCACGACAAAGGTGGCATCTAATACTGGATTAATGCATGGTTGGGAGGGTTGTGGCCCGAGGCCGCAGGCCAAGGGCATACAACAGCCCAACCATGCATTAATAGCATTAGATGCCACCTTCGGAGTGGCTTAATGCGCTTGTTACATGGTGCGCATCATTTGATGGTCACTAAGATTGTGTCTGCAATCTTGTGAAGAACATAACAGACCCTGACTCTCTCGTTCTTACAGATTTGTGCTGCACTTTTTGAAACTCTCAAACACATCTATTTACATCGTGATGCGGTGAAAACAGCTCTATTCCTGCATATGCAGAACCATGCGTTCCACATGCTGCAGTGTTTTTTTGGGAGATCTACTCTGCTGTTATTCTTGTGCCATGTGTAGGAGGTCCACGGGTGACTGATTTCAACTGCTGTTTCTTTGCCTCACATACACATTTGCATAGAACATCCATGCTCTCTGTGTTGCTCTAACATGCCTCCAATGAGGTCTGCTGCCAGTTGTGCTCCTCTTGTCACTCGTTGTTCTGCTCTGTTTGTGGCTGATGCCAATATTTCCCAGGGTATCCGGTATCGCACTGCCACTCCTGCAGTTCAGAGTGAGTCTCCTGTGCAGTCTGAGGCGGCGCATGGCTGTCTCCATACCGCGAGACCACGCCATTGTGTCCCTCCGGTCCCATCTCGCCGGGCTCTACTGCCTGGGGCTCTGTGTGATGACTCCTAGCCCTCTCCTATTGGTCGATCTCTTCGGTTGCCCTGGGATACCCTGGTGGCGTTGCCTCCTCCGTGCTCTCTTGCTTCCGGGTCTGTTCCGTCTCTCAGACTCAGCCATTGCGTGTCACTGGCTGAGCAAGAGAGGACGTCCCCCTCTCATCCCTGCGGCCGTATTGCTGGTGCTGCTTTCCCTTTCTGTGGCTGGTGGTAGTATATCACTTTGGACACTGCACTTGCGCTGGATTAATCCCCGCTCCAATTTCCCCCACATGATCCATTTGCACCAATCGCTCATCCCCATTTCCACATTCAGTTTAGTGCCATGTTACAAGTAATATTAAATAAGACTGCATGTAGATTAATACCTGTGCTTCTCAGTCAAAAGCAGAGAGAGTAGCCTTGTTCAGAAAACAGAACCGTATCTACAACTAAAATTATGTGGGGAGGAGACTTCAACTGTGGATTAGCAAGGAATGATTGGTGTAGAAAAACTGAAAAATGATATTGTGATACTAATGCCTTAAAAGATATTCTACAAAATAATACAATTTGTGATATTTATGAGAAAATAGGAAAACCACCAGAACATACCTTTTATAAAGGTAATCTCTCTCTACCAGAATAGATTTCTTGTTCATATCAAAGAATTTGACGGGACTTACAATTTTTATTTATTTTTATTTATTTATCAAGTCTAGGATTACAAATACCTTTGAGCCTTGGCTCTTTTACAAAGGTTCCACGTCAGAGAAATACAAATTATGGGGAACATCAAGACAGGCATTACAACAATGTGGACATTGCAGAGTACAGATTAATACAATTCAAGGGTAGCATTGTAACAGATAAGAAGTGCCACAGTCATAGGGAGAGGGAAGGGGGGAGGAGAAGGAATGTAGGAAGGGTGGGGAGAGGGTGAAAAGTGCAGCATTGGGTATACCAAGATGTGAGGATAGAATCCAGTGAGGAGGGGAGGGGGGGACCACTAGAATAGGAAGGGGAAGTGGAGAAACAAGGTTAAGTTGGGCAGTCACAGGAACTGTTGGTAGTGAGACAGTCCTGGAGCCTAGTTTTAAAACATACCAATTGTTGGGGCAGAGGAGATGGTTGAGCTGAGGCCATTGAACCAGAGTGGCACTCGATAAGCAAAAGAGCATTGTCCCTGTGAAGTGTGACAGTGGGGGACTTTCAGTAGCTGTAACGTTGATCTCCTAAGGCACCATTTGTTAATTCGGTGTTGTAACAGAGTTGAGACCCCAGGAGGTGCAAGGCCAAGGTAGATTTTTTCGCCATGGAACAGGTGAGAAACTTTATGCGGTTTGATAGTTGGAGCCAGCCGGTCTGAGTGTACAGGTCACATGTGTGGGTGAGATGGTGAGCACCAGTGATGAGCCGACATGCCTTATTTAAGGCAGTTGAGAGGCGTCTAAGGGTTGTGGTTGTGGCAGAGCCATAAATGATGAGACCATAGTCTATTACAGAGATCACAGAGCTCAGGACTGCAACCTTCAAAGCTTCTGGCGTGAGGTGTGGTCTGTGTTTGTAGAGGAGACCAAGCCGTATTAGCAGCTCTAGCTACATTATCTACATGAAGTCCATAGGAGAGATTAGGGTCAAGCTGTATCCCTAAGTATTTGAAGGACCCCACCTGATCTAGAGTGTTTCCTGGGTGGTGGAGATAGCCAAGTGGTGTAGCTTGTGTGGGTTATGAGAGCTGCAGAAGAGCACAGATTTGGTTTTCTTGTCATTGAGGACCAGTTTATGATTAAGAAACCATGTCTCTACAGAACTGAAACCAAGTTGAAGGTTGTGTTGAAGAGTTGCAGGATCTTTGTGAGTGGAGAATAACAACAGCATCATCGGCATATATAGTATGATCTGCCCAGAGCAGTGGTAAGGGAGGAGTTTAAGAAAAGGCTAAAAAGGAGGGGGCCTAGTATGGATCCCTGTGGGACACCCGAGCGAACAGGCAGGGTGTCAGAAAGAGCATCTGCAATTTTTACTCTCTTCGACCTGTTTTCTAAGTAGCTTTTAAACCGGAGAGAAGAGTCAGGTGATAGCCTGGCATTCAGTAGTTGGTGTATTAGTAGACCATGGTGTACTGTATCGAAGGCCTTGGAGAGGTCGACGAAAACGGCCCCTGTGAGAAGGCCGTTGTCATGGGATTTGTACAAAGCTCCAGTGAACTCAAGAAGGGCTGTGGTGGTGCTGTGACCTTTCCAGAAGTTGTGTTGTCGTGGACAAGGTATATTGTATTTATCCAAGTGGTTGGTAAGTTGATCAGCCACGATGCGCTCGAGTTCCTTAGAGAGTGGGGGCAGTATGGAGATAGGGCAATAATTTGAGTGATTCGTCTTATCCCCACTTTTATGGACGGGTGTCACGGTGGCTGTTTTCCATAGGTCGGGGAATTTTCCACAGCTGAGAGAGAGGTTTAGGATTTTTGTTTATGGATGAATTACCTCATCGAGGGTGAGCAACAGAAGTTTAAGGTCCAGGGTGTCGCTACTAGATCTAGATTTAGAGATAGCCGCAGTAATATAGCGGCGAGCTTCATTCAGCCTTACCTCCCTGAAGTAGAAGAGGGGATGATTAGACTGAGGGGCTGAGGTATTTGGGGATTAGGCCTTGTTTTCGAAAAAGTCATGGGGTATAACAGCACTAAGGTCTGAAAAAGCCGTGTTAAAGATGTTTGCAGTCACCTTGGGGTTGAGGATCCATCAACCGTTAACATGGCTGGAGAGGTTTTTGCTGCATCCCTGTGACATCCTTGATATTGTCCCAGAAAGCACGACCATTTCCCCATGTATTGGTGAGAATGTCTTTGTAATAGGTGGGTTTCATTAGTCGTATGGCTTTTGTGCAGGCATTTCGTGCTTGTTTGTAATTTTGGGTGTCTAGTTGTTTGCCAGTGGCCCTGGCAACTGCTCAGAGGTGATTCCTTAGTTTCAGCTGTGAGAGAAGAGCCGCGGTGACCCATGGGTTAGAGGGAGATTTTGTTTTGTGCCTTTTAGCAGGGGCAAAGAGGTCACAGGCTTTGTTGAAAATTGAGATGAAGTGATCAAGAGCCAAGTTAACATCTGTTACTTCATAGATGGGTAGCCAGTCTTGTAGAAGCAGGTTTTCTTTGAGATGTGGAAGTTTTCCACGAGGAAGAACTCTGCTAGCGATAATTTTGGGAGGGGGCTTAAGGAATTTGTTAGACCATGCACACATGACTGGGGAGTGGTCACTGAGAGAGTCTGGGAGAATGGTCGTATGAGAAATCCTTATGGGGTGAGTGATGAGGACTCAATCCAAGAGGGTACTGGTGCCAGTCTTGTAGTTAATCCTAGTAGGGAAGTTTACCATTTGCGTGAGGTTAGCAGCTGAGATGGAGTCTTTATAGGCACTGGTGCTCGATGCTAACCAGTTTATGTTGAAATCCGCTAGTAGAATAAGTTCAGCCTCGGGAGGATGAGAGTTGATAAAGTTTAGAACGTCGTTGAAGCCATGTTTAGGGTCCCTGGGCGGGATGTATACGGAGACAATAGGGCTTTATGTTTGGGACCTAGGACGATTTTTATTGGCAGAATCTGCGCCGAGGCAGAAAGTGATGGAGTTGCTACAGGGTGCCAAGACAGGGAGTCTTTGATATAGATTGCGCAACCACCGCCTTTTTTGGATATCCTGTCCAGCCTGTGGGCATTGTAGCCCTGTATTGTTACTGCTGAGTCAGGAACTTTAGGTGTCAGCCAAGTTTCCACCACTGCAAGGATGTCAGGGTTGTGTTGGCATATGAAGGCTTGGAGTGCATTCAGCTTTGGTAGTAGGCTGCAGATATTAATGGCTGCAAGGATAAAGGGCACCTGGAGTTTGTGTGTGGCCTGAGCTTCTAGGGCCAGGATTGGGATGGACGCTGCCTGAGATGAGAAGGAGGAGGAGTAGGAGTTTTTAGGAGCAGAGTCGCAGCTCTTTGAGAGATAGTTTTGATCATTGTTTCCAGGAGTAATAGAATTGCTACCTCTAGAAACATCGGATCATCTAGCAATTAAGGCAGAAATAGGGAATCCAAAGAAATATGCATTAGGGAGGAATTATTGGAAAATGAATGTTTCACTTTTACAAGAGGACCGCTACAAAACTGAAATAAAAACCTTGTTTAAAGCTAGAAAAGATATAAAATTCCTATACAACTTTGCAATTGAATGGTGGGAGGTTACAAAGAGAGATATCACAAATCTTTTACTACAGCTCACCAGTAATTGGACAAAACCTAAATATGTGAAATATTTTAGGCTTAAGAGCACAATATCTTAAAATATTGACAAACATGACTCAGATAGGGATAAATAGAATGGAAGAGTTAAATAGAATGAAAGAAAATATGTATGAATATCATAAGGAAAAAGCGTGCAATTTAGCAAAGTAGCAACAATTCTCAGCAGAAGGCAGTAAAAAGTGAAGTGAATCCATATGGTAGAGATGGGGGGAGAAAAAAAACAAGATTATAACAGCACTTAAAACCAAAAATGGACACACGAATGAAGAACAGACAGAAATACAAGAAGTAGTGCAGGAGCATGTTAGAAATACCTTTCAGGTAAGGGAAAAGAACCCTGAGCCCTCCATATTAGACAATATAAATATTCCTGACTTAACAGTAGAACAAAAGATGGAATTAATAGAACCCATATCAGAAGAAGAAATACAAGGTGCCATAAACAAATTATCACTGCACACTACACCAGGAAGGTGCCATAAACAAATTATCACTGCACACTACACCAGGAAAGGACGGAATACCTAATGATTTTTATAAAGAATACAGGGAATATGTAATACGTATGTTAAAGGAGGTCTTCACAGCTATTCAAAAGAAAGACAGACTAGGAGACTGCAAGAATGAAGGGATCATGATATTTTTCTATAAAAGAGAAGATCCACAGCATATTAAAAGCTGGAGACCTCTTAACCTGTTGACAACAGACTTAACATTTTGGCCAAAATATTAACGGCACACTTAGCAAAAATTGCAGAAAGAGTAATAATAAAAATGCAAACGTGTGCAGTACCAAACCAAAATATACAACAAAACTTAATGATGATCAGAGAAATAATAGAAAAGGGAAGGAAAATGGAAATAGAAAGCTATTTATTAACAATAGCTCAAGAAACCGCATTTGATGCTATCAATCAGAAATTTATATGGACAGTGCTAGATCATTATCATGTGCCACGAAAAATAGAATTATTATACAAAAATACAACAGTAACTCCGTTAATAAATGGACATCTAGGAATACCCACATATTTAAGTAAGGGGGTTAGGCAAGGATGTCCTTTGAGATCACCACTATATATTTGGACTGGACCCCATGTTAAGAACAATAGAAAACAGTAAGAACATACTTCCAATTACCAATGATACAGGGACTATTTACCCAAAAATTACGGCATATGCCGATGATTGCACACTAGTAGAGCTAATTCAAACGCCGGAAAACAGGCAATAGAATTATTCCAAGAAGCTAAACAGTATACAGGAAATAAAACTAACAAAGATAAAAGTAAAACACTAGTGATGAGGAAGGCTCCACTGGACCCTGATTTCCGCACTAAGGTCTAAATGGAACCAACCAAAATATTAGGATTAATTTATGGAACACTAGAAGAAGCATAGCAAAACTGGAGCAAACGTGAAGAAGCAGGTCAGAGTGCAAAGGTGAAAATCATGGAAGGTGACCAGGAAAAAAGGGCGTACTTATTGTCCCAATATTTTTGTATGTGTCGCATATCTATCCATTGCTGTTTTCAATGCACACGAAAGTGATGAGTATTTTCTTTGTTATTATGGGGCAGTAAGCTAAACCCTGTGAAAAGGGCGCATACTAACATACTAAAAGCCAGCAGAATAGGCCTGACGGTCTTTTGTGTCTGCTCGGTAGCCAGCCCCTATTGGGCACTCACTCTCCCACCCCCCAGCCCCTGAGAGGGTCATTTTCGGTTTCACTTTACCCATGCACCTATCCCACCTCCTCTTGAAGCCTTCCACTGGATACGCATACTGTGTCCGCATACGTATAGAACATGGAAGGAAGGGGGCTGAATATGCTGCAACCCTTAGTGCATCTCTTTGGGAATTTTTTATACACAAATATAAAGCCATTAATAGTAGAGAAGGAAGGAATTGGTATAGATGCCATGCAGTCTTGTGTTGGAGACTTTCTGACAACATGGGGTAGGGGAAAATGGCACTTCTCTGAAAAACAGTTACCACACTATATAGTTAAAGTACATTAGGCTGTGGAAGATTGAATTGAAATGGTTAAGCATTGAGGAAAAGACACTTTATCCTACACTAGTGGAAAATGTTACTATGAAGACATCATGTTTATAGTGGAGCCAAGCATTGATGTGTCATTATTATTGGATACTGTATGTCAGAAGCTAGGATACCATTAAAGATGAAAGATACAGTTTGGTTATGTGGGCACGAAAAGCTAAATGTGAGAGGAAATCAGAAATATAAAATGAGAGAGAAGAGGGTTGGCATGGCAGACAGTTGCAGAGAACTAACAGAAGCAACAAGACATATTGAATTTTGAGTGTCCATACATGCAAGGCTTTTGGTCTGGTTTAGATGCAATTTGGAACACAACATGTTTCCAAACAGTGAACATATGAGATACTGATTTACGGACAATTAAAACAGGAATGGATGACATGGAAAAAGAGCACAGTGTGTTATTCTAGCGGTAATCAAAATGGTCGATCTGGCAAGTTAGGTGCCAAAGATTTTTACAAAAGGAAGAAATAGTGCAACAAGATGTTATATTTAATGTTCAGAATGAGTTAAAGTATATTTATATGAGAAAAGAACAATAGGTGCAGATGTCTGTAGGCAACTGTGGAAGGATATAGGTTGGATAGGGTAAAAAAATAAATTCCCTGGGAAACTGTGTAGTTAACAGAAAACCAGAAAAGGAAATGGATTTAGGGCTAAGACACGTGAACAAAGTGTTATTTTATACTACGTTTCATATAGTAGGTATGTACAGTATACATATGAAGTAATATGTATAAAGGACCTTATAATACATTTTAGAACACTGTGTTTACCAGGCAGGAAAATGTAATTGGTTTCTCATGTATATATACTGAATGATTTGTTTTTGAAGTTAAATAAAAATTTCCCCTACTCTTGTGCCATGGGATCTTTAACATCCGTCGGAACTACCACCAGAACAGGCAGATGGGATCTCGGTTTAAAGTCTAATCTGAAAGACTGCACCTCAGGTGCAGCACCCCCCATGCTGCACCACAGTGTCGGTATTGGGGTTAACAAGTGCCTGGTGTGGATAGAACCCACAGCCTTCTGATCTTCTGACCTCAGAGGTGAGTGTGCTGCTGAGACACTGACACTGCTAGCCTTCATCTAGGCTGCCCCTAAAGCCTGGGATGTCTTCCAGAAATTTCTCAAAGCTGACTGCACTTGTCAGTTCCTGGCTCTTCCAGTCTCTAATTAGTCAATATTTTATAGATGAATGTGTTTGCTGTTAGCACTATACTTGTACACTGTATTGCCAGTAGCAGCCTTGTTACACTTTATCCTTTTCATATAGTGGACTGTACCTCTGTCTTGCAGTTTTATTCCTCACAATGTACTGTGTAGGTATAATTTGACTCTATCATTGCTTCCCTGTACGCTACACTTTTAATCTAACCTTTTATTCCCGTACTAAATTATTTGTTACGTATACTGCCTTTTTGTACCATCTGATGATCCTGTGCTTTGAATTGTTTCCTCACCCACACTGTATTGTATTCTGTCCTACCCAGGACCTCCTTGCAAATGAGCCTTGCTCAATGGAGCTTGTTCCTGGTAAAACAAATAAATAATAAGATATAAAACATTAACAAAAAAAACTTTTGTCTTTCATAGGTGGCTAGGGCTTTTCTCCTGCCCACCCAATCCCCATTCCAGTGTTTTCTCATTTACTTCCTCATTCCCAGTGATCCAGTACTTGAAAATAAAAAGTGCTTCAGAAATGCTGGCACTGGGCGCTATGCCAGGAGCCGATACTGTCATTTTTTTCATCTACCCCATCCAGATGCTGACACACCCCAGTCCCCAAAATACTTATGCTTTCACTTCCTTGACCCCGATCCATGACTTTTGTTTTTTTTTTTTTGGGGAAGCTAGTTGTATCTAAAATGTGGCTAGCCAGTGGTTCACTCTCCCCAACAAACTTGCCTGTTCCCAGTATAGGTTTGTATGTTAATACCTAACCTCGGTATTACTGCAGGACCATCGACATGTGAATTGGAGCTTTTAAAAGGTAATGAGCCCATTTACTTATATTAACATAGAAACATAGACTTTGACGGCAGATAACGACCGTTTAGCCCACCTAGTCTGCCCATTTCCCTACTTAGCGGATAAGCTGCAGATCCTATTTAACCAACAGCCTATTTCTTCGTACCCCCACAAAAATTGGCTTATGTCTGTCCCATGCATTCTTGAATTCTCCCACGGTGTTATTGAATTCTTCCACAGTTTTATTAAATCTCCTGAAGCTGATCCATCTCCCGAAGTTGATCCCTGTTCGTGATGTCTGCTGTGGAGAATTCTGGAAAGCCACCTGAATGATAACATACTTAACATGATGGGTGTAAGGAAAGGTTTTTAAAATGCACTGAAAGTGCAGATCAGGGGCTGCCCTATGTGGCAAGTGTAAAGCAGTTCAACTTGTGTTCTTCTTTAAGGAACAACTATCTGTTCTCACCTGACCTAGCTAATAATGGAGATTAATTAACATTAAAGGAAATTATATACTGTGGCAGATGGCAGATAATCAAGAAATTAATAAGGAGGATAACTGGTATAGGGGAAAAAGCTGGCGGGATACTGAGGAAGGTGGATGATGGAAGGGTAAATAATTGAGGGAGCCCTGTGCCTCCCCCTAGATGGGCAATGATTTAAACGCATACCTTAGAATTCTTTTGCCACCATGCTGGCATGATGTTTCCCCAAAGAAAAAAAAGCTTGGACAATCATACCCTTTTAGAATCCAGTTTTTATTAGGTAGGAATTACTGAGGTCATTTCAGTCATGTTTTTTTAGGGTAGAATACTCAACTGGCTTCATGCTTACAGTTATTGAGTAAGCTCCTCCTGATGGCAGAAGAAAATGCAGTTTAAAGCTCCCTGAAGAAGCTGCATGCAACCGTGAAAGCATCACCTGATGCACTAGTCTACTGTCACCTCTTTTGGTCAAAACGACTGCACTGTGATCAGGCTTCTTGCTGCCAAGGGTTTCCCTGTCAGGTATGGCAGTCTTTCACACTGTGCAGACTCGGACTCCCCCTCAAAAAAAAAAAAAAAAAAACTACTAAAGGACTGCCCTCAAAAAAGAACAGTGTTTGTTGGTGTTGGTATTGGATTGGGCAAAGTTTGGGACCGTCCAGATAGAAGCAGAGAAGAGGGACATCGAGCAGCAGTAAAGGGGGGGGGGGAGAGAGGGAGAACAGAGAGAGCCAGTTTAAAGCTAGCAATTCCAGAAGTGAGCAAATAAAAAGCAATGAAATAAAATAACAGGCTGCTCTAAGGGGATAAATATTAAAGAAATGGGAGGGGAGAGAGAGATAGGGTTGGGCTTTGTAGAATAAACTGCAGAAAAAGGCAACAACTTCAACAAACGTAACTGACTAAACAGAGCAAACCTCCCCCCCCCCCCCAAGAAAAAAGGACTGGGAGTCAGAGGGGAGATTCACATAGGGGGAGAAGGATTGGGCTTTGTTGGGTTGCCATAAGAAAACTAAGGGGTACTGTGTTATCATCACAGCTCAACATCTGGCAAAAAATAAATAAATAAAAGGCTAGTCTAGGGAGATAAATATTTAAGAACGGGGAGGAAGAAAAGTGTTTATTTCTTTATCCCGTCCCAATCCAATTCCACTGTGACTGCATCCTGTCTTGCTTAGTTTAGCAGCTTGGCCCTGCTACGTAAAAGACGATTTTTTATTAGTGTCTTGTCTGTTCCCTTTCCCTCCCATTCTTGACTACCCATACCACCACAAAATAAACACACCACACAGTGACTTTAGAATAGATTTTATTAGCATCATAAAACAGTAACTACATACATACATACATTGTTCTAAATTATTATCCTGACCTACTAGTACGCATGTTAGTTTGTTGAACTTTGTTCTGGGACTGGCACTTGTCTTACACTTCCACGTCCCCCTGTATTAATATAATGGAAAATACATAATTTTTCCTGTTTTCCAGTAGTTACAGCTACATATTATTCATAATACAACCCCCTACACCATGTATTTTGTTTTAATATATGGATATGCGAATTAATAGTGCACTAAAGCATATAAAAAAATCCTGGTAATAGTACCGGACAGCAAGTGGTAATACTATCGGTCACCAGTGATAATAGCACAGTTCAAAAGTGATAATAGTATCGTTCAGAGCCTGTAATACTATTGTTTGGTGCTCTGAATGATACTATTATCACTGAAAATGGAAAGCGCAAGTGTAGCAGTCTTTGATGCCTGGCCATGTTGGGAGTGCCAGTCAAACAGCGTGGTCCATCATTGGCCACTTTCCCTCTGTGGGCGGGTGGAACATTTTTAAAAACATGGCAGCATCTCTTAGTTAGCGAGAGCCTATTCTGTCTTCCGCTGTTTTGCGCCCCCCCCCCCCGAACAAGGACATAGCTCGTTGATCTTTTGTGCTGCACAGAACCTAACAGGTACGACTAAAAAGAAAACATTTTCTGTTAGTCTGCTTAAGCGAGCGGAGAAGACAGCAGCAGTGAGCGAGAGATGGGGAAACACAGAGAAGTAACACAAGAGCGTGACAATGTGGCTGTCAGCGATGACCAAACCTTTTCTGCACCTGCCAGCTGTCCCTCAGCAAAACACAAAAACTGGATCCATATATTAAAAAAAATAATGGACAGGTTAATGTCCATTACCAGTGATCCCATCTCGAGGTTCCTATGTGTCCAGAACCTCTCGATGGTATTATTCACTGGTAATGTACACTAACCTGTCCATTATTCTCTTTGCTATACAAGTTTTCCTTAAATTATAGCCTTCCAAACATGGACTACCACTCGCAACACTGAGACTACCATTTTTGGCTAAGCCACTTGTCCCTGGGCTAGCATGTAATTTTAAAATTTGTCAACCCCTGAACATCAGGTAAAATAAAATATTTTAATTAAACCAGATGAAAAAGAAAAAGGACCTCAGATATAAAAATTAAAAGTTCACAACCTTTAAAAATTAAGTATTAGTTTTAGGCAGTACACTAGCTCTTTAAGTGTCTCTCTAGCCCATGCATGTAGGAATGTATGATGTCCATTGCAATGGTGCAGCATTGTAAAGGAGAACACCAGTCCCTCCAGCACCCTAACCTCCAATCACCATTAGACTTTTAAACCCCCTCCCAAAAAGAAATTATCGCCTATGTTGTATAATATTTGTTGGGATATACCAGCCATTATGTAAACATCCCTGGAGCTGTGCAGCGTCATTTGATATTCTCATCATGGCACCGTGCTGCTTACTATATAGTGATGTAGTGAGCAGCACAATGCTGAGAATGTCAAATGGTGCTGCGCAGCTCCGGGGATGTTTACATAATGGCTGGTACATTTGAACAGATATTAAACAACAAAGGGGATGCCAGCCCTGCAGCATGGAGGGCTGAGGTGCCTAGTGCCTTACCTCATACCACACCAGCAACCCGAATTCAGGAACTGAGACAGGTCATTCGGGGGACGGGGGAGTTGGCCAGGGAAGGGAGGATCAAGCGTCCCACTGATGGCTCTCCTTTCTCAGGGGAGGGGGGTTGTGTGACCCGCTGCTTGTCTGCCACCTGGAGGTGTCTGGGTGGTAACGCAGTTTGGGCGCGCGCACACAATGCCAAATACAGGCATTTGAGGATGTCTCCACAGAGGTGGAGTTCACCACCAGTTATGCCATAGCATGGTGTGGCTGTGGGGGAAACAAAACACTGGAGGAAGAACCCCTCTGGCTGCAGGATGAAGTCAGATTTTCACAGGCCCCACCCTGGCGACTGGGAACACCCTGCCATGACAAAGAAAGGGTAAGTTCTGGGGGTCAGCAGTGGCGCTAGGAGGATTAGGTGGAGGGAGGACGAGCCAGAGGTGTAGGGGGCATAAAGTGCTGATGAAAAAAAAAAAAAACAAACAAAAAAAAACACCACCACAAGTGATAAAAAAAAACTTCCGGCTTAAAAGCCTATTCGGGGGGTTGTGGTTTGGGGGGTGGGATGCTGGGGAGGCTTGTGGTCTCATTTAAAAGAAACCTTAAAGTGAGTTTTTGCCCTTTGGGCTTGGAAATTGTCTCTTACAGAGTATCCTACTGTACTGTACTGTATTACAAACTTAGCACATTATGTACAAAGGGGCCTCCATGAGAATGAAGTCTCTCATAGGGCTGGCTTACTAACAGGTTGTTGCAAATTTCAAATAAATATTGAAGGACTGCAGCAGATAGATCTTATCCTGTACATAAGAAATGTCCGACTGTTGCATATTTATTTTTCTATTTAGGTCCAGTTTCCAGCCCCTGTTCACATTTCCCTTCCCCCACCCATCGCCCTCTGTAATTGTTGGGGCTGCCACACTTGTTACAGTGTTAGTGTGGCTGAGTTGGTAGCACCAGAAGGTTTTGAGGCCAACACTGGGACTTGGGCTCATACCCCAAATGCTGGCACTCCTGTTCATTATTGGGGATGCTGTACTGTCAGAATGTACCATCCTTGTGTGTGTGTGTGTGTGTGTGTGTGTGTGTGTGTGTATATATATATATATATATATATATATATATACATGGGATACATGATGGGCGACTGTGGAATATGGAAAAAATTGCACAACTGCAGAGTGAACTGTGATATCACGAGTGCCGAAGGCATGAGTGATATTATTGCAGTTCACTCTGCAAGAGTTAAAATGTTTGTCATATTCCACAAGTCGCACATCATGTGTGAGATTTATACAATAGGGCTAGTACCCTTTAGGAACATTTTTGTTTTTGTGTTCTCTCCCTATTTATTCTTTTTTTTTATTTTGGTAACTGGGTAAGTTTTGGGGGGTGACCTGGGCAGTTAAGTGATTTGTTCAGAGTCGCACGGTATTCAAATGGAAGTTGTGAGAATCAAACACTGGTCTGGGCTGCTGAATGTAGCAAGTTTGTTCATTGCTTGTTACTCTAACCTATACTAATAGCACTGTTTGTGTGTGGTCTGAGTGTGTATAAGTGTTTCTGAATGGACTGGGATTGTTAGGCACTATAAGAAACGGGTGAATACATTTTGGAATGATAATTGTGTTACTTGCAGCTAGGAGTGAGAAACAGACTGTTAATTCAGTAAGTTGCAGGCTTCACTGAGACAGAGAAACTGCTTTATGAAGGAGGCTGGTTTGAAGATGAGAGCAGCACAGGCTAGGAGTGTCAGGATAACTATGGGACACAGGTGATTGTCTTTTACAATGCTAATTGAGTTAGTTGCAGGATTCAGTGAGAAAGAGAAACTGTGAAGCTATTAAATGCATGCTGCAGTGTAGATAGTCTCACTCTAGTGACATCACCATTGTGAGAATATTTGCTGGTGATGTAGACACTGAGTTTATCAGGAAATAAACCCACAGTGGTGATGTCATCACAGAGTTATTCCACTGCCATGGGAATACGTCTTTTTATTCTCAATGTTACATTCTCACCCTGGACAGGAATGGACTAAGAAAGTTAGAAACAAAATGGGACACAGGGCTTCAGTTGGAAAGAGATGAGAGAAAAACTAAGGAGGCAGTATATCACAGTGGTTTAAGGCTCTGAGCTGCAAACCTGGAGACCTGGGTTTGAATCCTATAGCCCTCATTTGCATACTGTGTGATTCTGAGCAAGTCACTTCAGTTTCTTTTGTTCCAGGTTACACCTTGGTGTGTTTCTCGTCTGGTAAAATATAAACTATTTTCTGAATCAGCTTCCTCTAGGCCCTGTCCACACTACGCCTCTGTAACGTTACAGAGTGCCCAAACCGTTACCGCAACGGTTTGTGTTTACAACTGTAACGTTACAGAAGGCGTTTTCGTAACCACATATGAAGTGGTTTCCAGCAAGCAGTTATGAAACCAGTTACGCCTCGGTAATGTTACCGGACAAAGTGTGGACGCGTGGTAACGGTCCCCTGCAGGGCCCGTAGCGCGAGCTGCATCCTGGGAACGGGTACCACTGTAACGGTCGCAGGGCACCCCTAGTGTGGACCAGCGGTACCGGTCCCATAACAGACACCGCCACAATGTGGACACACTGCACTGCTCCCCGGCCGTAACGGATTGCATCCGTTACTGGGCCGGAGCGGTGTAGTGTGGCCAGGACCTTAGAGTGCAAGCTGCAGTGAAGTTATCCTCACTCTGGTGACATCAGCAGAGTATGGATAAATGTCATCTTCAGGATTTATTCTCACTGCAGTGGAAATAACACAGAATATCCCACAGAGAAAGCTCTCACCCCCGTGGTGTATGTATATATGTGTGTGTGTGTGTGTGTGTGTGTGTGTGTATGTATGTATGTATGTATATGTGTATATATGTGTGTGTGTGTGTGTGTGTATATGTGTGTATATATATATATATATATATAGTTTAGTTTTTGTTGGCCAGGTAAGTGCACTAGACAAATCCTGCCTATTTTCAGGCACGACCTGGGGAAGGGGGATACAGATGATTGCCAACTGACCTTGAACCAGATTAAGCTGTTGGTGGTATTTTTAGTGAATGAGGGAAATTTGGTCAGGACACCGGGGAAATTCCCCTACTGTTTTCGATAAGTGCCATAGGATCTTTAACATTCACCTGAACTACCACCAATCCAGGCAGATGGGACCTCGGTTTAACGTCTCATCCGAAAGATGGCACCTCAGAAGTGCAGCACCCCTCTCATGCTGCACTACAGTGTCAGTATTGGGATATTAACCCAAGTGCCAGATGTGGGAACTGAACCCACAGCCCTCTGATCTCCTGGCCTCAGAGGTGAGTGTGCTACCTACTGAGCCACTGAAACTATATATATATATATATATATATATATATATATATATATATATATATATATATATATATATATATACATACATATATACATACACACACACAATAGGGGTGAGTGGTAAATGAGTGAGATAAAACAGTGTATCATCCACTGCAGTGTGATATTTTTACCCTCTGCTCTACTGTGATGATATGAGACATTTACACACACAGGTCACAAAAGGTCACTGATATCATCACCCTAGGCAGCTTTACCCTCAGCATGAAAGAAACACCTGTGCTGTTACCATAGACACAAATGCAGAACTACCTGAGAGGTCTCACTGCTGCCTACAGCTAACTCAGTGAGCATTACAAAACACACCTATCCCCCCAACTTCCAGCTCATTACTGTGATGCTCTCAACTTGCTGCAGCCAGAATTCCAAACAGCACAGCTTCACAGAACAGTCTAAACTACTGCCTGCAGCTAACTCAACTACCACTGAAACACACTTTCACTTGTTCCTCAAACTCTGATTCTCACCCATTACAATTACTGTGACAATTTCAACTTCACTGCAGCCAGAATCCTAAAGAGCACAATTTCACAGAACACTCTGCACTCTGCCTGCAGCTAACTTAATTACCACTGAAAACAGTATCAGCTGTTCTGACACTCTGCCTCTCAGTTCATTACAATTACTGTGATGCAGAATGAGCAAACACATTAACAGGAACAGAACATAAGACAGCATAACAAAACTTCTGAAACTCTTGGCCCTATTGTATATATCGAATACATGATGGGCATATCGTGTGCTATGGCAAATATTGTCACTCCTGCATCGTGAGCTTCGGCACTCGTGAGATATCCAGAGCTCACTTTGCAGGAGTGACAATATTTGCCATATCACACTCACGCCATCATGTATCCCATATATATATATATATATATATATATATGTATGCAGTCTCTTCTGCCAATCTCTGACTTCACCGGACAGTCACCAGACAGCACACAAAGAACCCAAGGCACTTTTTGCAAGAGTTAGGGGATTTCTCATGTCCTGGCCAGCATTCCTCTTCCCTTAAAACCGGTTCAGGCAGTTGTCCATGGCTGTGTGGGTATTGATGAGCAGAATGACTGCCACTACTTATTTACAGTCACTTCACTGTCAGTCTCTCGCATTGCTTGTAAAGTGCTTTGGGATACTGTGTGCATAAAAGGCACTATATAAATACAGATTCTCACAAGGATACAGTTCACTGTCCACACTCTGGCAATCCTGCGGGAGATTGCTGAGTCATCGGAACTCTTAATGCTAAACTCCTCCCACCTCCTGGTTGGTATATCGTCTGGCTCTGTTCTATGACATCAGATCTTTCTTTCTGTTGGAAGGGACAGGTTTCTCCTTTGCTGCTCTACAGTGTTGAATGCTTCTGATATTACAAATGTTTTTTTTTCAGGCGAATCTTCCATTGCTTCAGTCTGTGTTCAACATTAAAGTTGCTGCAGTCTTCCAGCTGCACTTCACAATCATGATGGAGAGCAAGAAACCGGGTTTTAAATTCTGTCTAGGCAGACAGTGTCGGCTGCGGATCCACACAACATGTGCTTACACTGCTTGGGTAGTCAACACGACATCGAAGGGATGCAGTTTGTGCTGGGTCATGCTGTCCACATCCATTGAAGATCGAAAGGTTTGACTGGTCCTTGGTAGACCAAAAGACCTCAAAAAGGCCTTGACGTCAGCCTGGCCAGCTGCTTAGATTGTGGTCATGGAAGAAGCGGAAGTAACTACAATGATTTCCTCATCAGTCATGGAGCTCTCCCTGGATGGGACCAGCGTTGAAAGATCATTCTCTGATAACTTCAGAAAAATGTTTCTGGCCCTCAGGACCATTTGGAAGAGCCCTTCTCTCTGTAGTAGAAACCATAAGAGACACCATTGCAGGTTGTGGTATCAGGAAAATTCACACTCTTCATGCTCCTTCGACTCCCCCAACCACTTGGCCTTGGTCTAGCTCCCTGCATTTGAGGGGACAGTTGAGGGCACCACAGTAATCCTGTTGGGCTGGTTGACCTCTTCTCTGGGTGTGTAGGCAGTTGAGATATTTCTTTGATCCTAATGACCAGCTGCTGGAGGAGATTGACAGGGAGTTGAACTGTCAGACCCCGGTGTTCCCTGTCGTCACCCAGGAAGATGAGTCCCAGTCAGTACTCCTGGCTGATTTGCCTCAGGAGTGACCTCCACTGGCAGTCGTGCCTCCGAAGCCTGTTGTGCTCAACTTGCAGAGGCTGGTGGTTTATACAGACCCTCTGGAGGACACCAGTCAACATTGACCCTCAGGTCGAGACATTGTTCATGCTCTCGATCCTGCTCGACTACGTGTCGTCGATGCTCCTTGACCTCATACGAGGAGAGGTGTCAAAATAAATTTGTTGGCACTGTGTGGAGCTCCTCTGGCAACAGTGGACCATTGCTGGGAAGGGTTGTGCTGTGCCCCCCTGGATCTTTGGTCCCTTGACCCTCACCGGTCATTCTCTTCTCGGTCCATGCTACTCAGCAGTCCTCAGTGTCTGCTTGTGTGCCTCTTTGAGTGGGGCCACCTCCAACACAGCCTCTGTACATGGTTTCTGACCAAGGAGTCTTGGCCTGTGGCTGGCTTGCCATGCTGTCTCTTGGTGGAGATCACCAAGAAATGAGGATACCAGGGTGGTTCATGGCTGAAAACAGTGGTGGGCCATCTTTGAGGAATCCTCTAACTTCAAAGACAAGTCGTTGGTAGCCTTGACCAGGACTCCTACTTTTGACCGGGATGCATAATGGATAGGGATGAATCCCCAGGGATTGCCTTTCCTGTGGTTGAGGTCATCTTTGGATGAGCCCTGGAGCTTTGGCAGCATCCAGCATTTGGCCCAGCACCCTCTCCCTGTATTGTCTGCAAACACATGGTCCCAGCGGGCTCCCTTTCTGGGCTCTCCAACCATGTCTTTGTGGAGGGCTTAAGTCTGGAAGCCAGGGGGATGTGGATAAGCCTCCAGGCAAAGAGTCCAAGAAGACTGACCACTCAGCTAAAAAGGTGTACGCTGCTGTATCACTAAGTCTCTGTCAGGCCTGTTACACTGTCATGGTCGCAGACTTTGGCCAGTCCTCGTTAACAGTGTTGGAAGACCTCCTCCACCATTTTCCATCTGAAAGACTGCTTCCAGTTAAAATGTTCAAGGACCAGGGTCATGTGCTGACTAAACACTAGCTTTAGCCAGCTTTGGACATGGGTGACTCCTGTTCCCGTACAGTGGCAGCAGGCATCACCATGCATTGTAGGGCCTGGCTGAGGCTTTCCACCTTCACAGCAGATACTCAGCATAAGTTGACCAGTGTTCCCTTCTTGGGCACTGATCTGTATGGCCCAGAGGCAGAAGAGCATCTTGTGCAAATTGAGAAATCTTTTGCCACTCTTGATTCCATGGCTTTGTCCCAGAATGATAAAAAGGCCATAAAGACTAAGAGAAAGGCCTTTCATTTCTAGTCTTTTCAGCCACAACAACCTCAGCAGCAACACCAGCAGGGGCAGTTTTAAGTGTTGGCATCTGAAATCCAGATTTGGCTACCAGGAACAAAAAGGGGCACGGGGCAGAGGTGGTGGTGTCTCCATGGCCCCAGCATCTTTAGCCCCCCTCCAAGGTAGCACAGTGACTGGTTGGTTGTAGGATGTCATCCCACTCCTGTCTACTCCTTGTCCCAGCACCTGGTTGGAGGTCGATTGTGCTACATCTTTCCACAAGGATCCATCATTACCTTGGACAGAAGAGTTCTGAAAGTGTTTGGCAGTAGGTTGCCTCTGGATTTCAAGGCTCTCCCACCTTACTGACTCCAAGCTCCTCGGGAGTCCAGGGTGTAGAAGGATATCACTCAGCTCCTAGAAGGGGGGAGGGGTGACAGCTCATGTTCCAGATACCCTAGCCACTCAGGGATATGTGTCCAGGTACTTCCTGGTTCCAAAACAGATGTTGGGCTGGCACCCCATACTGGATCAGCAGGATCCAAACCAGTTCATGTGGAAGCGCAAGTTCTGGATGGTCATTGTAATCAGATTTTTCTGTCTGGAGCAGGGCATGTGGTTCTGCTCTCTGGACCTCCAGGATGTGCTCTTTCACATCCCAGTCCATCCATCCCATTTGTTGTACCTTGCAGTACTGTGCAGAAGGGATCCTGTACCACTTCATGCCCTTTTGCCTCTCATTTGCACCCAGGACCTTCACCAAGTGTAAGGTCATGGTGATGGTCTTTCTGCAGTACGAGAGCATCGGGTTATATCCCTACCAGGACAACTGGCTGATAGCCGAGTCACCCGGAGAGGATATGGAGGGGTTCGGGAATCTGGCCCTCCAGACCTTTCAGAACTTGGGCCTTTTGGTCAACCTGGTCATGTCAGAGCTGGTGTCAAGAAGTGCTTTACACTTGGATACTTGTGCACAGCCTGGGTGCAGATCTGGCAGTCCATGCTGCAGGAGAAAAAAATCAGATGATGGATGGTCAGCCAGGCTGTGGCAGATCACCTCTTCTCCCAGTGGGGCACTCTTCTGGTGGATCTGTTCACATCATGGGAGAACAGAACACTGAGGCTGTTTTGTGCCCATCCTGCACAGTCACTTTGGGGGATGCTTTTGTGGGTCCTTGGACCCCAGGCCTCCTTTAGGCCTTCCTTCCCTTCCCCTTGGTCCACAAGGTTGTAGCCAAGGTGTGGAAGGACAAATTGCAAATGATCCTGATAGCGCCAGACTGGCCTAGGCAGTTTTGGTATCCAGATCTCCTCAGCATCAGCATTAGGCCTCTGTGTAGGTTGCCTCTCTCAGGGACTCGGGCCAAAGCTTCTGCAGTTAATAAATTCTGAATTTGGATCAGCATATCCTCAGTCAGTCTCATGCCAAAAATCAGATCTCTTAAGTTTCTTCATTTAAAAGTTACAAGTCATTTTGTAACCCTTAATTCACTGCCTGTTCAAAAAAAGACAGTTTCAGAGAAGAGCTACTGATGTCATAACCTGAACTCGCAACTTAGTCCTCCCTGTGAGCTACCTTATATGACTTATTTCTCCTATCTTACTTTAAACTGCAGTTGTAGTAAACATTTGAAAAAGGAAAACGGACTCTGGGTGGGTCAGCACATGCACTTCCGTAATTTGTAGATGCAAGGTACAGTACTTCAGAATGCGATGGGGGGTTGGAATGTAGCGGCAAATGTGGCTTTAGAATGACAAAGTTATGTGCAGTAGGATACTGCAGATATGAGATTTTGAAAAGTCACCAGGTTGCAACTGTGGAATGCAGCAATAACACAATCTCAAAAGGTAGCTGGGACGCATAATTTTGGAATGTGGCAGTGACGCACAATTTCAGAATGTTACTGGTTATGCACAGTTTCAGAATATGGCAGTGATGCACCATTTCGGAATGTGGCAGTGGCACACTGTTTTGAAATGTGGGGGTGACTCACAGTTTTTGAATGTGGCGGTGATGCTCAATTTTGGAATGTGGTGATGCACAATTTCTGAATGTGGTGGTGATAGTGGCTCACTATTTAGGAATGTGGCAGTGGTGCACAGATCTTACTTCTAGAAGGTTCCTTCAGTAGGTCATCACATATTGGACTGGCGCCACCTGGCGTCGGGCTGCATGGCAGACTTTTCTAGCAATTCCCGATGGGGCACCACCCTCCCGACGTCACGTGACTGACGTCAGCGTGACTGTATATAGTGGGCGGTCCCCACGCCTGCCCTCCAGTTCTTTCCCACTGTTACCTTGTGTTAGTCACATCGCAGACTTCTAGATAGCGATAGTCATGAAAGTTATCGCGCTGGGTTCTCCTTCGCTGCTTTTTTCTCTAAAATTCATGTTCCATCACTACCGTTCCACTCGCAAGGCTTCACATGAGGAGTACTCATTGGTCATTGCGGGTGCAGTGGGATCAGCTTCTGGACAACCTGGTCCATCCAGTTCTAGTCTCCTCAGCAGTTCAGAAAGACTTGCAGTGGTGGAAGGATCCTCGCAATCTTTCTTTGGGACTTCCCTTTCGGAACCCTGCACCAGTAGCCATGCTTACCACGGATGCCTTGAATATGGGGTGGGGAGCTCACCTTGGGGAACACCAAGCCCAAGGACTGTGGTCAAGCTTGGAGACTTCTCTCCACATCAATGTTCTGGAATTGAGGGCGGTCCTGTACGTGATACAGGCCTTTTAAACTCTCCTACCAAAGGGATCACTGCTAATCCAAATGGACAATATGTCAGTAATTTGGTATATCAACAAACAAGGAGGAACCCGGTTGTACCCCCTTTGCAGGGAGACGACGCGGGTGTGGAACTGGGTAGTCTAGCACCATCCGGCCCTTGCGACTGTGCATGTTCCAGGCGTTCTAAACGTTCTGGCGGACAGTCTCAGCAGATCTCGAACCCTAGATCACGAGTGGGAACTACATCAGAAAGTGGTGGATTCCAACTTCCAAAATTGGGGGTGTCCGGAAATCAACCTCTTCGCTTCCCAATCCAACGCAAAACTTCCCAAATTTTGCTAGTTCGTTCCAGAGCATGGTGCTTTTTGGAGCGATGCATTATCTCTGTCTTGGACTGGGACATTTTTGTACACTTTCCCTCCATTTCCCATTCTGCAGAGGGTTCTCCTCAAACTTCAGGCGGAGAGGGCAAAGATGATCCTCATCGCTCCTCCCTGGCCGAGACAGATCTGGTTTCTGCTGCTACAGCAGCTTTCCCGGGAACCACTGGTTCCACTTCCAGTGACTCACGACCTCCTGATCCAGGATCGAGGTCGACTGGTACACCCGAGGCTCAGGACCCTGCATCTCCATGCGTGGCTCCTGCAGACATAGCGATATCCCATTTTGAGGTTTCCTCCAGGTTGGCTTAAGTCCTCACTGAGGCTAGAAAACAGTCTACTCGTTCCACTTACGCCATGAAGTGGAAACGGTTTTCCATTTGGGGGACCACTAAAGGCTGGAACCCCTTCTCTTGCTTGGCTCCACAAGTCATGGAATACCTCCTTTACTTGTCAGACCCCGGTCTGCCCTACTCTTCCTTAAAGGTCCATATCTCAGCGTACCATGAGCTAGTGGATGGTAAACCCGTGGCTCAGTTGGATGGCTCCAAAACCTTTCTGAAAGGGATTCTCCATCTGAAACCCCCCAGTCCACAGCCCCACTCCACCTTGGGACTTGAACTTCGCACTGGAAAAGCTTATCCTTCCTCCTTTCGAGCCAGCTATGAGCTGTGATCTGCGCTTCCTATCCTGGAAGGTGCTTTTTCTGGTGGCTATCACATCAGCCCGAAGGATTTCGGAGCTTCATGCTCTAGTCTGCAAGGAGCCTTACTTGATTTTGCATCGGGACCGGGCGGTCCTCAGAACTCATCCGAGGTTTCTTCCCAAAGTGGTGTCAGAAGCCACACTGAATCAGTCAGTGGAGCTTCTGGTGTATTACCTGTCCCCCTCTAACAGAGATGAGGCACTCTTTCATACGATGGACGTCCATCGGATTCTCAGGTGTTACACCCATCAGACCAAAGAGTTTCGCTCTTTCGGCCAGTTGTTTGTCTCCTTCGCGCCACGATTGAAGAGCAAACCGGTTTTTAAGCAGGGCCTTTCCAAATGGTTAGGCAATTGCATTTGTTACTGTTACCAGAAGTACGAAAAACCTCTGCCGGGTTCCATCAGAGGTCATTCTACTAGGGGCATGGCTGTCTCCGCAGCCTTCTTATGGAACGCTTCTTCGGCTGACATCTGCGCTGCCGCTACTTGGAGTTCTATCCATACCTTTACCAAACATTACAGTCTGGACATTGCTTCTAGGCGGAGGGCTGGCTTTGGCCTAGCCGTCCTGCACGGCCTTCTGTCCTAGATTGGGTCCTTCTTGGACCTCAGTTTTTTCCGTTGGAGTTAGTTTTCCTCCTCCCTAGTTTTTCTCGGTCTCTCCTTGGAGGGACTGCTTGGGACTCTGTCCTATATGTGATGACCTACTGAAGGAACCCTCTCGAAGTAAAGTCATACAGTTACATAGGAACTTACTGTAACAGTAGATCTTCGAGAGCTGTTCCTTCAGTAGGTTATATTTTTCCCTCCCTCCTTCCCCTCATTTTGTGTTTTACAGGGACTCCAATTCCTGTTCGCTCTGGCGGGAGAACTGGAGGGCGGGTGTGGGGACCGCCCACTATATACAGTCACGCTGATGTCAGTCACGTGACGTCTGGTGGGTGGTCCCCCATCAGGTATTGCTAGAAAAGTCTGCCGTATAGCCTGACGCCAGGTGGCGCCAGTCCAATATGTGATGACCTACTAAAGGAACCTCTCTCGAAGATCTACTTTTACGGTAAGTTCCAACGTAACTGTACTTTTCGGAATGTGGTGGTGGCTCAGAGTTTCAGAATGTGGTGTCGGCGCAGAGTTTCAGAATGTGGCGGTGATGCACAGTTTCGGAATGTGGAGCTGGGGTACAGTTTCAGAATGTAATGGTGGCATAGAGTTTCCGAATGTTGTGGTGATGCTCAATTTCGGAATGTGGTGGTGACATACAATTTTGGAATGTGAAGATGAGTCACAATTTCAGAATATGGCAGAGACTCGTTGTTTTGAAATGTGGTGACGCACAGTTTCAGGATATGGCAGCGATGTATAATTTCAGAATGTGGCGGTGACGCATATTTTCTGAATGTGGACATGTGCAATTTTGGAATTTGGCAGGTATGTGCCATTTCAGAATGTGGCAGGGATGCACAATTTGGGAAACTGGCTGGGATGCACAATTTCAGAATGTGGCAGGGATATACAATTTTAGAATGTGACTGTGACGCACAGTATTGGAAAGTGGTGGGGATGTGATGCACAGTTTTGAAATATGGTGGACGAGTACAACTCTAGAATGTGGTGAGGACAAACAATTTCAGAATATGGTGTGTCCTGTCACATTCAGACAGCCTGCATCTCCACTATATTCCGAAATCACAACCAAATTCCTCATTGTGGGTCCCTGTCACATTCCGAGATTGTGTCCCACCACATTTTGAGATGGCACATCCCTGCACATTCTGAGATTACGTGTCCCCCAACATGTTAAAGTTGTGCACAATCTTCACCTTCTACACCTTGGTTCAGTTCTGTATCCCAAAACTACCTCTTGACGTATTCTGAAGTACAGTATCATGCATCTAACCATTTCGTAATGCAAGCACTGCAGCCAACCCTATGTCACTTTTCTTAAATGATCACTATAGCTACAGTTTCTTAAATGGAGAAACGGGACTATAAGGTTGCTGACGAGGAGGACCAGACTATTCGTTCAGGATATGAAGTCAGTGGCTCTTCATTGAAACTGGCTATTTTGAATAGGTAGTGAACTCAGAGTTGCAAAACGGCTCATAACTTTAAAATGAAGTAACATAGAAACCTAATTTTTGGTATGAGATTTATTGGGGGTATGCTTATTCTAATTCTGCAATGTAGCACTTTTGGCCAGAGTCCCTCTTTACATCACTGCTCCTCACAAACTGGTTCCTGAGCAGCTAGAATTCAAAGCTCTATGCCTTTTGAAAAGGGTCTTCCACATTGTGGAGGGGTCCTGTAATGAGCAGACTCGTAAATGCTGTGCACTTAAATGGAACAGATTCTCAATCTGGTGCCAGGGTAAGGAACTTGATCTCCTTACCTACCCCATGGTGAGCATTTTTGGCCACCTGTTGTCATTCTCTGTCAGGACTGCGAGTGACGACTCTTAAGATGCATCTGACAGCCATATCTACATACCGAGCATTGACTGGTATGCTGATGGTGACGCAGCAGAAGGTGGTCAGGCTCTTTTTTAAAGGCGTAGATCACTTACATCCTTTGGTGCTCAAAAATCCACCTCCATGGGGCCTACTGCTGGTGCTGGCAGTGCTGATAGGCAAGCCGTTTAAGCCAGTGCATAGGTGTGAGATGTTACATCTGCTGTGGAAGACCTCCTTGTTGACTGTCATGCCAGCCAAAAAGATCAGTGAGTTACAGGTGTTCTCATTGCAGTATGCTTACCTGGTCTTCCACAAGGAAAAGGTTGTCCTTGGCCCCCACCCTAGGTTCCTCCTAAAGAACATATTGGAGTTTAACCTTAACCAGGTGATTAAATTACCAGTATACTTTACCAACCTGACCTTGGAGGCCTTGCGCCAGCTCTGTATTCTGGACCTGAGGAGAACACTGTCTTTACTGCACAGAGCGTATGGCTGAAGTTTGGGGAGAGGCTCATCAGCTGTTGGTGACATATGCTGAAGTCACAGCTACAGACTGGCAGCAAAGAGGACAGTTGCCACGTAGATTACATCCTGCATCGACCTCTGCTATTGCTTGGCTGGTAGGGAATTGCCCAGGGAGCTTAGGGCTCACTCGACCAGACTTGCCTCCGCCTCAGTGGCTATTTCCAGGGATATACCCATTTTGAGATATGCAGGGTTGCAACATGGAGTAATGCACACACCTTCATCTCCCATTATAGGATTGCCATTAGGATGCAGCTTTTGGGTCCTTGGTCCTCCAGTCTCTGTTCGCCAAATAGGGGTGCAAACCTTGCCCTTTCCTTAAGTAGGACTGCTAGGAGTCTGCCAGTGTGTGGATACTGAACTGTATACACATTGTCAGAAATATAGGTTCTAGGGACATGGATATGTTGTTCATCCACACTGTCTGGCAGGTTCCTTGCCACTTTAAATCTTGCCAGAAGGTCTTCAAGCTGGCTCCTCCCACCCACCCGGGTGATGAAACTCTCAGCTCCGCCCCATGACGCCAGATCTTCCTTACCGCTTGGAAGCTCAGGTTCCCTCCTTAGCGCTCTGCGTTTTTGACTGGTTCCTGATTCTTCGGTTTGTCCGAATTTAGTTTTGAAGTTTTCTAAACTTAGGTCTTCTTTTCCTCGCGGCTGCGATGGACAATTCGTTTCCCGGCTCTCGGAGGAGCCCTGGAGGGCAGAATTTATCCAGGAATGATCCGCACTCCATGTGCGTATACTGCCTCAACTTAGACCACGACCCGCAGTTCTGCGTGTTGTGCCACGCCTTTTCGGCCAACGTCCTGGAGAATCGTGCTGCCCAATTGAGGCTCAGGCGCCCCGAGAAGTTTTCCCCACCGGTAAAACCCGAAGAGGCTCGTTGGCCGGTGTCCGTGGTGGCTGGCTCGGCTGAGCAGCTCGAGCACTCGATCGCCCTCGAGGAGGCGGCCCAGGCCGCATCTCCCTCCTCCTCGGTCATGGCGTTTATCCCGCTCTGTCTGAGTTTCTCTCATTCGGCTTCATTCAAGGAGCTTCACCAGTCCCTTTCCACGAAGGGAGAGGGGCCATCGAGACATTCCTCTCGGCCCAAAACGAGGGAGTCCCATCATCTGTGTTTGTGAGAGTGGGAGAGATCTCCTTCCCTGGACAGCCGACCGTCGACTTCTGTCGAGGTTGCAGCTCAGGCCGCTGGCTTCACGGTGTCCCCGTCAGGCCAGCCTGCCGAGACTCCCGTCGACATGAATCGAGTTATCTCAACCCGATCAGCGGGTGGTCGACTGGTAGAGCCGTCAACCCCTCTCCGCCGGTTCCCCCGGTGGAGACTGAGGATCTGCCCGCGCCTTTGGGGTGGCAGTCCCGGTCAAAGCGTCCGAACCGAGGGAAGAGCGGGTGTCCCCCGCCCCTTCCCAGGCCCGCTCTCGGTTTCACTGAGGGTCTTGGTCTCGGATTTCATCTCGTCAAGTCGCCTCCGACTTTGGCGGTCTCGGTCTGCAAATTTAATTGGCAAAACTGCTTCCTCCTCATCATCCTCCTCGGATGAGGAGAGACTTCGACGCAGATTGCATCAACATTACGAGGAGCTTATGTGGCAGCAGTTGCTGTTGTCTGGGAGTAAGTCGACTCCGATTCATTCCCCGGCTATCAAGTGGCTGCCGCCCGAACGGCTGAAACAACCGCTCGCCACAGTCGAGATGCCCATTTCTGGGCCAGTTGTTCGACCAAATCTAGCTGCCCCACCGATTGTGGTGGAACCTCGGTCGGGTCACGGCCTGCTCCGCAGGTTGTTGGTCACCCTCACTCCCGGCCGCCCTCGGCTGGTGAAGGGTGGCTCAGGCCTGAGGCAGCTCTTTGCAGACTCTTCGGAGTCTGATGACGAATCCTCCGTGTTCCCCAGGCGGATTGGCTTGGAGTCCTCCTGGGGCCAGTCTCTGGACGATAGCCCATCATCCTTCTTGGGTCTGCTTAGGCTCGTCTTGGAGTTTACCGGGATGCAGCTCAAGCCCGTGTCCAAACGGGCCTGTTATCCCCTGACAGAGATTCTAGACCGAGGGGATTCACCCACGGAGGCCTTCCCTGTGGCTGAGGCCATTGTCGGCCCAGCTTTGGCAGTGGCCTGCATCCTGTCCTGCGCCCTCGGCCAGGAAGTATGCGGTCCCTATCGGCTCTTTGCCCGGTTTCTCGGAGCACCCCTCTGCTGAGGGGATAGTCACCGATAACGTCTTCCAGCATTCCGGAAACGCTTGGGATGTGGATAGGCCCCCTGACAAGGAGTCCAAAAGGCTGGACTATGTCGGGCACAAGGTATATGCTGCATCCTCCCTCGGCCTCCGGCAGGCCAGCTCGGCCGCGCTGATGGCACACTTCTCCCACGCCCTCATGCACTCCCTGGATGAGGTGATCCCTCATCTCCCGGCCGACCTGCAGACCACGGCCCAGCAGGTGCGGGACCAGGGAAGGGTGGTGGCTAAGCAGCAGCTTCAGACTGCTCTGGACATAGGTGATTCTTTTGCCAGGTCAGTAGCAGCCGCGGTGGCCATGTGACGCAGGGCGTGGCTGAGGATATCCACCTTCTCGGCGGATACCCAGCACAAGTTGGCGGACATCCCCTTCCTGGGGACTGACCTCTTCGGTCCTGGAGTGGAGGGACACCTCCAGTGGATCAAAAAGTCCAACGCCACTCTGGACTCAGTCACCCCCGCCCAGAGGGACAAGGGCCCCCGGCAACATCAGCATAAGTTCTTTCGTCCTTCGGCCCCTGTGGCACGACCGGCCCATCGGCACCAGCACGAGGGCCAGCAGGCTTGCACTTGGCATCCCAAACCCAAGCCAGCGGCTTCCTGTAATGGGAAGCAAGGAGGTGAACACCCAGGAGCTCCCTCGGCCAGTCCCTCCTCCAAGCCTGCCCAGTGACGGGTTGAGCGGCGTCGCCCCCAACCTCGCCACCCTTCCCTGGGTCCTCCCTGTGGGGGGACGGCTCTGCCACTTCCCTTCTGCCTGCTCCGCTATCACCCCGGACCGTTGGGTGTGGGAGGTGGTAGGTAAGGGCCTGCCTCTGTTTTTTGAGCAGGCCCTTCCCTTTCAAGCCGTCTCCCACCAGGGGGCCACGGGGTCTGAAGCCTCGCTGTCGGCCCGCTGAGCCGATATTGCCCTGCACCTCGAGATGGAGGTGATCAAGAAGGTGGCGGATCCTCCTCCAGACCCGGGGTCTGTGTCCAGGAAATTCTGGTCCCAAAACAGATGGGGGGCTGGCTCTCCATTCTCGACCTGCATGACTTGAGCAGGTCCCCAAGGTCTAGGACCTTCAGGATGGTCACTCTGGTTCAGATATTCCCATCCCTGGAATTAGGGCATGTGGTTCTGTTCCCTGGACCTCCAGGATGCGTTCTTCTCGTCCCGATCCGTCCGTCTCGTCAGAAATTTCTCCGCTTCAGAGCGGAGGGATCTCTTACGAGTTCCGGGCCATGCCCTTCGGCCTCTCTAGCTCCCAGGGTCTTCACCAATGCATGGCAGTGGTGACGATTCCTGTGGCGCCGAAGGGTTCGGTGTACCCCTACCTGGATGACTGGCTGTTGGCAGCCCCCTCCAGAGCGGAGGTGGAGCGGTCCAGAGATCTGGCCCTCCAGGTTTGCTCTCAGATTGGCCTCCTCATCAACGAGGTCAAGCCGGAACTCATGCCGAAGCAGGTGATACCCCTTATCGGGGCAGAGCTTGGCTCCCTTCAGAGCCAAAGCTCGGCTCCCGGCGGACAGGGCCGGAAATTTTCCTCCCTGCCCAATCATTCCTGGTTGGGCAATTGTGCCCTGCCCGGGACTCCTGCATCTCCTGTGCCCCACGCCGGCCTGCACCAGCGTGGTCCGTTGGACCTGTTGGTACATGCATCCCCTTCATTGGAGACGGGTCAGTCAGTGGTCACAATGCTCGATCCATTGGATCAGTTGGTGACGGTGACCCAGGAAATGTGGAACGCTCTCCAGTGGTGGACCGTTCCGGCACATTTGCAGGAGGGCATCCCGTTCGTCTGCCCTGGGCCGACGGTCTCTTTATCGACCGACACATCTCTGATGGGTTGGGGTGCCCATTGGGGGAGCACAGAGCGCACGGCCTCTGGTCCCCTCCGGAGTCCCTATGTTGTATCAACCTGCTGGAGCTCCTTGCGGTCCACCTACCTCTCACCGCCTTCGCTCCATTTCTACGGGGTCAAGTGGTTCAGGTCCAGATGGACAATACCACGACCATGTGTTACCTAAACTGCCAGGGCCGGACGCGCTTCTTGCCGTTATGCAAGGAGGCTCTCCGCGCATATGGTCTTGTGCACAGCCTGGAGGCGGATCTCCTAGCCATTCAGGTGGCAGGAGCCTCCATCACCCTGGCCGATGCCCTAAGCCAGATAGGGGCTGCGTCTCACGAGGGGTTCTCTCCTGCCGGAGGTAGCACAAGATCTGTTCTCCCACTGGGTCACACCTCAGGCAGACCTTTTTGCCTCCAGGGAGAATGCGAAGCTGAGACTGTTTCATGCCCGCCCCCCTCAGCAGGGCTCGCTGTAGGGGGATGCCTTTTCGAGGCCGTGGACCCCGGGCCTTTTCTACGCCTTTTCCCCATTCCCTTGATCCACAAGGTGCTTCTCAAGGCAAGGAGGAACAAGGCGCAGGTGATTCTGGTAGCCCCAGACTGGCTCCGCCAGCTCTGGTATCCAGTTCTCCTCAGTCTCAGCTCCAGGCTCCCGAGGCGGCTTCCAGCCTGCCTGGACCTGATCTCTGTCATCAGGGGAAGGTATTCCATCCGGACCTTCAATCCCTGCACCTGACGGCCTGGTTCCTGAGTGGCTAGATTTCCAGGCCTTGGGTCTTCCGACGAGGTCCTCAACGTTGTTGAGGCGTCCCCTAAGGAGTCAACCAGATAATACTATGCCTTCAAATGGAAGAGATGTTCCATTTGGTGTCAGGGAAAGGGCCTGGACCCTTCCTCCTGTTCCTCGGCAAGCATTCCGGACTACCTGTGGTCCTTTTCTCAGCAAGGGCTTTGGTCAGCGACCCTTAAGGTGCACCTGGCAGCCATCTCTCCCCTCCGGGCGCAGGCCGGAAAGCAGTCAGTGACGCAGGAGAAGGTGGTCTGGTGCTTTTCTAAGACCTCGATCACATTTTCCCTCCGGTGCGAGAACCTCCACCTCCGTGGGATCTACTGCTGGTATTGGCCAAGCTCCCGGGCAAGCCATTTGAACCAATGCACATGTGTGATATCTCCCACCTGTTGTGGAAGACCGCCTTCTTGGTAGCTATCACGTCAACCAGAAGGACGGGAGAGCTCCAGGCGCTTCCTTTGCGTCTCCCTATCTGGTCTTTCACAGGGACAAGGTTGTCCTGCGCCCCACCCGAAGTTCCTTTCGAAGGTGGTGTCGGAGCTTCACCTTAACCAGGTGTTGACTCTGCCGGTGTTCTACCCCAATCACACCTCGGAGGCCGAATATAGGCTCTATATTGGACTCTAGTTCAGCGCTCGCTTTCTTAAGGAGCGTACGGCGGAAGTTCGGGGAGAGGTTCGCCAGCTGTTTGTCACCAACGCTGAAGTCGCACCTGGCAGACCTGCAGCCAAGTGGACGATGAGCGGGTGGGTCACCTCCTGCATAGATCTCTGCTATAGGTTGGTGGGCATGGAGCTTCCCAGAGGGATAAGAGCTCATTTTACCCCACCATACTGCTGCATCGGTGGCTGCGTTCAGGGATGTCCCTATCCAGGATATCTGCAGGGCTGCTACCTGGAAGTCGGCACATACCTTAATTACCCACTACCACATTGACCTTGGATCACGCCGGGATGCTGGTTTTGTGGCCTCGGTTCTCCAGTCTTTATTCCCTAAGTAGGGGGTGTGCGCCTTGCCTCCCTCCTCCCGGAGAACTGCTAAGAGTCTGCCCGATAGTGTGGATGAACAACATATCCATGTCCCTAGAAATACAGGTTACTCACCTGTAACAGGAGTTCTAGGAATGGTATATATTGTTCATCCCTACATTCCTGTTTCTACCTGGCTGACACAACCTGGCTTCCAGCGGGCTAGATCTGGCGTCATGGGGCGCAGCCGAGAGTTTTACCACTCGGGTGGGTGGGAGGAGCAAGCTTGAAGACCTTCCAGTAAGATTTAAAGCAGCAAGGAACCTGCCAGACAGTGTGGATGAACAACATATACCATTCCTAGAACTCCTGTTACAGGTGAGTAACCTGTATTTATCACCTGTAACAGTACTTTTGCTAGTGGTATATAGTTCACATCCGCATAAACCACCTGACCGCCCCAGCAAGTGTTACCTGTATCCCTGCTTCCAGCATGCAAAAGAGCTGATATCACGGGGTGAAGCTGGTGGATGTATCACCAGGGTGTTCGGAGGAGCTTAGTTTGTAGACTTCCGATGATGCAGCTGTCTCCAGCAGAACTGCCTGTGGATGTGAACTGTATACCATTCTTACAGGTGAGTAACCTATATATTCTCCCTCTTCATCTTCTTCTGTCTGCAACCTGTTTGTTCTTCTGTCCTTCAGTGGGTGAGTGGCTGTCTCTGGAAGAACTGTCAGTAGTGTTACATTGTTGGCCCGGGGGTGAGTATCAGGAATACCTTAACCACCGGTATCTGAGTAGGTAAACACATTCCCTTTGTGTTCATTTTTTTGGGGGAGGGGGTCTTTTCTACTACCCGATTGCCCCAACAGTGCATCACAGCACCAGACCATGACTGCAGGTCGTGCGGACAGCTCTCTCTGAACAGCGCTACATTTCCCACTAGTGACTCTCCTGCAGGGCGTGCTGCAGAACCATGTGCTGAAGCCTTGCCCCCTGGAGAGCACAAGAACTGCCTTCATAACATGTCTGTCCCTCATCAGCCAAATGTACGAAACACCCAAGGTGACTGACTCCATAACACGTTGGTACAAGTCACAGACCAAGAACATACCCGATTAGAAGTGAGAAAACAAAACACAGAAATGTAAGTTCATACCGACATAAATTTGTGAAATGAACTTGGGTCAGTGAAATCTTAAGACTCAGAAATATGCATGTGGGCAGGGATGAGGTGGTGGGTACTAAGCTGCCGCTGCCTCCTGGAGAAGTCGAGTTTATGTTAAGACTCTTGATTTCTATGTTAAGGTGGTGCAAAATTTTACAAGACACAAATAATAAAAATGCTCTTCATCTGCTCAGCTTATACAGTTTAATATCTGCTTATTGTGGTAGGTTGCTAAGCAATAAGCAAGCCTAAACTATTGATATGTGTTGTTGACTGGTCGTGTGCCAGCTTTGGGTTCCTCTTGTATTTTGTAAAAAAAAAAAAAGAAAAGTACATTTCCGTGGGTGTATTGCCCAACCTAAGTAGGCTTGTTAGTGGACCTTTAGTTTTGCAAAGAGCTGTATGTACTTAGAGGACCCGCTGTTGCTTAGTGTAAATTTTAAATAAAAATAAACAAAATTCCCTGCATGTGGGAAATAGAGGCAGAAAAGCACATGCGTTCATTGTAGTCAATTTGAAATAAAAAAAAAAAAACTAAGGGGGTGAATCCAGATAGTTTTGTTTTCTTCTTCTTTTCTTTCTGTATTGTGTGCTACATCACCATTTCACGTGAAGCATGGTTTAAAAGAGCTAGAACACTGGTGGAAATTAATGTAAATTTTTAAAAGTAGTCAGATGATAATCTTTGTAGCTGAAGTACTTTTTTTCTTTTCCCTCTGCTTTTTTAGAAGATTTTCTCTCTGACAGTAACATAGAAACATAGACTTTGACGACAGATAAGGACCACTTGGCCCACCCAGTCTGCCCATTTCCCTACATACTGGATAAGCTGCAGATTCTAGTTAACCAACAACCTACTTCCTGCAACCCCCCCACTATAATTGCCTTGTGTCTGTCCCATGCATGTTTGAATTCCCCCACTATTTTAGACCCAATGACCTCTTCAGGAAGGCTGTTCCATGTATCCACCACTCTTTCCGTGAAAAAAAATTTCCTCACATTACCCCTGAGCCGTCCCCCCTCTATCTTTAAATTGTGCCCCCTTGTTCTTACACATCTCTTTTTCTGATAGATGCTATCCTCCTGGACTTTGTTGATTCCCGTGAGGTACTTGAACTTTTCTATCATGTCCCCCTGTCCCTCCTTTCATCAAGAGTATACATATTAAGCTCTCTGTCTCTCTTCATATGGTTTCTGCTGCAGACCCTGCACCATTTTAGTTGCCCTCCTCTGGACTACTTCCATCCTGTCTATGTCCTTGTGTAGATGAGGTCTCCAAACTGCACACAGTGCTCCAGATGGGGTCTCACCAACTGTCTGTACAGAGGATAACCACTTCCTTTTTCTACTTGTGATGCCCTTCCTATGCATCGCAGTATCCCCTGGCTCTCCTTACCGACTTTTCACATTGCTTGCCCACCTTTAGGTCATCTGATATGACTACCCCAGGTCCTTTTCCATTTTGTTGTTGTTAGTACTCCCTGCTATTGTGTACTCTTCTCCGGTTTTTGTTTCTCAGGTGCATTACTTTGCACTCTTTGTATTGAATCTAAGTTGCCATATGTCTGACCATTCCTCCAACCTTGCCAAGTCCCTTCTCATCTTTTCTACCCCCTTGTGTGTCAACTCTTACAGATCTTTGTGTCATCTGCAAAGAGGCATACCTTTCCCTCCAGACCCTCTGCAATGTCACCTATAAAGATGTTAAAGAGGTCTGGACCCGGTACTGAGCCCTGAGGTACTCCACTAGTAACCTTCCCCCTTTCTTTGGAATGTGTTCCATTCACTACAATTCAGTACAAGGTGTTATATGTGGAACAGTACTGTACTCCACTAGTTTTGTCCCCCGCCAATAACTTAGCAGCTTGTGGCTTCCATGACTGACATCACAAATGAACAAGAAAAGCCAGTCACTTTCTGCCAGATCTGTCACTTGTGATGTTGGAATGCTGATGTGGTATGAAGGGGACTAGAACTAGATAATGTAGATGCACTTCCAGGTGAAGTGGCACTCTTCACATCAGGCCAAAGACAGTGGATTCCACTTAAGTGCACTTCGGATTAGTGCACATTTTGGTTTAGTGCACTACTTTACTGTTTCCCTTTTTTTCATATATTTTACATGTTAAAAATTTTGTTTAAGTGCACTCTGTGTAAGTGCACTTTTCGGTTAAGAACACTGCCCCCGGCCCTTGTGTATGTTAATTGCTGCAGTTAACTCTAGATTAGTGCACCTTTTTTTATTGTCCCTAATGAGATGTTGAACGTCTAATTAACACCTCGCCCTGAGCTGGCAGAGGAGGACGAAGAGCAGAGTTTGGCCGAAAATAGGACCACAAACACAGAGGTAAACATGACCGAAGCTCTGCACTGTCTTGAGCGACTGAGCTGATTTATTCACACCAGAGAGAGCTATACAGAGCACTAAACAAAGTAAAATCACCTCTTTTTTCAGAGCAGTTAACACAGGTGGTAGCTCTGGAGATGACATTACAGGGGGATCTGAACTGCGATTAGGATGAGTGCAACTTCCTTGACCGCGATCTCAGGGGTGTAACTAACACTTCGTCAGACTGCCGAAAATGCAAACTTAGGTTAAATGCACGTTCCGCTTAAGTGCACGATTTCTTTGTGCAAAATGACTGTGCACTTAAGCGGAATCCACTGTACTTCCAAGTACAAAACCTTCTCATGAGTAAATAGAAAAATAAAAATATAAATAAAAAAACTAGATACTTGTAAAAATTGATAACATTTTCTTTCTGCTATTTTTGGTGCTGCTAGTTCTTTAATGTATCGTTTTGTGCCTTGAAGGTTTATCCTCACAACTGTAAAAACAAAGGGGCTAAACTGTTGATGTGTAGTGTTGACTGGTTGCGTGCCGAATCGTACCTGAACAAATCATTATAACATTTGTTTCTTTGTTTTGCTGGGGGTGTGTATATATATTTTCTATGCAAAAACTCGTCAATGCACCAGTTAGGGTTCTTCTACAGCGACAAGTGAAATTCAGCATTAGGGTTCCCATGCCTTGCCCCCACCCTACCCCCACCAGCAGGCATTGGGGTGTGCGTTGACATCATTGGTCCTAACTCTCACCCCATGCCATGTGTAAACAAGCTGAGGAGGTGCAGTGTAGGAGAATGGGGTGAGAGGACCAACGACCCCAACGCACACCCCGATGCCTGCTGGTGGGGGTAGGGTGGGGTGCAAGGAGTGGGAACCCTAATGCTGAATTTCCTTACTTTCTTCGCTGTAGAAGAACCCTAACTGATGCATTAACGAAGTTTTTTGCAACGACTTTCCATACTTTTTAAGCAAGAATAGAAACGTAGAAAGTTGCACAAGTTGGTGGGAGTGTGGGACAAAGGGCCTCACGCTCCCACCACGTGATTTTGTTTGACTGTAGTAACAGTAAGTGCAACAGAAATGCAAGCTCAAAGGCTTACGCACATGGTGACGAAAATGTAAATGGTAACACAAAGAGTAATAGAAATGCAAGTGCAAAGTGACACAAAATCGAACAGCTACGTAAACGGAGACATCAAACAGAAGTGCTTACAGAACACAACTGGTAACACACACATTCACGGTACCACAATTGTAAACGCAAATGGTAACAGTAACAGCAACAATAATGCCAACAGAAACGCAAGTGCATACGAAAACGCAAACTGTCACGGGCACGGTACCACAATTACAATTGCAAATGCAAATGGTAACGGTAACAGTAACGTGAAACAAAACAGAAATGCAAGTGCAAACGAAAAAGCAAACTGTAACGCACACAGTGTCGTAGACGGGAACGGTGATACGAATGGTAACAGAAGTGCAACTGGAAATGCTAACTGACACAGTAGCAAAAGGGCACACCCTTCTTTTCCCCAAAAACTGCATTGAAAAAGCAAATTGAAAACAAAGAATGTATGCATTATAATTTACTTCGGAGCAGAAAATTATGACTTGGAATACTAAATTGCTTATATCTCAGGAACTGTACGTCATAGGAAAAAAATAAAAATTTTGTATAAATTATTACTTTCCTGCCTAGTTTTATGCTTAGCCCCCATTTGGGAGGCTAAGCATTTTGTTGACAAAAAGTCTGTATCTCGCACCGTTTCCGAGATACGGGCCCTGAAAAACGCAACTGACGCCATGATGTTATCCTATGGCAAAAAGTGTCAACTTCGGAGTGCCGTCACTTTGCCGCCCTGTAATATTATTTCACCAAACCACGAAAAGGCACATCTGCGGTATGTTGGCTTTCTTCCCTCTAAATTTCAGCCCAAATGACCAAAGCATTATTTTGCAGCAGTGCGGCAAAGAATTCCTGTAATGCGTCAAATGCCGTAATGTTATCCTATGGGAAAAAACGTCAACTTTGTAGTGCTGTAACTTTGCCGCCCTGTACTATTTCTTGACAAAACCATCAAACGTCACATCTGTGGGATATTGCCTTTCTTCCCTCCAAATTTCAAGTCAAAAGACCAAACCATTTCCAAGATATTCAATATCAGTTTACTAAAATTTCCCTATCTATTCCATTATAAAAAATCTGGCCATCTTGTCCCTCCCTGGTGATCAAAGATGACGATCAAAGAATCTCACAATCAAAGAATTTGTAGGTTCACGAACAAAGATTTAAAAACCTTATAAATCAAAAACTTGAAGGAATTGCAGTAAACCACCACCATGGTTCGACAGAACGAAGCCCCTTGAGTAAAACCTACCCTCATTTGACTTCCTACGACACCCTTGGGCTGAGAATTTTTTTTTTTTTTATTGGGCCATCTTGTCCCTCACTCACGATGCATGATCGCGATCAAAGAATTTGCAGGGTCACGATCAAAGAATTCAAACTCTTCAAATTTAAAAAATATACAGAATCGCTGTAAATCACCGCCATGGTTCATCAGAACGAAGCCCCCAGAGTAAAACCCACCTTCGTTTGACTTCCTACAACACCCCTGGCTGAGAAAATTGATTTTTTCATCTGGCCATCTTGTCCCTTGCGGTCAAAGTTTTTGCATCCTCACAATCAAAGAAATTGCTCGCTTGTGAATAAAGAGCGAGGGATGAGATGGCCAGATTTAAAAATTCATTTTCTCAGCCCAGGGGTGCCCTAGACTGTAAAATCAGGGTGCGTTTTGCTCAGGGGGCTTTGTTCTGCCCCATCTGCATACCGAAAATAATCTTACAACTGTCCCTGGTAGTCTAGTGCCCCCCCCCAAATAAAATATTAACATCCCTGGTAGTCTAGTGGCCCCCACCCCTGTTATTTTTTGAGATCTCTCGAGTCTAGTGGCCCCCGAGCTGTATTCTCTTATTATAAGTACATGTTAATATCCCTGGTAGTCTGGTGCCCCCCCTAATTTTACAGTGTAGGCCATCCCTGGGCTGAGAAAATACATTTTTAACTCTGTCCATCTCATCCCTCACTCGCAATGCACGATCGCGATCAAAGATTCTCACGATCAAAGATCGTTAATGAGCCGCGAATGAAAAATTTAAAAGCTAATAACTCTATTTTTGGACCGATTTGGATGGAACCAAAGCCATGGCTCAATAGATCGGGGTCCCCTGAGTAAAACCCATCGAAGTTTTACTTCAGAAGTGACCCCTGAGCCGAGATATTTGTGTTTGTGCAATCAGAAAACTGAAAACAAGATGGCGGACCTCGCGGTCAAAGAATTTTTGAAATTCCTCGGGATGAAAGATTATTGAACCGCGAGGCTGCAAATTCTTTGACCGCCAGGCGGGACGAGATGGCCAGAACCCCCATTCTTTGATCGCAAGATATACATATAAATTTTCCTATTGACTTATAATGGGAACTTAAAAGTGTCATAACTTCTGAATGCATTAATATTTTTTCACCAAACAAAAAGCGGCATGTTCGGCCACCAAAGCTCTTTCAAATGAGCCATCTCGCAGAGCAGCACGCCACACAATGGCCATGCAGGACCACATTAAGAATGCCAAAAGGTGCCTCCAAAAATGGATAATTTTGCATTTTTCAGCGCTTTCATACACGAACACCGGCACTCTGACAGAAACGCAATTTGGCAAATCAAGAGATCTATTGTGCCCCAACGTGTGTACCAAATTTCAGGCAAATCCATTGAACAGGTCCAAAGTTATTAACGTCCAAACTTTTGACTTTAGTATGTAACTGGCGCTCATCTCATCTATAGTGGGCGCAACCACACACTATAATATAATATTTTTTTTAAATCAATAAAAACCCCTATTCTTTTGAGAATTCCATGAGATCTAGCGGCCCAGTGGCGCTGAGGTTGAGGTGCTGGACACCTTACCACGCGCTACGCTGGCGACCTGGTCGGGAACAACCTCAGGTCATCGGGGTGCTGGCCTGGGTGGGGAGTGGGAATTGAGTGCCTTCGGCTATTCTCTCCTTGTGGGGGTGAGCGCTCCAGTCCCGCCCCCACTGGGTGGAGGTCCCAGGGGTAGCGTAAGCAGGCGGAGGTGGCAGTACTTGTGGGTGGAAGGGGCTGAGCTGGTTTCCGGTGTGCATGTGCACCTCCATGCGCACGTATAACTCTGTGCTGGGAATGTGGGAGAAACCTGCTAAAGCCTACAAAAAGCTATATTTAAAAAAGAAAAGAGATCCCATGAGATTTTTAATGTCTACCTGAACAACCACCAGAACAGGCAGACAGAACCTCAGTGTAACATCTTGTCAGAAAGACAGCACTTCAAGAGTGCAGCACCCACCTCATTGTGCATTACAGTGTCAGTACTGAGGTTGCCCCAAGTTCCTGGTGTAGGGCCAGAACCCACAACTTTCTGATGTTCCAGCCTGAGAAGCAGGTGTGCAACCAGCTGAGGATGAATAGGAGGACACCAAAGACCCATAAATGTTAGTTTTTAAATACAGTTGCTATTAACATAGGGGTTTAAAGAGCACGTTTTGTATTGAATTTCAATATGTCCCCCTCACAGCCCCAAAGGAAGCTTACCTGCCTCCAAGTTCGCCGCAGGTATAAAAACATTTTAATATGGTGCAGTTGTCAGGAGTAGAGGGATGCGTGTTTTGGCTCTGAGGGCAGTGCGTAATCCCATCCACTTCCTGGTTTTGTGAATACGTCCCCTGCTGTTCCTATTCTGACATCACAATGTGCTAGTGCAAGGATGTGCCATGTTTCTGCACTACACATGGTGATGTCAACTAGGAACTGTGGGGGCATCTCTACAAACTGGGAAGTGGATATGATCAGCAGCTCAGTTCCTTGGAGCCAAACACACACATCCCTCCATTCTAACAAAGGCACCATGTTAAAATATTTTTTATACTGTGGCGAACTTAGAGGCAGGTAAGCTTCCTTTGGGGGGGGGGGGTGCCATGAAAGGTGCTCTTTAAAGCAATTAATTTTAGTAAATACTGACTCTTTAAAATCGATCCACTTGGTAATTTCACCCCTACGTATGATGACTGCTCACAGTGGCAAAGCCCAATTAAATGTTTTTTTCTTTGCCGAACTTCATGGAACTCCTTTCAGCTGCCTGTACTGAGAGCTTAGGAATTCATAAAGAACTGAAGGATATTAGACTAGGTGACACATTTTCCACTGATTCCACCCAAGACTGCTCCCTTTTATTTAGTAAGTTACTTTTTCTTAAACAAGTAAAGGCACTAGACAGTTGCTCTGTACAGTACAGTGAACTGAAATGCCTAAATGGAGAGGGGGGGGAGAAGGGGAAAAAAATCCAGGTCACCAGGGGAATGAAAGAGAACAGAAATCTGAATATGTATGGGGAAAAGACACTGTTATTGCCCTTATTTGACTCCTCACAGACAACTCCCACATTAATCTCCTCATGGGGAAGCCAGTTAACCTTTCTCCAGTACAAGTAAAATTGGGTAGCTGGCAGAATCTTCTACTCCCTCTGGTAAACCAGCCCATGTTCCTTCTGAACCAACTGTATTAAGTGGTAATGGAATGGTCTTCTGCTGAAAGAGTTATGAACACCTAACGTACCAGGTGCACCATTTCAAACAAGCCCTAATCAAACACAAGTACTGTAGTTGCAACCAGCCCACACCTTTGAGAATGAACAGCGTATCAAATTCTGGTGAGAAATATAGGCTAGATCAGGAGAGTCCCATTGCCTACTCATATCTTTCTAAAAGCCCCTGATGTATGGGCAGGCATAAAATAAGTGGTGTATGGTTTCAACAGACTGTTCACTGGTGTCTCGGAAGCAGAATCTTTCGGTCTCACATTTGTGTGTGTGATTGCCTCTCACCTGTAACTTATCATGAGTATAAAGCCATAGAAAATCATACATCATCTTTGGAATCCAGGGATCCAGCAATTGTCTAGTTATTGCAGAGGGAGAAACCCCTCCAACTGAATCATAAACATGTTCTAAAAAGAAAGACGTTACTACATAATCATAAAGAACTTTTGGAGAACTAGTGGACACCTGGTCAGAAGTCAGCTTCTACTGCCATGCTTCTCACATACTAACATACTAAAAGCCAGCAGAATAGGCCTAATGGTCTGTCATGTCTGCTCGGTAGCCAGCCACCTAGTGGTTGCTCGCTATTCCGTGCCTCCAAGAGGGTCTTCGTTGGATTTAGAATCCCCTTGTACATGTGCCACCCCTTCTTGAAGCCCTCCACTGTGCCTTCCTCCACCAGCCTCTTGGCAGCGATTCCACGGCTCCACCACCCTCTCAGTGAAATAATGCCTCCCTACATTCCCCATATAATTTCCCCCTCAAGTTTCCACTCATGCCCCCTTGTTGTTCCCCCCTTTTTTTAGCCTAAACAGCTCCTTGTTTCTGCTCGCAGTTATTCCCTTTACATACTTGAAGACTCCTGTGATGTCTCCCCTGTCCCTCCTCTCCTCCAGTGTGTACATCCCAAGCTTCTTCAGTCTCTCTTCATAGGTCCTCCCCTCCATTCCCTGAATCATCCTGGTCACTCTCCTCTGGACTCTCTCCAGCAGCGCTATGTCCTTCTTCAGATGAGGTCTCCAGAACTGAACACAGTACTCAAGTTGCGGCCTGACCAAGTCATTGTACAAAGGGAGGATCACCTCCCTCTTCCTGGACATAATTCCCCAAGCTGTGCAGCCCAGCATCCTGTTTGATTTGGCTCCGGTTCTTCTACTATTTTCAGTTATTCATTTTGACGTCTACCACCACCCCCAAATCCCGCTCACCCATTGTGGCTTGCAGTGTAACCCCCCCCCCCCAAGGGTGTAAACCTGGTCTGGATTTCCGACCCCCAAATGCAGTACCTTACATTTCCCGGCACTAAATTTCAATCCCTACCTCCTTGACCACCCCTCCAGGGTATCCAGATCCCCTTGGACTACCTCTCTTGCTTCTTCCCAGTTTACCAGTGCACCCAGTTTGGAATCATCTGCAAAGAGACTTAGCCTGCTCCTAACCCCCCTTCCTATGTCCGAGACATAGGCATTAGACAGGAGTGGTCCCAACACTGAACCTTGAGGGACCCCACTGATAACCTTTCTAGGGGAGGAGACTATCCCACCAACCATTACTCTCTGAATTCTCCCCCAAAGCCAATTTTTAACCCATTTCAGCTCCTGTCCTCCCACTCCCATCTCCCCCAGGTTTGCTATCAGCCCTTTATGGGGTACTGAACCAAACGCCTTGCTAAAATCCAGGTACAGGATGTCCACCAGCCTATGCCTATCCAAAGCCCTCATCATCCAGTCATAAAACTCTACAAGGTTGGACTGACACGCTCTCCCCAGAACAAAGCCATACTGTTTATTATCCTGGTGCCCTAACCCTTCCAGCTGCCTCCCAAGTCTCTCCTTGATAAAGCCCTCAATTACTTTGCCCACCACAGACGTTAGGCTGACAGGCCTATAATTCCCCATCTCCTCCCTAGACCCCCCTTTATGGATAGGCACTACATACGCCACCCTCCAGTCCTGAGGCACCCATCCTGTCTGCAGAGAGATGTTAGAGAGTGTAGCCAATGGAGCTGCCAGTTCATCCACCAGTTCCTTCACAACCCTCAGGTGTAGCCCATCCGGCCCCGGCGCCTCATCAGTTATTAGATTCTGAAGGGCCTCCATCACCCTTTTCACTGTGATTTCTCCCCCCAATCCTCCCCATCATTCAACCTCCCCACCCCTTCTGGGTCAGTCCCTGCCCTGCACCCTAGCCTCTCTCCACCCTCTGGTCTCAGACTGACCTCTCGCTTTTGCTGGCTCCTCTTCCCTGCCATCAGTCTGTAGGGATCCTCTATTTCCATCTGCAAAGATTGAGGCAAAATACTCATTTAGCACTTATGCCTGATCCCCCCGCTTTCTGAGCCCATCCCACCACAACTTTAATCCTGTTGATCTGTGTCCTCTCTTTTCTCTTCTCTCTTGCCGTCTAGTAGGCAGGAGCTGTAAATTGTGGGGAGGGATGTACTATATCTACCTAGGGGCTGATTCACAGCCAAATGCCAGACTTGCAGAACAGGAGAGAACCATGTGGACCCGAGAGGAACCCAAGGCTGAACAGTCCCCAAAAGAATAGGCTTCAAAAAAACTTAAAATTGTTGGGGGGGGGGGGAGGATGAGGGGATTCAATATGCCTACCCCACCATCTTTTATTTTCCAGCAAGTCTGTGCCTTCTTAATGGGGTTAAGTTGTCTCTCCCAAAGAAGTTTGGGGGAAAAACACTAAAAAGCTTAGTAAGGGGAGAAAAAAACTAATATATGAAAACATGAGAACTAAGAAGGTTTTCACCAGGAACACCTGCTTAGCCTTCGTCATAGGCCGTTTGTTACACTGACTTATCTCCTTTATGGCCATAGTCAGTTTTAGTTCCCAGTTGAGTCTACCCATATCTCCAGCATCAAAACCCCATAATTTGCTGGGGACCAGCTGCTATAGGTATCCCCACAACGTGTGCCGCCCAGGTGTCCATGATCTCAAAGCCAAAACAGAACTTTTGTCCAGGTTCGCTTTAGCCCCAGAGACATCTAAGAAATCCTGTAAAATTAAGGAAACAGAGTGGACAGATCCCAGATCGCTAATCAGGAGGCAGATATCGTCCACGTAGGCTAAAACTGGGGGAACGCTAACATTTCCAGCTGTGGATATTTCCCATTTTTTGGGGGGGAGGGCCTGTCATTGTCTGAATCAGGGGGTCTGCGCAAAGACATACAACAATGGACTCAAGAGACACCCTCGTCTATCCCCAGTGCGAATGGGAATTGCCTTCCCATCCCAGCCACGTATTTAAAAAAAAAAAAAAAAGTAGCCATGAAATAAAGGAAGTGATGCCAGTCAAAACAAAGGTATCTGGGACCCCATACCGAGACAGAACTGAAAACAGAAATTCATGAGACATCTGGTCAAAGGTCTTCTCCAGGTTTAGGGCCAGGAGGAGGCCTGAGACCTCACTTCTGTTACCCCTCTCAACAACCTACCATAATATGTTTGTTACCCTGAATGGTCCTGCCAGGGATGTTACATGGCTGCGAGGAGTCTATTAATTGAGGAGTGACCTAAGACAGTCTGGAGGCCAAAGTCTCTGTTAAAATGTTCAAGTCCATGTTCAGGTGACTTGCAGGCCTCCAGTTAGAAATGTCTGAGTGTTCCCTTTTTAGTGTAAAAAAATGAAAATGACACTTTGAAGGCTAGGGCTGATTTCAGACTGTGATGAAAAGTAATGATTAGCACGTCAGTGTGATTTAGAAGGTAAACATTACAGTCATAAACTGGCCAGCACATAGGGCTCCAATAACTACGTAATTAAGGTCTCTCTTCACTGACGTCATCATGTCCCACGTCGGTGCCATCTTATGCCTAGATCACAGCGCGACTTTTAAAATGGAAGGAGAGTTTATTTATAATATTTAAACCTGACAAAAACTATGTAAATGGAAAAAGTTAAGGTAAAGACTGTTGGATTCTAAAATGACTGCTCATAATGTACGTCATCATGATCCCAGATTTTTTAAATCATGCTCACCCAAAAACATAGTTTAGGTGTAATGGAATTGCTACTGAAAGAAAGGGTTGTTGGATATCTTCAATTCAAATTCAGTTCAGATTTTTATTTTTATTATTTTTTTATTTTATTTATTTAGTTTTTGTTGACTGGTTAAGTGCACTAGACAAATCCTGCCTATTTTCAGGCACGACCCAGGGGAGGGGGATACAGATGAAAAAAGCTCATAAATGTACAAGAATGTATACATAAGAATACATATCAAGGGAACATAAGTTGTGGCACCATATGGCTATGTAGTTGCATGTTTTATAGGGAAAGAGGCATAAAATGGCTGTACAGTAAAACAATTTTACAGAAGGCAAGGGAAAAAAAAAGTTAAGTATTTACACACGAAAACCATGCCAAGGTAGCAGAGGCGATGTCTCAAGTAGGGATACGTTCGATTGCCCAACATGGAAATGCCTGACATAAAACTTCCCAACTCCACAAGCCCGACTCAGCTAAGTGCCCGACATTTCACAGACAGACACAGCATTGCCTGGCCACTGAAATCCTGACAGTAACATTTTAGTAATATACCAGGTGCCACAATTGAGCCATCTTCCTTTTCATGTGTCATTAACCTCCCCCACCTCCTACAATTACGTACATCAAACCCCCTCACTTGTCCATTCACCAGTTGGGACTGTACATTCAATTAATTTTTTTAATGTTGCTTTTTGAGACTGCAGTGAGCCGTGGTTAGTAGTGGCTAAGCGGCTTTGACATGAAAATATATCTGGTGGGGGAAGCGAACTGGCTTGCCTGCCGGACAGTGTTGCCCCGGGTCCTAGCTGCCTGGAGAAGGGGGATGTGAGCTCTGAGCAGGACAAAGTCAAAATTGCAGTAAGAGGCCTCTGCACTTTAATCCACGCTACATGAGGGAGCTCCGGAGTGGCTTTCTGTGTTGAAGCTGAAAATACAGGTTACTCACCGGTAACAGGAGTTCTAGGAATGGTATATGTTGTTCATCCACACTCATTGGCAGTATCCTTGCCGCTTTAAATCTTGCCGGAAGGTCTTCAAGCTTGCTCCTCCCACCCACCCGGGTGGTATAACTCTCGGCTCCGCCCCATGACGCCAGATCTGGCCCGCTGGAAGCTCAGGTTGTGCGTCGAGCCGGGAGGTCGGGTGGGTGTTGGATGAACAACATATACCATTCCTAGAACTCCTGTTACCGGTGAGTAACCTGTATTTCTACGGACATGGATATGTTGTTCATCCACACTGATTGGCAGACTCCTAGCAGTTCTCCGGGAGGAGGGAGGCAAGACGACACCCCACATACTTACTTTGGGAAAGAGAGACTGAGAACCGAGGCCCCAAAACCAGCATCCCGTGACTCAAGGTCGATGTGGTAGTGGGTAATGAAGGTGTTTGCTGACTTCCAGGTAGCAGCCCTGCAGATTTCCTGGATAGGGACGCCCCTGGAAGCAGCCACTGCTGCAGCAGTATGGCGGGTAGAATGAGCCTTATCCTCTGGGAGGCTCCATGCCCGCTAACTTATAGCAGAGATCTATGCAGGAGGTTACCCACCTGCTTATCGTCCGCTTGGCTGCAGGTCTGCCAGATGCGGCTTCAGCGTAGGTGACAAACAGCTGGCGAACCTCTCCCGAATTTCAGCCGTGCGCTCCTTATAATAGCGGCGCCTTCTAGGATCAGAGTATGGAGCCTATATTGACCTCCGAGGTGTGATTGGGGTAGAACACCGCAGAGTCAACACCTGGTTAAGGTGAAACTCCGACACCACCTTCGGAAGGAATTTCGTGGAAGTAGGACAACCTTGTCCCTATGGAAGACCAGGTAAGGAGACCTCGATGGAAAGCGCTGGAGCTCTCCCATCCTTCTGGCTGACGTGATAGCCACCAAGAAGGCGGTCTTCCACGACAGGTGAGAGAGAGCACCTGTGCATAGGTTCGAATGGCTTGCCCATGAGCTTTGCCAGTACCAGCAGTAGATCCCACGGAGGTGGGGGTTCCCGACTGGAGGAAATGTGATCAAGGCCTTTGAAAAGCGCCAGACCACCTTCTCCTGCGCCATCGACTGCTTCCGGCCCGCGCCTGTAAGCAGAGATGGCTGCCAGGTGCACCCTTAGGGTCGCCGACCTAAGCCCTTGACTAGAAAGGGACCATAAATAGTCCAAGATGCTTGCCAAGGAACAGGAGGAAGGGTCCAAGCCCTTGTTCTGACACCAAATGGAAAACCTTTTCCATTTGAAGGCATAGCATTTTCTGGTCGACTCTACGGGACGCCTCAACTACATTGAGGACCCTCGGCCGGAAAGACCCAAAGCCTGGAACTCAGCCGCAGGAACCAGGCCACAGGTGCAGGGATTGAAGGTCCGGATGGAACACCTTCCCTGATTGACTGAGAGCAGGTCCGGGCGAGCTGGAAGCTGCCGCGAGTCCTGGAGCTGAGACTGAGGAGATCTGGGTACCAGAACTGGCGAGGCCAGTCTGGGGCTATCAGAATCACCTGCGCCTTGTCCCTCCTCGCCTTGAGAAGCACCTTGTGGATCAAGGGAAATGGGGAAAGGCGTAAAGAGGCCTCGGGTCCATTGCCTCGAGAAGGCATCCCCTGCAGCGAGCCCTGCTGAGGGGGTGGGCATGAACAGACTCAGCTGCTGCTTCCATGGAGGCAAACAGGTCCACCTGAGGTGTGCCCCAAAGGGAGAACAGATGCTGTACTACCTCCGGCAGGAGAGACCACTGTGGGATGCAGCCCCATCCGCTCAGGGCATCGGCCAGGGTGTTGGAGGCTCCTGCCACGTGAATGGCTAGGAGATCCGCCTCAGGCTGCGACAGTGACCAAATGCGGAGAGCTTCCTATAGAAGCATGGAGCGCGCCCGCCTGGCGGTTTAGATAGTACATGGTCGTGGTATTGTCCGCCTGGACTCAGACCACTTGACCCCGGAGGAACGGAGCAAAGGCGGTGTGAGAGCTAGGCGGACCGCCGGAGCTCCAGCAGGTTGATGTGGCATCGGACTCCCGCTGGGACCAGAGGCCATGAGCCCGTGTGTTCCCCAGATGGCACCCCAACCCATCAGAGAGGCATCGGTCGACAGAGAGACCCGGGCTCGGGCGGACGAACGGGATGCCCTCCTGCAAATGATCTGGAACGGTCCACCACTGGAGAGCATTCCACATCCCCTGTGTCACCGGCTACAAGCTGGTCCAAGGGATCGCAGCGCTAGACCACTGGCTGGCCAGTCCCACTGAAGGGGACGCATGTTCCAGCGGCCCAACGGACCACGCTTGATACAGGCCGCCATGAGACCCAGGAGGCGCAGGAAGTCCCGGCAGGGCGCATTGCCCAACCAGAAATGATCGGGCAAAGGAGGAAAGAACCTCGGCCCTGTCCGCCGAGCCGCCTGGCTCGAAGAGAGTCAGCTGCGCCCGATGAATAAAATCACCTGCTTCGGCTCGAGTTCCGACTTGGCCTCGTTGATAAGGAGGCCCAGTTGAGAGCAGACCTGGAGGGCCAGATCTCTGGACCACTCCGCCTCCTTCCTGGAGGGAGCTGCTATCAGCCAGTCGTCCAGGTAAGGGTACACCCGGACCCCTCGCGCCAGAGGAATGCTGTCACCACTGCCATGCATTTGGTGAAGACCCTGGGAGCTGGAGACAAGCCAAGGGCATGGCTTGAACTCAAGAGAGATCCTTCCGCTCGAAGCGTAAGGAATCTCTGGTGAGACGGACGGATAGGGACGGAAAAACGCTGGCCCTGCAAGTCCAGAGAGCAGAACCACACGCTCGCTCCAAGGATGGTATTATCTGAGCCAGAGTGACCATCCTGAAGGTTCGAGACCTTAGGAACTTGTTTAGGTCGTAGGTTTGAGAATGGGGCGCCAGCCCCCGTCTGCTCTCGGAACCAGGAAGTACCTGGACACAAACCCTGGGTCTGAAGGAGGGTCCACCACCTCTTACCACCTCCTTCTGGAGGAGGAGAGGATGTCGGCTCGACGAGCCGCCAGTGAGGCTGGGATCCTAGCCCCCGAGGGGCGACGGCTCTGAAGGGTGGTGCCTGCTCGAATTCCAGAGGCAGGCTCTTCCCACCACTCTCAAGACCCACCTGTCCGTGGTAACAGCGACCAGGCGGAACGGAAGTGCCGGAGCCGCCTCCCCATGGGGACCTAGGGGTAAGGTGACGGGATGGAGCGACACCTCAGCCTGTCACTGGGCAGGCTTGGAGGAGGGACCGCCGAGGGACCTCCTGGGCCCTTTCCTCCCTGCCTCCTGTTAGAGGAAGCCGCGGTTTGGGTTTGGGATGCCAAGGCCGAGCCTGCTGGCCCTGACGTTGCTGGGCCGGGCGCCCCGGGGGCACAGAAGGACGAAAGGGCTTAGGCTGTGGTTTGGCGCCTTTGTCCTTCTGAGCGGAAGAGACCGAGTCCAAGGTGGCATTGGACTTCTCGATCCTCTGCAGGTGACCTTCCACCCCAGGGCCGAAGAGGTCAGTCCCCAAAAAGGGAACATCCGCCAACTTGTGCTGGGTATCCGAAGTAAAGGTGGATATCCTCAGCCAAGCCCGCCGACGCATAGCCACTGCGGCCGCCACCGATCTGGCACATGAGTCCCCTACATCCAAAGCAGTCTGGAGCTGCTGTTTGGCCACTGCCCTGCCCTGGTCCCGCACCTGCTTAACCGTAGTCTGCAGATCGGCGGGAAGATGAGGGATGACCTCATCCAGGGAGCCCAACAGGGCATGAGAAAAATGTGCCATGAGGACGGCCGAACTGGCCTGACGAAGGCCGAGAGAGGACGCAGCGTAGACTTTTCGCCCGACATAGTCCAATTTCTTGGACTCCTTGTCAGGAGGTTTGTCCACATCCCTGATGCCAGCCGGGCGCACTGAAAACGCTGTCAGTAACCAACCCTCAGCAGAGGGTGTTCAAACCGACAAGGAACCGGTAGGGGACCGAGATACTTCCTGGCCATCCTGGTCAAGGGCGAGGGCAGGAAGCAGGGCGCTGCCAAAGTTCCAGTGCTGGACCCACTATGGCCTCGCCACCGGAAAGGCCTCCGCGAGGAACTCCTCGGTCCAGAACTCCGTGAGGGGATACCTGGCCCGCTTGAAACGGGTTCAGCTCCATCCCGTAGACTCGAGATGAGTCAAGCAGTCCTAGGAAGGACGACGGCTATCGCCCATTGGCTGACCTCCTGAAGACTCCAAGTCCAGTCGCTTGGAGAAGAAGGAGGAATCATCTTCGGACTCGAAGAGTCCTCAAGAGCTGCCTCTGGCCTGAGCCACCCTTCACCTGCCGAGGTCGGTCGGGAGTGAGGGTAACTGACAGCCGATGGGTAAACCCTTAGCCGACCGAGAATCCTTGGTCGGAGCCCCAATTGGTGGCTGTGGGGCGGAGGTTCCACCGGAATCGGTGGAGCAGCTGGTTTTGGCCAACAACCGCCTGGTATAGGCCTCGGACAAGTCGAGGGTTGTGTCGCCGCCCGGTGACAGTTACTTAATGGCGTGGAAGGCGCCGGAGTCGGCTTTATTCCCGGCCAGGAGGAGTTGTTGCAAACATAAGGTCCTCGCATCGACGACGTAATTTACGCCGAAGCCTCCCCTCATCCGAGGAGGAGGACGAGGACGAGCGGCGACGCCGCCTACCGCGGTGCCGAGACCGAGACCGCCTATGACGGTGGGAACGGCTGGACCGCGAAGAGGTCCGAGACCGAGAGTCCCGGAATTTCCGGGTCGGGTGCGGGGAGGTGTCGGCCGGAACCGGCACTCCCTTCGGCTCGGAAGGTCCATCCGAGGGCTCCGGAACCAGAGGCACAGGCGAGCCCACGGGATCCTCAACTCCTCCCGGGGGAACCGGGGAGAGGGGAATCTCGGCTGCTAAAGGCGACAGCCCGTCCAATGGGTCGAGAAAAATCTCGACTTCATCAGTGGGAGTCTCGGTCAACTGACCTGACGGGGACACCGTGAGGCCAGTGGCCGGAGCCGAGCGGTCGACCGAAGCCGACGGTCGACGGCCCGGGAGAGGGACCTTTCCGCCTCCCAAGAGCGCCGACGGAGGGATTTACCTTGTCCTCTTTTGGACCGAGAAAGGTCCAGTAGACGAGGCCCTTCTCCTTTAGTGGAGAGGGACAGACAAAGCTCCTAAAGGAAGCCGTGTAGGAAGAACCCAGAGAGAGCGGATAAATGCCGCCGCGAGGAAGATACGCCCGCGCCGCCTCTTCGAGGGCTACCATCCGGCCGAGCTGATCCACGAAACGCCGCGACACCGCCAACCGGGCCTCCTTGACTTCACCGAGGGAACGCTTCGGACGGCCCAGTTGCAATCGGGCAGCACGGTCTTTGAGGACGAGGCCGAGAAAGATGAGCACAGGTCGCAAGCCCGCGGGTCGCGTCAAGGCCTAAGCAGTAGACACACGTGGAGTGTGGATCCGTCCGAGACATCTTCTGCCCGCATGGGCATCTCCGAAATCCGAGTCGATTTATCCATCGCGTGGCGAGGGATGAAGACTGAAGTCTTTTGCAAAATATTATTTTCAAATCCATAAAGCGAAGAAATAGGAACCAGTACGCGCAGGCGTTAGGGAGAACCTGAGCTTCAGCGGTAAGGAAGATCTGGCGTCATGGGCGGAGCCGAGTTATACCACCGGTGGGTGGAGGAGCAAGCTTGAAGACCTTCCGGCAAGATTTAAAGCGGCAAGGATACTGCCAATGAGTGTGGATGAACAACATATCCATGTCCCTAGAAGTGAAGCTTCTCCGTTCCCGGGTTTCATTCGAATGGGGGTTTTCTTTATAATATGGAGAGGTCTACTCAAAAAATTGTAGTAAGGCTAGCCTCTCGGGTGGGGTGTGGGGGTCATGCACACGAGCACACAGGAACTGGTCATTTTATTTGCGAACTTTGTTTGGGCTACAGGTAACAAAATAATGCAACATCGGGCAACATGAAAATGAGGTCTGAAATGTTAAAATCTAGTTTATGATAGTTTGTGAGAGATTTTAGAGTACAGGAGCTGAGCATTTTATTTGCAAACTTTGGGTTACAGGTAACAAAATGCAAGTTTTTTTTTTGGTATGGGATTGATGATGTCAGGATTGTGATTTGTGGTAAAATGACCGAGACAGGAAGCCCCATTTCGGCAGCCCGTGCCGGGAATAAGTATGTCAGGGAAACACGTCAGAAACTCGTACTACACCCCTCAAGTAGATACATGGCTGAACATTGTACGGATAGCTGCAGAGATACCCTGGTTATAGTCACATAGGATAACATGTGAGAACACTGTACTTTCCAGGGAGGGTGGAAGAGGAGAATATATACCTAGTCATCTAGAGGTTACTCCCATCTTAATCACAAGTAACCTGATGGGGGAGGGGAAAGGATTGGGGGGGGTGAGGATGGGGGGAGTGAAAAGGTAAAGGGGAAGTGCTAAATGCTGGGGTAACTTGAATTGTATCTTGAATCCAGTGGTTTACAAGATCCGCGGCAAAATGGATTCACTAAGGGGGTGGTCATATCAAACTAATCTTACAGATTTCTTTGATTGGGTAACCAGGGAAGTAGATCAGGGTGGATCGATGGATGTGCCCTGCATAGATTTGGGTAAAGACTTCGGCACTGTTCCACATAAGAAACTCTTAAACAAGCTGGGCAGCCTAGGAGATGGGCCTAAAAGTGGTAAACTGGGTAAGAAATTGGTTGGAGGATAGGAGACAGAGGTTAGTGGTAAACAGAGTTCATTCCGAGGAAGGGAGGGTGACTAGCAGGGTGCCAGAAGGATCAGTACTGGGGCCAGTCCTCTTTATAAGTGACATTGCAGAAGGACTAGAAGGGAAGGTATGTCTTTTTGCAGATGACACAAAAATATGCAATCGAGTGGACACTCCGGGGTGAATAGAGATCTAGGTGCTTGAGGAGTGGTCTAGAAAGTGGCAACTAAGTTTCAGTGTAAAAAAAAAAAAAAATCATGCACTTGGGGTGTAGAAACCTAGGGTAAGAGTACAAATTGGGGGAGTGGTATGGGCAACTACCAAACAGGAGAGAGACCTTGGTGTTGTATCTGATGACCTAAAGGTGGCCAAACAGTGTGACAAGGCAGTGGGAAGAGCCACTGGGATGTTAGGGTGCATAAGGAGTGATATCACCAGCAGAAAGAGGGAGGTGGTGATATCTTTGTATCAGTCTCTGTTGAGAGCCAACCTAGAGTACTGTGTCCAGTTCTGGAATCCTCATATCCGAAAGGACATAGACAAAGTTGAGGCAGTCCAGAGGAGGGCAACTAAAATGGTGTGGGCTCTGCATCAAAAGCCCTATGAGGAGACACTGAAGAACCTCACTATGTACAGACTGGAGGAAAGAAGGAAGAGGGGGGACTTTCAAATACCTCAAGGGTGTAAATACGGTTCAGGGGGAAGCCTTTTTCAGAGAAAAGGGTGCACAAGAACAAGGGGTCATGCGTCGAAGCTGGAGGGGGTAGAATTAGAGGAAATGTAAGGAAACACTTCTTAGCAGAAAGGGTGGTGGTGCCTGGAACAGCCTCCCTAAATGGGTTGTGGCAGCAAAAACTGTAATGGGATTTAAGAATGCATGGAATGGGAGCAAAAACTGTAATGCGATTTAAGAAGGCATGTAATAAGTATAAGGGAACCTTAGAAGCAGTGGGGGGGGGGAGAGCCAGAGATCAAGTAGGGTCTATGGTGTGACAGGTAGGGAACATGGATAGACTGGGTGGCCCAAGCGGTCCTTATCTGCTGTCAGATTTTATGTTTCTCTGTGTCCTATATGGAATATACACTCCAGACTGGTGTATCATCGGATATTGCCTTGCCTCGGGTGCATTGTGAGTCACAAGGCAGCATGCTGACTGACTCATGCATCTGAAAAATATTCCATTTATTTTTATTTTATTCTTTTGGTAACCGAGTAATTCCTGCAAGACACAAGTGTCTGTTTTCAGGGGCGACCCAAGAGGACTTGGGAGGTTCAGTGACTTGCTCAGAGTTGCACAGTATGCAAGTGGAGATTGTGGGAATCAAACCCAGGTCTGCTGGATGTACCAAGTTCATTCACAGCTCATTACTCTAACCTCTAGGCTATACTGCCAGTCCATATATACTACACCCTGGAGTGTATTACTTAAGCAATAATGCCCAACAGGGTTTGTGTTGTGCTGGGATAGCGTCACGCCTCAGGTAGTTGGGCACGAGGCTGCAGGCCGAGTGCATCCAACAACTGAGGCATGATGTTATCCCAAAGGACACACACCCTGGAGGGCATTATTGTTATTATACAATGGCTCGTTGTTATATATAAAATAAAAAAATAATTTTAAAGAATGTTTTGTATTGTGGAAAAATATTTTTGTTTCTTAAGAGAGGATGCAAAAAAAGAGGTCATCTAGCTCATCATATAGCTCATCTACAGGTTCACAGTGAGGCTGAGACTAGACCCGTGATGTTGTGCTGGGATAACATCACAGGTCCAGCCCAAGACTGACCAAGCAGAGACCAGGAAATGTTCTTGCCGTTGTATAATACTATTTATTTAATTTATCGTCTGTTTTTACACTGACCCGCGAGGAACTCTCTCAGGCATCCTCCAGTGCCCCCAGCTCTGCCTCCATACCTGAGAGGCCTCCATCTCCTGGCACCAGCACGGCTATCTCCCCCCCCGGCTCTGAGCCCCCAGAGATAGAGCGCCCTGGGCAGATAGGGTGGCTCTATCTTGAATTCAGGCCAGGCTGGGCTCAGCCCAGGAGAGAAGGGCAACCAGCGATGGAGTGTGGCTGAGTGGGTGGAGGTGCCGTTGCCTATCCCTGAGGTTGGGGATTTTCTACATGTAGGTTTCCCCTGGGAGTGCAACGTGCAATGATGTCCGCGCACGGCTGCCTGCTGATGTCTGCCGCACTCCCGCCCCAACGCTCTGGCTGGTGATCCTGCAGTACCCTGATCTCCATCGGGTCGCCAGAACACCGAAGCAGTCAGAGGATACCTCCCAGGGAGAGGAGAGCTGTCCTCTGACACTCAACTCTCCCTCACCTGCTGACTCCTGCCCCCGAGTCCGCCGCTGGCGTGGCGCGAGGTGTGTGTCCAGCGCCAACCCTCAGCACCACTGGGCTACTGATGACATTATTATCCAAGGGTTTTGTGTACATGAAAAAATGAAAAGAAACTTATGAAAATATTTAAACAAAAAAAATTTTTGTTGCTTTGCAGGTGTAGATCTATTAAACTAGTCCCTTTATTTAGTTAGTAAGTGATACTGTTGTGGTAGGTTCCACAAGGGAGGAGAGCATGAAGTGGTGAGGTAGTGGTAGGAGAAGGGACAGATTTGACTTTGGATATTAGTTGACCAGCCCGTTCTTGTTGTTTGGAATGAACCGAGAGCCTGGGAGTACAGAAGCAACTTAGGTGAGTTGAAAACCTGGGATTTGAAGAGATTCACAGCAGTTTTTTTTTTACTGACCAAAAATGTCTGTTTTAAAACACTGTATTGAGGAACAGACCAGGGCTCAAAGATTTTTTTGGAATAAGTGCTATACTCCTTATTTTGAAAGTAAGGTGAGTAAAACCATATTCAGATGCGTACAAATGTCTGGACAGAGTAGAGTGAGGAGTACATTTTTAAAAACACTAGTTTTTTTTCTTGATAAGAACTGATCAGGTGCCAACAATGCTCTGGATAATGTAGGCAGGTAGGTGTAATTTACTCACCAGTTTTAAAATATAGTGAGTAAAACAAAATTGGGATGCATATGAGTGCTGTAAATTTGTAAAAAAAAAAAAAAAGAAAATTCTACTTTTGAATCACCAGTTAAGTTATGAAGCACTGTTCTTTGGTGTGGAATATTTACAAACCTTAGGTGAGTACTGGTACTCATTAAAACATTTTTCTGAATAGTATTTCCTAAAATGAGGTGAGTAAATCAGGTCGGTACTCCCCTTACCTGGAGCCCTGGAACAGACACCAGGGCAGCCATATTATGTGTCGGCCAAGGAAGACAGAGTATTATAAAGGCGAGCAAAATGGCTGTTGGCTGGGCACCTTATTTTTATGTTTGCTTGTTCAAGAAACGTATTGCGTCAGCTTGGTTCTAGTAGTGAGTTGTGGAGGTGCGGCAGTGTTGTAGTCAGTGCCAGCAGTCCATTGAGGGGCTGGTCTCTGTGATGCCAATAGACAAGCAGGCTGTCCATGACAGCAGTAGTGTGGCATGCCACCAACTTGAAAGAAACTTGCCGCTGCAATTGGGGAGTGCCTCATCGTTAGCAGTCAGCTGTTTTTGCTGCTGGGGCGGTCCCTGATTGCAGCAGTGAATTACAGCTTGCCTTGTCTGGTGTCCCCTTTCAATAAACACGGTGGCAGCTTCGCTGTCTGCTTCTCACAGTCCCCACAGAAGCCGACGGACAGCCGCCGCCTCTCACAGTCCCCATGAAAGCCGACCGGGGTGCCAATCCTCCTGTCGGCATGTCCCCTTCCCCAGTTCATTTGCCGATGGGGTAGCCCAATCCCCATCGGCATAATGTCCCTGCGTTTTGTTTTTAATTTCACTTGGCGACAGCTATCGCTGTCTGCCTCTCACAGTCCCCATAAAAGCTGATGGGATGCCCAATCCCCCTGTCTGCATGCCCCTCTTAAATTCATTTGCCGATGGGGGAGCCCAATCCCCGTCAGCATAATGCTCCCCATTTATTGTGTGCCGAGGGGGTGCCCAATCCCCCTCAGCACATGCACCCCCCCAACACTCTATATGTGCCGACGGGGGTGCCCAGTCCCCGGCGGCTACAGATCCCCCTCAAGAAATACTCAGATGGCACGCTGGGAGCCCTCCCCAGCGTACCAAACCACCTGTAAATAAAAAAAAAAAAAACTTCCTGCATTTTTTTTTTTTTTATCTGTAAAATAAAAAAAAAGTCCCTTGGTGAGTCCGGTGCCCTCACCTCCCCATACACACCCTCACCTCATACTTGCCTCCAGAGCCTGGCGTGATGATCTTCAGTGGACCGGTAACACATCTGCACTCTTCAAAGCCGACCACAAACTGAAGAAATGCCGGTAAGCTGTATAATGGCATAAATGTTTTTTTTTAAACTTGTATGGATATCTCTGCCATTTTTGCGAATTTTGGCACCCCATTTTCAACATGGGGTTCTTGGGACCTCATCTCATGAATTCAGTGACTGCCATCTGGTTATTCAATCCCGAAAGGTGATTTCATGGTCACTGTGCAGAATCACCTTTCAGGACTGTTAATGAAACAACAGTATCACTGTTCATGAGGTGGGCTCCCAAAAGCCTATGTTGCAACATTTGGTGAAAAAATTCCAAAATATGACTGTGTTACGAGCGTGCGTTGCACAGTGTCCATGTACACACGTAACTTCACAAATTTGTAATATTTTCACTCCAGGTTTTCAACATAGACTTTTTTTCATACCTCCTTATGAACAGTATAGCTGTCATTTTTCACATCCTGGCCAAAATGTGTGTTTGCACTTCTGGCGCAGAATAGTGCGGTCGCTGTGGGAATCTGTGTTTGGGGCAGATTAAGAACATCGCAGTGACACTGTTCATGAGCGGAGATCCTAAATGCCTATGTTAAAAATCTGGTGACAAACGTCCATAAAATGACTATGTTACAAGCGTGTGTTGCGAAGTTTCCACGCACACTCATATCTTTGACAGTTTGCAATATTTTCACTCAAAATTGTCAGCATTGTCAATTTTGCACACCTCCTTATGAACGGTACAGCTGTCATTTTTCACATCCTGCCCGATCTGTGTTTTCGCACATCTGGTGCAGAATGGTGCGGTCGCTGTGGGAAATCAACGTTCGGGCCAGATTAACAAAATTACAGTGCCACTGTTCATGAGCAGAGGTCCCAGATGCTTTCATGAGGTGGGGGGCACAAAAATGTCATGTTGAAAATTTGTAGTGTAAATACCAACAAATGCCTGGGGCATTAGGGTTTCTAACCATAACGTCCCACCCTGTAGAGACTGACAGGCATCAGGGTTTTGATTGCCGATTGTAATGCTCACGCCATTCCACCCCCACCCTGCAGCCAGTGACAGGCATCGAGGTGTGCCTTGGACTCTTTGGCCCCAGAGTTCACCCCATGCTCCTATACTGCACCCATTTCAGCATATGTCCTTATGAAATGGGGTGATTGTAAAGCCGAACACACCAAGGCACACCTCAACACTTGTTGGTGTCTGCAGGATAGGGTGAAGTGAAATGCTGTGAGCGTTATGGGCGATGACCCAAACACACACCCTAATGCCTGTCCATCTCTGCAGGGTGGCAGTGGGGTTGGCATGAGTTAAATACTTCACTGCCATTCTTGTTCTTCATCTGTCTAACTCTTGCACGTCCAATGCTAATATCAACAAGCAAACATTCGGCATTGACAAGTGCTTGTTTGTATCATTATTGTGGTTATGTGTTGGGATGTTCCCACAGCTGTTAGCCAGTCAAGTTTGAGTATTTGTTTTAGCCATTGGATTATTGCTAGTATTTTTGGACTGCTGTCAGCTACGGGTGAACCTATAGATTTTCAAACTATGATGGCCACTGCACATGAATGTTCCCTATTAGTCAAACTTTTCCCAGCTTAATGTGATTTGTTTTTGAATGCTTCTGAATATGTTAATTTTTAATTGTTCTTATGTGTTTTCTTACTCCGGTCTTTGTCTGCTATCCATGCATTTGAACTGTATCAATCTGTCTGGGCACTCTGAGCACAGGGAAGGGCACTTGACAGTTACAGTTTATAGCTGCTGATACAATTGCTGTGTTTTTGACATCAGAATCTGTTGTCATGGTAAGCACCATGATGTCATAGCAAAAGCACTATGAGGACAGAAAATCATACTGATAGATTATTATACATTCTAAGAAAAATAGGAGCACCCACCAAAAACACACCAGGCAACTTCAATTTAAGTTCAGTTTTACTGTGATAGTTTACTTAATAAATATCAATTCAAGTAGTCACGTAACCAAAACTCCATTTATATGTTCAGTAGCAGCAGTTCAGAATGGCAGATGCCACAAGGCATTAAGTTTCACTCAGGAAACTCTGAGCTTCATCAGACGGTCTGATGAAGCTTAGAGTTTCCTGTGCGAAACGTAACACCTTGTGGCATCTGCCATTCTGAACTGCTGCTGAACATATAAATTAAGTTTTGCTTAAAATGACTACTTGAATGGATATTTATTAAGTAAACTATCACGGCAAAACTGAACTTAAATTGAAGTTGCCTGGTGTGTTTTTGGTGGGTGTTCCTATTTTTCTTAGAATGTCCGCTGAGCCTTTTGTAGCACCACCTCATCCCGGTTGGCTCATTACTTTCTTGTGCTGTAGATTATTATACAGAATTCTTGTAAGTAGGCAAAACTATATTGTACAATCCTTGAAAAACAAGTGAGATTAAAAAAAAAAAAAAAAATGTTCTCGGCCCCAGAGCATACATATATATATATGAGTTGAAATGTTCTATGCTTAACTTTATTCAAAACGGCCGCCTGGGACTGAATGAGTCATTGATAGCTAAATGGAATTTAAAGTGTTTTTTTGCACTTTTGAACATTTTATTCATCCACTTGCCAGTCAAAATGCAAACTAGGACTAAGCTTGTCTCAAGATGGTGTTAGATACGTATATGTATATATATATTCCTAAAAGATGGTCAATCAGAATGCAAAACAGGACTAAGCTTTTCTAAAGATGTTTTATATATATATATATATATATATATATATATATATATGTATTCCCTAAAGATATGTTTATATGTACATATACAGGGCGGTGTGGCCAAGCCGAGTTAAAGAATGGATGCTTAGTAGCAGAGCTCCGGCACCATCTCACCCACTTATCAGCCATCCTGCTTAAAACTATATAGAACTCTCTCTCTAGAAAGACATTTCCTGAGTTCCCTGGCAGCTAACGCAAAATTAAACAAAAAATAGATGCAGCTTCATTTTAAATTGACCTAAGAAGCTGCAAAGATTTCTGGCCTGGAGCCACCTCTCACGCGTGCGGCCTCTCGTACTGACATGGAGGAACTGCGGAATTTGGACCTGCCGGCAGAACCCCAGCAGCCTGCCACTCCAGCCTCTCTGGAGTCCCTGATTAAAAACTTAAAATATGACCTTACGACTCAAATGAGGGCTGGACTTGAAAACATGGGAGCCCAACTGTCACATCTCCAACAAACAGTCAACACATTAGGAGACACTGTGGAAAAGCACGCCGGAATACTGGAGGAGCCCAAGACCCGAGTCCATTCTTAGGAGGACATTCAAATCTAAGTGTCTTCCTCCCTGCAAAACGCTCTCAAGGAGATTGAAACATTAAAAATATATTTGATAACCACAAGAACTGGGAGTGCCACTGTAGCATATGGATTTTGGACCTCCTGGAGAAGGTATTGAGGGGTGGAATTGTGAGGCCTTTATGGGTCCCTGACTAGTTAAAATGTTGCACCTACCTGAATCTCCAGCCTTGGAGATCCAACGAGTCCACAGATCCCTGGGTAGGCGCCCAGGTCTGGAGGAGAGACTGAGGCATCTTATCACTTATCAAATTTCTCCGGTACCAGGACAGACTAGCAGTACTTGATGCCACAAGGAAAACACCGATTCTACTGCAGGGCAACAGAGTCGGCTTCTTCCCCGACTACTCACACAAGCTACAGCTGGAGAGGCAGACCTATTCAGGAGTGAAAAAGAAGCTGCACAAACTTAACTGCTCATTTGCCATGGTCTACCCAGCCCAACTCCTCATCAGTCCACAAAACAAAGACATGAAATCCTTTACCGATCCTGAAGCGGCCCTGGCGTACATTAAGAACGAGCTGGAAAAGCCGTCCGAAAGCCGCAGCTCTGACAAAAAGAAATCTTTATCGGCCACTTAACATAAGATACTTTGTTTTGTTTTTTTTTTTTTGGGGGGCAGACGGCCATCAAGGGTTTGCTGGGTGGGGGGCCCGAATACCTCGTCCCGAATGGAAATTTTTTCAGCCCATAAGGGCTGGGTCGAGGGGGCCTTCTCCCAAGGTGAGCGGGCCTTGTCTTCAGCTGAAAGCTAACAGGTCACTGTAAAAACCCTTTTTCTCTGGGTCAAAGCCCGTTCTGGATATGAGGCACTGTGGAGGAACTTCTGTGGTCAATATTTAAATTAACATACACAGGTTGTTTCTATCCCATATTGATTCTCATGGGGAAAATCTCCTTCTTTGAAGGGGATCCTTTAAACTTGAATTTACTCCACTTCTCCTTGCCATAGTTCAAACTCTTGCTGCCTGTTTGAGAAGCGGAGACAACAACACAACGATCATAGTTAAACTCTGTGTCTGGTACTGCAGCTTTCAGGGTCTGGAGGCTGTGGCGTGAATGTCTGGGGATAGGCTTGCCTTTTACCTCCCCCCCCCCAGGATGCACCAGGAGACGAGCAATCTTGATTGTTAGTGTGCTTTTCCTGATGAAACATTTCAATAAATAAATAAAAATAAATAGGCTTTAAAATTAATGTGTTGATGTTTATTAAGTTGTGTTCAAGCTTTTAAGGATAATTAACTGTTTGCAATTTGTGAAGTTATAAAGGTGAGCCTGTATAGTAGACAGTTCCACTCTTGGGCTGTACACGTTAATGCATGTCTCTTTTGTCATGTAGGAGCAGGTGTATTTGCAGCCCTCATGGGCGGACCTCGTGGCAGCACACAGAGGAACTATAGTGCCAATGGCTCAATTACAAGCTGGGGCCGTTGGGGCATTTTCTCTTCTAGTCAGTGTGCTATACCACTAGTTTGTTGCTTCTCTTAAAAAATGACAATTTAAATGCTGCCTCTGAGCACTATCTTTGTGGAGGGAGCCCCCGTCTTGGGGGGGGGGGTTAAAACCGTGAAATTCTGGGTCTAGGGGGGTGAGCCGTTGGGCCTGGCGGGGAGTCGACCAGTACCATTATTGAATATACATTCATGAGAGGGTCTGATGTTAAGCATAGATGTGACTGAGCAATGGAAGCTAATCTGTAACATGCCTTTGGAGGGGTGGGAACGGGGGCTGGCAGCCAATATTCCGGGTGCCCTGGAGTGGCTCCCGTCCTGCCACTCAAACGTGACCCCTCTCCCATCATCACCTTGAACTTGCGAGGTCTGGGGACCTGGGTTGCTCAGATGGATCCTCTGTGGGTACTCAGTGTGGCTCTAACAACTGGACAATGACCTGTAGCGAAATCTCAGTGTATATCTACCCTTTGTTCAGGATGGCACATCAAGTTATTTATGTTTGTTTGATCACTTATAGCACAGTGGGCTGAAGTGGATACCCCATGACTCACCCACGAAGAGTAGTGGGAATTTGAGAGTACCTCAAAAGTGGAGGGAGGTATTGGGAGGGTGGGAACTTTTATCCATTGTTGATTAAGTTTCTTGATTGTTTCTTAAAGATTGTTTTACTGTTTGCAAGTTTAAGAATGGGGGACTGTGGGAGGGGTGGGAGAGATTTTTGGGGATAATGTTAAAGTGGTTGGGGATCTTTAAACAAAGGAAGGGAGGACAAGTTGTAAGGGATACAGTGGGGGATTACAGGGACAACTTGTTTTACATGTTCTGTTATTTGTATGTTTGTTAAAGAAAAATCAGCAGACAACCAGAGCAAACTATTGAAAATTAAAGCAGCAGGGTCTGGTGTCCTCAGGGTGAAGATGTTAATACTAAGATCAATATGGGTTCTTTAAAATGTTTGACTTGGAACGTCAATGGCCTGAAGACTGTTGTTAAAATGAAGAGGGTCCCGAGTTATATTAAGAAGGCAAAAGGGGATATTATATTTTTACAGGAAACTCATCTGACTAAAGAAGAGTCAAATAGGCTTTCTGGATCGGGGGGGGGGCACCTTGTTGGTCTTCCCATTCACATCTCAGGCACGGGGGGTGACAATATGGTAAGATCAAATCTGGGAGTGAAAATCCATTCTATGATCTTGGACCTGCAGGGCCAATATATTATAGTGGATACTACGATGGGTGGGGGAAGATGCACATTGGTATCTCTGTATGGACCTAACTATGACAGTCCAGAATTTTTCCACCACTTGTCTTTAACACTGCCTCCCTTCCCAGACAATATTATTATAGGATGGGACTTCAACATATTTTGGACCATTCTGGGGTTAGGACAAGACCCCCCCCCCCAAAAAAAAAGTGCACATGCCGTGAAGGAATGGCTAAAGAGAGGGCCCTCATGGAGGTATGGAGACATCTCAGTCCACACAAACCTATTCCCATGCCCACAAACTTTACACCAGAATAGACTATATTTTGGGGTCCCCTGCAGTATTACGTGGAGAAATGGCCGCAGCCTACGGTCCTGTTAATATTTTGAACATGTTCCCCTGAAGGTCCTGCATACAACACACCGGGATCCACCCCCCATTCGGCAGTGGCACCTAGATCCTACACCTTTGACAGACAGAGGGTACAGGGACCAAATTTCAGAGGCTATTAGGGATTTTCTTTTTCATAATAAGGTGGAAGAAACCTCAGTATCTATGACTTGGGAGGCCCTAAAATCTTATATTAGAGGAGCTACCATTTCTTATACTTCCTACCAGCGTAAACTGGCACTTAGGGAGGAGCAAGAACTTGGAGGGTCAGATACTAGATTTTGAAAAAAGATTGATGATGGGGGAACCAAGTATTACTATGGGAGCCCTGAAGCAACTAAAAGGAAAACTAAGTCAACTTTCCTCCCATCGTAAAGAACGCAATCTGCTATTGACAAAGGCTATTACTCATTTTGAAGGGGATTAGGTGGGGAAGTGGCTCACATGACACATTGAGAAAAAATATGTGGACCGAGTAATTGTATCTCTGGAAGGACCAGATGGTGCCCTGACCTCAGACCAAAACATAATTAATAAAACCTTCCAACAATTTTATACTACCCTTTATAGCTTGGAGGTGCCGCCTGGTCCGGACCCTTCGATATTTCTAAAAGACATCTGATTGCCTTCCTTGGATCCCGCCTCCAATGTGGAACGGGACCTTCCGATAACAACTCGAGAGGTCAGGCAGGTGGTCTGGTTTTCTAATCCATTCAAAGCACCAGGCCCAGACAGGATACCCATTGAATTTTACAAGATATTTTGGGATGATATCCAACACATCCTTACTCGGATGGTCCAAGAGGTGCTGGAACTGGGAGCCCTTCCTGCATCCCAAAACATGGCCACTATAATGGTTCCTTTGAAATCTGGGAAAGACCCCACAAAATGCAGCTCATACTGCCCAATTTTACTGCTTAATGCGGACTACAAAACTATAGTAAAGGTCCTTACATCCCGCTTAGAAAGGGTCTTCACGTCATTGAACCACCCAGACCAATGTGGCTTTGTTAGAGGCCACCAAGCCAAACATAATATCTGTAGAACGCTGAACATCATTCACTGATGGTCCATGGATGGGGGTGGCCGGGGCCTTCTAGCATTAGACGCTGAGAAGGCTTTCGACCATGTCGAATAGTCATTTATATTGGCAGCACTTGAGAAATTTATCCTGGGCCCAAGGATGCGGTCGTGGATTAGAACTTTATACAAATCACCCTAGGCTCAAATATTCACCAATGACACCCTCTCCTCCCCCTTTGCCCTAACTAGAGGTACAAGGCAGGGGTGTCCCCTGCCCCCTTTACTTTATGTTTTAGCAATACAAGTGCTGGCCTCTGCACTACGTCAGCACCCAGACATCTGAGGATTAACCCATGCAGGGCACCACCATGTCTTTTTACAGACGGAGTGCTTCTGTTTCTTGACAGTCCAGATAAGGCTATCCCAGCACTTACAGACCTCTTCAAGGTATATGGCCCCTTATCAGGCCACAAAATAAACTGGATGAAAAGTGAATGGTTACCACTGGGAAAGGGGGGCTGTTCTATCGAAATCAATGGACTTACTATCCTGCCCACAGTCTCACTAAAATACTTGGGAATTCTTCTCCTTAAAAAACTCTCCATGTTGGGGAATGTTAGCTGCAAGCTGCTTCTCAAAACCAAAAAAAAAATTGCGAGGACTGTGAAAGATGGAGCACCTTACCTCTTAACTCTTATAGGTAAAGTGAATCTGGTCAAAATGTGCTTGCTGCCGCAATGTCTGTACATGTACCAAACCTTACCAGTCTGTTACAAACACCCATTTTAAAACCCTCAGGGGGCACATTACCATGCTATTGTGGAGGGGTAAGAGGCCTAGGATCAGGCAAGAGATCCTTTGACAACTGGTGGCTAAGGGAGGCTTAGAGCTACCATACTTCTGCTTATATCTAGCTTATGTATAGCTTAATATACTTATATGCTGCCTCATTCGTGTCCTGTTTGAATTCCCACCCTATGTATAGCCCATATTTTATTTTGCTGTTATACCTGTGCTACTTTTATCAGGAGTAGTTTTGCTGTACCTGTGTATGCATATGTGTATCTCTAATGTATTGGATGTTATTTCTGTATGCCCAGGCCCACTTTAGAAATGAGCTTGCTCAACAGTGTTTCACCTGGTAAAATAAAGATTGATTTATTATATTATCTAGCAGTCCAGATAGCTTTTTTGACAGACCTCACGCTGGGCACTAAACCAAGAAATGCTTGGGTGGACCTGGAGGAACCAGTAGGGGGTACCCCAGTATACAACACATTGTTCATACCTGCCCTGGCCAGAAAAGTTGTCAAGCACATTTCTAACCCATTCACCAGAACTTCAGTGCATGCTTGGCTTACTGCACGTGCAGTTCTAAACTATCCCATGACACTCTCCCCTGACGCATCTATACAACATACTGTATGGGAGTACACCCAAAATCCAGAACCCACCAGAAGGGTGCTATCTGTATGGAACTCTAAGGAACTGTTTTTGTGGAGACACTTATTTGGCCATGGGTCCTTGCTGTTTTACCAAACCTCTCCAAGCACTTTAACCTTCTTCCTTCCCATTTTGTTTGTATACCTGCAGGTGCAGATGCGGTTATTGGGACTCTGGGAGGGAGGTAGAGAACTCCTAGCCTTGTGGCGGTCTCCCTGGAGGAGGCTTTACAGGGTGGTACCTCTTCACAGGCCCCTAGGCCTCTGACTGGGTGCTATTGGGCCCTCCTTGTAGGACTCCTGGATTCCTTAGAGGATCTGAGGAAAAGACGGGATAGAGATCTGGGCTCAGATACCTTAACAAGGGGGTACATCAACAAAAGCAAATTGGAGCACACCTTGTCTCTCCCCACAGAGGTAAATGTAAAAATAAACATATTTTTCATGAAAAGATGTTTATTTTTACATTTACCTCTGTTGGGGGGAGGGTCTCAGGGTGTTCTCTGACTTGTTTTTGTTGATGTGTGCCATATACAGTAGCAACCCTCATTTAGAATCACATTTATAGTTTGTGAATGAGCAAGGGTGATCAGTTAACATTGGATAAACCTTAACGGGGGGGTGGGGATTGGAATACAGCTCTTAAAATTGGTATGGCCTGCTCTGTGAGCAATAGGCTGTGGGTTGTTCATTATATATACACATATAGAGAGAAAGTGCGCATAAGAGAGAGAATAAATGCTAGGTAAGTGTGTTGTATGAAGAAATGTACCATCTCGGGGGGCTAATTAGCTCCGTAACCCATGAGCCTGAAGGGCAGGTGGGATTATGAGCTGATTATCCCACCAAGATGGTATATTTCCCCATACACCACACTTACCTAGCATTAATACATTAGGATGGTTTCCTTTTGTTTAGGTCGAATTTGAGATCATTTCTTGGTTTGCCCCTGCTTCTTTTTGTCCCTCCCACTTTTCCATAGTATGGTGGCATTTTTGTATTGGGCACTGTTTTGGCTCCGTAGTGCATGGTCCTCTTAAATAAGGAGGTGTGGCTAGGCCAGTTGGCCCTTTAGTGTCTTTTGGTGTGGCTTGAGAGTGGCGTGCAGCTGGATCGGCATGGCATTCCAGAGCAGCGGTTCAGCAGTTTGCAGTGGCAGTTGGAAGTGGTGGTCATAAGAAACATGGAGGCAGCAGAAATACTAGCATGAAGGACATAGTGAGTAGGCAGAGCTACTGCAAAGAGTTGGTGTTAAAATAAAAAGAGGGCTTTTCTGAGAGAGGACTGGGCTGTACTGTACTGTACTGGTGAGGGACATTGTTGTTTGTAGAGTTTTGGAGGCATAAGACTGGGGCTGCAAGGCCAAAGCAGTATATCTTGTCTATGAAAGTCATGTGCCACGGTCATTAGTCATATGTCATCGCCAGCTATGGTATGACTTTAATGAGCATGGTACATGACTTTAATTGGCATGACATATGGGGAAGTGGATGATGGGCTTTTGAATGGGACATAAGTGTCACCCATGTATGTTATATAGAGATATATTTATATATACACATATTATAGAGGCGCAGTCGCACCCCTATAATTAGGGTTGAGTAGACTCTTTAATGTTAAACCTCCAATTTTGCACTTTAATAACTTGGTAACCATTCAGTGGATTTGCACAAAATGTAGCATCGCTGCCTTGGCCAGGAGTAGATCTCTTGGCTGATGCAAATTTTGTTCTGAATTGAATGTAATTCTAAGATCGGATAGTGCAAAACCTTAAAATCTGCCCTATTTTTCATTTTTTTTTCCCCTCATCACCTTGTGCCTAGATGGTGTGGAAGTCTGGTGTGAAAGTCCGGTGGTAGAAAGAGTTTGGGTCACAGAACTGCGTTGCGTTTGTTTCGTGAAAAAATATTAATCCATTCCAAAGTTAATTCGTTTTTAAGTTCCCATTATTTTTCAATGGGGATTTCACTCTCCAGGATAGCTTTCTAGAACAAAAAAGGAATTTGGTCTTGCAAAAAAGGATTCTTTTTCGTGAGCCACCACCTTGTTTTCCATTCCCCCACCAAAACAAAATTGAAACCCCATAAAAATGAAGTGAACCACAGACACTAGCACATGCATCTTGTTCATCGGGACTCCATTAGGTGTATTCTGAAGTTATCTGGTCAAAAAACAACCCTGCATGCCATTTCTTTTCCATTTTAAATCCTTTTTCATGACTCGCTACTTCCTTTTTTGCAAGGCCTTTTTCATTCTCAAAGAGGATTGCTACTCATGAAAAATGATTTCAGGCTTATTTTTGTTTTGTTTTGTGAGTAGGAAAAAGGATCACAAAAAAGGATCTATCTCTCGAAAAAGGATTTGGGACTTAGGTTTTTTTTTTTTAATCCTTATTCGCAAGATAGGATCCTTTCTCGTGAATCCTTTTTCGTTCTTGTGAAAAATGATTTGAAACTTTTTTTTTTTTTTTTTACAGGTTTCATTAACTTTGATGCATAGCTTTGCCATTTTTGCACCAAATTTTCAGTATGGCCTTTTTCAGTCCCCGCCTCATTAACCGTGTTGGTGGAATTATGCAAATCCAGCCCAAAAGGTGATTTTGTGGTCCACTGGTGAAATGACCTTTTGGTCATGATTTGCACATTTTAACCACCATTGTTTCTGAGGTTGTGTCATAAGAAGTGTATGTTGACAGTTTGGGGTTAAAATAAGTAACGATGGCACAGTTACATGCACCCGACATGCATGTATGCATCTAAGGAGGTATGGGAGTGCAGGTCACAAACATTATGGGTGCCCTGTGCTCCAACACTCAAATAAGGAAACAATTGCAGAGGTTGGGAGCCTTTTGGGCCCTGTGCTCCCACAGCCAGAGGAAGACAATTATGGGCCCTACGCTCTTACAGACAAATAAGGGTACAACTTAACTGTTTCAAAAGTCAGGAAATTTATTGCAAAAAATGTTGTTAATGCATCAATTATGGTTGCCACGACAAAAGTAGGGAAATGTGGTGTTAGGGTTTCCAACCCTAGCAGTCCACCCCTACCCTGCAGGCAGCAACAGGTGTGGGGTGTGCCTAGCAGTTGTAAACCATAAAGCTTACCCCATTCTCATATACTGTACCCATCTCGGCTTACTCACTCATGGAATGGAGTGAGCATTAGGGTTGACAACTGCTAGGCACACCCCACACCTGTTGCTGCCTGCAGGGTGGAGGTGGAGTATTAGGGTTGGAGACCCTAACGCCGCATTTCCCTACTTTTGTCACAGCAACCATATTTGATGCGTTAACAAAGTTTTTTGCAATGAATATTTAAGTTTGAGTGCTCCCTCCCCATCGTGGCAGGACTTTCATTGTAGGTAGGGAACAGCATTTATTTATTTAGCTTTTGTTGACCAGGTAAGTACACTAGACAAGACATTTGCCTATTTTCAGGTACGACCCGGGAGAGTACAGTGAAATACAAGCTCATACAGAGGACATGATACAAGTTAGGCATTACACGGAATCGGGTACAACCAGATGAACATAACACAAGCAGTCAGTAAACATAGTTAGAATAGGAACAAAATATATACATAGTCACCAAGGCTATGAACAGTGCGTTATATACAGTTCTATACAGCTCAGAGACCCAAACACAGAGCTGCAGTCAAAGCGTCACCTGAAACAGGGAGTAAATACATTATATTTATCAGTGACCATCACAGTGCAGGATTATGTCTAGTAACAGAGTTTCTCAAGGTGAGTATGATCATTTGCAGTTTGCTGTGGTTAACGTTTGATCACCTTGGAACAGGATTACTCTCTAGATTGTGTGAGGTCAGAATCCCTCCTTTCTGTTTGTGTGCATTCTTTCATTAGCAACACATGTAGCTCTAAAAGCAAGGCCATACCTAGCCAAAGCCCTGAACGGTACTAGCCCCCTGAATGACCCAATTGACATCAAACTCCTCCATCTGGCACAGGACATGCTGATCACACTGCTCACCAGCCTTCTGAACTGCTCCCTATGCCTTGGTCAGTTTCCCACAGCCTGGAGGAATGCATTTGTTACACCAATCCACAAAGGCAGTGACCCCCTAACACCGGGAAACTACTGACCAACCTCCATTCTCCCCCCACTGTCCAAAGTGCTAGAAAAAGTTGTGACGGATCAACTAACTGATTACCTTAAAACCCATGACCTACTCTGCAAAGAACAGCATGGTTTCCGTGCTGGGCATAGTACCACCACGGCCCTGCTAGAATTCTCAAACTACATACATACTGCTCTTGATAGAGGGCACATCGTAGGGGCTGTGTTCATAGACTTATCCAAGGCCTTTGACACTGTCCCCCCCCCCCCACACTAAACTCCCTCCTCCTAATGGGGTTCTTACAGGGGCCCTTGGACTGGTTTACTAGTTACCTGTCTTCTAGGTCCCAGTGTGTGCGGATAAATAACAGTCTCCTGGTCGCGTCCCATCCACTCGGGAGTCCCGCAGGGATCCATTCTAGGGCCCCTGCTTTTTAGCATATTCTTGAACGCAATTCCCACTGCCTGCCCTGAAAAGATCCTCCTCTATGCGGACGACGCCGTGATCTGTGCCTCCCACACCAACCCAACTGACCTTCAGGCCTCACTCCGGAATGCGGTCAGCCAAGCTAAACTCTGGTTTGCCAAGCATAGACTAGTCATGAACCTGAAAAAAATCCAAGACCCTACTTTTCGCACATCACCAAAGCAAATTAAAAAATGCCCAATTGCATATTCAGGCACACCCTGGAGCAGGTCTCGTCCTGTAAGTATCTATGGGTTATCTTTGACTCTGCCCTCTCCTTCCACGCACACATCAACACCCTCACATCTGCTACCAATGCACACATTGGTCTTTATCACCGTAAGGACTGTCTTACGCCAGAAGCCCTGAGACTAGCCATAACCTCCTCAGTAATGTCTCTGATCGACTATGGGTTGCTGGTCTATGCTGCCGCAGATGCAACAGCTATCGGTAAAATAAAAGTGGTAATTAACAAAGCCTGCAGGCTCTTAACTGCTGCAGACCGCATGACACTCACATGCATGCTCTATTCCATTGCCCAGATCCTGAACTTCGACGAGAGGGTCCACTACCAGTCCTGCCCCTTGACCAAGAAAACCCTCCTTGGCTTGACCCCCAGGTCTATCTGCCTCCCTAATCTTCTGTTCTCTTTTCCCCCACAGTGTACACATGCAGCTCGACCAAAGCTGCACTGGCCATTCCCAGAGTCGGAACCACACTTGCCCTGAGGTCTTTTCTGGTCAGGGCTCCCTCCTACTTCAGCGCCCTCCCACCATTGGTCTCTAACCATCAAAAACTTGGTCCCTTTAAAAAGGCACTCAAGACCCACTTCCTTGCCACCCGCACATTCACCTGCACACTCCTAGTCCACCACCAGTGCCTTCACCAGCCACGCAGAATGGCCACTTAGCCTCTTTCACAGTCAGTGGCCTGCAGTTCTTACTCAGGCACTTGGACAAAGTCTCCCAACAGACTGCTCTAGAATTTGCACTACCTGCCTCCCCTAACTTACCCAGTTTACTCAGCTCCAGCCAAGCGTGTAGGCATGTGCACTGTCCCCTGATTCACTTCTGGCCACTAACTGACCTCTTATGGTTAGATTTATCCTATGCACTGTCAGCAGCCACAACAATGTATTAGACATCCTTGTAAACTGGTCATGCTGTAACCGGAAGTTAAAGTGCCCCAACACTGTACCCTGTATCATACTGTTTACTGTGTTGCCCATAGCCTACAGCCTCAACTCTGTATTAGACATCCCAGTATACTGTTTCATGATGCAACCTTGCCATCAAACTGCCCTGGCATTGTAAATTGTATCATACTGTCTGTTGTATTTACCTATGTCTGTATTGTGTATTGATGTGGAGCCTTTGGAAATGCGTCTCTGACTCAACGGTTGTAATTCCAAGATTTTAAATAAATAAACAAAAATGGCACATAGTCTCTGAGGTAGAAAAAATGTCTGTACTAGCCATACAGTTCATGTTTTCTTTGGGACTCCTTCCCTAGTTGGAATTTTTCAGTGTCTGACAATAAGTTTGTTAATGCATTACTCCCTGCTGGCTGGCCTTGGATCAACATTGCCTCACCTGCCTTCCCAGCTTGTGGAAAGATACGGTAGGGTTGCCACCAGTTTACTGTTTGACTTGGATCATCTGGTTTTAGGGTCCTTATCCAGTCCTCTGGTTTTGGACAGGGATACTTTGTTTTTGAACTGTGTTTTAGTGGCTACTGGTCTTAAAATAGGTGCTGTGAAAACAGTTTTTAGCTGCTCATCTGATACTGCACTCCATTTAAAGCCCCCTAACAGTATGTAAGCAATAAGACATGACAGGGTGTGTGTTAGACACTTTAACACACGGCTAGGAGGCATAGTGAGGTACGAGGCCACTGGCCGAGTGCGTCCAGCCTCCTAGCTGCGTGTTAAAGTGTCTAACGCACATCTTGGAGAGTCTTATTGCGCTTATGAAATGGTCATCTAAAATACAGATATATGTCATAACTAAAATGAATAATATTTAATAGTAAAACACTTGGGTGTTTATCTTAATCTTTAGTAAAATAGTTCCTCCGCATGTGTTTTTTTTTTTTACTTGAGAACTTTTGAACTGCTAAGGGATCCTTACTTGTAGTTGTTATAGCACCCCTCCAGTCTTATTTCATTTCGTTTGAACAGGAAGTTATGCTGATATTTTAAAATTGTACTGAAATGATGCCTGTGTGTGTGTTTTTCCTTTTTTGGTGATTTTGATCTGTTTTACGAGCAGGTAGCACAAGTGAAGATAGCGCAAGGAAGTTTGCAGCGGTTGTCCCTTGAGGATGACTGTGATTTACTGCGTGAGGGAGCGAGCGAGCAGAGGGACGAGAAGAATTGTGTGTTGGTGCTGAAGATCATCTAAGAGAGAGCAGTATGTGTTAAAAATTAGACACATGGCAAGAAGGGAGTGAAGTAGCTAGTGGCTGGCAAGTCAGACGAGAGGATGACAGCAAGCGGCAGTGGAGGGGGGACGGGGAGAATGTAAAGTGATCGTGGTAGTCCTGAGTTTTTCTGCTTCTGTACTTCACAGAGGCTGACATAAAAGTTTGTGAAATGGGAATTAAAATGAAGATGCAATCTGATTGAAGTGGATACAGTTTCGACAGTCGAAACTGGCACAGTTGGCAAAACAGGATGGCTGCTTTACTTTTTCTGAACATTCTGAGTGGGCAGCTTTACCAAGATCAGTGCCCACTGAGCACTGTTGGACCTTTTTCCTGTGCGCAAGACACATTATCACACGGGTATTGTCCAATCAGATTGCCTCTCTTTTGATGCCCATTTCATAAACTTTATTAGCGTAATGTTCTTTCCATCATCACATTTTAAGCACTATGTTTTACATGGTAAGGTGGATGCTGGGGGATGGGAGTGTCTAGTGAAAAATTGGGAAGCAAGTCTCCTCTTCATGGCACCAAGTATTTACTTTGTTTTCTTTTTACTTCCTGTGGGTGGTTTGGGGAGTACATAAGGTGAATGCATGGGATTGTTAAAGTGACAATGCCTGATGCAGTGAACATTTTAACCTATTATATACTGTGTACCCCCAACCCCCAATTTAAAGTTGCCACTTACATCCTGTCTTCTGGTATCCTGTCTTGTCTGACATAATTCTTTCCCCATTTTGGGTCAGCTTCAGCACTTCTTAATACAGCTTGGTCCAGGTTTTCAGCAGTATTCTCAGCAGCTGTTGTACACCAATGGTCCCATAATTTCAGGGAGTTGCGTGTGCTGCTGTATATGAGGTACAGAATAAAATAGCACTAAGGAAGCCACAGAGCATGGCGATACATAGT